>OX276357.1:13471137-15881127 GCA_946251885.1 Cosmia pyralina
TTAGACTGTAAGCCGATCACCAACATAGTTTAGGAAATGGCTAGGCAGATGATGATTCAAATCACAACTGCCACTATTTGACAGTTGTAGAAATGTGTATACCAACAGCAAATTGACGTAGGGTGTAATTTGCTTAACAATTTTTCTGACTGTACAACGCCTACTGAAGGTAATCCACATTCAAAAATTTAACCTGGTATTTTTCCTTTCAGCCAAGCTGAGTGCCCTGATTGGAGTGATGGAGGCAATAGCGCCGTCGATATACGTGCCGGCAACGAGCTGCATCTACGTAATGACCATGGACTACTTCCCCGGCGCCTACTACATGTTCGACGCCGCCTTAACTGTGATTGCTTTAGGATTATTCGGGTGAGTTTTTTTTTTTGACAGCCATTTTCTAATAAAATATTAAATTCATTCACTGACAGACAACGCAACTACCTACACCTCTGGATTAGGATTACACCTAGGATTCAGAATCCTAGAATCTAGACACAGAGGTTAAGAAACTCTTGTGCAAAACTTCAAGCTTTTAGACTCTAGAAGCTTGAAGTTTTGCACTAAAGTAGGGTCTTTGAAAATTCATCACCTAAAGGGGTTAAATGTCATCACCAAAAAAAATCATCACCTAAAGGGGTGATAGTATGTACGGAAGTTCGAAATTTTTACGGATCGGAAATTCCATCAGTCACTTGCACTTATTTTGGCTCGGAGGCCTATTACTGTTACTCTCATGTCCGTCCGTCCGTCTATCCGATGTCTGTCACAGGTTTTACAGCCAAACGGTTGGAGCTACAGTCTTCAAATTTTCCAGTATAAGCATCTTGTTGACCCAAAGCCACACAAATTGTCAATTTTTTTTTTAAATTTTTGTAAAGGAGGGCTCCCATACAGCTAAAGCGGTGCGCGAAAAAAAAAATTTGACTTACCCCATCGAATAGGATATCGTTGTTTAGAACTTATAAAGTAGACAGATACTGTATTTTTTGTTTTTAAAAAATATTGGAAAAGAAAGGAATGAGAAGCCACCAAATTCAGCTTTTTTTTTAGGTTTATACTCGTATCATTTATTCTCATAAAAGACAAAAACGCCACTTACATGAGAACAGACAAGAAACATTCAGTAAACTTATTTTAGGTAACCGTCACCAAAGTATAATGTATAGTATTATAATTTTATATTATTCTATGCTCATTCAGCAGTTCAACTCTCAACCATTAAAGAACATTGGAGGACTTTTAGTCAAGACAGTTTTCAGTTATGTGTTTGGATAGTCGAGATTTAAAACTGCTGAGAGAGCTAACACTTTTTATATTAGTGGGTAATTTATTAAACAGTTGTGCTCCTTCATATGTAATATTCTTTCTAGCGTAGTTAGTGCGTATTCTTGGCAAAACAAGTAGACTTGGTCGACGAAGACTGCGTTTAGTAGTTTGAGATTTTGTTATAAATGATAAGTTAGTGTGGATGGTTTTGTCTATAATTTTTCTAATGAGAACGCAAGTATTATATGTATATAGTTGTTTGATATTCATTAGTTTTGTTTCTTCAAAAATTTTACAAGTTGGTGTTAAGTATGGATAGCGAAACAATATCTTTATGAGCTTATTTTGTACTCTTTGTAATTCTTGCAACTTCGTTTTTCCGGCATTTCCCCAAATTTCTATAAGATATAACAGATGCGACTTAATAAGAGATTTAAAAATAGTGTAACGTATCTTTTTAGGTATGCACTGGTTTATACTATGAAGTGATCCTGTAAGTGCTGATAGCTTATTTTTAATATGGTCTATTTGATTGTGCCATGTTAAGTGATGATCTATTCTCAAGCCAAGATACTTTTCGCAGGTTTTTTGATCTAGTGGAATGCTATTAATAGTTAGTGTGTCGTACTGCGGATTTTTTTTATTCTTAGCTCTAAAGACAACGTAACAAGTTTTAGAAATATTTATGGTTAATAAATTATATTTGAACCATTCGAATAGGACATTGCGATCTTCTTGGGCTTTTGAAATAATGTCGTGCATGTTGGCTCCGAAATAAAATAAGCATGTATCATCTGCATATAAAGTTATATGACCATGTAGATTAAGTTCTGTGATGCTATTTATGTAAATCAAGAACAATAGCGGCCCTAATATAGACCCTTGCGGGACTCCGTATGTGATCGGTAATGTACTACTCTCAAAACCGTCTATTTTAACTATCTGAAATCTATTTGTCAGATTAGATTTTAGCATTTTAAGTGCATTGCCTTTGATACGTATGTTTTCTAGTTTTTCTAATAGTAATTGTTTTTTTTTTAATTTTGTTCCGAAGAATTTTTTAACTTCGCATTGATCTTAAAATTTGATGATAATGTTTATTATTACGTATATTTTACTAATAAATACCAATATATTAATAAATCAGATTAGGTACAGAACCCTAAATGTGCGAAGTCCGACACGCACTTGACCGGTTTTTTTTATGAATAAGGACGATTCTCTTTAGTCATGGTTTCAAGGGTGATTCCTAATACTCGGTTTCTATAAACAGAAACGAATCGTTTTGCTTACTAATGTGCAATGGTAGCATGTTTTATTGCCAAACTGGGCATATAAATATATTCGTAAGCTAATTTTACCTATGACAGCTAGTTCCAAAGGTGAGTCTACTATGCAAAGCTATGAAGTCTTTGCTTCATTATTGGTAAAGATACTTAATTTTAATCAATAACTTTCCCATACTGCCGTGGGCAGTCTCCTTTAATAAATTATATTCCCTCTAAAATACTTACAAATTTTTGGATTTTTTTTAAATAAAAAACAAAAACAAACTTTTTAAATAAAACGTGAATTATTTTTATCTATCCATTAGTGTAATCTTCAAATTAATAGAACGTGACCTTTAGAATAAGATGCATGCAATCAATAATTTTTGTATTTTTTTTTACAAGGAGATTTGAAATGCATGTAAAAACAAATAAGAACGTGCAATGTGTTATGATATCTTACATTAATAATGTGCTTTTAGATGTAGTTTTTTTCTCTTAATTAATGAGTCAATAGCCTCTGCACAACGCACTTTTGCCAGATTTTACTCGGGGTAGCGCTTTAATGACGAAATGTAGGTGTGCTATACCTTTATACACAAATACTCTCTCTGCATACCTTCGAAGAACACAGGCAAGATAAAAGAAATTGGTGATTAACTCTGCTATTTCTAATTATTTTTTGTAATTTTTAATTGATATACCACGATGATGAAATGTGACATTGATAAGTAAAAGCAATTACGAAGTCTTATCTTATTTTGAAAGAGGTGTTTGCGTCGAAGTTTTCCTCATAAAATACATAAGCACAAAAGAAGTACATAGCGATGAAATCATGATGAAATAGATTGCGTGTAGGTAAACAATTAGATTAATTAAAAATTAAGCAATATTTGTCGCGTCGCAATTATTATCTAGGTACTATCTTTTGAAAACAAAAAACAATTCCTACTATAGCGTCTACTTAGACACCAATGTTTAAATAGGTAGGTACACGGGTTTTTACATACTTCAACCTTAGGTTTGCCTTTAGGTACAGTCAGCAACAAAAGTTGATTATTACTTGAGTTTTTTAAATACTAATTATTGAGAAAAATACTTCATTAAAATCGGAACAGATGTAAATTTTAAAGAAAATTAATTCTTATCTCATAATGCTAAAAAGCAGGTTATCGTATCATTTTGTGTTATTTTAGATGATGTCAAAAAGTAGCAGTGTTAAGCGACTTCTGTTGCTAACCGTACTTCTGCGGTGGCATTGATGAAAACCTTAAATCGTTCAGGTTATTTTCTGGAGAGATGAGACGTGACCGAAATAAAATTCAGAAAATAGATTGTACGATTGATTTTTATCTACATAATAAGATAAAAATCAATTGCCGTGCATTTGTCTCGCAAAAACTCAGGTCAGTGGATGGGTGACCATCTTTACATACCGAGACTCCTCCGTGCAGCCGAACAATCGATGTTGAAATTTTGACAGGACAACGTCTGATGAGTTAGCTAGTTTATAAATTAAAATACACAAATGGTTTAGTTTACCAAATAAAGGGCATAACGTTTTGCTCTGAAAGTGAAGAATGAAGACGTTTTAACACATTCAAGGACACTGAATGAGACACAATAGAAGTTTTATTGTTCAAATGTCTACGTGCGTTTAGTGTCCATCAAAGTGTTAAGTCTATAACCATACTTTTGAATGCTATAAGCCCAATTTAGTTAGATAACTAACGGGATAAAACATGGACTAGGATCTAGAACATACATACATAACATCACGCCTGTAATCCCCGAAGAGTTAAGGCAGAGTATACCCACATTAGAATAGATTAGAGAGGCTATTAGTATACCCACATTTAGTAATAGGGGACGAGCGTTGCTGAAGGATATTTTTGAAAAATATGAGAATTCACAACGACAACTAAGTGACCGCTTATTTGACGCTGGGAAACTACTAGATTAGGTGAAGTGCAATGCTGAGAGGTATGAGTCTCTGACTAATAACCTCTTTCTTAGCTGTGCCTGTTCCCAGGAGCCCCAGCCTCCTCAACTTGTTCACCCAGACCCTCAGTGGCTCAGCTGTATGGAGGATGATAACAAAAAATCAATCAATAAATCTGCTTAGCCTTTTCCCAACTATGTTGGGGTCGGCTTCCAGTCTAACCGAATGCAGCTGAATACCAATATTTTACATGCAGCGACTGCCTATTTGACCTCCACAACCCAGTAACTGGGTCTTGGTAAGACTGATTGCTAGACTTTCAAGCTTTGGACGACCCGTATCGACTGTCAAGGTCCAACGGCTTAACGTGCTTTCCGAGGCACGGAGGAGTCTCGGTATGTAAAGATCATGTAAAGACCATCCACGAGTCAACCGCGGCAAGCGTAGCTTAACCTGATGGATCGATCCTCGATCGATGGAGGATGATTTTTCGTACCACATCCAATAATAAAGATAGCATTAACTGCGTTATTAAAAGAGAAACAGTGGACGTGGTCCAGGTGGTTGTTTCTGGGGGTTCATATCGATAGCCAGTTAAAGTGGAAAGAAGAACTAACATACCTAGAGAAAGCAATCAGCTCTGCTTGTTAAGTACTAAGAAGTCTAAGAAACGAAGTAATCACAACACATTTAAAAATGGACTATTACGCATTAATTGAGTCAAAACTGAGATACAGCACACTTTTCTGGGGAGGAAGTTATGATTACAATATTCAAAAAGCTTTTGTAATTGAGAAAAGAGCAGTCAGAACCATAGCTAGAATTCAACAGCAAGAATCATGCAAGCCTCATTTTAATGACTTAAATATAATGACAGTCCTAAGCTTATACATTTTGGTCCTACTTAGTCACTTATCTAAATATATCTCTGAATATGAGACTGACGATGAAAGGCAAAAAAGGGAGAGCACAAGAAGAAAAGATCGCCAGTTGAAGCAAGTGCCTCACCTGAACGTTTTAAATAGCGCCTACTACAAGGCATTAAAAATGTTAAATAAACTGCCTACAGAAATAAAAAGTCAAGTAATAGTCGGCTTCCAGTCTAACCGGATGCAGCTGAATACCAGTATTTTACATGGAGCGACTGCCTATCTGACTTCCACAACCCAGTAACTGGGTAATACGATACCCCTTGGTAAGACTGGTTGTCAGAGTTTCGGGCTTCTGACGACCCGAAAGATCCACGAATGACAGCCAGGACCAACGGCTTAACGTGCTTTCCGAGGCACGGAAGAATCTCGGTATGTAAAGATGGTCAAGTAAAGTTAATGGGTTGTGGAGGTCAGATAGGCAGTCGCTCCATGTAAAATACTGGTATTCAGCTGCATCCGGTTAGACTGGAAGCGTTAAGTCCGGCGTTGGTCCCGGCTGTCATTCGTGGATCTTTGACAGTCATTGCGGGTTGTCAGAAGCCCGAAAGTATGACAACTAGTCTTACCACGGGGTATCGTATTACCCAGTTACTGGGTTGTTGAGGTCAGATAGGCAGTCGCTCCACGTAAAATACTGGTATTCAGCTGCATCCGGTTAGACTGGAAGCCGACCCCAACATAGTTGGGAAAAGGCTAGGCAGATTGATTGAACACAACGTATGTATTTTCTGACAAATTTGGTAGTATACGTGTATTTCAAATGTAAAGCATACAACAACGACTAAGTAATAAAACTATAAGAATAGGGTCACTGTGATGACAATGTTTATGTTCTTTTTTCAGAATTAGCTTGTCTACTGACAAGTTATACGAGTTCATAGAATTGTTTATTTCATTTGACAAATAAGTACTTAATTTAATTTAATGTTTTGTGTTGCATGGAGGAGCTCGTGGCTTAATAATAACAGCCGTACGGGTCGATCTATCAGGTTAAGCTATGTTTGCCGGGGTTGGTCCGTGGATGGGGGACCATCTTTACATACCGAGATTCTTCCGTGCCTCGGAAAACACGTTAAGCCGTTGGTCCTGGCTGTCATTCGTGGATCTTTCGGGTCGTCAGAAGCCCGAAAGTCTGACAACCAGTCTTACCAAGGGGTATCGTATTACCCAGTTACTGGGTTGTGGAGGTCAGATAGGCAGTCGCTCCATGTAAAATACTGGTATTCAGCTACATCCGGTTAGACTGTAAGCCGACCCCAACATAGTTGGGAAAAGGCTAGGCAGATTGGTTGATGGATAGTTTTGTGTTGCATGTAAATTATTTTGCGTACTATTGTATAGAATCAAGTTTTTTTAACTGAACAGTCGTGCTGCTGCAATGGGGAGTTTGTTGCGCCACTTCTTCTTCCCAGCTAAAGCACTAGGAAGTGGTGAAGGGCGGGCGTTTTGTGGGACTGTCTTATGTAATTTTGACGTTCGAAAAGTGTTGATTCTCAGCCTTGTTTAAATAAATGACTGGCATCAAATTGTTGTAAATCCACACTCCGGGCTGCTACTGAGAAAATCCTTATGGAAAAACGCAATAACACCGCCCGACCTGGGAATTGAACCCACTCAAGGTCAGCAGTAGCGCATGTGACCACTAGACCAACGAGGCATATGTATCTTTTATACACTTGCGTGTATTAAAATCGATCTTCCCCATTCTCTTCGATTTGAAACGACATAATTTAACAAGTTTAATTAACAATAACCTAATATTTTGTGTACCTTCCTGAATGTATGTAGATTACGTTAGTGGAAAAATTATCAAAACTGATTCATAACTTTTTGGAAAAGCGCGAACTTAGAAACATACAGATAGAATGAAGAATCTTTTTTTTTTCAAGTTCGTTAAAAATTTAAGTTAAATGATCAATAAACGAACAGTAACTAACAAAATTAAGCTTATGATAACTTCACTGCCAAAAAAAAGTCACGCAGTTTTTTCAAACTAAAGTGAGTGATGACAACATCTGAAGAATCGAGGCGATCTTGTCAAAAATATTGCTTTTATCAAAGTATAGTATGTGTAAATAAACTTTATCTTATCTACCTTCACACAATATAAAACAATTAAAGTATACATTAACATCTTTGAGCTATCGTCTCTCAAATAGAGAGCATGGGGTGTGCCAATCTTTTTGCACGCTAGTGTATTTGTATTATTACAAGCAACCCGGCCCTGACAAAACATTAAGGTTTCTATATTATATATAAGTTAAATATTAATGTAAGCCTTCCGAAATATTTTTTTTAAATTATAGTGAAAACCGCATCGAAATGCGTTGCGCAGTTTATAAGAACAACGCGGCCACACAAACAGATACGAAAAGCAACTTTATTTTATAATATGTATAGATTTACTATTCGTGCCCGGAGGAGCTCGTGGCTAAGTAATATCAGCCGCACGGGTCGATCCATCAGGTTAAGCAACGCTTGCCGGGGTTGGTCCGTGGATGGGTGACCATCTTTACATACCGAGACTCCTCCGTGCCTCGGAAAGCACGTTAAGCCGTTGGTCCCAGCTGTCATTCGTGGATCGTTGACAGTTGTTACGGGTCGTCAGAAGACCGAAAGTTTGAGAATCAGTCTTACCGTAAGTAAGACTGATTCAAGTAAGTAAGGGTATCGTATTACCCAGTTAATGGGTTGTGGAGGTCAGATAGGCAGTCGCTCCATGTAAAATACTGGTATTTAGCTGCACCCGGTTAGTCTGGAAGCCGACCCCAACATAGTTGGGAAAAGGCTAGGCAGATGATGATGTATAGATTTACTATTCGTGCCCGGTTGATGGCAATAGGCTCGCCCCCTATTACATGGAACTGGCGAAATGTGGGTGTCTAAACCTTCGGGGGTAGACAGGCAGGTTAGGCTTGGAAACTACGCGTAATTTTATTTGTGTAATTCCCCAATTAAGTTAAAATTCCTTTTGGTGCATTGATAAACTACGTCTTTTGCATCACGTTTTAATCCTCAAAAATATATTCCGTTTTTATTGCATCGATAACAAAATCATAATTAACAAACGCATTTACTCGTCGATAGCTTATCAAGTTCTACAGTTTTGATAGTATTATCCATTCATGTTTTTGGATTCGTAAATTGCAAACTGAACAGAAGTAGCAACGCTTATCAGTTATGTAACTGCATGCGGGTTGAATTGATAAGACTGATATTTTTTCTCTTCAGAACAAAAATAGTGCTGAATATTTAAATGTTTGCTTAACTATAGGGGCGTTAAGTGACGCGAATATTTTTTTAAATCAATTAAAAAATGCATTACTTAGTTTTTGCTCATGACTTCGTCGGTGTGGACATACCCAATGGCACTCAGCAATAGTGTAGCTTTCTGTCAGTGAAAGAATTTTCGAAATCAGATCAGCCCCTAGACATAATCCTATTTCTGTAAGCATTAAGGATGCTGTTACAAATGGGAAGTCAAATTATTACTTTTTTACACAAAAGCATGTTTATTAAATAAATTGCTTTACATTCTCAAAATGTTTTTTGGCCAAATTGTTAATAGATGTGCATGGTACGATTCTGAACTACAGATATAATTTTAAATAGGTACAGTTTCTCAATAAATGTACCGGACTGAAAATTTTTACTTCGGTACATTTATGGAGACAATGTACCTATTTAAAATAAAATACCTACATATTTTTTTTTTTATTTACTTATATTTATTTAATAAACATACTTTTGTGTAAAAAAGTAATGATTTGACTACAAAATCAAATCAAATCAAAAATCATTTATTTCAATCATTTCCAGATCATACGTTATCATCAATCACAAATATTATATAAAAATAATTAATTAAATAATATAAATAAATAAAATTCAATTTTTAAATTCAAATCAAAATCACAAAACCAAATCAAAATCATAAAATTAAATTAATATAATAAAATTAAATTCAAATCACAAAATCAACATTATCAATAATACGCCTGCCCCTGAGTCATTTGTTTGTTGTTTGTCATTACATTAACCATATAACAATGGTTAATGTACTGACAATCAAACCTGTTCGCAAATACGCTCAGGATGGTGCTGGAAGTGGTCCGGAGCCTGCGCCCCAGAGATGTGCACCGCTTTCGCATCGTCGTGTAGAAACAGTCGACACGGGCGTCGGCGAACATCCCCGACGCGCTGCAGTGCCGGGGCAGCCCCAAGAACACGGAGAGCGTTGTACTGCTTCTGGGTATATGACGCCCACAGGCTGGCTGTGTACAGGGACGTACAAAACGCTCTGAAAAGAGTTATCTTGACGAAACTACCCATTTGTAACAACGTCCTTAACGCTTACAGAAAAGGAATTTTTTTTTTTTTTAGGATCTCCAACAAAAGATGTACACAATACATGAAACATAAATAAAGGGAACATCAGGTATTAAGTAGGTGTACTCCTTCACTTATAGAGGACCACAGCATGCACAAAAATGTTAACAACTAAGCTAACAAAGTTAAAATATTAATAATAACTAAAATTTGGAGAAAAATTAATACATTTTTAAAAGACAAAAGACATAAGAAATTAAAATATAACATTTAGAGACACCTGAATTTTGTCTAGGCCCCCTGAATGACAGAGACAGAAAGAATTTTTAAATACTTTTAGCGTTAAATATAATTATCGGTAGAAGAACGATAGAAAAGATAAAATAACTGGAAAAAATAGTAACAAAATATCTAAATCATGCTGTGTTAGCAGGCGTATGACAAACCCTTCTTTATCAGCTTTTTATACATATATTGCATATTATTACCAACAAATAAACTAAAATATACATTAGAGAGCAGTGTGCAAGTATTTCTGTGAGAAATAAACTTATTTTTCTTTCTTTCTTTTCCTTCAGTGGTGGCCCAGTGGTAACGGCCCCGACTTACAGTTGTAGGTCGTAGGTTCAAACTCAAACTCAAACTCAAAGCATTTATTTCAATTAAACCAATTACAGGCACTTTTGAATTGTCAAGGGGTCGGTCAGTCAGAAAGATGAAGCTAGGCGCCCATTCCAAAGCATAGTAGGTACCTATGGAGAAGAACGGGCAAGAAACTCCACGGACACTCTTTTAAATCAAGATATGGTTACAAAATAATGGTTACATCATTCATGTTGAAATTTTACATGTGAGAACGATGCAGAACGTTAAAAGCGTCCTTTAAAAAAAAAACAATTCAAATATTTAAATTAAATTAAAATAAGCCGTGGCCGCTAAAGTATGCTCAGCCTTTACTGACAGCGCTTGTTCACGAACCTGACGCATGGATTAGCTAAATGATCCAACAAAATGGTTCAAACCCACGCGGCGCTTTACTTTGTGTAATTTATAATTTCATCGCCACTGCTCTCTGCTCCATTCTTAGAACGTTGGCTGATAGGTGGGAATCTCCGATCTTGAGGTGGTGGATACGACTGTACGCAGTCAAGTAGACCTTCCCCAGGATCGGCGTGCTTCACCCAGCTTAAGAATAAATGTTACTAACACTAGTTTATAAGTTCACATTGTAACTAACAAATATGGAAGTGACTGCAATAAATTGTTTATTTTATTTATTTAAAACGGTGAAGGAAAACATTATTTTTTAAGAATAAGGGTTATTAGAATGTAACTCGTAGATAAACCCGTATGAAAAAAGTATAAATTTTACGAGTGTCGATGCCGTGATTTTTGCATCTAAGGTAACCTCACTTTCCTTGCGAGGGCCCCAGCTGTGCGCGAATAACTCTTTCCAGCCAGCATGATAGCGTAACTGGCTAACGAGGGCTTACGAGGGATTTCCATAATCTGTGCAATATTGTCACACCTCCGATAGACTCACAAAATAGGCAGATTTGGTTAGTCGTAGATCCTAACTATAATCCTAATTATAACTTTTCTAATTTCATAACCAATATTACAAATGCGAAAGTAAGTTTGTCTTTGTTAGTTACGCTTTCACACTAAAACGACTGAACGGATTTGGGGATGAAATTTGGCACATGGGTAGACCATGACCTGGATTAGGACATAGGATACTTTTTATCCCGGTAATTCGTTTCCGTGGGATAACATCACGCGGGCGAAGCCGCGGGCATAAGCTAGGGATACTCCTATAAATAAAGTAAAAAAAAAAAAATAAATAAACAAAAGGTTGCCAACTCATTGCAAGTCAAGATATTGATACCGCGAATTATTTTTCCTCCAACTCTTGCAGCAAATCCACACCAAGTGCCGCCACAAGTCTATGACCGTCAATAGGGATGATGACTACATTTTTTTTGCCCGTCCTGTAGCTTACTAAAAAATAATGGACCCGTATTTTTTATTTTTTTACGTAATCAAAAGATTACTTCGATACATTGAGTTAAAATATGGTATGACGTCACGCCTACCTCTAGGTACATTACGCTAGGCTCATTACGTCACTTCTACTTATAAAATCTATTTTATAAGTAGAAGTGACGTAATGAGCCCCCACTCCCCAACTTCAAAATGCGTGTTATCTAAGTATTTTTTTATTAATATGATAGAGGTGTCTTGCTAGTATCTTATCCTCAAAGTTTTTCCTCCATTCTGATTACTCATTCTTCTCTACCTACCAAAATCTTGAACAGACATAGCTTCACGTGGGCATGCGCATTATTATGCGCAAATGCACCCGCACCAGGGTTTGTGCAAATAAATGCAAACGCACATAAACAAAAAAACGCTGATTTTATTATTTTTCCTTAACTTTATTTTTATGTAAAACATGTTTTAATATAGGTACTAATTATCATTTAGTTTAGGGAGGATTGCATAATTCACGTTGCATCCATCTAGTTAACATTTCAGTACCTAGGTTTATATGAATCAATAAACTTAATTATTTATATTTTGTTTAGATAATCTAAATATATAAAAGAAGAAACTGACTGACTGACTGACATATCACCGCACAGCCCAAACCGCTGAGTCTAGAGTTTTAAAATTTGGCACGTAGGTTCCTTATGAGGTCTAGGGGTGCACTAAGAAAGGATTTCCCCTCTAAGGGGGTGAAACGGGGGTCCAAAGTTTGTATGAAAAATCTTATTCCTTGAGTTAATAGACTTGAAACTTTGCACGAATATTTATCTAAGTAAATTATAAAGTTTGCCATTTTTAGTTTTCCTAAACTACCCCATAAAAGGGATATAGGGGGTGTCAAAGATTGTATGGAGTAATTTTAACGCGCGGTCCGATTAACTCGAAATTCAGTATTTATACTTGAGGATCAAAAATGAAGAATAACTTGCATCAGGGTTTTTCGAAAATCTACCCCTAAGGGGGTGATTAACTCGAAAATTGGTGGTAATAATCTTTCAGTGAAGTTACGGAAATATCCCAAGCGGTTTTTTTTAAATTCCACCCTTGTGGGGGTGAAAACAGGGAATATGGTTTATATGAAATATATTATTCGTTTAGTTAATTAACTTGAAACTTGGCACATATACTTGCCTAAGCAAGTAATAAAGTTTGTCATTCATAGTTATTCCTCCAGAGGGAAGGTTAGTGGGTGAGGGGAGCAGGGGAGGGAGTGGTGAGGAGGGGAAGGGGAGGGGGTACTGAGGAGGGCAAGGAGGAAGGGGAGGATAATCAAGGAAGCGGGAGAGGATAGGAGGGTGTGAGGGGGAAGGAAGTGGAGACGGGGAAGAGGGGGAGAAGAGGAGTTCTTGAGGGTAGATAGAGAGGGGAAACCGGTGAAGGAGGAGGTTAGCGGGAAGGGGATGTGGTGAGGGGGTAAGAGGGAAATGCGTATTTTCACCCCTTTCAACCCCCCCACCCTCTCCGGGTGAGGGGGTTGAAAGGGGTGAGAGGGGGTGGTGAGAGATGGGTGAGAGGGGGTTAGAGGGAGAGGAGGAAGGGTGAGAGGGGGGGAGCAACGAGTGCCTTAAAGTTACTTTTTGTATAGCACTGATTCATTGAAGAGATTCGAGTTGAGACTTTGACTGATTGATTGGAGAGCGGGAAGATGTGGAGAGGGATAGGAGGTCGTAGTTAAGGGGAGGGTGTATTGAGTGGGGAGGGTATGGAGAGGGGTGGGGGAGGGGTTTGGTGAGGGTAAGGAGGGGGAAGCGGTGAAGGGGGTGTGAGAAGGTTTAAAAGGGGGAGGTTAGCGAGAAGGGGATGTGGTGAGGGCGTGGGAGGGAGAGGGGATGGGGTGGGTGAGGGGGTGAGAGGGGGATGATAGAGGAGGGTGAGAGGAGAGGGGGAGGGGAGGGGAGGGGGTGAGAGAAGGATTGGAGGGAGAGGAGGAGGGGTGAGAGGAGGGTAAAAGGGAAAGGGGGAGGTTAGCGACTAGCGGATGTGGTGGTGGGGTGAGAGGGACAAAGGATGGGGTGGGTGAGGGGGTGAGAGGAGGTGGTGAGGGGGATGATAGAGGAGGGTGTGAGGAGTGGGAAGGGGAGGAGGGAGAGGAGGAGGGGTGAGAGGGGGCTTAGAGGGAGACAGGGAGGGATGACGAGTGTCTTTATACCTTAAAGTTGCTTTTTGTATAGCATTGATGCATTGAAGAAACCCTGCCTGCCCGACAGAAATGATCGAAAAATAGAAAGTCGGCATAAAAAACAGGAGTAGACTCCAGTCTGCGTCGGAGCTGACACACACACTTTTTTTGTTTGTTTGAACGCGCTAATCTCTGGAACTACTAGGCGGACTTTAATAATTGTTTTTTTTAATAATAATTAGCCCAATTCTTAAGGAAGGCTATAGGCATACTTAACATCACTCTAGGACTCTTAGGAGCCGAGCAAAAAGAAAAAAAGTCAGAAAGAACGCTAAGCGAAAATGAAATAATAGCGTGGGCAAGCAATGCATCAGCAGCAAGGAATTTCAAAATTTTGGCAGAAGCTATCTATCTATAAAAATAAAGAGGAGTCCTGACTGACTGACTGATTGACTGACTCATCATCGCCCAGCCCGAACCCTTGGACCTAGAAAGCTGAAATTTTAACAAGTAGACAAGTAATAAGGAAGGAATTCCCGGTAGTACGTTCCCGTGGGATATTTCCCGACATCCACGCGGGCGAAGCCGCGAGCAAAAGCTAGTATAGTATAAATATATATAATATAATATTATAAATCAATCAATCAATCAATCTAAAAGGTTTAAATGTACTTTAATATCATATTATGTAGGGTGACTGGTAATTAGTGACCGATACTTAAACACATGATTGTATTCATGATAACAGACAACTTTTACTATGGGACCAAACCTGAAATCACAAAAAAAAAATCAGCTGTTCCCTACATTTATGTTCGCATATCTCGTCAAAATGCTGAAAAAGAGAGAACGTGTAGCACCGACCCTAAGTAACATGGGGCACGGGCAGGAAGATGATGATAACTCGTCAAAATGCACATTTTTTTTTCGCGATTTCAGCATAGTAAAAGTTGTTTGTTATCATGAGTACGATCATGTGTTTAAGTATCGGTCAGTATTACCAGTCAGCCTATACAGGGTAAGGGTGTGGAATAGACCATCAAACTGAACAACTTTCTCCATGGGACCAACATCGTAATTGAGAAAAAAATATCAGATGCCCCGTAGAAAACTTCAATACCTACTCGACCCAACGTACGGAACGGCTGATATTTTTTTCCATTACTATGTCCCATGGAGAAATTTGTTCAGTTTGATGTTCTACTGTAAAAGAAAGAAAAGAAAGAAAAACTGTTGTTGTAGTTGTGTCACTCTTAAGTTTGACCACACCTTTCTGATACATCCTGTATAATTCAAACCATTTACAAAGCAATGCAGGTAGTGTTGTTGGGATAAAGTAAGTTATTAAAATGTTCTGTGCTCACCGCTGAATGGCATTGACGATGTTTTGCTGTCCATCCCTATTGCTGTTAAGCCGTCTCCTGCACGTCTTTTTTCGAAACATTACACAAAAACATCGAAACAAAGAGGCGTGGCCATACACATTTGTGCATGCAAACTCGATGTTTTTGTTTTCCGAGCTGCATGGAAAACATTCCCTGCGCGGGGATCTATCCCCACGCAGGGAATGTTCCCCTCTAGGGGAAGAGTTTGTTTTATTGTCAATTGCCGCGCGCCGCGCTGATCTGTTGTCATACTGACATTGACAGCTGCACGTCTTCCTCGTTCAAACTCTTTACTACATCTACACAATCATAATGTCATCTACTGACTTAACTGACATCTACACAAAATGTGTAACTAAAAATATATGATTACGCAGGAGACAGCTTGTGTATGTTTATGTGTAAGGTTTTTTGTATAATGTTTCGCAAAAAGACGCGCAGGAGATACGGCTTTAGGAAGACGTCTGATTATCTTCTATTGTTTTTTTTTTTTATTTTATTTTTTCATACTTACTGGTACAATTTCAATCTCTTCCTTTTCAGTTTGCTTTGATACTCTGCTTACTTGAGGTAGACGGAGGCAGCGTGCTTTTATCTTAAAGAATAGTAACAATACAAGCAGAATATTCGTATCATTGAAATGCACAAATATTGTAACGTGTCGACGACAAATGATGAAGATATTATTTGAAGAGCTAATGATAAGTCTTAGCAAATAGATTTTTTTATCTTCATATGATCTCAATGCCAATGTCAATGACTATGAGCAAACAGTACCAGAACAAATAAAACATTTTCTACATTCGAAATTCATTTAGTCACTGACAGACATCGCAATATTGCTGGGTCTAGAACTTCTAGAAGCTTGTTTAGCACTAGAGCTCATTTTATATCGAAGGTTAGCACTAAGGAAGGATCTTTGAAAATTAATCCCAAAAGTTTTATGTCGTTTTTAGTTCGTCATTTTCTCCGATTGAAAATGTGATCGGGCATACAACTTGTATTATGCTAACTATCCTAATCCTACTTAATATTATAGTTCCTGCAACCCACGAAGACGCGCCCCACTATTCCTCCTAACCGTTTGTTCTACCTATATTATGTGTGCAAGCTTCCGCCAATGTTTGAGTGTTATCGGTATATCACAATAAAGTTAGTACACGGAAATTAGTGTGTACCGATAACACTCAATCATTGGCGGAAGCTTGGAATAGTGGGGCGCGTCTTTGTTGTGGATTGCACGAACTATATAAACGCGGAAGTTTGTGAGAATGGATAGATGTTTGTTACTCTTTGACGCAAAAACTACGTAACGTATTTTGATGAAATTTGGCATACAGATAGTTTATAATCTAGATTAACACATAGGATACTTTTTATTCTGATATTCATACGGGTTCAAGACTTACGCGGGTGAAACCGCCAAGCACTGCTAGTATTATACGTAAACGGAGTGATTTTGTTTGTTTGTTACGCTTTCACGCTAAAACGGTTAAACGGATTTAGATGAAATTTGGCACACGAGTAGACCTGACCTGGATTAGAACATAGTATACTTTTTTTACGGTAGTACGTTCCCGTGGGATAATTTCTGACATCTAGGCGGGCGGTGCCGCGGCCATAAGCTAGTAATATGTATTATAAATGCGAAAATGACTTTGTTTGTTTGTTACGCTAAAACGGCTGAATGGATTTGGATGAAATTTGGTACATAGGTAGACCATGACCTGAATTAGGACAAAAGATACTTTATATACTGGTAGAACGTCCCGTGGGTTCATTTCCATACTCCCCGCGGACAAAGCCGCGGGCAAAAGCTAGTTTTATTATACATTATACAGCACAATTTTTCTACGAATATAATTTTAGTTAGTTACACACAATATGTAGATATAAATTCGGTAACAAGCTCCTAATTGACTTGTATTTTGTCCGTATTTTGTTTTATTTTTCTCACAAACTGTTTGTTATTTTTTTACAGGCTCATTTACATACTGGTGAGGCGGAGAATGAAAGCCACCGTCACGGATCCGAGTAAAAAGGAAGAATTCGCCAGATGTAATGAAGTATCTCGGTTTTAAATATTGTAAGGTAGATTTTAACTGGCGTAAAACAAAATGATCTGAATATGAAAGGAATTATTCTATTGTTTGAGAACGTGCCATAATTACGACTAGATGGTACAGACTTTAAAATATCGTAGTAAATGTTAAGGGGATACATCGATTTATTTATCTTTTTAAAATTCCGTTAAAACCGTTCCGTTGTATATGGTTAAATCATTTGGATTTTCCATATGTGTTATATGACTATATTGTCTACTGCTGTACTAAAACCGAAACATGATTAGTTACCTGAATTTTTTTCGACAGAAAATTCCAAAGTAGCACTACAAGAGTCTTTTTACTGTTTTATACGATTATGCGTAAAATATGTCTTATTGTGTAGTAAAATTTGCTTTAAATCGAAGATATTTAAGATATGTCAAGAATTTACTAAGCTAGAAATTGATTTAAGTAGGTATAGCATTTTGGTAAACACGCTTCATTTAAATGCAGATTACATTTAAATGAAGAGAGAGAGTGAAAGTCTTCTGTCTCGCTCAACAAACTAGACAACCATAACGCCATTTCACTTATACACGGAGCTAAACCACGCTTCAATATATACTCTTAACTAAGAATACCTAAGGACTGAAGTTAATTTTCTTCTTATAATGTCGCCAAAGTGGCTTTTACTGTGACAAGAATAAAAACTGAAATTACAGGTACATCTTGACTCGACACTTCGAACCTTCTTATATTCAATAAAAATGGGAATTTTATACTAGGAAAAAGCATTTCTTAGCGCTGAAACTGCGTAATATTAGATTTGATACAAGACTTAAAAGAATTTAATAAATTTTATTACTATTTTTCTGAATTGAACTTTTTACTAAAATGGAATATTTCTTTTTTTTTCTTCTTCTTACCTTTTTTCTTCTTTTTACCTTTTTAAGATATTGGAAAAGATAAATACTCTATAAATATACACAAACAGGATAGGTTAGGATTAAGGCGAAATGGGTAACAAAGAAGATATTTTTACGCATTTCGGCTTCAAGAAAAATCAATTTTCGTCCTCAAAACTACAAATTTGCCTTTTTCTTTTTCATGGTTGTAAAAATTAAAGATTTTTTAATATATTTTGAGAGTCAAAACACGTTTAACGAAATTTGGCTCGATACAAAAAAATCACAAAGTTTCCTCAAAATTTGAAATTATTATGAGAAAAAACTGTTTTGTTCGATTTTAATTAAAGCAATATCAGTAAAATTTATTTTACACGTTCACCATTAAAGACGATGGGGGGATTTTATTTTTTAATATAACAAAGCATTTTTAATACAACAAACCCCGTTACGATACCGTTTTGCCCTAACAAGCCTTAAAATTCCCGAAATCTCAAAATAAACGAGACTTTTTAAATTAGTAGAATAGGTAGGTACTTCATTGTACCCGTAAATTTAATTTACTTATAATAAAATAAAGAAATGTCTTTGTTATAGAACTCAGTGCAATGTCTGATCAAAAATCATATGTAAATAAACTAAGACTGTGCTATGTACATTATTTGTAAATTTTTATTAATAAACAATATTACATATTATCAAAGGAAATTTCTAAGAAATATACGTTTTGTTATCTTGGATATGAGTGTAATGTTTATTTATATGAGAAGTTCAATGGTCTATTATCTGTTCGCAAATAGGTACTATGGAGTAATGAAGATTAGCGGCAGTCTAATCGAAATTATTCGACATTATGTGTGAGTAAGGCTGTGTGTAGACTGCGTCAAAAGAGAGAAATCATCATCATCATCATGCACAGCCCGACTTCACCCACTGCTGAGCATAGGCCTCTCTTTTCTTATGCCAATCCCTACGCTCCTGTGCCAGTCTCATCCATACCCACCATGGCAACAATGTCGTCCACCCATCTCGATGGTGTCATCTCTGATTCCAAGCATGGAACGCTTCATGGCTTTCTGTGCAACTCTCGGCCTGTAGGCAGCCCATATATTCACAATACCTACAGTCTCAAAGACGATGTACTATCGCGGACATTTGCGGTGAACCACTTTTAACCTTATTATCATAGTAATAGGGTCGAAAAGTGTTTCACCGCAAATGTCCACGATGGTACATTTGGGCGGGCCGCACTGCAACGCAAAAATTGCGTTAAGACACAAGAAAAATCTGTCGACACATGCAATTTATATAATATATTTCATACAATAATCTGTCTGAAAGCCAGTCAGGTCTGTGTAAAGCCTTAGTGTTGCCAAGGAAACTGTGTGAAAACCCGTGAGCTCATCATCTTAGAATATTTAGACGAGATAATTAAGTTGTTATGTTAGTCACGGTTAGATCTTTTCGTATCTACTATGTGATATTTAGCACTGATACCTACCACAAAATTTCTGAGCTCTTGTTACAACGAAGACACATTGCTTACTTGAACAAGCAGTCAAGGAAGAACTTTAGATAACTTTGTCGAATCAATGTTTATTAAGAGCTAGTGCGTTTGTTCACCACAGCCGTCACCGGGACGTCACCGAGAGCGGGATGACGGGGCCGAAGTAGCAATATTATATATTTTTAGTATGGCTGCGTATACACGGCACGTCTTTCACTCGTGCCCGTCATTCTAGCCGCCAATGTTCCGATTCTGAGTAGTTCGGTGCGACAGCTAGAACTTGAATAAAACAAATTTAATCTTGTTCACACACTGCCGTTGCACCGGAGCGCCGTTGGCCCGGCTTTTGTTTTGTTTATCATAATTCATAAGTCATAACATAACTCATAACACTGATCTGCTGAATTCAGTCGCAGTGGACAAACGATCGCCGTCACCGAGACGTCACGTTCTGTTCGAATAATCTCGTTCCTTCGTGACGTCCCGGTGTCGGCTGCGGTGGACAAACGCCCTTATAAATGGATTGCATGTTATCGTTGAGAAGCCACTATTTATAAGCGAGGAACTGATGCAATAATATGCAGAAAGAGAAGATTTGCATGTCTTTTGACACCTCACTTCATTATTTAACTATCGCGTTTGTTAACTATAACGAGATCTCAATATCCCTAAAAATAAAATCGTTTTCAGAAACGATCGATCGTTTTGACAGTATAATTTTTATAAAAATCTCTTAAATAGGCTCAAATCTAATAAATTCTCAGCTTTTAATATACATGACATGAGTTTCATTTGCAATTGACATGTGAAATTCACGTCGTGTTAGGCTGCAAAAGGCTTAAGACGACGATAAGCGACTTTTATTTATTGTAAACTAACGATGACGTCTAAGCGAGCAGTGTTAACGATTTAGAATAAATATATGTTAAATTAGAGCATTTTCTTAATAACTTAATATGTGAATATTTTAGATTATATATATATATATGTATATATATATATATATATATATACACACACACACACACACACATTTTATATATATATGTATATATATATTTATGTATCGCAGAATCAAACGGATTAGAGTCCACGCGCTTGAAGTCGATGTCCACCATGTTGTTTCTTTATCAATATGTACGCGCGACCGGCGCAGGCGCTGTCTCAGGAGCAAGAGAGCTCGAAAATAGACAACGCACTACTGACAGATACAACGTTGACACTGACAGCTTCGACATTGACAACCCTGACTCGAACTACTGACTTCAATGATAGCTGTTATCAATTTGATTAATCGACTAACGTATCTCAAATGCTAATAGATGGCGCTACTAGTACGTAAACAAGCCTTTTACTTCACTTCTCCGACATAAATATTTTTTTTTTCATAGTTATTTTTAAACTTATGTCTAACGCGGATAAAAAAAACTGAGAGTCACGCAAAAACTATCAAGTGTATTTTTATGAAACTTTCACCATTTTAAAGATAATTTAATTATTTATCTTTTAATTTAGACGTGTTTCAATTTAATACCTTTTGTTTTATGTGTAATAAATTAATATTGCGTCTGATTTGGGACAGTGCTCTCGAAAACGTGATTAAATATATATTGCTAATTTAATAGTCTACATGATAAAAGCAATATGCCATTAAAAAATAAAATAAAAAAGTTGAGAGGTGTCAAGGGACACCCGGATTCGGAGGGGGACCCGGAAGGAATTGTAATACTTTTTTTTTTTTAAGTTATAATAATATTTTTTTTTATTATTAACAAATATAATGTAATATAAACTTAATCTTTCTATAAGAGAGAGAGAGAGAGACAGACAGAGAAACATGCGCACGTCGCACAGCTTACAATAGCTTACTATAGCAAAAAGTGTCGTTACAACTTTTCGTGAGAATTTTTTCCGTCTAGCCCCCTTTCACAACGCGCGATAAGGAACTTCGTTCCAAAAAAACAATACATATCTAAAGAAATAAAAGTGATACTCCGACATATTTAAAATCAAATTCATAACGAATATAGGTACACATTGCGGTGTGCGTCTCAAGGTTGCAACAAATGGGAGTCCAGCTAGCATGTGTCAGATATATTACGTAATGTTGATATTTTGTTGGATCCCTGCAGTGGCATACGGACGTCGAGCAGACGGGATAAACTGGTAATGCTTTCCCGGACGAACTATTTCACAAAGAAATCAATTAATATCTAGCTCCTATGTAACTTTTCCCAACTATGTTGGGGTTGGCTTTGAGTCCAACCGGATGTAGCTGAATACGAGTTTTTACATGGAGCGACTGCCTTTTTTTTTTTTTTGACGCTGAGAAATGCTTTATGCATCCCCGCTCGTGGAGGACGAGACGGGGTATGTGGGACTCCTGTCGGAATGACAGTATACCCACTAAAACTCAGCAGTGTTCCCACATCGCCGTGATGGGAGGGCCATGGGAAACCGGCTCAGCCTTTACGTCCACAACCCTCCCGGCGCATGCCCGCCTAGCTGGCGGGCCCCGCGTGCCCCCCCGGATGGGGGACTACGGGAATGACCGGGAACACCTGGCCATTCCCGTCCGACACTGGTGGGGGCCTGTGCAATACAGGCAAGGATGCCCCCACACCCGTTGCCTGCTGGCCCCCACCTGGGAGGAGTCGTCTGCTCCGACTCCTCCTCCGCCTTCGGAGCGGCGCCGCGTGAGGGTCGTCCTCCCGCGCGCGCTCCGCCGCCATTTCGGCCGCAGAGGATAGGGAGAGCGGCCGACGTCATACCGACACTCCTCTTCCCCTGCGGCCCCACCGCGTCCGCCATCAAACGGTGGCGGCCCCGTCAAGGCCGCGGAAGGTAGGGAGAGCGGCGCACCGCAATACCGGCACTCCTCTCCCGCCGCGGCCTCCAATCCTCAGCCGCGATGCCTCCCATAAGACACCGCGGCCCGCCTCAGTTGCGGTGTCGCCCATACGGCCACCGCAACCTACCCGCTGGCCGCTACGTCGTCGGCTTATCGGCAAAAGCCCTGACGAGCGGCCCCCGCATGGGTTCCTCTTCGCTTCACCGTGGGTGACCAAGCCACGGCTACTGAGCCCCCCCGCCTCGAAAATGCGGGAACCCTTCGGGGGGGATGGAGCGACTGCCTATCTGACCTCCTCAACCCAGTTACTTGTTATAAAGATACCTTTTGTAAGACAGTTTGACAGACTTTTGGGCTTCAGACTACCCGTAAAACAACTGTCAAAGATCTACGATTGACAACCGGGACACGGTGTGATCTCGACATGTAATGGATGGTCACACATCCACGAACCGACCACGAAAAGCGTAGCGTTAACCTTCAATGGAACAGCCACGAGCCCCTAGCTATCTCTTAGGTATATGTTCAAAAATCTAAACCTTTCAATCAAAGGAAAACATTTAAGCGAGTATAGCTGCTAACCGACAGCGCCAAAATTTGAAAAATTAATAAGTCAGGAGATATGGAACATTTTGAAATTTCCTATGCACACGTTTTTAATCAGATGAGGGAGAATTTTTTTGTATCAAAAAAAATCTGCATTAAACCTCCTAGGCTCGAAGTTATGCCAGTTAACACCAAAAACGGCCGCATAGGAAATTTCAAAATGTTCCATATCTCCTGACTTATTAATTTATTTTTCAATTATGGCAGCTACACTCGCCTTAATAAATGTGACCTGGGATTATCCAAGCAAAAGTCACGAAAACAAAGGTGAAAAGTCATTTATTTAAACTTCTCTTCCCTAAGGTATGTACGTCACGGACATAAAGTCTCGTACTTGAATTTAATCTTGATAATGACTAGGGACATCTAATAACATATATCGTTCAATTTTATTTACTGAGCCGGTCGTAAAACGTCTCTAATGTTACAGGAGTACGTAATTTAGGTGGTAGGTTCAGTACATTTGACGTGAGACCTTATTGGTGACCTACATTACATCACGCATGTGTTTTTAACCGACTTCAAAAAGGAGGAGGTTCTCAATTCGTCGGAACCTTTTTTTTATTTTTTTTTTCTTATGTATGTTCCCCGATTACTCGAAGATGGCTAGACCGATTTGGATTTTTTTTGTTTTGTTCGAGAGGGTATACATCACAGTTGGTCTCATATAAAATTGATTGACTTTGCTTCGGTAGTTTTTGAGTTAGCTTCAATAATACGTATTTTTTCCCCACTTTTATATGGATGATGTTCTAGTTTGTTTTGCAGATAGTGGTATTAGAATTTGTGTGGGGTAGGTACACAACTAAAATGTGAAAAATAAAAACTTTTTTACGAAAAAATACAACCGACTTCCAAAAACAACACTACAAAATGAAAAATAACTTTAATTTCGGAAGTCGGTGGCAAAAAACGAAAATACATTTAACACCGACACCGACTTCCGAAATTAAAGTTATTTTTCACTTTGTAGTGTTGTTTTTGGAAGTCGGTTGTATTTTTTTGTAAAAAAGTTTTTTATAACTCGCTTTTAGCCTGATAGAACTGTGTGAGGCTAGTAATTTGGCAACTGATCACGCTGTTTACGATGAAGCTTTGCTTGTAATGAATTTACTGACTTGCGACTTGCAGACATGCAAATTGTTGCCTTGATGACATAGAGGCAAGGAGTTCCACTTGTAGCACATTGAAAACATTTACAAATAAAATAATAAAGAGGATTGCTATAGTTGAGGGTTTTTATTAAGTCTAAGCAAAAGATAACCAGACAATTTTATAATAACAGTAAATATTTACGAAATAACAAAAAACCGGCAAAGTGCGAGTTGGACATTTAGGGTTCCTCCGTACCAAATCTGATTTATCAATATATTGGTATTTGTTAGTAAAATATTCACCCACGCGCCTATTGTCCGAAACGTACCGGGTGGAGAAAACTTGAAACGACCCGTTGGTCGAAACGTGCCGGGGTCAAAAATGGGCGGGGCTGATGCATTCCGCGTCTTATTTTTTTATTTTTTGGAATTTTGTGTGTGGACCCATCCCTTGCGTTCCAGGTTCTTTGGAAAGGTGGTTAGGTCTACTATATGTTTGCCAAAAGCCGTGAGGTTCTATCGGCATTATGAACAAAATTAGTCTGTAGTGAACAAAATTTTGTAAAAAAAGCTGACTTTGGTGGCTTCTCATTCCTTTGTTTCCAATATTGATTAAAACAAAAAATACAGTATTTATTTACTCAACAAGTTCTAAACAATGATACCCCACTCGATGGGGGTAGGTCAAAGTTTTTTTTTCCCGCCCCTCTTTAGCTGGAGCTCCCTTAAAACTACCTTAAAATATTTTTGACAATTTGTTTGGCTCTGGGTCAACAAGATGCTGTAAATACTGTGAAAATTTGAAGACTTAAACCATTTGGCTGTAAAACCTCTGTGACAGACGACGGACAGACGGGCACGTGAGTGACAGCAATAGGGCTTCATTTGGACTCTTCTGATACAGAATCCTAAAAGAACACTATCCAATTTTGGGCCGCCACTAGAAGCCCAAAATAAACAACTAAGTGGACAAAACCTTCCTCATCTATAACAGTTCCTACCAACAACATCTGAACAATAGTAGAATAAGATAAAGTCTACCCACATCATAACCGAACAATAAACTAACTCCAAGCAAAAGTCCTCGAAACTTTATATTTTCACTATAATTCAAACAAAATGATAACATCGCTATGGTTAGTAATATTCTTGTAGTTTATAATAAAAGATTTACACAAGGAACTACCTTGTCCCATTTGAAGAAGACTCAATCCGTGTGAATGACATTGTACAGTCACGAGCATCGTCATCTGCCTAGCCTTTTCCCAACTATGTTGGGGTCGGTTTCCAGTGTAACCGGATGTAGCTGTATACCAGTATTTTACATGGAGCGACTACCTGTGCCAGTTACTGGTAAGACTGGTTGCCAGTCTTTCAGGCTTCTGACGACCCGTAACGACTATCAAAAATGCACGAATGACAGCCGAGACCAACGGCCTATCGTGCTTTCCGTGGTATGGAGGTGTCTTGGTGTGTAAAGTCACGAGCATAAATTATATTACTATGGACTGCTCGGCAATAATATCTTATTTCATGATTCATGCATAACATTATCCGTCGTCAAGATGATAGCAAAAATATGTGATCATTTGTGGAAAACTTATACAAGTGGCAGCACAAATATGTGACATAAAAGGAACAGCAAAACTATCTGATGAGACATGTGTGACATTTAATAAACGAGTGCGTGCTTTGGTAGGGGTAGCGCAGTGGAGGGAGGGCGGAGCGCCGCACTCGCAGTCTTGTGTAAGTGGTTCACTTTTCAGCGTAAAAACATTCCGGAAGAAATCAGTATATCGGGTTTTAGTATATATCTTGGTTTGGTTTGAAACTCGCCCAAATTTAAACTTAGTTGGAATTTATGTGTGTGTATGTGTGTGTGTGTGTGTGTGTGGTGTGTGTGTGTGTGTGTGTGTGTGTGTGTGTGTGTGTGTGTGTGTGTGTGTGTGATTTAGATAGCTGTCAAAACGGACTTCTTAGATTGCGTTGATTGTACCTATATCGAGTCAAATGCCGTAATAACAGACACATTTAAAATGCTGTTGTGTCTCGCCTGAAGGGATTTTTTTATTTTCGTAAGGGTTTTTGGTAAATTTTTCTACGCTCTGTCTAGGTGAAATGACAGACTTCAAATACAAAAAACCGGTCAAATGCGTGTCGGAACACGCACAATGAAGGGTTCTGTAGTTGAAAAGAATTTGTCCCAAAACAAACTTAACATTGTAAACCCAAAAAAAAATTTTTATGTGATAAAACTACAAATTAAGAATTTTCGGACTTTTTACTTTACCCTTGCTTCTTGCCAAACATCATGATTCTAAAATAACGAAAAGTACCCTATAGGTTTTGATTTACTTGCGAGTATCAAAATATGTCGCATAAATGGCCGTTTTTTTTTTATTGCGTTGACTTAGAAGCTTGATTTTTTTAGAGCTCCAAGGCAACATAGACCGTCGTATTTGATATTAATTTCAACTTGTTAACTCCATGCGCTCCTGAGAAAAAGGGTCTTGATAGACTGACAAACAGACAGAGAGACAGACGGATAACGAAGTGATCCTAAAGGTTCCGTTTTTCCTTTTGAAGAACCCTAAAAATACTACATCCTCACCAATAATTATCCGTTTACTCCGTTTAGGAATGAGTAATAGAAGGTCACGTTTCGATGATTGAATAAAATGTATTCAATAATATTTTTTCACGTCCTGACAAATATTGACACAAACGTTTGTAATAACGTCACCGACTGATAAAGTTATTTATGACGTCACTAACCTCCTATTCTCAACGTTTACGGGAGAATGATAAGAGCAACTAAATGGGAAAATACAGAAGAGCCACTCGAGCCTAAAGGTGTTTCCTTACATACTTAATTTCTCAGGCATCTTATTCAGGCAGCACCAATATTCCTTTGTAATACTTAACATTTACAAAATAATACTTAGTCACTCCAACCATAGACAGCCGACCCTAGTCAGCGCGCGGCGTCTACTCTTACCGGATGCAGCTGAATACCAGTATTTTACATGGAGCGACTGCCTATCTGACCTCCACAACACAGTTACTGGGTAACACGATACCCCTTGGTAGGACTGGTTGTCAGACTTTCGGGCTTCTGACTGTGTCCCGTACCACGAAGGTCAGCCGGGAGCAACGGCTTAGCGTGTTTTCCAAGGCACAAACGCTTATTGTGACTGCAGATAAGCCATTCTGCAATTCGTGTACAGTAGGTAGCAGTTTTGTGTAAAACGTAGCGCAATGACAATCCAGCTGAACGTCGTCGTTCAGCTGTTTTACATAACGGCGCTGCTTTGTGAAATAACTAGAGGTTTTAAAACAGCGGATTCTACAATCCATCTGCACCATAATAAGTTATCATTTTCTCGTAGTAATTTTCCTGTGGCTTAGAGATCTCTGGGGTCCTGAGTTCGATTCTTAGGTCGGGCAAAGAGGGGTTTTTCTTTCTGAAATTTTTCAGAAGCGGCCTCAGGGACAAGCCATCGACCGGGCACAACCCTAGACTCAGGTCTAGGGTTGTGCCCGGTCGATGGCTTGTTGATTTGTGTGCACCTCTGCCCGACCCTTCTGAGAAACAAGGATGTTATGTTTTTGTGATGAAACATTCCTCTTTATAAACTATTTAATTTTCTCTTTTGTCTACAAAGTGTCCCCCTAATACTTTATTCGTGGATTTTATTGAGTGATGTGCAAAGAGAGTGATGTTTACAGGGGCGATATATTTTATGTTTCTATTTTTACTGCGCAATAAATGTAAAAACATCACGCCTATAAAGTTCGGTAGGCATCAATAAAGTGGGCAGACAGTCCAATCTAATATTTCGCCGTTTTAAATTATGTTTAGGAACACACTCACAGAAAAGTTTTACAATATCGGCGTCTGGTGAAGACATTCGGATACGAGAGATTCGAGACAGAACATTGAGATATTTTACTGGAAGATTTCCCGTAGCAAAAAATCTATTTATAAAATAAACTATTTTGTTTTGTAAAATACGTAGGTCAAAATCAATCTGCCTAGCCTTTTCTCAACTATGTTGGGGACGGCTTCCAGTTTAACCGGATGCAGTTGAATACCATTATTTTACATGGAGCGACTGCCTATCTGACCTCCACAACCCAGTAACTGGATAATACGATACTCCTTGGTAAGACTGGTTGTCAGACTTTCGGGCTTCTGTTGACCCGTAACAAAAAGAAAACAAAAAAGAAAACACAAAGGTCCACGAATGACAGCCGGGACCAACGGCTTAACGTGCTTTCCGAGGCACGGAGGAGTTTCGGTATGTAAAGATGGTCACCCATCCACTGACCAACCCCGGCAAGCGTAGCTTAACTTGATGGATCGACCCGTGCGGCTGTTATTACTTAGCCACGAGCTCCTCATTGTAAAATACGTAGGTACTTGTGTTTTTTTTATATATCATTAATCAAACCACCCTAAGGGCGTTTGACACGTCAACGGGTCATCAACGAGAACGAGATAACGGCGCCATAGTAGCGATACATACGTACATTTATTATGGCCGCGTGTCCATCGCACACCCACCGGGTCGTCACGTTCGGTTCAAATAATCCTGTTTCTCGTTGACGTCTCGTTGACGTTGTGGGGTGGACAAACAGTGTCAGATTATCGATAGTAAAAAGTTAATTTTTATCAATTTCCTTTTCTCGTGTATAAGATTTGTTCATTTCATTTATGCTCATTTGTAGACAAAATTCAAACTATAGGTTTATTCATTCTACTATATTGTTTTGTAGCTCATTGTGTGCTTTGGCCCATCTCGCATCAAATATCCCCATGCTTCTAGACATAACCCGGTCTAACCGCACTCCGGAAATAGGGATCCTCTCGCGAGTTAGTGGTGATTGATTGCAAACACTGGCACGTCCCCATAGTTTCCTATTAAATACAGGTCCCTATAAACTAATCCACTTGAGGCCTGAGAAATTTCTAGAGGTTTGCTATTATCGATTTTATCGGAAAAGATCTTGTGGAGAGACCCCAGTTGATGTGAGTAGATACTGTAGATTTTTCAACCTTAAGCGGATAGCTTGCAACCTCCGCGGTAATTAAATAGATTATGAGACAAACTTTGATTTAAAGGAGATGTCAGAGAGGCGGCCTCGGGCCGAAGTGATAGTTGGAAAAGATCTGTAATTTAATACCAAATACGAGTTCTATAAGCAACTCCCTCGATTATTTAGTAGAATAGCTTAAGCTACACCCCCTGTGAGATTCGAGTGCTCACAGTACTAATGATGAACAAAAAAACTTTTTTACAAAAAAATACAACCGACTTCCAAAAACAATACTACAAAGTGAAAAATAACTTTAATTTCGGAAGTCGGTGTCTAGTTAAATGTATTTTTGTTTTTTGCCACCGACTTCCGAAATTAAAGTTATTTTTCACTTTGTACTGTTGTTTTTGGAAGTCGGTTGTATTTTTTTGTAAAAAAGTTTTTATTTTTCACTTTTTAGTTGTGTACCTACCCCAAACACAAATTCTAATAGCACTACCTGCAAAACAAACTAGAACATCATCCATATAAAAGTGGGGGAAAAATACGTATTATTGAAGCTAAACAAAAACTACAGAAGCAAAGTTAATCAATTTTATATGGGACCAACTGTGATGTATACCTTCTCGAATAAAACAAAAAAAATCCAAATCGGTTTAGCCATCTTCGAATAATCGGGGAACATACATAAAAAAAAAAAAAAAAAGATTCCGACGAATTGAGAACCTCCTCCTTTTTGAAGTCGGTTAAAAAGTACTTGTAACCTTTGGTTTAATAAGTATTTAGTTCATAGTATTGTTGAGACCAACATAATCTAGTTAGTGACTGTAATAGGGTCACTCAGGGTCGTTACATAAAAAAAAGTAAGTTTAAAAACTAAAACTCGACTATGAAAAATCACGCTCTAAAAAGTATGAAACAAGAAAATGTTCTCATCTGAAAATTAGAAAAAGACAGAGAAATTAAAAATGTGGTGTCACACGTAATCTGTTTGATTCATGCCCTAACATGACGTGTGACTCCGGATTTTTAATTTATCCGTCTTCGTCTAATTTCAGATGAGAACATTTTCTTGTTTCATACTTTTTAGAGCGTGATTTTTCAGTAGTCGGGTTTTAGTTTTTAAACTTACTTTTTATTTAAATTATTTTGAGGTTATAATTTCGTGATAAAGTATTTGCAGAGCCACTTTACATTTTTAAAGAAGACTAATTATTATAATTATATGTATTTTGGGTAGGTATAAAGAGAAAATATGTTTGGCTCACATCTGAGCCGTGATTTTAGAAATTATTCCCAATTATCGGTTGCATACAAGCAAAGCCGCGAGCAATAGCTAACAATATAATATATTTTTGAAATATGCTAATTAAGCCCTTTCATTTGATACCCCACACGGCATATTACTTTTTTTTTTCTCTTCATGACTTTATGTCCTCTAGAGGGTGCCATATTTAATTTTATGTAAAATCATATAGCCTACAACCAGCGGACGGCGGAGACGCTTCTAACGACACCTCATTTGTCAAATTATGATAAGTAGTTTAGAAGGTATGAGGGAACAGATGAACATACATACATACCGGTCAAAATCCTCCTTTTTGCTTCGCCGTAGTTGGGTAATTAATTAATCATTATCGTTACTTATTAACAGACCGTGAATTATAGCCATCCTTAACCCGTCGCGCGCTAATTAGCAGACACAATTGAAATTCTATTGTTATCTGTACACATGGTGTGCAATCGACATTTTAAGAGTTAATAGGTAGTATTATAAATGCATATGAAGTAACTCTGTCTGCCTGTCTGTTACCCTTTCACGCCAGCTGAGGCCCGGACCAAGAATAGAATAGAATTTTATTTTGCTTCTAGTTATTAAGCTCCAAGGCGGAGATGTCCGACGCGGTGACGAGAAGAGATGTTTTTCAGCTAGAATGCTGTGTGGAGATGCGTGCTGCGGCGACTGGAATAGATGCTAGAGCGGCTGGCACAGCACACAGGCACGGCGAGGCGAGCAAATATGACACATATCCGCTCACTGAAGCTGAGTGGAGACGAGATATGTGAATAACGAAATTCTATAGGTTGTTTAAAACACATCTTCTCTCCTCTCGTCTCGTTTCCGCTTTGGTGAAGTCCGCACCTAACGACTGAGCGATTTGGATGGGCACACGGATAGACCATGACCTGTATTAGGACATAGGATACTTTTTATTCCGTTAGTAAGTTCCCGTGGAATAATGTCCGCCCTCCACGCAGGCGAAGCCGCGGGGACAATGCTAGTTAGGTATATTCCTTTCATTATTAAGTAAGTACATAAATAAATAAATAGGGTATCTAATAGACAGTAATAAATTATCTATCTGGAAATCCACATCTACATTTTCCTTTGCCAAGTCATTTCATTTTATTCTATTTCTGTTATATCTCTTCGTTCCAAGTATTTCTTTGAGAACGGATCTTTCCGATAGATAGAATTTAAAACGAAAATTAGTACTGCTGGACGCAGACCATGGCCTAGCCAGTACATAATAATATTAGCTTTTGTAAAGTTAGTTAAAAAACAGTGGATTTTAGGACTTGAACTACTGAAACTACTGCTGCAATATACCTATAAATATATGATCGGGTAAATGTAGGTACGAGTGTAGAGTAGTATATAAGAAACTTTTGGTAAATAAGAACAAGAATCGCATATCTGGCATTTTTCATTCGTGAAGAACTAGGTACTTACCCGTAGTAGATACCCATTTAATATCAAAACTGCACCTTGTCAGAATGCTAATTTAAACCTGAAACTACTGTAAGGTTTGGACGTCTTCAAAGCATTTCACTTAAAGCTTAAAATTGGAAGCATCAATAATGCCGTTTACCTAAAGCTTTAAATCTGATTAAAATAGTAAAATATTAAAGCACGCTATAAATGTTTGAGTGCAGTTCGGAACAAGTGTCAAGTTTTTATTGATACACGTCGATTTGGACTGCAGCGGTCAATATTATTGGCTGCACTATTACCTCCTGCGTAAGAATTATGACCACTGTAAACATGACGTGAATTACATCATGTATCGGAATGGTGTCGTTAAGGATGTGGTACAGACCATCAAACTGAACAACTTTATACAAGGGACCGACATCGTAATCGCGAAGATATTTCTCAACCGCCCCTTAGAAAACTTCAATACCTACTCGACCCAAATTTATGTGGCGGAAATATGACTACATCTTTCTGATCTGTATAGTATGACGTCATATCTCTCAATATCTGTTTAATATGACGTCATATTTCTGGCGATGTTAGCATAATAACACGTAAAAACCACTATAAACTCAAACTCAAACTCGAAGCATTTATTTCAAATAAACCAATTACAGGTACTTTTGAATTGTCAAGGGGTCGGTCAGTCAGAAAGATGAAGCTAGTTGCCCATTCCAAAGCATAGTAGGTTCCTATGGAGAAGAACGGTAATACCACGTCTGTATTGCCCTGTAAGGTTGAGCAGAGGTCATCCAACCATCCCCACCCATCTTTACCCAACTTGTGATTTAATAATGGCAACGTGTAAAATGTGGGTGGTTATAGGTACAACTAAAACAAAAAAATGGCATTTACAAATAATTAGCTATAAAATATAGTATAAACCTACCTAATTATTATTAAATGCCATTATTTTATAATAGATAAAAGTATATACTATATACAGGGTTATTTGTAAAACACCGGTCATTCTACTCATAATTATAAACAACTTTTACTGTAGCACCAAACCTGAAATCGCGAAAAAAAATCAGTTGTTCAGTACATTTATCTACATCACAGTCGTCAAAATCTAGGGAGCAGCTGACTTTTTTCGCGATTTCAGGTTTGGTCCCATAGTAGAAGTTGTTCACAATGATGAGTACATTAACCTCTAAAAGATTGTTGGTGTTTTACAAATAACCCTGTGTACCTATAGGTATTCTTATAAATCCTGCTCCACAGGGACGCATTAATTAATTGATTAGCATTCGGATATATTGTTGGTGCTGCGGAGGATTAAGATGAGGGAAAACTTTCATTGCATTGTTTAAATTCAATCTCATATTATTATATAATTGTGTGTGTGAGCACTATGTAGCTACTATTAACCTACCTTTTACTGGGTACGTCTTTCACTGACTTGAGTGTGCCCTGGCGGTTGAGAGTATGTTATGCTCACTCAAATGTCTCGCTGGTGGTGGCGTGTGTGTTGGATCATTAAGTTCCCTTCAAAATGGTTGAGCTAATTGGTGCTGATCCATGCGTCATGTTCGTGAACGGGCGCCGTCAGTTGGGACTGGTCGTCTCTTAGCTGCCATGGCTTATTTTTAATTTTAATATTTAATTTAGTTGTTTTAGTTTTTATCTTTTTATTACGGACGCTTTTTAACGTGCACGTCTTTCTACATTGTTCTCACATGTATATTTTCATCATGAACGATGTAACCAATATTTTGTAAAAATATTATGATTTGATTTTTTTTTCTTTTTTTTTTTTTTTTTTTTTTTTTGATTTGTATTTTTGATTTTATTATGATTTGGAGTTTCTTGTCCGTTCTTATCCATAGGGATCTACTACGCTTTGCAATGGGCAACTAGCTTCATCTTTCTAACTGACCGACCCATTGACAATTCAAAAGTGCCTGTAATTGGTTGATTTGAAATAAATGCTTTGAGTTTGAAATCCTTCAAAGATCAAACAGAAACGGTCATAATAACATATTCATTTTTTTTATATGAGTAGGTTCTTCATAAATTATCCATTTCACAAATTCATTTCCATTACTTTCATATCAAAGAACCCTTTCCATCTAGTTGGTATGAAAAATGAGTTTCCTTATAACATTTATTAAGGCCGAAACATCAGGGAATCCTGGATATTAAATTTATGCCTAGATCACAAGAGAGTTAGGTTTCATATTATTATTAGCTTTATAAAACTAACCCTCTTTCAAAGGACAGTCGAAAGAGGATTTTTTTCTTTATTAAAAGGAACTAAAGTTCTTAAATTATTACAATCTAGTCTAATAGTCATAGTCATAAAAATCAGGTACTGGTGAATGAATGAAGCATAGTAAGAGAATATTTAATTAGGAGGAGCTCGTGGCTAAGTAATAACAGCCGCACGGGTCGATACATCAGGTTAAGCTACGCTTGCCGGGGTCGGTCCGTGTTTGGGTGATCATCTTTACATACCGAGACTCCTCCGTGTCTCGGAAAGCACGTTAAGCTGTTGGTCCCGACTGTCATTCATGTATCTTTGACAGTCGTTACGGGTCGTCAGAAGCCCGAAAGTCTGACAACCAGTCTTACCAAGGGGTATCGTATTACCCAGTTACTGGGTTGTGGAGGTCAGATAGGCATTCGCTCCATGTAAAATACTGGTATTCAGCTGCATCCGGTTAGACTGGAAGCCGACCCCAACATAGTAGGGAATAGGCTAGGCAGGTTGATTTGATAGTCTAATAAGCAATTTAACTGTAACTTATTATTTTTAACCGACTTCTAAAAAAGGAGGAGGTTCTCAATTCGGATGTTTGTATTTTTTTTTTTTTTTATGTTTGTTCGCGCATTACTCCGTCGCTTGCCGATTTAAAAAAATATATTTTTGTTGGAAAGGGTATACTTCCCAAATGGTCCCATTTTTGTCAAAATCCAGTTCTGATGATGGGATCCTGGAGAAATCGAAGGAACTCTTCAAATATTATAGGCACACATAAAGCGATTTGGATATTTTTTATAGTAGCTCATGCATTTGCTCTCGGAAAGCACCACTTGGTGTAGTGGAACTGATGATGAAGACCACAGATGGCTACCGGAACTACTCAATGATAAATATTTCACGGGTTGCGATTCGATTACTTTAATATGGTTGTTAAGCAATTTCCGCTCGTAACACAATGCGTGTGGTGAGTGGTTGTTGAGGAGTTCTCCTGGTTCTTACCAGCAGAACTCCTCAACAGTTAACGTCCCAGCATCGGGAAAAGCAATACCTATTTTGTAACATGTGATGAGCAATTGACATTAGACTTTTGTAACTTATACAAATTATAAACAGACTCACTAAAAAGCGTGAAATAAAAACTTGTTTACAAAAAAATACAACCGACTTCCAAAAACAACACTACAAAGTGAAAAATAACTTTAATTTCGGAAGTCGGTGGCAAAAACGAAAATACATTCTAGACACCGACTTCCGAAATTAAAGTTATTTTTCACATTGTAGTGTTGTTTTTGGAAGTCGGTTGTATTTTTTTGTAAAAAAGTTTTACGTGATGAGAAAGAGTAATGGTGAAAAATATCAATTAGTTTTCTTTTTTATTTTTGATGTATAATCAAAACCTTCCTGCCTTAATTAAAATTGGTTCATAAAAAACCGGCCAAGTGTGGTACGGACTCACACACGAAGGGCGTGTGCCATTATCTATAAAAACGGCAAAAAAAATCACGTCTGTTGTATGGGAGCCCCCTTAAATATATATTATATTCTGTTTTTTAGTATTTGTTGTTATAGCGGCAACAGAAATACATCATCTGTGAAAATTTCAACTGTCTAAATGTCACGGTTCATGAGATACAGCCTGGTGACAGACGGACAGCGGAGTATTAGTAATAGGTTCCCGTTTTACTCTTTGAGTACGGAACCCTAAAAACTGAAAAAACATATTAAACAAAAAGACTTACTCAATTTCAGTATAATTACAATATTATGTACCTAAGTTGTTTACCAATCTAAGTAAAGTTGCTTCGACGAATTATCGGGTTGGTCGAACTAGTTATTCTAGTGAATAGAAATAGCGGAAATTTTCTCATGTTTGCTTCGAGCTAATTTAGTACAACTAAGTAGTTGGATAACCCGAATTATCTTGCTCAACAGCTACCGACGTATCAGCCATGAGTCGTATATATCATACGGGCCCCCGGCTACAGGTAACAGAGAATCCTTGAACGAAACTTCGTAAAATGTTATTTATCCACAACCTCAACTTCGTATTGATGAGAGGCACGTAATGAAATACCTAATGAAATTATGAAAACTAACGTTATTTATTTATAGCTTACAAAGGCTTAAAGCTACACGATACGCTAGATACGGTCCAATTCTTAAGCTTTTGAATTCATTTAGTAAAATCACGTAGAAGATCTAACCTGTCCGAGTCAGGATGCTCTAATTTTCGAGCTAGTTTCGCTTGCTCTTGCACTCTCTTGGTAAAATCACAATGACAGTTTGACCTTCCGAGTCAGGATGCTATTTTATTTATTTTATACGAATCGATACTCTCCTTTTGAGCTTCGCCGCAATTGGGTAAAAAGAGTCCCCAACAAACTTTGATACAGGCCCCTTTAGGACTAGCTACACCACTTCGCGACTGCTACTCTAAACACAATAATCGTCTCTACCACCTATCTTACAAAACTAAACATACGTAACATACTCACATCTTCCCATGAGGGTAGGCAGAAACTACAGAACGCCACCTGCTACGATCCTTATATATACTCCTTTTGCCTCGTTTATGTTCATACATCTGGTCATACGCACGCCAGTAGCCAGTACTACGCACCTGACCTTTTTGAAGAACATCACCAATAAGGTCACTATTTATTGTCTTCCTAGGGCGTCCCGGCGTTTCTACTCACATTCTGCCTTGTAAATACCTTTCATTCATCCTCTCAACGTGTCCAAACCATATAAGCATACTCTTTTAATTTTTTGTCCCTAAATCTTCTTTTAAACCGCGCTGCGTTGCCTTATCACATCATTCCTCAGCCTATTATTGATAGTCACACCACACATGCTTCACAAGGAACGCATTTCCACAGCATTTATTCTACTTTCATGCTTCTTTTGCCACACCCAACATTCACTTCCCTCTATCTTCTTGTCTGAAAACCCTCACTTTTCATTACAGCAATAAATCAAGGCCAAATTTCGGATCATTAAGCTGGATGCGAGCAGTGATGGCCCAGTGGTAACGGTCGCGACTTACGAGTTGTAGGTCGTAGGTTCGAACCCAGGCAGGCGCTTTACTTTGTGTATATTATTTCATCACCACTGCTCTCAAAACGGTGAAGGAAAACATCGTGAGGAAACCGGCATGTCCTAGAATCAAAAATTCGAAGACTTGTGACATCTGCCAACCCGCACTGGGCCCGCCTGGTGGATTACGGCCCACTCCCTCTCACAGAGAGGAGGCCTGTGTCCCAGCAGTGGGAACGTTATAGGCTGATTATGTAAGCTGGATGCTGGATAAATTGTATTTTGACAGTTCACTAGTCCGTTTCAACAAGCAATAAGTACCGCAGCGCCCCGATTCCGAGCTGACAGGCGCTTAACGACAATATTGAGAGAATAATTTACTTGATACTGGATACCGTGTGCAGAGTTTATTGCTTATATCGGTGACGTATTTTGATTGGCGATCATAGTAAAACTCAGGTACTGGTGAATTAATGAAGCATGCTTGGTAAGAGAATATTTAATTAGGAGGAGCTCGTGGCTAAGTAATAACAGCCGCACGGGTCGATCCATCAGGTTAAGCTACGCTTGCCGGGGACGGTCCGTGGATGGGTGACCATCTTTACATACCGAGACTCCTCCGTGCCTCGGAAAGCACGATAAGCCGTTGGTTCCGGCTGCCATTCGTGGATCTTTGACAGTCGTTACGGGTCGTCAGATGCCTGTAAGTCAGACAACCAGCCTTACCAAGGGGTATCGTACCTATTACCCAATTAATGGGTTGTGGAGGTCAGATAGGCAGTCGCTCCATGTAAAATACTGGTATTCAGCTGCATCCGGTTAGACTGGAAGCCCACCCCAACATAGTTGGGAAAAGGCTAGGCAGGTTGATTGGTAAGAGAATATTTAGATCGATTTTTGACTTGGATGAGTCAGATTAGATTTGAGAGTCTTACTCACTCTGGGTTGCAGTCACTCTATATAAAATACTGGTATTCAGCTGCATCAGGTGATGATAATGAATCATAATATAAGATTTAAGTCAAGATTAGTTTTAAAGCTGTCTGTTTTAAATTGAGTTTCATAAATGAATGAAGGTCCTTTGTTTGTATTGATATTAATTTTCAGACGTATTATTTGTTCAGTTGCATGCTTTGTGGGTATTTTGCAGTAATTATTTAGTTGGTGAAATTAAACAACTTTTGCACTGCTTTTATTCACATAATTTCTCAAAGGAGTTAGAATATTGAGATGTAAACTAGAATTGTTTTCTTTAATTGTGAAGCGTTTTGTTCGAGTCGTTATCTTATTTGAGTTTCAGTTTTAAAATTATACAGGGTGGAGGTTGAGCAAACACATTAAAGTATTCTTATTCTGGAACCAACTTGGTTCCAAAAACGAGGAGTTTTTAATCATTACTATAGATCACAATCACAATCTCAGCACACGTCAAATACACCATCGTGTTCAGTAGTCATCCATTTTTGCAACGATGAGTTATCGAACGGGCTCGAATAGGCTCGTAAGGGGATCGTAAGAGATTTGAAATTACGTTTCCGTTCAATTTCGTCCATTAGCACCCTTTGCTTTGCGTCAGCGTACCTGAATGCCTCTGCGAGGGAGGTCTGGCGAAAATAATGTTATTTCCTCGAGTCATCCACAGTTTGAAACCCTCTTTTATAGCATGCATATATACATATATATATATACCACCCAACCATACAGCCATACCCATTTTTTTTTTTCTAGTATTTAGGGTTCCGTACCCCAAAAGAAAAAAAACGGAACTATTATGGGATCACTTCGTTCTCCTCAGTCTGTATGTCTGTCAGTCTGTCAAGACCCTTTTTCACAGGAACGCGTGGAGGTATCAAGTCGAAAATAAAATCAAATACGTAGGTCTATGGTCCCTTGGAGTTCTATGAAAATTGTATAAAGCTCAGAAATCTTGATTTTTTGTCATGCCGCAATACTTAGCACTCGTAGTGCGAAGCGTGGCATCCTCTTTAGGGACCATTTTTTAAGAGGATGCCATGAGTATAGATGAAACTCACTACTCAGAAGACACAAGCAGCATTATTAGATGTATCGATCTGTAACTATCCGAATGCAATACAGTCGAAATCTTCTCATACAGATATCCCTCACTTGTTAGAAGTGTCCTTACTTCTCATAGCAAATACTCAACTCCTGTCAAGGAGAAAACTTCCAAAGTTTATGCCAAAAACTTCATATTCAATTTTGTACATAACATCACGCCTTTAAACCGCGATGGATTAGGCAGAGGTTTAGGTACCTACCTATACAATGTGTCGTTTTGCATCTTCGTCAAATTTCAGGGTGTGGTACAGAACATCAAACCGAACAACTGTCCCCATGGGACCAACATCGTAATCGCGAAAAAAATTTCCACTGTCCCATAGAAAACTTTAATACCTACTCGACGCAAATTTATGGGACGGCTGATTATTTTTTCGCGATTACGATGTTGGTGCCATGGAAAAAGTTGTTCGGTTTTATGGTCCACCCCCTTAATTTTGACGAGGATGCAAAACGACACTTTATATTAGTACACCTATATTTCGCTAGGAGTCTATTGCCAATAACTGGGCACAAATCCAGACTCCGGCGGACTTCTGAGAAATTCCAGATGGGAAAACCCAATAGCACGTTGCCCGACCAGGAATTGAACCCAGAACCTCATGCACAGCAGTAGCGCTTGCAGCCACAAGACCAACGAGGCATTTTCATTCTGCCTAGCCTTTTCTCAACTATGTTGGGGTCGGCTTCCAGTCTAACCGGATGCAGCTGAATAGCATTATTTTACATGGAGCGACTGCCTATCTGACCTCCACAACCCAGTAACTGGTTAATACGATACCCCTTGGTAAGACTGGTTGTCAGACTTTCGGGCTTCTGACGACCCGTAACGACTATCAAATATCCACGAATGACAGCCGAGACCAACGGCTTAACGTGCTTTCCGAGGCACGGAGGAGTCTCGGTATGTAAAGATGGTCACCTATCCACTGACCAACCCCGGCAAGCGTAGCTTAACCTGATGGATCCACCCGTGCGGCTGTTATTACTTAGCCACGAACTCCTCAAGGCATTTATGTTCAATAATTATATGGTAGGTATATATATAAGCGTTTCATGGCGTATCTATGCCCCATGGGTAACTCGATATCAAGTTTTGTAAAGGGCAGGGAATTATTTGAAACTAGGTTAGAAGTTCTAAGGGAAGCTTTCATGTCGTTTAACGATGTTAGGAACTTATAAATCATGAATGGAGCTTGCCTGGATATAACTTGGATAGTTAACTTGCAGTATATACTTAAGTAGTTGGAGTCTTGAGTGTGGGTTTAAAGGAAGATTTAATAGGAGTAAAATTTTCTTTATTAGCTAGTAATATTATTAAAATAATATCTTTTAATTACAAACGCAAACACTTAAGTTTTTTTAGTCTCTATTTATTTCCAAGATAATCTATATCTATAAAAGGAAACCGTGACTGACTGACTGATCTATCACACAGCCCAAACCACTGAACGGATTGGGCTGAAATTTGGCACACAGATAGCTATTATGACCTAGGCATCCACTAAGAAGGGGTTTTTGGAAATTCGACCTTTAAGGGGGTGAAAAGGGGGGATATTGTTTGTATGAAAAATCTTATTCTTTGAGATAATAAACTTGAAACTTGGCACGAATATTTATCTAAGTAAGTTCTAGTACTCTAACTACCCTCTAAAGGGGAATTGGGGAGTGTCAAAGTTTGTATGGAAAAATTTTAACGCGTAATCCGATTAATTCAAAACTCAGTAGTTATACTTAAAACCAAAAATAAAGAATATTGTATATCAAGGTTTTTCAAAAATGTACCTCTGACGGGGTGAAAAGGGGTAGTCAACTTTATAGGGGGAGGATTTTACTGCATGGCTTGATTAACTCGAAAATTGGTGTAAATAATCTTTGAGTCAAGATATGGAAAAATCTCAAACGATTTTTTAAATTTCCATCCCTGTAGGGGTGAAAACCTGGGAATACAATTTACATGAAAAATCTTATACATTTGATTAATTAACTTGAAACTTGGCACAAATACTTGCCTAAGTAAGTTATGAAGTTTACCATTATTAGTTTTTCAAAACTACCCCTCAAATGTGGGTTTAGGGATGTTATAGTTTGTATGGAAGAATTTTAAAGCTCAAATCAAAATATTTAATTGCTAGAATACGGTACATAAGGTGTTAATTTGTTTAGTTCAGCGTATCCTGCCATAACATGGCGTGCAAATGTATTTAAAAATCATGCGACGTCAAAAATTAATCTAAGTTACAAATTACAGAGTCTTTTGACTTGTCTTCTAAATAGTCCTTAATGGTGTAATATCGTTTAAATAGTAAAAATTTCAGTCCGATTAACTCGAAACTCAGTATTTATACTTTTGACATAAAATTAACATAACTAAGGTTTTAGGTTTTTTAAAAATCGATTCCTATAGGTGTAAAAAGGTGTAACAAAAATTTTAAGGGTAGGATTTTACTGCGTGGCTTGATTAATTCAAAAAATATTGTAAAAATAATCTTTGAGTCCAATAATGGAAGCACTCCAAACGAATTTTCAAAATTCCATTCCTATGAGGATTGATATACAGTTTATATGAAAAATCTTATTCTTTGGTTGGTCATTGGTCATCACATGATCTGACAAAGATTATGCCTGGACTTCGAAAAGAGACTTTGACCCCTGAGTTTGTTTTGCCATTTCTTCTCAGGGGTAGTCGGATAGGAACTATATCGCCTGCATCTGGCTTATTTTTTTTTTTTAATATGACGTTCAAAAGTGATTCCGATATCCTGTTTACAGAATAAGCTTTATTATAAATCCATACTATTATTACAAATTCGAAAATAACTCTGTCTCTTAGTTACCTTTTCACGTCTAAACCATTGAGCTGATAAAATCGATTAAATTTGCCAAAAAGATAGATGGCATCCTAGGAAAAGACAGGCTACTTTTGTTTTAAAAATAATCCTAAAGGGGTGATATATCACGGGGATGAAAGTTTGTATGGGAAACTTAGCATTTAGGGTTTTTTTGGGTAAGGTTAGGTTAAGAATAAAGAATTACGTGTTTCAGTGTTTTTTCAAGGGGTCAAATAGGGAATGATTTTAAAATTCACATGTAATATTGATATTTTTGTGTACTTATTTTTAGGAGATGTTAAGGTTATAAACACAGTCATAGTCATATTAAAATTGGTCTACTCGGTCAAAAGTTATTAAAATATATAGTCACAAAAAAACTTGGCTAACACGTACACATTCACTTACGGGCTACGTGGTCAGTGGTAGTCAATCACAAAAATTAATGGTGATCATATTAAAATGAATAATTATTATTTTTAATAAACATTTAGGCCCAGTAGTATCACAAATCACAAAATAAGTTGAGCGCTAAACGAATTAAAAACATTATTCTATTTCTGATAATTTTGAAGTTATCAGGGATGGAATGAAGGTTTAAAAATGTTCAGCGCTAACTATGCTCAGCTTATTTATGGTTTTTGGTGCAAGCGGGCCTTGGAATCATTCAAACCTGTTTTAAGTATAAAAATAATTATTTGAATTTATTATTTGTCTGTCTGTCTATTTGTTACCTTTTCACACCATAACGGATAGGCCGTGACCTGGGTACGAACATGGGATAATTTTTATTCCGGTAGTACGTTCCCCGCGGGTAATTTCGAAAGCTAGTCTAAATATATAAAAGAATAAACTGACTGACAAATCAACGCACAGCCCAAACCGCTGGGTCTAGAGATTCCAAATTTGGCACGTAAGTTCCTTATGAGGTCTAAGGGTGCACTAAGAAAGGATTTTTCAAAATTCACCCTCTAAGGGGGTGAAACGGGGGTCCAAAGTTTGTATGAAAAATCTTATTTCTTGAGTTAGACTTGAAACTCAGCTCGAATATTTATCTAAGTAAATCATAAAGTTTTTTATTTTTACTTTTCCTAAACTCAAAGCTTGTATGGAGTAATTTTAACGCGCGGTCCGATTAACTCAAAATTCAGTATTTATACTTGAGACTGAAAAGGAAGAATAACGTGTATCAGGATTTTTCGAAAATCAACCTCTAAGGGGGAGAAGAGGGGTAGTCAATTTTACAGGGCAGGGTTTTCTGCGGGGCTTGATTAACTCGAAAATTGGTGTAAATAATCTTTCAGTCAAGTTACGGAAATATCCTAAACGGGTTTTTTTTAATTCCACCTCTGTGGGGGTGAAATCAGGGAATATAGTTTATATGAAAAATCTTATTCATTTGGTTAGTTAACTTGAAACTTGGCACAAATACTTGCCTAAGCAAGTAATAAAGTTTGTCATTAATAGTTTTTCCCCCAGAGGGAAGAGTAGAGGGGAAGGGGGAAGGGGAGCGGGTGGTGAAGAGGGGAGAGAAAGGGAAGGAGTGGTTTGGAAGGAGAAGGCGATGATGATGGAGGGAGGGGGAGAGAGATAGGTGGGCGGAATGAGGTGGATGGATGTGAAGAAGGGGAGTGGGGGTATGGAGAAGTTTGTGAGGGTAGAGAGGGAGGGGAAACCTGTGAAGGGGGTGTGAGATTGGGAGGGGTAGGATAGCGGGAAGGGGATGTGATAAGATGCGGGGTAAGAAGGAGAGGGGGAAAGGGGAGGGTGAGGGGGTGAGAGGGAGTGGTGTGGAGGATGAGAGGAGGAGGGGTGAGAGGGGGTGATTGGGGATATACAAGTGCCTTTACATCTTAAAGTTGCTTTTTGTATAGTAGTAATTCATTGAAGAGAGATTGACTTGAGACTTTTGATTGATTGATTGGAGAGCGGGGAGAGGTGTAGAGGGATAGGAAGGTGTAGTGAGTGGGAATAGTATGGAGAGGGGGGTGAGTGGGAGGCGAAGAATTGGCGAGGATAGTGTGGGAGGGGAAAGCGGTGAAAGGGGTGTGAGAGGGGGTGACAGGGGTAGGGGGAGGTTAGCGGCAAAAGATGTGATGAGGGAGTGAGAGGGAGAGAGGGATGGGGAGGGGGAGTGGGGTGAGAGAGAGAGGGGGAACGGGAGGGAAATTGGGGTTAGAGAGAGAGGGTGGGGGAGTGGGGTGAGGGGACGGTGAGGGGGATGATAGGGAAAGGTGAGAGGGTTGGTAAGGGGAGGGGGGTGAGACGGGGGTTAGAGGGAGAGGGGCAGAGGTAAGAGGGGGAGGCGACGAGTACCTTTACACCTTAAAGTTGCTTTTTGTATAGCATTGATTCATTGAAGAAACATAGCCCGACAAAAATGACCTAAAAATAGAAAGTCGGAAACTCGGAACGGCACAAAAACAAGAGTATATTCCAGTCGTGCGTTGGAGCTGACACACACACTTTTTTTTTGTTTGTTTGAACGCACTAATCTCTTGAACTACCACCAGGCGATCTTTAATAAATATTTAAGCTTTTGATATCCCAATTCTTCAATGCAAGGCTATAGGCATATTTAACGTCACTCTAGGACTCTTAGGTGTCGAGCAAAAAGAAAAAAAGTCAGAAAGAACGCTAAGCGAAAAAATAATAGCGTGGGCAGGCAAATGCGATGCGACGGGGTCGGGGGAACAAGAAATTTCACGCGGGCGAAGTCGCGGGCAAAAGCTCGTAATAACATAATTAAAAAAAAACTTTATTACAAAAAACAACCGACTTCCAAAAAATACTACAAAGTGAAAAATAACTTTAATTTCGGAAGTTGGTGTCTTTGGATCTGTATTTTAGCTTTTTGCCGCTGACTTCCGAAATTAAAGTTATTTTTCACTTTGTAGTATTTTTTGGAAGTCGGTTGTTTCTTTTTGCAAAAATGTTTTTTTTTTTCACTTTTTAGTAGGGCAGTCTGTAATTTATCTATGTTACAATAGCCTAATGTCAACTGCTTTATAAAGCAAAATATTGCTTTTCCCGATACAAGGACGTTAATTGTTGAGGAGTTCTCCCAGTAAGGAACCAGGAAAACAGGAACTGATGGTGAAGTCATCATCAGCTCCACTTCAACATATGTATTTTATGTATGAGCATAAATTGCTTAGCAATAATCGAATCGCAACCCCTGAAATACGTATGAGTAGTTCCGATGGCCATCTGTGGTCTTCCTCATCAGTTCCAAATGGTGCTTTCCGGGAGCAAATGCACAAGTTAGTATAAAAAATATCCAAATCGTTATAATAATAATAATAATATATCATTTATTTCGGGTAACAATGACCCATAACATAAATACCTTACAGACTATCATACATGTTTATTAAAACCACAAAATATTAAAACTATTGTATACGAAGTGACGGCGCCGTATTGCGCTGCGTGGTGTCGCGTAACCTTCCGCCTTTTGCGTTTATAGGTATGCCTATAAAAATAGAAGGTTCCCCTCGATTTTTTTAGGATGCCAACATCTGATCCTAGTTTCCTTATCATGGTACCATCCTTGGGATATCTCCTTTCCAACAAAAAAAGAATCATCAAAATCGGTTCATAAACGACGAAGTTATCCGCGAACTCACATAAAAAAATATATTTACGGTCGAATTCAGAAACCTCCTTTTTTTGAAGTCGGTTAAAATACTAATAGTCTTAAAATAATAATAAAAGTATGTGTAAGTAACAAAAAAGGAGGGGAAAATAAATCATAAAAATTGTCCGCAACGCTGTCAGCAGGAAAAGTGCCCAAAAGGCTGGCAGCACCACGTTGTATGAAAATGCTGATTCTTTGGCGAAGAAGAGACGTCCAACCACTTGGCGATGTCTCGAAAAACTAAGTGTTTCAACCCCAAACGGCTCAAACATACATATAAGTCGCAATAAGATTGACGTATTTGCGCCGTTTGAAGTCCGCACCAGCAGCAGCCGCCCCAGCACAGCCTGCCGTGCTAGGAAGATGGTATGGCACAAGGTTGTCGACACACGTTTATATACCATTTTCCCAACTTTTTACATTTTAATACCATCCTCTCAACCCTGCGTCAATATTGAAAACTTGTCCGGACTACTTACAAAAGTATGAAGTTATAATTTTAAGGGTACAGAATAACTCTGAACGGACAAGGATTTGGAACTAAGCGCCATAGTCATTTTTACTCGGTTTGAAAAGAGCTATTCAACGATGTATCACATGGCTTTTAGGCATCAAAGTGGGCATCATCCTTTACATAATGGTTTTGTTAATCATGAAACTGGGTAAATTGCAAATTATATTGAATGACACTTAATTTAACTGATACATAATTATCAGTTGAAATTATTATCAGATAAAAGTTTCAAAGCTCACATCTTTTAAAGTAAGTCATTTATAATGAATGTCGTTAGCAAACATCGAAAAGTTGTTAAAGCATAACTAATAGGCTTCCGAGTAAAGTTCATTACTTATCTCCTTCACAAAAGATAATTTCTAACTCCGCAGAAAAATTGAAGATCTAACTTTATTGTCGGGGGCGGTTTATACTACGTCATTTTAATTTTATTGTTTGAATTTTTTGTAGAAATCCTTAACTACAAAAATATATGTATATAAAGGGTGACTGGCAATTAGTGACCGATACTTACACACATAAATATACTCATGATAACAAACAACTTTGATTATGGGACCAAACCTGAAATCGCGAAAAAAAAATCTGCTGCCATACATTCATGTTCGCATAACTCGTCAAAATGTATGGGGCAGCAGATTTTTTTTTTCGCGATTTCAGTTTTGGTCCCATAGTAAGTTTTTTGTTTTCATGAGCACAATCATATGTTTAGGTATCGGTCACTAATTATCAGTTATCCTATATATAGTTATAAATGTATAGTTCTTTATATTGTTTTCTCATAAAAAAAACTTTAATTTATTTTTATTTTTAAGCTCAGCAATATTTTAGCATTAAGTTAGGCTTCACAATGTGCCTGGCAGGGAGGAACGCTGACACCTGAGATACTTGACACGTCCTAGTTCGGGTGTCAGGAGTTTCACAAAATCGAGCATGTAGTTAGCTTAATTATTATAAGGATGTAAGTTACTGTAGTAATGCATTGTTAAAACAGAAGAACATATTATAACCTTATTTGAAGTCGACGAGAAAAGTGACGAGAATCTACGCATAATAGAGCAGTACGGCTAGAGATGTCGTAAATTATTATCGTAGACTTCAATAAACTGTTTGTATTTACCAAATGGTGCGCTAATAAGGATTTAATAAAACGAGAGCTTCTGTATGTGAGGTCCTGGGCTTGCTTTCCAAGCAGAGAATGTTATTGGGATTTTCAATAAAAAAATAGTACCTAGCTTTCCGGGATTCGGGTTGTTCTGGAAATTTTTGGCACACTAAGTAAAAACATTTCCTTTCAAAAAGATACAACTAGAGTTATATCTTTTTTAAAGAAAATATTTGTGGAAATCTTTTTCAAACGAAGACGCAATAACTTTTCTACGAGGCAATTTAAATTTTCCGGCAGTGTGGCTTGACGTCCGCCTCCGCAGCCCCGCGACAGATGCAATATCCACCACCAACTTAGTTATCGTATCGATTCGCTATTACTCGTATTTACCGCTTCCTAGCCTGCTCGCTTTTTATATTATGTCGCAACTTAGCCGTTTAGTCAACCGCCTAGCCTTTTCCGTTTAGTCAACGGCCTGAATGATATTGCTTGTTTTTCTCTCGATAGGGGTTTTTGTAGCCGGGTTTTTGTTTTTTTTTTTAATAATTTGTTTGGGCTGAATCTTGTTGCATGAGAAAAATTTATTTTGCTTTAGCTTCGAATGTTGTTGGTAGGTATTTTCGATCGTAAATACATTATGCACTACGGTCAAAACAATCCACGAAGTGACGAGACTCCCGGGAGGTCTCGCACAATTGTAGGTCATGCGCAAACTCCACTAGGTTTTTTAAACATAGTGATTGTAAAACCGAACTAAACACATGGTGATAATGTTACACAGATCCATAGACTCGTGCCAGAAGTGCTAAAGCCATTGGTTGGGTGGTTCATATATTAATTAATTATATTATATTATGATTACCGGGTTGACAATAAATGCTTTAAAAACAAAGGAATTAAATGGGGAAAAAATTACCAATAATGGTTCCTCTAGATTATATTAAAATGGCGGTTGAAGAGGACCCAGGGGACGTATGTATTGCCAAATCATTCCCTTAACAAAGAAAAGGTCTTACCTCAGCGATCTCCGAAGTCAGCCTCTAAGCCTCCCGTCTCTGTGCTCTGGGTTCAGGATTCAGATCACTACCACCACAGTTTGCGCGACGAATATATATATTATATTACTATTTAATTAAGTTTATTTTTATTTAATGTTCATCGCTAGCGAGAGCGAGGAATTTGGAATTTTTTGGTTCCTCCGGGGAATTTCAAAGCTCGACCTCAGCTAGCTAAGGGAGGTTACTCGGTCCAGGATAACATCGAAACTGAGCTGTCATTTGCATGTCATTGCTTTATTTTACGCGCGGCGGCCAGGTAACTACGGCGCGGGCAGGCTCGACCATTTCATTCATCAAACGAATGATTCGGCTTAAACAGCCATAATTACTAACTAAGTAGTAGTTCTGCGAACAGTAGACCTCGCGAGCACAAACTTTTTTGCAACACTTAAGTTATTTAAAACGGGATATGTACCATTACCATCAGATCTTCACCAAATTTTATGAGACCAACTTTAAGTTACTATATACCTTTCAAATAAAAAAAGAACCAGAACCAAAGAACCGAAATCGGATATATCCAGTAGGCCCCTTTATGGAGGAAGTAGGTACCCCTCCAATCAAAAACAACAGACGACAAAAAAAATTAAAGTCGTAAAACCTGTATACCAAGTTTCGTCCAGATCGGTTATAAAATACGACCTGTAGAGGAGCAACAAACTGACAGACGAAAGCAAATTTTGCCAGAGTTGAAGCAGACACGCTTCGCTCGCTACGGTCGCTCGGTCTATTATTGTTTTACTAAAAGTATCAACCAAAAGCGGCAAGTTCAATTAATATTTCGAAATAATTTCCTCGAAGAGAAGAATTAATATTGAAAAACTTTGTTTTAAGCTTTCCATCCAGTTTACTTTGGTATTGAAACTTATCTTACTGTGGAGGCGTAGCATTTTAATACTTATAGAAGTTTATTTAGTAAGAAATATTACAAATTATTCACCGTTATTTTTGGCTTTATTTTAAGCGCGAATTGTTACTATAATATTTAAAAAGGTTTCACGTTATTTTGCTAAAGCTCCTAAAATTTAAATCTCAGAAAGACCGTGTCTTCAAAGTGAGCATTGTGTTTATAATCATATCAGGCGTTCTTGTAAATAATTGCTCAATTTATGGCTCAATGGGGCTTAAATTAAATTTCGGATTCGCAGTATTAGATAAGTAGGTCAAAATCAATCTGCCTAACCTTTTCCCAACTATGTTGGGGTCGGCTTCCAGTCTAACCGGATGCAGCTGAATACCAGTATTTTACATGGAGCGACTGCCTATCTGTCCTCCACAACCCAGTGACTGAGTAATACGATACCCCTTGGTAATGCCGGGGCGTAACTCTGCTGCCGTAAGAAATCACGGTACAGCGGACAGAGCTCCGGCGGGATCTCATGGCGACATCCCAGAGTGCGATTGTCGCAACCCAGCGCTGGGCACGCCACAATTACGGCGATAAGTTCCCTCTTTGAGGAGTGGTTGGAGAGGCGCCACGGCGTACTCACCTTCCGCCTGACGCAGGTCCTCACTGGACACGGTTGTTTCGGGAGGTTCCTGTTTCGGATAAGGCGGGAGGAAACGCCCGGGTGTCACCATTGTGTGGATCGCTCGGAGGACACGGTGGAGCATATCTGTGGAGGTCTGCCCAGCTTGGGCGGAGCACCACCGTGCTCTCGCGGAGGCGATCGGTGGCGGCAATTTCTCACGTCCAAACCTGGTCCAGGCCATGGTGCGGAGCGAGAGTGCATGGGAGGCCGTCACCTCCTTCTGCGAAGCAGTAATGCTCGCGAAGGAGGAGGCGGAGCGCGTGAGGGAGAGGCAACAGTCGCACCCTCGCGCCCCTAACCGCCGCAAGAGACGCCCTGGGCGGCGGGAATCTATTGCCGATTCCCGGCCATCGTAGGCGCGAGCTAGCGGACGACGAGTAATGGGCAGCTCGCCATCCGGTAAGGACCAGGCCCGGGTCGACGGCGCGTTGTATTCCACGCGCGCCTCAAAGAGATGTCAGCAGTGACGGGGTCCAATAGGGCCGATGCCGCCGGGGTCGCGGGTAGTTCGAAAGAGATACCGTGGCCCTAGCACGGGCTACTGAAGGAACACGGATGGGTTTTAGTCAGTAAAAGTCTGACACGCCCTCCCGCTCCGCCCAGAGCGGGAGAAGTCGATTGATGATTTCCCATCCACAAAAAAAAAAGGTCGTGGGTTTAAACCCAGCTAGATGCTTTACTTCGTGTAAATAATTTAATAACCAGTGCTTTCAAAACGGTGAAAGAAAACATCGTGAACAAAGGTAAGGCATGTCCTAGAACCAAAAATTCTAAGACATGTGATATCTACCAATCCGCATTGGGCCCGCGTGGTAGATTAGCTCACTCCCTCTCGAAGAGAGGGCTGATTATGCTATGCTTACTTATGCTTAACAGACAGTATCTAACTGTGTTCTACTGAACATCCTATTCATAATAATTCCGATAACACACTACCTACTGCTTCATTGCTTTAATCGAGGCACTTATACAAACATACCATACCTGAAATCACCTCTCTAGCTCCATTCTGGAATCCATACCCTGAGCTCCAAGATATAGACTAACTGTCTAGTTTAGGACTCACTGGCAAATAATACTTTGTAACCTAGGTAATAAGCTACTCATGTCGTCTCAACTTGTTGTTAACCTGCTTACCTGGACAGTAAACTATTTCTAAACCTTATCGTTGAAAAAAGATAGGTACCTAAGTAAGTTTTTATAAAAAAAAATCCGCTGCTCCTTTTTTACCGGTGTTAGCGTTGTAGTGCAAAAGAATATAGAGATTAACATTTGCTTTTTTACTGGAAATCATAGTTCCTACCAATTTGAGAGAAAAATCTTTTAAAATCACTTTTAGCAAACGATTTGGTGATTGCTACAAAAATCACGCCTCACGATGTTAAAGTAAGCAAAAAAAGCAATATAAACATTTTCATAATTAACAAGAGATTTTCACAATCAAATCAAATCTCGAATCTAAACAAATCCCGCTCCTCAAATAATGCTCAGGAAATTGAATCATCTTCTGTTCAAAGATTGATCTAGAGGCACTTTTGACAGATTTTCTCGAGAGTAGTACAAATAAGAATTTTGAATAAAAAAAACCATAGTCAGTCATGGAGATTGCCGACAGAAGTAAAACTTGACAGCGTGACGTGACGCGTAAAGGTGCTCCCTAACCAGGAGCTTTCGCGTGTAATGTAACGTTACAAATTCGAACATTAAATCAGTAAGGGAGGAACATAGAGCATTACAGCGCGCACTTTGTAATGATACAAAACGAGTATTACATAAGTGAAGGAGTAAAATCGAGCATTGCAATCCGCACCTTGTAATGATAAAATGTGTAATACCTTGATACAACTTGTAACATCAATGCGTTCCATTTGTAATTAAATGTTACATTACACGCGAATGCTCGTCAGAGGGAGGTAGAATTGGCATGTAATGCTCAAAGTCGAATCTGTAAGGTTACATTACACGCGAATGCTCCTGGTGAGGGAACACCTTAACGTGACGCGAACCCGTAATATTTCCCCCTACCAAAAATCGCTCAACGCGGCTAAAGAAGTTTTCACTTCAATGTTTCACTGTTTGCATTTAAGTGTTTCACGTCCCCTATTTCAAAATACCGTCAGTTTTTACATTTCATATATTTTTATTTCTGAAAGCATTCTCGAGCACATTTTATGTGTAGGTAGGTACTTTTTAAAAGCATACGGAAAGTTTCCCGCGGGTCGCTGTCGCGGCATTCCCCTCGTACGCAATCCCGGGTTTCTTAGTCTTGTTTCACGACGTAATCCGTATTAAAAATGAATCCATTCGTTACTATAGTATAAGACTGTGTAGTTTATTACTGTAAATCTGCGAAAACAATCGCATATTTTAAAGGAATTAGTAATTTTCACAGTAATCTATACAGAGCAATACCAATTTTGTGGTTGCGGTGTCATCATTCTCGGTTACCCTGTGTAAACTCGGTATTAAAACCGAACGTATCAGGTCAGTGAGCTCGTCCTTACAGAGGAAAATGCAGATTCCAGGCTCATTAGGCACCTGACCCATTTCCAACGAGGAAACGACTTCTATCATCGATTTTATCGCTCAAGAAACGTACAAAAGATGATCTCGTGTAAGTTAAATTAATACATATACATATATACACTTATGTATTAAGACGCAGATATATGCCAACGGCTTTAGTGGTTAACTTGCGTGTTCTGTGGTGAGCTCACACAATGTATCGTACATCCACCCAGTAATAGGACTCACCCATCAAGGGGCATTAAATGATAAATGATTTTTTTTTTCTTTAAGTAGTTTTGTACAAACACTTTTACATGTCAATCATATTTTTTTAAAACTAGATGAGATCGGCCTTTCCTATCTGACTACTCTGAGAAGAAAGGCCGAAACAAACTCAGGATCACCAACACACGCTGTCCCAAATTAGACGCAATTATTAATTTATTATACATAAAACAAAAGGTATACTAAAAGATAAATAGTAAATTATCTTTAAAATCTTAAAAGTTTCATAAAAATACGCTTGATCGTTTTTATGTGATTCTCGGTTTTTTATCCGCGTTAGATATAACTTTACACATTCATTCAGTTTTGCTTACAGAATATACAGAAAAACTAAAACTAAAATTATAAATTACTTATCATAAATCTATGAAACCGCTACCAGTTGGCAACATACCCAAAATGCTGGCAGCATTGCAACGCTGGATGGCAATGCTTAATCTTTGTGCAAAATACAGGCCAACATTTTGATCACGTGTAGCTTCGACCAAACGTGCCGAAAGATCTTTAAAAATTTTGTGTGCTCCCGGTCCCCACGGACCCAGCGTCTCTACCCCAAAAGGCTCAAATATGTATCCACTATCAAGGGAACTATATTTGCGCCTTTTGAGGTCCTCCGCTGATTCCGCCGCCGCACCAGTCCTATTTTGTGTTCCAGGAAGATGTGACGGCGCAAGAGTGTCTACACAAGTAGCGTCCCACACTAAAGGCCGCCCCATCTTCCACGGAATAAGGGTCATTCCGTCAGGTCTTTTACCGTCGTCACGTGAGAGACCACGAGGTTCTAAAATAGCCGCACAGTTCGCGGTGGTAAAAGCCCGACGGATGATATCATTAAGGCTAGCATGGCGGGGAATTCGTCCAGCACTGCTTATACAAGACAAGCCGTGGTGACCGAGGCGGTCAACATTGCACATTATGAAAGTAGTTGGTTCTGAATTGTTTACTGAGTTCGTTACTTTACACATGAATTACAATATGTAATATAAACATAATCTATTTATATAAATAAAAAGAGAAGTCCTGACTGACTGACTGATTGACTGACTCATCAACGCCCAGCCCAAACCCTTGGACCTATAGAAAGCTAAAATTTTGCACAGAGATTCCCTTTTTAACCGACTTCTTACTAACCGACTTCAAAAAGGAGGAGGTTCTCAATTCGTCGGAACCTTTTTTTATTTTTATTTTTTTATGTATGTTCCCCAATTACTCGAAGATGGCTGGACCGATTTGGATTTTTTTTGTTTTATTCGAAAGGGTCAGTTGGTCCCATATAAAATTGATTAATCAATTATTAATTAATAAATTAAATTAATATTAATAAATCAATATTATAAAATTAATCAATTTTATATGGGACCAACTGACCCTCAGTTGGTCCCATATAAAATTGATTAACTTTGCTTTGGTAGTTTTTGAGTTAGCTTCAATAATACGTATTTCTTCCCCACTTTTATATGGATGATAATCTACTTTGTTTTGCAGGTATTAGAATTTGTGTGGGGTAGGTACACAACTAAAAAGTGAAAAATAAAAACTTTTTCACAAAAAAATACAACCGACTTCCAAAAACAACACTACAAAATGAAAAATAACTTTAATTTCGGAAATCGGTGGCAAAAAACGAAAATATATTTAACTAGACACCGACTTCCGCAATTAAAGTTATTTTTCACTTTGTAGTGTTGTTTTTGGAAGTCGGTTGTATTTTTTTGTAAAAAAGTTTTTTGTAGACAAGGAATAAGTAAGGATTTCCCGGTAGGATGTTCCCGTGGCATATTTTCCGACATCCACGCGGGCGAAGCCGCGCGGAAAGAGTCTAAAATATTCACGCAATAAGTTATTAAAAAAATGCTGTAATTTAACATATTTTTTTTTCTAAATCATTAACACTACTCGTATCGTGATCTTCAGTTTCGTTGCCTTAATAGTTGATCGCTGATTATTCACACAGCCGGCCGCCGCCAGTGAGTACACATTTGTCGCAGCGACAAGTGCTATCGCTCAGCGACGCTCGCTTGGCAGGCAGAACAGCCGTTGAGAGACTTGCATAACATACGACAAATACCAGCGAGTAATCGCTCGTCGCCGTCGTGCACTCGCTGCTCGTTGCTCGCCAACTCGTTTTCATTTGCTAGCTCTATACTCGCTTTTCGATAATCGCGGTGGGACAGGTGCCTTAAAATGGCGGCCCAATAATGTTTTCTGAAGGTATAAAATTAAAGTTCTCGTTACTATTTTAAGCTAAAAATTATTTTCTCAATTAATTTTCTATGGAAACACTTGACATAATGAAATGTTTTAGAACATGATCTCTCTGAAAAATTTCACATTTTTTCTCAGTATGCTTCTCAAAGAAACTGTAGGAAATTATTTTAAATTGTGTTCTCACTTTGTCTAACAGAATACAATGCTATCATTAGTAAATAAAACATATGAAAAAGGAATTATAGCATGGTGTGTTTCTGTCTATCGAGTTTGCTGCAAAAAAAATCTATATAAATCAAAATAAATCTTTAAAAGCATTTCGAAGTACAAAAGGTGAAAATTTCTTACTAAATAAGATAGTTCGTATATAATTTAGTTTTTGGAGTTTACTTTTTAAGAATTGATTTTCTTATAAGGCGGAGGTATGGAAATTTAATGAGCACTGAAATTAATACAAGCGTTAACTCAAAAGCGTTACGTTTTTCTGCGCAACGTGCTTTGCGCACCTTTCACTTTGAAATCATGTATATGTATCGGTCAGTCAATCTATCCATTATATTCAAAAGCACAAGGAGGATGTAATGCACATGTAGGTACTAAAGGAGTAAACTCCCGTCGTACGTTGCAGCTGAACACTTTTTTTTTGTACAATTCTGTTTTTACATGCTTTGAAAATAACATTTCGAAAAATAAAATACTAAATACTTTTGTAAATAATGTATTAACCGTATTATTAAATAACATTTTTGTTGCAGAATATAACAGAGAGGAATTGTAAGGGATGGGCTGCATCCCCCTCACAATTTGTCTACAACAAGGAATGATTAATGATCGCCCTGACAAGGCAGGGAAAGCGCGGGCTTTCCGCCTTTCACGGCTTATTAGATTATTTTTCTTGCTGTAACAATCTACAGAAAGACGAATAGGTACTGAGGGTAAGTTAGAAATAATAGATAGGGTGTCGTGATAAACAGTTGTTCACCACAGAGCACGGAATCAGTCAGCAGAAACGCGTAGAGACGACTATAATAATTCAATTCGCGACGCTGAAAGTACGTTGAGCGCACAAGTTCTGTCATCTGCGCCGTTTAAGGGGAAACTTACATCGATAATTTTGTGTTTTTAAAATTCATATAACCAAATGTATGTGTTTAAATCATTTTGATTGTCCATATTATGTGTTGTTTGACTATATATATTGTAAATTATACTGATAGAAAAAAAATCCAAAGTAGCACCGTCTACTTTCTGTTTTAACTTTTAAACAATTATACGTAAACAGTTCCTTATTGTGCAGTAAAATTTGCTGTAAATGGAAGATAATCAAATATTTTAAGAACTTACTAAGCCAAAAATTTATATGTAAGTATAGCATTTTCTCATAAATCTACATTAAACAAAGCACGTTTAAATTCCGGTGCGCGTGACAGTCTTCCATTACGCGCGTCAAACTCAACCATGTCACTTACACATCGAGCTAAACCACGATTCGTATAATATCCTCTTAAAGGCATCAATCGTCTCTTAAGATGGCTTTCGCATTTTATCACCTCTCTGGCTCACACGGGACCAAATTTTTAAGATTGTTAAATAAAAAGATGCTTTTTTTGAAAAATGTAATCAATTAGCGAACTAGTAAATAATATTAATTTAATAGGTAGGCACCTAATTTTAATAAAAACACATTTTTATTATGTTATCTAATAAACTCAGCTAAAAAGTATCATCTGTTTATGAGATGAGTTATTTATATGCCACAACAAAAATATGTTTTTAATAATTAAGTACCTATTAAATTAATATTATTTACTAGTTCGCTAATAGATTACATTTATCGAAAAAGCATCTTATCATTTAACATTCATAAACATTTGGTCCCGTGTGAGCGAGAGAGGTGATAAAATGCGACAGCCCAAGGACAGCCCTCTTAACGTCATTTATGTCGTAGTGCGAGTAAACGGTGAGAAGATTGGTTTGTATGAATAGTGTTGACAGTGCCGCTTCTAGCCTGCAGTGGGTGACAAGGCGTCTCCGTGCTGTGTTCGAGGCTTATTTATGGGGCCACTTCTTCCTTTCAAACCTACTAATACTACGTTATTTTAAATTGGGTAGTTATAGATTATCTAAACATGATAAAATATTTTTTTTTGTGGGGTCATCGACCGCAGTTATTGTAGTCACTTGAAATATCAGTTTAAAAAAATCTGTCATTTTTTTTGTATAATCTTCACAAACGTATCGTTATCTAAACACGATAAAATATAAGAAAACAGTTTCTCTTAACTCGTACTTCAAGTCACAAAACCAACAGCAGTCATTGATCTCCCAAAAAAAAAAACATCAAATCTTTTTATCCTGTACAGATATCGATACCTATCGCGTCTGCAGAGTTTAGCTAGCCAATTTAAAATAACAATACCGTCTGTACATCTTGTCATCACCATAGTTGTCAGGGCCTCGGTACAAGCCCCATAAAATTGTTCTGAGCGTTTGTCATACAGAACAAAAATAACTGTAATTTCGGAGAGAAAAAAAACCCTTACTGGCTTTGCTTGGTGTAAGTAACATAATTAGTCATCATCATCATTTCAGCCGAAAGATGTCCACTGCTGGACATAGGCCTTCCGCAAGCACCACTACTTCGACCAGTTATTTAATCACCTAACTTCTACTTCTATTCTACGAACATAAGAACTTTCATGAATATTTAACTACACCGTTTAACATGGAATCTGTTCTGCTAGATGTAGTACATAATAAATTATATAAAATCAATCTGCCTAGCCTTTTCCCAACTATGTTGGGGTCGGCTTCCAGTCTAACCGGATGCAGCTGAATACCAGTATTTTATATGGAGCGACTGCCTATCTGACCTCCACAACCCAGTAACTGGGCAATACAATACCCCATAGTAAGACTGGTTGTCAGACTTTCGGGTTTCTGACGACCCGTAACGACTGTCAAAGATCCACGAATGACAGCCGGGACCAACGGCTTAACGTGCTTTCCGAGGCACGGAGGAGTCTCGGTATGTAAAGATGGTCACCCATCCACGGACCAACCCCGGCAAGCGTAGCTTAACCTGGTCGATCGACCCATGCGGCTGTTATTACTTAGCCACGAGCTCCTAATAATAAATTATTTAGTAATATAATAAACATGCACACATCGATATTATAAAACACCAGTATAATAAACACAATACCTTCTTTATGTTACAGAAAAAGTGGATAAATCAGATCCCATAAAACGTAGCACTTCACTTTCGTACCACATTGCTTTCTATTTGATTAAACGAGACTTGCCAATCAAATCACATCCAAACAGACGAAGCCAATATCTTACATTTGACGAAGAAAACTATATTTTCAAGTTCCAATCAAAAGGGAAACATAGAAATAGTGTGATACGGTTTATTCTAAAACAGTATAAGCAAAAGCTGCGGAATATTGTTGCAGCAACATGATTTTGTGTTGCTAGTAACATGCATCATAAAAATACTGCATGCGAAGTGCAAACTTTGGTATTACAACTTTGATGGAATGGCCACACAAATGCGATGCCTGTGATATTGTAGATGTGGCGGCATCTACAACGCCATATGCGAACTACGCATCAAAGACCTGAGGGGCGATTCCCGTATTTTTAAAAACGTTCGCAATCTCATCTCAGTCTCAATCTGTCAAAAATTGTATAGCGTGTACCTATATTTTTGGCATTTGATTGTCGCTGGCATGAGATTGCGACTTGAATTTGAACGTTTCTAAGTACGAGGATTGGCCTTCTTACGTCACACAAATCCTGTATCGCGCAAGCAGAGTTTACCGCGTGACTGGCAATACATAAATGTCGGGACCCACCCACCTGACACAACACCCGTCTGGTCTCTTTTCTATGGAGGATGAGTGAACTTTACACCCTGTTCCTCATACCTCTATACAGATATCCATAGGCAGTGGTGACCTCTATTCTTCTTCTTCGCTTCGCTCGTGACAGAGCGATCGTGGTCACGATGACTTATATGTCCAATCGCAGGTGTATCCATAGCACGTCTCACGATCTCTGTCCATCTAGTTCTGTTAGATGACAGTCTGGTGCATTCATTAACAGGGCCTCCAACCGCGGATTTAATTTGTTCGGTCCGCCTCACCGGTGACCACTTACCATCAAATGGGCTGCCAGTGCCATCTATAAACATTAAACAAGTTGCTGCAACAATGTGGCACAACAATGAAAACGAGATTTTAGCTATGCAACAGAAAGGTACACCTCCTACAAGTTACATGAGCTCAAAACAAACGACAAACGAAGGTAGCACGCATTTCATTTCGCTTGATCTATTTTTCAGCAGGACCCAAGAAACACTGCCTGCCTTTTTTGCCATATCTATGTGTGTTGTGGGAGATTTTAAAGTCTCTACACAGGGTGGGTCAAAAATTATGGATCAAACGAAACATGGCGATAGTTGGGGTTATTTGCAGTAAAACAAAAATAAAAAATTGGTAAAAATAATTATAAAAGACAAGTAGGTAACAATAAAAAGATATCCTAAAAACGGTAGTTCCCGTTGTCCCCGTACGCAGTGTCCCCGTCCTACGGGGACAGCGGTACTTCAATTAAATATTTAAAAATACTTCCTGTTGTCCCCGTACACTGTCCCCGTTAATATAGTTGAATAAAATAAGTAAACATTATTGCCCACAGTCCCCGTTTTTTTCTTTTTTGTGTAGTATTATACCCATCAAACAAAGTTTTTTATTTGGTATTTAATCAAATGATTTATTACAGCAAACAATCTTTAGACAATAAACATTTGGTCTTTTTGGTCAAATGGTTTGTTATGACAAAAAATATATAGGTTAGGTTAAGTTAAAACTGTGACCTTCTACGCACGAGCCGAGCGAACGAAGCGAGCGGTGTCGCGGCAGCGGCCGGCGAGTGCCAGAAACGACTAGATTTTACAGAAAAAAAAAAATGGGGAAAAAAAGAGATTATTTTTAACAGGCTATCAAGAACCGAACTAGTTAGTTAGAGGACAACGACTCGTGAAAAGTTTGCTTCCCGTTGTCTCCGTTAGCCGAATGTACGTGATGGGGACAGCGGGAAATACATTTAATCACGTCCCGCTGTCCCCGTGAAGGGGATATGGCATGCGGGGACAACGGGAATAAACCGAAAAAAGTGCCAATACTCATAAATCATAGTACCCACTGTCATAAAAGCACTTTTGAAGTGATGATAGTTATAGAAGTAACTAAACACCGTTTATTGTTTAAAAATAAGTACCCATTTTACTCATAACTGTTAAGGAGATCAAGTTAGGGCTCTGCCACAAAGATATTTTTTAATGCAAATAACCCTAACTATCACCCTGTTATACTTGATCCACGATTTTTGATCCACCCTGTATATTTATGTATGTTTTATTCACTTTTCGTCGGTTATTTAGACTTTTTCAATTCATAATACTTTCTAAGTTTATCTTGGACATCACTGGCACCAGTGAAGGAAAACATCATGAGGACACCTGGACTTATATCTGTTAATATAAGTTTAAAATCGCCAACCCGTCTTGAGCAGCGTGGTGATCAATGCCCATGCCTTCTCTTATCAAAAGAGGCCTCTGCCCTGCAGTTGGATGATAATATTTTGGTATTATTAGTTACTTGGTGACGGAAAACAGCGTGTAATTTTGGAGTTAAATGGTATGCATCGCCGAGACGCAGGTATCTAAGCAAGCACTTACTTACTTTCGATACCTTCTCTTTATGAGAAGATCGTTTGCTTTGGATTTTAACTGAAAAACAAGACTAAAAGGTATGAGTGAAAAACTGAAAAAACTCGTAATAAGTAATAATATCCAGTTGGAACTAAAATAAAAGCCTTTCAGCATGTCGGAAAACATGATCGTTTTTATTCTTTATATTAAACTAGCGATCCGGCCCAGCTTCGCACGGTTTTTACGACTTGACAAAACATGAAGGAAAAATAGAAATAGAAAAAAAAAAAAATATTAAAGAAATATTATAAATATAACTTAATAATGTATTATACATATAAACCTTCCGGAATAAATTCTCTAAATGATAGAAAAAACTGCGTCTAAATCTGTTGCGTAGTTTAGAAGAACAACGCGGCCACACAGACAGACACGAAAAGCGACTTTATTTTATAGTAAGTATAGATTTTAAATAGTTTCCATGAATTTCATGGATAATATGATATAATATATAGCAACTCACATTAGTTGCGGAGCCATATCTTTATTTCTCAAAAAATCCCTCGGGCGGAACTGTAATAGATGTACCTACTTGCGGATATAATCGTGGAGCAATCAATTGGTTCCTTATAAATCGGTGATAGGTTTTTATTGCTATAAGTACTTCAACTTTCATAATAAAAATACATATAACGTTTATTTTCTCCACCACATAATGATAAAAAAAACCGGCCAAGTGCGTGTCGGACCACGCACAATGAAGGGTTCCGTAGTTAAAAAGAATTTATCCCAAAAATGAACTTAACATTGTAGTTGAAAAACATTTTCTCCCATACCCACATTGGTATACGTCACGGTCAATTCTCCAACTGCAAGTTTATAAACCCAAAACAAAACAAAACAATTATGTGATGAAATAACAATTTTCGGACTTCCTCGCTTATTGCATGTCACTTATTAATTTTCTTTCTTATCTATTTCGTGGCTAAGTAATAACAGCCGCACGGGTCGATCCATCAGGTTAGGCTACGCTTGCCAGGGTGGGTCCGTGGATGGGTGACCATCTTTACATACCGAGACTCCTCCGTGCCTCGGAAAGCACGTTAAGCCGTTGGTCCCGGCTGTCATTCGTGGATCTTTGACAGTCGTTACGGGTCGTCAGAAGCCCGAAAGTCTGACAATCAGTCTTACCAAGGGGTATCGTATTACCCAGTTAATGGGTTGTGGAGGTCAGATAGGCAGTCGCTCCATGTAAAATAATGGTATTCAGCTGCATCCGGTTAGACTGGAAGCCGACCCCAACATAGTTAAGTTAAATATTTCTTAAAAAAAGGATATAAAAAAAAACATTTAAAAATATAAAAAATAGAGGTCCGCCGGTGTCGGGAGCAGGGTTTATGCTACCGGTGGTTAGGGCTATTCCTGATTATTATTATTACAATTAGCTTTTCTAAGTAACTTTGGTACTGCCTCTTGGACTAGTGGTCGCATGTGCTACTGCTGAGCATGAAGTCCTTGGTTCGATTCCCAAGTCGGACAAAGTGTTATTGAGTTTTTCCATCAGGGATTTCTCAATAGGAAAACGGACTCTGAATTTGTGCCCGGTTGATGACAATAGGTTCGCCCCCCGCCCCCATGGGACATTGGATTTGAACATAACTGAAGAAATGACGTACTACATACACCCCTTCCTAACCCTCAGGGATTACAGGAGTGAAGTTATGCGCGTTCCATTAAAGTAATCAGCTTATTGCCGTCACTGGGCATTTTTCTTGACTTTTAGATTGCAAAGCCTGGAAAATTGCGCCTTGACGCATCTAGACAACGTTAATGCAACGTCGATATCTTATTTTCACACGAGAACCTTATTTACTGAAATCGAACATTAATAAACATTACTATTATGTACGTTATCAGTCCCCTGTCAAATACTATTATCCACACTAAGCACGATCGCGCCCGAATTCACACGATGATACCCGAAACACAGTGCTACTACCTTGGACAGAGTATAGCAATCATTAGCAATAGACCAGTAATAATAATTTAATAATTATAATAATAATAATTAAATAAGGACACACTTATTTGGTCCAGTAGTTAAAGTTGATTTACACAGGGTCAGTAGCTGACTCGAACTTGAACCAAGTCAGCACTGACCCGTTATTGTATTCATGTAAATTGATTTGAAGTCAGTAGTACGACTACTGACGAGCTACTGACTGCATGTAAACGGTGAGACTCAGTTCTCGGCGCCAGCTCTGACTACATTTGGAGTCAGCTACTGACCCTGTCTAAATCAGCCTTAAGAGTTAACGACACAAAAATGTATTTTATCTATCTTCTTCTAAACTTGTTGTCTGACCCTAGCCTGCTGGGGCCCAACAAAACGGCTATCACGGTACGATTTCTTCGGAAAGTATTAGACTGACTAAATGAAACAGTACCAGTTCAAAAGTGACTGCCAAAGATTATCTCATAAAGTATGTACGTAAGATAATCTTTGGCAGTCACTGGTATGTACGCTGGGGGCGCTCTACGGTGGACCCCATCATGCGCGTGCGACTTAAGCTCCGTCCACTTAGCACTTACCCTGCACGACCCTTCGCTCGATTGTCCCGCAAAAACACTCCCGTTGACCAACTATAAGGTAAGGTAAATAGTCAGTGCCCGAAATAACTTAAGATACCTTCCCTGTTTGTTGCTGTTGGAACTCATCGGTATCCCTGAAGGTGAATTAGTCAGGATGATAAATCACGGCGTCGTGATGAGTGCTAGGTTGAAACCAAGTGTAACATTTATCAGAACCACCGCCATTAGAGAGTTCCTCGTGAAGTAAACAAGAACATTCCAGAATGTTTTGTTGTGTTTCAGTCACGTTATCAAGATGTATGTAGCTGTTATTCATAGGAAGTGCTGTTGTCTAGACAAATTAATTTTGTTTTGTTTTTAGAATACGGTACCTACATCGTTGATACTACATCTTGATGGTATCTTGTCAATATCGTGAGGAACGTTTTGAGTATGAATGTCGATGGCTATACGAGTAGGGGAAGACCAAAAAAGCGATGGATGGGCTGTGTGAAAGATGACATGGCTAGAAAGGGAGTGACTACCGAGATGACGACTAATAGAGAAATGTGGAAGAAAGGGACATGTTGCGCCGACCCCAAATATAAGGCCAGGAGAATGATTTATTTACTTATTTAATTGAGCAACTTATACTAACATTAAAATACTACACCTAAATGATGATGGTACCTTGACAATATATCTTAAATCTGTAAATGTAAAGCTTCTTTTCAAACTTCACATGCTACAAAAATACTTTACAATTTAAATAGTTGGAAATCTGTTCCTGACTTCTGAGTCAGGAACAGATTTCCAACTATTTAGTTCTATTGCAACAGATTCAACATGATCACGTCTGCCAGGCGGCGCGGCGTTAAATTGACGCCTAGACTAAGATCCTCCACTATTTATGCGGTCTATACAACAGAACATGACAGAAGGTTCACTACAAATAATGCCGAAACAAGAGCAGTGGTAGCCTATTGGTGGACTTGAAAATCGAAACTGGTAGACATTAACCATTCTAAAAATGAACGTTCCTCCACAAAATGTGATTACTTGAATGTGTGAGAGGAAATACCTATTACTTTATTTGTGTGCGTGCGGCAACTTTACTGTCAACGGGACTCGTCGCCGCACTTAAAGGTCAACCAATCGCGCGATTAGTCCAGGTAACAACATTGTACGGTGGGGAGCATGCGCTTTGTACGGAACGACACGTTTGCTCTGTCGCACGTCGTACCGTTTGCAATTTGCATTAGAAAAATCTGTTTTATTGTGTATATTTAGTGTCCCTGGAGTTTCTTGCTGTTTCATAGAGTTTTGGAATTGAGCAACTAGCTTCAGCCTGCTGACTAGCTGACCGACTCTTTGACAATTATTCAAAAGTGATTGTAATTGGTTTAATTGAAATAAATACTTTGAGTTGAGTTTGAATCATGATTATTTAGGGACGAATTTAAAGCTACGGGCTGAGCGGCGCGAGCTGGTTCGAGCAAGAGTCAATATTTAATATGGTTTTTACGTTGTTTTTACAGTACCGAGCCTTCTGATCTTTCTTATTCACGTCTATTTCGTTGGAGACGATTTAAAATTGAGGTCAATTACGTGCGGAGTCCCCAACCAATAATAGCTTGTAGCGAAACCAATACGGGTTAATGTTTGTACTATGGCGCTCCTGACCCATATAGGGAGAGTCGGCTCCCAAACGAACACTTGTTTGAAGGAGCTGGTCAATAGGGATGATGCTTGAGTGTAAAAAAAGAAATTCTATTTAGTCCGTCAGTCTGATAATAAATGTATTTTATGATTTATCATATTAATAAAAAAAATACTTAAATAAAATATATTAATGTTAAGGAGTGGGGGGCTCGCTACGTGACAACCAAAACAAACTACGCATAAAATCTGGCAAGGAGTGACTTCACACCATATTTTAACTCAATGTATCACCGTAATCTTTTGATTACGTAAAAAAGAAAAAATACGTGTCCAATATTTTTAATAATCTACATAACGGACGAAAAAAATGTTTAGTCATCATCTCTATTGCTGGCTGTGGTTCAATTGAGAGAAAAGTGAAGGATATTGAATTAGACGATGTTGGAAATTATATATACATACATGCTACATAAACCCACACATTTATCCCATGGGAAAAAAACAAGGGGCTTGGCTTTGAAACTTTTGGTCCATGGGGTCCCAGTACAAAAAAATTTTTCAAGCAATTGTTTCCTCGATTAGTCGACGCCGCTGGTGACAGGAGGGCTGGCTCATTTCTCGCACAGAGGATAGCTATTGCTATTCAACGCGGAAATGCAGCCAGTGTTCTTGGCACCATGCCTCATGGACACCTACTTTTGTTAGATTTTTAAGGTTTAGTTTTAGTTTTGTATTTAATTTTACCCTACATTTATTTAAATAAAAAACAAACATGTAGATTTATATGTCTTTTGTCGAATTGAAAACTATGGATGATACCTAAACTAACTCGCCAAGACAACGAGTGTTAACGAGAATCTGAACAAATACTGGTACAAGTACTGCCAGGGAAATGAACTGTTAAGCAAATTAAGTGGTTCTTTTGGTAGGTAGACAATTTGCTAAAGAATGAATTTCCCTGACTTTACATTTATTATGTCCCGGATTGTCGATGTTATGTTAAGGCTATTCGTATGTTTTATTCAAGCACTTAAACAATGACTATTTGATAGTAGTCGCTTATCAACTAGCCCATTTATGACTCATCATGAGGCTGTCTGAAGTGAGCACATACCTTTATCTACCGTAAATGTACCATCGCAGACATTTGCGATGAACCACTTTTCGACCTTATTACTAGAAGTAATAAGGTTCAAAAATGGTTCGCCGCAAATATACGCAATGGTACTTATATTTATTTATGCCATTACTAATGGATCATAAAATTTTATTATAATTTGTACAACACATTCGTATAAATAATATAGTTGCGTTGTTTACAAGAGTAATTTGATTTAATTAAATTACCGACTCTTGTAACGAAAAAAATTTACAATTTACAAAATTCATCAATCACTGTCAGAAAGTCAAAAACATTTCACATTGACAAAGCAAAACAAATATGAAAACGCTTTCGCTTTTCGTTTTTTTTTTATTTTTCGCTTTTCGCTTTCGCTTTTCGCTTTCGCTTTATTTTTTCGCTTTTCACTTTTCGCTTTCGCTTTCGGCTTTTTTTTTGCTTTCGCTTTCATATTAAGAAAGAGGTGACCAACGTTTGATGGATTGTGTGAAAAATTGTATGGCTAAGTAACTTAAAAAATAAACATCATAACATCACGCCATGTTTCCCCGAAGGGTTTGGCAAAGGTGTAACTTATAGTACACCCACATTTCGCCAGTTATGTTTAAGTTCAAGTATAGGAGGCAAGCCTATTGCCATTGATCCCGGAGTCTGGTCTCCGAGCTGGTACTGAAAAATTCCAGACAGAAAAACCCCATAAAATTTTGCTTTGCCCGACCTGGGAATCGAACCCTAAACCTCATGCTCCTTAGTAGCGCTTGCGGCCACTAGACCAAAAAGGCAGTAAATAATCTCCTAAGAGGGCGCTATCTCATTTTGTCACCTCCTCGCTCACACGGGACCAAATTTTTAAGAATGTTAAAATGAAAAGATGCTTTTTTGAAAAATGTAATCAATTGGCGAACTAGTAAATAATATTAATTTAATAGGTACCTACCTACTTATTAAAAACACATTTCTATTCTGTTATCTAATAAACTTAGCTCAAAAAGTATTATCTGTTTTTGAGATGACCTAAACAAATGCGACAATAAAAAAAATATACGTGTCGAATTGAGAACCTCCTCCTTTTTTATCGTCGGTTAAAAATGTGTTTTTATTAATTACCTATGTCCGAGTGCTCATCGAGTTTTTCGGGACATCGCCAAGCGGTTGGTCGACTCTACACGGGACCAAGAAGGCTGGCCTATTTTTACCCCAAAGAATTAGCATTGCCATCCAACGTGGCAATGCTGCCAGCCTTTTGGGCACTTATCCCATTGACAGCGATGTGGAGGAATTTTTTGATGCCCTATGAGCTCTTCCCTCTTTTATTTTTTATTATATACTTGTACATAATACATATATTTTAGTGTTAGCCACCATTACCTATTAAATTAATATTATTTACAAGTTCGATAATTGATAACATTTTTAAAAAAATCGTCTTCATTTTACACTTAAAAATTTGGTCCTTTGCGAGCGAGAGAAATGACAAAATACGGTAACTCTCTTAAGGAAATCTTCCCACTTTCCATACATGGAGGACTCTTCAAATTTATTTCTGCCTTGATTAATCAAGGTCGGCTTTGCCTTCAGATACCGCACCACATAAGTAGATCGGGGACTGCCGACTAAAATGGCGGCAAATTGAGATGCGACGAGTTCGTGATTGCAGAGATATCGGGAATATTAAGATTACCAGTGGCTATGAACTGTGAAAATGGGAAAGTCAATAAGTTATAACTTATTGACTTACTTACTTACTTACTTGAAATACGTAGGTACAGAGATCTGTACCTACGTATTTTTAAAGGCTATTATACAAATCGTTTATGCAACTTGTACAAAAAAGAAATCAGCTGCTCCCTACATTTTGACGAGTTATGCGAACATAAATGTAGGGAACAGCAGTTTTTTTTTGCGATTTCAGATTTGGTCTTATAGTAAAAATTGGTCTTAGTGGTGAGTATAATTACCACTTAAGAGGTTGTGCGTTATTTAAGTTACACCTTGTTTTTGTATTATTTTCAATAGAAAACTTTAGGAAACAAAAACAGAAAACTGAATCACACTAATATTGTGTTGTTTGTGAATGTGTGGGTGTGTTTGTATGTTTGTTACTTCTTCACACTCAAACGGCTGGACCAATTTGGATGAAATTTGTATGTAGATAGCATATACTCTGGATTAACACATAATCAACTTTTTAATCCGGTCTACGCGGGTGAAACCGCGGGGCGCAGATAGTTTACAATAAATTGAATTGTTATCTTATGTATGTTTTGGATTACGTAGCGACTAGCGAGATTTTTAGATGTTGACATCTATGTGAAAACCCTCCTTAGACGCTTTGTCTCTATGGGGTAGTATATCTGAAAGTCGATTTTCAGGCCTTCTGGCTGTGTCAGGGCTCCACATAGTGGTTATTTTGGCCCACTAACCACTTAACTTTAAATAATCCAAGCAAATTATAATATAATATCAAAGGAGAATGTCAGCGCTCGTTGCCGGACTGGTCGTCGTCCATTGTTGTAGCCGAAATAAGAGTCAATATGCACTCTACAGTTGTAATTAGATCGATTTAACAAACAATCAGATAAAAAGTAGCACACACGAATCGGATGGAACTGGATTCGTATCGGAACGCGGTGAGGTCGGGGCGAGGTTGGTAACGCACATCCGTTCAGTTCGGTGTCTAATCACGAAGTCCTCGTCAAGTACAGGAACCTTGAATGACAGCCGACATCTGTCACTGTTATTTTCCCCCGCATACTCAAAACGACATTGACAGCTCGCACAGTGATGCCAACCCCCATTCCCGAACACACCCAAGTCGGTACAACTTGATGTTCCGTTCAGAATCCACGACATACATATGTAATTATATTGACTAGTTTATCTATTTATTTGTCTATTCACCACATTTTCCTAAACTAATACCAGTCTTACAACACAAACGTTTATCTACCCTGCAACATCGACATACTGCCGCGCTACCGCGTCGTAATTGCAGGCAATCACAGTTACTAACTTCACTATCGAAACATGTCCCTAGAGCACTTAGCTATTTGCTACTTGATCAACAAGTGCTCCGTATAATGCAACTGCACTATACAGGGAGGATTTTGAAAAGGAAGCAGTATACATTTCCTAAATGTATGTTTTTTTTTTTCTAGTAGGTACTCAAACCTCAATTGGTCCGGTAGTACTTTTTGATTCTTATAAGAAACAGAATCGATTGACATCAATAGAAGTTTTTACGGAAATTGCCCATTTTCTTGGTGTCTGTATTTTTTTTTCAAAATCTGCGAATGCAGATCTAAATGTGAATATGAGAACTTTGCAGGCCTAGTAGACTATACATTTGTTGACTATTTTCTATTTTGTTTAGTACCTGGTAGTTGTTGAAAGGCCTACATTGTCCTCCCATACCTATTAACACTGTTTTTTGAAAATATTGTAAAAACAAAAAAGTAGTAAGTAAGTAGTAGTAAGTGTAGTAAGTAGTAGTATGTTTAAATAAGTAACCATAGAGTTTCTCGCCAGCTCTTCTCCATAGGAAACGACCAATTGGAACCGTGCACCTAGCTTCTGACGTTTCATAAGTGCCTATGTAGGTTTATGTGAAATAAAATATTTAGATATTTTTTTTTTAAATGTACCTATCAAAATGTTGAGGGCAGTCTCCTAAGACCGTTCTCCTGTACCTACAAAGGTTAGGATGGTACCTACCTTAAACTTTGTAGTATTAACGTCAATCCAATGGTTGTCTCAACTAGCGTTGCAAAACTTCGGAAGTATTCGCAATAATTCGCAATTATTCGCAAATATTCAAAAGAATACTTCGATTTGAAGGAATACTACTAGTAAAAACGTATTACGTTACTTACGTAATAAGTTTTTACTAGTAGTATTCCTTATCTAAGTAGATAAAAAGAAATATTCAGAAGTTTTCAAGTCGAATAATACTCAGATTTATGAATGAACGCGTAGTGCGTTTGCGTTCATTCATAAATCTTTTTTTTTTTTGGTTCCTACATATTGAGGTTTAGGGATTTATGTGTTTTATAAAGGGGGGCCAAATTTTCATTATTTTTGCGATAAGACACACCGTTTTCGAGATATAATAAGCAAAAGAAAAAAAAAACTATTTTATAAACTCAGTAATCTACGTATGTATTTACCTCTCTATCACTTTCACACCTAAACCGCATACAAAAACTTATTACGTAAGTACTAATCTAATTAGATGAAAAGAAATATTCGGAAGTATTCAGAAGTTCTCAAATCGAATAGTACCTACTCATAGTATCAGATTTATGAATGAACGCGTAGTAACATGGTCTCTGGCATTAACGCCATCTAGCGGTGTCAAACTGTTGAAGGAATAATATAAATAAAGTACAATGTTAGAAGAATTGTAACAGCTTTATAAAAGAACAAAAATAGAAGTAACAAGTATAGTGTAAAGAGTACAAAACCATAACTTTTAGCCTATAGGTATACACCTAATAAGTATGAATATACAACATGCTCCCTCAAAAAGTTAATCGCATTGCACTCATAACACAAATCCATAAAAAAACCAGTAAAGAAAACCACTACGAAAAACTAGGATATACCAATCTTTTGCAAACAACTGCGATGTTTTGTTGGACCCAAAGGTTTCGTCAAAACATCTGCAGGTAACCTGTCGGTGGGCATATACCTAAGTTCAACGGTTTTATCGTTCACTTTTTCTCGGACAAAATGGAACTTAACATCTATATGTTTTGTCCTATTGTGGTGAACCGGATTCATGGCTAATTTTTGTGCACTCTGACTATCCGTATATAAAACTATGTTAAGCGACTTACCTGTTATATCGGATATCAGTCGTTTTAAGAAGCACGCATCCTTTACTGCTGTAGCCAATGCCATATACTCAGCTTCAGCGGACGACAAAGCCACTGTGGGCTGTTTTTTAGCTTCCCACAAAATAGGGCCGCCTGCAAGTTCATAATAGAACCCAGTGTAGGATCGTCTATCAGTTGGACAATTTGCCCAGTCTGCGTCTGAAAAACCCGTCAAAGTTGTAGTATTACCTTTTTCTTTCCTGAATGTAATACCACAATTTTTTTGTCATTTTCAGATAACATAGACATCGTTTAGCAACATTCCAATGAGACTGATCAAATTTAGAGTTAAATTGACTCAAGTAACTCACGGTGTAAGCTATATCTGGTCTGGTATTTACAGACAAAAACATTAGACAGCCAACTAACTCTCTGTAAGGGTACTCACACTCACCAATACCAGGCTCAAGGTTTTTCTTGACCAGTGGGGTAGAAACACCCTTACAATCTTGCATGTTGAATTTCTTTAGCATCTTTTCAATATATGTATGCTGAGATAGCTTCATTCCATAATTATCATGGTGAATATTAATTCCCGTAAAGAAATTACTTTGTCCAAGATCTTTTGATGAAAAATATTTTTCAAATTGACATTTGAATATGTCAAACGTAGTTTCATTTTTATACAAGATTACTAGATCGTCGACGTATACAGCCAGAACCAAGGAGTCTGAGTTCGCATTGTTTTTAAAAATACACGGCTCAGATGTTTGCATAAAACCAAGAACTGACAAAGTCTGTTTTAACTTTATATTCCAGGCTCTTGGTGCCTGCTTCAATCCATAAAGTGACCGTTTCAAAAAACACACTTTCGACTCTTCCCCTTCCCTTACAAAACCTTCTGGCTGTGTCAAGTAGATTTCTTCCTCTAAATCGCCATTCAGAAAAGCTGTGTCCACATCCATATGGTGGACCTTATAATCTTCCTGCACTGCAAGCGCTAACAGGGTTTGCAACGATGAGTTGCGTACAACCGGAGAAAAGGTTTCGTGATAATTGACACCTTCTCTTTGTCGAAAACCTTTTGCTACTAGGCGCGCTTTATACCTAAGAACGCCACCTTTTGCATCTCGCTTCAATTTGAAGACCCACTTGCAAGGAATACACGTTTTATGATTTGGCTTGTCTACCAAAACCCATGTGCCCTTTCTGACTAAGGCATTGTACTCATCTTTCATTGCTAATATCCAGTTATCTTTCTCATCGCTGTTAATCGCAGCTAGGTAATTATTTGGATCATCGCACCCATCGTCTAGCAGAGTTTTATATGAGAAATAATCCGGTGGTTTGCGAGCTCTTGAAGGATATCGACTAGATTCATTTGAGGACTCTGTAGCCTCACTTGACTGCTGCTCATCAACATTGTTGACCTCTACATTGACTGCTTCATTGATTTCAACATCAGTATCCTCAGCATCCATGAAAGAAGTATCTATGCTAGGAGCATCTACCTCACATCTTCCTGGTGAAGAGGTGGGTAGTACTTTTTGTCTTAAAACTGCTGGCGATGGTGATTGTGAAAGCAAATTGACAATATCAGAGTTCACAGTACCTATAGGTTCAATATTTTCCTTCAGTCCAGTAAAGTTATTTTCAAAAAATTTAACATCTCTTGACTTTAGTAACCGTCTAGGACTTGCCGCATTCCGGAAATAATAAGTATGAGGATCATCTGAATATCCTACAAAAATCTGTTCCTCAGCTTTCATGTCCAATTTACATCGCTGACTTGATGGAACATGAACAAGTGCTCTGCATCCAAAAACCTTCAGATGAGACAGATCGGGTTTTCTATTAAACCACATTTCAAATGGTGTTTTACCGCTGAGCGCGCGATGTGGTGATCGATTTTTCAAGTAGACGCTTGTCTCCACTGCGTCTTGCCAAAAAGCTTTTGAGAGAAAACCATGTGATAATAAAGATCGAGCGTTCTCTACTATGCTACGATTACACCGTTCACTTACCCCATTTTGCTGAGGGCTGTAAGGTGCTGTCGTTTGCCAATCGATACCCAGTGACTGAACATAATCCATCAATTCCTTATTGATGAACTCAGTTCCATTATCTGATCGCAAGGTCTTTATTTTTCCACCATACTGTCTCTCGACATGAGAATGAAAAGAACAAAACTTAGTTTTGACTTCAGTTTTAGAAGACATAAAATACACAAAAATAAAACGTGTATAATCATCTATAAAAATAATAAAACATTTATTACCTGTAAACGAATTTGTAGAAAAAGGTCCACAAACATCGGTATGAATCAATTGAAGTGGCGATGTAGCCTTCCTGTATTTTAAGCTTTTGAAAGGCTTTCTAGACTGCTTACCCTCTATGCAGGGTATGCATGGTTCCTTGTCAACCTCCGTGTACCCCACGCCGATAGCCTGACCTTTTCTAAGTAGGTCCATGACAATTCGACACAGATGTCCTAACCTCTTATGCCAGAGCTGGAAGTTGGAACAATCAGAGTGCACAAGATTAGCTGAAACATTATTGAACATTTTAATTGAACAATCGACAGTATACAGCCCATCACATAAAGAACCATACACTAAAACATTTTTATTGTCTACTACATCACACTTTGAGTCATAAATAGCGCAGCCTTCTTTATTGAAAACTACACAGTAACCCTTCTCTACTACTTTACTTACTGAAAGTAAATTACAGTTCAAATCGGGAACATGAACTACATTCTCTATTCTGTTCGCCAAAGTATCCGTATCAATGGATACATCACCAATACCTACAGCCGCCACTTTTTGTCCATTAGCCACAGTAATCGTTCCACCTTGTACTGGCCGATAACTGCTGAACCACTCGCGATGCGGAGTCATGTGAATGGTTGAACCGGAATCAATAATCCATTTCCCATAATTTGCAGCCTTTTCATTATGATGGCAATCTGTACCTTTAAAAACCTTTCCTGACACACTCATAGCCTTCTTGTCCTTCTTATTGGGACATTCGGGACTTTTGTGTCCTGGTTGTCTGCACTTAAAGCAGATTATAGACTTCTTCTTTTTGCTTGTAGAACCTGTTGAATGTAGCGCAGCCACCTCGTTCTGGTGAGGGTCCTTAGAAAACTCGTTTAATAGTTTTGCCTTAACCAACTCACTGGTTACATCAACATTCGAATTCTCTAAAGCCATTATCAGCGGTTCGTACCGAGATGTCAATCCTCCGAGAATAATCGCAGCCAGAGATCCATCGTCGATCTTCTTACCAATATCTTCAAGATCTTGAGCAGTACTCATAACGGCGTTGATATACGATTCTATGTCTTGGAAATCGGTCAAGGTATATTTGTATAATCTACGCTCCAAAGAGAGCCTTCGACCCATACCTTTATCCTCGTATGCTTTTTGTAAAGCACTCCAAGCCTCCTTAGCGTTTTTCGCATTTCGCACATGCGAAATTGCACCTCCGTCTACCGTAAGGCATGTTTTTGACAACGCCTTCTGGTCACTACGAGAGCGCACATCTTCCGCCGTTTTATCAGAATCATCGTACCCAGTTATCGACGTCCACAACTCCTCATGAATGAGAAGCATCCTCATTTTGAACTTCCAGGTTGGGTATCCGTCTCGGTTTTCTAACATCTGAATACCTAGAAAATTCATACTATTCCCTGACATTATCTTCTTTTAAAGTAAGAGCTTCGTGCTGATAACGTGTTGAAGGAATAATATAAATAAAGTACAATGTTAGAAGAATTGTAACAGCTTTATAAAAGAACAAAAATAGAAGTAACAAGTATAGTGTAAAGAGTACAAAACCATAACTTTTAGCCTATAGGTATACACCTAATAAGTATGAATATACAACACAAACTTACTCAGATAAGTACTCTTTGCGTGACCGAACATGTACTTAGCTCGGCGAATAATTGCGAATACTACTCAAAACTTCCGAATGCTTCCGCGAATAATACGACGGGAATACTTCGGAATATTACTCTCCGGCAACGCTAGTCTCAACCCTATGCGTATCAGGGCGGGCACCACTAGCGATCGACACAATAGATAGAGAGCACAATATTCGGGAGTGCGCTGGAGATGTTATTTCTTTGTATAGAATGTAATTAATAAAAAGTATTCATAGTTTAATTTCAAGACAGGAAAACGACCCTTACTGCCCCAACTCAAAAATACACCCTGTATACAGCCGTTAAATTATGTAGCAGGATTCTCTAGAGCTATTCCTTGTAGAAGTAGATATTATACACACTTATTAGACTCATGTAGATAATGTCAGTGTCACTTGTTCCTATTTTCACCTAAGAAGTCGCATCACAATTTTAAAATGGAGTTACTTCCGTATCTGTCCTTCTGTCATAGTCACTTTTATTTAACACTATTCGGCTCGAATCGAAATTAGCACACAGCGATGGTCCCCTATTAGTCGACGTTCGCTACGCTCTGCTTAGCGCTGAGAGTTGAAAATCCAAGAGTGTGTTATTTCAACGCGCTAGAATGCACTCTGTTGTTGTTAGGTTAGATTTTCAATTCTCGGCTCAGCAACGAGAGTTGAAAATCCAGCGCGCGATAAAATCCCGCCGCGATATTTTTACGCCCGTGCGAACGTCGGCTTATTATCAACGTGAAAATAAAAATCGATTTGTGTCTACAATTTTATGAAGCATATAATATCAATACTAAAAATGTTGTAACTACGATCAGGATTGGACACACTAAGTACGTCAATTTGCCGCGTTTGAGACATTTCAAATACAGTGTCATAGATGACATACTCTCATTATAATGGCAGTTATTATTTGAATATACGGACAATTCGAAATTGTAATTAGGTACAATAAACGATTAACCCTGACTTCACTTAGAAAGTGACAATTTATGATTCGATTTCAAAACAAATGAGCGCCGCTTGGTAAATCGAAACTTAGTTAATTAGTTTCGATAAATCCCCTATACATATTTTATAATGATCCTATTGCTTTTCAATTTCAATCACACGGCTACACACCAAGCTATACTTTTCCAGTTTACACTGACCTCTCATTGTAAGGAAATCCTATACAATGCGAGTTCAGCTTAGATTGTAAATGTATAGCTTGATCTGTAGCCGTGCATACTATTTGGGAATTTAATCTGTCATTGTCATTTAGACAAGTCATTTGGCTTCGAACAATAATATGGTTTTGTATTATGATAAGTGAAGAAAAAGTGCTCTGCAAGCACTAATGATAAACACTCAACTCAACTAGTTGAGTGTTTATGCATACTACCAATAGAATTGTATTTAATAAAACATGGCATGTGCCACTTATGGGATAGATAACTCGAAAGAGAATAAATTCCAACCCTATATTTATACATAAAAACAAATTAAACTTTATCAGGAGAAAAAACGTTAAACGAAACGAAACGAAAAACGAAAAAACGTTAGATAGAAGAAAAAACGAAGCCAGCAAATCAGCATTGGGATGAATATATTAGAAGACAAACTGCATTATACATACCTAATTAGAAGTCAATACAGGGTGTATCAGAAGGGTGTGGTTAAAGTTTAGGGTGTGGTATAGACCATCAAACTGACCAACTTTGTCCAAGGGACCGACATCATTCATAATCGAGAAAAAATTATCAGCTGTCCCGTACAAATCTTCAATACCTACTCGACCAAAATGTATGGGACGGCTAATAAATTTTTCTCGATTACGATGTTGGTCCCATGAAGAAAGTTGTTCAGTTTGACGGTCTTTGTGATACATTAAGTTTGATCACACCTATCTGATACACCCTGTATTTATGCAGATAAAAGTAGTTCCAACAAAATCAGACCCTTGTTCGAGGTTACAAAAACAAATTAATTTCAAGATGGATGTACTTACTTACTTTGAAACATAGCCTACTGAAATAAAAATAATTAATAAAAGGAAAGCTTAAAGTTAGGATCCGTCACGGTACATGTAGGTCCGTGTTAAAAAACGTCACTCAATACTCAAGCATTGCATAACTAGATTCAAGCCATTTGATTGGTTGAAACTTGTTTTAAATAATGCTTGAGTATTGAGTGACGTTCTTTAACACGGGACTTAGTCTCAACTTATGTTCGGACTCAATACATCTGAATTTGAAGATTTAAGCATCGGGAACATTACAAAATCCAGATATCTTTTTATATAGACCTATCCTTGTTTTATATTATTTAACTTAACATCACGCCTGTTTCCCTTGTTTTTAGGGTACCGTACCTCAAAAGGAAAAAGCAGAACAATAGGATTACTTCGTTGTCCGTCTGTCTGTCGGTCTGTCAAGACCCTTTTTCACAGGAACGCGTTGAGTTATTAAGCTGAAATTAATATCAAAAAAGGAAGTCTATGGTCCCTTGGAGCTCTAAAAATCATGCTCCTAAATCAACGCATTAAAAAAATACGGCCATTTATGCGACATAATTATATTACTTTGATACTCGCAAGTAAACCAAAACCTATAGCGTACTTCTCGTTGACCCAGAATCATGAAATTGGACAAGAAGTAAGGCCTCACAGTAAATGAAAAAGACCATAATTTTTTTTTTTTTGGATTAGATACAAATTTTAATATCAATATATGGGAGAACATGTTCTTAAACTACAATGTTAAGTTTGTTTTTGGGATAAATTCTTTTCAACTACGGAACCCTTCATTGTGCGTGGTCCGACACGCACTTGCCCTGATTTTTTTTTTGGTATGAAATAAAGTCTTATATCCTAATGCTCCATTATACCATAAATACACATAATATATACATCTATACATATAAAAAATAGTAAAGAAACATTTTATCATTTTGTCTGGATGTGTACAATGTACAAGTATGTGCCGGATTGGTGCACAAATACCTAAACATATAGTGTATAGTCTGGAATTACACATAGGGTTCTTTTAATCCCGGTAGTACGTTCCCCTGGGAAATTTCCCGATATCCACGCGGGCGAAGCAACGAGCAAATGCCAGTTAAAAATAATAATGGGCAGCCTATAAACAGTCTATAATAATGAGATCCTACGTTGCCTATGATTCGTGGTGTTTTTGTTTTGGTGAATCCCCCTCAAATATAGGTATTACTGATATTGTTTTTGTTCTTCGAAACATTTGGAATTTATTTTTTATTCATTGATAACATAATAGTTTAGCTTCCGATGGATCTTGGTCTGCATGTCGACACTCGTCTTGACTGGCGAAAGCAGGTCACTACTGTTAGTAAAAAAGTCACCGGAACGTTGCGGTCGCTCTATCGGTTGAAAAACCTTCTCCCATCATACATAAAGGCAATGCTTGTACAGTCCCTAATCTTTCCCATAATTGATTATGGTGATGTGTGTTACTATGACCTGAATGCAGATCTCCTCAATAAACTTGACCGCCTTCTCAATAATTGCATTCGATTCGTCTTCAATCTTCGTAAGTATGACCATGTATCTGCGCACCGATTGCTGTTAAAATGGTTACCCATTCGTCAGCGCAGAGAGCTGAGGGCTCTGTCTATGTTGTTTTCTATTCTCCACAATCCCACTTCTCCTTCTTATCTGACTTCCCATATTCAATACTTATGCTCTGCCCATAGTAAAAACCTTAGGTCCTCCAATAATCGTCTTCTACGATGTCCTTCTCACCGCTCTGGATTCATTCACTCATCTTTCTTTGTCCAGGCGGTCTTTCTTTGGAACGCGCTCCCTCTGAACATCAGGATGGCAACCAATCGGTTGTCTTTTAAAGTGATGACACGTGAGTATATACGTAATAAGTTGGCAGAAGCATCCCAGCGCTGATTTGCTGGCTTTATTTTCTCCTCTACTGATCGTTGTTTCTCCTCTACCGATCGTTATTTCTCCTTACAAAGTTTATTCCGTTTATATATATATATATATATATATATATATATATATATATATATGTATGTATTTGTGTAATTATATAATATCTATGTATTTATTCTTATATTTTATAGTTATTTTCTTGTTATCTATCCTTTATGTTGCACCTGCCATGTCTTCTCTCTGCACCACCCTAAGGTTGGCTGGTAGAAAATGCCTCAGGCATTAAGTCCGCCTTTGTACGGTATTTTTTTTTACTTGTGCATAAAGTTTTAATAAATAAATAAATAAATAAATACACAATGCGATTAATTATTGTTAAACTCATTAAGTAATTCATATAGCGGTTAAGTTTGTGTCTGACGTTAGTTCCGTTGGTTCCGTACAATCACGTGTAACTTATGCTTTTTTTAAAGACCTTTACAAGTTGCAGTACTATCTTATCTTACCCAATATTTTGCTTAGCAACTGACCTTGCTGACAAACTTTTAAAATGGTGTCCTTAAAATAAACACAAAACAAAGATTGCTAGAATTTTTACTAAGTGACAAAGTTTGTTGACAAACCCGACGTTCAAAGTTCAAGACGTATGACATTTTTGGTTCAAATAATCTGTTAAATTAAAATCTAACAGTCTTATTTTATACGTTGGTTAAATTTTAATCAATTGCTAAGCAACTGATTAGCAAAATTCTTATTCATAAGCGTTAGTTATAGCGCTAAGAGGTTGCTAAGCAAATGTTTAGTAGCTGTCAAAATTAAACACCTCCAGTACACTGTTTAAAGCTTCAGCTGATCAGCTGATCGATTCAATGGGATTATTGAGTGCTTTGAGGTAAATTTTGTTCCTAACATCGAGTTGTGTCTAAAATATGGATTTCGACAATCTTTTTGGGGATTTCAGAATTAGTTATCCATAATTTGTATATCTATTCAGGAAAATATTTATTATGAAATAACAAAGTTTAAGATAAAAAATGCCAGATTGCCTTAGTCATTGTCACTGTTAATAAATGATACACCAGCGGGAAGATCATCGATCTGGACGCGGCTGCAACCAGGTACATTAACTCTAAAAAATACACCACTTGTTCCAGGAGTTTCATCATCGTTTTCTTCAGATGACGATGAGGAAGGGTACTGCCTCATCTTCATCTTCGATTCAAAGATTCGTCAGACAGTGACTCATGGGTCTCAGGTATGAGACCCCTAACGCCCGGGTGTCACCATTGTGTGGATCGCCCGGAGGACACGGTAGAACATACAGTGGAGGTCTGCCCGGCTTGGGCGGAGCACCGCCGTGTTCTCACGGAGGCGATCGGCGGCGGCAATCTCTCGCGTCTAAACCTTGTCCAGGCCATGGTGCGGAGCGAGAGTGCATGGGAGGCCGTCACATCCTTCTGCGAAGCAGTAATGCTCGCGAAGGAGGTAGCGGAACGCGTGAGGGAGAGGCAACAGCCACGCCCTCGCGCCCCTAGCCGCCGTAGGAGACGCCCTGGGCGGCGGGAATCTATCGCCGATTCCCGGCCACCGTAGGCGTGGGCTTGCGAACGACGAGTAATGGGCAGCTCGCCGTCCGGTTAGGACCAGGCCCGGGTCGACGACAGGTTGTGTTCCACGCGCGCCTCAAAGAGATGTCAGCAGTGACGGGGTCAATTGGGCCGATGCCGCCGGGGTCGCGGGTAGTTCGAAAGAGATGCCGTGGCCCTGGCACGGGCAACTGAAGGAACATGGGTGGGTTTTAGTCAGTAAAAGTCTGACACGCCCTCCCGCTCTGCCCAGAGCGGGAGAAGTCATTTGATGATTTCCCATCCACAAAAAAAAAAAAAAAAAGGTATGAGACCCCTGAGTCGCTGTCTAACGAATCTTCTCCTAGTCTGATAATTATCTCCGTATCCGTCAAATTGTCAATTATGTGATCACTTTCTTTTTAAGTAGTCTTAATTTTTTTTTGTTTTATCACATACAGCATTCCATTCATTTGGTTTGCCTTTTCTGTTACTAACTCTATCACACGTTTGAGGTTCCATTGCACATTCTTACTACTGACATAACTCACATAAATGAAGCCCAAGCCATTTCGATTGGATTTAAATCGGGGTGGTACGGCGGTAATCGCAGTATGTCATGACCGTGTTCAGGTAGTGTTTTGTCAATGCTGAATGTCTTATATCGTTCTTTATGTATTTTTATCGATTTGTACAATTGGTTTAAGCATATCTGGAGTGTAGGGAATTCCTTTTTGGATTAGCCATGATTGCATATCAGCTTTCTAGTTGTTTGAGCTTGGTGCAAATTCATACTTCTTATTGTGATACGGGGCATAAGGACGGCATTTGGTGGAAGATTGGGTATTAGCTGAGTTCAAGGCCATTTCTGATAATTTTCGTAATTCATGTAGTCGTGGTAGTCACCCGTTTTTGTCCCAGATTTAAAAGTCAGTAAAGCATTTGGAATGAAGCCACTTTTAGATCCAGCATGTACAATCACGCGCTGACCTTTAGATATTGGTTTTTTGAGCCCATTATCAGAATTATCAGACCAAGTTTTAGAGGTAAGACGTGGAATGCACGTAACTCTCGTCAGTACAATAGAGGAGCGGCCTTCATGGCGATATATCTGACTTTTTTTTAGATATTCAATTCTTTTCAAGTCTAAGCTGACCTCAATGAAACTCCGTACTGCGGAACCAGTCCAAATTCAAATCTTTACCACCAACGCCGACGGCCGGTTGACTGTAGGTACCATTAGTCACCAACAGTTAAAAAAAAAAAAACTAAAATGTTTATTTCTGACCGTAGTTGATAACATTTTGTTGGTGAATGGCGCCTCCTTTTAAGCAGAAAATGCCTGTGTTAGAAGACGCCACTCTTCCTTAGGTAGGATAAAAGGTGATAAAAAACTACTTATTACAATTTTACAAAAGATATAGTATGTGTGTTCGCTTGTGAAGTAGGAAGGGTGTAAGTGTGAGAGTGGTGTGATGTGGTGTGATGTGATGTTAGTTAGGTACCTATATTTTTAAAACTGGGTGAAAATTATATTATCTGTACATACCAAGACTTCTCCGCAACTCGGAAAGAACGTTAAGCCGTTGGTCCCGGCTGTCAATCGTAGATCTTTGACAGTCGTCACGAGTCACAGTCAAAAGCCCGAAAGTCTGACAACCAGTCTCCAAGGGGTATCGTAATACCCAGTAACGTGTTCCGCTTGTGGAGGTTAGATATGCAGTCGCTCCATGTAAAATACTGGTATCAGCTGCATTCGGTTAGACTGGAAGCCGACCCCAACATAGTTGGGAAAAGACTAGGCAGATAATGAGGGTGAAATTTTTATTATTCTAGAATAAAACATTAATGTCTTGCAGATAATGATGTCTGTTTTGTTCAGACAGAGCCGGTCAGCGACAATAAATAAAAAAACCATAACGGCACTAACAGAAAGAGAATTGTTACGTACAGACTGACTTCAAGCGAGCAGGTTAGATATATTTATTATTTTAATTTTTTTTCTGCAGCTTGAAAGGTCAAATAGCAATAGGTATTAGGGTACTGGCACATAATTGGCAAAAAGCCAACAGTCGTATGGAATAGTTACCTACCGGCGCGACCGAAGTGATTGTCTAACACTGATCTAGTTTTCTACCCCTCAAAGGCTTTCTGCACCCCATGTGTGCATAAGGAAAAACCCTTTACATAATAGGTATATAAGCTTATATATTATATATAATAATAATAATAATAATAATAATAATAACCTAAATAATAACCCCACCGCCGTATCTCTACGTTGACGCCGTGGTGGGGCTTGCGCGCTCCGAACTCTGGGTCTGTGCCGGTGGAGTTTACTTTGCCGAAACAGGTCTAGGGTGAAGAGCCAGACCAAGAGAGATACGTGAACCCGCAGGGCAGCATGTGGCGAGATGTTGGGCAGTAGCGACCCCACGGACCCTATTTTCCGGGAGAAGTCTTGTTCTTCACCTCTGGCTTGCCTTTATTGGCCGGCTGGAGTGAACACTGACGGGAACAGAGCTCCCACCTCATTCTTGCCTTTATTGGCCGGCTTGAGTGGAGATTCGCAAGAGCAAACGTGCTCGGAGGAAGGAAGTATTCCAGTAAGTGCTTGTAGGGATCTTGACCATCTTCCGGGCTCTGCGATTGTTCTGAGAGCCGTGGAATACCTCTCCACTCCTCAAGCACCTCAGGACATGTTGCCCCTTGTCGCTACGTCACTATGTGCTAGCGACCGTTTCCGGGGGCCCATTATTGAGTGTGCAAGTCACCCCCTGCCAATTTATCTGTGTATATTATATAACATTGGTCAGGCAGGGGACATAGTTCTTCCATAGTTCAAGGTACCCAATCCATGTAGCCACCCAAACCCATAGGCCCAATGTGTTTTGTTTCCATGTTCTGCAATAGTCCTGCACCAACCGGGGGTTGTCCTTGGGTGCACTTGCATAGTGCATACAGGGATAATCGTCGGCTGGTGCCTCCTCGTCATTTAAAATTGTCTAAGGGGCCTCTGCGAGTTGGCTTCGGCCCCTCGTACGCCTTCCAAAGGTCCGGGAGCCCAGGGTCCCGAGATAAACCAAAGACAAAAAAGAATAATAATAATAATAATAATTCCTTTATTTTCAGGCTACTAGGGCCCATAGATAAAATACACAAATGATTGGTACAAAATTATAAACTAATACATATAAAAACATTTAACAAACTTAAAAACTACTGCACATGAAGTGACGGCGTCGTGTTACGCTGCGAGGTGTCGCGTAGCTGGCCGCGGAAACGCCGATACAACACACCTTTCGGCCAAAACTCTTCCTTGAGGAAGGTCAGCAAATGGTGAGTCGGAACGCGCACCACGAACGACTTGAAATTGGTGTTATGGCGCGCCTCCAACTTCTCCACCCTAATATATATAAACGTAAAAAACATCAGTAGTTGTGAACCTATGGGGATCGCAACTAACCCCCCCCCCCCCCCCTCCCCCTGGGGTTTTGGGTTTATAAATTAGTATATTGTACCTGAAGAGTAAAGTGTTAGGTAAATAAATCCGTATCAAATACTTTTTATAACATAAATCGTGTATCTAACATAGTGTGGACTTGGGGTAGTATAAAATTAAGTATGTTATTAAGTTTTTTTTTTAATAATAACTCTTTTTTATTACTCTAGAGTGCATAATTAGCACCTTTTGTTTTCTGTTTTGTTTCTCATTCTGCAGCATAATTCTGTAACACATTTTTCTTTAATTTCTATCAAAATATTCAACAATATTCATTGCGAACCTTCCGTTGGTATGAGCTGTGCAACGAAATTGTAAAAAATTTCAAACATACGATTATGAAGCAATTTGTTATGAATATCCTTCAAAATTGAACAACAATAAAAAAAAAACAAAAATAAAAAAATATATATATAAAAATATAAAAATAATAATAATATAATAATAAACATATAGAAATTGAATTTTTTGAGCAGGTGTAGAACTAACCCGCAGTCTACTGCAGCGAAAAGAAAAAAAAAAACAAAAGAGAGTGGAGAAGAGTTTTACATTTTTTAACGAAAGTAATAAATACATATTACAAAAGCACTAAGTGGTAAACATTTTGAAATACAATACAGTGTAATAAGGTCCAAAGACAACGGTGTATATCAAATTGTTTATCTTTATCTAAATTATCATTATATACGAATGCACAGATCAATAAGTTAGTTATAACAAATGCTTTAATTGCTCGTAGAACGTATGTCCTCCTGAATATTCTTAGTAGTTGAGTGGCAGTAGGCATGGCGATTGGTCTATATCTAAAGAGCAAGAGAAAGGTTTTATGAGTTTATGAGTAAAGAAGAAACACAATAATTGTTGTACCTACTTTATGGTGGGCAGTATGCTGAACAATAAATTGAAAATATTTTGGGGCATCCTACATTAACACATAACATAACATCACTTTTTTTCTCCGAAAGGTTAGACACAGGTGAACCTATAATACTACATGAACATTTTGCCAGTTACGAGTAGGTATGTTTAAGTCTCATGTAATTGGGGGCAGGCCATGGTACTAGTTCATACAAAATAGTAATAGCTTTCATGATAGAAAGGATAGAAGGAACTCTGGCATTTAAATAAAAAACTTTTTTACAAAAAAATACAACCGACTTCCAAAAACAACACTACAAAGTGAAAAATAACTTTAATTTCGGAAGTCGGTGTCTGATTAAATGTATTTTCGTTTTTGCCACCGACTTCCGAAATTAAAGTTATTTTTCACTTTGTAGTGTTGTTTTTGGAAGTCGGTTGTATTTTTTTGTAAAAAAGTTTTTATTTTTCACTTTTTAGTGGTTCACATGTGCTTACCCCTTCACAGCGTACTGGCGTGATGTTATGTTATGAACTGGTGTGAACAACAAACAGACATGAGATTTCATCAATTCTAGTCCATTTGCTATCATTTATTGAGGAGTTACGTTGCCTATCTCAGAAGTTCTTCATCAGATCTTCACCAAATTGAAATGGGACCACTCCAAGAAAGTACTCTTCCAAAGACTATCCAAATCGCTTCAAGTGTGCCTATCAAATTGGAAGAGTTCTCTCTATTTCTCCAGGATCCCATCATCAGATCCTGACTTGATGATCATGGGACCACCTGGGAAGTATACCCTTTCAAACAAAAAAAAATAATCCAAATCGGTTCAGCCATCTTCGAGTAATCGGGGAACATACATAAAAAAAAAAAAAAAAGATTCCGACGAATTGAGAACCTCCTCCATTTTGAAGTCGGTTAAAAAGGACAAGATCAAGCAATTTCAAACTACACATTAAAATACAGTAGGTACAACATAATAATTTGCTTGACTTTTACAAAAATCTGATGTTAAAATATATATGTTTTTGTATACCATAAAATCACTCAAGGATGCAAATACTTGGGTACGCCTGCTATTGTTTTACAAGTTATTAACTACTTCCTTGGATCCCCACTCCAGTTATAAAACCAAGAAGGTCTGACTTGTCTGACTATTTGACAGTATGTATGGAAACCGATGTCACTGCACGAGGTGAGACACGGAAGTGAACTGAGGCTTTAGTGCGAGTTTTTATACTTGCTCGATCACATTAAAGTAAACTTCAATTTGTACTGAAACTGAATAAGCGCCATCTGGTGACTATAATGGGAAACACAATTATTCCATACAAATTGACGTAAGATTACGTTAACGTAAACGAGATCGAGTAAGTATAAAAACTCGCACTAAGGCCACTGAAGACAAAGGCGTTACAGAAACAATTAGAAAGCCACTGTGTCTGGCTGATATATATAGGGTGACTGCTAATTAGTGACCGATACCTAAACACATAATTGTGCTCATGATAACAAACAACCTTAACTATGGGACCAAACCTGAAATCGCGAAAAAAATCAAGTGCTCCCTACATTTTGACGAATTATGCGAACATAAATGTATGGGGCAGCTGATTTTTTTTCGCGATTTCAGGTTTGGTCCCATAGCAAAAGTTGTTTGTTATCATGAGTATAATCATGTGATTAAGTATCGGTCACTAATTACTAGTCACATACGCCACGTACACGTTCTATACGAAGGGTTAATGATATTTTAGGATTCTGATTCATAAGTGATGATAAGCTAATGAGTTTAACAAAAGTTAATCGTATTGTGTATTTGTGTTATCAATAATTACAAAAGAAATTCCAAATATTTCGAAGAACAAGAACAAAAACAGTAATTATGTTTGAAGGGATTCACCAACACAGAGCCACTACGAAATAATAATTATTAGGGATGGATGTGGGATCTCATTAAAATAGACTGATTATTAAAGACTGCCCATTTTTATTCTATCTTACATGGAGTAGCTGCTAATTAGTGACCGATACTTAAACACATGATTGTACTCATGATACTATTATGGGACCAAACTTGAAATTGCGAAAAATTGGTCAGCTGTTTCGCTACATTATGACGAGTTATGCGAACGTAAATATAGGGAAAAGCAGATATTTTTTTCGCGACTTCAGGTTTGGGCATTTTGACGAGTTTGATGAGTACTTAGATAGATTTACTGAACAGCAGATTTTTTTTCGCGATTTCAGGTTTAGTCCCATAATAAAAGTTGTTCATAATAATGAGTAGGTACAATGACCTCTTAAGAGGGTTCACGTTAATTATGGAACATGTTGTATATTGTACATATATTATTCATCATTACGCTAGAGAGGGCGCAACGGGCTCTGATCAAGGTTGCACTAAAAAAACCTTTCAGGATCCCTACAGACCTACTTTACCAGGAGTTTCAAGTGAGGACTTGAAACTCCGGGTACGACAAATATTCATTCTCCAAGCAACTCTTAAATACCACGCAGCAAGAAATGTTCCCTACATTTTGATGAGACACCAAAATCAAAAAATCAAATCAAAAATTATTTATTTGGACAACAAAGATCCAAAATGTTAGTAATACCTCACAGCTAGTGTTAGTAAGTGATATTATTATTAGAGTTTCAAGCATTTTGCACAGGATATGACTCAGTAAGGTACAAAATTCTAACTTTACCATCCTCCCTACAAGATGCCTCAAAATGGGAGGATAGACTCTCATTCATTGTTTTCAGAATGCTGTTGTTACTGGCCCAGGTTTTAGTTACTAATGATGCGATTTTTTTCGGATCGTCGCATGTTCTCACACAATACAGGACGGCCACCAGTCGGTATGCATTTAAGCGGAAATTGCAGAGTTATTTTCTAAACAAATAGTGTAGAGTTATTTCAACTCCTCTCTCTCTCTTGAATTTGTATATAATATGTATTGTAATATATATATATATATATATTATAGGTATATCTTATAGTAAGTGTATGTATGTGTATTATTGGTTTATAACCTATTTATGTGCTTGTATAAAGTCTATTTATAATTAATTAAGATATATATTTTAGTGTTCTTTTTATAAGTATTCCTCTCATACTGAGCACCTGCCATCTAATCTCTTCACCACCCTTGGTTGACTGGTAGAGAATGCCTAAGGCATTAAGTCCGCCTTTGTACATTTTAAGTGCGATAAGTTTAAATAAATAAATAAATACAGAAACGGGGCAGTCTCAAGAGCATGCGAACATAAATGTAGAGATTAGCTGATTTTGTTTCGCAATTTAAGGTTTGGTCCCATAGTAAAAGTTGTTTGTTATCATGAGCACAATCATGTGTTTAAGTATCGGCCACTATTACCAGCCACTCCATACATAGTTCGCGTCACGTTGTATAGATCGTGTCACGTAATAAGAGCACTGGTCAACCGCACAACCATACCATACTATTTTTACGTGACGTGAACTAGAATACTATCGTTGTGCGCATAGAAATATATCATATATCTATGGTTGTGCGGTTGGCCAGCGGTCTTTTTACGTGGCATGAATTGCAAGGTATATGAATAATGGCCAGTCTATATCCCACGTTGTCTGTTTCGTAGTCACTCCGTCGACTAGTAAAAATGTATAATAACCACTTTTGTCATTTGGATATCTTCTTTCTGTCTCAAAACAATTTCAAGAAAAAAAAAATGTATAGTTTGTGCGGCGCCGACGGTTAAAAACAAAATATTATTTGATTAAGGACGCTGTCACAAATGGGTAGTCAAATCATTACTTTTTTACACAAAAGTATGTTTCTTAAATAAAATGCTTTGCATTCTTAAAATGTTTTTTTTGGCCAAATTGTTGATAGATGTGCATGGTACTATTCTGAACTACAAATATAATTTTAGATAGGTACAGATTCTCAATAAATGTACCGGAGTGAAAATTTTTACTTCGGTACATTTATTAAGAAAATATAGTAATTATCTAAAATTATATTAATAGTTCACAATCGTACCATGCACATCTATCAACAATTCGGCCAAAAATCATTTTAAGAATGCAAAATATTTTATTTAATAAACGTCATACTTTTGTGTAAAAAAGTAATAATTTGACTACCCATTTGTAACAGCGTCCATAAGTAGTCTTAAGCTAAATGTTTAAGATAGTATTCAAGTGTAAATTAGCTACCTAATTAATAATGTACACAAGTAATCTGTGAAAACGTTATGGATTGTACATTTACCCATAAGACTTACCATATTTTACTGTAACATACATTGTACAATTGTTTGTTTTTCCCAAATAAAATAATAAAAGATATAAAAAGTAGTGTCTCTATTTTGGTGAATCCCCTCAAACATAATAAACGTATTGTTTTTGTTCTTCGAAACATTTGGAATTTCTTTTTACGGTTTTACGGTTTTAGACATTTTCTCAAAAGATTTACAATCACTTACAGAGAAAATACAATATTATAACTTATAAATACATGAGGCCGATTTGCGTAGTGGGTTGGTACAATAAGTCAATAACAAGAATGACATTAGAATTTCGTAACTGTTTTAGTGCATTCGTAAAAGGGTAATTGTAGAAATAATTGAACTAAGTGCACGACATCTTATGCGCTAATGCGGGTAGGTGTGCATGAGCTGAGGAGTACAGTCATATAAAAATACAATTGATGTTTACTAAAGCCCATGACACAGTGATTTTTTTCACCGCGTTTAAAGTAGGCACATGGTTGTTATATTGTTATGCTCGTAAATTTATATTTTTATCTTATTAGTAATATGGATGTTATAATTATAACTAGGTACATTGAATTTATTTATTTTGATTACTTGAGTTAGTTTATTTATTTATGTATATAATTTTGTGTGTCAGGTTAGGAGGAGAGTGGTTTTTATACTGTACTATAATAATAAACATACTTTAATATGTAAAAATACGAAGGGTAAAGTATATTAGATTAAAATATAGTGCATGGTATGTATATATTCTGTTTTATTTGCGTATACAATTTTGTGTGTTAGAGTGTAGTTTTTATATTTTATACTATAATATTCTAGAATAATGTAGTTTATTATATTCATATCTGAATAATTGACGTGTGAGTGAATTTTGAATTGTGTGGACAATACAATGTAAATTAGCAATCGGTACCACTTAAATTAATATTAGGTTTTATTAATGAAAAATCCTTTAAAATGTGGCTTTTTAATAGTTTTTTTAAAAATAAACAGAGATTTTGCTTCTTTTATAGTTTTAGGTACTTAATTCGTTATAGAGTTGGGCCCCATCATATAGAATACTCTTTTTTCCGTAATTTGTTCTATGGCTCCTTAAGCACAGGTTATTAGCCTGTCTTGTCATGCGCTTATAGTGATCTATCCTGTTGGTGAATGTAATTTGTGAGTGGATATCTTTAATTAGGATTTTTGTAATAAAAATGCAAGTATTATATTTATATGTCGGATCCGGTCAATAGTACGGACGCGTAACGAATCGCAGGCGCGCCATAGGCGACATCACGTTAGGTGCCCACGCCTACAGCGCGCTTCTACAGAGTCGTGATGTTTTAACCAGAGGGGCAATTCCCGTATTTTTATAACAACGTTCGCAATCTCATCTCAGTCTCAATCTGTCAAAATTGTATAGTTTGCCTACATTTTTGACATTTTGATTGTCGCTGGCTGACATTGTGACTTGAATTTGAACGTTTTTAATTACGAGAATTGGCCCTCTGATGGCGAGAAGAACAGTCTAGTGTCGGATCGCATCGGAGCAACATCGGGGATACTACGCCACGGAACTGTATTCGATTCGTTGTGCTTAGTGATTGTGTTAGATTGTGATTTTAAACACCGTGTATCGCACCCAGTGTGTTTTCATTGCACGAAACCCATCTTCTGCCCACATGTCTGTCTAAATCTAACTGAGTAAACCATGACGTTCCGACATCAGAAGTGAGATCAAATCGTGCTAATGAGATCACACGCGGTGATAGTGACAATAACAATTAGTGGCGGTTACTTTTTACAAACTCGAAAAACCCGATTCCGATGCGCGATCATGGTCAGATTCGTGTGCGTCGAAACTTCTGCGGGCTACCCTCATTATTGACGCCGGTGACCTGTCTCTTCTGTGGCGAGCCGGGTCACGTCGACACACGCTGGCCAAATGAGGAGACCGATTCCGGTGGCAGGCGAGTTGAGAGTCTGCATCGTTAAGCTAGCTGCGGATCTGCTATCTGCCGAATCCGGTGAGTCGTATACAATGCAATTTTTAACTACTGTCTACAGCTCTGATACAGGGGTGATCGTTGCAAGCTATTACTGCATGACGTCCCTGAGTATTGAATTCTACTACAGTTAAAATTAGACGAGACTCGGTTTCATTGGGATTCTCAGTTGTTTCTGAAACATCTTTTATTTTAAGATTAGAACAGTCTTCGGTGGTATTGATAGTCAGTAGATTGTGGGGTTCCCCTTTCTACACATTTTTATTTTGTGTCCATATGTAGTTGCGCCGGAGCATGTAAGAAGTACATGTGGTCTGATTTTTATGTGCAGCATGCCCTTTGCGAGGGGTAGTACTTACGCAGCTGAGATGGTTAGCCTCTGCATAGGGTCACTCTGCTGACGACTTGTTTGTCAAACACGTGTATTCAGCACAGAACTAATCTTATGAAGTGTAACGATAGTGCCAGTAGGTCATGTACCAGTCGAAGTAGATAGTGATTACAGTAGTAATGAGCAAGCTTAAGTTGTGATAGAAAGTCGAGTAAGGGATTCTATCGGCCGTATTGTGTTCGACCGTACCAGTAGTTATTACGTAGTCGTAGCCCGGTAGAACTCGGACTACTTGAGTTGTCTCAAGAGATATCTTGAGACAACTCAAGTAGTCCGTGGGTGCGCGATGCGCGTTTAACTCTGGCGGAGGTCGTGGTCTGGAGAGACCGTAGTGTGTAGTCAGTGGGTGATGCACACGGGCGATCCACTTGATGGATATGCGTACAGAAGTTTTGATCCATGCGCTGGATGTGTGAGAGCAATGCGATTGCTGGTCGGCTGGAGAGCCGTGGCGTTAGAGGTTTTACTCGAGGGTTTCTGTAAGCTTGGCAGTTTTGGTTGCAGTTGTTTTAAAGGTTGATTCGAACGACTATGGTACATGACCCAGGGAAGTGGTCGTTCTATTTTCGATTATTCCCAATTTTACCATTTGATACAGGACGTGATCTTGTAGTGACGTCATCTTAGAATTATACTCTGACTTTTTATTAGGTAACGGTTTTCCTACAACGCGTGTTAACACTCGTGAGCTGGAGATGAGATTGATCGACCCTAATCGTACAGTGCAAAGACATCCTTACAGACTGTCCCCGGATGTGCATAGATTATAGAGAGCTTCTCTGAAAATGTCGATTGCACACCATGTGTGCAGATAACAATAAAATTTCTAATGTTTCTGCTAATTAGCGCGCGACGAGTTAATAATAATACAGTGCCAGATCGTTATCCGTTACCGTTGAGTCCATTAGAACTTTTTATAGGTAAGGTAGCACGTCCATTTCATTTAACAACAATGACGATATTATAAACTTTGATGACGTTATGAGATTAGTATCTGAAGGCATTGAGAAGTTGCGTTACGATGGAAGTCGTTTTGATAGTAAAAAGGCAAGCGTGTAGGTTTTCTGTCGGTGAATTCGTGCTTATTGAGAACGAAGAGTGTAATCAAACTAAGCTTGACGTGAAGTATAGAGGGTAATTTCAAATTTTTTAATGTATTACATGGCGATCGATACATTTTAAAATCCCTAGTTAACAACCGTACTTACAAAAATACGCTCATGACCGTCTTCGTAAGATGCCCGACGGCTAAGTACAAATTGAGGTTGTAAACGAAAAAGATGAGTTGGCATCACTTTAGTTTGTGTAAACATGTTCTCGGTTCAGAGGGTCGGAGACCGTACCAGGGTATCGTAGCCATAGCCCGTTAGAAATCGGCATCTACTTGATAGACTGTGGGTACGTGGTACGCGGTAGCCCTGGGTAGTATGGTCGGGTCTATCTAGCCTCGAAGCCAAGACCGTAGAGTCAAGGGTTGACTCGGAGACTATACCAGAGTATCGTAGTGGACGGTAGCTCTGGGTGGTATAGTCGGGTTTTGCCTAGAAGCAAAAACCGTAGAGTCAAGGGTTGACTCGGTATTCCCGTGGGGAATAGTGTGTGAGTGTTGTTGACCATGAATGAGATACCTGAGGTTTTATTTTCTTTGTTTAATTTAATGTGGAATCATTGTGCTTGGTCTCGGTAATCTCGAAACCCGATAGTTCCGATTCGTAGATTAACCTAGTCTTTAATTCCTAATTTGAATGTTATTTGCAAATTGGTTGAAAACAAAACGGATTTTAAAGTCAAGTTCCTTTATCTCATTAGTCTTCGTACGAGTCAGGATTGGACGAGCAGAAACTGTGGCCAAATTTTGTATTTTCCAGAAAATCGTAGTATAACTGACGAAATCGAGGTTGAGCAAAGTAGTAGTTGCAACAATGAGGAGAATATTTATATTTGCATGATGATTGGACTATACCAGAGGTTGTCGTGTAGCCGTAGCTCAATAGAAATCGGCGTCTACTACTGAAGTAGTCCGTGAGTACGCGGTAAGCAGTCAACTCAGGCGAGGTCGGGTTTCAGGGAAAACCATAAAGTCCAGGAGAGACTCGGCACTCCCGTGGGGGTTCGCATAAAAGAAAGATGAGTAACTGGAGGTTACTGAGCTATGCGTAGCCAGAGATCACATGCAGAACTTAAGTGTGTTGATTTATTTGGTTTGATTTTGTCTCTTTTGTGAGATAGCGCGATAAATGTGTAGTCAGTTGTATTTTGAATTTCCTGATTATCGATAAGATGTAAATTTTCTTCTAATATGTCATAAAGGGATAGTTTAGTTTAAATTAAGAGTTCTGGCAAATTTCGACTTTACGAGTATTAAATTGTGATAAATCAGACGTCCACAAACTGATTTTTATGGTTTAGGTCAGGAGTGACCGAGCTATGTGATATTTTGTGATGAATATTGTTTCCGAGTAACACACGAGGACGTGTGTATCGCAGGATGGCCGTGTTAGATCCGGTCAATAGTACGGACGCGTAATGAATCGCAGGCGCGCCATAGGCGACATCACGTGAGGTGCCCACGTCTATAGCGCGCTTCTACAGAGTCGTGATGTTTTAACCTGATGGCGAGAAGAACAGTCTAGTGTCGGATCGCATCGGAGCAACATCGGGGTTACTACGCCACGGAACTGTATTCGATTCGTTGTGCTTAGTGATTGTGTTAGATTGTGATTTTAAACACTGTGTATCGCACCCAGTGTGTTTTCATTGCACGAAACCCATCTTCTGCCCACATGTCTGTCTAAATCTTACTGAGTAAATCATAACGTTCCGACTTATATGTATATTTGGGCCAGATTGAATAGTTTTGTTTCTTTATAAATTTTTATTGTTGGTGTCAGATAATTGTATTTTTGAATCATTAAATCAAACTTTTGTTAAACTCATTAGGTTATCATCACTCATAAGTTAAATACGGAATCTTCAAATATCATTAACCCTTCGTATGGATCGTATATATAGGCGGAACACAATGGCATTTTAATTGTTTCTGTAATGCGAGTGGTTACTTCGATATTTCAAGTTTTATAAATAATAACAGAACGCCTTTGTCTTCAGTTCACTTCCATCTCTCACCTACTACAGTGACATCGGTTCCATCCATTCTGCTGTCTTCTTGGTTTTATAAGTGGAGTGACGATCCAAGGAAGTTGTTACAGGAGCCAGGCATTGCTTTTCATAACTTGAAAAACTACGTGAGGGATTGCAAGTGATTTTAAGGTATTAAAAAAATATATATTTTAATTTGTAAAAGTCAAGCAAATTATTAGGTTCTACCTACTGTATTTCAATGTGTAGTTTGAAATTGCTTGATCTTGTCCTTTTATTTAAATGCTAAAATACCTTCTATCCTTTATATCATGAACTAGTACCATGGCCCGCCCCCTATTATAGATAGTGCAATCCACGAAGACGTGCCCCACTATTCCTCCTAACCGTTTGTGTTATGTGTTAATATTGGGAATATTGCCATTTAAGTATTGATTTTCTTCGTAACTATTATTAAACTAATAAAACCATTCTCTTGCTTTTCAGAAAAAGTTCATTCGCCATGCCTGCCAATCAACTACGAAGACTATTCAGTTCGACATACGTTCTACGAGCAATTAAAGCATTTGTTATAACTAACTTATTGATCTGTGTATTCGTATATAATGATAATTTAGATAAGGATAAGCAATTTGATATACACCGTTGTCTTTGGACATTATTACTCTGTATTGTATTTCAAAATGTTTACCACTTAGTGCTTTTGTAATATGTACCTATTTATTATTTTCATTAAAAAATGTATAAACTCTTCCTCTCTCTTTTGTTTTTTTATTTTCCTACGGTAGACTGCGGGTTAGTTCTACACCTACCCATGTATAGTAGTGATGACCTTTGGATAGTGATCTATCTGAAGAATTTTGAAAGATATTCATAACACATTGCTTCATAATCGTATGTTTGATAAATTTGACATTTTCATTGCACAGCTCATATCAGCAGAAGAGTCGCAACCATTTCGCAATGAATATTGTTGAATGTTTTGACAGAAATTAAAGAAGAATTAGGCTGCAGGATGAGACTTGTATAGACTATTAGGGAGGCATTGCACATTGTTGGTATTGCAGGTGTGTCACAGAATTAGGCTGCAGGTTGAGACTTACACCGACTAGGGAGGCATTGCACATTGTAGGTGTGTTGTAACACACCTATAAGAATTAGGCTGCAGGATGAGACTTGTATAGACTATTAGGGAGGCATTGCACATTGTTGGTATTGCAGGTGTGTCACAGAATAAGGCTGCAGGATGAGGCTTACATAGACTAGGGAGGCATTGCACATTGTAGTACCAAATTAGGCTGCAGGATGAGACTTACCCAGATTAGGGAGGTATTGCACATTGTACGTGTGGTACAGAATTAGGTTGCAGGGTAAGACTTGCATCCCTGGGCGACGGGAATCGATTGCCGATTCCCGGCCACCGTAGGCGCGGGCTTGCGGAAGACGAGTAATGGGCAGCTCGCCGTCCGGTAAGGACCAGGCCCGGGTCGACGGCGCGTTGTGTTCCACGCGCGCCTCATAGACATGTCAGCAGTGACGGGGTCAATTGGGCCGATGCCGCCGGGGTCGCGGGTAGTTCGAAAGAGATACCGTGGCCCTGGCACGGGCAGCTGAAGGAACATGGGTGGGTTTTAGTCAGTAAAAGTCTGACACGCCCTCCCGCCTCTGCCCAGAGCGGGAGAAGTCGTTTGATGATTTCCCATCCACAAAAAAAAAAAAAAAAAAAAAAAAAAAAGGGTAAGACTTGCATAGACTAGGGAAGCATTGCACATTGTAAGTGCGTTACAGAATTAAGCTGCAGGATGAGACTTGCATAGACTAGGGAAGCATTGCACATTGTAAGTGCGTTACAGAATTAAGCTGCAGGATGAGACTTGCATAGACTAGGGAAGCATTGCACATTGTAAGTGCGTTACAGAATTAAGCTGCAGGATGAGACTTGCATAGACTAGGGAAGCATTGCACATTGTAAGTGCGTTACAGAATTAAGCTGCAGGATGAGACTTGCATTGACTAGGGAGGCATTGCACATTGTAGGTGTGTTACAGAATTAAGCTGCAGGATGAGACTTACATAGACTAGGGAGGCATTGCAAATTATACGTGTGTTACAGAATTAGGTTGCAGGATAATACTTGCATAGACTAGGGAGGCACTGCACAAAAGGGGCTAATTTTATTATGTACTCAGCGGTGGGTTAAACACGCCTGTCAATGATGATGATGATGAGATGATACATTAACGTCGTTAATAAAAATGTGCGCTGTTTAAAATGTAGATTAATAAAAAGCGTTAATATTAAAAAAAAGTAAATAACATTTTATACAACCCTTACGTCCACACTGTGTTAGATACACGATTTATGTAATAAAAACTTTTTACAAAAAAATACAACCGACTTCCAAAAACAACACTACAAAGAGAAAAATAACTTTAATTTCGGAAGTCGGTGTCTGATTAAATGTATTTTCGTTTTTGCCACCGACTTCCGAAATTAAAGTTATTTTTCTCTTTGTAGTGTTGTTTTTGGAAGTCGGTTGTATTTTTTTGTAAAAAATTTTTTATTTTTCACTTTTTAGTGGTTCACATGTGCTTAGCCCTTCACAGCGTACTGGCGTGATGTTATATTATGAACTGGTGTGAACAACAAACAGACATGAGATTTCAGCAATCCCAGTTCATTTGCTATCATTTATTGAGGAGTTCCGTTGCCTATCTCAGAAGTTCTTCATCAGATCTTCACCAAATTAAAATGGGACCACTCCAAGAAAGTACTCTTCCAAAAACTATCCAAATCGCTTCAAGTGTGCCTATAAAATTGGAAGAGTTCTCTCTGTTTCTCCAGGATCCCATCATCAGATCCTGACTTGATGATCATGGGACCATTTGGGAAGTATACCCTTTCAAACAAAAAAAAAATAATCCAAATCGGTCCAGCCATCTTCGAGTAATCGGGGAACATAAAAAGGTTCCGACGAATTGATAACCTCCTCCTTTTTGAAGTCGGTTAATAAAAGTGTTTGGAACGGATTTATTTACCTAACACACAAAAAAAAGCTAGATCAGTTTTAGACAATCATAATAATAGATGTTTTTTCTACTTCGGTCGCGCGGTTAGGTACTTATTCCATAAGACCGTTGGCTTTTCGCCAATACTTATGTGCCAGTACCCTAATAATGTTATTAACCTTTCTAGCTTTAGATAAAATTAAGAAAGTAGTAATATAATAAATGTACCTAACCCTTGTCGCTTGACTGTCTGTGTGTAACGATTCCCTTTCTGTTAGTGCCGTTTTTTTTTTTATTATCGCTAACCGGCTCTTTACTAACAAAATAGACATAATTATCTGCAAGACGTTAATATTTTCTTCTAGAATAATAAAAAAACAACTGGCCAAGTGCGTGTAGGATCACGCACAATCAAGGGTTCCGTTGAAAAGAATTTATCCCAACAACAAACTTTTACCTTGGCTAAAGGCCATAATAAAAGCATTATCATACAACGTGGCAATTCCGCCAGTCTCTTGGGTACATTATCAGTTGACAGCGATGCGGATGAATTTTTCGACGCCATATTTAAGTTTGTGAATAGTTTAAAAAGGTCAGTCTTACTTTAAGGTCATAATGTTGTAATTAACCGACTTCAAAAAAGGAGGTTCTGTACCTATTCGACCCGTATGTATGTATGTATGTATGTTTGTCCGCGATTTTCTCAAAAACTAATGAGCCGATTTTGATGATTTTTTCACTATCGTGATTTGCATACTTTCATGAAGATTTTAGTATATAATACATTTTGTAATTATTGTTATGTACGAAGTTATACGCATAAATGTACTGTATCTCCGACATTTCTAAGCGGATTTTGTGATGGTTCTTCTTTTCGTTCGACTTGGGCTTACCTACTTATCGTCGTTGATATTCCAATACCGCGTAACTAACATTATTCAAAACCGCGAATGTACAAAAAAAGCAAAAATGAGATTTCGCGGCTGTAGGTAACTGATTGTGATTGGCGTCGACCTGTATGACAATTATTTGAATCGTCCAATAGGAAGAGGAATAAATCAAAAATAACAATACCGCGGATCTTTTGGCGAACAAGTTACGACACGAAAGCCGCGTATCCGCGCCAATTTCTATTAGTGCGTGTAGTGTTTATGTGACGCTCCGGCTAAAAATTGTTTTTTATGTGTAATTACTGGATTATTTTCAATGTTAGTTTAACACACATATTCTATACTTTATTACAAATAAAAATAAGAAGTGTTTTATTCTGAAATTGTTTGATTTCGAGTATAAAAGTTCTTATAATTTTTACGTTGTTCTTACGCGGTTTCCCTTTTTGTATTGTTTCGTACTTCCGCGGTTATATTATACTTAGTTTATTTTGTGTTAAGTACTATTTTGTCACAATTACCTTCAATAAAGTAATAAAAGACAGTTCTTTTATGATCCCATGTAGATGGGTGTTTTATGACGTAGGTACTTACCAAGATGGTTTTTTGAAACTTAGTGAAAAATACTATTGTTACCGCTACGCCTACGGTAGATCTAAATATCGACATTGCTGCGCCACATGAAAGTTTCGATTTTGGATCCGATGACTCTGTGGCAGACCCATCTTATGTTCCCCTTTCGGATATCACAAATGTGCAGCCTTTATATAACCTTGATGTCAATTGGTTTCCTGAGAGGTATATTGAGCCAGAAGTTGCAGGTGCGTCCAGAACCAGAAAACGTAAAGCTGACCGTCAGAATTGGAAGAAAATTAAAAACCAAAAAAATAGGATGCTAGGAAAAGAATACATAGGGTATAAAAAAAATGATACGAGGTACGTCCAAAATGCTCCAAAACCTAAAAGGATTTTAGGACCTAAATGTAATTCGCCATTATGTCTACGCAGCAAAACCCTGTTTTGCACGCAAATCAGTAAAGAAGAGAGACATAAAATATTTGAAACTTTTTGGTCTAGATCATGGAAAGAAAAGAAGGTGTTTGTATGTTCTATGACGGATTAAAGTCAACTCAGAGGAAAACATCGGAAAATATCTCTCGGCGTCTCCACAGTAAGGAGTATAACCTGCATATAAATGGCATAAAAAAAAAAAGTTTGTCTTAAAACATTTCTCTCTACATTAGGCATCAAGGAATGAACTGCGCGCTACTGGCTAGGAGATAGAAATTGAAGACGTCTTGATACCGAAAATTCCAATATTTAGCTTAGCACTGTGACTAAAAGACACTCCGTGAAAAGTTACCTGAATAGTTTACCTAAGTTACCATCACACTACTGTCGTCATGCTAGTGCGCTGTATTTTAAAACGAAATTAGCAGTACATAACTTTACAGTTTATGACCTTGGCACTGACTACGTTGATTGTTATTGGTTTGACAAGACAGCGTGTGATCTTAAAGCAGCCACGTATGCATCTTTTTATACTGATTATGTTACAAAGTTGTTAGAGAGAGACCCGAAAAATATTATCATTTGGAGCGATGGGTGCACAGCGCAAAATAGAAATAGTGTACTATCAAACACACTCCTCTTATTAGCAATGGAGAAGAACGTGACTATAACCCAAAGGTATTTAGAAAAAGGCCATACGCAGATGGAGGTGGACTCAGTACATTCAGTCATTGAGAGGAAATTGAAAAAACGTTGAGATTTTTTTGCCGTCACAATATGCATCCATAACAAAAGAAGCTAGGAGAAGACCATTTCCATACACTGTCATCCAACCAGACCACACGTTCTTCAAAGATTACAGTGCAAAACAGTACCAAATATACGACTCGATAAGACCTGGACGAGGGGTTGGTGACGGCTGTGTTGTTGATCTGCGCGTGTTAAAGTACAACCCTAATGGAACAATCGAATACAAGAATCATTTTCAAGCTGATTATAGCCCTCTATCTCGGAGGCCTAAAAATATTTCTTCACCTTTATTCAACATTCCTCTACTTATAATTTTTCATACTTGTTGGTAGCTATCTTTTATTTTTTCATAACTATATAATATTACTGAATAAATTTAGTCATTTTAATACTTGATATTATTAAATAAATAATTAATTGAGGTTGTGGCATTATTTTATTGCATTTATAATTTCGCGTAAGTACTGTTTATGAACCAGAATAGTTTGAAACTATACAGCGTAAGTGATTTTGTAAATAAACTATTGGGAATATTTACTTTAAACATAGCACATTAGATTAAGGAGAACGAAATTATCCTATACTCAAGTTCATTCAAAATTCGGCCGATTAGTATTTTAGAAAATTAGTTTTTTGACCCTCATGTAAAATTAGCGAAAGTGTACATTCGCGGTATTTGACAATGTTAGTTACGCGGAATTGGACTATCAACGACGTTATGTAATTGTATATTCAACTAAAAATGGAAAAATAAATTTACTTTAAAAAAGTAAAAACCGACTTCAAAACCAAAAACGAATAAAATAACCTTCATAAAACACTTAACAGCTTCTGAAGTCGGTGTCTTCAATTCTTCAATGCACTTTAGCTAGACACCGACTTCAGAAGCTGTTAAGTGTTTTATGAAAGTTATTTTATTCGTTTTTGGTTTTGAAGTCGGCCTTTACTTTTTTAAAGTAATTTTTTTTATTAATTTATTAGAATATATTATTTTTATTCTGACTAATATAGTAATAGTAGTAATAGTAGTATACAAAAACAAACTTAAGGGTAAAGTTAGTGAAAAAATATGTTCATACATTGATTTACGTCACGGTAAATTTTTGTACTTAATCGCAAAAACCTATTTTTATTTTATCAAGTGAAAAAACTACCAACGAACGATTTTCGGACTTATTCTTTTACTTGTGCTGTGAGACCTTGCTGCTCGCCAAATTTCATGATTCTAGATCAACGGGAAATATCCTATAGGTTTTGATTTACTTGCGAGTATCAAAATATGTCGTATTAAATGGCCGTATTTTTTTATAAGCTTGATATTTTTTTAGCTGTAAGAGATCGTAAACTTACGTATTAGATAATAACATAAACTTGATACCTCCACATGTTCCTGAAAAAACGGGTCTTGACAGATTGACAGACAAACGGACAACGAAGTGACCCTATAAGGGTTACGTTTTTCCTTTTGAGGTACAGTAAGTGCGGGTTACTTTGACTCTAGGGCATAACTTTGGCCCAAATCGAGACAGATGTTTACTGTCATTAAATCCACACAAGGTTCCGCAAGTACGCGTCTACATCACCATGTAATAGTTACCGAAGGACATACGACCTTCGGTTGTGTGGTCGTGACACTTCGGGCAGTTTATACAGTTGTCTCGATTTGGGCCAAAGTTATGCCCTAGAGTCAAAGTAACCCGCCCTTACGGTACGGAACCTTAAAAACACTTAATTTTCACCCTGTTTTTGTTTAATATTAATGTGTTATACACAATAGAACTTACGAAATAAATTCTATAAACGATAGTGAAAACCGCATTAAAATACGTTGTGTAGTTTAAAAGAAAAATGCGAATACTCAGACAGACACGAAAAGAAAAATTAAAAAAAAAAATACTTTAATTTATAATAATGTATAGATTTACAAAAGCTAGAAACAAACATTCTCATCTTCCTCCAAAGCTGTACTTAATGTGTAGTTATCGGTAAAACATGTTTCTACCTTTATGTAACTCAATCAATCTGCCTAGCCTTTTCTCAACTATGTTGGGTCGGCTCCCAGTCTAACCGGACGCACCTAGATTCCAGTATTTTACATGGAGCGACTGCCTATCTGACCTCCACAACTAAGACCCTCCCCCAAGACTGGTTGTCAGACTTTCGGGCTTTTGACGACCCGTAACGACTGTCAAAGATCCATGAATGACAGCCGGGATCAACGAATTAACGTGTTTTCCGAGGCACGGAGGAGTCACCCATCCACGGACCAACCCCGGCAAGCGTAGCTTAATCTGATGGATCGACTCGTGGGGCTGTTATTACTTTAGCCACCTTTAAATAACTACCTCGTTGATGTAGTGGTTGCAAGCGCTTACTGCTGAGTATGAAGTTCTGGGTTCAATTCCCAGGTTGAGCAAAGCGTTATTGGGTTTTTCGATATGAAATTTCTCAGTAGTACGCCGGACTCTGGATATGTGTCCAGTTTATGGCTTTAAGCTCTCCCCTATTACATGGGACTTATACATATCTGGCGAAATTTGGATGCATCTCTGCCTAACCCATCGGAGAATACGGGCGTGATGTTATGTTATGTTTCTACTTAGCGTAGCACTCCCACTATTACCTACTAAGAGCTAAGAACAATTAGCTGCTCACCGTAGTCTTAATCAAATATCTAATTAATCGGACAAATCCCTAGTCGAGCACGGCCAACGATCAAAAGGCATTAACTGTGTCTCAGCTTGCGTCCTGCGTCCACTTCGCATTATACGATCTACTTAACAGTAGGTATAGAGGAAAATACCTGAAATAACCTTCGTGCCTTGAATGTATGTCACAAGATGTGTTCGAGTAGGTGGCAAACTGAAAGCATTTATTTCAAATAAACCAATTACAGGCACTTGAATTGTCACGGGGTCGGTTAGTCAGAAAGATGAAGCTTTTTGCCCATTCCAAAGCGTAGTAGGTTCCTATGGAGAAGAATGGGCAAGAAACTGTAACGAAATATTGGTTACATCATATATGTTGAAAATATACATGTGAGAACAATGTAGAAAGACGTGCACATTAAATTCATGCCATTTGCTTTTAATAAATTCGCGGAGGTTTTATGCTAAACCATGACTATACATGTTACAGCCTCTACAGTACCTAACTAAATCCGTTTCTCGCAACTATCAAACTTCAAAATATAATAAATAAATAAAAACTACCAAATCCTATTTATTATTGCTAACTAAAACATAGGTAGGTAAAGTACAGTCATATGTTAGTTCAGGTTATTGTTAAATCACACAAAAGGAGGTGTTCATTAGGAAAGCATTTTTCACATAATTATATGTAGGTATATGTTATGGACCAAGTGATAAATTGGGCATCATACATAATGCCCGGTCATTATGAAAAATGCCCAATATGAGAGTGCAATTTGATAATAATTATTCAAATAATCAAATTGACCGGGCATTATACATATTGTCCATCACCTTTTGGACAGAGTAATACAAACATATGTAATTACTATTTTTTTATTGTTATTGTCATTTAACTTAAAATAAAGGTAATATTAAACTATTTAAATAATCAGACTCATTATTTGGATTAATTATCAAGGACTTCTACATTAAGAGTCCACTTGTTTTTGCATTTAAAACTTAAGGAAAGTCATATTAACAATATAACATAAAACGTAATAAATTTAAAACAAAAATATCACAACATATCTTTGTTTTATAGAAATGACTTTTTATTATAAAACATAAAATAAACTAAAGTTTAAGCAATCAGACTCATTATTTGGCATAATTAGCATCTTCTCGTAATAAAAGTCAAATGAAAATATTAGTAAAATTTAACTAATGCAAAACTAAACAAAAACAATAGCACTCGCACCGCGTCAAATTTAGCTTTATTATCAAATTGCCCAATTGTCATGTAGCAATATAATAATGACCGTGCAATGTGATAAATAATGAAGTTAAGATAGTAATTAATCACTTAGCCCGATAGAGATAGACATTATTCATAATGCTCGTACATTATTAATAATGCCCGCATTAATCACCTGGTCCATAACATAAACATTGGCAAAAAGACAATTAACCACTTGATACATCGCAGCGTGATTTAGCTCGGTGTGTAAGTAAAATGGCCTTATGGCTGTCTAGTTTAACGCGCGAGATAAAAGCCTTTCACAGAAAATCCAAATTATTTAACCATATACATTTGGTTATCTATGTATCCCCTTAATTACCTTCAACGTACACATTTTGCGAACACTTCTACTTTCCAAAGGCTTGCATAATTAATACTCTTATGTATCAACCTCGTTTCCTTTGAGTAATTGAGTTCCAAGGTGTAGGAAACTCAAATTATGCCGCTAAAACCATGCTCCCTCTGGTTTTAAATTGTATCGTCATGTTTGCATCAGCGTTTGCAAAGTACCTACCCTTTAAATTGTCTAAACAATAGCTTTTTGCTAAAAACAGCTTACTTAATGATTTACAAATGTTTAAACAGATTTTTTTAATCTATTCAATATTTGAAAAGCAATGTTTAAGAACATTCTTTTTTCATTTCTCATACAAAAGCGTGACCTAAAAAAATTGAAGTATGACGCATTGGCACTCTTCTATTCTGAGAGGTAAATATTTAGGTTATTAGGTGCCTAAATTGCCTGCGATAAACAAAACTGTTCGGACTGTTTTTCATTGGAGAAAAAAAATGTCATCTCTATCATCTTCACGTACTTATCATCCTAAAGTAAGACATCATAACCTCAATTTCAGGTAATAAAATTAATTTCGCAAAAACACGAATTCGAAGATAATAAATGTCATTCACACTTACTAAAATTTGCTATATTCCACATTAAGGGCTCGTTCACATGTACCGCAACCACACCACAACCACGTTACAACGACACCATGTGGACGGGTGCTAATTTGTGTGAAAATGAATATTCTATTCATACCGACCACATTTGGCCGTCAAAATCGTGTGGGCGATACCGACCGATACTGCACAAAGTTACTGCGACACTATTCACACGCTACGATACCACTCCTTGCCTACATTTTATCGCTGCGATGTGGTGTGGTTCTGGTACGTGTGAACGCACCCTTACATGTTCCATTAGTTGCAGCAAAAAGGTACTAAATTATAAATATAGTAAGCGTACATAATATTCTATTTATCTAAATATTTTGTACAAGCTTTTGCCCACGGCTGTAGTCTGGGAACGTTTTTATATACCGCCCATAATAAATATTTTCCAGTAGGTTAACATTTATCATTAATCAATAAAAAAAATATGTGCCACCGTAAAAAATCTTTCAAGAATCATCCTTGGTGATCTTTCACCCGATAAAAAATAAAAAATATTTTCGTAACCGACTTTTTCCTAATGATCCGGTGTTGCCATCAACATTGCGGTAGCGTACGTGTTTTCAAAAGCCTCTTCGTATCATCCCAGCATCTTTGGGTTTGACAAGAGGTCCTTCGGGCCGCCTTGATCTCTCGAGAGTCACTCCCGCACTCCCGGTGTCAATAATAACGTCGTCAGGAGTGCGATCCCTCCCGGCTCTTGTGAAAATTTGCGAATAAGTGTCCGCTTTGTTATAAGCTTCGGAAAGTATAAAGTTTGATACTTTACACGTTTTGCCGACCTATTTTATGATTTCAAGTGTATTTTGTCGTCACAGAATTGCTGTCTTTCGGTTCGAAGGGAAAGGAAAGGAAATTACACGCATGTGAAACGTTCCATGGCTAAGGCAAAGATTTAAATCGTTAGATTAGCCCTCACCGTACTTATGTCACGAAAAAAGTCTCCAGACTAAGAAGAGTGAGCTCACACATTCCGTATCGGCATTTTCATGGCGACTGCAACATTATGTGTGTCAGATGTTTCAAAACGCAACAGAAGCGCGACCATCTTTCGACGTGGAGGACGAATAACAATTAAAACTAAATATTTAAATCTTTGGTATAAAGTCACCAACGCATCGAAACGCCCTGCACTTTGCAAAAGTTGTCATTATGTCTCGTAACAAACTGCTTAAAAAATATCACCTTCTCTTTCTACTTCTCCTTGTGAGTTATTTAACCGTATGTTTATTTAAACTTTCGCACTAAAAATGTACAAAGGCGGACTTAATACCTTATGCATTCTCTACCAGTCAACCAAGGGTGGTGAAGAGATTAGATGGCAGGTGCTCAGTATGACAGGAATAATTATAAAAAGAACACTGAATATATATATATATATATATATATATATATATATATATATATATATATATATATATATATATATATACAATACATATTATATACAAATTCAAGAGAGAGAGGTGTTGAAATAACTCTACAATTTAGAAAATAACTCTGCAATTTCCGCTTAAATGCATACCGACTGGTGGCCATCCTGATATCAAGAGGAAGCGCATTCCAAAGAAGAATGGACTGAATATGAAAGGAAGAATGAACAAAGTCAGAAGTATGAGAAGGACAGAGTAGGAGAAGATTGTTAGAAGAACGCAGATTCCTAGCGTGTGAAGAACATAGATATTGGAAGTGAGCCACAAGATAAGAAGGAGGAGTGGGAGAGTTGAGAAGGGCGAAAAGCGTGGTCAAAGCACGTAAACTTCTTCTTTGACGAATGGACATCCATTTGAGCTCAGATCTATAGCGAGACACATGGTCATATTTTCTGAGGTTGAATATGAACCGGATACAATTATTGAACAGTCTGTCGAGCTTATTGAGCAAAACCGCATTCAAGTCAAAGTAGCACACGTCACCATAGTCGATGAAAGTATGAGAGTACTAATTAGTAAAGATCTAATTATAGACGTCTTATCTAACAAAAACGAATGTACACTAAACTTTTGTTTCGTAATTGTCAACTTAAAACGATAAACCAAAAAATTTAAGCATGTAAAAAACCATGTTATGTATACAAAAACCGGTAAGAAGGTACGTAAAACTATATTTATGTAGGTAAGTTGATGTAATAATAGGTCTTTATCTATGAAATTGCCGTTTTGTATGAAAAAATTGAAACGAATTTTTTTCATGCATTTTTTATTTGTATTAATCGAAGTAATCACCCATGCAATCAATGAATCTTTGCCAACGCAGTGGCAGTTTATTGATGCCCTTCTTAAAGAAATCAGCTGGACGGGAGGCAACAAATTCTTCAAAGGCATTATGTACTGCCTCTCGGGTATTGAATTTTTTTCCCGCCAAGAAGTTATCCAAATTCTGGAAAAAGTAGTAGTCTGTAGGCGCAAGGTCTGGTGAGTAGGGCGGATGACGGAGAGCTTCCAACCCCAGTTCTTGCAACTTGGAGACCGTATGCTGTGCAGTATGAGGTCGCGCGTTGTCGTGCAGGAGCAGCGGAGACGAGCGATTGACCAATGCTGGTTGGAGATGTGCCAGCTTCTCCATCATTGTGTTCAGTTCTTCACAGTACACATCTGAAGTAATGCTCACCCCGTTTGGTAAGAAGCTGTGATGAATCACACCGGCGCTAGACCACCAAACAGTGACCATCACTTTTCTAGGGGTAAGTTTTCGTTTAGGGCATTGTTTAGGTGCTGAACCAGGATCCAACCAACTTGCTGAGCGCTTGCGGTTATCAAACAGAATCCATTTTTCATCGCAGGTAACAATGCGGTTCAAAATTCCTTCATTTGTGTGTCTGTTGAGCAGTCTCGACGCGTACTTCGCGCTGGCGATCATTGAGTTAGAAGACCGAAGACTTTGGTCGACAATGACGAATTAAAGGCGATTGTGGAAGCTGATGATACACAATCAACGGCTGAATTAGCAGCAGCTTTCGACGTTAGCATCAAAACAATATTGGTCCATTTGCGTCAAATTCGCAAGGTAAAAAAGCTTGACAAATGGGTGCCCCACGAACTCAATGATCGCCAGCGCGAAGTACGCGTCGAGACGTGCCTTGCACTGCTCAACAGACACACAAATGAAGGAATTTTTAACCGCATTGTTACTTGCGATGAAAAATGGATTCTGTTTGATAACCGCAAGCACTCAGCAAGTTGGTTGGATCCTGTTTCAGCACCTAAACAATGCTCTAAACGAAAACTTACCCTAGAAAAGTGATGGTCACTGTTTGGTGGTCTAGCGCCGGTGTGATTCATCACAGCTTCTTACCAAACGGGGTGAGCATTACTTCAGATGTGTACTGTGAATAACTGAACACAATGATGGAGAAGCTGGCACATCTCCAACCAGCATTGGTCAATCGCTCGTCTCCGCTGCTCCTGCACGACAACGCGCGACCTCATACTGCACAGCAGACGGTCTCCAAGTTGCAAGAACTGGGGTTGGAAGCTCTCCGTCATCCGCCCTACTCACCAGACCTTGCGCCTACAGACTACTACTTTTTCCAGAATTTGGATAACTTCTTGGCGGGGAAAAAATTAAATACCCGAGAGGCAGTACAATATGCCTTTGAAGAATTTGTTGCCTCCCGTCCAGCTGATTTCTTTAAGAAGGGCATCAATAAACTACCACTGAGTTGGCAAAGATGCATTGATTGCATGGGTGATTACTTCGATTAATACAAATAAAAAATGCATGAAAAAAATTCGTTTAATTTTTTTCATACAAAACGGCAATTTCATAGGTAAAGACCTATTATATCATTGCACAGAAAAAATAGAATAAAAGTTTAAAACAAAATAAACAAAAACGGTGTATGGAGTGTAAACCTCTCGGTGTGTAGTGCGTGAAAGTGAGGGAAATAGTGTGAGAGGGTGAGTATAAAAGAGATTTACTATTTAACTACCTCATAAAAACAAAAAACACGAAATACGTCATCAAATCATTTTCCTTTCAACATGAACATGAAGTACGAAAGTACCATTGTGAAAAGTGCTGTACTTTATTTAGTTGGTTTTCCATTGACAGATGACGCGATGCGTGAACGAGCAGCACTTTTCACTATGGTACTTTCGTACGGAAGACCAACTAAATAAAATGGTAGGATTTAAAAAAAAGTTATGGAAGTCTCAAAAGTATGATATACTTTACGAATCACTTCGAGGGGTATGATATTAAATCCGGGAACACAAATTTAGATAGCTGTACGATATATTGACAAGAAAAAATGCTGGAATGATGCTTCCCTCACTTGAAAACCCGCCAAGCGCGGAAAATTCTAAGCAGCGGTCGCTATGCCAATTTCATCAGGAGGAATACACAAAAATTGCCTTTGCAGACACGCTTTCAGACGTTTTTATCGCAAATTAAATCATCATACCACACATTTCACAAAATATAAAAATACCACCAACGTTGTTATTATTTTTACTGAAAAATAACCATTTTGTTTACCTAAGGGTCCCCCAAAAAGATCAATTCCAATTGTTAATTTTTACGTGATTGATGCGTAAATTGATCGTCACACTGATGCGTAAATTGATCGTCTGCCAAGTGCAACTGAAGCGCTTGATAATATTCCTACAATAGAAATTTAAAAATTGCGATTGATCATCTCGGGGACCCATGAAAGATTTGGTCATGTTTATTTATTTTTTTAAAACAATGGTGAATTGTAAGCCAAAGGGCGTACTACTACTGAATTTTCCCCTACGAATACGAACGAGTCTGGGCGTCTCACAGTGCAATTCTAGCGTTGACGGGACGCGGCCGCGCGCACTTCGCTCCTCACCACACGCACGCTCCACGCAAACTTGTAAACTTATCGAGATAATAAAATAACTACAAACATAAAACAATAATTACAAAGTGAACAGTGAGTGCCAGTGATTGTTCTCGTGAAGTTCCTAACAACCAGTGCCACGAGGATTTAATGTCTGGAGGTAACAATTGTTTATGTAATTTTGTCTTATATCACTATATGAAGCATCCAAGTATCGAATCACTCTTGTTATCGAGTGACCCCGGCGATGAGATGTTTGTTCAATTTGTTAATACCACGATTTATAGCCACATCACTTATGGACGTGCGAAAATTGTGTTTATAAAAGTTCTAATCACTTGTTTTTCATCAATACAGTTATATAATTAGATATCTAATTCTATTTAGTTGGCATTGTATTATAACAATGGGATATAAGTGATCACGGTAGTAAGGCGCCAGATAAACAATAAAATTAATTAGATTGCTTACATGCTCTTAACATTTAGCATTATCATTTTGATAACAATGTATCGTAACAATTTTATTGATGATCGTATGTAGTAAGACGGAGCAAATTATCTATGACTGAATTCATCAAAGAAAATTTTCCTGAATTAGCGTGTACGCATCAAATCAAATGCTACGCATTATTTTGATTCCACTTGTAATTACGAACATATGTACGTTTCTATATTTATTAAGATAGTAATCATACATCGCAGAAAAGTAAAGAGCAGTGCCAGAACTAATAAATTGATACCACATAATATCTAACCGCAAATAAATAAGACAAACTTTAGTAAATTGAGTCAAACTTGGCGGCGGCATACTTTTCGAAAAGTTGTTTTCGCTTACAGGATAAAACTACTTAGTGTAAACTTTTATATGAAAAAGTTATGCTGTGAGATAAGTAGCTTATTTAATGGAATGATTCTGAATGGTAAGTTGCGGCTATTGAAAAATAACATTGCCCAAATTAAGGCGAGTAGTGCCGCTAACTAGCGCCACCATGACACACAAAGCGCAGGCACAGGACAGTACAAAGACAAGCTAGTGCAAAGTAAAGTGCTACTAACATAGCCATAGCTATTGAAAAATAACATTGCCCAAATTAAGGCGAGTAGTGCCGCCAACTAGCGCCACCATGACACACAAAGCGCAGGCACAGGACAGCACAAAGTCAGGCTAGTGCAAAGTGAAGTGCTACTAACATAGCCATAGCTATTGAAAAATAACATTGCCCAAATTAAGGCGAGTAGTGTCGCCAACTAGCGCCACCATTGACACACAAAGCGCAGGCACAGGACAGCATAAAGTCAAGTGCTACTAACATAGTTTTAATAAGCCTTGCCTATTTTTGTTTATATTCAAATATAAATGAATGTTTAGGTTAAAGTATTTATCTATGGGCCTGTGTCGCCTCACATTTTTGGTCAGATGAGGTAGAATGTTTTGTATAAAAAAAATCAATACTAAACCTCCTAGGTTCGAAGTCTTAGCAGTTAACGCCAAAAACGGCAGTCAGTTTAGTAGGTCAGGTTAGGTCAAAAAATCAACACTAAACCTCCTAGGTTCGAAGCCTTAGCAGTTAAAGCCAAAAATGGCCGTTTTTCGGCTTCGAACCTAGGAGTTTAATCCTGACGTCACCTGTCTTACTCATCTGGCTAAAAATGTGAGCATAGGAAATTTCAAAATGTTCCATATCTCCAGACTTATGATTTTTTTTCTCTCAATGGTGGCGCTACTTAGCGGATCTACTCGCCGTATAAGAAGACTGTAACAAAAATATTGTAACTAGCCTAAGAAGATAACAAACATTGAATGGACAATGGTGACAATATTTTTACGCCTTACTTGGGTGATGATAATATAGTGGCCAACCTAGGCCATGTCTATTTCGGCTCGGAAGAGGTCATCTCATCTGAGTGACGTCTATAACCCAAAGCGTTTGCCATTTCTGCCAAAAATGGTGATTATAACAATAACTACTGAAGGCCATTCATTGTGGCTTTACTGATTAATTTGGCAGGCCCATATCAAGCAGTCAACGCGTAAGGGAAGATGAAGATGTTAAAATTAATGTTGTATTGATAAGACTAGTCGTTGGCCTTATAAAGGCAAGCGGGTAAATACGGTTTTATAGTTTAATTTGGAAGATATTAGGTTGTAATGACGTATCGATGCTCCAAAAGGGACATCATTATTATGTTTAGTGTCTGTTAGAGCCAACAAGACGATATAAAACCTCTTTAGATTTCATTATTATTATTCTTAATTTTAAATATTTTACATCGTCCTTTGTTTTCTTTTTAACCGAAAAAAAAAAGGAGGAGGTTCTCAATTCGACACGTGTTTCTTTTTTTTTATGTATGACCACGCATAACTTTTTACAAAGTCGTCCGATTTGAAAAATTTTTGTTTTATTCGAGAGGGTCATCAAAGTTGGTCCCATATAAAATTGATTAACTTTGCTTGGGTAGTTTTTGAGTTGGCTTCAATAATACGTATTTTTTCCTCACTTTTTAACCGACTTCAAAAAGGAGGAGGTTCTCAATTCGTCGGAACCTTTTTTTTTATTTTTATTTTTTATTTATGTATGTTCCCCGATTACTTGAAGATGGCTGGACCGATTTGGATTTTTTTAGTTTTATTCGAGAGGGTATACATCAAAGTTGGTCCCATATAAAATTGATTAACTTTGCTTTAGTAGTTTTTGAGTTAGCTTCAATAATACGTATTTTTTCCCCACTTTTATATGGATGATGTTCTAGTTTGTTTTGCAGATAGTGGTATTAGAATTTGTGTGGGGTAGGTACCACAACTAAAAAGTGAAAAATTAAAACTTTTTTACAAAAAAATACAACCGACTTCCAAAAACAACACTACAAAGTTAAAAATAACTTTTATTTCCGAAGTCGGTGGCAAAAAACGAAAATACATTTAACCAGATACGGACTTCCGAAATTAAACTTATTTTTCACTTTGTAGTGTTGTTTTTGGAAGTCGGTTGTATTTTTTTGTAAAAAAGTTTTTATTCTATAAAGTGACATCTCATGTATGCACAAAATTAAATAAATATTTTATAATATTTCATATTTTGTTTGCTTATGTCTAACAGTGTCCAATGCTTTAATATAGCACTGTGCTGCTGATTTTGTAAGTGTGTATGTGGCGATAATCACTAACCATCGGATGGGTTTGTTTTGAGGTGTTTTCCAACTTTACTACATTATCCTAACTAGTATTATAAAAGCGAAAGTCACGACACGCTAAGAAGAAGAAGAAGAATAAAGCGAAAGTGAGTTTATTTGTTACGCTTTCACGCTAAAACGGCTGAACTGATTTTGATGAAATTTGGTCCATAGGTAGACTATGATCTAAAGAAGGAAATAGGCTACTTTTCATCCTGGATCGCAAACAAAGACGCGGGCAACAGCTAGTGGAAATATAACGAACTAGCGCTTTGCCTGCGACTTTGTTCGCGTCGATTACGCATATTCCTATACAAACTTCAAAATTCCATTACAAAGCACGGCTAAATATATCCTTCTTTAGGGTTCAAGCTAATACTAGCTGCGCCCCACGGTTTCACCCACGTAGATCGGGATAAAAGTAGCCTTTGTGTTAATCCGGAGTGTCAGTTACCTCCATACCAAATTTTATCAAAATTTGTCTAGCCGTTTGAGCGTGAAGAAGTAACAATAACAATGTGAAGCGTGATTAACATGGGTAAATGCAAATCTTCTGCCTGAACTCATAATTTTCATAATTTCACTATAAGTACTATTAACTAGTAGTACTTATCAACTTTGTTTACAAACCACTTCACTTATCGAATCATTTTATTAGGAATCTCTATCATTCTATTAAAACCTGATGTGTTCTACTAAAGATAGCAACGGCGTGTGAGTAAGCAGACTTAAACTACACTACGTCGTAAAAATGGCTATAAAGCCAGGCCAGAGCTCGTTAACCCAAGTACTTCCCGACGATACAATAAAGTTACTTATTGAAATAACCACACCTTTCTTTTATACGGTCTCACTTTGTGAGGACACTGCTTTATTACCTACTCAGATGGTCACTGGTGTGCCTAATACAAGGGAGTGGATTGAAAATTGATATTAATTCTTAATGTTAGCTTTTTACGGTGATAGTCATCTGTTTAGGTGATTGAATAGGTTTGTTTCATATTGACGTTACTTTATTTAGGTTACGATTTTCCCAACAACAACAACCCAATGCTGGGGTCGGCTTCCAGTCTAACCGGATGCAGCTAAATACCAGTATTTTACATGAAGCTACTGCCTATCTGACCTTCACAATCCAGTAACTGGATAATACGATACCCCTTGATAAACTAGTTGTCAGACTTTCGAGTTTCTGACGACCCGTAAGGACTGTCAAAGATCCACAAATGACAGCCGGGACCCATCAGCTTAACGTACTTTCCGAGGCACGGAGGGGTCTCATTATGTAAAGATGGTCACACATCCACTGACAAACCCCGGCAAGCGTAGCTTAACCTGATCGATCGACCCATGAGGCTCTTATTACTTTGCCACGAGCCCCTTAGTTTACACTATGATAACATAATATTGTATTACGCCTCTAGGGCTAGGCAGAGGTGTACTTATTGTAACACCCACATTTCGCCCATTATTTTTAAATCCCATGCAATAGGGGGCGAGCCTATTGCCATCAACCGGGCACAAACCAGACTCCGGACTGCTACTGAGAAATTACATAAAAACATAATATTGCTTAATATTGTTAATTTTTTATGTCAAGTGTTAAGTATTAAGTAATATTATTATAAAAAAACAGCATTTCGTGGGTAAAAAAAATATCTATTTAGTCCGTCAGTCAAATAATAAAAACTTAGACACGTATTTTTTGCTTTATCATTTAATCATAAATTACCATTAAAGTTCGGGAGTGAGGGGCCTCGTTTGGCCACTTCTATGTTTATATGTGATTTATAATCTCGCTAGGCATAATACCATATCATGCCATGGTCATGCCATATTTTAACTTAATGTATCGCCATAATCTCTCGGAGGAGGAGGAGCTCGTGGCTAAGTAATAACAGCCGCACGGGTCGATCCTGATGGATCGACCCGTTAAGCTACGCTTGCCGGGGTTGGTCCGTGGATGGGTGACCATCTTTACATACCAAGACTCCTCCGTGCCTCGGAAAGCACGTTAAGCCGTTGGTCCCGGCTGTCATTCGTGGATCTTTGACTGACAGTCGTTACGGGTCGTCAGAAGTCCGAAAGTCTGACAACCAGTCTTACCAAGGGGTATCGCATTACCCAGTTACTGGGTTATGGAGGTCAGATAGGCAGTCGCTCCATGTAAAATAATGGTATTCAGCTGCATCCGGTTAGACTGGAAGCCGACCCCAACATAGTTGGGAAAAGGCTAGGCAGATTGATTGTATCGCCATAATCTTTTTGATTACGTAAAAAATAAAAAATTCGTGTCCAATTAATAAAAATAAAAAAAAAAATGTCAGACAAAAAAAAAATAAAGAAAGAAATAAAAAGAAAGAAAAATGCGTTTAATTGGCATTACAGCAAAAAATAAATACACCTTAAAATTATATTAACATAAAACAAAGATTGTAATGCCAAAAGGGCCTCAGCTCAACATATTGTCAGATGACAACACAAGGTGTACCACCTGACGCTGATTTTCAGCTGCAACCCACGAGTGCTATACTCTAGAATCTAAGGTTAGAATAATCTGAATAATTAACACAAGGAGAGAATAGATATAAGAGAATTAATTAAAAGGAAATGATGTGACATGCATGCGTGTGTGTGTTGTGTAGTGATTAATTAAAAACTATAACAAATACTCAATATCAATATTACATTAAAATAATAAAATAATAAATATTAAGCACCTACATAGCAAAATCATGAGACTGCATTATATTTTTCTGAACTACCAAACGTATTTTGATGTGGTTTTTAATAAGATTTAGAGTATAAGACAGTAAAAATTGATTATAATAAAAATTAAACTGATAAAAATGGTATCTATAAAATAATAAATAAAAAATTATAAAATAATAAATTGCATTATACGGCGGATATGTCGGCTCGAACATTTTCAAAATCTTTTTGCTGGTTTAATAATAGTACATTTTGATACAAGTGGAGAATTTTTTTTATTGCATTCGAGGCGGAATTAACACCTAAGCCGTAGGCGAGGTTGTTTTTGAGCCGAGAACTGCAATAACAAATGTCCACGTGTATCAAACGACGTTTTCAATACACTTTTGAAGAAATAAAATAACGAAAAATATTTTTGTCATGAATTATTAGGAAGCTATGACTTAAATTTTCTTTTTTTCCGCGCTTTGCTTTCGCCAGGTTGAAGGAGAAGAAAGGTATAATGCCAATAAACAGCCAATAACAAATAGAAAATTCAAATATTTTTGAGTTTAGAACACAAATAAATGTTAATTTGTTCATAAACGTTTTTTTATTGTAATAATCATGGTTTTTGATGATATTCTATTTATAAACATTATTTAAATATTCAAAAAATATTAACGCCGTAAAGACGCATCTCTTTGCCGAGATTAAAAAAAAAACATTCACCTCCGAATAGAGACGGTGTGAATAGAGGCATTCAACCAATTTGGACTAAATATAGGTATAAGTAATTATCTGTGGCAATTTTTATTCTCGCACAAGTGTTGGAAAATGAAAAATCGCACGCGTGTGAACTACATTGCATTGTGAACCTAATCGTAGTGCGATATGAGCCAGTTTTTGAGGAAGTGTATTGAAAAAATTCTTTTAGTTTCAATTTGAAAGTCGAGTAACTTTTACTGTATTTTATAGTAGTTTTAGTCATCATCCCTATTGACAGTGCCTTGCTTTCCTTTAATTTAGATACATGGAAGATCTATATTATGACAAAGACTTTGGTATGTGTTCAGTTGGCAAGCCTTTCTGAATAAATATTTTTTTATTGTAGATTCACAAACATGAGCGATTTTTATGTAAGATTACTGAATGATTCTTGTTACTTGGTCTGAAAAAAATATACATTTCGAACACACTCTCTATGACTTTGTTTGGCACACAAACTTGAACCTCCTCATTGACTAGAATTTCGGAGAATTCTTATTGTTAGGGAGTACTTGAGAACCACAATAGTCGACATTATGTAGGGATATACTTACGTGTCAAGTTTCAAGTTTGTAGGCTATGTAAGGCAGAAAATTCGCATAATTATTTAAGATTGGTATATTTTATAATTGGGGCTCGTTACTAAGTAATATAGCCGCACGGGTCGATCGATCAGGTTAAGCTACGCTTGCCGGGGTTGGTCCGTGGATGGATGACCATCTTTACATACCAAGACCCTCCGTGCTTCAGAAAGTACGTTAAGCCGTTGGTCCTGGCTGGCAATCGTCATGGATCTTTGACAGTCCTTTTACGACGGAAGCCCGAAAGTCTGACAACCAGTCTTACCAAGGGGTATCGTGTTACCCAGTAACTGGGTTGTTGAGGTTAGATAGGCAGTCGCTTCATGTAAAATACTGGTATTCAGCTGCGGTTAGACTAACTACTTTTGCTGTCAGAATGAAAGAAAAACGTTTATTTGAAACAGTTTTAGATGACGTTTGCCCAACTATTTTGAAAATAAGAAAGACATGTTTTTTTTTTTTTTTGCAATAAGTAGGGACTGAAACGGTCTTCAAAATTGAAAGTGGTGCTACTAGAGCGTGTGGGGTATCATATGAAAGAGCTCTGTTTGCACATTCTCAAATATTTTTTTTTTCTTTTTCTTTAGGCTGCCTATTTTTCTACTTTTGATGAAAAATTATAAAAAATACCGTCCCCGCTTATCTCCGAAGTTTGCATAGAGAAAAATCTGAAATTATTCTATGTGATAAAAGTTTCATGTAAAGATTACAGGAAAAATAAAACGATGTCTCTAAATAGCACACTTTTTCAGAAATCAGAACGGAGCCCTCGGTGCGTGAGTCCGCCTCACTCTTGACCTAGCTTTTTTTTCATGTTTTTTAACTACATTCATCGAAGGCAATGTCTTGTCTCGTACAAACTACTTCTACTACTCTTCTAACTTCTTCTTTTACTCTGTCTTGTCTCGTTATTTTTTAAATATTTTTAAAGCTTCACGCCACTTTTTCTAACAGGATGATTTCGCTCGTATTTCATAGTGTAGTGCAGTGTTAAAGACTACTCCATGGCGTAATAGGTTACTTCCCTATTACATACTTGTATGTGTTACAACATTGCCAATTGGTCTGATCTTTGAAAAAATATCGTAGCGAATGAGTGTGGCCTAACAAGAACCATGTAGATGAGATAAGAGGAACAAGGCCCACGTGCACCACAAATTAAATATGTGTAAAGGCTCCCGCAGACAGGCATGACGCGACTTTAGTAGAACAATTTATATAATAAACATATAATAATAATAATGTTTATTTATCCAAAGGAATACATAGACATAGGTTAAGCACAATGATAGTTACTAAAATTAAAAGGCTACAAAAATCTATATCAACATAAATTATAAACCCTGTCTCATAAACTAGGAGGCCTGTATCTTAAGAGACAGTGTTCGGCCAGATGGTTGCGTAAATTAAGTTGTACCCTTTACGAGTGAATTTATGCCGATCTATCCAACTATCATTACATAATGAACAACATTAAATTTTTAAAATTAAACATTTCATGTGAACACTTCCTGCAGTTGTGATAGAATTAAATCTGTTTGAAGTGTGCTGTTTGTGTGCATGTGTGGAAAAAGAGTGTATGGTGTGTGCAACGTTGTATGTATATTTGTATATGTTAGGTATAATAATATTATGTAAATTTTTGTGTTGTTGTTACTTTTATTAGTGATATATCATAATTTCAAGCGATGTAAGTTAATGATGATGATGTTATGTTAGTTAAAACTAGCGGACCCGACAGACGTTGTCCTGTCTGAAACTATCCTAGAACCCGACTGCAACGCCACCTACCGGGTCCAATTGTATTTTCAAACCATTCAGGAACCCATTGAAATATACACACAAAATATCATCTAAATCGGTCTAGCCGTTTAGGAGGAGTTAGGTGACAAACACACGTACAGAAGAATTTTAAATACTCGTATTAAGATTTTTCTACCAGAATCGCTTATAATTAGAAGCTTCAGTTTTTATGGACGGACAGAGAAACGTTTCAAGAGAGATACATACATACGTAGATAAAATAAATAATACTGGCAACATTTACAACATAAACAAGGCGCAACATAGATACATTGTGATCCCAAACTTTAGTTGTGTCAGCGCCATATCGTTTGGAAGTCCGGATATCTTTTGATCCGAGTAGAATACACTTGTACAAGCCGACATGAGTCCTAACTGTCCCTTGTGTAGAGAACGAAACGTCATGAGTTTCTTGTTTGTTTGATATTTGTAACTATAAATTTTGATCTAAGAATGCTTGATAAAATTATTCTAGTATCCCAACATTATGTTTCACGATTCGGTAAAAAATCTTCTGTTATATGAAATCAAAATGAACACTATGTATAATTTATTTATTTGGGATCTCCAACAAAGGATACACATATACAATATAAATTACAATAATAAAAAGGTTCTATTGAGTGTGCTCCTTCAATTACAGGAGACCACAGCAGGTACATATAACTAGGTCTAAACAGGATAAAAATAAAAATAGAAAATTAAATGATGAAATTTCAGAGAAAAAACAATTACATGTCAAGATTGATCATTCATGAATATCACAAAAAAAAAAATTACATGTCAAAATTGAGCATTCATATTATAAATGTTTAGTTTAATAATAATTAAGTATATCACATTAATTGACTATTCAGAGGGAAGAAAGATAGTAATAATAACAAAATATGTTTTGAATTACTTCTGAAAATCAGAGGCCCTCCCAAATAACGCTGATATGTACCGATTTAAAAAAAGAAAATAGAAAGAGAAGAAAGTATTATTGGACATAAATCAGAATCACATACAGTCACAAACGATATATCAGAATTAACTTGAGCTTCCAGAGTTATGAATCCGGACATGAGCAACATACTCGACGATGCCATACATCAAAGTTTGACATTCCGGGCACCTTTTAACTGGGGATCTAAAATTCGCCATTTTGTGCCACTCAGTGCTGATGGGACTGATGAAATATTTTGCTGTTACAACAAGCGTATTTCAAGCGTACTGTTTTTCTTATTTTTTTGGTACAGGTAACCATAAGTGCCCATTGTGTCATCATACGTTGGCCGCCAAACTGTAACGTAACAAATTGTTAAAGATAAAATAATTTGTAGAAAATACAGAGGATTAATAAAAGACATATGTTCAGAAGATCAAGTAGTAGCTACTGGTCGGCTTCAGCTGCAGGTGAATCTTGAGATGTGCACCAGTAGTCAGGAACCAGCACCCTAATTGCGTAACACATAATCAATCGGAGTTGGTTTAATTTTGACAGTTCAACAACATTCATTGCGTTATTTACGTTGTCGAGCAGGCATATTTTTCGAACATATGAAGCAATGGATTAGCAATTTGTTTCAAAATGATTCAAACTCCGATTGATAATGTGTTGCGCAATTAGGGTGCTGGTCTGCAGCGCAAGACGCGCGCAGCAGCAGGATCAGTAGCAGAGCAGGTTCGATGGATCTGCTTTGTATTTAAAACTAGCCGACCCGACAAACGTTGCCCTGTCCACATGTATTGAGAAAATAAATTTTATTTATAATTTTTTTGTGGATTTTACCTGTTTTAATAGTGATTCTGCTATCCTTCGAGGCGGAGACAAATCCAACAAAACAAACATCGTAAAAATCGGTCGAGTTGTTCTTGAGTTATACATGGTGTAAATAACCCGACTTTGTTTTATATACTAAAGATTACATCGAACAATATGTCTGAGAGAACAGCACCCTAATTGCGTAACACACTATCGATTGGAATCTGTTTCATTTTGACAGTTCAACAACATTCATTGCGTTATTTACATTGTTGAGCAGACAAATTTTTCGAACATATGAAGCAATGGAGTAACAATTTGTTTCAAATGGATTCAAATTAGGGTGGAGCTTTCGTTTACTAGAAGTCGGACACTACCAAAAGTTCAGTTTCACGTATGTAGGTAAGGTATACTCTGTGATTGTTGTTGTGGTTGGTGTTCTTATTATTCTATGGATGCTGGATATAGGCCTCTAAGAATGAGTAAGAGGTACTTAAACCCTATTTTATGCCTAGCGAGACCAATAAAATCTATAACTTACACTTTCATAAGAACATAAAATGCTCCACATAACGTCACGCTTCACAACATTTAATTAATTAAACTACAGCTTATGCTAACGCTACACTTTATATCGTAATACATAAGTGAAGTATCTGTTTACATATCACTATCGCGTTATGTCATAAAATCATCCAATCAGTGCTAGAGTTTATCACTGCGCCGCGCCAGCCAAAGATATTCCTCGCTCTTGACATTTCTGATATTTATTTTTATTATTTTGTGGATACTGTGACAAATAAATTGTCTTTTGACTCAGATAATGCGTGTTATGTAAAATAAAATGGTAGATAATTAATGCATGAACTACTCGTATTTAGTTTTGAGATTGGCCCTGAAAACTTTATGTAAACAAGCGGAATGTGCGTTTTTTCCTATATCGATTAGCTTCCTAATTCGTAATTTTATACATGAATTATATTTTTCGGTAAAAATTGTAAATGTATTTGATAAGATACCGACATTTATTCATTGTTTATTTATTTATTTAAATCACAATTATAACACCTTTACAGACTCATCCAAGGCGATGTTATAATAAGTCACAAAACAAAAAATAAAACGACAATTGTAAGCAAAATTACAAAGAAATATTTAATGATGTACTTAGGTATGTACTAATAAAATTATTATTACTATCATGACAACGTTTATAATACACAGGACATCTCCAGAAAAGTAATGTTATGACTTCTCTTGACACATTCATTTTATGTTTGGAACTTATACAACGTGTCGCTTTGAATCCTCGTCAAATTTCAGGGTGAGATACAAAACATCGAACCGAACAACTTTCTCCATGGGACCAACATCGTAATCGCGAAAAAATTTTACTTTACTGTACTACACCCTTAAGTTTGACCACACCTTTCTGATACACTCTATATAATAATCAGCGAATTGGCTTCTATAATAAATTAAATAGGTAGGTAATATTTGTGTGTGAGAGAAAGTATTGCTTTTTCTTCTTCCTAGCTAAAGCACTAGGAAGTGGTGAAGGGCGGGCCTTTTCGGGGACTGTCTTATGTAATTTTGATGTTCAAAAAGTGCTGATTCTCAGCCTCATCATCATCATAATCAGTCTATGATGTTCCCACTGCTGGGACACAGGCCTCTTCTCGATGAGAGGGAGCGGGCCGTAATCCACCACGCGGGCCCAGTGCGGGTTGGTAGATGTCACATGTCTTCGAATTTTTGGTTCGGACATGCCGGTTTCCTCACGATGTTTTCCTTCACAGTTTTCTTCACAAAGGGGCTTGTGGCTAATTAATAACAGCCGCAAGGGTCGATCGATCAGGTTAAACTAAGCTTGCCGCGGTTGGTCCGTGGATGGGTGACCATCTTTACATACTGAGACCCCTCCGTGCCTTGGAAAGCACGTTAAGCTGTTGGTGGATCTTTGACAGTCGTTACGGGTCGTCAAAAGCCCGAAAGTCTGACAACCAGTCTTACCAAGGGGTATCGTATTACCCAGTTAATGGGTTGTGGAGGTCAGATAGGCAGTCGCTCCATGCAAAATACTGGTATTCAGCTGCAGCCGGATAGACTGGAAGCCGACCCCAACATAGTTTGGAAAAGGCTAGGCAGATTGATTGATTGATTTAATTAACATTTAAACTATATTAACAACCAATTATTTTGACATGACCAATAGTTTCAAATGTGGTAGGTAATTATTGTGTATTTAAAACCTAATATTATACCTTTTTATGTGTTGAATACTCAGACCAATTAAAAAATCAAGACATAGCGCTGTCAACAGTGACGTGAGGCCGGTGCCGTAAACATGTGTGCACTTTGAGAGGTGTAGTTTAGTTGTAGTTTGGTGTAAATATGTATGCATAGAGCGAGGTGTAGTTTTGCGCATGCGCAAAGTTATGTCTTGGTTTTTTATTTGGTCTGACATTGAATAATAACCTTCTGCCAGTGACAATCGTACTAAAGTAGGTGGCAGAATTACATTCGGTGATCTCTGGGAGGTCAGCTCAGCTAATGTTGGCTCAGAAACATGAACGCACGAAGGAAGAAAATAAAGAAAGAAAATACGTTTATTTGCGGTAAACATGACGTAAAGAAATATCAATGGTGTCTGTGAGACCGGGGGTAGGTAGTTAAGGGATAATTATGTTCTTTGATGAACACAAACATTTTTTTATAAAGATACGCACTCATATCATAAAAACACAGGTACTAACTTACTATTAACCAGTCATCATAATCTAAATGAGCAGCTATTGACAGTTTCCTACATAAAAAAAAAAGAAGTTTATTATGAACAATTATTAGGTATTAAACATAACAATGACACGAAGACAGCTGCAAAACTAAAATACTGTGGCGCGGCTATCAACGCCCAACACAAAGTACAAGGAAGACATTTTTGTTCCTTACCTAAACATGGATTATTAATTCCTCCCGTAAAACTTTTCAACGTGTGCACATATTGTAGGTATGAACATACGACTAACTAACGAACGAAAGTTTCATAGGGGTTAACTCAAAGTTAAATATAGCTGGCAATTCATTTGTAGTTTGTTCAAAAGGAATATAAAACGAACTTTATGTCACTGTACGAGTTTTAATCTAACATGATTTTTTACACTCGCCTCACAGGGGACTTGAATATAACTGGCGAAATGTGGGTGTACTATACAGGGTGTAAGTGTAAACAGTGGCAATCTTTTAAGGGGTCATTGCACTCATCATTAGGAACAACTTTTACTTAAGGACCAAACCTGAAATCGTAAAAAAAAATCAGCTGTTGCCTACATTTTGACGAATTATGCGAACATAAATGTACTGAACAGCTGATTTTTTTTTCGCGATTTCAGGTTTGGTCCCTTAGTAAAAGTTGTTCATATTGATGAGTACAATAACCCCTTAAAAGACTGCCACTGTTTACACTTACACCCTGTATGGTACCACTGGCAAACTTTCCGGTGAAACACTTTTCAACCTTATTGCGTTAGTAATAAGGTCGAAAAGTGGTTCCCCGGAAAGTTTGCCGATAGTACATCTCTGTCTAACCCTTCGGGGAATACACTCTTTACCCATAAACAAACATAGTTTCAATAAGTATCTAGAAACCAAACTACAAAGAAAAATCAATCTGCCTAGCCTTTTCCCAAGCATGTTGGGGTCGGCTTCCAGTCTAACCAGATGCAGCTGAGTACCAGTATTTTACATGGAGCGACTGCCTATCTGACTTCCACAACCCAGTAACTGGGTAATACGGTACCCCTTGGTAAGACTGATTGTCAGAATTTCGGGCTTCTGATGACCCGTAACGACTGTCAAAGATCGACGAAGGACAGCCGGAACCAACGGCTTAACGTGCTTTCCGAGGCACGGAGGAGTCTTGGTATGTAAAGATGGTCACTCATCCACGAACCAACCCCGGCAAGCGTAGCTTAACCTGATGGATCGACCCGTGCGGCTGTTATTACTTAGCCACGAGCTCCTCTCGAAACCAAACCAACAGACAAGAATTGGAAAACAAGCAAATATCTTCGCTTTCAAAACACCGGACACATTTTGTCTACGTACTCAATCTGCTTATCTATTGATGATGCTACTTCATTTACAGGGTTAGCAAGGGTAATAAAACGCCTCTGCTTGGCTCCTGGCCAGCCACACCAATTATCTATAGGATTTGCAAATTGCATTATAGACTTAGACGTAACTACATAGTATCCAGTATCTTGCTTGTTTAAATAGACCATTTAATAATAGAACGACCAAAATACCATATTATTATTTTAACCCTATAACAGATATACGCCGCTAGATGTTATTAAGACAATATACAATGTTGTAGCTCGATTCATACTGTAAACATCGAACAGTGGCATATATGTTGTTGTCAACTGTTTGAATTAGCCGTTTGGTCAACCGCCTAGCCATTTCACTGTACGCCGCCATTCAATCAACGGGCTGAATGATATTCAGCCGATACGTCTAATACAACATTTAATGTAGGTACTGGCTGGCTGGTGCTTAGGTCATTTATACAATAGGGCCATGCAATAGGGTACTTCGGTAGGTCATTTTGGTATATTATTTCATTCCAATTTAAAATTACAGTGTAAAGGTTGTTTCACCGTTCGTGAGAAAAACAAATCATTGTAACTTAACCTCAAAACACTAAGGGTGGGTTCCACCCAATATCGAACTGAAGGTGCGATGTTTGTTATTGTTAAAGTAAGATGGTGCAACCCATGTTTGTTAAAGCTCCCATTAGACAAAAAATGGGTTGTTCCATTTAACAACCTGTTAGCTGACGTCATAACTTTAACTGTAACCTCAACCACCCACCACCGCCGCTGGTTAAAGTTTTTGTTAAATATCTGTCACTTCTGTCAGACGCGTCGAATGTCATGTCCCTGCTCCGAACTTTATCTTTTACATTTGACATGACGGTGCAACAGCAGGTAGTCATTCTATGATCATTTTAACTTTGACGGAAACTATAACCTAGCCCTTGGTGCAACCCACTTTAAATGAAATGAATTGACTTGGCTAGGCGGTTGACCAAACGGCTAATTAAACCAGTTGGCTGCATACATTTATATAATCTTAGCCAGTGTTTGCACACGAACCCTGAAAATCTTTTATAATAGAGATAATCGAGTTCATGCCCAAAATGATGTTCGTTTATCATGAAAATGTGAAAAATTACACCTGTAAAAGTGTCAAGAAAATTCATATCTTTTCTTTAGCGCTTCAGCGATAAAATTGTGATCGAAAACTGCTTTCATAGCAGGATTAATGAAAAATCCACAAACTATTTTCTGCAGAAAATGAAAAGTGTGAAACCTCATTTTTCTATTATCACTGTGAAAACTTCTAAACATTTTTCGCTCAACAAAGGCGAAGTCGTTTAATGGCCGATTTCTATAATTTACGGACCGTAATTGGTTAAAATTAAAGCTCTTCTGTCTTTACCAATAATGAAGCAAAGACCTCGTAGCTTAGCAAAGTAGATCCTCCCATATGGAAGTAGCTAACACAGGTAAAATTAGCTTACGAATCTATTTGTACGCCCAGTTTGGCAATAAAAAATGCTACCATTGGTAAGCAAAACGATTCGTTTTTGTTTATAGGAACCGAGCATAAAATATCAGGTTGAAAGGTTGAAATCCTAAGAGTGACATTTCAGCAACTATTATGGATCTTTGCTAGTACCTACTGAGTAATTATATTTATTACGTTGTAGTGTTCGGGAGTTCGAGCTTTTTAATTGAAAAATTCAAACAGTCACCAGCACCCTAACTGCGCAACACAATAGCAATCTGAATAATTTTGAAGCCAACTACTAATCTATTAAATTTGTCTGCTCGATAACTTATACATATAACGCAATAAATTTTGTTGAACTGTCAAAATGAAATCGATTCCAATTGATAGAGTGTTACGCAATTAGGTAGCTGGACTTCCTAAGTATTTTATTGTAAAGCGTTATGAAAATTGGTTTTCTACAACATTAACAGCAGATAACATTAATCTAATGTTAAAATCTCCATTGACTAATAGAAAGCCTACATTCATGTCGAACATTAATACGGCGGTGAAATATCACAAAACACCCCCCACCCACGACGACATTGTAACATCGTTTCCGTGCCGCACTTCCGACCGTTTCCCATTAGCTGACGATCAAATGGACGTTTTAAAAACCTTCAAAACACTTCAACGGGCTTTTAGAGTCCATCTATAGACAATATAGATATGTATATACTTCCATCCAGGGTTTGTACCTTAATGCTCATTGCCCAACGCGATGATGGTTTGATCTCCGAGCTTAATCTTGGTAGCTACGCAATATTGAATGTTGTGTGCCTAGGAGGAAGAGTTAAGCCCTCGATTCTGGTTGTCGTGGGATTACCTACACCGCTACAAGGATCTTTTGAAATTCGAATGACGTTGATAGGGGGGGCGCTGTTTGTAAACATTTGTGCATTGTTTTGCTGAATACAAAATATAAGATGACGTTCATCATTCGTTTCATTCATTCGTTCATCATTCAGTCACGACTAAAGAAAATACAGTCCTACCAACTTATCTGTGAACTAAAAGAGGGCGGCACCGTCGATGCGTCGGCACAATCGAATGAAATTTCAACATGACGGCCGTAGTTCCAATTTTCGCCATTTCACAGATAAGTTGGTAGGAGTGTATAAGCGCTTTGACACTTTTTACAGATACCCGGCCCTGATTCAACGTCTCAGTTCTCTTAGTGAACGTCATTTCAGAAAACCCTCATTGGCCATCAAAGGTTAGATGGCAGTTTATTTGTTTGAAAAATTTAATAGGATGGAAACCATAGTTTTTCACAGAAAGGTATAAACGATAATATTTGTCATAATAATTATTTATTTAAAACCTTGGCAATGGCCTAGGATTTAAGCTTAAATGGAGGCTTAAATATGGTCTTGTTACCAATGGCTAACAAGACCATTAAAGCCTCTTTTTTTCTCTAAACGTTCAGAGGTTATCCTCTCGTTACTGTGACGTCATCTCCAAACTAAGCCGAATGGATCCCTTTGTCTATATTGCCGCAGGATTTACTCGGAGCTCATGACGTCACCAACGAACTTTCCACCTCCTTGGCTCATTTAATTAGGCCAAGTGTCCATCTGACGCGCTGTTGTTGCTGGTACTATTGCCCAATTGAGGGTCCTTAAATCCTCACATGTCACCCCTAAGCATGGTTCTTATTACACGACTGCCCCAAAAAAGGAGTGTAACGTTTTTTTCCTGATGGTATTTACGTCGTGTAGGCCTACAGGAACGCTTAGTATGAACGCGCGAAATAAACGTAACGTAAATTCAAACCAGTTATCGCACACAATATTTACTTAGTTTAAAGACTTTATTCATAAACTGACCCGACTGACGTTGTCCTGTCCAAATTTCAATAATTCATACAAAATTCCCATAGAAAATGCATTTTCAGTTTTCCCGAATTTTCCAATTTTCTGTGCTACTATTCCAAGAACCTTCCTCGGACTTAAACGAATTTGAAAAATAAAAAATTGCCGAATTGGTCTCGCCGTTCTCGAGTTTTGCGCTTAGCAAAATATTTAGGCATTACTTTTATGTATAATGTATGGGTCAAATTTTATGTGGTTGTCGTAAACATTTTCATCAACATTCTATGTATAGAATAGTTGTATTTTCGATTCAAAAATCGTTCGAATTTTTATATTACGTTTACGTCGCGCGTTCGTGCTAGGGCTAGGACCACAGAGTGTGATGTTCCGTCGCTTCCGCAGACAAGTTCCACAGGACAGCACAAACTCAATCTAGTTGCAAGTGAAGTGCTACTAACATAATCTTAAGTATTATTTAATAACAAGATTTTGGTCATAAAAATATGTACCTATGTTTAGGTTAAGGTGTTTTTCTATTGTCGCCTGAAATAAATGGTATTATTAGGTATTATTATTATATAGAAAAAAGGAGAAAGTACGTAGTTAGTTAGGTAAGAAACAAAATTAATCAGAAACCATGACAACCCATTTCCTGTAACGAGGAAGGGTTGGAGCAGAGGTGCGGGCAAAAACGCCTAGTCATCTATCAATGGTGCTTGAGTTAAATAAAACGGAACTACAAAATATTTGCCCGTAATTACATCTGCAGGGCAAAAACCAAGAACTAATTACTAAAGTTTCTTCAGGGCGTTTCCAGATTACAGAAAAGTTGCATTTGTCGCTGATGATAACGCGTGTGTTGGAACATTCGGTTCCCTAAAAAATGTTTGAGCTGGATGGTGAGCATCCATGCGTTATGATTGTGAACGGGCGTCGTCAGTTGAGACATCTCTTAACTGCCGGGGCTTATTTTTAATCTTATATTTTTTTTTTACATTGTTCTCACTTATAGAAGCAACAAGAATAATGTACCCAGGATTTTGTAATATCTTGATTTAAAAGAGTGTCCCTGGAGTTTTTTGCCCGTTCACCTCCATAGAGATCTACGTTTTGGAATGGGCTTGGAGCTTCAACTATCTGACTAACTGACCGACTACAATTCAAAAGTGCCTGTAATTGGTTTAATTGTAATAAACGCTTTGAGTTTGAGTTTGAGAATATAGGTATAAATAAATTAACGTCGTTACTGGGAGCATTACGGAAAGTGGCAAACTGTATTCCAAATAAAGTGCGCACTTTGATCTATAACTCATTAGTCAAATCGCGTTTAGAATATTTAATTGAGATATGGGGATCCGCAGCAGTAACTAATTTAAACTCACTTCAAAGAGTTCAAAACAAAATAATTAAAACTCTGTTCCATTATCATTATCGCACTCCAACAAAGGCCTTATACGAAAAAACTAAACTATTAAATATTAGACAGCTATACATTTACTACACTTGCATTCTTATTAACCCGTCGCGCGCTAATTAGCAGACACAATTGAAATTCTATTGTTATCTGTACACATGGTGTGCAATCGACATTTTAAGAGTTAAAAACATAACTACAAACTCAATACAAACTAACATACAACTAAAGAAAAAAACAATGTCATATAGCCTGAGAAATAGATATAAAAACAAAATTGAAGTCACCAGCGTACGCACTAATTACGGTAGAAAGACCATATTATTTGAAGGAGCACAGCTGTACAATGGATTGCCGGACGATATTAAAGAGTGCGATAACATGAATTAATTTATGAATAAGCTTAAGAAGCATGTACGTACTCTATAACTTCCAATAGGTACTCTGGAGGAATTGTATTGTAATGTATCATCACACTTACTACTTTGTATCTCATTATAAGTGAACTGTAAGTTCTTATGAGAAATAAATTTCGTTAAACCGAATACAATCAATATTTCCACACGAGGATTTCCTTCACATTTTTATTATACGAGTATTCAGTGGCGTCTTATAAATAAATTATAATTAAATAAAGTCGCTTTTCGTGTCTGTCTTTGTGACCGCGTTGTTCTTCTAAACTACGCAACGAATTTTGATGCAGTTTACACCATAATTTAGAGAATTTGTTCCGGAGGGTTTATTTGTATAATACACTAGCTTCTGCGTGCGACTTTGTTCCCGTGAAATTTCTTGTTTTAACAATATATCCTTTATCTGTGCCGCGTTACTAAGTTTTACGCTTAGCGTTCTTTCTACCCTTTTTCTCTTTACTCGGCTTCTTAGGGTTGTAGCGTGATCTTAAATAGATATAATCTTCCTCAAGAATTGGGCTATCAAATGCAAAAAGAAATTTTAAAATCCGACTGGTAGTAGGTATTGAGATTAGGTACCGCATTCAAACAAACAAACATACATTTTAGCTTTTTTAAAATAGTATAGATTAATATTAGGTAATACGGGCTGGTATCCGCAACTCCACGTCAGTGCGCGTATTTTGCGTATGGTTATATACGTAACTAGCTTTTGCCCGCGTGGAGGTCGGAAATATTTCCACGGAAACGTACTATCTTAACGCGCACACCAGTAATTTTCCCAGTTGGTTCAACAATATCGCCATATTTCAGATAATTTAAAAAAAAATCTTAATTAATTATACACCTAAACCTTCCTCATGAATCACTCCGTCCATCGGTGAAACTGTATGAAAATGCGTTCAGTAGTTATTGAGATCATCGCGAACATACATACATTCAGACAGAGAATTTGTTTTATAATAATGTAGTGATAATAAAGAAATGTTGATATTTTGTCAAGCCGTAAATCCGAACGAACCAGGAGCGGGTCGATGCCACATGTGAAACTGAACATGAAGATGTCTGGTTTCTATCAAGCAACCTCATTCTGTAAGCGTCGAGCCTCCATGACATTCAACAATACGTCCACGTCCATTAAGCCCACAATTTGACGACCCATAAAAATATAGTACAAACATGCGAAACTCTGACGCAAGCACAATATGTCAAACAGTTAGACCATATGATTGATTACACCTAAAACAACTTTCGATTGTTTTTTCGATATTAATTCGTTCTGTCTATTTTTTGACACGTATCGATACATCATGGTGAACCGAATGAATCGACTAGCAATCGTAATTCGATGCCATCATCATCAGAGCTTTTAGGTCAACCAAAATTGGTTATTGATCCTGTATTGGTGGTTAATAAGTCATTCTAAATGCCTATAATTTTGTTGTCTATATGCTTTGACCGCGTATTTCCATTGTTTTTTTTTTATGTTTCACTAGCTTCTGCCCGCCACTTCGTCCGCGTGAAATTTCTTGTTCCTCCGACTCATCCCGTCGCATCGCATCGCCTGCCCGTGCGATTACTTCGTTTTCGCTTAGCGTTCTTTCTGACTTTTTTTTCTTTTTGCTCGGCTCCTAAGGATCGTAGCGTGATGTTAAATATTCTATAGCCTTTCTCAAGAATTGGACTATCAAATGCAAAAAGAATTTTTCAATTGCGACTGGTGGTTCCAGAGATTAGCGCGTTCAAACAAACTCTTCAGCTTTATATAGTAAGTATAGATGGCAAAAATGAGTGATCTTAAAGGAAAGAAAACTTAAAATATCTGGACTAAGGGCGAGCACGCACTAGTGATTTTTAGTCGGCTGATAGTTTATAGTACACGCACACATGCACGCGCTGCCATATAAAATTCGGCCGACTAAAAATCACTAGTGCGCGCTCGCCCTAAGCACAAGAATAATTCTTATGTATTTATTTACTGTCTGATCCGTTATAGTGAGACCTTATATCTGTATCAGCTTGCAGGAAAACATTGTTTGTATGCTGTCATAAGGGAAACATTGACCCATAATAGTTACAAATTGCTGACACATGGTGTCTCTTTCGCACCCCAAGCTTGAGCAAATTATTACTGTTACTATGGTTACTATTTTTTCTACTTTAGCAAAATAATGTTATAAAAATAAATAATATAATAAAATAAAAATGTTTATTGCATTTAAACATATTGTAAACACACATGCGTTGGAGATCACCTTTTAAGCAAGAGAATTATTGTGTTAGGTGACTCCGCCCTTCCATTTAACATAATCACAGGTATGCAATTAGTAAACAAAAAACAAAAGAAAAAAAAACTTAAAAATAAAAATACAAAAATACAACAAGGAGCGCATTTGTGTGTTGTATATGAGTGAGTTTTTGAATGCGTGTGTGTGTGTGTGTGTGAGTGAGAGGGTATGAATGGATGTGTAATGGTGTGAGCGTGGGATTGAGTATATGAATTAATTTCAAAGTAAATTTATAAAAAAATACGTTGTTCACTGCTAAACTACCGAACTGTTTGTGATTAAGACGCAAATAAGTGCCAGCGGCCTTGAGTGCTAGCTTTTGGCTAGCTTACGTGTTCTGTGCTAAGCTCACTCAACGTGTCGTACATCCACACAGTAATAGGGCCCGCCCATCAAGGAGCGTTGTCCCAAATTAGACGCATTATTAACTTATTACACATAAAACAAAAATCATTATAATTAATCACGTCGGTATACTAAACGATACATAATTAAATTATATTTAAAATGTCGAAAGTTTCATAAAAATATGTTTGATAGTTTTCGCGTGATTCTCAGTTTTTATCCACGTTAGACAACTTTACAAATTAATTACACTATATATCTTCTTCTTAATACATAAAAAGAAAAGTCCTGACTGACTGACTGACTCATCAACGCCCAGCTCAAACCCTTGGACCTAGAAAGCTGAAATTTTGCACAGACGTTCCTATAAGGAAGGATTTTTGTTTCCCTGGGATATTTTCCGATACCCACGCAGGCAAAGCCGCGCGGGAATTGCTAGTGTAATATAAATATAATCTAAAATATTCACATATTAAGTTATTAAGAAAATGCTCTAATTTAACATAATTATTTTTTTTCCATATCACTAATACTTAGTACCTTCTTGTTTAGACGTGATCTTTAGTTTAAAATCATTATAAGTCGCTTATCATCGCCTTAAATCACACAGTAAATAAGTAACTTTGTGCTTACAATGAGATCTAGAATTTCACAAGTGGTTTCTTTCATTCTGACACCCTTCACAGGCTTACAGCTACAATTACGAGCAGTAGATTTATCTTTTGTCATCGATTTCGTACTACAACATCAAAGCACATCATAATCAACCAAGCAAAACAAATATAGCTGAAAGAACAAAATAAATAAAAGAGCTACAAATAAAAATAAACCGGCCAAGTGCGTGTCGGACCACGCACAATGAAGGGTTCTGTAGTTGGGATGAATTAACCCAAGAACAAATTTAACATTGTAGTTGAAAAACATGTTCTCCCATATATTCCAACTGTAAATGTAAGTTTGTACTTGAATGGTCAATTTTCGTGTATTTTCTTAAGACGAAAATTTACCATTCCCCCATTCATTGAAATTAGCCTTATTTATTAACACAAGTTTTGTTTAAATTCAAATATGTATGTTTAGGTTAAGGTATTTATCTACGGCCTGTGTCGCCTGAAATAAATGGTTTATTTATTTAAATAACTTTAAAACAATATATTTTAAAGTTATTAAAAAATAGGTATATATTTGAGACCACCATAGTAAGCATTTGATATGTCACACGGTATAGTTTGCAAAACTTTTTTTTTTAATTTCTTATTTGCCCCCACAAGTGACCCCCATATTCCAAATTCTTTATTTATTTTATCCGTCCGTGTTTGGGTTACGGAAGTTCATATGTGTACCTTTCAACTTAATCGGTCCATTAGATTAGGAGCAAATTGGCTGTGAAAGACGGCCAGACAGACACACGAGTGATCTTAGGGTTCCGTTTTTTCCTTTTGAGGTACGGAACCCTAAAAATGAACTCTCTCTCTACCAACATTTCCATCACATTTTAATCTCCATATTCAGTGTTCGTCTGCCTTAAGTCCTGAGTATAACGTTCCCAATATTATCCTATACCTACCAACTTGATAAACTTCGTGTTCCGTGCCAAGTGTTCAGTACTTCACAATACAATCGTTCGAGATAACCTCGGACCTTGCATAGCTTTTAGGCCATTTGAAAAAGGTACTTTTGTGCTGAAAAATGTCAGACACACACGTAATCGACGGATGTCGTTGAATAGGTAGGACTTTTGAATTCTTTCGCTTCAAGACGAGCTTAATATATATTAAGCTCAGTTGATGAAATGTTAGTCGTGAAGGTCAGTAGTGGCTAGATGGAGTGCACTAGCTATCTGGCCAGTAAAAGAAAGAAAGAAATAATAACATTTATTTGGACACAATTCTTGAAACACAAAATAAAAATCTAAATATATAAAACTCAAAGGTGACTGACTGACATAGTGATCTATCAACGCACAGCCCAAACCACTGGAGGGATCGGGCTGAAATTTGGCATGCAGGTAGATGTTATGACGTAGGCATCCGCTAAGAAAAGATTTTGATAAGTTCTACCCCCAAGGGGATAAAATAGGGGATGAAAGTTTGTATGAAACTTTGTCAATTTTAAACCGATCGGGCTGAAATTTGGCATGCCGGTAGATGTTATGACGTAGGCATCCACTAAGAATGGATTTTGTTAATTTCTACCCCCAAGGGGATAAAATAGGGGATGAAAGTTTGTATGAAGCTTTGTCAATTTTAAACCGATCGGGATGAAATTTGGCATGCAGGTAGATGTTATGACGTAGGCATCCACTAAGAATGGATTTTGTTAATTTCTACCCCCAAGGGGATAAAATAGGAGATGAAAGTTTGTATGAAGCTTTGTCAATTTTAAACCGATCGGGCTGAATTTTGGCATGCAGGTAGATGTTATAACGTAGGCATCCGCTAAGAAAGGATTTTGATAAATTCTACCCCCAAGGGGATAAAATAGGGGGTGAAAATTTGTATGAAACTTTGTAAACTTTAAACCGATCGGGCTGGGACTTTGCATGCATATAGCTACTGTGACGTAAGCTTCCCCTAAGAAAGGATTTTGATAAATTCTACCCCCAAGGGGATAAAATAGGGGATGAAAGTTTGTATAAATCTTCATAGATTTTCGACTGATTGAACTGAAATTAAAGATTGGAGCTACTATGATGAAGACGTCCGCTTAAATTGGATTTTGATAAATTCAACCCCCATGGGGATAAAATAAGGGATGATGGAGGATGTAAATGTATTAGTTTGAACTATACGTACCTAATGGTATTGACTTGAGAGAACATTGCTTCTCTCATGGACAGTTTTATGTTGCTTGCTCACGAGTAAGTTCACCCAATAGCTTGATAGTTTTAGCGCCTAATGACAGAATTAGTTAAAAATATTGTGTACAAAGAAGTTTTGTAGGCCCTAATTTTTTACTCACGCTAAACAAAAGTAAAGCCGCAAAAAATATACCTAATTAATAATAATACTTAACGCGAGCGAAGCCGCGGGCAAAAGCTATAAAAAATAAAACTGAAAATAATTATTTCCCTACAATAGTGCGTGCCTCACAAGCTGCGCCAAAAAGGTCAATTCAGCATTAATGCCAGACAGATGCTGTCTGACGCTGGTTTTCTAATAAACTTTATGAAGCATGAGACATTCTCATTACTTCGTTCCGATACAAAAAGAAATGACTAGACTGTGACGGGGTCGCTGCCCGCTTCCTAGATTTTTTATTTAAACCTAGCTTTTGCCCGCGGCTTCGCCCGCGTGGTATGTCAATAAAAACTAGCCTATGCCCTACCCCAGGGTTCAAAGTAACCCTATAAATTTCATCAAAATCGGTTCAGCCGTTTAGCCGTGAAAGCGTAATAAACAAACTTACAAAAAATCAAATCTTTTCTCTTTACTATAATATCAGTTTGGATCAAAAATTTAATAGATCAAATCTACATCCATTTAACTACTGAAAAGTTGTGTTGAAATCGGTGGTCATGGTATGGGTATGTGATGCGGAGAAATAAGGAAAATGTCGTGAGGAAAGTTTTGAGATTGAATGTCGATGGCTATAAGGGTAGGAGAAGACCAAAGAAACGATGGATGAACTGTGTGAAAGATGATATGGCTAGAAAGAGCGTGACTACTGAGATGACGACAAGAAGATATGTTGCGCCGACACCAAATAAATTGAGATAATGTTGATTAAAATGTAACTATTTTATCTATATTAATATTAATAAAGCTGAAAAGTTTGTTTGTTTGAACGTGCTAATCTCTGAAACTGCTAGTTGGATTTGAAAAATTATTTTTGTATTTAATAGCCCAATTCTTGAGGAAAGCTATAGGCTATTTAAAATCACGCAACGACCCTTAGGTGCTGTGCAAAAAGAAAAAAGTCAGAAAGTACGTTAAGCAAAAACGAAGTTACAGCGCGGACAGGCGATGCAATGCGACGCGGTGGGTCAAGAGAACAAGAAATTTCACACGAACCAAGTCGCGGGCAGAAGCTAGTCTTTTATATTGTTAAAGCACCACATAACATAATCATTTACAAAGCCTGAACCAATTCAAATTCATACAAGAAGCGTATGCTAACATTTCTCAACAAACATTTATTAAGTTACATAAACTGAAATTGTTAGCAATAAACCCATTTATGTTACACGTAGTCAACGGTTTCTGAGGTCCTGAAGTTTTAACTACGATTAACACTGAATCTGCTGAAATGGATGGTATTTGTTACCGAACGGAATATTCAATCGATTTGGCATTATTGTGTCGTTACTGGTTACGTATCGAGGATTCCGACTCGGCTTTTCGGTTTTCTTTTGTTTAGCTTGGAGCACTGCTTGGAGCACTGCTTGGAGCACTGGTTGGTTGAAAATGCTGGGATAAAAAGGCCTAAAGAAAGCCTTTATTCAGCAGTAAGAAGATTTGGAGTGAATAAGAAACTTTTAAATAGATTTTAGAAGTTGGCTCTACTACATACGTATGCAATATAAATATGTAGTAACTAGCTTTTGCCCGCGGCTTCGCTCGCGTGTAACTCGGAAATTATCCCCGGGGAACGTACTGCCGGAATAAAAATTATCCTATGCTCGTACCCAGGTCAAGGCCTATCTATCCGTTAAGATGTGAAAAGGTAACAAATAGACAAGCAGACAAATAATAAATTCAAATAATTTTTTTTATACATAAAACAGGTTTGTATGATTCCAAGGCCCGCTTGCACCAAAAACCATAAATACAGTTAGCGCTGAACATTTTTAAAACATCATTCCATCCCTGACAACTTCAAAATTAACAGAAATAGAACAATGTTTTCAATTCGTTTAGCGCTCAACGTATTTTGTGATTTGTGGTGCTAGTGGGCCTAAATGTTTAACATAAGAATAATACTTATTCATTTTAATATGATCACCATTAATTTTTGTGATTGACTACCACTGACCCCGTAGCCCGTAAGTGAATGATACATTCAACACACGTACAACGTGTTAACAAAGTTTTTTTTGTGACTATAAATTGTAATAACTTTGACCGAGTAGACCAATTTTAATATGACTATTAGGTACTGTATTTATAACCGTTAAATCTCTTAAAAATAAGTAGGTACATAAAAATATCAATATTACATGTGAATTTTAAAATCATTCCCTGTTTTACCCCCTTGAAAAAACGCTGAAACGCGTAATTCTTTATGCCTAACTTAACCCAAAAAAAAACCCAAATGCTAGGTTTCCCTTACAAACTTTTATCCCCTATATCACCCCCTCTAGGATTATTTTTAAAACAAAAAGTAGCCTTTTCCTAGGATGCCATCTATCTTTTTGGCAAATTTTATTGAAATCCGCTCAATGGTTTAGGCGTGAAAAGGTAACTTAAGACAGAGTTACTTTCGAATTGAATTTATCAAAATCCTATTTAAGCGGACGTCTTCATCATAGTAGCTCCAATCTTTAATTTCAGTTCAATCAGTCGAAAATCTAAGAAGATTTATACAAACTTTCATCCCCTATTTTATCCTCTTGGGGGTAGAATTTATCAAAATCCTTTCTTAGGGGATGCTTACGTCATAGTAGCTATATGCATGCAAAGTCCAGCCCGATCGGTTTAAAATTTACAAAGTTTCATACAAACTTTCATCCCCTATTTTATCCCCTTGGGGGTAGAAATTAACAAAATTCATTCTTAGTGGATGCCTACGTCATAACATCTACCTGCATGCCAAATTTCATCCCGATCGGTTTAAAATTGACAAAGCTTCATACAAACTTTCATCCCCTATTTTATCCCCTTGGGGGTAGAATTTATCAAAATCCTTTCTGAGCGGATGCCTATGTTATAACATCTACCTGCATGCCAAATTTCAGCCCGATCGGTTTAAAATTGACAAAGCTTCATACAAACTTTCATCCCCTATTTTATCCCCTTGGGGGTAGAATTTATCAAAATCCTTTCTGAGCGGATGTCTATGTTATAACATCTACCTGCATGCCAAATTTCAGCCCGATCGGTTTAAAATTGACAAAGCTTCATACAAACTTTCATCCCCTATTTTATCCCCTTGGGGGTAGAAATTAACAAAATCCATTCTTGGTGGATGCCTACGTCATAACATCTACCTGCATGCCAAATTTCAGCCCGACCGGTTTAAAATTGACAAAGCTTCATACAAACTTTCATCCCCTATTTTATCCCCTTGGGGGTAGAAATTAACAAAATTCATTCTTATTGGATGCCTACGTCATAACATCTACCTGCATGCCAAATTTCATCCCGATCGGTTTAAAATTGACAAAGCTTCATACAAACTTTCATCCCCTATTTTATCCCCTTGGGGGTAGAAATTAACAAAATCCATTCTTAGCGGATGCCTACGTCATAACATCTACCTGCATGCCAAATTTCAGCCCGATCGGTTTAAAATTGACAAAGTTTCATACAAACTTTCATCCCCTATTTTATCCCCTTGGGGATAGAACTTATCAAAATCCTTTCTTAGCGGATGCCTACGTCAGAACATCGACCTGCATGCCAAATTTCAGCCCGATCGGTTTAAAATTGACAAAGTTTCATACAAACTTTCATCCCCTATTTTATCCCCTTGGGGATAGAACTTATCAAAATCCTTTCTTAGCGGATGCCTACGTCATAACATCTACCTGCATGCCAAATTTCAGCCCGATCCCTCCAGTGGTTTGGGCTGTGCGTTGATAGATCACTATGTCAGTCAGTCATCTTTGAGTTTTATATATTTAGATAAAGTACCTTGTATTTCAAGGATAGGTAGACCTACAAACAAAACTACTTTTTACACGTCATTTCTTGACTCCCAAAAGATTAAGGAGACAATTCTAACAGTAAAATGCACTTTATTGTGTAGCTTTCACAATACTTTTTTTTTTTTTTTTTTTTTTTTTTTTTTTTTTTTTTTTTTTTTTTTTTTACTGCCATTAGTAGTTACAACAGGTTCTTTGCTAAAAGTATTTGATAATAATGTAAATAAATGGAAGCTCATTTGTAGTGCCACTTACAAATTGTGTGCTTTAATGTGACTATTGGAATATTTAAACCCGAAATTCTAGTTTTATTGTCTTTCATTTGACAATTTTCGTCGACGTTTTTTCAATTGCAATTTTATAATGAAAGTAATTCAAACAAACACTTTATTGTTGGAAAAAGTAGTGATATACAGGATGCCAGGGACAGCCCTCCGCAAACTAACAGGAGTAGGATATTATTGGGCATTCTAACCCACGCTTTCGTTCCTACGGCTCACTCCGTTCGCCTTCGTCACTCTCGGTGTGTTAGATTGCCCAAAAACATCCTACTATAACTAGCTCTACATATCAACCACTTATCCGTTCGCCTCGTCACTCTCGATGGATTAGAATACTCAATAATATCAATTAAATGTTACATAGTGCAGTAAAATACAGGTTCTTGAAGGACAGCCGTGGTGTGGTTGTTCGTACAGTTGTTCGAGTTAGCGACAATGAGCTATAAATGTCAGTGTAATACATTAATTGACTCATTATTAATATAACCGTTTCAAACAGTCGTCATGAAATTTGTAAAACAACCACAATCGTTACATGTAAACAAACTTTGTATTAATTCTCAGGAGACTGGTTTTCGCCATGGAGAATTATTACCTAAATCGATACGATGCATCATTTGCGGACCGTCAAATTGTGGAAAGACGAATTTGTTAATTGGTCTTCTTATACACGAGAATGGTTTACGATTTCAAAATGTTTATGTTTATTCGAAAACCTTGCAACAACCCAAGTACGTTTTTTTAGAAAAAGTCTTGCAACGAGTACCAGGCATTTCATTTCAGAAATATCATGAAAACGAGCAAGTACTGAGTGTTCAGACCGCAAAACCGAATTCTGTAATTGTATTTGATGATGTTGCTTGTGAAAATCAAAGTAGTATGCGCGATTATTTTGCTATGGGGAGACACAAGTTCATCGATTGTTTTTATCTAAATCAGACGTATAGTAAAATCCCAAAGCAGTTAGTAAGAGACAACGCAAACCTAATCGTACTTTTTAAACAAGATGAAAGAAATATGAGACATGTTTATGAAGAACACGTTAACACTGACATGACATGGATTGAATTTCGTGAAATGTGTTCAAAAATATGGAGTACACCTTTCAATTATATTGTAATTAATAAAGATTGTTCCAAAAACAAAGGATGCTATAGAAATAAATTTGACACGTTTGTAGTCTTTGACTAAGAACACGAATACATATATAAGGCCATTACCTGCCTGACATTATTATTCGCCTTACGACGCTAAATCAATTCCGACCTATTTTACCAACAATATGGAAAAATTATTGAAACGACAAATTGTTGATGCGGCAGAAGCTGTAAAGATAAAAGTACGAAAAATGAGAGATGCTGAGATTAACAATAAACAAGCACTGGAATCTGTTTTCAAACCTGTAACAGAACCTCTCAACCTAATTGCTAATGCAAGTAAGCAAACTCCTCTCCTGCGTGCTAATGATGATTTTGCTGATGTTCCGTTTACTAAAGAAACTTATCAGAAAGAAGAAACTGGTAGCGCAGAAAGTAATGATAATAATGACGATGAAGACAAATATGAATCCGATATCAACAGTGATTCTTCATATGCATCAGTAGTTGAAACTGATGAAAGGAATCAAGATTGTGATACGTCATCCTGGTCAGTATCTTCAGAGGCGTTGGTAGATGTTCCATTTGGGGTTAGAGTAGAACGCGGGAAATTGATGTTAGGTTCGGCTTGCATAACGATCAATGATCAAAACATCATCGTGGCTGGACGTACATACCGATATACACCTGGATTAAAACAGTTGTTGTTTAAGAAAGATGTAGACTTAAGCTTTGTTACAGAAAGTGATCTGCAAAATTATAAGTCGATGCTACTTGTTACAAATGCACATCGTCGAGACTATGAGCCAAGTAAGCCAATAAAAAGTAATAAAGGACAAAAATATTTGCAAGTTATTAAACCTCTTTTTAAACTGAAGAATGCAGTTCAGGGAAAGGGTCTACCTTTAATGAAAAAGTGGAAAAAAAACGTAGATTTAGTGTATTGGGATAATCCTAATGAGTTAGTGGAAAGGTTAAAATTATTAATTGCGTCTAGAGATGCTGGCAACACAGGGTTAGATAATGAAATTATATCTATCATTGAAGAATTGCGTGAAAGTAAAGTTATAAATAAATAAATATTTGAGATTGTGTTTATTTTATTATCAGCCTCTCGATACAATACACCTTAAACATGAACGTAGACAAATTCGGACACTACATTCACAAAAGAATGCGTTTATCAGAGTTATTTGAGTTTAATGAGAATGCATTGTTAAAATCAGAAAACGGCGATTTTGATTTAAAAACATCAAGACTGAGAGGAATCAGATCTCCAGTAGAAGCAGATGATGCTGTAAACAAGGACTATGTAGATCGATTGAATGCTAATATGTTTAAAGAATTTAATAATCTGATTGGTGCATTGCGTTCTCAAATCATGAAAGATGCAAAGAGTACAGTTCAAGCTACTTTAAAAGCAAGAATACCTGAGGTTTCAACTCATTTGTACGATAAGTTTTATACTAAAGCAGAGGTGGATAAATTACTTCAAAAAACTCCGTAATGGTGAAACAGCAAATTGTAAATGAAATACATAAAGCGGCACGAAGAAATTTCCTTCGACGTTCTGTTATTCTAAAAGGAATCCACGACTTATGGCAAGCAGACTTGATGGACATGCAAAACCTGAAAAAGTATAACAAAGGTTACAATTTCATCTTAGTGGTGATTGACTGCTTTTCAAAGTATGCCTGGGCAGAACCGTTAAAATCAAAAAATAAATCGGAAGTCACTCGAGCATTTGAACGTATACTAATAAGCAGCAATAAAAATCCTGTTAACTTACAAACTGACATGGGTACAGAGTTTTATAACAACACATTCCAAACGCTCATGAAGAAGTACAACATTAACCATTACTCATCTTTCTCAATTAAAAAAGCTTCAATTGTAGAGCGACTAATTAAAACTGTTAAAAATAATTTATATAAATATTTTAGTCTCATTGGAAACTATAAGTGGTTAGGATCACCATTAGAAGATTTATTTAAGACTTATAACAACACAAAACATCGTACTATTAAAATTAACCCGATTGATGTGAATAAATATAATGAAGCAGTCATAAAAGAAAATATTAAAAAAATATGTAAACATGTATCCATCCAGCGGAAGCCTAAGTTTAAAAATGGTGACTGTGTTCGTATCAGTAAATACAAACACAATTTCGAGAAAGGTTATACTCCTAACTGGTCAACTGAACTCTTCACTATAAAAAAGATTAATAAAACTGTGCCAGTAACATATCACATAGAAGATCAAAGAAAGCAAGATATATTAGGAACTTTTTACGAGCAAGAACTTCAAAAATCTGACTATCCTGATGTTTATTTAGTAGAAAAAATACTTAAAAAGAAAGGAAAGAAACTATTCGTCAAATGGTTAGGTCTCAGTAATGAAGAAAACAGTTGGATTGATAAATCTGCATTAATAAATTGAGATATAAAAGAAGTATTTTGTAATATTTGTATCATTATACTTTAAGTAATGCAAGGTGGTGGACTAGTTAACAGTATTATTAATAACCTACCGTTCGAAGCTCATTTGCCTGGATACAATTATTGCGGACCAGGAACTAAACTTCATAAACGTTTGTTGCGAGGTGATCGAGGTGTGAATAAACTAGACGAAGCTTGTATGCACCACGATATAGCATATGCAAAACATACAGATTTACCTAATCGTCACGAAGCCGACTTACAGCTATTAAACATGGCTAAACGCAGACTTAAATCAAAAGATGCAGGAAAAGGTGAAAAATTAAGCTCATGGTTAGTAAGCAAAGTTATGAAAGCCAAATTGAAATCTGGTTCTGGTGCCAAAACATTTAAAAGTTTAGTATCAAAAATAAAATCGAAAATAAAAAAACTAAAACCCAATGATAGTAAGTCTTTAATAAACTTTGCTTATTTAGCTGCAAAAAAGTTATGTCCCAAATTACATCAAATTCGAGTGCCGAGAGTGATACCCATACCGAAAACTGGTGGGGTTCTACCTTTAATTCCAATTTTTGCTGGCTTATCAGCTTTAGGAGCTTTAGCTGGTGGTGCGGCTGGAATTGCAAAAACGGTGAATGATTACAAATCAGCTCAGCAAAACTTGCGAGAGACTGAACGACATAATAGAACTATGGAGGGTTTAGCAGTGGGCAAAGGTTTATACCTAAAGCCTTATAAAAACGGCAAAGGATTGTTCATAAAATCATCAAAAAACTGAACAAGAAGCTACCCAATCGCCCACTAACTAATGTAGACATCCAAAACTATGCAAGAGATATTCCATATTTCCGAGGAGTATATATGAAAGATCAACTACCAAGGACGCCGAAACGTATGGAATGTGGTATCGTTAACTTAGACGATTCTAAAAACGAAGGAACGCATTGGGTAGCTTATGTAAAAGTATATGACTATTGTGAATATTTTGATAGCTATGGAAATTTAAAACCTCCATTAGAACTGCTACGATATTTTAAGAATTGTAAAGTTTTATATAACTACACAAGATATCAAAAATTTAACACTGTAAACTGTGGTCATTTATGTTTAAAATATCTGAGGACTTTTTGGAATAAAAATGTATAAAATAAATGCTTTTACTTTATTTCAATCATTTGCAAGATGTCACTCACTTTGTCGATAACTGGAAACTCTTCAATTTTATCTACGTACTATCCTAATACGCTGCAACTAAATGGAGAATATGAGTGTGCTTTGTTACATTTTTCAACATTTAATTCTATACCAAATATTGATATAAGTAATAACAAGTTCTACTATGGTTCAAATGAAATTATTGAAATACCGGAAGGCACCTATGAATTGCAAGATATTTATGATTATTTAAAATCTGAAATAAAAGACGCCTCAATCAAATTACAGTGCAATAACAATACTTTAAAAACTAGCATATACTGCTCAAAAGACGTTAATTTTAAGAAAGAATACTCTTTCAATAAACTGTTAGGCTTTGATAAGCAGGTCTTGAAAGCAAATAAATGGCATGTGTCACAGTATCCAGTCAACATTTTACCGACGACAGTGGTAAGGATCGAATGTGACATTGTGAGCGGCTCGTATATAAACGGTGAACCAAGTCACATAATTCACGAATTCGCACTCAACGTACCACCAGGTTACAGAATCATAGAAATCCCGAAGAACGCAATATATTTTCCAATCAATCAAAATAACATAAGCTGCATACATATTCGACTACTAGATATAAACAATCGCTTAATTAATTTGCGTGGTGAAGAAGTGCAGCTGTATTTACATCTTAGAAGAAAAAATGATTGACTACAATAAATATGTGCCTCAACAAATTAAAAATACCAGTTCCACTCAAGCTACCTACCAAATAAGACGTCGTTCTAAGAGCAAAATAAAATTAACTAAAGACAATAAGATATTTCTCAAAGCGATCGGATTGTTAAAATGAATATCTTAGACGTTTTATCCACTCCGACTTACGACAACAGTATAGAAGGAATTGAATTTCATTCGTACAAACCTTATGTAACGAGTTTCAACAGGAACGATGAAATTCGCATACCTATCAACCAACAGGATCTATACATATTACCTTCAGCCAGCACTCTGTATTTGGAAGGAACCGTTATCGTTAGCAAAAAAGATTCAAAAGAGAGAGCTACTAGTGTCAATTTTACGAACAATGGACTACTCTTCTTGTTCCAAGATATTAGGTACGAACTAAATGGAGTGGAGATTGATAAAATAAAAAACGCAGGTATAACTACAACCATGAAATCATTAATATCAATGAATGAGAATGAATCAAAAATTGCTAGAGCTTGGGGTTGGAGTATCGATGGTGTAAAAAATATTAATGGAGGAAGTTTTTCTGCGTCTATACCACTTCGGAATATCCTTGGTTTCGCAGAAGATTTTAAAAAAGTTGTGATAAATAGTAGACATGAACTAATATTGTTACGAAGCAACACTAATTTGAATGCTGTAAAATTGAACACCGGTGAAATAGTGGAAGACATTCAAATCAATAAAATTATATGGCGCGTACCCCATGTTAAAGTATCAGACAAAGAAAAAATAAGTTTATTAAAACTGTTGGAAAAAGATCGACCACTTCAGATGATATTTAGAAACTGGGATCTATATGAATACCCTACTTTACCTAAAACTACAAAGCATACCTGGTCCATCAAAACTTCATCTCAAATAGAAAAACCAAGATATGTTATAATTGGACTACAAACAAGTAGAAAAAATAATGCAAGTTCTGACATGTCGCAGTTTGATCACTGCTATGTTCGTGATGTTCGAGTGTACCTTAATTCAACATATTTCCCGTATGAAAGCCTCAATGTGAACTTCGCTAATAACAGAATTGCTTTATTATATGAGCAATACATCAGATTTCAGCAGTCGTATTATGGACGTTGTCCGGAGTCTTTATTAAGCGAGAAACAATTTAAAGACTTAGCACCGTTGTTTGTTGTTGATTGCTCTAGACAGACCGATAATCTGAAGACTGGTCCTGTTGTAGATGTAAGGGTAGAAATCGAGAGTGATTCAGAAATACCAGATCAAACTTCAGCGTACTGCCTCATTCTTAACGATTGCATTGTTGAATACAAACCATTAAGCAACACAGTGAAGAAGTTATCATGAACGCAGATATTATCATTGTCGAACTCCAAGGATTTAAATATTTAGACAATAATTTTATTGTCAAAGAAGTGGCTATCGTAAGTAATGAGCACACACAGACGTTCTTAGTTAAACCACCACATTCGTTTTACTATTTAACTCAAGAAGAAAAGAAGCAGGTGCGATGGTTGGAAAGAAATCGTGGAATTTTCTGGAGTGAGGGCTTTATAGACTACAGAGAGTTTCAACACGTCATCATGCCGTATTTAGAAAATAGAAAAATTATTACAAAGGGTTTAGAAAAGATTAAGTGGATAAAAGAGTTATGTGCAAACTGTGAAGTGATTGACATAGGTGAGAAGGGATGCCCTAATTTTGCGACCTTAAAAAAAAAGTTTTGTAAAAATAAAACTGATTATAACTGTGTGGATCACAAATTGAACTGTGCATTAAATAATGCTGTGTGTATTAGAAAATGGTACATTGATAATAATATGTCTGTATTTAATTTATTTTAATTATTATTGTGTTGATCAGTTAATAAAAAATGTATATCTACTTATGAGTGTTTTATTTAATATAATCAGGGTAACCTACTTACGAAACTTTAAATTAGCTGCAGCAAAATGATATTTCTTATAAAATTTCATCCATGATTTTCAACGAATTATTCTAATAAAAAATACTGTTAGCAAATAAACACTATAATTATATCTTTAAACTAGAGCTAATTTAGAGTTCGAGTATAACTAAGTAATAGAAAATAAAACATAATTTAAATCATTAAAGAATACAGTTTTATTTACTTTTTTACATTATTTACAATTATTACAAACTAATTATAACTACCTACCCAATAATAGATGTCATCACATAGTTTATTTAATGTTTTCTATACGGACCTACATACTTGTGATGTATGTACATTGTTCCAACTAGATTAGACAAAGAAAATCTACATACCTACTTAATAGTATATGTATTTTTTTTTTTTGTTTTTGTTTTTTAGGACTATGTAGGTACAGGATAAATTACAAAAGTTATAGTTTATTTAATGTTTTCTATACATACCTACATACTTAACTTACAAACGTGTGATGTATGTACATTTTCCCAACTAGATTAGACAAAGAAAATCTACATACCTACTTAATAATATATATTTCTTTTTTGTTTTTTTAAACTATGTACAGGATAAAATACAAAAGTTATAGTTTATTTAATGTTTTCTATACGTACCTACACACTTAACTTACAAACTTGTGATGTATGAACATTACCCTAACTACATTAAACAAAGAAATTAATATTATCTACATTATAATATTTTAAAGTTTTAGTTTCTAGACTATGTACAGGATAAAACACAAAGTTAATGACAATAAAACTTACATAGTTGATATTTTAATAATTTATACATTCAAAACTTACACTACATAAAAACCTAAGATGTAGGTATAGAGAGTAAAGAATAAGAAAGCAAATAAATGTTATACATACCTAATAATATTACTACAAATCTTACACAATAACTTATGAAGTAGGTACTTACAAAATAATTATATCTGTTAATAGTAACAATTGTCCCCACAAAGTTTTTTTGATATTTTATTAATTAACGATTGTGTCTCCTCCATAATATGGTCCACCGATTCAGTCACTACATACTGTGCACTTAATATTACCACGTCTTGATTGTCACTTGCAGGTTCTTGTTGTTCACTGATATCCAGCACTTGCACCATGACCAGTCGTAAACCTTTTTTCTTCTCATTGTTTATAACGAATGATTGACATGTAGGTGGAGATGACTTCTGTTTTAGACACTCCCGTCTTGTTCTAGGCTTCTTGCTGGCAGGTCCGCAGTTTTGTCTTGCTCTAAACTCCTTGTTGTCAGGTCTTTGTTGTTCTGAGAATTCCGGGATATGCCAGCTTAAACTCGGTGTCGGAAAACCTTGAGCGTATTGTGAGAAGTCGATAATATCTGGAGAATCATCCATTATCAATAATCTGAAACAAACGGAATAATATTTAATTATAATTACATAAACAACATGATGAAATAATGTTATAAGTAGATAGGTACTTGTACAATACTTACAATTCGTTTTGTTTTATTTGAAGTGATATGGTCGCACCGGCTGACTGTCTAATAATGAATGTTCTACTCAATAATATTACTGTGGAACGTATGTAATTAGACTCTATAAGCATTGCGCCGTGATTAATTTTCATGTTTTAACGTGTTCGAGCTCTTGCACGAACACCTGCTCGGTGTCAAATTCTACACCGCGCGTGCGAACTTCGAGCTATGAGTGCTTTGTAATCAAAAATTGACAACATGTTTTATCAAGTTGGAGTCTGTATCGTCGTGTGCTTTGTCATAAATCAGGAATGAAAATGAAACAGATACAATTATGATTATAAAATAGTATTTATTATTTATTTATTTATTTCATACAAATAGGTACTTACTTAAAAGAAAACTTAGGAATCAGGTTTATGCGGCACAGCATTTCATTTTAAAGTCCGAAGTTTTGGAAATGAATAATATGACATAAAAAGTTAGTAGAGAATATTTTAGTATTTTTTATGAAATGCCGTGTCGCGTAAACGGTCTTAAAACTAATTAAGACTAAATAAGATTTTACGTTATTTGCTACAAGTAATAAGATAATAAGGTTACACTTTGATTCAGTAAACTTATTGTATTTGTTTCTTTATATAAAACAATTTCAAAAACTGTGTTAAAACACTTATAGCGGTTACAGTTTCAGTCCCTGCTTAGGTAATCTTTAACTAGGTACCTATTTATTTATTTTCAATTATAAACTAATATTACATAAATGTGGAGCACCCGATTACATAAAAATAGTTGCATTTCCCCAGGCCAAAGTAGATACCTTGTCAGGTAACAGCAACCGTTTATCATCATTGCTTGATAATGCTATTTTATTTACACTTTGTGTAAAAATGTTGTGTTTTATGGACCTAAACAGTACATTTTTTTTGCGAATGATATTGCAATTATTATACAAAATATTTTTATAATCTAACATTTTTAAATCTTTCATTACACATTTTTTTGTGCCTTTTGCTTTCTTTATGGTTTTATTTAATGTTTTAATACAATAAAGTTTTGAGCGCAATCCTACAAATTCTTTGATAATTTTACCACCCATTTCGTCCTTAAAGAGTCCTGGAACCTTCTTATTAATAATTGGCAAGTTAAATTCATTTGTACAATCGTAGTTGCTTGTATCAAAATATTTTAGAAAGTGGAGTTTAAAATCTTTATATACGTCACTAGTCTGTACATTATAAACTAGGCTGTCTGTGTCAGTATAACACAATTCAATTCGGTTACCGTAAAAAGGTTTTATGATGGAATAATGGAAATCGTACATGTGACCCTTAGATAATTCTAATACAGCAAAACCTATGTATATTGGTTTATTAAGAAGTACGCGCGAAGGTTTCATTTGAATTGCTACTAGATTTTCAGAAAATATAGAAGCACTATGAAAATATGGGCTGGCTATCAATTTTTCAGCACAATTGGTTTTTTTGTTTTATTTTTCAAGTCACACCAGTTGTTTATTAGCTTAACATCTACCCGATGTTCATTATTTTCCAAGGTCTTACCAAAAATACTATTGTTCAGTAATTTAAAAAAATCTTGTTCAAACGTCGACTCTGCCTTTTGACGTAACTGTGTGTTAATATCGATATATTGTTTTAAAAAAGCACTTTGCTTGAATATAACACCGCGATGGATCCTATGCAATACTAAACCATGCTGTAAGCATTTTTTTAAATGAACGTAATGAATAACATAGTGATATTTATCATACAAATTTGGTATTAGTTTTTTATTTTTACCACCGGGTGGCAAGCATTTTTCGGGACAAAATGGAAAGTCATTGTGATCCATGTGTAAATTCTCAGGATATAATAAATCAACTTCAAGAATGTAACCGTTTTCCGCGGAATCACTGATATCTGTCAAGTTATTTCGCAAAAAATCAATTTCTTGTCTATCCATAAATCTAAAATCGGAATAAGGTAAGGACTGACACATGCTAAAACCGTATAAGTTGTTACAGTCTAAATAAATGATGAATGAACTGGGATGGGATGGGTCGTATGTATCTAAATATTTATGATTGGCTTTGACATGTCTTTTAGAACACATACAAACACCTCCTCGAATACCATTTTGTATCATCCTATAAATTTCAACATCGCTTATCAATTCTAACCGAACTCTGGTTTTTAAAAGCATAGCATCAAACGAAAGACTTGGAGCCGTGAGATAAAAGGCAGGGTCGAGATTATAATGTCGTTTGCAAGTTTTTCGAAAACTTTCAAATACATCTGTTAACAACAGAACATCTGTCTTGAGATATAAATCCGTGTACATACCCATATTTCTAATATTAAACGCTGACCAAACGGATTGCGCGTGTTCATAGTCTTCATCGGTAATTGACTCGTTAGTCAATGAGTTAAAAAAGTTATTTTTAGTAGGCAAACACGTATGTTCATAATGTTCCCATGTAGACATATAGTCATAAGGATACACTCCCTTACGGGTGAGGAGCTCAAATTCTGTTTTGTTAGGAAAATAAGCTTTCAACTGTTTAAATTCTTGTTTTTTCATTGTACTAACCAATTTTTCTAAACTAGTTCCTAAAAACTTGAAAGAATCTACAAATCTAACCTGCATACTTTCCTCAGAGGAAATCGGAATAAATTTTGTAAATGAAATGTAATTTTCTTTTGTTTTAGGTATAAGTTTAATAGATCCAGGGGCTTCGCCCAATTCCTTAATAAAAAGATGACAATCATAACCAGATAAATTATGAAAAAATACAGGCAAAAATGTTGGTACTTTGTATTGTAGGTTACAATAACTATGAGCTGCACCCCGATATCTACCAGTTAAGTGGCAATGATCGCGGACTCTATCTCCGAATAAGAAGTTTTCACAAATATGACAGGTCATAGCGTTCTCAAAATCTCGAGCATTATCCTCTGTGTAAATCATGGGAACATTATTTTTTAAAATTTTGTAAATTTTTCGTGCATCTTTAAAGAGAGTCTTCACAAATTTGGAAACACAATCAGGACCACGATACGAAACGTAACGATTATAGCTATCATCCAGCGCACACGTAATATGATAGGCAAATGCTACAGGTACATGGCGCTGACGTGTAACAGTGCTGGCCTTAGTTGGGTCAGGGTCACAAAAGTCGTACCGTTCTAGCATTGTTTCAAAGTCTGCGTATATAACAAATGGTAGTATTTGTTTTCTATTATAATTCTCAAACTGTATGAACGAACCTTTTGGAGGTAGTTCAGTTGCAACTCCCCCACAACTATGTGAACTAAGATCATCGCGTGAATTGAAAAACATTAAGCAAACGTTACAAAAGTACAATTTACTGTGGTGTTTCGTTATTTGATTCTTAACAAGTCGTGGTAAATCTTTAATAAGACAATAATGTGACAAGTCATCCTTCTCCAAATAAAGTAAATGAATCACTTTCCCAGTCACAGTTTTTGGTTTGTAAAGCGGACCAATTATAGTATTCTTTTTTATGCCATAAATATAAATACAAACTCCTGGGTTATTTACTTCAAACCGTGCAATAACCGAGAAACTTAATGGAAATGTTAAGTCTTCTAAGTTCAACACAGTCCGAAAATCTGGGTAAGACGAAACCCTATCAGGATGACTTTTAGCGGGATATAAAGCAGCAACAACGGACCATAAGAAACAATACTCATCATTGTTACGAATATTGACACATGCTTTTTTCGCTTTAATTGCAGCCGGTAATTCGATAAAGCCTGAACCGCGCAATGGTTGGTATTTGTTAATATTGACTTCTAAATGCGAGCTACTCAAGAAAGTCCAACCACTGTCACGGTCTTGAAACTCCTCTAATTTTTTTACTAACGCATTTTTAACCTGAGTAATTAATGAATCATATTCATAATTCTGGTGAAGTGTATAATTTTTAGTACCAAATGATTTTATCTCCTGAGAATCATTTTTAACCATTAAAAACAGTGCAAAATATTCAAAATTAATTTTTAAACTTATATGTTCTTTAAGAGACTTATCTATTAATGTTTTGATTTTGTCTCGGATACTATTTAAAAACAATTCTAGAGAATAGTTCTCATATAGACCAACAATTCTATAAGAAGCTATACGATTGCGAAAGGCAGAATGAATTACTTCAACACCTTCGCAAAAATGTGAAATATTCCTGTTTTTATGGGTGGTACTGCGTAGGTGACCAGTCCAATGACTGCGCTCAATAGTCGCGTTACAAACAGTACAAAAAGGCATTTTAGATTACGATTACGTTAATTATTATCTTGCACACAAGGTTTATAGTGAAATGCAACTGAAATAATTAAGATTACAAGACATAAAATTAAAATATTCTGTGGGTGCTCCAAGTTAAAATCTTAAAAATACATTAATTATTACTTAAAACTAAATTGGTCACTGTAGAAGACAGGCTCTGAATCGTCGAACAATTCGTGAGCCCGCCTCATGAATGACTGCAAAGTGTCCCACTGAGGACTTTCTTTACTTAATTGCACTTTTAGTGCAACAGCCGCCTTCTTCCACCGATCCTCCCTTACAGTGGAGATAATGTCGGGCTTATGGTATACCTTTACCTCCACATAAAAGTCACCGTTCAAGTGTGCTGTTCGCCGCACCTTGCCGTTTGCGACGCGGCTCAGAAGGGAAGATACCAGGTCCCCGCTGGATGTCGTTGGACGATCTGCGACTGCGGCGTCCTCTAACCCGAAGAGGTCTGTGTTCGGGCGTGTCTTACTGTAAAACAATAATAACATATTATTTATAGTAATTATTAACGATACTAGGGTAAAATAGATATTCGGAACTGCAATTCGGTAATATACGTAAATATTATCTCACTGACCACACTGTACGAAAAAAGGTAATGTATGTAAAATGAATTTCATTGCTCTCTACGTTACAGGTCTAAGTTTGAGACCGATATGCATTAGAAACTTCACTTCACTTCAACGACCGATGTGCACAAAAACATACTTAAAGAAAAATCAGTAATAGTAAATTACCTTGATTTTGGTTTCGAAGGCGTGGTGCACCTTTCAGATTTGCGCTTCGTCGTTGCCTTCTTCTTAGCAGGCTGTGCTGCCTTCTTTATGTCGACAGCGTGATCAAGCCTTTGGGACTCGTATTCAACTTCGGAGTCAGACCTAAAATCGAACACATTAAAATTATTGAACTTTATGCTAAAACCATAATTTTCTAAAGAAGGTTACAACAATGAACAATAGAAACAAGGTCACTAAAATTAACTTAATATAATACTTACTTACATTTTTAGAAGTCGGTATAATATTATATTATTAGGAATATAATAATAATATAATGTCAACAGCGGCACTGGCACTGGGAAGCACTGGAGCGAATTTAATTTTTTCACCTAAATTATTGGTTTATATTCATAAAAAATACCATTTCAGCAATATTTACCTCATAACAAAATTAAACCTTAACTACATATCCTCACAGGTGTATGACTAATTTATGTTACTTACGTCTAATTAAACCCTAGTGATTGAAAACCCTTTCTGTCAAATTGCAATTTTGTCGTGAGAAATGAAATACAAAACCAGCTTCTTACCCTCGCCGACAAAGGTAAAGCCGCAGACAGTTACTTAGAATTAACACAATAGATATTATAATAAAGTATGTAAGCATGTTTGTTTAATACGTCTTAATATAAAACGTTCAATGACATCACACTCGTGAAATAAATAAAATCGCATTTTTGGAGCTCGTGGCTATGTAATAATAGTCGCACGGGTCGATCCATCAGGTTAAGCTACGGAAAGCACGTTAAGCCGTTGGTCCCGGCTGTCATTCATTTTCGTGTTTTGACAGTCGTTACGGGTCGTCAGAAGCCCGAAAGTGTGACAACCAGTCTTACCAAGGGGTATCGTATTACCTAGTTACTGGGTTGTGGAGGTCAGATAGGCCACAGAACAGTAGAGTAGGCAGTCGCTCCATGTAAAATACTGGTATTCAGCTGCATCCGGTTAGACTGGAAGCCGACCTCAACATAGTTGGGAAAGGCTAGGCAGATGATGATTTTTGAGAGTCAGAAATCAGAATGTATCTAAAGATGCAAAATCCTTACAAAACTTTTTGTGTGCAGAACAAACCACGTGAACAAATTCACGATAAAAACTTAGTTAATTTTATGTTGCAGTTAAACTCAAAGTGTAAAATCATGAAACTACTAAATCTAACAAACTTTATAAAACATTTCATGCAAAGAAGGTCGATTTCTAAATTCAGCAATGACATTAAAGGATCGCCTTTCAAACAATTCCTAGACTTACAAAAAAGTTATTACAAAAAATTAGTAGTTATTATGTTCAGGAAAGAATCATTCTTTTATAATCAGTTAACGGAATTGATATACACATAGTTCTTATTTAAGGATCACCCCCCAGTTTGATGAAGATGATTAGGTATAGGAAGATCGCTTAAACTCGAATTTAAATTACGGACTACAACATGTACAGCGATCGTCTTACAATACAATAAAGTTCGAATAAGCAAATTGATGCATGATACAATGTTGCTGACTTTGACATTTGTAAATGACTATGTACACACACGACGGCTGCCTGATACGTTTATTGTCAGGCGTTTCACGTATGAGTACGACGCAGCGACTAACCGTTGAACGGCGCATGCTCCGTTTTGACGTTGATTATACGGGGCACACTAGACGGAAGGATGGTAAGTGTATAAGCATGCGAAACCAGAAGAAAACTCAATACATAACTTGTACGTTAACGTGTAAGGCAGTGTCGTCTGTTTGAATTAATTAAATTAAAATATGGATGTCCTTGGTGCTCAATCTGAGCCATAGAAATAGAATGTGTGTGTCTGTAGATGCATACTATTTCTTGCTCTGTGAAGTGACATGAGTCAATCTGTCCCAAATTTTAGTTTAATGTTATGAAAACCTAAGTTCAGATGTCCTTGGTGTCCCAATCTGGGGTCATAGAAATAGAATGTGTGTGTGTCTGTAGACGCATGCTATTTCTTGCTTTGTGGAGCGACATGAGACAATCTGTCCTGAATTTAGGCTAGTGGTTCAAGCAGCGAGCGCCCTTATTTGTTAACATGTAAGCTAGTGTCGGCTGTATGAGTTAATTACATTAAAATTTGGATGTCCTTGGTGCTCAATCTGAGCCATAGAAATAGAATGTGTGTGTGTCTGCATTTCATGCATGGTGCATGCTATTTCTTGCTCTGTGAAGGTGACATGAGACAAGCTGTCCCAAATTTTAGTTTAATGTTATAGTATGGTAAAGTTCAGATGTCCTTGGTGCTCAATCTGAGCCATAGAAATAGAATGTGTGTGTCTGTAGATGCATACTATTTCTTGCTCTGTGAAGTGATATGAGACAATCTGTCCTGAATTTTAGCTTACTATGATCGTATAGTTCGATTATTAAACGAAGTATGTGTGAAAGTGGTTGATACAAAAATTGTGAACTAAAGTAGTGATTTAGTGCTCAATCCAAGAATCTGCGGTACCTAGTTGATCGAGGTAAGCCATCGGTAATAATACTAATGCTCAGCCCTTTAACTTATATATTCATTAGTCACTACAAACAAATAGTTCCCTTTATTAAACTTTCAGACTTACACGTATTAACAGCTATTTAAAATGAATCCAAAAAATTACAGTCCTCGATATGAAATTTATAACAAACATCAAATTCGTTGTGAAAGGAAAAGAATATGTTGATAAGTTCCGTCCAATCCATCGGGTGGAATAGGCACCGAACCAGTATTTTACTGCACTATGTAACATTTAATTGATATTATTGAGTATTCTAATCCATCGAGAGTGACGAGGCGAACGGATAAGTGGTTGATATGTAGAGCTAGTTATAGTAGGATGTTTTTGGGCAATCTAACACACCGAGAGTGACGAAGGCGAACGGAGTGAGCCGTAGGAACGAAAGCGTGGGTTAGAATGCCCAATAATATCCTACTAACAGGATATTCAACTCCTTATTTCGAATCATATTCCACCTGAAAATTTGTCAGATTTTTTTTTTCTGTTGTTTTTTCAGTTACTATTCCTTATTTCAGTGTAAAATTGCATTCTCTGTACGCAGACTCCATATATGTAAATAAATCAGCTAAAATAAAAAAAATCAGCAGTGGATGCACGGACTAGAAAAAACAAAAGGACTCCGCGCCACGCGTATCGAAAGTGAAGCACCTTACCGAACCGCTTCCATTATACGACGTCGTATAAGTTAGTCCTGAAAACGTTTACTCAACTTTATAATAAGACATTAAAGTCAGGTGACTGAAACATCGTAAGATGAACGTCTATTTAACGTAATAGTTAACTAAATGCCGATATATAACCGTTTTATAACATGAAGTCATATAAGACTGGAATTATACGACGTTTTTGCTAGTTGGGCGAACACATCGATGTGTGCGTGCTTTGACAAAGACGCCGTAACGGCGGCCGCCTGGCCGGTCGGCATACTATGATGTAAAAGTGTGCGTGAGGCGCACGTTTGTACAAACGGTCCCGGCATACTTACTGTGCTTCACTTTCGCTATGCGTGGCGCGGAGTCCTTCTTTTTTTCTAGTCCGTGAATGGATGTTGAAATACTCTAACGAACGACGCGTGAAATGGCGGGGAAGGCTCGCTGAGCTGCCGTTCGCTACGTGCGTTTTGCCACGGTAACCATACGGTATATGTGAGGTTATAAAACCAATCAGGTTTATTGGAATCCCATAACGTTCCCGAAATAATTTCATGTACCGGTCATATTAGTATGATATGCTGAATTCACCCCATCAGTCTGCGGAGGGCTGTCTAAATGAGGGCAGTATAAAGTTGAAACCTTCTTGAAACAGATGCATGATTATTAATTCCCATAAGTGAATGATTGTGTAAGACTTTACCTGAACAGGGTTTGTTTACACATTCATCAGGTACTATTGGAACGGACCATACATTTACCGACTCATCTACCATGCATAAAGGCTCCCGCAGACAGAACAATGTCTATGAAAACTTCATGGAAATTGTTCTACCAGAGTCACGTCGCACCGTCGCGTCGCACCTGTCTACGGGAGCCTTAATGATCATGGCAATATATGCTTACTGACGGTCTATGCTTTGATATAGGGACCTACCTACCCAGTAGTCTGTAGGTACGAAGCGTGCGTATGTGTTTAAAATTGCGGTCTATGTGTGAAATGTACATTACAAAATGGACATTTACGAACTGTTTCAAAAGATCTTTTGTTCACATTTAGCTTTTACGGGGCTTTTCATTAACGATGACAGTGACAGGTCGTCACTGGCCATTCCCGCTGCCGTTTACAAATGCAAAGCGTAACTTCAAACGAAAATTTGCAATTCTAAAATTGTTGAAACTATTTTTTGTTCATTTTTGTTAGGGTTCGGTATCTAGAGGGTCCAAACGGAGCCCAATTGCTGTCACTCTCGTGTCCATCTGTCCATCGTCTGTCACACAGGTTATACATCCAAACCATTGGAGCTACAGTCTTCAAATTTTGACAGTATAAGCATATTGTTGACTCGAAGCCATATAAATTGTCAAACAATATTTTTAAATATTTTTAAGGGCAGCGAAAGGGAGGCGCGAAAAAAAAATTGACCTACCCCATCGAGTAGGGTATAGTTGTTTAAAGCTTGTTAAGTAGATAGATACCGTATTTTCTTTTTAATATTGGAAAACAAAGGAATGGGAAGACACCAAAGTCAGATTTTTTTTTACAAAATTTTGTTCCGAAGAATTTTTTAACTTCCCATTGACCTATGAACTTGAAATTATGTCTATTATTATTTTTTACTAACAAATACTTACCAATAAATTTTTAAATCAGATTTGGTACGGAACCCTAAATGTGCGAAGTCCGACACGCACTTGGCCGGTTTTTTGCATAGATATTATACAAAACCAAAGACAGACGGACACGTGATTGACAGCAATAGGGCTCCGTTTGGACTCTTCGGGTACGGAATTCTGAAATAAAACCTTTGGTAAAATTGAGAATTTGTCTTTTGTTAAATTATATTGACTTGGCTTCAAAGTCCAAAATCATTCGAATCTAAGTAGGTGTTCCATTCAAACTAACTCTTTTTCTGTACTATTATTATTAATATCAGCCTTTTGAGTCCCACTGCAAGGCAAAGGACTCCCTTCCCTTTTACCACTTACCTATCCTTAACCAGTCCATGTCTAATCACGTGCCTATGGCAGACGACCTCCCGAAACCTACCTACTTACTTTAGGTAATTTAACGTCGCGGCCGCGTAGTAATTTTGATTTTAGTCTTACGTGCCAAGAAACAGTATTTATTTATTATTTATTTATTTATTTATTCAATTGGTCTTACGAGCTAACAGACATAACATCCAAAACGCTCATAAGATTAACCAACAATTCAATTGTGGCTACATACACTCGTCTCCTTATACAATAAATTTACTTAAAATAGCAATAATGCCCATGTCTATAAATAATAATAAAAATTAGATTACAACGAAGAATTAATATAGCAGTAGACATCTCTTTCGAACAAAAGCTCGAATGCCCTGTGGTAGATATTTAAAACGCAGACGTCATTGTAATAACATCTTCAAACATTATTTTTTTGTGGATTGGAAATCATCAACTGACTTCTCCCGCTCTGGGTGGAGCGAGAGGGCATGTCAGACTTTTACTGACTAAAACCCACCCGTGTTCCTTCAGTTGCCTGTGCCAGGGCCACAGTATCTCTTTCGAACAACCCGCAACCCCGGCGGAAACAATAACTGCATTTATCAAACGTCTTTGGAAGTCGTGCGATCATGAAACACGCCTAAACACGGAACACTAAAGGGAAACGTATTGCCAATGTTAACTCTTTTTTCTGTACTATTATTATTAATATAAAGGAGGAACCTATCCCTATCCATTTCTATAATGTGGCCATCACTGTCTTCTAAAAAAAAAAAAAAATAGAAAAGTAAAAAAAAAAAAAATAAATAAAAAAAGTAAAAAAAAAATAGAAGTGAAAAAAAAAAAAGTATAGTATAGTTTTTTTTTTAATAAAATGTCAAAACATAGTCCATGAAATGTAAACGTTGTATTTTTAAAACAAAGAGATCAGATTTTAAAGGTACGCTCCAAAAAGTTTTAATGTAATACCTACCTAAAATTCGGTTTCCTTCAGGAATATTTTCGAAAAAAAAAAAATAAAAAAAAAGTATAGTATAGTTTTTTTTTAAATAAAATGTCAAAACATAGTCCATGAAATGTAAACGTTGTATTTTTAAAACAAAGAGATCAGATTTTAAAGGTACGCTCCAAAAAGTTTTAATATAATTCCTAAAATTCGGTTTCCTTCAGGAATATTTTCGTCGTGTTCACCGAAATGTAACGTAAAAAGACGAAGAGATATTGCTATGGCCGTCCACTAGCTAACGACTTTTACTTTTTATAGTTTTACAGAATTATGATTTGCTGATATTATGACGTATGATAGGCTGATTTATAGTTCTTTCACAGTTCTTTTGCATACCTCTGAGTTTGCATCCCTGTCAAAATCATATAGTGATCTTAATTTTAGTTATAATAAGGTTGCTATTGGGTTGCTGCGGGAAAGCTGGATGAGACTCACACAGACCAGGGAAAGATAGTACAAAAGGGAGGAGGCTGTACTCAACAGTGGGTGAAACAGGCCTGCCAGTTCTGAACCTTTTCTTTTCAATCTATCCAAAGGTGATAGATTGATGTAGATCTGTCACAGTTAAATTATAAACACTGTTCCTAGGTTTTTTCTTAATTAACTCATCAAAATTACATTTTTACAAAACTGCGATAAGCTCTGACTTATGCGAAAAATAACATCACGCTTTGTTTCTCCGAAGGAGCAGAGGTATACTCCACACACCCTTCATTTCGCCAGTTATGTTAAAAAAAAGTCCCATGTAATAGGGGACGAGCCTATTGCCATGAGAACCGGGCACAAATCCAGACTCCGTCTGCTAATGAGGGATTCCAGATAGAAAAACCTCAACCCAAGACCTCATGTTCAGCAGTAGCTCTTGCATCCTCTAGACGAACAAGTCAGTCTAAGCCAAACACTGGTTATATTATGCCAAAAGGAAACAATGTTTATGCATCTTTCCAAGAAGCACAAAGACGAGACTCAAGTAGAACAATTTCTATGAAAACTTCATGGACATTATTCTACCAGAATCGCGTAGCACCGTCGCGTCGCGCCTGTCTGCGGGAGTCCTAACTTACTTACTCCTTTGAACAAAACACAGGCTGGAAATATTTAGCTCAAAAGAACTTTAATTTATTACAAGAAAATATAGCATAAAATTAATCGCGTAAACTGTTTAAGGGCTAATTTTTCAATCGTCAGATAAATTTTATTTTTGGAATAAGTATGGCGGTTTGACAGCTTTTGTATAGAAAATATGTGAAACTGTCATATTTATTCTTCATATATAAAAGTTATCTGACTATTGAAAAATTTGCCCATAAGAACATCTACTGACAAAAAGTACAATAAATTTGGCATTTTATAATTTTCCAAGAACAACAGACTAAGGAATGTTTTGAACATATAAATTTTTGTATTAAAGGTGCTAATTTATTTAGCTTTTCGTTGCTAAACAAAGGTATTTTATTTCAATTATAAAATTATTAATTGCTATGCAATCAACAATTTGAAATAGCGTCATTGTGCAACAAGTGTACAATATATATTCTGTGGGTCTATTAATTAAAGTATGGGTGGTATAAATGGTTGCTAAATATAGTATATATATTAGGTCTTTACCTATGAAATTGCCGTTCTGCAGTACTGGCCATTTCAAATCAAAATAATTTTTGTTTGGCTAAGAATTCTAATTTCAAATTAATTTTATTTTAAAAAATTGGATTTTTTTTTCAAAAGTAGTCATTTGTTTATTGATTAGTGTTATATTTTCATCACATTTCAATTTTTTTCGTCATCATGGAAACGTTAAAAATTCGAGTAATTATGGAATATGAGTACCGTCGTGGCAGTAACGCGGCACAAGCGGCACGCAACATCAACGACGTTTACGGAGCTAACACTACAAACCAACGCACCACTTGTTATTGGTTTGCTCGCTTCCGTTCTGGAAATTTCGACCTGAAAAATGAACCTCGCGGTCGTCCGAAGACTTTGGTCGACAATGACAAATTAAAGGCGATTGTGGAAGCTGATGATACACAATCTACGGCTGAATTAGCAGCAGCTTTCGACGTTAGCGTCAAAACAATATTGGTCGATTTGCGTCAAATTGGCAAGGTAAAAAAGCTTGACAAATGGGTGCCCCACGAACTCAATGATCGCCAGCGCGAAGTACGCGTCGAGACGTGCCTTGCACTGCTCAACAGACACACAAATGAAGGAATTTTGAACCGCATTTTTACCTGCGATGAAAAATGGATTCTGTTTGATAACCGCAAGCGCTCAGCAAGTTGGTTGGATCCTGGTTCAGCACCAAAACAATGCCCTAAACGAAAACTTACCCCTAGAAAAGTGATGGTCACTGTTTGGTGGTCTAGCGCCGGTGTGATTCATCACAGCTTCTTACCAAACGGGGTGAGCATTACTTCAGATGTGTACTGTGAAGAACTGAACACAATGATGGAGAAGCTGGCACATCTCCAACCAGCATTGGTCAATCGCTCGTCTCCGCTGCTCCTGCACGACAACGCGCGACCTCACACTGCACAGCAGACGGTCTCCAAGTTGCAAGAACTGGGTTGGAAGCTCTCCGTCATCCGCCCTACTCACCAGACCTTGCGCCTACAGACTACTACTTTTCCCAGAATTTGGATAACTTCTTGGCGGGAAAAAAATTCAATACCCGAGAGGCAGTACAAAATGCCTTTGAAGAATTTGTTGCCTCCCGTCCAGCTGATTTCTTTAAGAAGGGCATCAATAAACTGCCACTGCGTTGGCAAAGATGCATTGATTGCATGGGTGATTACTTCGATTAATACAAATAAAAAATGCATGAAAAAAATTCGTTTAAATTTTTTCATACAAAACGGCAATTTCATAGGTAAAGACCTATTAGTAAACTATAGATACATAAGTACTTACGTTATCTATAAGGTTTCAATTAGGTAGCTCTCCAATTACGAGTAATATAATGTTTTAGTTATTTTAATTATTGATCTTATGAATATATATCCCCTCTACCTATGTATGTAATTAAGATCGGTCAAACATTAAGTACAAAATAAAATAATGTAGAATAAAAAAAAACCGGCCAAGTGCGAGTCGGACTCGCACACGAGGATCTTCAGTTTAAATTTAAAAAAAAACACGTTTCTTGTATGGGTTCCCGTTTGTTTTATTGCTTGTTATTATAGCGACAATAGAAATACATAATCTGAGAAAATGACAACTGTCTACCTATTACGGTTCATGAGACGTTATGGCTGGACAGCTTAATAGGGTTCCGTTTGGCACCCTTCGGGTACGGAACCCTAAAATAATCATAAATTCCAAAGGTTCTAATTTCATAGCCAATTATGGCAACACTGACAAATTCGCGTCGTTTCCTTAATTATAATTATGACAATAGCTGAAAGCCGTAAACTGTGCTCATTAGGGTGCGTACACATCTAATGATACAGAGTCAAGTGGTGACGCTTATTACAGTCATCGACATTAATTGTTGGGCAAATGGTCACTCTACTTCAACTTGCCGTGCCATTTCATACAGATGTCAAAGAATGACAATTGTGATTTGAATATACGGACAATTTGGTAATCAATTTGCAACATTTAATTTCCCTGGCTTTACTTGACTAGGTGGTGGAAACTGACTTCCTGAAAATAAACATAAATAAATAAATCTTTATTTTATTTCTCTCATCACAAAGGTACACTTAGTTTTATTTTATAAATAGAGACAAGAATAATAACATTGTTACAAAACCTAAAATATGATCCTTTGTGAGAGACTGGCGTCCATACTAGGATACCCTGTGTGACAGATCACCAGGCGAGCACCCCGAATTTAATCTATAAACAATAGTAAATTATTAAAAAAAAAATTGTATAGTGTGCGTGTGTGTAGTGTGTGTGTGTGTTGCGTGTGTAATGTGTAAGGAGAGGTAGAACGATGGTGTGAGTGTGTGTATGTGAATGGTGTTGGTTACAGTCAAGAACCCGAAAAACATGAAACATTACGAAGGAACAATAAGTAGCTAGTAGTAACATAGTTTTTGCTATTCAAACATTTTGGTAGAAGATTGTTTTTATTTAGGTACCGATGTTTTATTTCACCACTATTGCTATACGCCGTTGCTCGAAGAATCATCATCATCTGCCTAGACATTTCCAACTAGATCCGTGCAAGTATGTTGAGATCGATCGATTTCCAAAGATTAACACAAAGAAGGGGTTATCGCAGCAAATTGATATCACAAACCCACCCACAAAGTAAAGTTAAACCTATTTCTCTAATGCTCATTTACATTTCAAAACGTGCGATCTTATAGATGTGCACACAACCTAACATGGCCATTACTGGAACGCCAAATATTTGCGGAACCCCAATAAACCTTGACATGATGTAAACAAGACAATGTGACGTCAACGAAAAGTATTCGCCTTGATTTACATAGACGGTGTCAAAGGCTTATGGCAAAAAGCAACCCCATTATATTTTTGTGATGTGTACTCGTAAGATTCTAGGAAATAGGCTTTCGCAACAATAATAGGTACGTTTGTCAATCCTTTTTTGTGGTTGACAGTCAATACTATTTATCGGTTTGTTACATTACATACAAAAAAAAAGGAAAAAAAAAAAAAAAGAAAAAGATATCTATGGTTTGTTACCAGTGCCGGATTAAGCCAGCGCGGGGCCTGCGAAAGTGTTTAGCATCCCGCTTCGGAGAGCTTACATTTCTTTTGACCATTCATAGAATTCATTCTAAGTGCTCGGAGATTCCTTTAAGGATAAAATCAGGAATGAAGTTATCCGGAAAAGAACCGGAGTAACCGACATAGCTTGCAGAGTAAGCAAACAGAAGTGGCAGTGGGCTGGCCATGTTTGTCAAAGGACCGATGGCCGGTGGAGCAGACGGGTTCTGGAGTGGAGACCGCGTATCGGTAAGCGTAGTGTGAGACGCCCCCCAGCTAGATGGACCGATGACCTCTTCAGGTCACAATACCACCCACCACTCCAGAACCCACCACCACCACCACTTTCACCACCACCACTTTCACCACTTCACCCACTTTATTCAAAGTGGCTGGAAGGCGGAGGACAGGATATTGTGGCGCAGCCTGGGAGTTGATTGATTGTAAGTCAAATTCAAATCATTTTAAAAGAATATGAAGAATATGAATATGATAAATACTACTGTATTGTAACTACAACTTGTCCTCGGGATCATTGTACCCATCGTTATGAACAACTTTTACTATGACACCAAACATGAAATCGCAAAAAAAAAAAACCGCTATTCCCTACATTTAGGTTCGCATATCTCGTCGAAATTTAGGGAACAGATGTTTTTTTTTTAATAAAAGTTGTTTATAATGGTGAGTACCCCTTAAGAGGTTTTGCGTTAATTCCGGGACATGTTGTATAACTTACGTTTATAAATTCTAAGACCAATAATTGAAAACGAATTAACGATATTACAAAGGAAAGGTGAACAACACAATTCCCATTTCCACATGTTTACTTACGAGTACTATTTATTCATTTAGTGGTAATTTGTGTGACTTTTATCAACAACCAATAATCATCATCAATCAATTACAAAAACGAACGAAATGACAGATTTTTATACCCAAAACATGTAACAATGATCGATGTGATATCCATCAGGAAATTTTAAGCCAATGAGGGTATTATTACTCCTTACATGAGTCATAGTTTGATTATCCTATACAGGGTGTCCAGTAAATAGCACGACATACTGCAGGAGGTGTGGTGATAGCTTGGGTCAAGCTATCACCACACACACAGACAGTCACAGATTAATTATTATGTAATTCAAACCGTAGTACGACCTTACCACGATTCGAGTTCAAAGTCACATTACTTGCATTTAAAATAAAATGCTCTTATGAAATACATACGTATACGTAGCATTTTCTTCGTATTTTTTTATGAAAATGCACTAGTATTGTATCTTCCCAAAATCACCATTAAACAAACTATTTTTTAAGTCTGTTGTACAAAACTGCCACATACATGTTTTTTTCACCACTGTAGGTTAAAGGTAAGCGCCCAATCTGGGGGGTCCAAACGCCTCCTGCCGGAGGCTTTACGCGGGGGTCGTGCGGTCCATGGCCCTTTACGGGGCACCGGTGTGGGCGCGTTCCCTGAGGCTGCGACCAGCCCGCCGGTTGAACGCGTCCCAGAGGGTCATGGCCATCCGGCTAGTCTGGGGATACCGCACGGTCTCCTGTGAGGCGGCATGCCTCCTTGCCGGATTACCGCCATGGGATCTGGAGGCAAAAGTCCTCGCGCACGTGTGGGAGTGGCGCGAGGAGGCGAAACGCCGGGGCGTAACTCCGCTGCCGCGAGAAATCACGGTACAGCGGACAGAGCTCCGGCGGGATCTCATGGCGACATGGAGAGTGCGATTGTCGCAACCCAGCGCTGGGCACGCCACAATTGCGGCGATAAGTCCCCTCTTTGAGGAGTGGTTGGAGAGGCGCCACGGCGTCCTCACATTCCGCCTGACGCAGGTCCTCACCGGGCACGGTTGTTTCGGGAGGTTCCTGTTTCGGATAAGGCGGGAGGAAACGCCCGGGTGTCACCATTGTGTGGATCACCCGGAGGACACGGTGGAGCATACAGTGGAGGTCTGCCCGGCTTGGGCGGAGCACCGCCGTGTTCTCACGGAGGCGATCGGCGGCGGCGATCTCTCGCGTCCAAACCTGGTCCAGGCCATGGTGCGGAGCGAGAGTGTATGGGAAGCCGTCACCTCCTTCTGCGAAGCAGTAATGCTCGCGAAGGAGGAAGCGGAACGCGTGAGGGAGAGGCAACAGCCGCGCCCTCGCGCCCCTAGCCGCCGTAGGAGACGCCCTGGGCGGCGGGAATCGATTGCCGATTCCCGGCCACCGTAGGCGCGGGCTTGCGGACGACGAGTAATGGGCAGCTCGCCGTCCGGTAAGGAACAGGCCCGGGTCGACGGCGCGTTGTGCTCCACGCGCGCCTCAAAGAGATGTCAGCAGTGACGGGGTCAATTGGACCGATGCCGCCGGGGTCGCGGGTAGTTCGAAAGAGATACCGTGGCCCTGGCACGGGCAGTTGAAGGAGCATGGGTGGGTTTTAGTCATTTGATGATTTCCCATCCACAAAAAAAAAAAAAAAAAAAAAAAAAAAGGTTAAAGGTAAGCGATAAGAAAATTGTTATGTGAAAATTTAAACAAAAAGTACTATTTCTTGAAAACATTCTTGTTTTTGATAGAAAAAAGAATTATCAATGAGTAACTATTCACAAATAATTTGATGTAAAAAAAATACTAGAAAAGGAATTTTTCATTACGAGATGCTTAAAACTCTGTTTCAAGGTAGAGATTTTTCAATATTTCGGAAAATTTTGTAAAACTGTAAATCCGTAAGATTTTACTGAGCATATATTGTGTTGTTTTGATAGGTATTGACCCAAGCTATCACCTCCTGCAGTATGTCGTGCTATTTACTGGACACCCTGTATGTATGTTGTAAGTTGTATATGTAAGTTGTCTACATCTCTTTTTATACTCTGTCCTATCGCAGGTATGCTGGAAGAGATTTCTTTTGAAATAAGCATCACCTTTGAACGTATTTTTCTGTTCCTTTCTGTTTGTCTGTTTATTTGTGTGTACATAAATGGTTAAATGAATAAAATAAAGTAGTAGTAGTAGTAGTAAAGAATTACTGGGTTTCTTCATACGGGTACGGTCAGCAACAGAAGTTGGTTAACACTACTCTTTTTGACATCATCTAACTAAATTAACACTAAAAGATTCGATAAACTGCTTTTTTCCGTTTAATTGTTAATGTTCTTAAAATTTTAAGTACTCTGTACTGATTTGAATTAAATATTTCGCTTAGTAATTAAGTTAAAAAAACTGCAAGTGGTAATCGACTTTTGTTGCTGACTGTACAGTCAAACAAACGCATAATAGGCAACTAACTTGTAACTGCTTGCCTCCTTTCGATCAATGTCGTGCGTGTACTTAGTTATTGTGCCTGGGATCCCACTTCTGAGTGAATCGATCAGCATCCCAATTGTATAACACACTTTCAATCACAATCCGAAGGATATTGCTAGTACATGGCTCATATGTTTGAAAAATTCGTCTGCATGACAACGTAAAAGACGCAATGAATGTTGTTAATTTGTCAAAATGAAAGGCATTGGTGCCGATTTTATTGTTCAGTAACTAACCTAAAATTAGAGAATCGCTGTCTTTTACTAACAGGCAGCGCGAGAAAAAGACGGCTGTAGCTGTACTTAGATAAAGATGTCAAAATAGTTTACGCCTTGCGCTTCACTATTTTTTTAATCGACATGTTCTTACATGTCGTCTAAATTTGTATGAAAATTTTATTTCAACTAAATTTGTCAGCTCTAACTTACGTCTTTCTTGTTTTATTAAAGAGATAAAGTTAGCAATAGCATTAAAGTTAGTTTTTGCACAACAGAATTACCTTCCACTATAGTTAGTTTAGTACACATTTTAGTGAAAAGACAGGCTAAAATGCCTGTAGGTATACCTAACGCTTTTCCTGACTGTACCTACGTATACGTAATCCTACCAATCCTTTGTTATGAGGGTGGCGAATTCACAGAAATGCTAGTTGCGTACTGCAACGATCAGTTTCGAGCATCCAAAGAGCTTTCAAACGACGCTTTCATGACGATCCGAAATTGATCATACGAGTACCATGAACTGGCTGGTTTTATTGACGTCCAATCCTTCCATGTCACTAGTATTGCTGAGATTGGTACATTTCCGAGCATTTACAGAAGGCATAAAGATGTAAACTATACGTAGTATCGCAAAAAGCTGAAATACAAACCAATACAATATTATATGCTTTATGTTACAATATAACTATTCTATCTTCGCCTTAAGATTGATCCGCAGTGGTAGCTCGATCCGTAGGTGTTTGATTGGAAAAACTTTTTTACAGAAAAATAATAGGTTACCTATGAAATTGCCGTTTTGTATGAAAAAATTTAAACGAATTTTTTTCATGTATTTTTTATTTGTATTAATCGAAGTAATCACCCATGCAATCAATGCATCTTTGCCAACACAGTGGCAGTTTATTGATGCCCTTCTTAAAGAAATCAGCTGGACGGGAGGCAACAAATTCTTCAAAGGCATTTCGTACTGCCTCTCGGGTATTGAATTTTTTTCCCGCCAAGAAGTTATCCAAATTCTGGAAAAAGTAGTAGTCTGTAGGCGCAAGGTCTGGTGAGTAGGGCGGATGACGGAGAGCTTCCAACCCCAGTTCTTGCAACTTGGAGACCGTCTGCTGTGCAGTATGAGGTCGCGCGTTGTCGTGCAGGAGCAGCGGAGACGAGCGATTGACCAATGCTGGTTGGAGATGTGCCAGCTTCTCCATCATTGTGTTCAGTTCTTCACAATACACATCTGAAGTAATGCTCACCCCGTTTGGTAAGAAGCTGTGATGAATCACACCGGCGCTAGACCACCAAACAGTGACCATCACTTTTCTAGGGGTAAGTTTTCGTTTAGGGCATTGTTTAGGTGCTGAACCAGGATCCAACTAACTTGTTGAGCGCTTGCGGTTATCAAACAGAATCAATTTTTCATCGCAGGTAACAATGCGGTTCAAAATTCCTTCATTTGTGTGTCTGCTGAGCAGTGCAAGGCACGTCTCGACGCGTACTTCGCGCTGGCGATCATTGAGTTCGTGGGGCACCCATTTGTCAAGCTTTTTTACCTTGCCAATTTGACGCAAATGGACCAATATTGTTTTGACGCTAACGTCGAAAGCTGCTGCTAATTCAGCCGTAGATTGTGTATCATCAGCTTCCACAATCGCCTTTAATTCGTCATTGTCGACCAAAGTCTTCGGACGACCGCGAGGTTCATTTTCAGGTCGAAATTTCCAGAACGGAAGCGAGCAAACCAATAACAAGTGGTGCGCTGGTTTGTAGTGTTAGCTCCGTAAACGTCGTTGATGTTGCGTGCCGCTTGTGCCGCGTTGCTGCCACGACGGTACTCATATTCCATAATTACTCGAATTTTTAACGTATCCATGATGACGAAAAAGATTGAAATGCGATGAAAATGTAAAACTAATCAATAAACAAATGACTACTTTTGGAAAAAAAAATCCATGTTTTTAAAATAAAATTAATTTGAAATTAGAATTCTTAGCCAAACAAAAATTATTTTGATTTGAAATGGCCTGTACTGCAGAACGGCAATTTCATAGGTAAAGACCTAATACAACCGACTTCCAAAAACAACACTACAAAGTGAAAAATAACTTTAATTTCGGAAGTCGGTGTCTGGTTATATGTATTTTCGTATTTTGCCACCGACATCTGAAATTAAAGTTATTTTTCACTTTATAGTGTTGTTTTTGGAAGTCGGTTGTATTTTTTTGTAAAAAAGTTTTTGGTTGTAGTACCTACAAAAAAGTGGGGAAAAAGTACGTACTATTGAAGCTAACTCAAAAACAACCCAAGCAAAGTTCATCAGTTTTTTAGGGGACCAACCCTTTCGAATAAGACAAAAAAATTTCAAATTGGACGGCTCTGTAAAAAGTTATGCGTGATCATACATAAAAAAAAAACATACGTGTTGAATTGAGAACCTCCTCCTGTTTTTTCGTCGGTTAAAAATGACGGCAGCGGGGTTTGACTCTACGCTGCCAAAAAACGCTCTCTAGGGAAACACAGCAACTTACTTCATAAATAACATTTCGGTGACGTCATTCGACGGTAAACTGCGACCGCTAAGAGGCGGCCACCGCAGTCTTAGAAAACCCTTTTTTTTTTTTTTTTTTTTTTTTTTGACGCTGAGAAATGCTTTATGCATCCCCGCTCGTGGGGGACGAGACGGGGTATGTGGGACTCCTGTCGGAATGACAGTATACCCACTAAAACTCAGCAGTGTTCCCACATCGCCGTGATGGGAGGGCCATGGGAAACCGGCACAGCCTTTACGTCCACAACCCTCCCGGCGCATGCCCGCCTAGCTGGCGGGCCCCGCGTGCCCCCCCGGATGGGGGGCTACGGGAATGACCGGGAACACCTGGCCATTCCCGTCCGACACTGGTGGGGGCCTGTGCAATACAGGCAAGGATGCCCCCACACCCGTTGCCTGCTGGCCCCCACCTGGGAGGAGTCGTCTGCTCCGACCCCTCCTCCGCTTTCGGAGCGGCGCCGCGTGAGGGTCGTCCTCCCGCGCGCGCTCCGCCGCCATTTCGGCCGCAGAGGATAGGGAGAGCGGCCGACGTCATACCGACACTCCTCTTCCCCTGCGGCCCCACCGCGTCCGCCATCAAACGGTGGCGGCCCCGTCAAGGCCGCGGAAGGTAGGGAGAGCGGCGCACCGCAATACCGGCACTCCTCTCCCGCCGCGGCCTCCAATCCTCAGCCGCGATGCCTCCCATAAGACACCGCGGCCCGCCTCAGTTGCGGTGTCGCCCATACGGCCACCGCAACCTACCCGCTGGCCGCTACGTCGTCGGCTTATCGGCAAAAGCCCTGACGAGCGGCCCCCGCATGGGTTCCTCTTCGCTTCACCGTGGGTGACCAAGCCACGGCTACTGAGCCCCCCCGCCTCGACAATGCGGGAACCCTCCGGGGGGGATCAGTCTTAGAAAACCCTAGTTTAAGTACTACAACTTTTTTAGTTTCTATATTGTGTCCGATCACGTGCCTATGGCAGACAAACTCCCGAAGACCTCATACTGTAGGTAATTTAACGACGAGGCCGCGTATGGTAATTTTGATTTTAGTCTTACGTGCCAAGAAACAACAGATACCTCTTTTGAACAAAAGCTTAAATGCCATAGATACAAACGTAAACGATATTGTAACAACATTTTCAAACAATAACTGCGTTTATCAAACGTCTATTGGAAGTCGTGCGATCATGAAACACGCCTAAACACGGAACTCTAAAGGAAAACGTATTGCCAATGTGTCCGCCAGTGTAATTGATCAGATGATGATTGAATACACTAGAAACACAGGAGGAGATACCTTACAGAGACTAAACTGTATGCTTAGGTAATTGTTCAGTGCGGTATTACCTACAGTCGTCTGTCAGTGTGTCAGCAACATCAATTCTCTCTCGTCTTCTCTCATCAAATCTCACAGGTTAATCTAGAAAGTTATCAACTTCTGAACCAGGCTATGCTGTGATGTCTTAATAAATCAACGCCTGCAACCAGGGCTTAAGCAAAAGTAATCGTTTCTGTATTACCATCGAAAAATTGGATTAAATGGATACGGGTCATAACTGAGCGTACTTTGTACAAATACTTTTAATGGATTACAAAATTTACAGGCATGTTGTCGAGAAACATGCAACTAAACTTTACTTTGATCAGTGCTAATAATGTTGGTCCTCTTAAGTCTCGATGTGCGTCGCTCCCGTCGTTTATGTCCCGCACAGCATGACCATGTAATATTGTGTGAAGTTATGTCTCTGTTGAATTACATTATCTACTCCTATGAACACGACACACGTATTTAGGACTGCTGCCAATTGACCTGCTGATTGTTATTGTATTCATATAATACATACTGCCTGAATATCAATTGCTAGTCTCGTTCAGTTTATTATACCAATATTATAATAAAGTATTATAACATTTGTGTAATAAACCGAATCGAGAAGCTCGTGGCTAAGTAATAACAGCCGTACGGGTTGATACATCAGGTTAAGCTACGTTAACCGTGGTTGATCCGTGGATGGGTGACCATCTTTACATACCGAGACTCTTTCGTGCCTCGGAAATCCCGTCATTCGTGGATCTTTGACAGTCGTTACGGGTCGTCAGAAGCCCGAAAGTCTGACAACCAGTCTTACCTAGGGGTATCGTATTACCCAGTTACTGGGTTGTGGAGGTCAGATAGGCAGTCGCTCCATATAAAATACTGGTGAACAGCTGCATCAGGTAGACTGGAAGCCGACCTCAACATAGTTGGGAAAAGGTTAGGCAGATTGATTTTATAATAAAGTATTATTACTTCTGTAATGAGCTTGTTTGTTGTGGGTCATCTGTGAGGGGGTTATTCCTATATGAGGTACCAGGGTTACAGATATTCAAAAAGTCACTTGAAATAATTCTACGTCAAGGCCAACGTATTACTGGGTCCACTTTTGTGCAAACAGATTATTCCTCCTCCTTTATCATTAAAAGCACTAGCTGAACAAAATTGGCATCCAGCATCTGTAAGTCTGACAAATAAAAAATATATATTAATTCCGCTTATACAATATACGACCAAAACAACCCTATTTGGTGATTCATCAGCATCACACTAATATTTTAAAGGTGAAAGTTTGTGAGTGTGTGTGTATTTGTATGTGTGTTACTTCTTCACGCTCAAACGGCTTGTCCGATTTGAATAAGAGTTGGTATGTAGATATCTTATACCCTGGATTAACACATAGACTACTTATATCCCGGTCTACGCAGGTGAAACCACGAGGCGCAGCTAGTTCTGGTAATATTTAAGAAAAAACTTAAATTATAATACAACAACAGTTGCACACCTTTTTCGTAGTGAACCAAGTAAAAAAATACTAAAATATAGTAATTAAATTAAAACTACTTAAGCTAGACGAACCCTAACAGAAGCAAGATGAAGGAAACTTAAATCAAATTAAGTAAGAAGAAGTGAACAGTATTTAAGCCACGACTTCACTCAAGTTATGTTAACTTTGTTTACATTTAAATATGGACGTGTCTGCAGATGTTCTTTTTCCAACATTTTACTAAACTATTCACTTTGATAGTGAAAGTTTCGATTAAGTTCTTCATGGACTTACATTTTAAAACTAAATAGTAAATATCTTGGTTGTTATTCTGTTTAATAGTTTTGAAACTGTTGTGTACTTTAATTAGGAAATATTTTACGTGATAAATTAGTTTTAAAAGAGAGTTTCTCACAGAAGAAACATTCAAACTTTTCTTTTAAAAACAAGCCGAATTGTGTTTTAGTTAAATAAATAAATAACCGTTCATTTATTTATTTAATACTGCATTTTGCACTTTCTCCATTTTTTTTACCAATTTATTTTTGTGGCATTTTTTAGCTGTCAACTTTTGGGTAATGCAGAGTGAACCAGTGGAAGGTGCAATTACGAAAAATTGAAGAAAAAATAATAATTTACGTACATATTATAAGGAGAGATAAAAAAATACAATACAATTAAAACTCAAACATAATATTTGACTGTATGCACCAACACACGTTTTTTTATCTATATAGGCAGGTGTGCTAGGTACTGCATTTTTTGTAAGAGCTGGATTATGCTTCGGACAAACAATACTCTTCCTGTGGAACGAATATTGGACCACCCTGTAACAATTTGACATGACAGAAAATGTCGCCTTATTCGCCTCGTGCCTTCTATGTGACTCAGGCTTCCAGATGCGCTATAAATTAAACCTTTAATTTAAATCACGTAATTAATGTTAATGGTAGGTAATTCTATGAACATTTACTTTAATTAGTGACACTAAATTTTGTACATTTAATACTTTTAATTATATTACCAACCCTTTGGAAGGAATTATTCAAAGTGAAAAATCAATGTCAAAGACTTTTTCTTTTCCAGTCAATGGCAAAAGTAAAAATATTTTATTACGTTAATAAGCTGGGCCCAGCAGGTGTCAGGTCAAATAATTTATTTCAATTAAACATTTAGACATAAAAGGCAATTTGAATCTCAAAATTATGATAAAGAATATGGCCATTAAAAGTATTTCACAAGTCTATTTTAAGTTTTCAAGTTAACACGAGAAATCGAATCAATCAATCTGCCTACCCTTTTCCTAACTATGTTGAGGTCGGCTTCCAGTCTAACCGGATGCAGCCAACTACCAGTATTTTACTTAGAGCGACTTCCTATCTGACCTCCACAACCCATTAACTGGGTAATACGATACACCTTGATAAGACTGGTTATCAGACTTTCGGTCTTCTGACGACCCGTAACGACTGTCAAAGGTCCACGAATGACAGCCGGGACCAACGGCTTAACGTGCTTTCCGAGGCACGGAGGCGTCTCGGTATGTAAAGACGGTTACCCATTCACGGACTGACCCCTGCAAGTGCAGCTTAACCTGATGGATCGATCCGTGCGACTGTTATTACTTAGCCACGAGCTCCTCCTCCTAAACACCAAAAGATACAACGAAATAATATTTATATTTGTCAGCATCAACAAAAAAGATCCGCTGGATGCGGGAAGCACAGAACCAGTCGAAGTGGCGTGCTTGGGGGAGGCCTGTGTCCAGAAGTGATGAATAAAAAGGAGGCCAAGTGCGAGTCGGATTCCCACACGAAGGGTTCCGTATCACTGTACAATATTTAACACTATTTATTTAACACGTTTTTTGTATGAGGACTGCCTTTAATTATTTCTTGTTATAGCGGTCTTAATAGTACACACTCTGTGAGAATTTAAAGTGTCTCCTTATTATGGCTCAAAAGATACAGCCATTTAACAGACGGACGGACTGACAACGGAGTTTAGTAATAAGGACCCGTTGGCGGCCTTTGGTACGGAACCCTAAACAATATCCGAACCAAGTTCATTTTGTTTACTTTTCAATTTGCACGGAAAAACGGACCTTGTCCAGTCCATTCACGATCAAACAAGGTAACCTTAGATGAATAATGTGCCTCGTAAATACCTGACAGAACCGACAGAAGGTGTTTTATACCCCAGCACTTATACATCCGTATAGAAAACGATCAAGAGAGAAATAAAAACCGTTGGAGCGTACCAGAATGCCTTTTACACTTTTATAATAGATCAACAGATCTAGTCTGCGCTTTCTTTAAATTATTAGATATAATTATCTAGATCTAGAGAAAACATTGTAAGGTATGCGATCAGTCTAGACTAAAAAGACGTTTTAAAGTTGACAGGCATTACTTTTGCTGTAATTTAATAAGAGTTTTTTGAGATTTAGTCATTTTAATTTAACAACATTTTTATTAGGCGTTTTAGTTTTATTCATTATAATAAATATTTGTTCCATTGCCTAGAAGATAAACATATAAATTATAGAACTACCTATAACGCGATCACAATAGGCTTTCTTCAGGAGACCATATTTAAGAATTTCAAAGTTTAAGCACATTCGTAATCGTGTGTAGTAAATAGGCTATTTATAACTTATACCAGCTTATCCGCCAGACATTGTCCTGTCAAAATTTCAATTTCTTTTTATAATCCGCGGGTAGTCTAAACAAAAGGTATTAGAGCAACCAAACAAAAAATCAATTCTAATCGTTCAAGCCGTTTTTTAGTTTTAGCGTTACTATTGCACGGCAATTGATTTTTATATACCGGGTGTAATTTTAATAATATTTATCCTCCTAAGGACATTCATCATTACGAACAACTTTTACTCATTCCGTCTAGCCTTTTTCCAACTATGTTGGAGTACGCTTCCAATCTAACCGGATGCAGCTGAATACCAGTATTTTACATGGAGCGACTGCCTTTTTTTTTTTTTTTTTTGTTGACGCTGGGAAAAATGCATTACGCATGCCCACCCGTCGGGGGACGGGTGGGGTATGTGGGACTCGGTAAATCCGGTATACCCACTAAACGACCCAGCGGCACTCCCGCATCGCCGTGACGGGAGGGTCATGGGAAACTGGCTCAGCCTTTACATCCACAACCCTCCCGGCGCATGCCCGCCTAGCTGGCGGGCCCCGCTTGCCCCCCAGCAGGTTGAGGGGCTACGGGAATGGCCGGGAGCACCTGACCATTCCCGTCCGGCACTGGTGGAGGTCCGTGCGATACAGGCAAGGGTGCCCCCGCACCCGTTGCCTGCTGGCCTCCACCTGGGAGGAGTCGGAGATGAGTATCAAACTCACGTCTTCTTCGACCCCTCCTCCGCCTTCGGAGCGGCGCCGCGTGAGGATCATCCTCCCGCGCCCGCTCCGCCGCCTCCTTCTGGGACATGACGTGTTCGCAGAAGGAGGCGACCGCCGCCCAGGACCTCTCATCCGCCAGCATGGCGTTAACCACGCCGGGGAGCGAGAGGTCCGGTCCTATCACCGCGACCAGATCGCGGCGCGTCTCGGACCACGACGGGCACGACCCGAGGGTGTGCTGCGCCGTGTCCTCCGCCGCGCCGCAACCGTGGCACGACGGCGTCTCCTCCCGTCCGATTCGGTGCAGGTACGACCCGAAACAGCCGTGTCCGGACAGCACCTGCGTCAGACGGAAGGAGAGGAACCCGTGCGACCGCTCGAGCCAGTCTCGCAGCACTGGCCCGAGCGCATCGAGGGTCCGGCGGCCAAAGACTGCAGTGGCGAGTTCTCCCGTCCAGTGGACGACGATGGCGTCTCGCGACTCCCGTCGGAGGGCCTCACGCTCTTCCGGGGCCGGGCGTTCTCCTCTCGCCCTCCGCCCCGCCGTCCACTCGTATACTCTGGCGAGCACCCACGCCTCGAGTTCCCAAGGGGGGGTGCCGGCCAGAGCACAGGCCGCCGCAAAACCCACCGTCCGGTAGGCCCGCGCGACCCGCTGGGCTATGGCCCTCTGAGGCGCCCGCAATGCGGCGGCGTTCTCCCTCCTTCGGAGGGAGTCTTCCCAGATGGGGGCACCGTAGAGGGCCATGCTCCTCAAGATGCCGGCGTAGAGCTGCCGGCATCGCGCGCTGGGCCCGCCCGAGTTGGGCAGCAGCCACGAGAGCGCCCCTGCAGTCTTCAGCAGGCGCGACGACAGCCCGCTAAAATGCGGGCCGAAGCGCCACCTGCTGTCGAGTACGAGGCCCAGATATTTCATCTGGGCCTTTACCTCGATTCTGACGCCCTCCACGAAGATGTGGGCGTCAGATGGGGGGCGCTGCCGAGGTCCGTGGAAAAACACGGCCTCGGTCTTGTGCAGCGCCGCCGTCAAACCCAGGCGGCGGATCCTCCCTGCCACCAAGGATCCGCCCGCCGAGGCCAAGTTGGCCGCCTCCCGGAAACTCCCTCCCCGGGCGGTGAGGAGAGTGTCGTCCGCGTAGCAGACGACACTCGTGCCTCGGAGGAGAGTTCCCCTCAAGAGCCAGTCGTAGCCGACGTTCCACAGGAGAGGTCCCACGACCGAGCCCTGCGGAACGCCGGCCCCGACGGCGTATCGCCGGACTTGGCCAGTCCTGTCCACCAGGACGATCGCCCGGTCGTCCAGGTAGCTGGCCAGCAGACGCCGCATGTACCGAGGCACTCCGTGGAATCGGAGCGCCTCCAGGATCGTGGAGTGGGGAACAGAGTTGAAGGCGTTGGCTATGTCGAATGACACGGCCAACAACCCGTCCCCCGCCTCCATCGCCTCCTTCGCCTGGTCCTTCAGGCGGGTCAGCGCGTCCACCGTCGAGCGCTCAGCCCGAAAACCGAACTGAGCGTCCGACAAGTCCGGCCCGATGGTCCGCAGATGGCTCTTGAGGCGGGCAGCGATTATCCCCTCGAACATTTTCCCGACCTCATCGAGCAGAACGATGGGCCGGTATGCCGAGGGGGAGTCCGCTGGACTCCCTCCTTAGGCGTCGATATATAGTTATATAATAAGCCTATCTAACCTCCACAACCCAGTTACTGGGTAACACGATACCCCTTGGTAAGACTGGTTGTCAAGACTTTCGGGTTTCTGACGACCCGTAACCACTGTCAAAGATCAAAGAATGACAGCCGGGACCAACGGCTTAACTTGCTTTCCGAGGCACGGAGGGGTCTCGGTATGTAAAGATGGTCACCCAGATGGGTGACCACCATGACGGACCGACCGCGGCAAGCGTAGATTAACCTGATTTGCGGCTTTTATTACTTAGCCACGAGCGCCTCGAATCAACAACTTTTATTAAGGGACTAAACCTGAAATCGCGAAAAAATAATCAGCTGATTTTTTTGAACCCTTAAGAGGATAAAGATGATTAAAATTACACCCTGTATAAGAAGTTTAAAAGACTGCTAAATAGACTGCTAAATAAATGGCCTCTAATACTCAATTTGCACACTGACAAAACTTCATCTTCCTGATCACCGAAATTAAACAAACAATCCTTAAAATCGAATTTGTTAAAATATGGGGTGATGAAACTAAAATTAATTAATTTCATCTTAGCATAGAGTCGAGACGTCAACTTTTACGACTTAATGTAATTTTACATAGTTAACATCAACAATTCAGTACGAATGCATATATTTGAACATATATTTATATTATATTTTGCTGTCAAAATTACAGTGTTGCCAAAATAGGAACCTCGAATTGGATCACCCTTTAGTTTTGACTCCCACGCTGACCATTAAGGATTTAATTAAATTTTACTGAGTTGTGGAGGTCAAATAGGCGATAGCTCCATGTAAAATACTGGTATTCAGCTAGACTAGAAACTGACCCCAACACTGTTGGGAAAAGGCTAGGCAGATTGTAGATCAATGTATGGGAGAACATGTTTTCAACTACAATGTTACTACCACCGGAGGGGGGGGGGGGCTGTGGCGGTGGTCGGGACGCTAGGAGCATGTGCTTTCGCCGCGCGTGCTGGGATGGCGGGCAGGTCGTTACGTCTATGTAAGTAATAAAACTATGTGTCCCCTTACCTTTTACCTTTTATAATGTTGCATTAGTGTTAAGAAAACTTAAGAGCTGTGTCCACGAGAACACTGCCGACAAACTGTCCTGCAGTTTGGCAGAAGATTTGTGAAGTACTCTTGTGTAATTTTTGTTGAATTAAAATAAAAAAAATAAAAAAATACTGGTATTCAGCTAGACTAGAAACTGACCCCAATACTGTTGGGAAAAGGCTAGGCAGATTGTAGATCAATGTATGGGAGAACATGTTTTCAACTACAATGTTACTACCACCGGAGGGGGGGAGGGGGGGCTGTGGCGGTGGTCGGGACGCTAGGAGCATGTGCTTTCGCCGCGCGTGCTGGGATGGCGGGCAGGTCGTTACGTCTATGTAAGTAATAAAACTATGTGTCCCCTTACCTTTTACCTTTTATAATGTTGCATTAGTGTTAAGAAAACTTAAGAGCTGTGTCCACGAGAACACTGCCGACAAACTGTCCTGCAGTTTGGCAGAAGATTTGTGAAGTACTCTTGTGTAATTTTTGTTGAATTAAAATAAAAAAAATAAAAAAATACTGGTATTCAGCTAGACTAGAAACTGACCCCAACACTGTTGGGAAAAGGCTAGGCAGATTGTAGATCAATGTATGGGAGAACATGTTTTCAACTACAATGTTAAGTTTGTTTTTGGGATAAAAACATTTCAACTATGGAACCCTTCATTGTGCGTGGTCCGAAACGCACTTGGCCGATTTTTTTTTTGGTATATTGATAGCAAGACTAGTTCTCAACTTCAAATTCAAAACTTCTAAGGCAATTCTATTGTTCTTAGTAGGTAAACATCTAACTTAGCAACAGTTAAGCTAAGTAAGACTAGGTACAGACAACAGCACATCAAGTTATACCAAACTGGCATATTTCTCCAAATGATTTTAAACTTTAAAATGTTGAAAGTTTAGTTCAAAATCGAATGAGAAAATTTTATAGTTTGTGGCAACTTGACCTGCTGCTGTGTGTACAATAGATATCTGTCAACCACGATCCAATTACTAGGTAAAAGCGGTATCCTTATGCTTGATCGGTTGGCAGACTTTCGGGCTTCTGATTAATAATTAAGTAATAAATAATTACTTATGTATTTGACATTGTTATTAGATTTGCTGAATATCTACATTGAGGAAAACATGGATCAGATAATAATACATCATCTATATCCATTTCTCTCTCTTTTAATTTCTACATAAGTAGATAATGTGAAACCACAAGAGAAATTTAGGCAACGCCCATGAAAATATATTAACCTTTTTAAAAGCAGCCTTCTTCGAAATTACTTATAACAAATATTTCAACAAGATAATTATTAAACAAACACTTTTTAACAGTTACTACAAAATCGAATAGATCAAAAAAAAAAAAAAACGACTAAAAAAAAAAATAATAAAAAATGACTGAAAAGTATTCAATACCTTTCAGTTGAAACAAGATCAACTGAAATGTTTTAACATTTCAGTTGATCTTGTTTCTTTGTAATAAATTCCTGTGGTATTTATACCACAGGAATTTATTACAAAGGAGAACAAAGGTCAGACTACGCCAGCATAGATGTCACTTTTACATATTTTCCCAAAAAAAACAGTTTTTTTCATAAATTAGAAGACTTAGAATAAAAAACTTTTTTGCAAAAAAAAAATAACTGACTTCCAAAAACAACACTATAAATTGAAAAATAACTTTAATTTCAGAAGTCGGGTGTCTTTATGTAGATCTTTAGTTTAGTTCTATGCCACCGACTTCCGAAATTAAAGTTTTTTTTCACTTTGTTTGTTTGTTTGTTTGTTTGTTGTTGTTGGTTGTTGGTTGTTATTTTTTTTTAAAGTTTTTTAGTTTTCAATTTTTAATTATGACACAGAATATATGTATAATAGTACAAGTACAGAAGATTCACTCACCAAATTTATTTTAAAAATAGCGACTCTTGCTACGACATAATAAAGTGCAATTCAGGTCGCACAGCGTTAATTACCTACAGTTATATTCACCTAGAAGTTGTCTCTCTGTTTCTATCGCGTAACTCTTATACCTTCTGACTCGTAAGGGTTGTTTTCTTTTACGACGCGGCGCGTGAGTGAGTATCGAACGAACGTGCACCCCGGCCGCCGCGCGGCAGCCCACACTGAATTAGCTCGACAAGTCGAGTACGCCGCGTACATGTAGCTTCATACCTAAAATATGGAGTGCGCCTGGCCTGGATATGGTACTTATCCCACACCAATTCGTATCCCTACCACTACTTGCTATTTAAACAACAGTGACGGAACTAGTAGAACATCATCAATACACGCAAAGTGGAATAAATATATATTATCGAAGCTAACTCAAAAACTGCCCAAGCAAAGTTACTACAATTTATATGGGACTACCTCTGAAGTATGACCTACCAAACAAAAAAAGAATCATCAAAATCAATTCATAATTGGCGGAGTAATCGCGTAACAAACATACACAAAAAAAAACATACGATGAATTTGAGAACCTCCTCCTTTTTTTAAAGTACCTTACCTTTTTTAAAAAAAATACCAATGATTTAACGCCCCCGTTGAAAAGCAAATGAGCAAGTTAATTTTAAAAGTAAAGTCATGGGGCATTTCACCGGGGGTCGAGCGGAGAGCGGGACACACACGATTTTTTATTATTTTACTATAGTATAAAAAATATCCCACTCGTATTTTCGAATAAAGTAAAACTTAAGATGAAATTGCGAAACCATCCAATTATCTTTCTAAAAGCTTATTTTAATTTAAATTTTTATGTGTGTAATACAAAAAAAAATCAGCCAAGTGACTCTCGGACCACGCACAATGAAGGGTTCCGTAGTTTGCATGAAATTTATGCCAAAAACAAACATAACATTGTAGTAGAAAAACATGTACTCCCATACATCGATATATGCCACGGTCAACTTTATCTGCAAATGTAAGTTTATAATCGCAAAAAAATCTAGAATCTTCTTGCCAAATTTCATGATTCTAGGTCAACGGGAAGTACCTACCCTATACGCTTTGATTTATTTGCAAGTATCAAAATATGTCGTAAAAATGGCAGTATTTTATTGCGTTGATTTAGAAGCTTGATTTTTTTAGAGCTCTAAGGGACCGCATATACCTACGTATTCGATATTAATTTCAACTTGATACCTCCACGCGTTTCTGAGACAGATAGACAGACGAACAACGAAGTGATCCTATGAGGGTTCCGTTTTTTCCTTTTGAGGTATGAAACCCTAAAAACTAATTCCAAAACCACATTAAGACTTTTCACGAAAAAGTTTCTAAATGGAGTCTTAAAAGGTATATTAATTTATATTCACATCGTGGTCTGGTCTGAGCGTAGGTACACACGTGCTGAGAAAATAACGCGTAGCTTTCAGAAACTTTAAATAAGTAATAGAGACAAGAGAATAAGAAAAAAATACTTTAAAGAATTTTAAAACGTACCTACACTTAGAGAATTTATAACAGAATAGAATTAAGTAACAGTTCATGTCAAGATGATAAACTAAAAAAAAAAAAAAAAAAAAAAAACATCGAAAAATGGCCACATCTGTACCATCACATATGATTATAAGGTACTGTAACTTTGCATCAATGAATATTCTTCTCACTCTGAAGGGCAGACTAATAAAAATCAAAAATCTAGAAAGAAAATCTGCAAACGTACGTCTTACGTATAGAATTGTGATCTAACTTACGACAGACAATCTAGGGTCACAAAGAAAATATCATCATCATAAGCTTTCACGGTTCAGAATAAATGTATGAGAAAATAGAGGTAGGTATAAATCTTCGAGCGAGAAACTTTATGAGCCCTAGAGTAAAAAAGAGTTTGAATCTGTCAATCTTTACTAAACTAGCGACACTTTATGATGGCGCTGGGACAGCTAACTTTGTCTTTTATTTTCTTTTATAGACTATTATAGGTATTCTAGTGTTTGAATTTTATTTTATTCCCCTAGGGAATATACAACGTGTCGCTTTGCATCCTTGTCAATTTTAAGGGTGTGGTATAGACCATCAAACCGAACAACTTTTTCCATGGCACCAACATCGTAATAGCGAAAAAATAATCAGCCGTCCCATTTGCATGCATTTGCGTTGAGTAGATATGGAAGTTTTCTATAGGACAGTTGAAATTTTTTTCGCGAATACGATGTTGGTCCCATGGAGAAAGTTATTCGGTTTGATGTTCTGTACCCCACCCTGAAATTTGACGAGGATACAAAACAACACGTTTTAGATATTCGTGAGCGTGTCCGTGGCATCACACAGACCCTATCAGAATAACAGTTGCGTTGCGTATTTATTTTTTAAATATCGCAGCTTTATGCTGAGATAGGAGCCTTTTTTGCCTCGCGCAGGTCTTTTTTTTTTTGTTTTTTAATGTTTATTTTGTTACTTTTATTTGCTCCTTCTTTATTGTATTTCCTGTGCGTATCCCAAATAAAATATTTTTCTTTTCTTTCTTTTATAAATTCGAAAGTAACTCTATCTCTCTGTCTGTCTGTTACCTTTCACGCCTAAGCCACTGAACGGATTTCGATAAAATTTGGCTGAATGATACTTGGCGAACTATTTCAATACTATTTGTAAGCAGCCTAAAATTATCCCCAGACACAATTAAAAGGCCGCTGTTAGTATGAGCGCGAGCGTGATAATTATATGGTTTGTGTCCAGAGGGATGTTTGATCGCTACGATTAGTCTGGCTGCTTACAAATAGTATTGAAATAGTTCCCCGAGTATCATAGTATAAAAATTAAGACTCAAACTAAAAGTAAGATGACGTAATTTTTTGCGAGCTTTAAAGCGTCTGGCGGAAAAAGCCACCAACAGGACGTGTTTGGCAGTGTTAATTATTATCAATATTCTGTAAAACATATAAAAATCAGCAGTCAGACTTTAAGAAAAGTGAGTAGTATTTTTACGTAACTTTAGTACGTGATACCTGAAAATTGGGCGTCGGCCCAAGCTAGCAGGTAAGCGTACGTTCAAAGTACATACTAACACTACTCTATCCCATACACCTTGTAAATCAGAAAATAAGTAAGGTCTGGCAGTCCTGAGTTAACGTAGCGATTTGAGTTTGCACAGTTACATCAGACGGCCCTATGTTCTCCACATGTACTTTCCCGTGGGATGTTTTCCGACATCCACGCGGGCGACTCCGCGGGCTTTTGCCCGCAGCTAATAGCGTGGGCGGGTCGATGCGATGCTTTAGTATATTACTGTGGCTTACGACTTCCATGCGAACGAAGTCGCGGCAGAAGTCAGATTTAGTATAATATAAGCCACTCATGTTGGATAAACTACAATGAACAGTCAAGCCAGAATTAGCCAGCCAAGGAAATGGCCAGTATTTTCCTCTGACGGCATTCAAATTAGGAATCTCAGTTCATCGCTAGTTTGTACAATAAATGCTGTTCAAAATCCGGAGCATATTTTTGGTAACGTTCAACTAGATATCACCGATTGTACCCCATTGACCTTCACAGCTCGGTGAATAACACACAATTGATTAGTCCCCGTATTCATGCACAATTCATATATTTTATTGGTCTCAAACCGATCAAATCAAATTTATTCGTCTCAAACGAAAAATCTTCTAGATTGTTCTCAACTTTTTTAGCCATTCTTTCCACCATGGCTTATTCATGCCAATGGGTGTAAACCTCATTTATATGTTAACTAACTTCATACTTACATATTCAAATATAATCATCACGATCTGAACCAAATTAGATTTTTGCTCTATCATCAAAAATAGGCATATATTTGCATAGTAATGTCACGCAGATTTTTCGTACAGGGTGGCTCGTTAATCGGCTCATGAATCTAAACCTTTTCCTTCAGTGTTTTAAGCTTATGAAAGAATCAGCTGCCAGTTATGGTCATTTGATTTTTTTTTTATCAAAATATTAGGCAATCGAAGTATCCTCATAACTAAAGGCAGCATCTGTCTGACATTAATCCTGAAATAGACTTTATTGGCGCAGCCGAGTGAGTCACACACTTTTTTTTTTTAAAGCATTTCACTTTTTTATTTTGTACTAGCTTTTGCCAGTGGCTTCGCCTACGTGGAGGGTGGAAATTATCCCACGGAAACGTACTAACGGAATAAAAACGATCCTATGTCCTAATCCAGGTTATGGTAGGTGGTGGTGGTGGTATGTTAGGTTATGGTAGTGATTGTGGTGGTTATGGTGGTGGCGGTAAGGCCGCCCATTGTATATTTTGTAGTGTTTGATTATGTCTTTTTTTTTTGCTATGTATTTTTGTGGTGTACAATAAAGTACCTATATATAAATAAATAATAATAATAAACATGGTCGCATGTGCCAAATTTATCTAAATCAGTTCAGCTGTTTTAGCGTGCATACGTATCATACGAACAAACTCATTTTTGCATTTGGTTTTCGTGTTTCATGAACTTTTGTCAAATATCTGTTATTCTTTCTTTTTTATAACCGACTTCAAAAAAGGAGGTTCTGTATTCGACCCGTATGTATGTATGTATATATGTATGTATGTTTGTTTGTCCGCGATTTTCTCAAAAACGAATGAACCAATTTTGATTATTCTTTCACTTAAGTGATCTACATACTTTCAGGAAGGTTTTAGTATATAATACATTATGTATTTATTCTTCTGTACGAAGTTATATACATAAATGCACTGTATCTCCGTCATTTCTAAATGGATTTTGATGATTCTTCTTTTCGTTTGACTTGGGCTTACCTACTTATTTAGTATTTCTATATTTAACTAAAAATGGAAAAATAAATTTACTTTAAAAAAAGTAAAAACCGACTTCAGAACCAAAACCGAATAAAATAATTTTCATAACACACTTAACAGCTTCTGAAGTCGATGTCTTCAATTCTTCATGTACTTTAGCTTGACACCGACTTCAGAAGCCGATAAGTGTTTTATGAAAGTTATTTTATTCGTTTTTGGTTTTGAAGTCGGTTTTTACTTTTTTTAAAGTAAATTTATTCATTAATCGTTTCGGTAGTAGTATTAGGTAAACTTTTAAGTGTCTGATTAAGATGTTATTGTTACCTATAGCTTTTCATTCATAGTACCATTTTTTTTATTCCGTGGCAGGTACCATCGCTTACATTTGCACTCTTTTTTTTTGCATGTCCACGATGTTACATTTATTTATTTTGCACCAGAAACAATAATCAAGAACCAAAAAATGATTTTTTTTCCTAAATCACGTCACCAAAGTCAACTACTCTGTGTATCTACATGGCAAAGTAAACGGATCTATAGAAAATAAACATGATCAATCTTCATCCATTAAAAATAATGATTTCTTTCTCAGAGTATTTTATGTCTTTATACGCACCTGTTGGTTTCCTTTCATCTTATTATAAATAACATCACGCCTCTTTTTGCGGGCTTATGTTCCACTTTGATTAAATTTGTATACATACCAGTTAATTCAATTTTTTCTTCTAGAAAGGTCCTTTATAAAGTGCTCACACCAGAGTCAAAACGATTTTTTCCATCGAAGACAGAACGGTTTTTTAATGTGTCAAAACAGTTTCTTCAGTACACTTTTGAAATAATTGACGCCTTTGACTATGACACTCTTTTTGCTAGATTGCGCGCCATCATATTTCTAGTAGAGCCTAGAGCGAATGACACAGCCTAACTATAAAGGCAAATAATGTAGGCTTGCACATTAAACTTCCATTAAAAGTCCATCTTGTATCTATTGTAACAAAATGTTAATAAGACCATCTTTGTTTTATTTATTTTTTCTTTATTTTTTTTTCTTTTCTTTCTTTTTTTTTATCTTTATCTTTTTTATAAGATGGTAGCCGCCGTAGAAGTTACATTCCACAGTAACTGTATCTCGTGAACCGTAATTGGTAGACAGTTGAAATGTTCACAGATTGAGTATTTCTATTGCCACTATAGCAAACAATAATAAAAATAAAATTAATTTAAAAATTAAAGGAGGTCCCCATAAAAGAAACTTATTATTTAAAACTGAAGTATTTTTTAAAAACCTGTTGTGTTCAATATTGTACGGTGCTACGGAACCCTTCGTGTGCGAGTCCGACTCGCACTTGGTCAGTTTTTTTAGGGGCGGCCCCAATTTGTCTTGTTCACTTGCTCAAAGAAAATATAATAAGAGGCTGAATCCTTGAACTCTGTGTCAAATCATATAGGGATATATAATTTATAAAACGGAAATAATTGCTGTAGCTTTGCGAAGTACGCTTTCATACGGTATGGTATACATTGCAACGTTCAACTGAGAAGACGTATTGTCAAGTTACCGACCGAATTCTTGTTGTCATACTCGTAGTACATCTGGGCTATTGCATATGAAACAAAAATAAAACATTGGATCCTCAGAATGATCGATCGAACATACACTTCTGGACACATCTATTGGCCCACCTTAGAGTTTAGGTTTCGATGGCCCCTACCGAAATATAATTGCTAGATTGAACAAAAACTGTTGATGCAGTTTTAAACCTGATACATTTTACCATCTTTTTCGATCGTATTGTTTTAAATTTGAATTCAGAATACCATACGACATGGAGCTACGCCTAACAAGTCGGATATGCGCCTTGTTAAAGGCAATTGATTTTTGAATAAAAAACATGTTTTATCAAATAAAGGTTTAATTTAATAACGCGTGTTGCCTCCATGGGCATCTACCACAGCTCTCATACGATTAGGCATAGAGTTTATCAACCGCTCTATGAAATTTTGAGGGATCATCTCCCATTCCTCTTCTATGGCAGTTTTCAACTCCTGCATCGTCTGGGCAACTGGCTGACGAGCCCTAACACGTCTTTTTAGCTCGTCCCACATGTGCTCAATGGGGTTCATGTCTGGGCTTCTGGCTGGCCAGTCCATAACAGTGATGTTCACATCCCGAAGATATTCCCTGACGATGCCGGCCGCATGGGCTCTTGCATTATCATGCATAAAAAGGAAATTTGGGCCCACATAGTCCGCGTATGGTATCACGTGAGGTTCTAAGCACTCACGAATGTACCTTTCAGCATTTAATGTTGGCAGCCGTGGTCCTGTAACAACCTCAAGTTGAGTTTTGCCGCTCGCGGATATACCGCCCCAGACAGTCCATGAGCCACCGCCATAAGCAACCCTCTCTTCAAAGCAGCATTGTGCGAAACGCTCTCCCTTACGTCGGTAGACCTTCTTCCTTCCATCATTGCCATGTAACACAATTTTAGACTCATCAGAAAAGAGTACACGGCTCCAATCTTGCTGTGTCCAATTTAAATGACTGCGTGCGAAATGAAGGCGCGCTGTTCGGTGGGCTCGCGTTAGTTTGGGGCCATTAGCTGGCTTGTGTGGTACCATATCGCGTTCTTTTAACCTTCTCCGAACAGTTCGAGCGCTCACAGATACTCCGTGGAAGTCGCGAAGTTGGTTTTGTATCTCAATGGAGGTAAGGTGACGATTTCTCAAGCTGGTCGTCACGATGAATCAATCCTGCCTTTCAGTTGTGACCCGAGATCGTGGCCTTCCTTGGCGACGAACAAAGCCGCCAGTCTCTAGGTACCTCCGATAAACATTTCGGACCGCAGATCGACTTAAATTAAGTTGAGCACTCACGTTTCTTTGGCTGTGTCCGGCCTGAATAAGTGCCACAGCTTGGGCGGCGACTTCAGGTGAAGTATCCATAGATTATTGATAGAACCTCACCTTAATGTTAAGAATAAGTAATGTTTGTTGCAAAACCAAAGATATCAATCACTTTTTCAAGAATTAAATCCAAGCAAACCAATAAAACCAAGTTTTCTTAGTATTCGATTGTTTGATATCAACAAACAGGCTTTAAATTGTTTTTTGTTTCTTTAAATTCTGTGTTCGAAATTCAAAAAAAGACTATTGAATAAAATTGTGAATGTGCCAGGTTCAAAACTGCATAAAAACTTTTTGCTCGACCTAATATAAAATTATAGCTAGGACCAAACGAAACTGAAAATACAAGGTGGGCCAAAAGATGTGTCCAGAAGTGTAGTATTAATGGTTGCGAAAAAGTATGATGTTAGAGGTGTTGAGCTGCTAAGCCAATAATTGTTCAGGTTGTAGACCGGTTGATCTTCTATTCTATAAATCTCACCGTGAAAACTTAGGTGAAGTGAACTGTCAATAGTGTCAGTCAATCTGGCATTAGGTGAAATGACAGTCGGTCTATGTTGTAAAAATCTCACCGTGTTAACTTAAGTGAAGTGAGCTGTAAGTAGTGTCAACCCCCTGGCATAAGATGAAAAAGTGACAGCTTACTGCTCACTTCACCAAGTTATCACGGTGTGATTTTTACAGAATAGCACTTCTGTAGTGCTATTCTGTTCACGTTAAGCTCATTTCACCGATGTTTTCACAGTGTGATTTTTACAAAATAGAACGACTGGTCTATACGCTGAACAATGATTGGCTTAACACCTCAACACCCCTAGCATCATACTCTTTCTTGTTGGTTTTATTTAACATCCCACTGACTAAACTGAAATGACCCATGTCCCTGTACACTTCGACCGAAATATCTTGGCGAGTCTGAACATTGGCACTACGAACACGCATGTTCTCTCACTCACACTCGCCTCATTTGGTTCATAAAAAATGTTACTGCGCAGCCTTCTGCGTGAAGTTCGGGCCCACCAAGATATTTTGGCCGCGCTAAATACCGGAACACGTCAACTCTACCTGACGACAGAAATAGGTATAGATATGATAGGGTTCACCGCATTTCCTCTGAGTCTGAACCCAGTCACCCTTTGGCATATGCGGTCCAATAGTTCACGCGTGGGAAGGCATAACCTTTAATTACCATCACAACTCTGCCGTGCAATGGCAACATACTTTATTTAAAAAACTAGCAGTTTTCATAAATCGCGATTATCAATTTTTTTTGGGATGTTGGCCATAAAATCTTTAAAATGCTACGAATTTCTTTGAATTTTGAATAAGTTTATAATTGGATTAGTATCTAAACAACCGCAGAGAGAATTTACAAAATTTAAAAAAAAAGTATTAAAAAAGGCCTGGACATGTGAACTAGTTGAAAGCCATTGTTAAAACAAAATAAAAAATTAATTCTTTGTTGGCATTAAAAATGTGTAAAACAAAGTGACGCCCTGACTAATACTCAGTGCCCTGACCCCGTGCTAGGTAAAAACACATGTGTCACAGGAGTCAAAAAACACAAAACACGACACGTCTAGCATCTCTGGAACTCGCTTTCAACAGAATTATGACTAATATCTTGAACAATGTGGGTTGTTTGCCCACACATTATAGCTGTTGTCCGCAACTTCATTAGCCCAAAAATGTTAACCCACATAAGCCCTCGTTACATCCACTTACCTACTTACTTCAAAAGTTTCAAAATCCTCTTTATAGTGCTCCTCTACATCCTTTGAGGATCTATCCAAACTGGCTTTTTCTGCGCGTTTTGTGTGAATCAGTAATGGAAATGTTTTATAAGTAGGTATATGCACATAGGCAATGGAAAGATAAAATAATCATGGACAATTTTTTTATAAAAAAAATCGAATTCGAAAACAATCGACTTTTGTTATTTTAGTTGTGAACTTTATTAAGCACGCCATAAGTGATGGAGTACACTTATTGAATACCTGACGTGTCCTATTAACACGAGTAATTTGTAATAAGTATTGTATATTTCGATGGAGATCCTTAATAAAAAAAACACATTTTAAAAAAGAGTCAACTTCCATAAACGGACGAGATTCTCACCTCGTCCTTTTTTGAAGTCGATTAATTGGGTAAACTAAAAAATAATATCAGTAGGCCGTCAATATAAAAGGTACTTAGTGTAAGATACTGCAGGCGAAATGCCCTCAAAAGCTGATACGAGACGGATGGATACTCAATGACCACATATATCAACGACAGCGTGGCTTTATAGATTTCATTATAAATAGGTTTTTAAGGTGATATATTGCTACCTATTGTAAATAACTACTGCCGGTGCACTTTTAGACTTAAACTGGTATAGAAAGCGCTTTGATTGGTAAGGCCTAACCGTTTATTAAGATATTAAAAAATCCTAACTTAATATTAGCGAAAGTGAGTTTATTTGTTTGTTTGTTACGCTTTCACGCTAAAACGGCTAAACGCATTTGAATGAAATTGGCACATGGGTAGTACATGACCTGTATTAGGACATAGGATACTTTTTATCTCGGTAGTACGTTCCCGTGGGATAATTTCCACCCTCCACTAACGAACAAATAAATTCTTCAGAATATCAATTTATTTAATTTACATAACTGGCGAAATGTGATTGTAGGTGGGTACACCTCTGCCTAACACTTCGAGATTAAAGGCGTGATGTTTATAATCAATTCCAGAGATGTTTATGTAAATCTGCCTAGCTTTTTCCTAACTATGTTGGGGTCGGCTTCCAGTCTAACCGGATGCAGCTGAATACCAGTAGTTTACATGGAGCGACTGCCTATCTGACTTCCACAACCCAGTAACTGGGTAGTACGATACCCTTTGGTAAGATTGGTTGTCAGACTTTCCGGCTTCTGACGACCCGTAACGACTCTCAAAGAACCGCGATTGACAGCCAGGACCAATGGCTTAACTTGCGTTCCTTGGCACGGAGGAGTCTCGGTATGTAAAGATGGTCACCCATCCACGGAACAATCCCGCCAAGCGCAGCTTAACACCAGATGAATTCCAATCCAGAGATGTTTATGTCGCATGACAAATTCTTGTCAAAAAAATCAAATAAGTACTAAGTTATTTGTCCGCACCAAACGAGCAAAAAAGCAAAGAAAAAAATAATAAAATTAAGAATTTCCTAAAGAAAAACAAAGAGGGCGAGCAATTTATTATTCAAGCGTTCCCGAATCTCGGAACATTAAAACAATATTGACATAAAACCTGACTTTCCGGACTTACACTGCTTCCGTACAACGGGGTGGTGGTCACGTCCCGCTCGACATCCTAATACGAATGACATTGATCTCTCTTATAAGGATTTATGGATTTCACATGCCAATGTTTATTTACCTACAATACATCTCAAAGTAAATGGATTGTCTACAAACTTATGTCATTGTTTTTTGTAGTATTTATTTTTGTCGTACTTATGTCATAAGATCATAGTTTGTTATGAACTTATGACTCATAAGTTCATAACAAACTATGATTTATTTCTCTATACATAATGTATTTTAGGAAAACAAACGCACGTTTTGCACTTTTGTAAATGTCTTTTAAATACTAAGTGTTCCGAATCCATTACGCATAGTAAACAAATAACTATACTATTTGAGCATACCTAAAGGCTACGGTGAAATATTTTTGCAGTCGGGTTTTTTTTTTAATTTTCAATCATTCTTTGTTACCTACCCCTACGACTTTGACAGCATAACAGCATTCAAACTATTTAGTAGGTACGTGATTATTCTCGTAAATAATTAAAGTTTAGAATTCATTTAAAAAATGTTTATTGAACTAAGTCACGTTTTACTATAGGTAAGCGTAGCTTTACCGATAGAATTCATTATCGTTGATTAAATTTTCGTGTAAAAGCCAATAAGTATACCTAAATATTTTTATGGCATTTGGTTCAGGTTTTAAAAATATTAGTTGTTCTGAAAATAATATGGAAGACCACAAAAATCATCTAAGTACATTATAGTAAATTTAATTATCTAAATTATAAATTATTATTCATTTATTTCATGTCATTGACTCATATTAAATACAAATGATATTGCTTGTTGGTTTACCAGGTGTTAACCGATAAAATAGTGTATTTTGATATTCTGTGACAAAATGCTAAACGATGTCACATGACTAGAAATGCCTTTTACTCACGTGACGAAAGTTTCTAGTGGATGAAGATTCGCTAACGATGCGCTAATAGAGTCGGTTAACATAGAGATAGAGATCGACATTCATGAAAAATGAACATAGAAAAAAACTTTAAGAAGCCTCCACGAAAAACGATGCTACTTGTACTTGTTACTTGTAATACAAACACTTCATTCACGTACTATTTTCAAATTAAAACGGGTCCACGTAGGTACTCATACGAGTTTACATCATACAAAATATTAGACAACTCTATTTCTTAAATGTAAATAAATGTTAAAATAATAAATGTCCGGCCGTCGTCGAGAGAATGCATTCTTGACACCTGTCAGTTTCATACGAACGAAAATATGCTTTGCAAATTTGATCCTTGTTACTACTATACTTGGGTTTTTAATCGTATTCAGTAACTTGACAGTTCAAAGCAAAATAATTTTCATTTTTAAATTATTTATTGTTTATATTATGGTAAAACTTTTCAATTAAAACTATTTAAGCACATCAAGATAGTTTCGCTAATTATTTTTTTCACCTCATTTCTTTTTTACTGTCAAGAACGTAGCCCTTCAACTGTCAAGTTACTGAATACGATTAAAAGTCAAATTATAGGAATTATCCAAATGACAGGTGTCAGGGTCGCATACTCTCGACGGCCGCACTGTAAAGTGCGCTTCAAGTAAAAGTTCCCTTTGCCGTAATGTTGGCATCACTGCTTTTCATTGAAGCAATGGTCTTTGCAAGCATTTCTTCTATAAAAAGCAATGATGCTAACATTACGGCGAAGGTAACTCATACGTGAAACGCACTATAGACTGGTACAAGGACCTTTTGACGTCTGAATGACATAGACAAGAGGGCGCTGTTGGTAAACATTTGGAAATTGTCAATGTCATTTTGTAGTGACAAAACAAGATGGCGTCCTAAGTTCTGATTTTGGGCACGCGCCAAAATAGCCTTGTAGCCTTCCTTAGCTTGTAGCGTTGTAAAGAAATCGGTAAAAATACCAGTCTATTTTCAATACCGAAATTCAGTAGGTCGTGGCATATCAAAACAAACAAACATGAAGTGAAAAATGAATAACGGCTCGTTAATAAGCCACTGATCGTTCGTCTTACGTGCTAAGGTGGCAGTCACGAGCGCATTCCAACACTTTCGGTTTCGGATACAGTCATCCTTGCATTCTCCAGCGCTTTACAGCGCGTAATGCGATTTAGATGCTTTCGCTTTATTGTTATAGCTTCAATTCTGACGTCAGAGGATGTAGTTAAGTGTGGAATATATTTGTTTATTTAGACTAAATATGTAGATGTTTATAGATTTACATGTTTTTCGTTTATTTATTACTTTTTTGTAGGTTAGGGTCAACTATGATTGACTGGAATGGCACGAATGTTCTAAGGTTTAAATATTTTGTTCTGCTAGATACAATTAGATACACTTGTTCATTCTACATAAATACACTAATGGCTACACAGCTAAAGCTTGCATTATTAATACCTGCGTTCTTTTTACAAAAAATATAATGTATTTTAATCCTCCATGACTCAGACTCTAGAAACGATCAATCAATCTGCCTAGCATTTTCCTAACCATGTTGGGGTCGGCGTATAATCTAGAGACGATAATTAGCCAAGGAATGTCTGCGTCCCTTCCGCTTGTCACTTTTGATAACGACAATATGCAAGCCTCTTGTCTAGTCTATTGACTGCTGTTGTTTTTCTAAACAAATATATTTCACTACTTCATATTTATTTATTTATTAGGTACACCAACAGCAGTACAGACAGATAAAATAATACAGAGCAATAAGATAATAAAATTACTGGTATGTATGCCTATTACAGGTATACATAGCATTCAAACAAAACAACAACGTAATTAATTTAAAAAGAAAAAAACTTATCAACACATAAAATATAATACAATTAGAACCAATTCAAAATTCAAAATAGTAGTTCAAAGTAGTAGTATTTACTTTAAAAAAAAAAGAAACATATAAAATGCTGCCACGGAAGGTGAAAGAGTATGAGTGTGGGGTAAACTAAGATTTAATATCAACATGAATTACAAAAAATAATAATAATTTATTGGTTAGTTTATGCACTCCCATACCTTAGAGACTGATCTTCTAAATTTCTTGAGTTACACCGTGTAAGTTTATATTCATACATACAATTCAGAATCTGCCTAGCATTTTCCCAACTATGTTGGTGTCGTTCCAGTCTAACCGGATGCAGCTGAATACTAGTAGTTTACATGGAACGACTGCCTATCTGACCTCCACAACAAAGTTACTGGGTAACACGATACCCCTTGGTAAGACTATAGTTGTCAGACTTTCGGGCTTCTGACGACCCGTAACGACTGTCAAAGATCCACGAATGACAGCCGGGACCAACGGCTTAACGGGCTTTTCGAGTCACGGAGGGGTCTTGGTATGTTTAACCTGATAGATCGACCCGTGCAGCTGTTATTACTTTAGCTTCATCTAAATAAAAATAAAAAACGTCAGTGTCCTCGAGGCGTAAATTTCAAAAATATCTGTCATGTCACTTAAATTTATTACGGCAGTATGCAAATTTCCCGACGCTAGCTATCCCCACTTTTCTGAATGCATTGCTGCACAGCGCTGCCATTTAATCCTATTCCAAGGCGACTAAAATATGAGTCTCAGAGAACAGTCTGTTTATGTTTTTCACTGTTTTTATTACACGAGGGAGAACTCTTTTTGACGTTTTCATTTTATAAGTTGTTCTTGTGTACTCATTTCTTTTCACTAAGTAGGATGAAAAGGTAAGTTATATTACCTAAACATTCGATAATAGGCATTAGGTACTAACTAAATTACTAAATCTGTACATTTTCGTCTCTCTAGCGAATAAGGTAACTTACTCTTGCATTTGATACTTAAACCTTGTTATTGGTACAGTCGTATCCATTGAGGTTCAATGTAGCAGACACCGCGAACAATTTTTTTGCTCAACATTATGTTGTACCCCAAACCATAGTTGTGTGCCGCGGTCCACGGGTGTCAAAATGTGATAACTTCGGTGTATTATGGGCGTTTGATGTCCTGGACAACAACATGTTGCGCAAAAATTTTGTTCCCGGTGCCCGCTCTAGTTTAAATTGAACCTCAATGGTCCTTTCACAGTTATTTTACCTCTGACGAAGGTTGTTGGTGTGTTACAACACACCAACAACCTTACAAAAACGAGAATAAAGATCACTGTGATTTTGACAGGAATGCTAAATCAGAAGTAAAATAAAGCCTAAAACAGATTATTGCGGGCCGCGCCGCAACGCAACGCATTGCTAAAATCACTTTCGTACATTTTCTATGAACCAGCGCACGCTATTGGCGAGCCGTTCCGCACTTTTTCGTATAAAAATGCGTTGCGATGCGGCCTGTTGCGGCTGTAATATGCGCTCAGCTTAACTGTGAAAGGTAGATATAGAAACAAAAAGATTTCAAAACAAATGACAATCACATCGAGAAAGATCAAGTAAAGAAGATTCTTCTTCTTTTCTTCAAATCAACAAAAGTAAGTATATCAAAAAATACAACCGACTTCCAAAAACAACACTACAAAGTGAAAAATAACTTTAATTTCGGAAGTCGGTGTCTGGTTAAATGTATTTTCGTTTTTTGCCACCGACTTCCGAAATTAAAGTTATTTTTCACTTTGTAGTGTTGTTTTTGGAAGTCGGTTGTATTTTTTTGTAAAGTTTTTATTTTTCACTTTTTAGTTGTGGTACCTACCCCACACAAATTCTAATACCACTACCTGCAAAACAAACTAGAACATCATACATATAAAAGTGGGGAAAAAATACGTATTATTGAAGCTAACTCAAAAACTACCAAAGCAAAGTTAATCAATTTTATATGGGACCAACTGTGATGTATACCCTCACGAATAAAACCAAAAAAATACAAATTGGTCCAGCCATCTTCGAGTAATCGGGGAACATAAATAAAAAAAAAAGGTTCCGACGAATTGAGAACCCCTCCTTTTTGAAGTCGGTTAAAAACAAATGACAATCACATCGAGAAAGAATCAAGTAACTAAGATTCTTCTATCAAATTATTTCCAAGCAAAGTAGATATTACTAAGGTCGGGAAAATACTGCAGTAACTAGATATGAGTAGGTATGTAATTTACGTAAGGAATCCATTTATTTCACTTATCACTAAGTAGGTACTCGCGTAGGCCGATAAGCTGCAGATATCTGCGTTTTGCTTTACTTTCATTCACAAATAACTAGACAGTTGTTTTTACAATTTTAATCAGTCAGTTATAACCTAGACACAAGGATTACTGTTTAGTTATTCTATTGTAAAGTAATATGTGCAATTTACACAATTTTTACTGTTTTGTGCATGCTCCTGCTAGAAAAATTACGATTTTCTAACACCTACGAGTATTCTTTACCAGAGATTCTGGATAGTAAACAATTGAATATAATGCTTTATTATTGTTGTAACACAGCTCTTTACCATACCGGAATTAGTCTTCTGGATACACGGACTAGAAAAAAAGAAGGACTCCGCGCCACGCATATCGAAATTGAAGCGCAGTAAGTACGAGTATGCCGCGACCGTTTGTCCAAACTTGCCTCACGCAAACCACACATCACGGTACACACAGACACATACGGTACGGTCGACATCATGGTATGCCGACCGGCCGACATTACGTGATCCGACGGCGTTTTCAAATCACGCAAACACGATCGGTACGGTGGTGCTTCACTTTTGATCGCGTGGCACGGAGTCCTTCTTTTTTTTTCTAGTCCGTGTCTGGATAGACCATAAATGGATGATAATAATGAGGCTAAAGTTAATAGTATAAACAAACCGTAAATAAAGTTGTTCTATATACCTAAACAAAACCAAAAAATATATTTTTCTTCTGATCGTGACAGACAGGGAGTTATCAAAGCAACACGTGTCAATCAATGCGGTCCACAACGTGACGATAAGCGGCGTGCTGTCTATATATAGGGATAATTATAGACAAAACAATACGAAACAACGTCATTATACAAAACAATTAAAGTTGGGAGTTGCTACGATAGACAATCGACACGCAATACCTTCGATCAATATTATTGATCGAAGCGCAATACCCTAATTTTAGGTGAAGACAATAAATAATTTATCAGCCACAATTTGAACAAAGGCTTAACTTAAAAAGCCCTATAATTATATTGAACCCTAAAAAAAGAAACTTCATTCCAACAGAGTGACTCGCGACAGCTCTCGTTTTTTTTACACCACTTAAAAGAAGACAGTGTAGTCTTTGCCTGAAACCACAAGTAGGTATGGCCAATTTATTAATCCTGTTTAGGCAGACCGTTTACTAAGCCATTCGTTGCGATACCTATATCCCAAGTAATAATATTTCCCTCAGCCATGAAGTAAAACAGGACTAAGTAAAAAATACTGAAATATAATTTTTCCCACAAATACAACCCGAAAGGTTCAACAACCTTCTAGATTTATTACCAATATTTATATCATAATACCAAAGCCAAACAGGATTATTAAAGGCTAACGGAAAGGTATTACTTAGAGGGTGAAAGGGACAATAGATTCCTCATTTATTACGACCTTTTTATATACTCGTTTACAAGTCAACACGGCGAGAGATGATTCGACAAACAGCCGATATCCGATATTCGACCAATAACAGATATTCGATATCAAGATTTGTAAATAAACGTGTTGGACTTTTCCTGTTTACGTGCTGCTTAAGTGGGCGTGGTTAATGATTGAGTGATTTATGTAGAACAGTAGTGCTATTCTGTAAATATCTCACCGTGATAACTTAGGTGAAGTGAGTGTGAAGTGAGCCGTCATCCCACCTGATGTGCTAGGGTTTGACACTATTGACATCTCAATTTAAGATCACTTCACTTATGTTTTCACGGTGAGATCTTTACAGAATAGCACTACTGGACCTTTTCCACACCTTTGACACTCCGTGGATTTGTACTTAGATATAGTATTGTTAATTAATGTGCATTCTACAACACAGGTTACGCACGACGGCTATTAATAATATTCTATAATAATAGTTTATTGTGCACTTTTTATTGAGTTCAGGTGAGTTTTTAGAAATTTTTATTTGAAGTTCTTTTCATGTCACAATTTTGCGTCGTGGGTTTTTAAAATAATTAATGTATGTTTTGTTTGTGGCTTTTTAAAATTTTATTGGTAAATGCAATACCTACATTTATTGAAATATTAAACTGGTTTTTTTTTACTTAAGTAGGAAAAAACCGTTTCAAAATCTGCTTAGCCGTTTCCGAGAACAATGGTAACAGACACACACCCTCACAAACACATCTTACCCCAAACGCATAACCGTCTTCGTGGCCGTCGCTGGTAAAAATAGGACAAGGAATTTCAAGAATAATTTATCAAAATTTCTACTAGCTTCTGTCCGCGACTTCGTCCATGTGAAATTTGTTGTTTTAACATACAATTAATATATTCTATGGCACTCAGCAATACTGTAGCTTACCATTAGTGAAATAATTTTTGGTATCGGATCAGTAGTTCTGAAGATACAAACTCACTTATACACTATTTTTAACCGATTTCAAAAATGTTTTTTGAAATTAAATTAAAACTGCAAAATAACTCTCATATTGACGGACACGAGATTCAACTAAAATCAAATGCGTCGCCATTTGCAACCGTATTTGTACACATTTACGATTTACTACCTAACCTTGAAAATTTGCGTCTTATTGCGCCATAAAGTACGTATAGCTTTACGGGGGCATAAAGCGATTCAAAGAAAATGAGACTCTATTAAACTATCTCCGACATATAATAACGTCAAATACCGAGCCCAGACCGCAAAGGGCCTCTGAGGACGCAAGATATGCATGTATTATAAACTTAAGTACTTAATGTACTTTGGTAACAGGTTTCTCTCAAGCAAAGTGAAACACGTCTAGTAATGTCTTGTAATTGGTCTAATCCAACCTCAAACCTTTGTTATGCGGTATCCGTTGCTAATAGGATAAGAGCTGCAATATGATGATCAATTACGAACTTATGTACGCTCGTAAAGCCTAGCTAACACGTGGCTTGTATTAAGTCGAGTGTTGACTCAAGCATTTACGTACAAGTGGTCAGAATGGTTTTAAAAGTTTTGCTTGTAAATGTACGATACTTTTTTCGTGTATAATCAGTCTATAATGTTCCCACTGCTGAGACACAGGCCTCCTCTCGGTGAGAGTGAGTTTAGGACTTTTTCCATAATGTACCTAAATACTATAAACTCACGCTTTATTCCCAATGAGGGTAGGCAGTTACTACAGGACGCCATCACCTGCTACGACCGTTACAACATTTTGTACAAACATGCGCCTGACGCACACATTTACATCATAGTTTGCCAACCGGCTAGGCGGCCGCCATTACGTGACGTGACGGCGTCTTTGTCAAATCACGCACACATAGTCTATGTGAAGTGTCGTATGTGAAGTCGAAAGTGAAGCACCTTACCGATCTATGTGACATAGATCGGTAAGGTGCTTCACTTTCGATACGCGTGGCGCGGAATCCTTCTTTTTTTTCTAGTCCGTGCTAACAACGTTCAAATTGAAGTCGCAATCTCATGCTAGTGACAATCAAAATAATGTCAAAAATTTAGGTAAACGCTATCCAATTTTTGGCAGATTGAGGCGATATAAGATTGCGAACGTTGTTAAAAATACGGGTATTTTTAACACGCGCGCCGGTTACGAGTAGACACTACGCACCTGACCTTTGTGAAGAACATCACCAATAAGGTCACTATTATGTCCTTCTAGGGCGATACCTTTTAGTGACTATAAAACTGCATTTTACTTTCATGTAAAATTGCCTTATTAAGAATCAAGTTTTCTTTTGCAGAAAATAAAATTAAGTATCGCTTTTAAAGGAAAATGAGCGAACAGGTGGTTGGACGCAATTTTTAATAAAAGATTTAAAGGATAGGTGCAGAGAAATATTTTGCTCATTTATTTGACTTTCTTGGCAACAGGCAAGGTAATGTTTCCGTCTTAATTTATACAGTTTGTATCGTTCCTACATAGGTATTTATGACTCAGCTAGCGAAACATTAGCAATTAAAAGGACTTTTATGTATATGTGTTAAGACAACCTAGGTATAGAAATCAGACTATAATTTTGATGTTTCTCGAACGTAAATTATCGTAAAATTTATTTGACAAATTGTCAAGCGCGCGTAAATTGCTGCGAATGTGCGCTTTTATAATTTCTAACGTGACGATATATCGTGGACTTTCATGTCCAAGTTCATAAAATGTATGGATATATGTGCAAGTCCTAACGGTATCGTGGACCATTTTAAAAGTATCTTTTATTGTGCATCATTTGCATATCTACACTTATTATAAAATAAAGTCGCTTTTCGTGTCTGTGGCTGCGTTGTTCTTGTAAACTATGCAACGGATTCACTATCATTTAGATAATTTATTCCGGAAGGTTTTTATGTATAATACAATAATATTTAACTTATATATAATATAGAAACCTTCATGTTTTGTCAATTCGTAATATCCGTGCGAAGCAGAGCCGGGTCGCTAGTAAAATTATATATAGTGAATGTATTTGAAACAAAATATTTATATATATATATATATTCAAAATATTAAAAAACATTTTGAAAGAGTAACGGTGGAGTTTCTTGTTCTTTCTCCATACGAAACTATCTTTTGGAAGGGGCAAGTAGAATCAATTCTATTTTTTTTGTAAATTTTGACGTTCAATAGTGCCTTTTATGTGCCTATTTGAAATAAATGATATGACTTTGACTTTGAATTTGACTTATTTCCATACTTCCCCTGTTATCGTGATGTCGTATCGTGAACGTGGATATCCACGATAATATTATAAAAGTGCACATTAACTGTTGATAAATCATTCATCCAATCACAGAGGTTTACGCGCACTTGACCATTTTTTTTTTTTTTTTGTCAATTTGTCACATTATTATTTTTTTCCAACATAGGTAAGTACATTAATTTTTAACTTAAACAATTAATAATTAGTAATTATTAATAATAATATAATAATAATAATATAATATAATAATACATTATAATAATACATATATATTATATTATATTGATAATATAATTTATATATATATTATTAATTATTAATTTTCGTTCGGGAAAGTGGCTGTAAAACATATTATAATAAAATGTCACCGTATAATTATGAACTTCGTTTGTTTATAATCTATCAGTGTTATTTCCGTTAGATTATAAACTGTCGAAAAATTGGTAACTGCAACAAACCATTTACAATTTAACACATTATTTTTCCGACAAATTGTGAACTGGGAAGAAACTTGCTTGCGACGTATCACACCTTGCGCTATACTAAATTGCCTGCCTAGCTGCAAGCAACTTGAAAGTAGGTCACAGTTCTAACCTAACCTATTTCACCCAGTTCACAATTTTTCGACAGTTTATATTCTAATGGAAATAATACAGATAGATTATAAACTAACTCTCTCTCACAATCTCACGTTAGTATATGCGAAACCCGAAATACGTGTCTAGTATTTTTATGTAAAGAATCTATGTACAACATTTCAAAACTGTATCATGAAAAATCACAAAGTTATAAGCTTGTTCTGTTACCAGGTTGTCCGTACAAAAACATGATCACCACGCGGCGCCCACTGTGCGGCCGTGCCTAGTGCCGCTATGACCAGCAGTAACTTGTGTTCGTCGCGCGGTGTCCATATTGTAACCTTTTTAAAGATTTTTGGGGCAAAATATAACACGGTATAAAAATTATTGGAATCGATTCAGTTATTTATTCTGAACAAACTATATTCAGGTTTCGCATATACTAAAAATAATGATGTATACAAGGTGCAATTGAAAATCTCAAAACGTTTACCTTCTATGGGATCAACCCTAAAATCGAGAAAAAAAAGGGCCAGGCAAATGGCATCAATGAGAGGAAAAATACGACTCTTCCCAGGTTTGCGTACAAGTGTTAGGCTCATCAATAAAAACGCATACACGAGCCAAAGCTTGTAAAACGCACACTCAACACACTATCACAAAATAAACACATTATTATAATTAATACTTCACCTTTGTACGTGATACTTCTCTACAAACTTGAGTCGGCTTACTAAACAGATATACGGCTAATTGGTTTATTTTGTTAGGAGGCTACTTAGTGAATGACGCCGAAAATATATTAATTCATTAAGTAGTTAATCTGCGAAGAAGTGTGTCCCGCGTCTTAATTGCATCACGACCTCTATAGGACAATCATTTTCAGTCAATGCCTCCATCGCTTCAGATGTCTAAGAAACAGCGGTGTTATTCTGTAAAAATTTCCCCGTGAAAACTTATATGAAGTGAGCTGTCATTCCACCTGATGCTAGGAATTGACACTAATGACAGCTCACTTCAAAGTTTTTACGATGAGTTTTTTACAGAATAGCGACACCTAGTTAACCGCAATATAATATGATTATTACTTTATAATGTAAGGATATCATACTGAGTATGTTAATGTTGGTTACCTTGCTGTATAATCTCTTTTCATCAAGATATCATAATCAGCCTATGATGTTTCCACTGCTGGGACACAGGCCTCCTCTCTTCGAGAGGGAGTATTCTGATTCTGTAATCTACCACGCGGGCTCAGTGCGGCTTGGTAGATGTCACAAGTCTTCGAATTTTTGGTTATGCCGGTTTCTTTACGATGTTTTCCTTCACCGTTTTGAGAGCAGTGGTGGAGATAAAATTTACACAAAGTAACGGGCCTGCCTGGGTTCGAACCACGATCTACAACTCGTTAGTCGGGGCCGTTACCACTGGGTCACCACTGGTCTCCACTGGGCACACATCAAGATATATATATATATACCTTATATTGTAACGAATCTATTGTTCTAATAAAATAAAAGAGGAATAGACAAGTAAACATAAGATAAAACATACAAATTATAGTAAAAAAAACACTTCCCTACCTAACACACACTCTCAGATTTTTAATAATACTAAACCCTCCTTTTGGGTTTCGCTGCAGTCGTATATATACATATATATATACGGGGTCACCAATATAGAACTTTTGTTAGGACGTGATGTAGGTTCTATAGTAAGAAATTAAATGTCCATTCAGATTTACACTATGAATTTAATAATGTATTTACTACAACTAAACACGGTACAATTACTTATGATGATTAGTATGAAATGATATACATATATGATGATTGACGCGAGTAGCCGTCAGTAAACGACTGTGTAATATGTGTTGTCGTGACAACGCGTGACTTCGAACTTAAGATGACGGTGAACGTCTTAGATACTTATAAGCTCGCAAGTGGCGTGCATGTGTGGGTAAACATACCACTACAATATATATAGATCTAACAGTAAATCCTGACGTCCCGATATATATATATATATATATATATATATATATATATATATATATATATATATATATATATATATATATATATATATATAAATCTAACTGAGTAAATCCTGACGTCCCGACATATATATATATATATGTCGGGACGTCAGGATTTACTCAGTTAGATTTAGACAGACACGTGGGCAGAAGATGGGTTTCGTGCAATGAAAACACACTGGGTGCGATACACGGTGTTTAAAATCACAATCTACCACAATCACTAAGCACAACGAATCAAATACAGTTCCATGGCGTACCAACCCCGATGTTGCCTCGATGTGATCCGACACTAGACTGTTCTTCTCGCCATCAGGTTAAAACATCACGACTCTGCAGAAGCGCGCTGTAGGCGTGGGCACCTCACGTGATGTCGCCTATGGCGCGCCTGCGATTCGTTACGCGTCCGTACTATTGACCGGATCCGACATATATATATATATATATATATGAAGGTTGGTATATTGTATTGGTAGGAAAAAGCGATTGGAAGTTAAGTCTTAGTAAAATTGTACTTATTTCTGTATATATCTATATCTAAACATCTATACTTATTATAAAATAAAGTCGCTTCTCGTGTCTGTCTGTGTAACCGCGTTGTTCTTATAAACTACGCAACGGAATTTAATGCGGTTTCCATCATCATTTAGAGAATTTATTCAGGAAGGTTTATATGTATTTTTTATTAAACATACAAAACATATTTTTTTAAAATTTGATATCAAATCGTAAAAGACCTCGCGCCGCTAGTATAAAACAAATAAAACAATGTTCGATTCAAACTTTTTATCCGATTCCTCCTGGTGATAATGGCTAGGTCCAGTCAAGTCGAACATCGGTCGTATCATGTAAAGTTGTCCCATAAGTCGTCCCAAATCCCTAGACGTAGATACTCAAGAGCCATATCATGGGAACCCTATGGTTGTATCACTAATTAAGAACCGCACCCGTGCCGGAAATAAAGCTAACCCAAAAGGCTCCGTAAATTGGACTCCCGACCATTTCCGGCCCTAAATGAGATTTTCGGGTGTGCAAACAGCAACCGATTAGAACGTTTGAACTTGAAGATAAACTGACATCTATCTGCCTGAACTTTGATAAGTATCAGATATCTTATTTGGAAAAATGAGCCGTATTTAACTTCATTAAGGTATAGGATTATTTATGGTTTTAGTTTAAGTTTGCTTTGTTCTTTTATTTGTTTTGAATTTGAAGGTTTTCTTAATATTTAATACTGGGTAATATAGCGTGATCTTGTTTGTTGTTAGGTAATAGGTACCTACTTAAAATAACAGTATTATTTAAAAATAAAATTAAAGCTAGCTTGCCTGTCTGGATATCATCTAGGACCAGAGTCCTTTTCAAGACGAATCAAACGAGCCCAAACTCGATAGGGTTGCGTCGTTTTATTACTGAGTTCCCATGGCCACTTTTCGGCTTCATCATCAGATCAGCTCCATGTTATAATAATATTGTATTGTCAACCGTTTTCCATATGCATGTAAAATTTCTACTCAATTGGAAACCGGGAAGTGGGTCAGATTTAGCTTGCAAGATTCGGTTACAGACAGACACCGAGACAGGTGAAACTAAATAAAAAGCTTCTAAAATACTCTAGAACTTATAATCATTTTCTAGAGCAACCAGCTGTTGCGTAGTACTTTGGTAGGATTGGTAAAATTACTTACAGGTTACAGTAATTTAAAATTTTCCCCTCTGCGCTTAGCAATCACGGTACAACAAAGCGCGGATGCAACTCACCTGTTACATACCGTACTTTATAAATGCAGTCAAACCGTTCACAATGACGAAACGGTCATAAATTATGTCGACAAAGATGTAGCTTTACCGTGTTAAATAAAAACAAAACACTGTGCTCACCTTCCCACGTGAGTTATAAAAGTCGGAAAGGTAAATGGGTCAGTACACCCCGCACGGTAGAGTTAACAACCAGTCACCTCACCCCTACTCATACACTAATACTACAAAGCTACGTGACAACACACTGATTGCTTGGAGCCTCACTTAATGTACCTATGAGAGGCTTAAGGTACCTCCCCACCTGATTAGACGCGACAGGAAGATTAACAAGTAATCAGGACTCACAGCTTGTGTCAACACATCCAATTAGGGCTATATCTTAGAGGCACACGCATTCCTCAGTGAATAGTTGGCTTAAGGTGCGGTCTAGCCATCTATTCGACCACCACCTTTATAAACACTGTCCGTGTCTGTATATTGAAACCACAGCTTCAATCTTAGAAGCAATCTGGCGTACGAAAGAGATTTTATTTTCTCGTAAACTGGTCACATGTCGTCTAAATTGGAAATACGTGATCGAGTTTCATGGTAATGATCGTCTTTTATGTCGGCCGTAACTTACGCACCATATAATTGAGTATATAAGTTATCATTTATGCGACTTAGGACCGATGTATGAACCCTTCGGGGTTGAGATACTGTGTTTCATTATTTTGATTGCAGTGCCTAGTCGGACCCGTGTGCTAAAACAAACTTTTGTAGTCATTTCTTGCTGTAACTTTTATATTAGCAAAGAGTTCTCCTGAAACTCAGTCCGATATACTGAAGAACAATTTAGAAATACGTAGCTTTGTGTAATAGAGCTTTTAGAGCTAAATATGAGATTGGTACCAGTGAACCATTGAACGTCGTCCGTTATAAGAAAACCAGTTATCAAATAGACAATTACAGGATGATGACTGAATTTTTTTTTGTCAGTCATGTAGATCGCTATTATTAAAAAACCGGTCAAATGCGAGTCAAACTCGCGCACGAAGGGTTTTGTACCATTATCTATAAAAATCATGTCTGTTGTATGGGAGCCCCCTTCAATATTTATTTTATTCTGTTTAGTATTTGTTGTTAAAGCGGCAACAGAAATACAACAAAAAAAAATAGAAAAAAAAAATAGATGGACGGACGGACAGGGGGGTCTTAGTAATAGGGTCCCGTTTTACCCTTTGGGTACGGAACCCTAAAAATATTGGGCACGTATTTATTCTTTTATTACGTATGATTCAACAGATTACGGCGATACATTGAGTTAAAATGTGGTATGACGTCACGCCTTGCTAGATTTTATGCGTAGTTGTGACGTAGCGAGCCCCCACTCCCCAACTTTAATGCGTTTTACCTAAGTAGTTAATATTTATTAATATGGTAAAGCAAAAAATACGTGTCTAATATTTTTTTTTTATTATTTGACTGATGAACTGAATATTTTTGAACTGAGATTTTTTTTTTGCCCAGGCATCATCCCTATTGTCCTCCAGCTAAGCCCCTCACACGAGTTCGGTGTGAATCGGGTCCGTGAGTAATTTTACCTAATATTGTACGTGGTATGAGTTCTATACCAAGAAAAATTTTTTTATTATTAACGTTGTTCCATCACTATTAAGTAATAATAAAAAAATATTTTCTTTGTATAGAACTCATACCACGTACAATTTTAGGTAAAATGAGATTCACACCGCGCTCGTGTGAGGGGAACTGCAGTGAATTTCAGACAGTCAGATTTCCTGAGTTGAAGTTGTAGTCAGAAGTTTAAAGAAGACACAAAGCGGTTTCACATTTATCATCTAACATACTTGCATCCCGACTTTGAATTCCTAATGTATTCGACAACGGGACGACGTTCATAGTTTCCCAGACTTTCACAACTTTCTTCAAGAATGTACCTACTGTGAAGCTTTTATTCCTAGATTTGGATTCTTCCTATTAAATGTTCCAGCGAGTCATGCTTATTCTAAATCCCCTCTCTTACCACTAGAAGTTAGTTAAGAAGTTTGAAAAAGTATACTTTATTGTCGAACGTAATCTTCTAGGTATTTCAAACTAACTAACCTGACAGACGTTTTCCTGTCCTCAAATTGTTCATACAAAAATTTCATAGAAAAAAGGATGTCCAGTTTTTCCCGAATATGATTTTTTAACCGACTTCTAAAAAAGGAAGAGGTTCTCAATTCGGAAGTTTGTATTTTTTTTTTTTATGTTTGTTCGCGCATAACTCCGTCGCTTGCCAACCGATTTGAAAAATTATTTTTTTGTTCGATAGGGTATACTTCCCAAATGGTCCCATTTTTGTCAAAATCCAGTTCTGATGATGGGATCCTGGAGAAATCGAAGGAACTCTTCAAATATTATAGGCACACCTATAGCGATTTGGGTATTTTTTATAGTAGCTCATTTATTTGCTCTCGAAAAGCACCACTTGGTGAAGTGGAACTGATGATGAAGACCACAGATGGCTACCGGAACTACACAATGATAAATATTTCACGGGTTGCGATTCGATTACTTTAATATGGTTGCTAATCAATTTCGGCTCGTCACACAATGCGTGATGAATGGTTGTTGAGGAGTTCTCCTGGTTCTTACCAGCAGAACTCCTCAACAATTAACGTCCCAGCATCGGGAAAAGCAATATTTTGTAACATGTGATGAGCAATTGACATTAGACTATTGTAACTTATACAAATTATAAACAGACCCACTAAAAAGCGAGAAATAAAAACTTTTTAACAAAAAAAAAAAACCGACTTCCAAAAATCACTACAAAGTGAAAAATAACTTTAATTTCGGAAGTCGGTGGCAAAAAACGAAAATACATTTAACCAGACACCGACTTCCGAAATTAAAGTTATTTTTCACTTTGTAGTGATTTTTGGAAGTCGGTTTTTTTTTTGTTAAAAAGTTTTTTTTCAGGAAGCTTTTCCAATTTTTCTTTCCGAAATTTTAACGCCTCCCTGGTGGTATTTTCTTAACAATGAAATAAACCAAGACTGAAGGCAATTGAGTGATAGATACGAGTAACACAACGATAACACACTGAGTTCTATAAATTACTATTGCTAGTATTTTTAAAAATAGCATGTACCTATAATATAACGTTCTAAAACTTTTGTACAACTTTTTCACAAAACAACCAACCATTTAAACGATACCTACAGAACATTTAAACGTCAATCTGTCAATTCTGTCAAAATTTTTGAAGATATCCCTACTGTGTTCTGTCTCACTCACTTTTTTATATGGAGATTTTTAACCAAAATTTTTACTTTACCGTAAAATTTTTTATTTATTTATTTTATTATTTATTTTTACAAACATTTTCTTTCATACAAACCTTGTCCTAGCAATTACAAACACAACAAAAAAAAAATAAACAAAATAAGTGCAACCATAGAAAGATACCGTTCTGAAGTGATGCGCGTACATACATTCGGCAATGATTTTTATTTTTAAAGATAGAATAAGAAGATAGATATACCTAGATATAATAGTTTCAAATTGTTCAATGAAACAAATGCAAAACGCTGCGTTAAGGACGCTGTTACAAATGGGTAGTCAAATCATTACTATTTTACACAAAAGTATGTTTATTAAATAAAATGCTTTGCATTCTTAAAATGTTTTTTGGCCGAATTGTTGATGGATGTACAAGGTATGATTCTGAACTATAAATATAATTTTTTTAAGAAACAATTTTCCCAATAAATGTACCGAAGTGAAAAATTTTACTTCGGTACGTTTATAGAGAACCTGTACCTATCTAAAATTATATTTATAGTTCAGAATCGTACCATGCACATCTATCAACAATTCGGACAAAAAACATTATAAGAATGCAAAGCATTTTATTTAATAAACATACTTTTGTTAAAAAAAGTAATGATTTGACTACCCATTTGTAACAGCGTCCTTAATACAAAACCACGAAAGTACGATGTCGGAAAGGGAAATACAAATTTAAATTAAATACATTGAACACGTATGGATTTTTTGATTACAACATTTACCGTCCAATGCACGGCGCTCATTAAATAGGTTTTTAATTAAAATAAACTCGTTATTTATTCAACGATATTATTCGATACGATATTTAAAGCAGCCAGTAAAAGTTTTTAAAAGCAGCGATTGTTTTTGCGTGCATAATTTCGAGGACGAATATTTTAAATTCCGAACGACAAGTGATTTTCATTTTCTCTGATGAGATGCAGAAACGTCATCACTCGGCAAAAAAAAACCTACTGGACTTGGATTTTTCTATATAATTTATATTATATTTCTTCTCTATGACAATTTGTGTCGATGTCATCAATTCTGCTAATGTCAGTTGTGAAACGGAAAAGAAGCATGATATCAATCTGCCTAGCCTTTTCCCAACTATGTTGCGGTCGGCTTCCAGTGTAATCGGATGCAGCTGAATACCAGTATTTTACACGGAGCGACTGCCTATCTGACCTCCACAACCCATTAACTGGGTAATACGATACCCCTTGGTAAGACTGGTTGTCAGACTTTCGGGCTTCTGACGACCCGTAACGACTGTCAAAGATCCACGAATGACAGGCGAGACCAACGGCTTAACGTGCTTTCCGAGGCAGGAAGGAGTCTCAGTATGTAAAGATGGTCACCCATCCACGGACCGACCACGGCAAGCGTAGCTTAATCTGATATATCGACCCGTGCGGCTGTTATTACTTAGCCACGAGCTCCTCAAAAGAAGTATGTATACAAAATTAAATTAAATTAAATGTTAGTCCATCGACATTAGTAACAATCTTTGATTGATACAATAAACAATTTGAAAATCCTTTAATGAGTTCATGTTTAGAAGTAGGTATTTCAATACGGTGTCACCCACTGCATTTTATGATCGTCGGGTGACTCCCAACGTCCATAGTTGGACAACACCGATAAAATGCACTCCTCTTCATAGAGATTGATGACAAGATTGCAAGACGTCATTAGGCCTCTGCCTCGAATTTCGCGGGCAGCGGGGCGGCAGCGGCGGCGGCTCGGGAGCGGCAGGATTTTATGCATAAAAACGCGCCGCCGCCGCCGCCCCGCCCCGCTGCCCGCGAAATTCGAGGCAGAGGCCTTATAGCCATAATCACAATGCTGACGCGAGACGATTGAAAGAAAAATAGTCGCTGTTAGCTGGTCTTAAGCGAAATTTCTAGAAGTGTACTTAATCATGAATGGTACGACAAATTAGTATAAAATCTCTCGAGTATCGTTTAATTCAGGCTTCAGAGTTCGAGTTGAATCTTGGGTTATACAATCGTTATCATAATTATTCTTAGTTACCAAAGGATAGTATATATTCCTCAAATAGTATGTAGGTTTTATTAAACAATTGTACGTATCTATTATTATCTAATAATTATATATCTATCTTCTTATTCTATCTATATAAATAAAAGCAATTGCCGAATGTATAAATACCCTAACACTTGCACAAGATTTAAAAGCGACATTCTCCTAAAGCATTTATAGAAATATTCTGGTGTTTTAAGAACATAGTATTTTCGAAACCATGAATCTTTGAAATATCTTTTCTAAAAGTTGCAATCGATATATCTCACGAGAATATCACTGACATTTTATGTCACTGATCGAAATTATTGCTCTTGTAATGTTCTCCAGTTCCATCTAAAATAGCTCTTTTTTATTTTTTTGTCTATAGGGCCTCACGGATACCTTCCGTCTGGGAAGAATGGAGGGTTATATCGGACTCCTACCAACTAAAACCCCACTGTTCCTTCTAGTACCATGAGTCGGGGGCCAGGGAGATACTTGTACATGCGCCGCAACCCCGACTGGTATTAGCCCGCCTAGTGAGCGCCATCACCAAGTGCGGCCGATCACACGACCGCACGTCCTCCCATTAAGGCGCGCGTACCACCTCTTTGAGCCTGACTTCTGGAGTGACGACGCAGCGCCAATTTCGCCGCCCGCAGGTCTCTTCTTATGGTGGCCGGAGACGGTTAAGCGCCCTGCGACACCCGGTTGCTCTTCTGGTGCGGGGAGTGTGAGGTTTGCTCTTTCTCCCTCTCCGCCGTCTCCTCTGCATGCATCACCTCCTCACAAAAAGAGGCGGCAGCATCCCATGCGTTTTTGCTTCCGACCATGGAATGAGCCACGGCCGGAAGCGAGAGGTTGTTAGAATTGTCTTGGGCCAAAAGGCAATGTACTCAATTATCTATAGAATGTCTTTGACTGTAGACAATGTTTCTTATGTCATGTATTTCTTGCTCTCTCTTGTCTGTGGTCTCTCATAAAAATGGCTGTGTGCCTTGTGTTCTGCAAAACTTTCTATTAAAGAAAACAGTATTAACAAACAAGTGTGGTCATTTATTAAAACCTTTAACAGGTTATGGGCCCAGATACGTCAATTTGTGAACAAAAACCAGTTGGGGTATGAAGTTTTTTTTATTTTGATGCAATGTCATCGCCGCCACGTTCACCGTCTCAGACTAAACCAGTCTCTGAAATGGCAATCCGGATGAATCCCAGTCATCCTCACATGGTATCTATTGAAAAATTAGAAGGTGCTCGAAATTATTCTGCATGGAAGTTTCAAATGAAGCTATTGCTCATTGATGCAGGGCTTTGGGTACATGTGACTGGTGGTGATCACAATGATGATGATCACAATCAACGAGCTTACGCAAAGATTTGCCTGAATATCAGTCAAGCATGTTACCCGCATGTGCGCAATGCAAAGACTGCAAAGGAAGCGTGGCTTGCTTTACAAAAGGCGTATGAAAATACTGGAATTAGTCGGCGCTTATATCTAAAAAGGAAGCTTGCTAGAATACATTATTCCGCTTTCAACTCTATGGAAAGGTATATATCGGAGATAATATCTGCAACACAAGAATTGTGTGAAATTGGCTGTAAAATTGATGACAATGAGATAGCAGAAATTCTCTTGATTGGATTACCTGATGATTATGACCCTCTCATTATGGCCATTGAGGGCTCTCAAACAGATTCTTTGACATCGGAAATGGTAAAGCAAAGACTCATGAGTGGTGATTTTAGGCGTTCAGAGCTGACCTCTCAAACCAGTGCGTTGATAGCGCAGAAATCCAATAGGAAGACTATCAGATGTCATCATTGTCAAAAAGAGGGACATATTCGACCCTGGTGTCCAGATTTGAAGAAAAATGCTGCAGCAAACAATTTAGCTGCTATGTGTGACAGCTCAGCGACAAGGTGTGATGGTTCAGCTTTCCCTTCAACAATGAAATGTGATGAAAAGCAGGCTGCTGCTTTGTTCACTGGTTTATGTGGGAGCTCTGATTGGTTGGTAGACTCTGGTTGTACAACACATATGTCTATGCGAAAAGACTGGCTACATAATTATTCTGATAAAAATAAAACTGTAGTCACTGTAGCTAATAATCAAACTGTTTATGGTTGTGGATCTGGCAATGTTGAGGTCACTCTTAGTAATAATTTAAAGAAAACCATTACCAATGTTGTTCACGTGCCAGACATTGCTGCTAATTTACTCTCTGTAAATAAAATTACTCAGAGGGGTTATGTATTAGTATTTGATGATAAAGAATGTAAAGCTTATACTAAAAATAATATTAAAACTAATGGAAATTGTATTTTTTCAGCTTGTAACATCAATGGTGTATATAAACTCAATCAGCATCTGCAATCTTTAAAGTCTCCAAAAAATGCAGCTGCAGAATCATTTGATACTTCATTGGTCACAGCTTCATGTAATGATATTGATTTGTGGCATAAGCGATTAGGACACCTCAGTTATAAAGGTATGTTGTTATTACGTGATGGTCTTGCAGATGGAATTTCATTTGATGACAAATCTCTGAAGCCATGCGTTCCTTGCATTGAGGGGAAACAGAAAACTAAAACATTTCCTAAAGGTGTATCGAGAAGAGCAACATGTAAATTAGATTTAATACATTCCGATTTATGTGGTCCTATGCCTATTCTTTCATGGGGAAATTCAAAATATATATTGACATTAACTGATGATTTTACTCGGAAATCTTTTGTTTATTTGCTTAAGACGAAGTCACAAAATGAAATTCATTCAAAATTTCTTGAATTTAAAACACTAGTGGAGAACCAAACAGGGTTAAAAATTAAACGAATTAGAACAGATAATGGTTCTGAATACTGTAACAAAATGATGAAAGATTTTTTCTCTGCTAATGGTATCATTCATGAGACTACTATTCCTTACTCTCCTCAACAAAACGGAGTATCGGAACGCTTAAACAGGACTCTTATTGAAAAGGCTCGAACAATGCTTCGTGACTCTGGTTTAGATCAGCGTTACTGGGGTGAAGCAGTATCAACTGCTGTTTACTTAAAAAATGTAAGTCCTACGACTGCTTTAAAAAATGCCACCCCAGAACAAATGTGGTCAGGTACCAAAATAGATTTAAGTAATCTTAGGGTTTTTGGATGTCGAGTTTATGCATTAACTCCAGATATGTATCGTAATAAGCTTGACGCTAAGTCTAAACCATATATCATGTTAGGTTATTGTGATCACTCTAAAGGCTATAGATTAGCTGACCCATTACAGCCAGGAAAAATGATAAAAGCTAGAAATGTAGTTTTTCTAGAAAATATTTCTGGATGTACTTCTATAACTCAGAATCCTAATATAATCAGTCCACTATATTCTGATAATGGATCTGAATCTATTGAGAATCCTCATATTGTCATCAATTCATTGTATCCTAGTCAATTACTGGAGTCTAATGTTGTTGAGACTCAAAATACTCATTTAGAACCTATTGTTACTGATAATTGTGATTCATCAGATGAAGGAGACATAATAGTAGAACCTTCTGATAATAATCTAGATGTTTCAAATGTAAGTGATGGTGTAAAAAATGATACAATGGAAATTATACAGCAGAATATTTCTGATGGAATTGAATTCACTGAACAGCTGTCAAGACCTGTACGAAATCGTCAACCACCTGTATGGTTAAAAGACTATGTTAGTAATTTTGATAATAATGATATTTCAATGCTGGTCACTGAACCTACAACATATGCTGAAGCAATGTCTTCTAAGTATTACCTTGATTGGAAATCTGCCATGGATAATGAGTATGATTCATTAATACAAAATCATGTATGGGAGTTAGTTGATAGGCCAACAGATAAAAATATTATTAAATGTAAATGGGTTTACAAAGAAAAGCGTGATGCTTTTGGTAATTTTGAAAGATATAAAGCTAGATTGGTTGCTCGAGGATTTACGCAAGTACAAGGTATTGACTATGATAAGACTTTCTCACCCGTAGTGCGTCACTCAACATTGAGATTACTATTTTCAATTGCAGTAGATAGAGACATGGACATTGACCATGTGGATGTTAGTACTGCGTTTCTTAATGGGGAATTGGAGGAGACAATATATATGGAACAACCTCCTGGATATGAAAAGGATAGGACTAAAGTTTGTTTGTTAAAAAGGGGCATTTATGGGCTAAAACAAGCCAGTAGAAGTTGGAATTTAAAAGTTAATGAGGTCTTACAGAAAATAGGTTATAAAAGGTCAAGATGTGAACCATGTGTTTACTCAAAGATAAATAGTGAATGTACTATAATAGTAGCTCTTTATGTCGATGATTTTTTCATTTTTAGTGCTAATAACTCTGAGAAACAGAAACTGTTAAATACTCTAAAACAAAATTTTGATATAAAAGAGTTAGGTGAAGTTAAGAGCTGTTTAGGGATGAAAGTTGAAAGAGATAGAAAGAATGGTTTATTGAAACTATCCCAAGAGGAATATGTAAAAAACTTGTTATCACGATTTGGCATGACACAATGTAAACCGGTTTCCACCCCAATGCAAGTGAATGTTGTTTTAGAAAAATCTGACACATGTGATATCAAATATCCTTATCAAGAGTTGATAGGTGCATTGATGTATTTGTCAGTATGTACACGTCCAGACATTTCATTTGCATGTAGTAAGTTAGGACAGTATAATAATTGTTACACTGAGACACATTGGCAAGCAGCAAAACGGGTACTTAGGTATCTCGCTGGGACATCTAATTATGGGTTGCAATTTAAGAAAGGAAGTAACAAATTTGAAATATTTGCAGATGCTGATTGGGGAAATGATATAGATGATAGAAAATCATTTAGTGGGTTAGTAGTTATGTATGGAGAATGTCTCGTTAATTGGGAAGCACGCAAACAGCAATCTGTAGCATATTCCAGCACTGAAGCTGAGTAATATAGTATTGGAGAAGCAGTAAAAGAAAGTAAATATTTGCATAATTTCTTTATTGATATATTTGGTTACTGTTTGCCTGCAATCACTGTTTACAATGATAATTTAAGTGCTCATAATATTGTTGAGAATAATGTATGTCATCGAAGAACTAAGCATATTGATATCCGTCATCATTTTATTCAAAATGCTGTTCATGATAATTCCATTAAAATAGTTTACAAACCCACAACAGATATGATTGCGGATATACTAACAAAACCTCTTCAAAAGTGCAAACATAATCAATTTGTTGAAAGTCTTGGTTTAGTATAAATATTATCTTATTTTATTATAATAAATTGAGTGTACCTAGTTTGTAAAATTATTTTTAATGCCTATATAATTGAGTAAGGGGGAGTGTTAGAATTGTCTTGGGCCAAAAGGCAATGTACTCAATTATCTATAGAATGTCTTTGACTGTAGACAATGTTTCTTATGTCATGTATTTCTTGCTCTCTCTTGTCTGTGGTCTCTCATAAAAATGGCTGTGTGCCTTGTGTTCTGCAAAACTTTCTATTAAAGAAAACAGTATTAACAAACAAGTGTGGTCATTTATTAAAACCTTTAACAGAGGTCACCCTCGCCAAGTGTCGCGACGAGGACACAGCGCTGTTAGCCCAAGCTGAGCACTCCTCCAGCGTACGTTGCGCCTTTTCTTCGAGGCTGTCTACACAGAGATGATAACTGGGCGTCCGCTCCCGACCTAAGCGACGCATAGAACGCGTACTTCCCGAAACATCCGTGTCCAGTAAGCACCTGCGTCAGCTTGAAACTGAAGATGCCATGCTGCGGGCTGCCACTCCAGCCGTTCCTCCATAACAGGCCTTACCGCCACTATTGTGGCGAGCCGGACCTGGCACCTAAAATAGCCCTGCTTAATTTGACGAGACCGCTAAGGAACCGTTTCTCTTCTCCGCCAGCGGCACTAGAGTCGTCCCAGTTAAACACTGCATCGGCAACGTTTGATACATTTTATTTCTCACCTCTAGTAACATTTTCCTGTACTTGACATGTTTTCAATCGAGTTTGTGCAGGAAGGAGGTTGTTAGCTCCACTCGTATATTTTATTCGAATGATTACTGAGAGGCGATTGTTCGCTTGTTGCTCCGTGCCGGTGTGAATCATTTGTTGTGTTTATTTGAGCAGTTGCTTGTTTGAAGAGGGTTTTATTTTTGAATCAATATAGTTAGTATAAACCCAGATCGTAACGCCAATATGACTTTAGTGTAAACAAATACCTATGTACCCAAAAGAAATAGGTACGTAGAAGATCAACTTTATAATTTTTTGTCTGTAAATTAAAAATTTATCTATTTATTTAAAATTACGTAACTAACACCTTAACAGCTATAACGCCAATGCAATGTTGCTACAAAAAATACAATTAAAACAATTAAAAAACAATAAAAAATACAATTAAATTCAATTCAAAATATATTCAAATGCAATTAAGATACAATTAAAAAAAACAATTAGAAATACAAATAAAATCAATTAAAATCACTTATCAACATTTTCAATGCACTTCAGTGCTACTAAAGAAAGAAAGAAAGAAAGAAAAATGCGTTTAATTGGCATTACAGCAAAAAAATAAATAAATACACCTTAAAATTATAAAAAACATAAATACACCTTAAAATTATAAAAAAACATAAAACAAAGATTGTAATGCCAAAAGGGCCTCAGCTCAGCATATTGTCAGATGACAACACAAGGTGTACCACCTGACGCTGATTTTCAGCTGCAACCCACGAGTGCCATACGCTAGAATCTAAGGTTAGAATAATCTAAATAATTAACACAAGATTTAAGAGAATTAATTAAAATGAAATGATATGACATGCATGCGTGTGTGTGTTGTATTGTGATTAACCTACTCCTGCGAACTTCATTAGGCTGCAGTGAAATACCTATTTATCTATTGTCCAGGGTCATTTTAAGTTGGCTAGCTAAACTCCGCAGACGCGATGGGGATAAAACAAAAGAAAACAGTTTTTCCCAACTCATAGGTACTTCAACTAACAACACTAACAGCGGTCGGCTCCCAAGAACAAAACATCAAATCTTTTTAATTTGTACTTTGTCGTGTTTACATATCGTTACCCATAGCGTCTGCGAAGTTTAGCTAGCTAATTATTACAGACATTTCCGATAAAAGTAATTTACAAAAGTCTAATGTGAAATTCAAACATTTAGCTAAAAGCTTAGCTATGACAGCAATTTGGCCCTCTCTTTCAAACTGGTTGTAAAAACCATTTGTACTAAAAACTACGTTCACTTAAAAGCAACCCGCACTTACACACTAATTTGTCACTGTCATTAGTACAAAAAAATAAAAATAAAATAAAAGAAAAGAATAAACATTTTCCGTTCCAAGTTTAAAGCTTGCGGTCAAAATTGCATTCGGCAATTTGCACGATAGCAGAGGAAATGAACGCAGCTGAACGACGAAAATTCAAATTTGAATTCGAAATAAATGTGTTACCGCATAGGAAAAATACCTTGGGTGTTGATTAATGATTTTCAAATGGCAACATCGATGTTTTGGTGTCAAGAAAACTTTGGGCACACAGTTTGAAAGCATAACAACTTGAATTGAGTTGAGTGAAGTTCGCTACCTATATTGTTTTGTTTACGCCGAAGACGGAAAGAGTTCGGTCTAATGTTCCGTGCTATGAAAACAGGAAAGTTTTCATTACAACGTGCCTAGCGGCGTAGCTTTCTGAGAAACTTTGAATAGGTAAAATATATAGATTCTCTTTTAAGATTGTGACTTAGAATTATAATAAAACCAAAGCGGATCTTAACCGAGTTGTGAATAGTACGTATACAATTGAGCGATAAAAGATATCGTGCATAGTGTACATTAAAATTGAATTATTTTTATGAATGAATCCGTTAGGCACCTGTCCCACCGCCGACGACGAAGAGAATCATCTGCCTAGCCTTTTTTCACCATGTCAAAGACGGCTTCCATTCTAACCAGATGCAACTGAATACCAGTAATTTACATGAAGCAATTGACCTCTTAAACGCAGTAACTGGGTAACACGGTACCCCTTGGTAAGGACTGGTTATCAAATTTTAGCGTAAATTGTCGATTAAATTAGCTTAACAGGCAACTGTCACTGAGGAATTTTGAATCAGGAATTGTAACTGCGGCGATTTTTTGGTTGCTGTTCGATTGGGTTATCAATAGAATGGAATAGAATAATTTATCTGTGAAACATAGGCTGTTACATACAAAGATCTTAAAAAATTAGATAGTGCGTTAATTAGTTTTGCCAATAGGTAATGGCCAATAAGTTCTGGTTGTTTATTTTGTTTTTTTTTTAGCAAATTTATGAAACAAACTATCTTTTGCCCGCAGTTTCGCCCGCGTGGATATCGGAAAATATCCCACGTGAAGGTATCCGTATTCCTTGTCTACATTATAACGGGAACCTCTGTGGAAAATTTCAGCTTTCTAGGTTCAAGGGCTGCATGGGCGTTGATGAGTCAGTCAGTCAGTCAGACGTCTCTTTTTATTTTTATAGATTAAAGATTTTTAACACGAAAAATAGGCACGGAAAGGGCTATTAGAAATACAAAATTCTTGTTGCGCCTCTGAATATTACAAAGCCAAAAAAATAACAAATAATTAATTAAAGTTTGTAATTTAACCAACCAATTTTAGTTGGTAAGCAATAATGTAATTCTAATAACTACTTCAGTTCGCTAATTGATTAAGTTTTTCAAAAAACCATGTTTTTATTAAAAAAAATGATAGTTGTTAACGCCATTACTTTCTTTAGTTTTATATTTCATGCCTAATTACTGGCAACTCTAATTAATTAGTATCTGTGTAACATAAAGTTCCTTCCGCTTTCCTTCTCCCTTCCACAACCTTTATAATGCCTAAGTGAGAGCGAGAAGGAAGATCCGCAATGGCGCCCATACGCTGTCGCCAAGAAGATCCTCCAGTTCTCAATCAACATCGACGCCTGTTGGGTAAAATTAATCCCAAGTCGAAAAAGGACTCATATTTTCACCGCGAAGAACGAAGATTGCTATTGAACAGTGCAAGTGCGTGTATGTGTGTTGTGGAAAGTGCAGATTCTCGTCCGTACGTGATATCCTGGACGCGCCAGCCACGTGGCTAAGGAAACCATTCCCGTCGTGTCGCCATAGCTCACCAGGCAGGTACCATCATCATTTTCCCACACCACCAAAACACCTACTTGTGTCACCGAACCGCCCCTCATACAGTCCACTAAGAAAATTTCGATTTTCACCCCAAGGCTTTAGGCCGCCGCAACATTTTTTGGTCCTTCGAGCCGGATATCCGACATTTTTTGGTCCTACGATCACGGATATCCAACAGTTTTTGGTCCTACGATCACAGATATCCAACAGTTTTGGTCCCATGATCACGGATACCTATTTTTCTTTATCCTCTTGATAACGGATATCAATATTATATCCGTATATCATCATCCCGCAACTATATTTCATTTCAATCTTCGTACTCTTATACTAAACCGCTTTCATTTATTCATTTATTGCAGTACCTACTTGTCATTGCGTACATTCACAGGTATTTCGCATCCCGCTCAACTTAATATTTTAATATACGTAGGTAGAAGCAAAATCTACCGCTCGCTCGCTTCGCTATCGTTCGGTACTATATTCGTAGGTACCTACCAATCCCGCACCGCGCGCAACTCGTTGAAGTTTGTGATTTATTTTAGCTATTATAAAAACCTACAAAAATATCGAAAATGCCTAAGAAAGTGACCATTGATTCGGATGATCAGATAGAATCCGCGATTCAAATAGCACTGTCATGTCGTAATATGATTTTTGCCCGCATGCAAATCATTTACGATTTAATGGAAAAAATGAAGTCCGGTATGGAACCGGTAGAGAAGTTCTTGTGTGCGTGTGTCAATGTTGATGCGTTGCGCACCGAGTTCCTCGAGGCATTTAATAAATATAACTCGCTTCTTCTAAGACAAGACCCGGAAAATAATATTGATGGTCAGTCGTGGATTAGTTTTGAGGAATTATATTGCTGCGTTAAATATAATTATTCAAATTACTCAAAATCATCAGCCACATCGGCTCCTACTTCTAGTGGTAGTGGTGTCAATAAGCAAACAGTTCGCTTACCTCCCATTGAAATTATGTCATTCGATGGCGATATTCGTAACTGGCCCCTGTTCTATGCTAATTTTAAAAGCACGGTACACGAAAATAATACATTGACTGATTCGGAGAAATTATATTATTTGATGGGGAAATTGAAAGATAAGGCTCAAACCGCGTTCTCAGGAGTTTGCCCTAATGGCGATAACTACCAATTAATTTTTAATTCACTCATAAACAAGTACGAAGACAAACGTATATTAGCTTCTAGTTACCTTAATCGGATGTTTGAACATAAATCTTTTAATACCGCATCTATTCAAAATTTCGAATCCTTTTCTGATAATTTTGTTTCCGCCGCAAACGCATTAAAAAACCTTAAAATAAATGATTTATCAGATTTGATTTTTTTCCATGTCGCTATAAAAAAGGTTGATTCTGAAACCGCTCGACTTTTTGAAATGAACTCAAAAGACGAAATTCCTAAATTCGACAATTTAGTACAGTTCATTAAAAATCAATCTAGCATTTTACAAAATACTAAAGCTTTAAACAGCTTGAGTTTCACTTAGTCTAACAACAATCCTGTAAATAAAAAAACGTCTAAAACTCCGCAACCGCAATCTTACACTGTAATTGATAAATTCGCAAAATGTTTGTGTGATAGCTTTGTTCATAAACATTTATTTAAATGTCCTGCCTTTTCTAAAATGACACCAAGTGATCGTTTCAAATCGGTGAAGCAAAACGATGCATGTACTAACTGTTTAAGTATTAAACATAAGGCCAGAGTCTGTCAGTCTGAATCTAGATGTAAATCTTGTAAAAATAAACATCATACGCTTTTACACTTTAATCGCGAATCGCACGCGACTGTATTATCGAACGGTGTTGATGATACCGCACGTACACAATCGGGTTCAAACTCCACGGCTTCGAGCGAGCAAGATGCTCACGCCGCCGCCGTGCCGCTCGCCGCCACCGCTCAGAGCGCCCCGCAATGTAATGCATCCATTGCTGCGTCGATCTTTTACGACTCGAACTCCCGCGTATCAAAGCCGCAATGTAATACGAATACTACTATTTTGTTGTCAACCGCTACTGTAATAGTTCGAGATTCATTTGGTAAGGAGCATTTTATTCGCTGTCTATTAGACAGTGGCTCACAAATTAATTTTATTACCGCAGAATGTTGCAAACGATTAGGTTTGACTAGACATTCATCTGATACGCCTTCCGTTAAGGGTATCGGTGGTACGGAAAAATCCGTTAAGGGTTCCGTACAATTCGCTTTCTTTTCCCGTTTTAATCCGAACGTTACTTTTAACGTTAATTCGCTAGTTGTCGATGCAATCACCGATAATCTACCTACCGCTCCCGTAGATACTTCCGCCTTGCCTTACTTAAAAGGTTTACCGCTCGCCGACGAATCGTTTGGCAAACCCGGTCGCATCGATGTGTTGATCGGGGCTTCGCTTTTCCCGCATCTTATGCTGCCCCGCGTAGTTAGCAGCAACTCCTCCGCGCCGCCCGCCATGCAGACGGTACTCGGTTACGTCATCATGGGCACTGTGCCCGCGCTGCCTGTACGTCGTAATAAGCCTCCACAGTCTTGTTACTCACATATTTCGCAACCATCCGACAAAGACTCGTTAGAATCGGCGTTGAAAAAATTCTGGCAGGTCGATGAAGCGCCCGTCACTCTTTCGACGAGCAAATCGCTCGACGAACTTGAGTGCGAGTACTTTTATAATTCGACCACGGAACGCGATGGGGACACAGGTAGATACTCTGTAGCCCTACCGTTTCGCAGCGATGTGTTCTCATTGGGGAACTCACTCGATATCGCGAAAAAACGTTTTTTCTGCCTAGAAAATAAATTAGAATCCGCACCCGAGTTACGTACTGCGTATGATGACGTCATTCGCGAATATATTGATAAAGGATATTTGTCTCCTGCTCCGCTCGCTAGTTCAGACAGTAGTTGTCCTGACTATGTAATTCCGCATCACGCAGTTGTACGTTTAGATAAGACAACAACAAAACTACGCTCCGTGTTAGACGCTAGTGCTAAAACGAGTACTGGATTATCTCTCAACGATATTTTACACAGTGGCCCAAATTTACAGGGTGACTTGTTTACTATAATTCTGAATTTTCGATTGTTCGCATTCGCGCTCTCGGCTGATTGCCGACAAATGTTCTTACAGATTGAAGTAAGAGAAAGCGATCGTCGCTTTCAACGCATCTTATATCGTTTTAGTCCAAACGATCCTCTGGTTCTATATCAGTTTAACCGTGTCTGTTTTGGTCTCAAGTCAAGTCCCTACCATGCGATCCGCACAGTACAACAGTTGGTTCAAGACGATGGTCATCACTTCCCGCGCGCCAGCGCTATCATCGCGGATTCAAGTTCGGACAATTCGCTTCTACTCGCACTCGCAGAACGTACGTCGTCGTGGACTAAACTGCTGCGTATTGTTGTTTTCATATACAGCTTCATGAAAAAACTCCCGCGTCGGACTGACACCGTTACCGCTAGCGACCTCGAGTTCGCTGAAACCATTTTGTGGCGTCATGTTCAAAGAAAACACTTCATGGATGATTATTCCGAGTTAAAAAATAATAAAATTTGTTCACCCGCTCTTATTAAACTCAAGCCATTTGTAGATGGTGATGATTTAATCCGCGTTGGGGGTCGATTAACTCATTCGGCTGAGGCCTATAGTACTAAACACCCGGTAGTGTTACCCCGTCATGATCGCATAGTTGAAATCCTCGTAGACTATTATCATATAAAATATTTACATGCAGGTCCAGAACTCACTATGTCGTTATTGCGCCATAAGTATTGGATTTTGTCCGCTAGACGCATTATTCGTCATAGAATTCACAAGTGTAACGCATGTCACAGGTGGAGACCGCGACCTCATGGTCCGCCGATTATGGGCGATCTCCCTAAATCTAGAGTAAATGTTGCAACCAAAGCTTTTTCTCATACAGGGTGTGATTCCGCTGGCCCTATACAGTATGTGCCCGTACGCATTCGAGGTGCGAAGAGTCGCAAGGGTTATTTATGTATCTTTACCTGTATGACTACTCGCGCTGTTCATATTGAATTAGCTACAGATCTTACGACTGTGTCGTTCATAGCCGCGTTGAAACGGTTTTTATCCCGCCGTGGACCGGTACAATGCTTGTATTCGGACAACGCGACCAATTTTCGAGGAGCTAATTCGTTTTTACGCGACTTGTATACTTTCATAAATAAAGAATACCGCCCGCGCTTTGAAGAGGAGCTCGCTGAGCATCGCATTAATTGGCATTTTATTCCGCCCGCGTCACCGCACTTTGGTGGATGTTGGGAGTCCATGGTGAAGGCCGTGAAGACTCACCTTTTCAAGACAATAGGTCAACAACTTCTATCTTATGAAGAATTAGTTACAATTCTCTCTCAAATAGAGTGCCTGTTGAACTCCAGACCTCTTACTGTTCTTAGCGCTGATCCGGAAGAGCCTAAAGCTCTTACCCCTTCGCATTTTTTACATACTGTACCGCTTAACTCATTACCCGCCGCGGAAGTAGGTTTACTGTCTGATCACCTGCTTCAAAGACACTCTCTTATGGATAAATTAGTCCAGTCGTACTGGAAAAGATGGCGAAGCGAGTATCTTCATAGTTTACAATCACGCTTAAAATGGAATAAACCTGATGGAGGCATGATTAAGGAAGGCACTGTAGTAGTGATAGTAAATGATAATGCGCCTCCTCTATCCTGGCCTCTAGGTGTTATTGAGAAGTTGCATACGTCTATAGACGGTAGCACGCGAGTCGTTTCAGTACGCACTTCTAATGGGATTCTTGTGCGACCTGTGGTCCGCTTATGCCCCATTCCTACTCAGTAATATCTTATTCAGTCCATTCCCTCTTTAGTTAGATTTAAGTGTAATTTCACTGTATATATTATTATATTATTCTCTTTAAAGGTGACCCTTTAAGGCCGCGAGGAATGTTAACGCCATTACTTTCTTTAGTTTTATATTTCATGCCTAATTACTGGCAACTCTAATTAATTAGTATCTGTGTAACATAAAGTTCCTTCCGCTTTCCTTCTCCCTTCCACAACCTTTATAATGCCTAAGTGAGAGCGAGAAGGAAGATCCGCAATGGCGCCCATACGCTGTCGCCAAGAAGATCCGCCAGTTCTCAATCAACATCGACGCCTGTTGGGTAAAATTAATCCCAAGTCGAAAAAGGACTCATATTTTCACCGCGAAGAACGAAGATTGCTATTGAACAGTGCAAGTGCGTGTATGTGTGTTGTGGAAAGTGCAGATTCTCGTCCGTACGTGATATCCTGGACGCGCCAGCCACGTGGCTAAGGAAACCATTCCCGTCGTGTCGCCATAGCTCACCAGGCAGGTACCATCATCATTTTCCCACACCACCAAAACACCTACTTGTGTCACCGAACCGCCCCTCATACAGTCCACTAAGAAAATTTCGATTTTCACCCCAAGGCTTTAGGCCGCCGCAACAATAGTCTTTTTTATGAACTTCTTAAGAGGGCTGTCGCATTTTGTCACCTCTCTTACTCACACGGGACCAAAATTTTAAGAATGTTAGGTATATAAAAAGATGCTTTTTTGAAAAACGTAAACAATTAGCGAACTGTAAATAATATTAATTTAATAGGTAGGTAATTATTAAAAACACATTTTTATTGTGGTATTTATTTAACTCATCTCTAAAACAGATAACATTTTATTGAGCTTTTTTTTTTTTTTGGATGGGAAATCATCAAATGACTTCTCGAGCGGGAGGGCGTGTCAGACTTTTACTGACTAAAACCCACCCATGCTCCTTCAGCTGCCCGTGCCAGGGCCACGGTATCTCTTTCGAACTACCCGCGACCCCGGCGGCAAACATTTTTTTGAGGCGAGTTTATAAAATAACAATAGGAATGCCAAAAAAAAAAAATGCATTCATTACTAGTTCACTAATTTTATTTAACAATCTTAAATATTTGATCCCATGTGAGCGAGAGTGGGAATCAAAACACTTCTACATAGGTACTTAGTTAAACTTCCTGATTCATGAAGTATTCTGAAGCCTCAAGTTTAATTTATAATTTTGTTTTTTTATGCAAAAATTCTCCCAGCTTTAGCTTTCATTCAATTGTTCAGGCAAATCTCGGAAAATTAGGAGTTTATAGTTATTTTAACACAATTGTTTACTTACGAACTTGTGTAGCTTTATGTGTAAGTATTTTGCAATGTTCCAAGTTGTTTTGTTTTACACGAAAACAACGCTTTTAGTTCAATGGAATTAATATAAAGCCAATAGATCAACCGTACACAACATCATTCAGCGGTCGGCAACACGCGTTGTCGTCTTACTTGCGGCCCGTGAATGTTTTGTAAATAAGTTACAAGTAAATATCAAAATAAATGCATTAATTAATGAGTAAGCGCGCCTCTTAAAAGAAATTTGATAGCTAACATACAAGAAATAACCTCCCAAATGCAACCTCAGACATAACACTGAAATTTAATATGAATGTATAAAATCAGTTACTTATTTAGGTAGTTTGTAGTTTTCATTTCTGAATGATTTACGGTCGTTATTTTTCTAGCTATAAAGCCCAAACATATAAACATAGTATAAGTATTACGTGTGCGAATTAAATTCCGTATGTTTTAACAATTTTTAATAGCATTTTTATTTTTTCTACGGGATATGACCAGTTCACGTATGTATATTGGGGTTCTAAGGTTATTATCACAAGTGCTTTTAGTTTATTTTGCCACCTTGTGGCTCTTGCCTGCCAAAAGGTTGCCGACCGCTGCCCCACTTTGATGTCCCATTTGCACAATAGTGTAGATTCTATACTACAGGGTGTCCGCCGGCAGATTTTACACTTTAAAAATTTAAATAAATTAAATCAAGTATACAATTAGAGTCGTTTATTCATTATCGTATACAAGAATAACGCGGATTTCATTTTTTTGAAAATAACTCCACTCAAATGGCGTCCTTCTAGCTGCAAATATTCTTGCAACCTTTCCTTCATGTTGGCGAAAACTCGCTTACAAAGTTCTGGTGGAATATTCGTAATCTCGCGTTGGATATTTGTTTGTAGGGCCTGTATTGTTGATGGCGATTTACTGTACACGCGAGATTTTAAATATCCCCATAGGAAAAAGTCGCAAGGAGTCAGATCTGGTGATCTAGGGGGCCAGGCTATATCGCCAAAACGACTTATTAATTTTCCAGGAAAAAGCTCTCGCACTTTTGTCATTGAGTCCCTAGCAGTGTGTGCCGTGGCCTCGTCCTGCTGAAAATGGGTTCTGTTGTTGTAACCAACATGGCGATGCAGCTCCGGTATAAAAAAGTTGTCCAGCATTGCGCGGTAACGTTCAGCGTTGACAGTTTCATCTCTACCGAAAAAATAAGATCCAATTATGCCATTTCCAGAAATGGCGCACCAAACTGTTGTCTTTCGGCTGTGAAAAGGCTTTTCATGAACTTCTTTTGGATTGTTTGCACTCCAATATCGCATATTCTGCTTATTTACGTAGCCGCCAATGTGAAAATGCGCCTCGTCACTAAAAAAATGTTACAGAAGCGGGTAGGCGTAGAAAATCGTTCCAGAACAACTCTAGTATAATTCTGCCTTATTATGAAGTCATTTTCTTTCAACTGCTGGGTGATTTGGAGCTTGTATGGATGAAACTTCAATTGTTTTCGAATTATTTTATGAACTGACGTCTTTTTCACACCCGTTGATGCTGCAATCTTTCGGACAGACTTACGCGGATTTTGCAAAATTTCCCTTCTCACAAGTTATGCGTTTTCAGGAGTGGTAACAGACGTTGAAAGTCCAGGTCGAGGCTCATTTCTAACTGATCCAGTTACGCTAAACTTCTTTACCCACGTCCATATTAATTAGTTTGACGGGCCATCGTTTAATCGTCGGATTTCAAAGTGAGAACAAAACCGTCGCCTCGCCACACTAATCGAATTATTGTTCGCAAAATACGCCTCAACCGCAAAAGCGCGGAGCGCTCCCGTCCACTGACTCATGGCTACTAAAAACCCGTATCAATGCCGCGTTGAATGGTACCTCCCTCCCCGCTCCACCGCCTTGCTAGTCGCCGTAAACGCAATTTAAAGTTTAAAATCTGCCGGCGGACACCCTGTATTTTGCAAATGGGGCATCAAAGTCTAACCCGAAGATATTGAGAAAAAACACAATCGTAACATAATATAGATAGATAAGATAGATAGATAGATAAAACATTTATTTAGTGCACACAAAAGACACAGCACAACACACAAAAGCACAAATAAAACACATTTCGTGTTATGTTTAAGTCCCATGTAACAGGAGGCGAGCCATTAGCTATCAACCGGGCACAAATCCAGACTCCGGGCTGCTATTATACTGCTAAATTCCTAATGGGTCATTATAACTTTGCCCGACCTGGGAATCGAACCCAGGACCTCATGTTCAGTAGAAGCGCTTTGTGACCACTAGACCAACGAGGCAGTATTTTGAGAAAAATACACTTTTATAATACCACCATGTATGTGGATATTAGGACCGGTAATAGGTATCGTACTTAAGGGCAGTAAAAGTAGCCTGAAAACATGTTGACAATAACAAAAACAAAACACTGACATTTTTATGTGTAAAAATAATACATAATGGGTGAAGTTTTGAGCCTACTTTGAGAACTTTTTTATCGCAAGGCCGATTGTGACATTAATATTGTCCAACAGTAACCATTAAGAAGCAACTAAGTCAAAAAAGATTGTTTACTGTAATGAACTACGGTTGTTTTTATTTACTTTAAGAGAACAGCAGTTTTTTATTATGTGCGTCTATACATACTTGGAAAATAACTTTACAGTACAGTACTTTACTTTTACAGTTCCTTTTTGATATTGGATTCGCGATCCATCAGGTACGCTTGCCGGGGTTGGTCCGTGGATAGGTGACCATCTTTACATACGGAGACTCCTCCGTGCCACGGAAAATACGTTAAGCCGTTCATCCCGGCTGTAATTCGTGGATCTTTGACAGTCGTTAAGGGTCCAGTATCACCCAGTTACTGAATTGTGGAAGTCAGACAGGCAGTCGCTCCATGTAAAATACTGGTATTCAGCTGCATCCGGTTAGACTGGAAGCTATCATAATTGGGAAGAGGCTAGGCAGATTGCTTTATTGAATTTGCAATCCAACACTTAACAACTTTTCAAAACTTTTCGTTTTTCTTTTCTACCCAACCCTTTGAGGAATACAGGCGTGATGTTATATTCTTTAGTTCTTGTTGTTTTTGTAGTCTTAACCTATTTACTTTCTTTCATATAGGTACATTAAATAGATCAAGTACAAAATAATTATTTTTATTTATTTTTTTGTAATTATATTTTGATTACTAGTTTATTAATTTATAAGTATATAAATGATCAATTAGTTATGTTGAAACTGTTTGTACTCCCCGTCACTTGTCCCTACAGGTTCATTAGAAAACCAGCGTCAGGCAGCCTCTGTCTGGCATTAATGCTGAAATGAACCTTTTTGGCGCAGCCGTGAGGCACACATTGTTGTTAAAACATTATTTTCTCTTTTTTTTTCTTTTGTTTTTAGTGTTTGACGAACTGTGTCCAAATAAACGTTTTTCTTTCTTTCTTTCTTTCTATGTGTAATATTTTCAAAGAAAACTGTATCCTAATCCTAATAATTTAAAGAATAATAAAGGTATATATTACTTAATGATAGTTAATGGTAATAATGATTACCCAGACCCTTTTCAGATATCTAGATACTCGAAAATTCCATAGGTTTGCTGGAAAGAAAAAAGTAGGTTAGCAATATTAATATCTTAACAAGATGGTAATAAATATTATATTCTCGTATATGAACAAAGAGAACAAGAGTAGGTAGTTAAGCTACTTATTTCCCAATTTATTAAACTTACTAGCATTTGCCCACGACTTCGTTCGCGTAGAAGTTGTAGATATACTATATACCTACTAAAATAAAATCCACATTTATATAAAACTCCTTCGTGCTCCGACCCACCGCGTCGCAACGCATCGCCCCCCCCCCCTGCTTTTACCCTCAAGAATTAATAGGAAACTACGATTTAAATTTTCTTTTTTTTCCGCGCTCTGTTTTCGCCAGGTTGAAGGAGAAGCAAAGGTATAAAGCCGCTAAACAGCCTAATATGAAAAATAGAAAATTCAAATATTTTTGAGTTTAGAACACAAATAAATGTTAATTTATTCATAAAGGTTTTTTTTTATTGTAATAATCATGGTTTTTGATGATATTCTATTTACGAGTATAAACATTATTTAAATATTCAAAAAAAAAAAATAACGCTCTATAGACGCTTAACTCTTTGCCATGATTAAAAAAAAAACATTCACCTCCGAATTGAGACGGTATGAATAGAGGCATTGAACCAATTTGGATTAAGTAAGTATCTGTCTATCATCGCATGACCATTTATAAAAATGTCTTTATTGATTTTGATATGTAAAATAATAACAGTTCAACATTCATGAGTTGTAATGCTTAATTTTGAACTTTCGGCAAAGATGTATTTATAATTTTTAAAACTATGCTTATCATTCGCGGTGTAGGGTGTCGCGGTGACACGAACTCGTAAGATTTTGCCCTACCAAAAATAGTTTTAAAAAGTTTAGACTTAAAATCGCTCAACGCGCCTAAAGAAGTTTTCACTTCAAAAAATAAAATAAAAAATAGTTTTGACAGTTAACATAAGACAAAGGAAACAGAAAGTTCAGCCTATTCACCTCATTAATCCACATATTATCATATTAGCAGTAGAAGTACATCTATGAAAACATGTTGCGGCAACTGTTTACAAGTTTACAATATCAGATATGCAGCCGACTGTCGGACAGATCTAAACAACTCGTCGGATTCCTGGATGAGAGCCAAGCCCACCATTGTATCGGAGATCCCTCAAAATAGGTACATCAACATTAAATAGTTTTATTGTGATCCAATAGATTTCGTTGAGTCAAGTATTATTGGGTTATTTTAAGAGGATGCGATGATGTTAACTTTGTTTGGAAGGCAGAGTTTGTGTATTTTATGATCCAAATTGTAGTTTGACTAAGTAACTCTCTCTCTTATGTCTAGATATGTAGCCTTTTAACCGCCCCACTTCATATCAGTTGTCGTGCCCTCAGCGCCCGGCACAGTAGCACAAAAAAGCAGATTTTACGAGCTGTGGTAGTTGGTCGTAAATATATGACCCTGGCGAAATGGACACGAAATTATTTGTCGGATTAATCCGACGTAAGCGGTTATAGGGGATAGAAACTGGATTTGGAAATGGTTCACCTAAAATCAATATGTTTGCTGACTGGACTTTGGTCAGAAGCAAAAGTTGTACAAATAAGCTGTTGTCAAGCCAGTACTTTTTTAAATAAAAACTCCCATAGTAACACTGTTTGTCCACCACACCGGGAACGGGAAGTCAACGAGAAAATAGATGACGACGCCATAGTAAATGTACTGTCGCTACTTCGGCGCCCTCATCTGTTTTCTCGTTGACGTCCCGTTCCCGGTACGGTGGACAAATTAATAGTTAATAATTCAGTAAACTCTGACATTTAAAAACCTGAATCTATTTTTCAATGTAGGCTAATTAGTATAAATAAAGCAGTCTTGACATTACAATATTATAAAGAAAATGCATCATACCATCTGCACAAGTTCTTCAAAACTTTACATTGTGCACCAAACTCCAAACTGAATAGAATCCCGTCCGTCGTTATTATAATCGACTATGTTCTGGAATAACGTGAGCAAAACTGTGCTGTAGAGAAGGGCTCCTGAGAAATCAGGCCAGAAAGTAGTCCATTTGTTCACCATGTATGTTGGGTTTTCGCGAATGTGAATTTTCAGAATGCGAATGTGTGAATGCGAATGTTTAGGAATAAAATGCGTATTCTTTGGAATGAACGGTTTTCAACTGTGTTCGCAACGCCATGGTAGAGTGCCCAATTGTCGAATAACTTTTCTCAGAAACATTGCATTTCGCGTGTCTCGTCTCAATCTATAGGCATAAAAAATCGCCATATATTTCAGGTTTCTTTCCCGATGCCATAGTGGAAAAACTGTCAAAATAGCTCAACACAATTCTACACTCACAAACTACTTGTTTATTTACGTAATGATTAGTTGCAACTGACTGACAACTAAAACAAAACAAGCCAAACTAACCAAGCAATCACAGCAATCAGCAAGAAAGAAACGCTTTCTATTGGTCGAACGAAACACGTGATGCCTATCTGCGCGCTCTGCGCGTGTGGGTCAACGAAACGCGTGGCAGCATGCCGGGCGAGATACATCAATACCTGCACACATTTCGCATTCGCATTGAGCGATGCGAATGCGAATGACGATGCGAATGTTTAAAATGATGCGAAACATTCGCATAAGCGAATGCGAATGCAAATATTGGTAACATCGCTAATCAACATCCTCATCATTATCTTGCTCTTATCCCGATTTATTTGGGGCTCTGACATAGCTCTATCTGTTACTTACGAGTATAATAATGTAAAATTTAAATCATACGTTAAGGAAAAGGTCCTCTCAAATAACTATATTCTTCACAGCTTATTATAATCTATAATGTTTCTCTTTCCAGGTGCCCTCAGGGTTGCAGTGACTCCTGAGCCATGACAACATAGGTATGTCATGTTTCACATCATGCAGAATGCATTTTTTTTTGCATTGTTTTTACTTTATGAAGAATGGTTACCACCACGTGTGGGTTCGGCAATGCAGCGTTTATTTTCGAGTTTCTTGGCAAAGTTAAATTTGGATAAGTGCTTATACTTTTATCAGCATCCATAAAGCCCACATGAAATTATTGACGAAATCTGCTGGTTAAAGTAGTCATTCTCTATCACTAGTAATCGTTCGCAGTTTAAGTAAATCCGGAGTACCTACATTCTCTTACTTCAAAACATAGATTTTTGTATCTTCTCAGTCTTGTAAAAAACAAATGACACCTTAAAATGTCCAGTAAACTGAAATCAATCAACCCAGTTCTACATTGATAAAGTTCCTCGAGGCATAAGGTAGGAACACTAATTCAATAACCCTGAGAAACTATCTAAAGGTCAATCGGTCAGTGTGCGCTCAGACTGCATTGAGTAAATTAATGTAAGTACATCCATACTGTAAGTGGTTTACCGCCGATATTGAATAACCACTTTAAAGTGATAATATTATCTACTCTTTCGGAGCGGCCATTGTATCTTGACCCCTCATCGTAGCGCTGCTTGCCAAGATAAATGTCAACAAGATGTCAAACTTAATACATTAACATTAGGTTCCAAATTTCGCCGTGTATCAAGATAAAATGGGCTCACTTTTATTGAATTGAACAAATGTATTTTTATTCGACGTTGCAGTCGATTGTTTTCTTGGACAGTAATGGAAATTTCTTCAATGGGCGTGAATGTGCGAGAATTATAATAATATATTTATGGCAAATATAAAGAGCCCTTTCTCATTAAGCTGCGTGGTTTTCGTTTATTAACTGAGCAGGTTTTCCGTAAAAACTTCAATACACACTAACAACCACACTGACAATCAGTCACTGTTTTAAATGAAAAAATCTTATTTCCTTGAGAAAATTAATATATCCATCGAGCCACTTTTTTACTTTTGGATTCTACCATTTAAATAACTTTCTACTGCCAGGTTCTCTTATACAAATTGCAATATATCAATACAGCAATAAATGGATTAGCAGTAGGTATTATAACTCTAATCCATACACTATAGGTATTTCAATTCAAATTAATGATAGGATTATCACATAAGCCCTGTATTAGCAATACATATTATAAGCCTTGCTGGAATCTACGGGGTAATTGCGTAACACACATGGTAATGGCTTTCATTGTGACAATTCAACATCAACAACGTTGTTGAGCATACGAATTTTTCAAACATAATAATTTGTGAAGCGATGGATTAAGAATTTTCATTCAAAATCTTTCGGATTGTTATTGAACACGTATTACAGTCACAAACACTATGCTAAAGATCCAATAACTTCTTGGAATAGATAACGTCCTGCCCGTTGACATACGGTTTTTTTTGTGGATGGGAAATCATCAAATGACTTCTTGGTTAGACCTGCTGTCTTGTATGGATCAGAATGTTGGGCCACAAAAGGGATAAATGAAAAGCAGTTGCATGCAGCTGAGATGAGAATGCTAAGAGGGATGTGTGGTGTTTAGTGCAAAATAAACGATCATACAGTGAAGACGTCTGTGTTTTTTTCTAAGAAGTCTAACAACCGAATGTGACCCTTAATCACAACAACATATGGTCCAAACGAACCGGATCTTTAAGAAAATAGATAAGAATGACCGGCGATCGGAGAACAATAGGCCGCAAATCCTGAGCTGTTTTTGTGCAAGTCATTAGTGTTATGTTATGAGTTTATGAGCCTACGTGCGAATGCGATCTATCTATAAACAAGTGAAGGTTTGACTATAAAAGTGAATAAAGGATTGTGACGAAGAATACAAAAGTGATGGTTCGGTGTATTAAAATAGTGTGTTTTTAAATAACGAGATGCTGTTTTATCGCGAACTGTAAACGTTTTGATGCACAAATCTCAGTCTACCTACGTGATAAAATAAAGTAAAAGTTTTCGTCGTAGTTTGCGTCTTTATACATTTTTATTGAAAAATCATAAAGTGTAAAGAATGGAGAACATAGAAAAGCGAACGTTGCTTCAAGCTGATGTGTTTGAAAAAGTGCAGAAAGCCTATACGAATTACAAAAAGACGCCCAAGGACAGAATAACCGAGGGTTATTTACAAACTAGGATGGATACTTTGGAAATGTATTGGAAGGAATTTAAAAGTGTTCACGAGAAATTGGTAACGGATGTTTATAAGAAAGACAGACAGCAGTTCGCGTATTTTGCAGAAGATAAATGCGATAATTTTGAAGAGTTGTATTTTACTTATAAAGGAGAAATGAAAACTGCATTAAACAAGTTGATGTCTGAGTCTGACTTGAAAAAATCGGATAAACTGGAGAAATTAGACGAGACTAGACAAACAGCTTCTAGTAGTGATATTAAATTGCCACAAATTTCAATCCCTATTTTCGAGGGAAATTATACGGAATGGAGATCGTTTCACGACCTGTTTATTGCATTGATACACAAAAATAAGTCATTAGAAGATGTACAAAAACTTCATTACCTTAAGAGTAGCTTGAAAGGAGACGCAGAAGTTCTTCTGCGGCAGTTTGCTATCACGGGTGAAAATTATGCCGATGCGTGGTCAATTTTGAAAAAACGGTATGATAACAAAAGGTACATTGCTAATTGTATATTTAAAAAGTTTTTTGGTCAAAAAACAATATCTCAAGAGTCAGCTTTCTCCTTGAAAAACTTGTTAGATACGTCGGTCGAGTGTATGAATTCTATGAAAAACCTTGGCTTACCGACAGCGCAGTGGGATGCAATTGTGAACTATGTGGTTGTTTCAAAGCTGGATCCTGTAACACACAAACAATGGGAGCTTATTATTAGTGAAGATAGTTCTGATGACTTACCTAGTTTTGAAAAGCTGAAGTCTTTCTTGGAGACTCGGTTTCGTACGTTAGAAATGGTCGAACCTGAAAATAAAGTTAACAAATCAATTAAGCCGAAGACACATCACGCGACAGCCACTAGTGGAGAGAAGCACTGTCCTTTCTGCAAAGAAGACCATTATATTTTTAACTGTAAAGAATTCGCAAAGCAACCGATAGAAGAAAGATACAGCTTCGTAAAGAAAAACAACTTATGTTTTAACTGTCTCATTCCAAATCATTCCGTATTTAAATGTAGGCAATCAAATACATGTAAAATATGCAAAAGGCGGCATCATTCCTTATGACATCGCGATCGAGAGTCGACGAAACAAGCAGATGACACAATGTCAACTAAAGAAGAATCTACAACAAATAAGCAAGAGGTTAGCAAGGTAACAGCACATGTGTCAAGAGGAGAACAACCTGGTCAACACATCTTGTTGGCAACAGCATTGATAGACGTGACCTCGAGGACTGGACAATCACACGTCTTCCGTGCTCTGATTGATCAGGGCTCAGAGGCTTCGTTCGTGACGGCGAGAGCAGTCGAGTTATTGGGTCTGAAGAAGACTCAAATCAGCGGTGAGGTCTCTGGTGTTGGTAGAGGTAACAAACTTTGTATTAATCATTCAGTAGGCTTACATATTAAGTCGAGGTATGAAAGTAATTTTTTTATTGATGTTAAGGCGTATGTATTAAAGTCATTGACTTGTAGGTTACCGTCTAGAGAAATGAGAGGTTATGACTGGCCTCAACTTAAAAATATGAAATTGGCTGATCCTACTTTTAATGTTCCGGGTAGAATTGATATCCTTCTCGGAGCTGATGTTTTTGGCACAATAATATCATCTGGTTTGTTAAGAGGACCGGGCAGTATAATTGCTCAGCATACACACCTAGGCTGGATATTGTCAGGGGATATGTACTCAAATCCTATTTGTGCACAAAACATTATTAGTTTACATGTTACCAGACTCGTAGAAGAAGACAACAACCTTTTGAGAAAATTCTGGGAAATAGAAACAGATGACTACACAACCAAGAAAGCATGGACAAAGGAAGAAGAAAAATGTGAAGAACACTACATAAAGACAACAACAAGAGATGCATCAGGAAGATATGTAGTACACTTACCTTTGAAACAAAGTATTGAAGAGACCGTGAAGGCGTGCGGTGAGACTAAACAACAAGCTACAATAAGATTTAAACAACTGGAAAGGAAATTTGCAAAACATGAAGATTTGAGATCAGAATACAAGAAGGTCATACAAGAGTACTTGAAGATGGGTCATATGAAGAAGGTTGAAATAGAGGATAGAAGTGAAGCAATTTACTTAGCACATCATGCTGTCATGAGGGAGGATAAGGATACAACAAAGTTAAGAGTTGTTTTCGATGCTTCAGCCAAGGGATCGAATGGGCAATCCTTAAACGACACCATGATGGTCGGCCCTACGCTACAACCTGATCTTCGTGTTCTTATCATGCGCTGGAGGTCTCACAAAATCTGTGTTGTCGGCGATATTAGAAAAATGTATCGTCAAGTAAGAATGACAAACAAACACACAGATTTACAACGCATCTTATGGCGAGATAATACGTGTGAAAACATAGAAAGTTATCAACTACTTACCGTAACGTTTGGGACAGCAGCGGCACCTTATCTTGCGGTACGATCATTGAACCAACTAGCTGATGATGAAGTGGAAAGATACCCTAGAGGAGCTGCTGTCATTAAGAGTTCGTATTACGTGGACGATCTGATGACTGGACATGAAGATCTATCTGAAATAAAACAAGTTTGTGAGGAAGTAAACAATCTATTGAAGGCAGGCGGTTTTCAAATGCAGAAGTGGTCCAGTAACTCTGATGAAGTCTTGACGTTTTTACAGGGAGACGAGGAAACTCCGGAATCTGTGGACAAAATAGAAATCAAATTAGATAAGCTCATAAAGATACTTGGACTTACCTGGGACAGGAAAAATGACACGGTCCAAGTTACAGTTAATCTACAGGAAACCAGGATTCCTGTAACAAAAAGGATAATATTATCTGATTTGGCGAGTCTCTTTGACCCGTTTTGTTGGCTCTCGCCAGTAGTTATCACAGCCAAGATTATGATACAGAGATTGTGGCTTAGCAATCTCGGCTGGGATGATGAATTGCCCTCAGATCTAGTAGCCGAATGGCTTAACTACAGAGAGGAACTTAAAGAGTTACACACCATTGAAATCCCATGCTGGATAAAGAAGACATCGCACTGTAAAGAAGTTCAGTTACACGGGTTTGCAGATGCCTCTTCGGTTGCATATGCAGCAGTAGTTTATATAAAGGTATTAGATGAAAATGATGTTGTTCATGTTACAATAGTAGCATCTAAGACCAAGGTTGCGCCACTGAAACAACTGACAATTCCAAGATTAGAGCTTTGCGCTGCGGTGTTGTTGGCGAAGCTATTGCACGAGGTATCTAGCTTATGGGATATAAGTATGCAACAAGTGTATGCCTGGACCGATTCCATGGTGGTTCTGTCCTGGTTACAGGCTCAACCAAGTCGATGGCAAGTGTTTGTCGGCAACCGGGTGTCTGATATAATTCAATTAATAGACAATGATAGATGGAACCATGTTCAATCAGCCGACAACCCCGCTGATCTTGCGTCAAGAGGTGTAGCGCCGAGTGAATTGTCAAATAATGATATGTGGTGGACTGGACCCAAGTGGCTGAAAAATAAACAAATAGATTTTACAAAAAGTTCTATTCCTCAAACAGATTTTGAGATCAAGAAATCATTTAATGTTAGATTAGAAGAAAAACCTGTTTGGGAAAGGTTTTCATCCATGTCCAGAATGAAGAGAGTTTTAGCACAATGTTTAAGATTTTTAAAACCTAAAGAAGAAAAAGAGAAATATTTAACAGTTAAGGAAATTAATGAAGTTGAAGAAAGGTGTGTAAAATATTACCAATACTTAATATATGAAAACGAAATAAAAGATCTGAAGATGAACGGAAAGGTTAAGAATAGAAGTTCTATAATTAGTCTTACACCTTTCTTGGATAAGAAAGAGCTGCTGAGAGTTGGAGGTCGACTGGGTAAAGCCAATATACCAGAAGATGCGAAACATCCGATCATTATACCTTGTAAACAACATGTTACTCGACTAATAATAAATGAAGCCCACACAAGAACTTTCATCCCGGTACTAGTCAACTAGTTCGAGCGGTATCAGTACAATGCAAAGGAGATAACATTCTTAAGAAACCGTTATCTAAGTTAATATTACTGCCCATGCCCAAGGCATCAGAGGGTAACTAAATAGTTAGCGTGGTGGTCAGCTAATGTCATGTTTGTTTTAAATTGTGTGGTATAATAGGTAGATCTGCAGTATTTACTTTGATACATTACCTATATCTCGAAAAGGCACTACATTCTAATCACCGTAAATGAGTTATGCTAAAATAAATGTTGAACATGTGTATTTTCTAAGTTCATGTTAATTTACTTGTGTAAACGCACTTGTGTAGGTATAATAAAAAATAATCATTGTTGTCGTCAACTTTTGTATTAAATTAATGAAATTGAACCCTAACCCTTTAGTATTTATGTTCATTTTACTTGTTACTTCCTATAAGACGATAAAACGTCTAATATTTTTATCATACAGTCCACTTAGCTATTACCTAAATGAATACGAGATGTTATTATTTTCTAGTTTGTCGTAGGTAGGAGGTATCTGATAAAGCTTATTGATAGGTACCCGGTGATTATACGCAATCTAAAACGACGCGTAATTTTCTTTGTGAATGTAAGGTATGCCTATACTATTGTACTATTATTGTTATGTGTTTGTATACTTTGCGCAATCTTCTTACAACTAATAATGTGTTTAATATAATAGTAGGTAGTTTAAACGAGTTAAGCGAAGATGATTTTATGTACGAAGCAATGTAACGGGTATCGACTATACATAATGATAGCTACCTAGTGGTTTCATAGGCTCATTAAGTAATTGGTGTAAGTTGTTTTGCGATGTATTTCCATTTTAATTGTTTCAACAAGTTAGATAAATCTTAGTCTAACTACTGTCATTTAATAAATTAGTAAAAAACTGTTGTTTTTGGAGGGCGGTATGTTTAGTGCAAAATAAACGATCATACAGTGAAGACGTCTGTGTTTTTTTCTAAGAAGTCTAACAACCGAATGTGAACCTTAATCACAACAACATGTGGCGTTACACGAATGGATAGAATAAGAAATGAGTACATAAGAGGAAGTCTAAAAGTGGCACCGGTGACTGAAAAGCTGTGCGGAAATCGGCTGTCATGGTATGGGCATGTGATGCGGAGGAGTGAGGAAAATGTCGTAAGGAAAGTTTTGGGTATGAATGTAGGCTATAAGGGTAGGGGAAGACCAAAGAAACGATGGATGGATTGTGTGAAAGATGACATGGCTAGAAAGGGGGTCACTACCGAGATGACGAATAATAGAGAAGTATGGAAAAAAAGGACATGTTGCGCCGACCCCAAATAGATTGGGATAAGGGCAGGAGAATGATGGATGACTTCTCCCGCTCTGGGTGGAGCGGGAGGGCGTGTCAGACTTTTACTGACTAAAACCCACCCGTGTTCCTTCAGTTGCCCGTACCAGGGCCACGGTATCTCTTTCGAACTACCCGCGACCCCGGCGGCTTCGGCCCTATTGGACCCCGTTACTGCTGACATCTCTTTGAGGCACGCGTGGAACACAACGCGCCGTCGACCAGGACCAGGCCTGGGTCGACGGCGAGCTGCCCATTACTCGTCGTCCGCAAGCCGCACCTACGGTGGCCGGGAATCGGCGATAGATTCCCGCCGCCCAGGGCGTCTCCTGCGGCGGCTAGGGGTGCGGGGGCGCGGCTGGTGCCTCTCCCTCACGCGTTCCGCCTCCTCCTTCGCGAGCATTACTGCTTCGCAGAAGGAGGTGACGGCCTCCCATGCACTCTCACTCTGCACCATGGCCTGGACCAGGTTTGGACACGAGAGATCGCCGCCGCCGATCGCCTCCGTGAGAACACGGCGGTGCTCCACCCAAGCCGGGCAGACCTCCAATGTATGCTCCACCGTGTCCTCCGGGCGATCCACACAATGGTGACACCCGGGCGTTTCCTCCCGCCTTATCCGAAACAGGAACCTCCTGAAACAATCGTGTCCGGTGAGGACCTGCGTCAGGCGGAAGGTGAGGACGCCGTGGCGCCTGTCCAACCACTCCTCAAAGAGGGACTTATCGCCGCAATTGTGGCGTGCCTAGCGCTGGGTTGCGACAATCGCACTCTCCATGTCGCCATGAGATCCCGCCGGAGCTCTGTCCGCTGTACCGTGATTTCTCGCGGCAGTGGAGTTATGCCCCGGCGTTTCGCCTCCTCGCGCCATTCCCACACGTTCCGTTTCCAGTGGGCGGAACGGAGCCTGCGGTACCTGGTGTACCGGTGCCGCGCAGCAACGCATGCCTCGCGCAGAGCCGTCAGCTCCGGTGACCACCAGTACACCTGGCGCCAGGTGCGTCCGGGCTGGACCCGGGGCATTGCCACGTCACATATTTCGGACATGGCCTCCCGGAACCATTCCGTCTCGTCGTTGACGTCAACTGGCCTGTCCGGTGGCGACACCCAGGCCTGCACGTTCGAGGCTTCCAGGAGGAGCTCCTGGTTCAGCTGCTTCAGCGCCCACCGCGGACCACTCGGGGCCTGTCGGAGACATCAAACCGGATGTACCGGTGGTCGGAATAGGTCTCCACCCCCTTCATGACGCGCCAGTCAAAACATCCGGCAACAGAGCGGGGCTGGCGAACTAAATGTCCACCACTGATTCGCCCCGCATCCGCACACACGTGGGGACAGAATCCCGGTTTAGGACGACCAGGTCTGTCTCTAGAGCCCAGTCCTCCACCATCCTACCCTGTGTGTCCGTATACCGGGAACCCCAAGCCACATTCTTGGCGTTGAAGTCCCCGAGGATGAGCACAGGAAGGGAACGGAACCCGACGACGACGGTTTTCAACTCCGCAAGGGAGTTGTGGAACTCGGCGAGAATTCGGCTCGGGGAGAAGTATACCCCTACCACGATAATCTCCCCGAACCGTGCTGCAACGCAACCCTGCCCTCTCTTCACAGCTTCGAGGGACAGGATACCGGCGGCGGCCGACGAAATGAGGGTCACTGTGCCGCTCAGGTCCTCCACCCAGTAATCACTGGGCGGGACAAAATACGGCTCAGCGACCACGGCGATGTTAATCGACCACTGCGCCATGCTCTGGAGCAACAGATCCTGAGGTGGGGCGCAGTGGTTGATGTTTGCCTGGAGGAGGCGTAATGGAGATATTACTGAAATTCCATTTCACCCCCTCCCTGCCCCCTGTGTGGGCCCTGCCGCAGTGGGTACGGCGACGACGGCAGTGGAGGCGGCAATGGCGACGGCTGTGGCGGCGGCTGCGGCAGTGACGGCGGTGGCAGAGGGCTTGCCCCTGCTCCGGGCTTTAGTGGATGGACCACAGCCCTTGCTTCCAGCCCGGTGATCGGCCGGATTGCCAGCTGCCGCACATAAATAGCAGTGCGGCGTGGCATTGCACGAGCCAGCCTTGTGACCGGGCTGACCACAACGGAAGCAATGACTGCTGCGGTCCACCTCCGAGGTGCATTTCACTCCGAAGTGGTTGCCCACTTGGCAACGGAAGCACCTCAGAGGTCTGGGTTCCAACAATTTTACCCGCGTGGAATCCCAGCCCACCCGGAACCTTCGACCCTCCCCAGCTATCTTTTGGGCCACCGACACGGGGCAGCTCACCGTAATGGCTCGCATCCCCGTGGAGTCAGGACGGATGGTGCCTACCCTCACCTGTTCGAAGGCGCACCCCCTAGTCTTGACCACGGCGGCCACCACCTCGCCCTCCGTCACTGAGTCGTCCAGACCCAGGATGCGCATGTCAGCGCACTTGGCGGGTCTGGACACTCGGGCCATGTCCGCATCTAAGGACGCCCTAAGCCTTTCGGCTAGAGCATCAGCGGTCGGGCCACTGGCCGCACCGGGAATCTCCAGCATTCGAGCCCCGGTCGCAGTGACCTTTACTCGAATGCCATCGACTACCCCGAGCTCCTCGAGGTTTACCGCCGCCCTCGCCTTGGTGAGCACGTCGCGGTGGGACACGCCCTTCTTCTCCGCTTCCTGCTGTAGTGTGATCACTACAGTTGCGGACTTCCGGGCATGTAACCTCGCCGCGACGTTTCGCTCTTTGCGCCGCCGCCGCCACTCCTTTCGTTTGGCCGCCCTTGCTGCCTTACCCGCCTTCCTCTTTTCCCCGGCTACCTGCCACTCGGCGTCAGCCGGAGGAGATTTAGGAGGCGGGGGCAGCGCGTCGCCGCCACGGCCACGGCTGGGGCCTTCGCAGGTGCCTTCGTAGGCACAGTTGCACTCTTCACTTGCCCCGCCGATCCTGGTTTGGCCATGGCAGCCATGGCAGCATACGAAGCCGCCTTTGGCTGGCCGGAGGCCGGCCGCCTCGCCGCTAGCGGGGGCCGCAGGACAAGGCCCTCCAGGACGGAGAACCGCCTGTTGAGGGCAGCCAGCTCCTTCCGCACCTGGGCCAGCACCCGGTCCTCAGCAGGCATGGGCCCGCCCTGCCCCTGCTGCGGCCCGCCCTGTGAACCTTCTCGGGGGCCGGCTCCTCGGAGTCCGGCCAGGTCCGCTTGACAAGCCCGCGCCTACGGTGGTCGTCACTCGTTTAGTCACATGCGTTATGGCCATGACATACGATGCCGAAACGTGGACACTGACAGTCGGGCTGGTCCATAAATTCAAGGTGGCTCGGCGTGATATGAAGCGGGCTATGCTCGGAGTTTCTTTGAAGGATAAGTTCAGGAATGAAGTTATCTGGAAAAGAACCAGAGTAACCAACATAGCTTGCAGAATAGCAAACTGAAGTGGCAGTGGGCTGGCCATGTTTGTCGAAGGACCAATGGCCGGTGGAGCAGACTAGTCCTGCAGTGGAGACCGCGTATCGGCAAGTGTAGTATGGGACGCCCTCCAGCTAGATGGACCGACGACCTAAAGAAACTCGGGCTGGGACAGACTGGATGCGGAAGGCGGAGGACAGGGTGTTGTGGCGCAGCCTGGGAGAGGCCATGTCCAGCAGTGGACTGAGATAGGCTGAGTTGATTGATAGATAACAACAGTTCTCGTTGGGAACGAGAGCTGCGTTTGCACTTATCTGATTGGGACATCTTTGATATTAATTGCGCACATTAAAACTCGTAACGTAAGGCGGGCCCTAAACGATCAATTATATTGCACAATATTACGAATAGCGCAATTTCTTTGACCGTTCAGGGTTAATATTGAAGATTGCTCAATGATTGAAAAAAAGTTTGAGCGAGTTTAATTCTTATTGCACCGTAATATTGTCACACCTTGTAGGATAGTATTGGACAGGTCTTGCTCTCGCGAAAACATTGAAGCTCATAAGCCGTAAATGTTATTGCGTGAAAATTTAATGGATCGTTTCAGTGCAAGAGATGATTCAATCATATTGCGCAATATTGTGTCAACTTATTGTAGGCGTCTTAGGGGCCGCCTAAGACAATACAAGTGCGTATTTAGCTAGTAATTATTGTGGTAAATAGACACATAGCTGATTGTCTGTAATTGCAAATGAATCATAAACTGGACTAAGGAGTACAAAGGCTAAGATAGCCACATGTTATGCCTTCGTCTTCGATAGTATGGCAAAATTTTATAAAAAAATACTTTCTTGGAAAGTGCTCATTGCAATTCAAAATCTGGATAACCGAATTTTCCAAAGTATATAAAACCAATCGATACTTTTGAATTAAATCAAGTAAAACTCTTAAATAAAGGCCTTTTATTTTTTTCTAAAATACAGGCAACATGATGTTGGGTAAAATTAACATAATATTCAAATAATAAATGCAGTTTATATAATATACAATTATATTATTATTTATACAATTATATACAAAATATACAAATTTTACGGATTTATTCACTAAAAAAAAAAACGAAAGAAAACTTCAGAGTTCAAAATGTTGCCAGTTGAAGCATTTTGTTACCTACAAAAAATGTCTCATGTGTACTTTACGCACTATTTTTGTCATTGATCTACTATGAATGATATGAAATGCGTCATAGAAGCTATTGAGGTAAAAGTTATCACTGTATCAAAGTGAGATAATAAGTTAGCAATACAACAATTTATTTGGACACTCTTGAAACCAATTTGGTTCAGATAACGTTATCAGGTTATAGTTTCCTGAAGTGGACTATGCTATGTTAAACTAGATCTTTTGAATGATCATTATCTGCCTAGCCTATTCCCAACTATGTTGCGGTCGACTTCCAGTCTAACCGAATGCAGCTGAATACCAGTATTTTACATGGAGCGACTGCCTACGTGACCTCCACAACCCAGTTACTGGGTACACTTTATTGTGTCGTAGCAAGAGGCGCTATTTATTTAAATGATCTTGCGGAATTAATCTTCTGTGCTTGTACTATTAATATTCCATGGTAATGCTAAAAATTATAGTACCAGATACAAATGTTACTATGTTTACACCCATGCGTAGAACTGCTAAATTTAATCTTGCGGTGCATTATCTCGTATATCTATCACTTTGATATTACCTACCCATAATCGTTTGATTTCACTTCAAAGGTATCAATAAACACTTCCCATGTAACGAAGGTAGATATGCTTTTGCATAAATTGAATCATATTAAATTAAATTAAGTCTCCATCAACAGTTCATTATGTTCCTTGTTAACCAACTTACCCGAAAAGGGTAAACAATAATAACCTTAAATTATTCATATTTAAAGGTCACAAGAACTTTCTTCTAGGCAGTGGGTTTGAACTACAAGGTTTGTTTTATGCTAATGCAAAAATAAGGGTAATTTATGTAGTCTTAAGTGAATATTTTTTGTTTGGAATTGTTGAAAAATAAGCAAGTGCAGCAAAAACTAAAATGATAGTTGAATACTGAGGATAGAGATAGGCTGCTGACAGTTTCCTAAAGAAAACTATTAATCTGAAGTAACAAAGTACGGTACTTAGTACCACAGAATAGAGTCCCAAAGAATTTTGTTTTCGATTTACGGCAATTTTCGCCAGAAATATCCATTTTCGGCCATTTATGTTTTCGTCCGAAAATAGGTTTCCCGGCAGTGAACAAATTTAATCATTTTTTCAGAGAAAATCCATCGTTACAGCAAACAAAAGCACAATAAGTGAGAAAATGCTGATTATTATTGCTTTTTCTCGCATACCTATATCAGATTGTTTGCTAATATTAGGTCTTTACCTATGAAATTGCCGTTCTGCAGTACTGGCCATTTCAAATCAAAATAATTTTTGTTTGGCTAAGAATTCTAATTTCAAATTAATTTTATTTTAAAAACATGGATTTTTTTTCCAAAAGTAGTCATTTGTTTATTGATTAGTGTTACATTTTCATCGCATTTCAATCTTTTTCGTCATCATGGAAACGTTAAAAATTCGAGTAATTATGGAATATGAGTACCGTCGTGGCAGCAACGCGGCACAAGCGGCACGCAACATCAACGACGTTTACGGACGTTTACAAACCAACGCACCACTTGTTATTGGTTTGCTCGCTTCCGTTCTGGAAATTTCGACCTGAAAAATGAACCTCGCGGTCGTCCGAAGACTTTGGTCGACAATGACGAATTAAAGGCGATTGTAGAAGCTGATGATACACAATCTACGGCTGAATTAGCAGCAGCTTTCGACGTTAGCGTCAAAACAATATTGGTCCATTTGCGTCAAATTGGCAAGGTAAAAAAGCTTGACAAATGGGTGCCCCACGAACTCAATGATCGCCAGCGCGAAGTACGCGTCGAGACGTGCCTTGCACTGCTCAACAGACACACAAATGAAGGAATATTGAACCGCATTGTTACCTGCGATGAAAAATGGATTCTGTTTGATAACCGCAAGCGCTCAGCAAGTTGGTTGGATCCTGGTTCAGCACCTAAACAATGCCCTAAACGAAAACTTACCCCTAGAAAAGTGATGGTCAATATTTGGTGGTCTAGCGCCGGTGTGATTCATCACAGCTTCTTACCAAACGGGGTGAGCATTACTTCAGATGTGTACTGTGAAGAACTGAACACAATGATGGAGAAGCTGGCACATCTCCAACCAGCATTGGTCAATCGCTCGTCTCCGCTGCTCCTGCACGACAACGCGCACCTCATACTGCACAGCAGACGGTCTCCAAGTTGCAAGAACTGGGGTTGGAAGCTTTCCGTCATCCGCCCTACTCACCAGACCTTGCGCCTACAGACTACTACTTTTTCCAGAATTTGGATAACTTCTTGGCGGGAAAAAAAATTCAATACCCGAAAGGCAGTACAAAATGCCTTTGAAGAATTTGTTGCCTCCCGTCCAGCTGATTTCTTTAAGAAGGGCATCAATAAACTGCCACTGCGTTGGCAAAGATGCATTGATTGCATGGGTGATTACTTCGATTAATAAAAATAAAAAATGCATGAAAAAAATTCGTTTAAATTTGTTCATACAAAACGGCAATTTCATAGGTAAGGTACCTATTAATTAGGTATGGCTTTGAGAAAAATGTATTATTGCGATTTAAATTTAAACGTTTTCATTCAGCCGCACGGGTCGATCCACCAGGTTAAGCTACGCTTGCCGGGGTTGGTCAGTGGATGGGTGACCATCTTTACATACCGAGACTCCTCCGTGTCTCGGAAAGCACGTTAAGCCCCGGCTGTCATTCGTGGATCTCTGACAGTCGTTACGGGTCGTCAGAAGCCCGAAAGTCTGACAACCAGTCTTACCAAGGGGTATCATATTACCCAATTACTGGGTTGTGGAGGTCAGATAGCTGCGCTCCATGTAAAATACAGGTATTCAGCTGCATCCGGTTAGACTGGAAGCCGACCCCAACATAGTTGGGAAAAGGCTAGGCAGATTGATTGATTCAATGATTAAAAGATTGACATTATATTTATTTTACTTTTACCAAAAAAGATAAACAAAAAAAAATTTTTTTCGTTTTTTGTTTTCGGCCAAAAATTATGTAAATCAAGCCGAATTTAATTTTCGCTTTCGCCCAAAAAAAACACCCGTTTCCAGTCAGACTCTACACAACGATAATGTTAGTTTTAAGCCAATAAGTAATGCATTGTTTAAAAATACTTGCCTTATATCTACAGCCAATAAATATAATGAGGAGCCGCTTGAATTTACTGAAACTAAAAAACTTCAAACAAAACGCGACGTGATGCACTTCACGTACCTATTGTGTGCCTTGTTGGGTAAATTTTTTTTTCTTTCTTTTTTATTTCTTTAACAAAAAACAGAACATACTTATAATTATAATAAAAAAACAAAGATATAGCACACAGACACTATGAAATTTTCAGCGAAAACACAGTACTTAATTCTCTAAATTACTCGTACCTACTTCTAACAGATCTTTGTGTAAAACAACCGCATCGCTTGCCAATGCTCATTATCGAATTCACAATTTTGCATTAAGGGTCGGTACTAGGAAATTGTGTTATGGGTTTTGAATAAGTTTTTATAGAAAACTAAAAGTAGTAGCCACGATAAAAAAACGTCTTGCTAGCTTAAGAGTTTTACTAGTCAGTGAAAAAATCGGATTGAGGATGAAAAAATCTTGTAGATGATTGTTAAAAAAATATCACTAAAAACGTGCAAAAACCAATATTTTGATAAATTTTTGGCGTAAATAAGAAGTCACCTAATTTCTTGTTTTTTCACCACCTTCTTTTTCTAACCACCTATCTTTCCTGTTTTCCATAACATTTCCAAATCTGAATTTTCACGCCCAAAATCTCCATACAAATACTACTGCGAAAATACAGAAAATTTCCAAACTTTTTACACAAAACTGAAGCAATGTTATGGAAAATAAAAAAAAATCTGTGGGTTCACTGTTCTCTGTTCTATTTATTTAGGTGAGTATAGCATTAATTAAGTGACTTCTTATTTACGCCAAAATTATTAAAATATGGCAGTGGTTTTTGCACGTTTTTAGTGATATTTTTTTAACAATCATCTACAAGGTTTTTTCATCCCCAATCCGATTTTTTCACTGACTGGTGAAACTCTTAAGCTAGCGAGCCGTTTTTTTTCGTGGCTACTAATTTAAGTTATCTAAAACCCATATCGCGATTTCCTAGTGCCGACCCTTAATAAAAAATAACACAGGTCCTGATGAATTAAGGGTTCCGGAAATCCTTCAGTATTTTTTGGGAAAATCTCGAATCTATACTAATAATAAAGCTGAAGAGTTTGTCTTTTGTTTGTTTGAACGCGCTAATCTCTGGAATCACTGGTCGGATTTGAGAAATTCTCTTTGCATTTGATAGCCCAGTTCTTGAGAAAGACTATATGCTATTTAACATCATGCTACGACCTTTAGGAGCTGAGCAAAAAGAAAAAAAGTAAGAAAGAACGCTAAGCGAAAACGAAGTAATAGCGTGGGCAGGTGATACGATGCGACGGGGTGGGTCGGGAAGGACAAGAAATTTAACTATGTCAGTAATTCATTATCACTTGTAAGGTAAGTCTTTGTGCTCAAGCTGGATGTTCACAGAATTCCGTTGCCAAACGGAAATAAAAATATGCCAGATATAATGTTGAAATGCCATAATGTGTATTTTCGTTCATGATAATATATTTCGCGTATTTGTGTGGCTTCGTATTACGTTCTGAATCTAAATTCCATGCGATCGGAAAATGTTTACGAAATTTGGAATTATTTCTTTCTTTAGGGTTCCGTATTTCCGAATGATAAAGCGGAACCCCTATAGGATCACTCGTGTGTCTGTCTGTCTATCTGTCCGTCTATCACATCCAATTTTCTCCGAATCTAAAAGTTTGGTACACATATCAATTTCTGTGACCCAAACACGGACGTGTTACGTAAATAAATGAATTTTTAATATGGGGGTCACTTGGGAGACAAATAAGAAAATTTTAAAAAAAGTTTTGCACACTGTATCGTGTGACATAAGAAATGAAAGGGCTTACTGTGAGGGTCTCAAATATATTTCTTTTATAATTTTAAAATAAATAGCTTTAAAATTTGTTAAGAAAATAGATGAAAATTCACCATTTATAGGCACAATAGTTTTTGGAGATAAGGGAGGATCCCTATCTCTGAAACTATTGTGCCTAAAATGTTGAAAAAAAATAAAGAAAACGGTTCTATACTTACAAATTACAGGAAAACCTATAAGAAATCTGTGGTCTTAAAATAACATGGCAAATCTCCCAATATTTTGCGTACAAGCTTACATGTGCAGTTGACATGTATGGGGGAAAAAGGTTTTCAACTATAATGTTAAGTTTGTTCTTGGGATAAATTCATCCCATCTACGGAACCATTTACAGTGCGTGGTCCAACATGCACTTGGCCTGGTTTTTATATTATTACTAGCTGACCCGACAGATGTCGTCGTACTGTCCAAATTTTTATAATTAATACAAAATTCCCATGGAAAATGCACTTTCAGTTTCCCCGAATTTTCCAATTTCCCCGGAAATTTCTCAAATTTTTCTTTCTGTAAGAACCTGAATCATTTTAAAACAAAAATTTGCCAAATCGGTTCAGCCATTCTGAAGTGATGCTCCCCCAAAACTTTCTTTTTACATTCTTATTTTATTTTGTTGTCCTTTGCGTCATGTTTACCGCAAATAAACGTATTTTCTTTCTTTTTTTTTCTTTTATGCTCTTGCCAACGCAAAAATCTGCACCAATAAACGGACCTTTCTAATGTTCCTACATGTGAATATGATGTGATGACTTACGTAGTGATCTCGAACCTACCTACCTACATGAAACTGAAATAAGGTAGCTATACTGTTCTTTGTCTTTCATGACCATGTAAAACAACTTGTACGTATAAAATATTTAAAAAATACAAACTTAATTAAACAACCATAAAAGTCACAAGTCTATTGCACTGAAAGTCACTAAATTTTAAAGAAAGACAAGTTATAATGACGCTGAAATATTCTAACTCCCTGAGAATATAATCTTAGAATATGGCTGAGAATATTCTGAATTATAATCTTGAGACTTTCTCACCGCTTTCCATTAATATTAATCGATTCATCAGTTTGATTGACAATGCAGAGTAGAATTTTGATACTATCAGCTCAAGCGTAGGTATTTGTTGAGACTTAACTAATGCTATAAAGAGATTTTTTTTGGATGTTTGTTTGTAACTAAAAAAACACTTAACCGATTTCAAAAAATCTATCACCTATAGAAAGCTACCATTATCAGCGAGTAAATCAATCTGCCTAGCCTTTTTCCAATTATGTTGGGGTCGGCTTTCAGTCTAACGGGATGTAGCTGAATACCAGTATTTAATATGGAGTGACTGCCTATCTGACCTCCACAACCCGATTACCCCTTGGTAAGACTGGTTGTCAGACTTTCGGGCTTCTGACGACCCGTAAAGACTGTCAAAGATCCACGAATGAGAGCCGGGACCAACGGCTTAACGAGCTTACCGAGGCACGGAGGAGTCTCGGTATATAAAGATGGTCACCCATCCACGGACCAATCCCGGCGAGCGTAGCTTAACCTGATGTATCGACTAATACGGCTGTTATTACTTAGCCACCAGCTCCATTATCAGCGAGTAACGTGGGCTATATTTTATCGACTTTCACATGAACGAAGTCGCGGGCAGAAACAAGTGAAAATATAAATAACGAGTTCACGGCGGTTGTAATACTAATATTATAAATCGTTTAATGTCTCCCAGGATCCTTTGTTGGTGGATAAAGATTTGTTTGTGGAAATAAAGTTAAATAACCACGAAGAGTGTGTCTATTCATACAGGTAGAGTATTTGTTATTAAATAAAACCAATTCAGAAATTAATCGATTATTAAAACTTGTTTACCGCCGTACACGACATTTACAACGCAAATATTACATGTAAACACAGCCTAAACCGCGCACCGCCAATCAGAGCGCTTCAAACCGCACCGAAGTGACATCTAATGAGACTCGCATTCGTTCACACTCCACGTAACCAATGACAGCTCAGTAATACGATCCGACCAACAGTTTTGTAATTACGCGACCCTAGCAACATGGAGTGACTTTTAGAGTTGAGTTATGACAGCAAAAATTGTCTCAGAGCATCTGTAGTTTTGATATTTTTTTTTCCAAAATTTTGATTAACTCTTAAAATGGCGATTGCACACCATGTGTACAGATAACAATAGAATTTCAATTGTGTCTGCTAATTAGCGCGCGACGGGTTAAATTGTAAAAGTGAGTGAATGACTACTTACTTGTGATTGACTTACTTACTCTAGTAAAGTCTTATCTAAAGTAAAAAGAAAAGTCCTGACTGACTGACTCATCAACGCACATCCCAAACCCTTGGACCTAGAAGACTGAAATTTTGCACAGGGGTTCCCTTTATAATGTAGACAAGGAATAAGGAAGGATTTCCCGGTAGTACGTTCCCGTGGGATATTTTCCGATATCCACGCGGGCGAAGGCGCGGGCAAAAACTAGTTTCTAAATAAAAGCGTCCCTCGTTGGTCTAGTGGTAGCAAGTGCTACTGCTGAGCATGAGGTCTTGGGTTCGTTTCCAGGGTTGAGCAAAGTGTTATTAGATTTTCCATCTGGAATTTCCCAGTAGCATCCCGGAGTCTGGATGTGTGCCAGGTTGATAGTGGTTGGTGGCAATAGGCTCGCCGCCTTTTACATAGGACCTAAAAATAACTGGTGAAATGTGGGTGTACTATAGGTGGCAGATGCAGCTCTGCTAACCCTTTGGGGAACTCAGGCGTGATTCTAAATCAATACCGCAATGATAAACTTTTCACAGCCATATTACGTCAAGGGCCAAAAATACTTTCCCCATAATATTTTATGTTACCTAAACTTAGTTCCCAAACAATACATTTTAAAATTCAATTAAGTCAGACTGCACTGCAATAAGCGAGCGCTGAATATCATTATTTCTAATAATAGAGCTGAGTCTAAGTAATGCAGTACAGAAATTTAATTTACCCCGAAGCTGAGAGCACTCGGTTCGGTGTGGCGGATCATCCTTTTGCTTTCATAATGTAAAATGCATTTTCTTTCATGTAAAAATTATTGCATGGAGTACTCGTATCTGTCAACCTTTGTGGTCGAGAGGTACTTTCCTTAGATTATTATACTATCCGGAGATAAGACGTCTGGTCGGAGCTTTTTAATCCTCATGGAGTTAAATCAAAACATTATTAGTTGTTATTTACGTACAGTTAATTTAAAATCTTAATAAATCTTAGGGAATTGGCCAACCCAACCCTTCGTGGAAAGAAGGCGTGATGTTATATTTATGTGTGAAATTTATTTTACAATGCATGTGCTCGAAAAGAGCGTTTTCCAAGCAGCCAAATTGTACGGAAAGTACCAGTTTTTCGCACTAGTGTTTTTTTACTTTTCAGATTTTTTTTTTAATTTTTAACTCCATCGTCAGCCTGACGCAGAGTTTATATTATTTTAGAAATTTTTACAAATTACTCAAGTACAGATTATCATTCATATAATAGGTACAATAAAAATAATTACTTTAGCCCAGTCAATAACAACATCAAACATCGCAAACGCGCATCTAACTATGATTTTTTTATATGTTGTTAGGTCCCTTATGAGTAGTCTATACCCATGTTTGCAACTGAAAACCTTGCGCTACTCCCATGGTGCGCGAAATTCTGGTACTTGTTTCAGTTTTTTGGAAAATATACCTTAAGGACGCGGTTTTAAGTATCGTTCTACATTTTGGTGAAACCAACTAAATTTGGTACAATTTGAGCTCAACTCAAGCACTCTAGATCTATTGGTTGCGAAGATACAGCTAGTCAAAGATGGGCACGTTTTTCTATAAAGTGAATTATTATCGACAAGTCATTTGCCAAGAAACGTACCGGCTGAACTAAGGTCCTAGAGAAGAGTAATTCAATAAGGATTGTATAGAATTAAATTAGCTTTAAGTTAGTTCTAAAGTGGTGCCCTCTGCGACAAATCAATTAATTCAACCCCGGAAAATGTTATTCAAGAAGCACAAAATGCTACCAACAGCCTCTTACGAGCTAAATTAAAAGAAAAATACTTTTTCAATATATATTTTTTTATTTCCTCGCACAGTGCGTAGTAAACGTTGTATGATATACGTGCGTAAGACGATTTCTGACTCGTGTCGACTTCACATACTTTCCGCATTTATAGCATAAGTAACTATAAAAACATTATACTTTGCGTAAGATCTTATGTAGGTAGGTATACATAATATATCTCTTTAACAACTTTCCCAATTTTTCTCTTTGTAAGAACCTACATCGGACTTCAACGAATTCAAACAATTCGACAATTTTTTTTTACGGCTGGAATGCCGTACTCGAGTTTTGCGCTTAGCAACATATTTAGCCACAGAGCATACAACCTTTTTCTGAGATATAAGTCAATCGTATGCGGTGTTCAAATACCAATGGCTCGTACATCCTTTAATTAATATTCAATAAAAGACTCGACATAAATGTGTCTCCAATTTGTTCATGTATCTATTCCCCTTAAGTTCGTAAATATTCAAATCATGTGTAACTTAAGCGTTCTCCTGCCCTTATTCAATTTACTTGGGGTCGGCGTAACATGACTTTTTCTTCTATACTTCTCTATTAGTCGTCATCTCGGTAATCACTCTCTTTCTCGCAATAATATCATCTTTCACTCAGTCCATCCATCATTTCTTTAGCCTTCTCCTACTCCTATAGCCGGATGGCTCGGTCAAGGTCGTCAGGAAAGTTTTGAGTATGAATGTGGATACATTCATATTACATTATTAGACTGGTGTCACTTTCAGGCTTACTTTTATCTTATGTAAATCAATTTTGCTATAAAAAAATACTGTAACTACCTATCTTCACTTACAAGTCATAATATTTTATACTGTTGGAACTCAGCGGTTTGAAGTTCGTCACAAGTAGCTCTAATTTCATCCATGGATGAAGTTGTGTAATAAGTGTTGCTATTTTTTGAAAAGTTAAGATCAAGAAAATAATCTTCTTAAAAAAAAGTGACTTTACCAACACCAAAAATCCCATAATTTTCAGCACTTATTTATTCTCGTCTCTATGTCAGCTGGATGCTTCAGAAGACCTAAAAATGCCTACAGCCTAAACGTAAACCTTTATTCCAAGTAATAATTGATTAACTCCAGTCTATATTTAGAATAGTCCCTAGCTTTTTAAAAGTATCTCTGTGCATAAAAAAATACGCAAATAGAACCATTTTTATTTCGACTGCTGTTAATTTTTAATTCCCACGCATTTTGAGCGAACTCTGGTATAATAAAGAATAGAAAGTAACTTTTTATACCCTGCAGCTGTACAAAAAACTGGAACTCGTTAAATTTTACAGGCAGGTACACTTACATACCTGTTCTTTTATAAATCAATTAATTATGTTCTACAGTTTTATAGGGGTAAAAGCAAAATCCTTTTGATTTTTGCAGTCAGATATTAATTCAATCTCCTAGCCTTTTCCAAACTATGTTGGGGTCGGCTTCCAGTCTAACCGGATGCAGCTGAATACCAGTATTTTACATGGAGCGACTGCCTATCTGACTCCACAACCCAGTTACTGGGTAATACGATACCCCTTGGTAAGACTGGTTGACAGACTTTCAGGCTTCTGACGACCCGTAACGACTGTCAAAGATCCACGAATTACAGCCGGGACCACTTAAGGTGCTTTCCGAAACACGGAGAAGTCTCGGTATGTAAAGATGGTCACCCATCCAGGGACAACCCCGGAAAGCGTAGCTTAACCAAATGGATCGATCCGTGCGGCTGTTATTACTTCGCCACGAGCTCCTCAAACAATAGCTGTCAGATATTAAATAAAAGAGTTTATTTTGTAATATGAGCTACTTAAAAAAGCAAGATTTACAATGAATGAATGTGCACTTTGATTCAATCAGGCACCCAGTAAAATAATTTTATCAGTTCTAACCGGAAACTCTATTGAATTCGATATCCCTCCGTGACTACAAGCTCTAACATAATGCTAGCTAGATATAACATATCATAGCATAACATTATGCTAGCTAGATATAAAAGCTAGCTAATTAGACAGAAACCTTGGTGCAGAAGCTTCGGAAGCGATTAATCGAATAAAAGCAATTACCGAGCGACGTTCTGAGATCGCCTGCCCTCAACAATTACGAACCGTTCTTTAGGTAGCGCCTTCCAATAAACATTAAAAAGGAATCCCGAGATTCTCTATTAGAAAATCATGACAGAAAACCGCCAAGTTTTTTTTAATAAAAACCTTTCTTATGAACTTGGTGGTTTTTTTTTTTTCATAATTTTTATCTTAGATTTTATTTATCTTATACCATGATCTTTCTATGCCTTAGACCGAATCTAAGGTTTTCAATTGTCTGGGATAAAAATTAAAAAAAAATGAGATAGTGTTTGATACTTGATAAAGCCATAACATGCACACACACAACATACCATTACACATCATACATTTTCATCATTGTAATTTTTTTTTTCTTCATCGCTAAATTTTTAAATACCAACAACATACTTAATGACTTGTAGGGCTTGTGGCTAAGTAATAACAGCCGCACGGGTCGATCGATCAAGTTAAGCTACGCTTGCCGCGGTTGATCCGTGAATGGGTGACCATCTTTACATCCAAGGCCCCTCCGTGCCTCGGAAAGCACGTTAAGCCATTGGTCCCGGCTGTCATTCGTAGATCTTTGACAGTCGTTACGAGTCGTCAGAAGCCCGAAAATCTGACTACCAGTCTTATCAAGGGGCACTCGTACATGAGGAACATAAGGAGGAAGGAACTACGAAAAACTTTTTACAAAAAAATACAACCGACTTCCTAAAACAACACTACAAAGTGAAAAATAACTTTAATTTCGGAAGTCGGTGGCAAAAAACGAAAATACATTTAACTAGACACCGACTTCCGAAATTAAAGTTATTTTTCACTTTGTAGTGTTGTTTTTGGAAGTCGGTTGTATTTTTTTGTAAAAAAGTTTTAATTTTTCACTTTTTAGTTGTGTACCTACCCCACACAAATTCTAATACCACTACCTGCAAAGCAAACTAGAACATCATCCATATAAAAGTGGGGAAAAAATACGTATTATTGAAGCTAACTCAAAAACTACCAAAGCAAAGTTAATCAATTTTATATGGGACCAACTGTGATGTATACCCTCTCGAATAAAACAAAAAAAATCCAAATCAGGGAACATACAAAAAAAAAAAAAATAAAAAAAAAAAAAATGGTTCCGACGAATTGAGAACCTCCTCCTTTTTGAAGTCGGTTAAAAAAGAATGCCCGTTTCCCAGCAGTGCGAACATTATAGGCTGATTGTGCATTTAGGGAAATCATTTCCAAAAATCCTTTCTTAGTGCTCACCTGCGTTACATGAGGATAAGCAGAAGCACAATCAGCCTATAATGTTCGCACTGCTGGGAAACGGGCATTCTTTTTTAACCGACTTCAAAAAGGAGGAGGTTCTCAATTCGTCGGAACCATTTTTTTTTTTTTTATTTTTTTTTTTTTTGTATGTTCCCTGATTTGGTTTTTTTTTTTGTTTTATTCGAGAGGGTATACATCACAGTTGGTCCCACCATATAAAATTGATTAACTTTGCTTCGGTAGTTTTTGAGTTAGCTTCAATAATACGTATTTTTTCCATGACTTTTATATGGATGATGTTCTAGTTTGTTTTGCAGATAGTGGTATAAGAATTTGTGTGGGGTAGGTACACAACTAAAAAGTGAACAATAAAACCTTTTTTACAAAAAAATACAACCGACTTCCAAAAACAACACTACAAAGTGAAAAATAACTTTAATTTCGGAAGTCGGTGGCAAAAAACGAAAATACATTTAACTAGACACCGACTTCCGAAATTAAAGTTATTTTTCACTTTGTAGTGTTGTTTTTGGAAGTCGGTTGTATTTTTTTGTAAAAAAGTTTTAATTTTTCACTTTTTAGTTGTGTACCTACCCCACACAAATTCTAATACCACTACCTGCAAAGCAAACTAGAACATCATCCATATAAAAGTGGGGAAAAAATACGTATTATTGAAGCTAACTCAAAAACTACCAAAGCAAAGTTAATCAATTTTATATGGGACCAACTGTGATGTATACCCTCTCGAATAAAACAAAAAAAATCCAAATCAGGGAACATACAAAAAAAAAAAAAATAAAAAAAAAAAAAATGGTTCCGACGAATTGAGAACCTCCTCCTTTTTGAAGTCGGTTAAAAAAGAATGCCCGTTTCCCAGCAGTGCGAACATTATAGGCTGATTGTGCTTCTGCTTATCCTCATGTAACGCAAGTGAGCACTAAGAAAGGATTTTTGGAAATGATTTCCCTAAATGGGTGTAATTAAGGAATGCAAGTTTGTAACAATGTTCGTCCTCATGACTTGTATTAATAAAATGCACAAAACACTGTGAAATATTTTCATTGAGTAAATTAATACTGCAGCTGTATAATATACAAGGTGTAACTTAAATAATGCACAACCTCTTAAGGGGTCATTGTAAACAACTTTTACTATAGGACCACAATCTCAATCGCGAAACAAAATCAACTGTTCCCTATTTTTTTAGGGCACAGCTGATTTTTATCGCGAGTACGGATTTGTTCCCACAGTAAAAGTTGTTCACAATGATGAGTACAATGACGTCTTAAGAGGTAGTGCGTTATTTAATATACACCTTGTATATTTTTACATGTCTTGGCTTGAATATTTGTGCGCCGTGCATTGAATATTAGAGTCATAGGAAATAACTATCCTGTCCAAGATTCCCGTAATAAAATTTATTTTTGCATAAAATTTTATGACAGGACAACAACGTGGCGTGCACAATGCACATAGGGAACATCATAATATTGATAATTCCACAAGCAACTTTGTTGATTAACAACTACGTGTTGAAGACCATGACAAATAACTAAATTATTGCTCAAACAGATGCATAGATGCATTGGTCATCCTCTGACTTTAATAAAGTTAAACATTATTTATGAAATGCTCTAAACCGATTCTGTTAATAACTGATATTGACAAAGATTTGACAAACAATAGGATCTCTTCTTATATACGAGGTTTTCTTTTAAAAAGTGCGTAAGTATCACGAACAAATAATTAAATACAGATTAAATACAATGTAAGATTTTGCATGTCAAATGTCTGACTATGTGTTATGAACTTGCTGTTAAGCTAAACAAGGGACACACTTTGAGTGTAGTACTCAAAGTGTGTGTGTGGTGTATTTTTTTTTCTTTTTTTTGTTGTAATGCCAATTAAACGCATTTTTCTTTCTTTTCTTTCCTTTACTCATGAAAATTAACAACTTTTACCATGGCACTAACCCTAAAATATAAAAAAATAAAATAAAACTGTTCTCTACAAAGTGCAAAACCTACGCGATCAAAATGTACGAGACAGCTAATTTTTTTTTTTCATATTTCAGGGTTAGTTCCATGACAAAAGTTGCTCATTTTTATGAGTACTACACTCCGTTAAAGTATGTCCCTCGTTTAACCTAACACCCTGTATAATAAAGCAATAAAAAACCTTTCAGCACAGCAACAAGCAGCTACAAATTAATCTTGTACAAAATTAACAAATGTAATAAACGGGCGTAATAAGAATTATAGCGCCCAAAGGGAAAGCTCTTGATAATTATATAAAGAGGGCTTCTTTGCCAATTAACACCCCCAGTCTCCTTTTGAGTGGACGCGCCACCGTTCAACTGTCTAACCAACCAGTGCGCACTGATTTATATTTTCTGTACTTAATCTATACATCTATATTCATTACAGATATATAAAATTTAAGTATCTGTTTGTAATGTCAAAATAACAGCTTTTTACTAAATGCAAATTGAGGTTTATGTTCTCAATTTCATGGGTTTAATTTTTTTGCGTGGAACCCTAATTCTTTTTCTAAACTAGAAGTAGCCTAAGTTATTACTTATAACATCAGCTACCTGCTAGTGAGTCCTGTCAAAATTGGTCCAGCCGTTTCGGAGATTAGCCGGAACAAACAGACAGACAGACAAAAATCTTAAAAACTGTTTTTTTTTTTTTTTTTTGTTATGTTTAAACTTCTTACGATTTTGGCAAATAAATTCAGAAACTGGGTACTTCAATTAAGATTTTAGATTAGAAAACCAAAGCCCACAAGGACTGCGTTCAATTTCAATGAATAACTTTTGGACAAGTTTTGGGCAAGTTTTTAAATTGCCTAGGCAACGATAGTCTAAACTCTCGGCTTTCTCTAACCTAGCTTTGAATTCGATAAGCTTACCCCCTTATTCATAAAAACTTGAACCCTTAAAAGTCAATTTCTTTCGAATTATGATTTGAGTTTGGAAGAAGAATACATAATTACATAATGTATTATATACAAAAACCTTCCTGAAAGTGTGCAGATCACGTTAGTCAATAAATCATCAAAATCGGTTCATTATCTATTGAGAAAATCGCGGACAAACAAACATACATACATACATAATACATACATACATACATACGGGTCGAATACAGAACCTCCTTTTTTGAAGTCGGTTAAAAACACGTCTATAACTAAAATAGATTTATAGAGCGTTTTAGTTTTTTTATGAATAAGGGAAGTTAGTTAGTATGTAAATATAGCTAAATCAATATTGAAAGACAAACTATCATCTGAGCACGGACTGCAAACGGCTTGCTACAATAGTTTACTTTGAATTTAGTTTACCCAAAAAAAGGCAAGAGATAACCTACAAAGATAGTTTCCAAGAGACGAAAACCATTTAGAATATTAAACAACTAGCTCCTCTATTTCTCATTTCTGAAAGAAGATTTATCAAAGGGTATAAAAACAAAATAATCGAGGCAGCTAACAAAGGAGAACTTAATAATTTATTCGGAATACATTGGTCAAATATTAATATTCCGTTAATATTTTTTCGTATAAGCTAATGCTTAACAAGGCAGGCTAAAAATATAAGGTATGGTTATCCATTCGGAAAAAATATAACAAAAACATAGTAAAGTTTTTACTGAATTAATCATAGCAGATGAAAGGTAGTCGAGGGTGGTTTCCCTTTGTTATGAATACCTTGAATTGATCATCTTTCGGTCAGCAAAACATGGTACCTTTGATCCCTCAGGTTTAATAATATAGCAGTGAAAATAGAAATGGAGTTGGGAACTCTTAAATAGAGATATTGTCATAATAAATTCACTTTAAAAAAAGTAAAAACCGACTTCAAAACCAAAACCGAATAAAATAACTTTCATAAATAACTTAACACTTCTCCGTGACTCTTCCGTGCCTCGGTTGGTCCCGGCTGTCATTCGTGGATCTTTGATAGTCGTTACGAGTCGTCAGAAGCCCGAAAGTCTGACAACCAGTCTTACCAAGGGGTATCATATTACCCAGTTACTGGGTTGTGGAGGTCAGATAGGCAATCGCTCCATGTAAAATACTGGCATTCAGCTGCATCCGGTTAGACTGGAAGCCGACCCCAACATAGTTGGGAAAAGGCTAGGCAGATTGATTGATATTGAAATAACTTAACAGCTTCTGACGTCGGTGTCAAGAATTGAAGACCGGTGTCTTCGTTAAGTTATTTATGAAAGTTATTTTATTTATTCGTTTTTGGTTTTGAAGTCGGTTTTTACTTTTTTTAAAGTGAATTTATTATTCCATTTTTAGTTGAATATAACTACTATTACATAAGTTGGTAAGCCAAAGTCGAACGAAAAGAAGAATTATCAAAATCCGCTTAGAAATGCCGGAGATACAGTGCATTTATGCATATAACTTTGTACATAAGAATAATTACACAATGTATTATATACTAAAACCTTTCTGAAAGTATGTAGATCACGTTAGTGAAAAAATGATCAAAATTGGTTCGTTAGTTTTTGAGAAAATCGCGGACAAACAAACATACATACATACATCCTTTTTTGAATTCGGTTAAAAATAATTTATGTTTTCTCCGATTTTTTCATTTCCGTTATTCATTAAGATTCTATTATGATATTGAAGAAGCTGAGCCATTAATACGACGACCAATTCCGGTAAAAGTAATAAAACTTCTTACAGCGGTCACGACTTTACCCACAAAATGTATCGTAATAGACCAAAACTGTGACTAATTATTCAAAAGGTAAAGAGCCATTTATAAATTAATTTTCAACCGGGTAGGAAGATTATGCAAAATTTAATCAGAGAACGACGAACTGCCAGGAACATTGGCTTTTAATATTTTAAAAGCAATCTTAAGGCTTTACTGAGAGCAGCTTGAATACACGGAAGGCTCTTTACATAGGGGAAGTATTCTACTCATTTCCTTTAACAAGATAGTGGAAACACTAAGGTAAAATGTTTGGACTTTAAAACAAACCTTGACTTCTGAGATTCTTTTAACATTTCTTCTCAGGGATCAGTCAGATAGAAAACGCCGGCGCTATCTAGTTAAAAAAAATTGTCGTGCAAAAGTGTCTTAAAAAAACTTTTTTACAAAAAAATACAACCGACTTCCAAAAACAACACTACAAAGTGAAAAATAGCTTTAATTTCGGAAGTCGGTGTCTAGTTAAATGTATTTTCGTTTTTTGCCACCGACTTCCGAAATTAAAGTTATTTTTCACTTTGTAGTGTTGTTTTTGGAAGTCGGTTGTATTTTTTTGTAAAAAAGTTTTTATTGTTCACTTTTTAGTTTTGTACCTACCCCACACAAATTCTTATACCACTATCTGCAAAACAAACTAGAACATCATCCATATAAAAGTCATGGAAAAAATACGTATTATTGAAGCTAACTCAAAAACTGCCGAAGCAAAGTTAATCAATTTTATATGGTGGGACCAACTGTGATGTATACCCTCTCGAATAAAACAAAAAAAAACCAAATCGGTCCAGCCATCTTCGAGTAATCGGGGAACATACAAGGTTCCGACGAATTGAGAACCTCCTCCTTTTTGAAGTCGGTTAAAGATCTACTTACAGAAATAAACATCGTTTCATTACAAAAATTTTTATTTCAGCATTACCATTACGAACAAACACATTAATAATTTATAGTCTTTATAAAACAAATTAATAGGTCTTTACCTATAAAATTGCCGTTTTGTATGAAAAAATTTAAACGAATTTTTTTCATGCATTTTTTATTTGTATTAATCGAAGTAATCACCCATGCAATCAATGCATCTTTGCCAACGCAGTGGCAGTTTATTGATGCCCTTCTTAAAGAAATCAGCTGGACGGGAGGCAACAAATTCTTCAAAGGCATTTTGTACTGCCTCTCGGGTATTGAATTTTTTTCCCGCCAAGAAGTTATCCAAATTCTGGAAAAAGTAGTAGTCTGTAGGCGCAAGGTCTGGTGAGTAGGGCGGATGACGGAGAGCTTCCAATCCCAGTTCTTGCAACTTGGAGACCGTCTGCTGTGCAGTATGAGGTCGCGCGTTGTCGTGCAGGAGCAGCGGAGACGAGCGATTGACCAATGCTGGTTGGAGATGTGCCAGCTTCTCCATCATTGTGTTCAGTTCTTCACAGTACACATCTGAAGTAATGCTCACCCCGTTTGGTAAGAAGCTGTGATGAATCACACCGGCGCTAGACCACCAAACAGTGACCATCACTTTTCTAGGGGTAAGTTTTCGTTTAGGGCATTGTTTAGGTGCTGAACCAGGATCCAACCAACTTGCTGAGCGCTTGCGGTTATCAAACAGAATCCATTTTTCATCGCAGGTAACAATGCGGTTCAAAATTCCTTCATTTGTGTGTCTGCTGAGCAGTGCAAGGCACGTCTCGACGCGTACTTCGCGCTGGCGATCATTGAGTTCGTGGGGCACCCATTTGTCAAGCTTGCCAATTTGACGCAAATGGACCAATATTGTTTTGACGCTAACGTCGAAAGCTGCTGCTAATTCAGCCGTAGATTGTGTATCATCAGCTTCCACAATCGCCTTTAATTCGTCATTGTCGACCAAAGTCTTCGGACGACCGCGAGGTTCATTTTTCAGGTCGAAATTTCCAGAACGGAAGCGAGAAAACCAATAACAAGTGGTGCGTTGGTTTGTAGTGTTAGCTCCGTAAACGTCGTTGATGTTGCGTGCCGCTTGTGCCGCGTTGCTGCCACGACGGTACTCATATTCCATAATTACTCGAATTTTTAACGTATCCATGATGACGAAAAAGATTGAAATGCGTTGAAAATGTAACACTAATCAATAAACAAATGACTACTTTTGGAAAAAAAAATGCATGTTTTTAAAATAAAATTAATTTGAAATTAGAATTCTTAGCCAAACAAAAATTATTTTGATTTGAAATGGCCAGTACTGCAGAACGGCAATTTCATAGGTTAAGACCTAATAGTTACCTATTTCGGGTTTTTAAATTATTAAGGATAGGTATTGGTTATCCAAATTTTAGTATTATTAGTATGTCAGTGTTTTGTTGTCAGAGGAGCTCGTGGCTAAGTAATAACAGCCGCACGTGTCGATCTATCAGGTTAAGCTACGCTTGCTGGGGTTGGTCCGTGGATGGGTGACCATCTTTACATACCGAGGCTCCTCCGTGCCTCGGAAAGCACGTTAAGCCGTTGGTCCCGGCTGTCATTCGTGGATCTTTGACAGTCGTTACGGGTTGTCAGAAGCTCGAAAGTCTGACAAATAGTCTTAGCAAGGGGTATCGTATTACCCAGTTACTGGGTTGTGGAGGTCAGATAGGCAGTCGCTCCATGTAAAATACTGGTATTCAGCTGCATCCGGTTAGACTGGAAGCCGACCCCAACATAGTTGGGAAAAGGCTAGGCAGATGATGAGTATGATGTCAGTGTTTTCTCATAGTGGTTCTAAAATATTTGGTAGATTTTGATACGGCTTTCACCTTCATGAAGAGAATGTATTATAAAACTCAAAACACATGTGAAGTTTCAACGGGTCTTCTAATTTTAATATTTTTCAATATTATTTTTAAATACAAATCGGTGCGAGGAAATCTGTTGGTAAACAAGTTGTTTATTTTATGGAGCAAAGTACTTTATTGTTCCTCTCCCGACGTTTTTCAACTTCGCTTCAGTGTTACTTAAGAATCCATAAAAATAATTTCCTTTATAAATTAAAGTGTTTCGTTTCAAACTTTTTAAATAAGCCGCAATACTCCTTTTCAACCGACTTCAAAAAAGGAGAAGGTTATAATATTAATATGTTCGTCTGTATGTGAGCTCTGGTGAGGAGCTCGTGGCTAAGTAATAACAGCCGCACGGGTCGATCCATCAGGTTAAGCTACGCTTGCCGGGGTCGGTCCGTGGATGGATGACCATATTTACATACTGAGACTCCTCCGTGCCTCGGAAAGCACGTTAAGCCGTTGGTCCCGGCTGTCATTCGTGGATCTTTCACAGTCGTTACGGGTCGTCAGTAGCCCGAAAGTCTGACAATCAGTCTTACCAAGGGGTATCGTATTACCCAGTTAATGGGTTGTGGAGGTCAGATAGGCAGTCGCTCCATGTAAAATACTGGTATTCAGCTGCATCCGGTTAGACTGGAAGCCGACCCCAACATAGTTGGGAAAAGGCTAGGCAGATTGATTGATGTTCGTCTGTATGTATTTTTTTATGTGCGTTCTTGTTGATTTTGAATAATCTTGTTTCATTTGGTAGAGGAAGCTTGCGCGGGCAGTGGTCCCATTTTAATTTTATTAACTTTACTTGGGTAGTTTTTGAGATGGCTTCGATGATACGTATCTTTGCGTATCTTGATGATGTTATAATACTTTCTGTCACTGTTGTTTACATGGCAAGTAGTGGTCTACGACCCATGTAATAAGGGGCAGGCCTGTTACCATCAACCGGGCTTAAATCCAGGCTCCACTGCTACTGATTCTGAAAAACTCCAAATGGAATAACCCAATAACACTTTGTCCGACCTGGGAATCGAACCGTCCTCATGCTCAGCAGTAGCGCTTGCGACCACTAGACCAACGAGGGAGGTTCAGTAATTTTCACGTAACTCATGAACGTATCGTAGGAATACCTTCTGTCGGTGACCGTTTCGCGAAATGATTCAGAAGAACAATAATCATTTTATAGTACATAATCAATCTGCCTAGCCTTTTCCCAACTATGTTGGGGTCGGCTTCCAGTCTAACCGGATGCATCTGAATACCAGTATTTTACATGGAACGACTGCCTATCTGACCTCCACAACCCAGTAACTGGGTAATACGATACCCCTTGCTAAGACTATTCTTTCGAGCTTCTGACAACCCGTAACGACTGTCAAAGATCCACGCATGACAGCCGGGACCAACGGCTTAACGTGCTTTCCAAGGCACGGAGGAGTCTTGGTATGTAAAGATGGTCACCCATCCCCGGACAACCTCGGCAAGCGTAGCTTAACCTGATGGATCGACCCGTGCGGCTGTTATTACTTAGCCACAAGCTCCTTTACTTAAATACTACCACAATTAATTGGTAGATACTACCTACTAATTAGATTTAATTAAAATAGCCTTGCATTAGCCGTTTGATCGATATTCTGCGGTGTGCCACGTTCGCCTGTTTGTGGTCTTGGTTTTGTTATATTTGTCGGAAACGTCATGATTTACTCAGTTAGATTTAGACAGACATGTGGGCAGAAGATGGGTTTCGTGCAATGAAAACACACTGGGTGCAATACACGGTGTTTAAAATCACAATCTAACACAATCACTAAGCACAACGAATCGAATACAGTTCCGTGGCGTAGTAACCCCGATGTTGCTCCGATGCGATCCGACACTAGACTGTTCTGCTCGCCATGAGGTTAGAACATCACGACTCTGTAGAAGCGCGCTGTACGCATGGGCACCTCACGTGACGCCTGTGGCGCGCCTGCGATTCGTTACGCGTCCGTACTATTGACCGGATCCGACAAATTATTAATTAAAATGCGAAAGTAACTCTGTCTGTCTGTATGTTACCTTTTCACACCTTAACACACTCAGCGCCAAGGGACCTTTGAGGCAAAAGTAGTAGACTTTATAATTTAGATTTTTTGCAGAATTTGCTTCTTATCAAAACGTCCATTATTAAATGTTCACGACGGTGTATAAATCAATGTACACCTGCCTGTGAAGTTGTGTTCTTGTCGTGTATCACCAGCTATACACTGGCCTGGGACAAAAACACTGGCGCTGAGCGTGTTAACGGCTGAATGGATTTTGAAGACAGGTAGCCCACGACTTGGGTTAGGACTACCTACTTTTTATCCCGGTAACACGCACCCGTGTGAAAATTCCCGACATCTACGCGGGCGAAGTCGTGGGCAAAATAAATAATACTCTCACCTTTAGGCCTCTGCCTCGAATTTCGCGGGCAGCGGGGCGGCGGCGGCGGCGGCGCGTCTCGCATTGTCCCGCCCCGCTTCCGCGCCGCTGTTTTCGAGGTCCGGTCCATTTGTTTTTACGCATAAAATCCGGCCGCTCCCGCGCCGCCGCCGCTGCCGCCCCGCTGCCCGCAATATTCGAGGCAGAGGCCTTAGGCCCTATGATCCGGCGGCGCTCAAGCCGCGTACTTAACTAAAGTAGGCTCGCGAGTGGTTGCCTCGCGCATTTCATAGGTATTTAAACATAGTAATTACTTTAATCATTTTATCACTAAAAACTCAGCGAATTGCGCTAAACAATCTTGCTACCTTTTCATTTATATAAAAAATAAGGAAAAAACGTCTGTTTTATAGCTATGAGATTGATGAAACATTACGAAAAGGGGTAACTTTGGGATATTTTTCCATCTAGCTAAGTAAATCTAATCGTGTTATTAAAAGCGATTAGCTATCCTCCAGCTCATTAAATAAGATATAACTTTTTTTCAGAATTTTATAACACTGTTTTTATGTTTCCCATGGATTCGAAAACTAGTAAACGCGGTCTCTGTCGCCTTAACACTAGTCCTACTACTCACTCCCAATACAATAAACGTCGTAGAGATTTTCAATCTAAAAATAGCCCAGCTACGCATATTTCGACTTCAGACATCCCACGATTCTGTCAAGAACAGTCACTGTGAATCTACCTTCCATTTTGAAAAGGACTCAGTCATTTAATTGTTTCCTGTAATATAATACGAAGGAAACAATAGAAGTAGCTAATAATGTAATAATGAAAGTAGGCACTTAGTAGCTAGGTACCTACTTGTTTGTAAAGTAATTAGTCGCAGTTAATTAGAAGTGTCGATGTAATGTCTTGGTGTAATATTGCTTTTCAAGATATTATTTTTAAACTAGCGACAAAGTATATAATGATACTGTTAGGTTCCGATGTCAATAATAAGTATTTGATACGATTATATTTTAATTTATTTTGTAATCGATTATTTATTGCAATCGACTAAATGTGCTTGCAACACCGACGGTTGAATTTGTGATTATCTGTGGTAAAGCTGTGAGTGTGCCGTAATGGCGGGCGACGGCTTTTATAAACTCGCTTTTTTTTTTCGTTTGGCGCTCGTCGAGGTCGGACGCACCTTTTGTCTTTTGTATTCGATAGCAGTACCTATATACTATATAAAATATTATAAAATAAAATATTGTAATACGGGTTGTCTAAAACCCTAACACTTCATAGCATCGAAATAAATACTATAGTGGAGTGCAGCAGTTTTATTACAATACAGTAGTTTATCTTCATAGAAAACGGCCGAAATGACGCACTTCGAAATCTCGAGGTCACTTCCCAGAAAAACTACTGTAATTATTCTGTGCTAGCGATCCGCCCCTTTTTCGCACGGTTTTTATTACTTGAAAAAACATCGAGATTTCTTTATTTTATGTTAGTTTAAACTGTATCCTAACTAATATTATAAATTAGAATGTGAGTTTGTTTGTTTGTAACGCTTTTACGATAAAACGGCTGAACAGATTTGGATGAAATCTGGCACACGGGTAGACCAAGACCTGGATTAGGATATAGGATTTTTTATGCTGGTGGTACGTTCCCGTGGGATAATTTCCGACATGCACGCGGACGAAGCCGCTGGCAAAAGCTAGTTACTACAAATAAACGTTCTGAAATAAATTCTCTAAATGTAAATGAAAATCGCATCAAAATTCGTTGTGTAGTTTAGAAGAACAAGGATGTCACACAGGCAGACACGAAAAGCGACTTTATTTTATAATATTTGGAAAAATAAATATTGGAATATTTTGGATAATTGTCATATTGAAAATGTTGCATTGTCATACTGAAATCTCCTTCTTCTTCCATGCTAAGAAGAAGACTGAAATCGTATTAAAGAAAAAGTAGAATTTATGTACTTATTTTTAAGTTACAACCTGTATCCTAATTGCGTAACACGGTTTCAATCACCATCTGAGGGTTTTGAAGGATCCATTGCTTCATAGGTTTGAAAAATTCGTCTGCTTAGCAACGTAAATAACGCAATGAACGTAGATGAACTATCAAAATGAATGAAATTTTAATCGTCAATGTATGTGTGTTACGCAATAGGGATATATCTTAAGGTAAAAAAAAGAAATTCTATTCAGTCCGTCAGTCAGATAATAAAAAAATATTAGACACGTATTTTTTGCTTTATCTTATGTAATAAAAAATTACTTAAATAAAACGCATTAAAGTTGGTTGGTGGTTGGTTGGTTGGTTGGTTGATTGGTTGATTGGTTGGTTGGTTGGTTTGGTTGGTTGGTTGGTTGGTTGGTTGGTTGGTTTGGTTGTTGGTTGGTTGGTTGGTTGGTTGGTGGTTGGTAGTTGGTTGGTTGGTTGTTTGGTTGGTTGGTTGGTTGGTGGTTGGTGGTTGGCCCGCCACGTCATAACTATTGCTATATAACAAACTACGTATAAAATCTAGCAATGAATGACGTCATGCCACATTTTAACTCAATGTATCGCCGTAATCTTTTGATTACGTAAAACTAAGAAAAAATACGTATAATTTAATAATGTGTTTAATAACATACATGACGGAAAAAAATATAGTCATCGTCCTTATTATCCCAATATGCCATTAAAAACAGATAATAATATGCCATAACAGTTATACGTCCCCAAAATTGACTCGTAAATACCTACTTACTCATAAATCTAGCGTCAGTTTTATTTTGCTTTAAAATCTTTTTCTCTGGCTAATCTTCTAAATCATTACACACGCCAAAAGAGAATTAAATCCCTTAGTCCCTTATAATGGGTATTTTATTCAACTAGCACGATATTACGAGAACAGTGCCCAGTAATTTAATTTTATGTGAGAAAGTTCCCGAGAACATTTCTTAGCTCAATAAAAATTTCCTTCGCAGCAATTGTGACCATAAAAAATATTATTAATTATACTAGTTTTGTGCGTTGATAAAATAACTAAGCAGGGAACATTTATTTTGAAAACTAAATTGTTTTTAACTAAATTAAATTCTCTCTTTATAAAAAAATTCGCTCATTGGAGATTTTCCTAGCATTTTCCTGTTTTTATTTATTGTTTACGAAAAATTATAGATAATGTGGTAATTTGGCTTAGCAGTAAAGATCGCCTCTGGGTCTCGAAAACCCATTAAGGGAAACCTGGTATTTCCTGTACAAAGTTGCTAATGTGCCAATATTTCATAATAATGTATACCTATCTATCATATGTAACGGAACAATTGGTGCTATTGTATCATCCTCGATACAGTGTTGCTGACGCCAAATTTTGAATAGAATTTGCACTATGAAGGCGTGTAATGAACTTAAGGAGTACGTACCTGTTGAGACAACACACAAGACAACATAACAAATAACATCACACCTGTAATAATCCCCGAAGACAATGATGAAGAAAACCCGTTCGTTCTAGTGTTGAGTTGTATGAATCTAATCTTATGTTTCGTTCGTCGACTTTCAACGACTTGGAAAAACATCTTAGAACATCGACAAAAATACAAATCAACGATTCAAAGCTGCTAGATTTATTTTTAACTTTTATTTTAATTGCAATTGTTGAGGAGCTCGTGGCTAAGTAATAACAGCCGCACGGGTCGATCCATCAGGTTAAGCTACGCTTGCCGGGGTTGGTCCGTGGATGTGTGATCATCTTTACATACCGAGACCCCTCCGTGCCTCGGAAAGCACGTAAAGCCGTTGGTCCCGGCTGTCATGCGTGGATCTTTGACAGTCGTTACGGGTTGTCAGAAGCCCGAAAGTCTGACAATCAGTCTTACCAAGGGGTATCGTATTACCCAGTTAATGGGTTGTGGAGGTCAGATAGGCAGTCGCTCCATGTAAAATAATGGTATTCAGCTGCATCCGGTTAGACTGGAAGCCAACCCCAACATAGTTGGGAAAAGGCTAGGCAGGCAGATTGTTTTAATTGCAATAAATAATACTTTTCTTTAATTTTAGATTCAGAATACAAATTAATTAAAATCAAATAGCTACTCCTTGAATCTTCGGATCTGAATTTGGGCTGTCTATCTCCGCCTGAATCTTAATTAAACCTTCTATTTACCCACTAATTATGATTCAAAGAGACTTTAATACACACTCACATCTGTTGTTAGCAGATGTGAGTGGTCCCTGATCCCGCATCCGGATTACGAATGTTTAAACAGGTTAAGACCTCGAGCGATACGACTTGCGACGCTACTTGCATGATTGCGTCAAGCGACGCACGCACGCGTCACTTGTCTCCGTCAGTCGCTCCGCTAGTCGCGTCGTGGCACGCTCTAGAAAACAACTTCTTTCATTTGTTTTCTCCGCAATCGCTTTCGCATGTCGCTTGAGCGAAAAGCTCGTGGTCATTGTAAGTAAACAGCTATTTTCTTTAGGATGAGCAGCTCTATATCCCCTTCGCTTGTACAACGAAGGCCACTCTCCAATGTATTGACGGTTCAATTTTAGAATTCAAAATCAATTATTCGTTTAGTTTCGGTTTTACTCTTTTCGCATTGGTTTGTTGGTTTGCAATTCGTCTGTTTTTAGGGTTCCGTAGCCAAATGGCAAAAAACGGAACCCTTATGGATTCGTCATGTCTGTCCGTCCGTATGTCACAGCCACTTCTTTCCGAAACTATAAGAACTATACTGTTGATACTTGGTAAATAGATGTATTCTGTGAACCGCATTAAGATTTTCACACAAAAATAGAAAAAAAATAATAAATTTTGGGTAAGTATGGCTTAGAACTGAAACTCAAAAACTTTTTTTCATCAAACCCATATGTGTGGGGTATCTATGGATGGTCTTCAAAAATGATATTGAGGTTTCAAATATCGTTTTTTTCTAAACTGAATAGTTTGCGCGTGAGACACTTCCAAAGTGGTAAAATGTGTCGTGTCCCCCTCCCCCCCCCCCCCTGTAACTTCTAAAATAAGAGAATGACAAAACTAAAAAAAATATATAATGTACATTACCATGTAAACTTCCACCGAAAATTGGTTTGAACGAGATCTAGTAAGTAGTTTTTTTTAACACGTCATAAATCGTACACCGCAATTTACCTTTCATTCAATCAACTCAATTATTAAAACATCGATCAAAGTTCCAACGAACTACAAGAACTTTTATATTATGTTACTTGCTGCTATGGAACCCTTCATGGGCGAGTCCGACTCACACTTGGCCGCTTTTTTAAATCTTTTGCTGGCAGAACCAAACCAGGAGCGTACCCAAAGTTACTGGCCCAATTTTCATTTTTATTCTCCAAATTACTCATTGCGACTAGTCGCTTAATAATTTCATCATTGATATAACGCAGTAGGTAGGTAAGATTCATGTATCTGTTCCATAAATTTAGTATTAATTTTATAACTAAAAGCGATTTTCCGAGAAACAAATTTACCAAAGCTCCCTTTATTTCAAATTCACAAAGAATATTACAGGCCAATAAGTAGAACGAACAATAATTGAATTCTACAATTTTTACTTCTTTGATAAAAGCGGGGCTTTTATTAGAATCTAATTAAAATGCATAGTCTTTATCAAGGACAGTGTTAAAGACTCGTCTGTCAGGAGCAATCAAATTATTGTCAGGTGAAAGGGTTCTATTAAGTCCTTTGTTCACAGCCTTCATAACTACGAGGCGTAATTTTTAATTTCCTTCGCTACTATTGGACTGCTCGGTCTATCTCTCGAGACAGCCAGAGTTCATTTTTAGGGTTCCGTAGCTCAAAAGGAAAAACGGAACCCTTAAAGGATCACTTAGTTGTCCGTCTATCTGTCTGTCAGTCTATCAAGACCCTTATTCTCAGGAACGCGTGGAGGTGTTAATTCATATCAAGTACGTACGGTCTATGGTCCCTTGGGCTCTAAAAAAATCAAGCTTCTAAGTCAACGCATTAAAAAATACGGCTATTTATGCGACATATTTTGATACTCGCAAGTAAATCAAAACCTATAGGGTACTTCCCGTTGACCTAGGATCATGAAATTTGGCAAGAAGGAAGGTCTCGCAGTACAAGTAAAGGAAAAAGCCCGAAAATTGTTGATTTGTAATTTTATCTCAATATTTTTTTTTTTTTTTTTGGATTACAACGTTGTTTGTTTTTGGGATAAATTCTTTTCAACTACGGAACCCTTCATTGTCCGTGGTCCAACACGCACTTGGCTGGTTTTTCTATACTTAGTTCTTGTTCAGGGCAATTCATAAATTTTATTGTTGTTATTACTTGAGAAAACTCGATAACTGTTTTTTTGTTAGCTTGTGACAAAACCATAACCTTGAAAAGACACGTGACATTGTTGAAATTCATTCTGTGGAAGACGAAGTTGGAATTTACTTTTAGGTAAGTACTTAAGAATTTATTCCTGAAGCTTCTACACTTCATCTTAGAAATAATCTGAACACATTCAAAAGAGTTCAGCAAGAAGTTCACACATCTAATAAGCATTAAAGTGGCTCCCTCTCTTCAAAGCACGCTTTCAATACAGAATAACGACGATGCATTGTGCTTGAGAGCTGCTTCGTGTCCGATGAGCTTCATAAATCAGCCGCTATATTCAGATCTACTAAATCTGTATCAACCGACAACATCAAGGGTCTTGCTAAACTGGTCGGATTAATGCTCGTCGTTAACCATCTGAGTTTTGCACAGTCGAGGGAATCTTTTGATCCCCTCGCATCGCTAATATTTTTTGTGATGGTAGTTATAAAGATACCTCATATTACAATCTTTAAATATTTTACTTTTTTGCGGCACGTGGCAAAACAGATTATAAACAGATTTAATAAAATTTAAAGCAATTCAACGAGAAATTTTAAAGGTTTCCTGTTGAAGATAAAATTAAATAAAAAATCTCGGAACTGAATATTATTGGTGCATAGTGAAATCTAATCTTGTTTGTGAATCGTTTATTGGATGTTTGCGTTCGGTATTAACTTCCGAGTTCACTTGGATAGCAGTTTAGACAGTTTATTTGAAATTCAGGAAAGTTTGACTCGGGATTAATTTAGTTTTATCTGCTATCTAAACGGACGTCGCGTCGTTCCGCCATATTTTCTTGGTAAATGAAGTTGATGATAAAATTAACTTATCTTTAACGTGATAGCTCACATTTTTTTGCCTTTCTCAAATAATAATATAATATTCCGCCATTCATCTACAGGCAAACAAATGAAGATCATGTTGATAAATGCACTATCAGGGGCAACAGATGAATATAGACCCTATCTTTCTCTTTTTTTTTTTTGTGGATGGGAAATCATCAAATGACTTCTCACGCTCTGAGCGGAGCGAGAGGGCGTGTCAGACTTTTACTGACTAAAACCCACCCGTGTTCTTTCAGTTGCCAGTGCCAGGGCCACGGTATCTCTTGACCCTGACGGCATCGGCCCTATCGGACCCCATCATTGCTGACAACTCTTTGAGGCGCGCGTGGAACACGACACGCCGTCGACCAGGGCCTGGTCCTTACCGGACGGCGAGCTATCCATTGCTCGCCGTCCGCAAGCCCGCGCCTACGGTGGCCGGGAATTAGCTATGGATTCCCGCCGCACAGGGCGTCTCCTACGGCGACTAGGGGCACATTTGTCTCTTACCGTATTTAACTCTCACATGATTTATGGACATCCTAAAGCCAGCAGATGTGGCCTAATTTAATTTAAGATCTCGCCATTGATTGCAATCAGCAATGCATGTGCGACTCAAACTGAAACTAACATTATGTTTTGTATTTATAACAGTGCATTCGATTTACAAATCTATATATATATATAAAAAACTAATTGCCATGCATTAGTCTCGCATTAGTCTGGTTATATAAGAAAACAAAATAGGAATACTTAACAAGAAATTGAAATTTTGTCAGGACAACGTCTGGCGGGTCAACTAGTTGGTAATAATTTTCATCTCTAATATTTAGACCATAGTAAAAAAAAAAACATTAGATTTGTGACCTTAGTATCTAATACAAAAGTGAATCTGCCTAGCCTTTTCCCAACTATGTTGGGGTCGGCTTCCAGTCTAACCGGATGCAGCTGAACACCATTATTTTACATGGAGCGACTGCCTATCTAACCTCCACAACCTTAGTATCTAATACAATGGCTTAAAATTAAACCATTGGGCATCAACTAAGATCAGTATATCAGGAATCAACTAATGTTTTGCCCTAATGTTTAGGGCAAAGCGTAGTTTGTAAATCATCATACAAAGTCTGCCATATACGAGTAGTTAGGTGAATTTCACTTCGATCGTGATAAAATCCCTGATTAATTCACATCGGAACTTTATTCATCATCCCTTCCTGACGGGTAGGAATGGTTCCCATGATACATCTGTGCTGGCCCGACTCTTATAACACAATAAGCCTTTTATACGATCCGACATCATTATTCCGAACACGAAAAACTTTCGATTCGAAGGGAAAGGCTATTTATTTATAGTTAAGATGTAATACTATTATTGTATGGGTTGCATCTTCGCGAAGGTCTTGACAGCTAAAAACGTTTTAACGTTTTAACCCTCGTCAAAATGGTAGTATTAGTTTTATGTTTGGAAGTATTTACGTTATAAAATCATGATTTTATTGCTTATTAATTCATTTACTGCCTCGTTGGTCTAGTGGTCGCAAGCGCTACTGCTGATCATGAGACGTCTTAGTTTATAATATGTTAATTGTGCCAATAAACAATTTGAATTTGAATTTGAATGTGAAACGGTTTTTTGAAGAACCATCGCTGCTGTATTTTTTTTTTGCGATGACAGGTTGAATTTATTCTTGGTATAATTCAAAAGTCTAAGTATAGATACATATTTAGGTATTACAAATCCTAGACAACAGCTGACCTTAAACTCATTTTTATAATAAAAAAATAGAAGCCAAAAAAAAAAAAAAAAAAAGAAAAATGTTTATATGTAAAAAATCATCCAATAACGCAACGCTAATTAATTTTTTTTTTGAAAAAAAAAAAAAAAAAAAAATTGCTTATTAATTCATTTACTGCCTCGTTGGTCTAGTGGTCGCAAGTGCTACTGCTGATCATGAGGTCCTGGGTTCCCGGGGCGGGCTATCATGTGGTAAGTAGGTATTTACTTACTTATATTCGAAGTCCATAATTAGTTGTCCGCGGATAGTAACTAACCAGTAATTTTCTTTGATTTCTGTACAATAACCAAATCGTAGCACGTTTACCTACTGTACGTTAATGAGGAGTTCAGTTGTCAGATCTTCTCCATAGTAAAGGGGACCATCTCGGGAGAAAACTCTTTCAAACATTGGGTGTGTGACGTGACATACGAACGGACAGATGGACAGGACGAAATGATAAGAGTTCTCTTTTCTTTGTGCCATTTGTCTACGGAACCCTAAAAACAGACGAATTGAGAACTTCATCCTTTTTGAATATGCCTCAAACAATCTCGACCTAGACCCAGCACCCTAATTGCGTAACACACTATTGATCGGAATTTGAATCATTTTGAAACAAATTGCTAATCCATTGCTTCATATGTTCGAAAAATTTGTCTGCTCAACAACGTAAATAACGTAATGAATGTTGTTGAACTGTCAAATTGAAACCAACTCCGATTGATAATGTGTTACGCAATTAGGGTGCTGGTCCAGGAACCAGAACTCCAGCAGAACAGCAACAACATCTATACGAAACTGCTTTATTTCCTATAATGTATATGTACTATTATAAAATATTTAATTTTATGACCGAAAGAGTGTTACTCTTCGCGGAAAATCTTAACACCGCGATCCAGAAAATGACGACATTTGCTCAACGTCATCTATCGGATATAGTGGTTAACTCGAAGCTCGCTTTGCGTACAAATAAACTTAAGTGAAACCCAGTTTCATTTAAAAAAGTTGTTAGGATTATTATCTAACATTGCATTCTTTATCACTCTGAACACCACATCAGAGAGTAATTTATTATCTTACATTATCACCATTTTTTATTTGAAATTCTTTTAGAGCTACTAATCAACCACCAATGGAAAGCGATTTTCATAACATTATAATCAATATTTTTACTTTTTAAAATAACACAGACACAGTTAACTTAGGGACGTGTTATTAAATTATTAAGGTAATCACTTAGGTTCGTTAGTGTCATTTGGCGTCAATAGATGTCGTTACGTGTATGAACTTTACGTAATGAAAAAAGTTCTTATTGTTTTGATCGATTGAAGCGATTGCGATGAAACAAAAACTAAATATAACTTTAAGTTACACACAATATTTGATTATACAATTTAACCCTATTGGTTTTGTACTTTTTATGTGATACTGGAATAATCAAACCTCTCACAAATAAACAGACAAAAATTACAAAAATGGTAGAAATGGCATCTGTGAGTTATTCTTTAATACCCCAACAATTTTTTTTTTAAATATATTTGTAATGTACAGAAACGCCTCGTCTATAGATTTATTATAAGTATAGAATAGATTAAAATTGCTATTCAAAGGAATAATTTATGAGTTCATGACTGTACATAGGTGCCGATATTAATGAATATTTGATATTTTCAGGTGTAACTCTGCTTTTAGTCTACTTGGATATGAATTTCATAGGGATCACTCATACACTACGTTATGAATTCAGCTTCAAGGACGAGATCAAATCGTAACATTTTATGATTGTAAGTGAAAGTCCCCAGCCCCCTTTATCACTTTTTGATGTGTGAGAAGATTTTGATTAAATTTGACGATACAGCTATTTCCGTTCGAACATTTTCCATTGAAATGTTAACAAAAAAGAGGAAATTAAAATATGAGGTCGTTTTTTTGGATTTCCTACTCTACACACAGTGAGTTTTGAATTGTTCAAGGTGAAAAAAATTTTGAGTAGGTGTAATTGAAAACTCTGCTCAAAATACAAAAACTACGAAAATAACTAAAATTACCATTTGTTCTTATTTCCTTATTTAGATGCGGATCGTTTACCATGAACATTATTCACCGGAGCAACACGATTCAGATATTTTTGTACTGAACAAACATCGAGATTGATTTGTAAACTACCCCAGCTTTTTTACCAAAAGTAAGGCATCACTGGTGAAATGTGGGTGTACCTGAATTAAAGATGAATCTACAACATCAGTTTTAGTATATGCGAAACCAGAAACATACGTCTAGTATTTTTATGTAAGAATCTATGTACAAAATTTCAAAACTGTATCATGAAAAATCACAAAGTTATAAGCTGGTTATGATACCTGGTTGTCCGTACAAAAACATGATCACCACACAGCGCCCGCAGTGCGGCCGTGCCTAGTACCGCTATGACCTGCCGTGAATTGTGTTCGTCGCTCGGTGTCCATATTGTAACCTTTTTTAAACATTTTTGGGGCAAAATATAACACGGTATAAAAATTATTGGAATCGATTCAGTTATTTATTCTGAATAAACTATATTCAGGTTTCGCATATACTAAAAATAATGTTGTATACTTAGATGAATTAAAGTCGCTTTTCGTGTCAGTCTGTGTAGCTGCTTTGTTCTTCTAAACTGCACAACGGATTTTGAGGCGGTTTTCACCATGATATAGAGATTTATTCCCGATGTTTTATGTATAATACACTAGCTGACCCGACAGACGTTGTCCTGTCCAAATTTCAATAATTCATTCAAAATTACCATAGAAAATTCATTTTCAGTTTTCCCGATTTTTCCAATTTTCCCGGCAACTTTTCCAATTTTTGTCATCATAAAAACCTTCTCCTAACAATAATAAACACAACAAAAAAAGAATTTGCGAAATTGGTCCATCCGATTACGCGTGATGCGATGACCAAGGGAAATAGGTTTTCATTTTTATCTAAATAGATTAATAAAACTTACATACAATAATAGCAATATCGATGTTTTGTCAAACCGTAAAAACCGTGCGAAGCATGGGGCGGGTCGCTAGTAAATGAATAAATAAAAACTCACCCATCTTAATGCTCTCCTTCCAGGGCAAGGTTAGGAAAGAGGAAACACATTTATTTGACAAATGTACAGAATATTTTCACACTGACATGTTCACATCTCTGGTAAATTAGCCTTCAGTAGTCGGAGTTATTTACTTCCGACTGTCAATTTGGATGGCTCGTGGTAATGACACTAACAAGGAAAAATGAATTGCAGAAATTGTAAAAAAATATTGAATATATTTTCTGTTATCTAACATGCTTCGTCACGCCTCAGGCCTTCATATTCAGGCTCTTATTTTGTTAGCGTTGTGCTGAAAAATACTGAATAACCACCTACTTACTGATATTTTATGGGGAAGTTGCTATGGTATTTGAAACTTTACGAGTTTTTTTATTTATTATATAGCCTGTTTGAAGTTGTTATTATAGCCTGTTTGAAGTTGTTAGACCAATACAAATAGTTACAATGTTTTTTTTTTTTAATTTTTCAGAGCTTTGTAATCCACTGCATAACTTAAGCGTAACCCACACTGAGAACGAAGCGAAACGAAATTAAGTTCGTTTAGCTTCGCTCATGTAGTTACCACGTCTTTACATACTTCGGTTCATAGTTCGCAGTGTGAACCGAAGTATGAAAAGATGCGTAAGCTACATGAGGCGAAACTAAACGATTTTAGTTTCGTTTCGCTTCGTTCTCAGTGTGGCCTGCGCTTTAGGCAAGCATCTTCCAAGTTGCGTTACGACAGGATTTTCTCTTTATCCTGTCTGTCGACGCTGGAACGTATTTTTTTTTAATTATGGAGTAATTTTCTCTCCTCTACTTTTTTGAATCGTTATTAGAGCAGGGAAAAAAATCTCTTCACATAATTTCAAGCGTAACCACGGGTGCTACGTGTGTTTGTGAAACACACCTTTTAATAATCATAAAGGGTGAGTTTTCCGAGAAAGTCACGGAACAAAGATCACTTGCATGCTGCACACAGGCGTTATTAAATCGACTGCAGCTTGAAGTGCCTCCTTTTGCTTTACAAAGCATAGCTCTCTTAATAAAGTAGGTACCTACGTAGTCATACGCGACTTCTCACGTTTGAGACTTCAAGAATGAGAAAATACCAAGATTATTAGTAATAATCTTGACTTTGACCGCTAAATAATTATTTTATATCAATATTGTCAAGAAATACCTACATAGAAAGGCAGCTAGGTAGGTATATTCCTACATAGCTTAATCGCATTCCTGTGTAGTCCTGCCCAAAAGAATATCAGTTACAAAGTAGCTCGTAAGTAATAAAGAGGTATTTACAATAAATCATTTCGACGCAATATCTTCTAGAAACATGCATATAAACAACAGGAATATGTAAGGATCGTAGCAGGTGGCGTTCGTAGTGTCTGCCTACTCCCATGGGAAGAAGGCGTGAGTTTATGTATGTGTAACGAAGCACTTCTACTTAAGGGGGATGCGCTGTGGTAGCCCGCGAAATTCAATTTTTTTTTTTGGGTTTTTTGCAATTCGTAGGTCCGTGTCAGGTTATATCTTGATCAAAATATGATACGCGGCAATAAAACATATGTTAATCAATCGGCCTAGCCTTTTCCCAACTATGTTGGGGTCGGCTTCCAGTCTAACCGGATGCAGCTGAATACCAGTATTTTACATGGAGCGACTACCTATCTGACCTCCACAACCCAGTAACTGGGTAATACGATACCCCTTGGTAAGACTGGTTGTCAGACTTTCGGGCTTCTGACGACCCGTAACGACTGTCAAAGATCCACAAATGATAGCCGGGACCAACGGCTTAACGTGCTTTCCGAGGCACGGAGGAGTCTCGGTATGTAAAGATCGTCACCCATCCACGGACCAACCCCGGCAAGCGTAGCTTAACCTGATAGATCGACCCGTGCGGCTGGTATTACTTAGCCACGAGCTCCTCACATAAATTAATATAACATATGTAATCCTCCGGCAATAAAACATATGTATTTATATAATTTGAACCATGAAAATCATCAATACATCTCTCTAAGTTAGATTTCGTGCAGAGTCTTAGATTTCCATCGTTCAACGAATCTGCACGAAATCTAACTTAGAGATGGTAAATGAGATGTGTGTGCAAGAAGCTCACACATCTCATTAACGATGACCCACCTAACTTATTATTTACTTACCCAACTATTAAAACTTAATTCAGGTACTAGCAAATAAGTCCAAACTAATTATAAACTACATAGTTAACACGACGATAACCGACTTTTAATGATCTATACTGAAGATCACGTCTACACGAGTAGGTAGTGTTAATTAATGATTTGGAAAAAAAAATACGTTAAATTAGTGCATTTTCTTAATAACTTAATATGTGATTATTTTAGATTATGTTTTATATTACATAGTGTAATTAATTTGTAAACTTATTTTTATTATACTTTTATTTCAGAACATAGTTCCATAAAAAAACAGTTAGTAAAGCTTAAAACTATGTTAGTAACGTATACCTACTTAATACAATTTAAACAATTACCTTGCATTAAAAAGGACACCACTAGAGCTGTGTACCTTCTTCCAGTGCAGCACAATAGGACACTCAACCCTTTCTGTTATGGTGTTTAGAAGGCCATTGGAGCTGCCGCGCACACGACGCATCAAGGAGGCCACTCTCTTGCGCACTATTGCTCTAAAGCAATCGGTGTTGGCCTCCACAAACATCCCCGATGCACTACAGTATCGCGACAACCCCATCAGCATTCTAAACCCATTATTGTAGAGAATCCGTAGGGCATTGAAAGCCCTCTGCGTATAGCGGACCCACAGGCTGTAGATGTACAATGTCTGGCAGTACGCCTTAAACAGAGTAATTTTAACATTTCTTGTGCACCTTGCAAACCTGCGCGCCATCATATTGCACCTCACTGCCAATGCCCTACGTTCCCTCTCAATATCTAAATCATCGGAGAGGTCCTCTGTGACCCAGTGCCCCAGGTTCTTGAATTTGGTGACCCTACTTACCGGATTTCCTCCAAGTCTGACAGGTGGAATGGTACTGGGAGTTTTATTGCCCGACTTAAACACAAGTAGTTCACGTTTTTTGGAGTTGTACCTGAGGCCATGTGACACTACGTACCTCTCACATATGCCTAGGAGCATGTTGAGGGCTTTAACAGATGGGCTCAGCAGTACCTTAGCGTCGGCGTAGCTAATGTTGTTCATACAAGAACTTATGTCTAACGCGAATAAAAAACTGAGAATCACGCAAAAACTATCGAGCGTGTTTTTATTTTATAAAACCTTCACCATTTTAAAGATAATTTAATTATTTATCTTTCAGTATACGTGTTTTAATATAATACCTTTGTTTTATGTATAATAAATTAATAATGCGTCTAATTTGGATCAGCAGCATATATCTGCGTCTTATAATGTGTGACTAAATTACTAAGTCATTCCGAAAATCATACCGTGTACATACCGTTTTCGATAACAAATGGTTTCTTTGCTATTTCTAAGTTAAATATTAAGTCATTTACTATACACATTTAAAATTATCTAAATGACGGTGGAAACAACATTGAAGTCCATTATGCAGTTTAAAAGATCTAAGCGATCACACAGACAAACACGGATAGCGACTTTGTTTTATACTATGTGTGTGTAGATATAGATGGATTTGAATTGAAGTCTTCAAACATAAGCATTATGTAATAACGAGGAAAAAAAAAACAAAAAAAAAACTATGTTACTATATAACTATGCTAAAATAATAGGTTCGCGGAAAGCATGCTAATATATTTAAATATTTAAAACTACCTCACTTCGTATATTCTTGTGTCAAATTAGTAAAAACATTAATAATTAACTATTTAATTATGAGTTTATTAACTATTCATTACGAAGTCTTGTATTTATGACTGAAATTACGGGAATGCTTGCGCACTGAAATCCAACAGTCGTTCTTTTAGCTCACACTTGACTGATTAAGCTTTTGAATAGGTTATGAGTTCATCATTATGAAATTCTGCCTCAACAATCCCACTGATGGGTGTCCAGTGTGTCCACCTCGCTCCTGGCAGGTTCATTAGCATAATATACATACATGCATAGTTACATACCTATATTACTTTAATTTTCTTTTTTGTCAACCCAACTGTTCTGCAATCCTGCTGATCCCGTATTTAAGCTGATATCACACTACACTGACTCATTACCACAACAAGCCTCACGTGTAGGCACGCTTCACTTTCAACAGTATCCCGCCATTCGTGGGTGAACTGACAGTTGACATTAGTGACAGCTACCCCACTACACTGCTGTGTGCATGAGATAGTGTTTATATATCTCTATTAAATAGATACACTCATCATTAATAATTTATAACAAAAATGAAATGCCGAAAATACCTCTGAATAATTTATGATTATCTAGAACTACGAATTGGTTCTCGTACTTACATTTTCCTAGTGGATGTTAAAAGACAAATTTATTTTCTTCAAATCATGATCTGCCTACTGCTATGTTGTGGTTGGATTCCTGTCTAACTGGATACAGCTGAATACCTGTATTAAAAAGAAACACCGGAAATCACGCTCAAAAAGCTGGTAATTAATCATGATTTTCATTACGAGAACGTTAACATTCTGAAACTGAGCTCATAATGTTCCTAGCATAAAAACCTTTATTCTAAATACGTTTATTCTCGAGTGCTCAAATAACGTCAGAGGTTCCGGAACCCTTGTATTTTATAACATTTTTCACCTTAGCTGACCGCTTGACCACGGCCCGGTAAAGCCCGTTTTTTCATTCCACTGATCCCTTTCATGCTCACAGACCCTACATTGTAGATTCAAGGTTTGATTCCCTTACGAAAGGTTTATCTTTACGCCTTAGTTATCACAGGGACTAAAACTACGGGCTCTAAAATGTACGGGTTGATTGTGTATGAATAGAAGTAGATTTTTCTAGGTTCGTCTTTTTGCAAAACTAGCTGAGTGAAAGGAATTTTGCTTGAGTCGTCCTTGGTTCTATCTCAAATATTTTCACTGAAATTCATTTGAGGAGAATGCATTTAAATCATCACATTTTGTCTAGAAATTCAGTTTCAGCACAATCTGGTGAATAATATCAAAATGTTTGCAAAGGTTTGTCTGAGAAACTTTCCGCTGAGGTCTTATTTTTAAGAAAACCATTTCAGTTCAATTTTACTTTGGAGATTAACCTTGCTTGTTAAGAAATTTGTTAATTAACTTTGACAACAATAAGACAATAGCCCGTCTGGGTGAGTTCGTTGCCATTGACTTTAGACCCACAGCTACAAAACAACAAATTATTAAGTTTTTGTTCTTTACAAGCTTTGTCAGCATAATCCAGCATGAGTCGCTATTTCATCATCTTGAGTTTGTTTAATATTGTCAAAAGGTTGTGCTTTCATAATATTGCATTTTATTCCATCTGTTATGTTTGAAATGGAAATTCTTATATTATTTTGAATAGTATTTAATATCTTATTTGCATTTAAAAGATTTTTATTTTTTTAAATGCGTTGGTAACTCCTTAGCATATAAATTTTTAAACTCAATTTTTTTACGACATTTAAGGACAGTTTCTCGAACGAAAGTTATCGCAAAATAAATGTGACAAATTTTCAAGCGCGCGTAACTCCTGTGATTGGTTGAATGATTTATCAACAGCCTATAGCAGCAGTTTACGCGCTCCTATTTATTACATTTATTTTGCGATAATATTCGTTTGAAAAACAGGCCCTTATCACTGGAAATATAAGTACGATTATATTCAATCCATTTTGGATTGGATAGGAGTCTCCAGTACCTACTAATATGGATCTGTTTATGTTAATAATATTTGATATTTTAACAATTTCCCCTGTAAATTCAAATTGATTTGAAGTAGGACCTACCTAGGTACCTACCCACATATTTGTAACATCAATGGCTTCGTTTGATCAAACGTGCCTATACTCAATCAACTGTTTGCAAACCGATCGGGTTTCATCTATAATCGGATATAGCATCATTTGATATTCTTGTACTGACTAGTGACGTCATTTGGAATTCCGAAGTAGAGCTTCAGTTATTTTCATTAAAGTGACCCTTTGAATTTTAGAAAATAACAATAATTTTCTACGACTCTCGTTTCAATACAAGTACGCTCACTATACTTTAAAGTTAGTACAGTCGACTGAACGTTAGTGGTAACACTTGACCTTTTGCTGGCCAAGCGTAGTACGAAGTTTCAATAGAATAGGAGGCTACCTTGTACTGGTTTCGTTACCACTGACGTGTGGCTTACTGTACCTACCTAACACTCACAAACACCTAAGCTTCGGATTACTTCAGTCACCCCTAAGCCATTACAACTTCGTATCCGATTCCAAATATAACGATCCAGAATAATACACACATACACACATTAAGAGCGTTGGCTCCGTACGGCATTTCATACAAACTTTGAAGTCTTTTTTTATCGAAATGAATGAACCGATTTTAATGAAACTTCATACGCAAAAGCAGGATACGTATGTCTAAAAAGTTAGTTAAGAACATTCTCGAAAAATAGTGTTGCAGCTAAATTCGACCGATTTTAAATATTCCATAGAAAAAGAGATTTCCAATTATCTTTTTTTAAATAAGACATTTCGAAAATGTTCTTAACTAACTTTTTAGACCTATGTATCTTGCTTATGCGAATGAAGTTTCATTAAAATCGGTTAATTAATTTCGATAAAAAAGGACTTGAAAGTTTGTATGAAATGCCGTACGGAGCCAACCCTCTTAAGGATGCTGTTACAAGTGGGTAGTCAAATCATTACTTTTTTACACAAAACTATGTTTATTAATTAAAATGCTTTGCATTCTTAAAATGTTTGTTGGCCGAATTGTTCATAGATGTGCGATTGTAGAATTATATTATAGTTTAGAATCGTACCATGCACATCTATCAACAATTCGGCCAAAAAACATTTTAGGAATGCAAATCATTTTATATAATAAACATATTTAAATACTTTTGTGTAAAAAAGTAATGATATGACTACCCATTTCTAACAGCGTCCTTAACTTACGCCTTCTTCCCATGGGGGTAGACAGAAACAACAGAACGCCACCTGCTACGATGATCCATAAATACTCCTTTTGCTTCGTTTACATACATTCATCCGGATATAATATAATTAATTATTATATTTCCTCTTCTATAATAGAACAAAGGAAAAAAAATTAGGCTATTTAGGTAGGATATTTCATTTCATTTCATTTAGCGATCCTGGAAAAACTCGAGCGATAAATTAGGACCACCTTCTTAACGAAGGTACAAAAAGACAGATTCTCCTAGCTTATTTTATTAATTAAAAACTTTATTCAGGTCCATGTTCCTTCAATCTTTGACATTAATTATTATTAGGTATTTAATATAAAAGGAAAAATCCGGGCTGCTATCAATCCTGCAAAATCTTCCTTCGTGCCTTGAATAACAATTTGAAATCTTAAACATTTATGCAAGACTAGCTTCCGCCCACGGCTTCGCCCGCGTGGTATCTCGATAAAAAGTAACCTATGTTCTTTTTCAGGTCATGGTCTACCCGTGTGCCAAATTTCATCCAAATCCTTTTGCCGTTTTAGAGTAAAAGCGTTACAAACAATCCAACAAACAAAGAAACTCACTTTCGCATTTATAATATTATATTAGTCGGGATAGTTAGGATAAATTCATCACAATCATAATATTTTAAGAAGTAATTTTACTCCAGTTTGAAAAATTAAAAAAATATATAATAATATCTCTTAAATAGTGGTTTAGCTCATAGCGGCCTCATTTTGAAAAAATCTATCAGAATATCTATAAAAAAAATCCCATTCAAAACAACAAAACTACTTACTTAAAACGCTCAGGGGGCCAATCACCACTTCTTAAAGCAGTATTATTTTAATGTTGCTTCAGTGTGAGAAAGAGATGGAGCTATACAGGACGTCTAGCTCCATCTCTTTCCCACACTCATGTTAGATTAAAATAATACTGCTTTAAGAGGTGGTGGTCTAGCTCCAGATGATCGTCGGGTGTTGCCTCATTTCGCCCCTCGTACGTCTTCCAAAGTTCCGGGACCCCAGGGTCCCGAAATATGTCAAAGACACTTTAAATAGTAATAATACCAGCCAATTATGGTCCAAATGAGGCACGAGCATTGATCACCACGCTTGCTCAAGATGGGTTGGTGATTTCAGACTTCAACATTAGATTTAAAATTTTGTAAAATTCAGAACATACATGTTGTAGGTATTCAAAAAAACTGGCCAAGTGCGTATCGGAGCACGCACAATGAAGGGTTCCGTAGTTATGATGAATTTAACCCAAAAAATTCACTTCCTTTACTTGTGCAGTGAGACCTTGCTTCTTGCTAAATTTCATGATTCTAGATCAACGGGAAGTACCTATAGGTTTTGATTTATCTGCGAGAGTCAAAAAATGTCGCATAATTGATCGTATTTCATTATTTCGTTGACTTAGAAGGTTGATTTTTTCAGAGCTCTAAGGGACCGTAGGCCTATGTATTTGATATAAATTTCAACTTGATACCTTCATGAGTTTCTGAAAAAAAAAGGTCTTGACAGACTGACAGACAGACGGACAACGAAGTAATCAGGGTTCCGTTTTTTTCCGTAAGGAACTCTAAAAATAAATAAAAATTCTCAGCGAGATATGAAAGACTCCCAAGTGGCGCATTGCACGCTCGTTTGTGACACTCAAATCAGCAGACTTTCAAAAACGGATGGTGTTATTCAGAAATGCAAAACGAAATTTTAACATTTTGCTCTCTTACCAGCCCTCAGGCCTTCCGCGCCACTCGAGGTTAAGGGCTGCCCTTCAAGCGCCTGATTCAGCTGTATACAGCGAAAACACCGCTTCAAGCAGAACCTTCGATCAAGTGTTGCTCTTATGAAAGTTTAATAAAGCGAGCCTTTGTCTATACATACAACCACGACCGCTTTCGAAAGCTTACATGCGTTTGTACATATTTTATCGAGCTATTTAAGCCGTTATGACCATTATTGCTTTGACATAAACGTGTGAATACTATAAAGAGGTCGTTTAGAGCCCAGACCGGTGTGAATATTTTATTCAGCGGTTTACAGCATTTATATGATTTTCTCCTGACCTCATAGATTGACCCTGTTAATTTAAATGTAGAAGGTATCTCGTTTTAAAATTATTATGTGGGAAATGTGTGAAAAGCCGACGAGACATTTAACAATTCTATTGTTACAAGTTTTTATTCTTACTACATCCACAAAGTATATTTACTTAGTATTTGCTTTAAAAAACGTCTACTCTTATTTACGAGACTCAGAGGATAAAATATGATTTTAGAACAAAGGCTTTCTTGTTAATCGTTGACCTCGGTAATCCTTTGAAATGTAAATACTTAACTAAAACTTTTCACTTAAACATTATGCGAATGGAGGCGAAGTAATTTTATAATTCCAAATACGAAATATTAAAAATGAAAAATGGATTTAACAGCTCCCCTTAACTTGAATAATCAAGCTAGGTAGTCATGAAATGAAAAGACTAGGTGCTGATGGAGTTAGCTAAGGGATAATATTATGTAAAAATTGTAGAATCAGCATTTGGGTCTCACACAGATTCAACAATTTTTACATAACCTTCAGTCACCTATAGCATTATTTTGGTTTCACACAGATTCTACAATTTTTACATATCCTTTAGCTAACTCCATCAGCGCCTAGCCTTTTCCCAACTATGTTGTTGTCGGCTTTCAGTCTAACCAGATGCAGCTGAATATCATTATTTAATTATAAATAAATAATCCATTTATTTCAGGCGACACAGGCCCATAGATAAACTTAAAAAACCTAAACATACATATTTGAATATAAACAAAATGTGTTAATAGATAAGGCTAGTTAAGTTAGTAGCACTTCACTTGACTTTGTGCTTGATTATGCGGAGCGACTGCCATCTGACCTCCACAACCCAGATACTGAGTAAATCGATAGCTCTTGGTACCTACTTAAGACTGCCAAAGGTCTGCAAATGACAGCTGGAACCAATTCCGAGTCACGGAACGGGCCTCGATGTATGGTGACCCATCGATGAACCGACAGACTTCGCCAAGTGTAGTTTAACCTTCAAGCTGCTGTTATTACTTAGCCACGAGCCTCTTTTTAGGGCTCCGTACCCAAAGGGTAAAACGGGACCCTATTACTGAGACTCCGCTGTCCGTCCGTCTGTCCGTCTATCACCGAACCGTGATAGTTAGACAGTTGAAATTTTCACACATGATGTATTTCTGTTGCCGCTGTAACAACAAATACTAAAAAACAGAATAAAATAAATATTTAAGGGGGCTCCCATACAACAAACGTAATTTTTTTTGCCGTTTTTATAATAATGGTTCGGAACCGTTCGTGCACGAGTCCGACTCGCACTTGGCCGGTTTTTTTAGCTAGCTCCGTATTTACTCGTACTTGAATGATCTAGATATGTATATCCCTAAACGGTCAAAAACTGAAAACATATTAAGGATGATGCCTGGGTAAAAAAATATAATTTATTTTTAGTCCTTCAGTCAGCAATTAAAAAAATATTAGACACGTATTTTTTGCTTTATCATATTAATAAATTGAGAAAAGGGCAAGGAGAATGATGATCAATAAAAAAATACTTAAATCAAACGCATTAAAGTTGGGGAATGGGAGCTCGCTACGTCACAACTATAACAAACCACGTGATAAAATCTAGCAAGAAGTGACGTCATGCCACATTTTAACTCAATGTATCGCCGTAATCTTTTGGGAAAAAAAGAAAAAATACGTATCCAATATGTTTTAATAATCTACATGATGAACAAAAAAAAATGTCAAGTCATCATCCCTATTTCAAGTCGAAAATGAGTTTATTGTAGTTGTTTATTAATTCATTGATTAAGCCGTTGGTCCCGACTGTCATTCGTGGATCTTTGACAGTCGTTACGGGTCATCAGAAGCCCGAAAGTCTGACAACCAGTCTTACCAAGTTGTATCGTATTACCGTTACTGGGTAGATGGAGGTCAGATAGGCAGTCGCTCCATGTAAAATACTGGTATTCAGCTGCATCCGGTTAGACCGGAAGCCGACCCCAACATAGTTGGGAAAAGGCTAGGCAGATTGATTGATTGTACTTGTCTATTTATTATACCTATATTATATGAAGACTTATTTATAACTTGACAAACTTTCCAACGTCAAACTTTAGATACCTATAATAAGTCAACTACAATAAACAGGAATCGGAATTCTAATAACAAATTAATCATGACAATGTAATTTCCTTGCTAAAAGCAATCGGAGTGTGATGAGTTCCGGTAACTTAATTATTTATGAGCAGAATCCAATGCATTTGATATTATTAGAGAGTAATCAAATATTAATATTATTGAGTCCATCGGTATATGGTAATCTAGTGGCTACAATAATAAAATTGTGCGCTTTTATCATTTCTAACGTGACGATATTATCGTGGACGTCCACGTCCATAAAATGTATGGAAATATGTACGTGCACGTTATAACGTTATCGTGGACGGAAGTATAAATAATTATATTTCTAGTATCTTCATATATTTCCATATGTGTGGAAATATACAACATAATTTTTAGTATATGCAAAACCTGAGTATAGTTTGTTCAGAATAAGTAACTGAATCGATTTCAATAATTTTTATACCGTGTTATATTTTGCCCCAAAAATTTTTAAAAAAGATTACAATATGGACACCGAGCGACGAACACAAGTCACGGTAGGTCATAGCGGCACTAGGCACGGGCGCACAGCGGGCGTCGCGTGGTGATCATGTTTTTGTACGGACAACCAGGTAACATAAAAAAGCTTATAACTTTGTGTTGTTTCATGATACAGTTTTGAAATGTTGTACATAGATTCTTTACATAAAAATACTAGACACGTGTTTCGGGTTTCGCATATACTAAAACTGATGCGGTATACACAGGGAAGTAAACTTACTTCCCTGAGTTATCGTTATGCCGTGACGATATCGTCACGTTAGGAATTATGAAAGCGCACAATGACATAAATTAAAATGTCACTATAAAAATCTCCGAATAGAATAAAACAAAATTGTTTTTGTTTTCGCTTAGTTTTTCTAAACTACATTTTCACCATAATTTGCAGATTTTCTTTAGGATATTTTTATGTTTATAATACTTGCCAAAGTGTTGATTGTCGTAATAATTACGTAAATGAAAATTAGATTTTTTATTTAAGTATGTAAATATTTTGGTAACTTTAGTTTCAAGGGATAAAATTATGTGTAAAACTAATATTCCAATTTGATTCATAATATATAAACCGGACAACGCGTTTCGAAGTTGTGAAAGATCATTTAAGGATCTTTATGTGATATTGTCCGGAATGGACAGAATCACAGTCGTAGAGGACATTAAGTGGTCCTAGAGATGACTCTAGTGACACGGCATTTCGATTAAGAAACTATTAAAAAGACTAAAGAAACGATAGGTGAACCAAGTGAATGATGATAAGACTATCTAGGGGTGATTAGAGATTCGACTGAGATGACGACTAATAGAACTGTGGAAGAAATAAACATGTTGCGCCGACCCCAAGTAAATTGGGAGAAGGAGATGATGATCTATAAAAAAAATGAAAAATGAAAAAAATAAAAATAATAATAATAATAAAATAAATATTAAATGATGTTCGTTGGTAAGCGCATCACTTGTGAACGGCTGGACCGATTTGGCTATTTTTTGTTTAAAAATGTTCGTAATTGTCCGAAGTATTTTTAGGGGTAGAAAAATTTGTAAATTTGCTCGGAAAATATTCAAATTCAGGAAAAATTGAAAATGCTTTTTGTAACGGGATTTTTTTTATTTTTTTATTGAAATTTGTTCAGGACAATGTCTGTCATAACAGCTGGTATTAAAAAAGTTATGTCTCGTGTAAAGGCTTATTTAGATAAGCGATAACGCTGTCGCGCTCAGTAGCGATACTGGTCCAAAGTGACTAACCAGAAGGCGAACACCGCTACCGAGTGCGACAGCGATATCGCTTGTATCTGGATAGGCCTTTTAAAGCTGGTGCGAGGTTTTTGTATCAAAAGAGACGATACGTACTTATTCTACATTTTCTTTTCTTCGGGTGACTACATACTAACATTAAGCTTTAGAAACAAAGTTCCTTGTCTGCAGTTATAATATTATAATACTTTAGGTCTTTGAATGATCTTGGATACAGAAAATAGTTCCGAACAAAACTTCGCTGTAGCAAACTTGTCAAATCAAAAGTGCATCCGGTGATATTAAAAATGTGAGAAGAATGCCGTGGTTCACCAACGTGGTTGGTGGCCCAAGTTCTGCACGTAGTTCACGAACTACGTGCAGAACTTGGGTATTGAATAAGTTCGTCAGGAGAATCCTGCTTTAAATAATAGTGGATAAGTATATTAACTTTATGATTTTTGTGCCCGTATCTAAGGAGTAGAACTGTAAACTATATTGTCAATTATAAAGTATTGGCTTTAAACTTAGCAAAAGATTGATTGGGCTATTTTCAAATTTCAGAAAATTCTCAAGAATTAACTAAATCTTCTTGTTAGTCACCAACCACACGAAAAAGAAAGACCATTATTTTCTTCTCGATCAAACTAAATAAAATATTATAAAACTTATAAATAAGTGTGACTTCACCGAGATATGTTTTTCTCTATTCTCACAAACATCAATTTTAAATATTCTATTTATTCATTTTCATTTCTATGTTCTAGATCAAAAGCTTAGTGATATCAGTACGGCATTATGCATCGATGCGGCTCAAAGCCAATGCAAGCAGTGACGTCACCGGCTGTAAAAATATGCATATTAAATGTGGCAACAGAAGGGTAACTAATTAGGGCATGCATGATTGTGTAGCTGCAGTTAGAGTAGTTTTTTTTTGTTGGTATATTGGCGTGTGCTAGTTCACCTACGGCAAATAATTTGATTTTTTTAGATTTAAACTAGCCTAGCTTTGAATTTAGATTTTTTCAATTTGAATAATAGAGGAGCTCGTGGCTAAGTAATAACAGCCGCACGGGTCAATCCATCAGGTTAAGCTACGCTTGCTGGGGTCGGTCCGTGGATGGGTGACCATCTTTACATACCGAGACTCCTCCACGCCTCGGAAAGCACGTTAAGCCGTTGGTTCCGGCTGTCATTCGTGGATCTTTGACAGTCGTTACGGGTCGTCAGAAGCCCGAAAGTCTGACAACCAGTCTTACCAAGGGGTATCGTATTACCCAGTTAATGGTTTGTGGAGGTCAGATAGGCAGTCGCTCCATGTAAAATACTGGTATTCAGCTGCATCCGGTTAGACTGGAAGCCGACCCCAACATAGTTGGGAAAGGGTAGGCGATTGATCTGACACTAAAAAGTAGAAGTATGTATTAGGTGATTAAGTTTACCCGCGTAAATCGGATAATTTAACTTTACCAGTCAATATTTGGTGAGAAATGAGTAAGTAGGTAGAATTCAACTGTAATAAAAAAGGATAAGCACAATTTGTAAAAATACTTAAATATTTTTGAGAACAAATTGCCTCTTTCCAAAGTTGGAATTAAGTTCACAGAGTACTTAGAAAAAGGAATCTCGTAAATGACGTAAAGTAAAAAAGGGTAGTGCAGGTACTTTGTCCTTAATTTAAGGAAGGCTGTCACATTTTTTTTATTAAGTTAAGTCTTGAGAGTATTCTTGATCGAAGCTTCAGTCGAAAAAACTCCATCTTAACTTAACACATTAGCACGTAGCTAACACTTATTTTCTTCTCACGAAGTATGACAGAATTTACTTCTTATACTAACATAATGTGCCTCTGTTTGAAACATTCTCTTTGTTCTGCCTACAATTATAATAAGAAACAATTAAGAGATCCTACCAATATTATTAATGTGAAAGTTTGTGAATATGTTTGGATGTTTGTTACTCAATCACGCAAAAACGGCTGAACGGATTTGGATTAAATTTGTCACACAGATAGTTTATAGCTTGGATTAACACATATAATACTTTTTATCCCGGTAGTAGGTTCCCGTGGGATAATTTCCGGCATCCACGCGGGTGAAGCCGCGGGCATCGGCTAGTCTCGGTATGTAAAGATGGTCACCCATCCATCCATCCACCCATATTTACGGACCAGCCCCGGCAAGCGTAGCGTAACCTGATGGATCGATCCGTGCGGTTGTTATTTATTGAGCCACGAGCTCCTCACAATCACCATGATAATGGTCACCAAATGGTTTCCCGATGGCTAAATAACACATAGGATACTTTTTTATCCCGGTAGTACGTTCCCGTGGGATAATTTCCGACATCCACGCGAGTGAAGCCGCGGGCAACGGCTAGTATCTAATAAACTAACTACTACTCTCTCTCTCTCTACTCTACTGTGGGTATCTAATTACTACTATCTACTATTACCTACTATTTAATTTACTAGCGACTGTTCTATATAATGATACTCCATTTTTTATGCTACTAAGTCCTAATGCACATTGTTTAAACAGTTACCATGATTAGAAAGAAAGAAAGAAAAGAAAGAAAAATATTTTATTTGGGACACGCACAGGAAATACAGTTAAAAAAGAGCATATAAAAGTAACAAAATAAACATTAAAAAACAAAAAAAAAAGAAATCAGACTAAAAAAAAAAAAAGAGACCTGTGCGAGGCCAAAAAGGCTCCCATCTCAGCATAAAGCTGCGATATTTAAAAAATAAATACCGCAACGCTGGTATTCTGATAGGGCCTGTGTGATGCCACGGACATACCCACGGATATCAATTAAAAATAGCAAGGGGAATAAAATCAAATAAAATAAAATACAAATACTAGATTAATCACCATCATCATTCTCCTGTCCTTATTCCAATTTATTTGGGGTTGTCGGAACGCTCTTCTTTTTCCATACTTCGCTATTCTCTTCGTTCTTAAACAATTTTTTTTTCTTTATTATTTGTCGTTAGTCACCCCTGTTTTAGCCATTTAATCTTTCACACAGTCCAACCATCGTTTCTCTGGTCTTCCCCTTACTCTTATAGCCATCGACACTCATACTCAAACCTTTCCTCACGACATTTTCCTCATTCCTCCGCATTACATGTCCAATAATATGAGAATGGAAGTTGCATCAAGCAAAGAATTCTGCTTGTCATGTAAAGTTAAAGTTGCTCGGTAACTCAAAAAATGTCACTAACCTACAAGTCATAAACTTTCGTCTCATTATTAAAACCGGAAAGTTTTAAACATTAGGTATAGAGACGTTAGGAAGTTGTAAACCCTTTTGACTAACATAGGAATAGGATGGTCAACCCATCCTATAGTACAGATAGGCAAATAAAGATAACCATTCTAAAAATGAACGCCCCTCCACAAATCGTGATTATTTCAATGTGTGAGAGGAAATACAAATTGCAACACTTTACTTGTGCGCGTGCGGCGACTTTACTGTAAACATGGACTCGTCGCCGCAGTTAGAGGTCAACTAATCGTGCGATCAGTTCAGGTGCTAGCATTGTACGGCGGGGAGCGAACTACAACAATATTTTTTAATCTACAAGACGGACAAATAAAATTTTAGTAATCATCCCTATTTCCTCAAACGTATGAGACGGATGGATGAAGGATATTCTTGGCTAAAAGGGTTAAACTTACCTGGATTATCCTTTTACCGAAGCACTACCACTACTACCGCAATCTCTCTCTCTCACTCATTATTTACCTACATTGTCAGAGTAAGATAGTTCAGCAAGAACTGCTAATTAATTAACTCCTACTGCTAAAACCATTATTCATTGAACTTTATTACAAACTTTAACTCTCACGACATTTCCTCATTAGATATAAGATCATATATTAATTTCACATTTTTCTCTTCCCTGGCGAATTGGTTCGCGTAACAAAGAAGATATTTCATCCGCATCCCTGTGGGCCGACCTAAAAAGTGGCCAGTGTCCCTTATCTGAAGCTTACCATATTTCCTCAAGCATTGAGAATATAAGTAGGAAAAATTATTTTCAACATTCTCCTTTCTTATATTAACTGACGCTGAATTAACGAGGCTTATGTAGTGGTTGTTTTTAATAACATGGTAGTATACAACAAATACCTTTCTTTGGGAATAAAAATCTCGCTCATTATTTCTGTAAGACTTGCTCACTTTGTTCAGTATGTAAAAGTGGCTTTTCAAATCGTCTGGCAGAGTAAATAATAATAATAACGACCCCACGAACCCTACCTTCCGGGAGAAGTCTTGTTCCTCATCTCCAGCTTGCGTTTATTGGCCGGCCCAAGTGAACACTGACGAGGAACAGAACTCCCATCTCTTTCTTGCCTTTATTGGCTGGCTTGAGTGGAGATTATTATTAGAGTCGTTACGGGTGTCAAAAGCCCGAAAGTCTGACAACCAGTCTTACCAAAGGGTATTGTATCACCCCAGTAACTGGGTTGTGGAGGTCAGATAGGCAGTCGCTCCATTTAAAAACTGGTATTCCGCTGCATCCGGTTAGACTGGAAGCCAACCCCCAACATAGTTGGGAAAAGGCTAGACAGATGATGATGATGATAAGTGGAGATTATTTATTATTATTATTATTTTAAGATTATTATTATTATTCGCAAAAGCAAACGTGCTCGGAGAAAGTAAGTATTCCAGTAACAAGCTGGAAGGATCTTAACCGTACTCCCGGGATTGTCTTGATATGATGGCCGTGAAATACCTCTACACTCCTCATTAGTACTTCAGGACATGTTGCCCCCTTGTCGCTACGACACTATGTGCTAGCGACCGTTTTCGGGGGCCCATTATTGAGTGTGCAAGTCATCGTGTGTATTTTTAAGAAACATTGGTCAGGCAGGGGCCTCAGTATTTCCATAGTTCTAGATAACCAGTTTACTTGAGCCATCCAAAGCGTTATTTCAATATCTTTATTTCCATATCCTGCAATAGTCCTACACCAACCGGAGGTTGTCCTTGGGTGCACTTGCATAGTGTGAATAGGGATAATCGTTGGTTGGTGCCTCATTTCATTATAAAAGTCTAATAATGGGCCTCTGCGAATTGGCTTCGGCCCTTCGTACAAGGCCCAAGGCCCAAGGCCCAAGGTTCGGAACCCCAAGGTCCCGAGAAATGTAAAAGACGAAAGAATAATATGAATCTGGTATCCATGTAAGCGTCTTTTGAATTGACAGTTCCACAGAAACTGATTATGTACACCATCTTGTACTTTTCCAGTGGACGATATTATACTTAGATATTCTTTGAATTTTAAAATATGCTTCGAAACCTCCTCCTTTTTTAGTCAGTTAATACTTAGTTTTATTTTAGTAGGGCTCTCGCACGTCAACCTCTGAGGTTGTCGCCTTTTTAACCAGGCTATCCTCTTTCTTTTTTTGTTATCGTGCAGAAATGTTAATGCATTTTGCACTACCACAGGGAGATAGTGCAGTTATGTGGGACTCTTACCCACTAAAACTCCACGGTGTTCTCCTCTTTGCTTACTCGTCCGTCACCGGACCCTCCTCTGGGGAATACTCCCCATCACCGGCGCACCAGAACACATTGCACGCCGTGACCACCCCAGGGACCAAACCAGCACATGAGTGCCAGACAACCCCGTATCTGGACACCCTTGGTCCCCCTGCGACGGGTCAGGCCATTGGCCGAGCCGCCTGCCACTTTTCGGCCGCAGAGGATAGGGAGAGAACTGAGATATAGGGAGGAGGGGGGAACCGGGCTATCCTGTGGTAATTTAGTTCTTAGTACTTACACAAGGATCGTAGCAGGTGGTGCTTTGTAGTTTCTGCCTACCCCCATGGGAAGAAGGCGTGAGTAGACGTTTGTATATTTGTACATCTTATTAGGTAAGCATCTTAAACGTCTTCAACTTTACCTATTTACTTTTCCTCGTGTAGAGCATTAGACCTGCATCCCAATCAGGTTAATCAATTAACCTACTTATTTTATTGCCTCAAGTTTACAACTGTTTGTCACTCGTGTTTTATGGGTGACATTAACTTTTACCGTAGGCTCACTCGAGCATCGGAAATTCTACACAGAGCCAGGCGGTTTTAACTGAACCATCGATAATACTGAAAGTTAAGGCATAACTAAAAACCTCGAAATTTTTGTACTCATCATTATAAACAATGTTTACTGTGAGACCAACCGTGAAATCACGAAAAAATATTATACACAATGCATTAGCTGCTCCATACAAATTGTGTATATAATAATTCGACAAAATTTAGGATACAGCTGACTTTTCTTTTGCAATTAACCTAAGTATTATTATAATTTACACACATCAATGTTTTCAAATTCACAGGATAATTTTACAAGATTTGGTCACAACTGACTTTACCTATAGATCACACTTCAAGATTTGTATTAAAATACTTACGAGTATTAGTACACGAACAGGGGCCGTACTATGACGTAAAAAAAGATCATGATCGCTTTGAGAAAAAGGATGGTGCTATAGGACGTATATAGCTCCGTCTCTCTCTCTCACTGGAACCATGATGGATCCATGATCTTTTTCACGTCATACGGCCCCAGTACCGTTATCTAATATGTTATTAATTTTCAGCAGGAACGACGAACCAGAGTTTAGAGACAGGTCCCTAACTACACATAGCCGGAAAAGGATGCTGCCTATCTCTTAAGAGGATATATTGAAGCGTGGTTTAGCTCGGTGTGCACATGAATGGATTATGGCTGTCTAGTTTGACGCGAGAGAGGTAGAAAACTCTCACGCGCACCGGAACTAATCGCGCTACGTTTAAATATAGATTCATGACAAAATGCTATAATTAAATCAATTTTTAGCTTAGTAAGTTCTTAACATATTTAAAGAAATTTAATTTAAAGCAAATTTTACTGCAAATTATGAACTGTTTACGTATTATATAATCGTACAAAACAGTAAATAGACGGTGCTATTTTGGATTTTTTTTCAAGTAATCATGTTTCGGTTTTAACTTTAGTACAGTAGTAGACAATATAGTCAAATACCATATATGGAAAATCCAAATGATTTAACCATATACATTTGGTTATATAGGAATTTTAAAAAAACTTTTTTACAAAAAAATACAACCGACTTCCAAAAACAACACTACAAAGTGAAAAATAACTTTAATTTCGGAAGTCGGTGTCTAGTTAAATGTATTTTCGTTTTTTGCCGTCGACTTCCGAAATTAAAGTTATTTTTCACTTTGTAGTAGTTTTTGGAAGTCGGTTGTATTTTTTTGTAAAAAAGTTTTTATTTTTCACTTTTTAGTTGTGTACCTACCCCACACAAATTCTAATACCACTATCTGCAAAACAAACTAGAACATCATCCTTTAAAAAAGTGGGGAAAAAATACGTATTATTGAAACTAACTCAAAAACTACCGAAGCAAAGTTAATCAATTCTATATGGGACCAACTGTGATGTATACCCTCTCGAATAAAACAAAAAAATCCAAATCGGTTCAGCCATCTTCGAGTAATCGGGAATCATAATGGTTCCGACGAATTGAGAACCTCCTCACCTTTTTGAAGTCGGTTAAAAACAAAATTATCGTTTTATCCCCTTAAATTATATGGATCTTCACGACATATTGGATAGATTATAAAAAGGCCTATGAGTCGGTGGCACATAGGTACGTGGCTCATGAGGGATGCTGGAGTTGTATAAAGTAGATGCAACTCATGCGCACCTTCCTAATGTCGTGTATGAGGCAATGGAGGATGGTTCTTCACTATATCCAGGATGTTGAATTAACTAGAGGAATAGCGAGCCGATAAGGATCGAGCGAGGCATATTTCAGGGTGATAGTTTGAGTCCGCTTTGGTTCTGCTTAGCCTTGAATCCTCTAAGCACACTGCTGGAGAACCTAAAACTCTTTGCCCCCAACAATTTGCAACTGATGGAGCTACTGAAATTAACTGAAACTTTCAGTAGCGCCAACAGGATGGAATTTGGTGTGGACAAATGTGCGGTCATATAAGAAAAGCAAGGGGAGATTGTGGAATCCGTGGGAACCCAACTCTCGGATTCCATAAACCTTAAACCTAGTATTAAATTTCCTTTATCATTTCTCTCGTTCAGCTTAGCACGTCTGTCTTTGGTAACGGAGTTAGGTTTTAATTAATACAATGTCTAACAACTGTCATGCGCAAAACTTTGAAGTTGGAATTTCATTGATAATTTAAAAAGTTTTAGTGTAGATAGAATGTTTTTTAATGGGTCAAGAAACGTGAATTTATTTTTTGTTCAAGAAGGTTGGAAGGAAAAATAAGTTAAGTAATGTAGAAAAATAATACAAATTACTTACACCTGTATTTCCCTGAGGAGTCATACTTAAGTATCTTCACGTTTCACCATGAAAGTTACTAAGAGAGAGACTATATAAGAGACTTTTTTTTAGGTGGAACCCTTCACGTAGGCTTTCAGTTTTAGGAAGGCAAAAGTATCCACAAAAACTTTTGCTTTAATAATCATATACCTAAGTAACTAACCTAACCTAACTAAGTTCTTGGGTACATTACCAGTCGAAGGCGATGCGTAGGAATTTTTCGACGCCATATTTTACTTTTTTTAATGGTTTTAATTACTTAGGTTAGAATATTATATTTTTAACTTAATTATTTATTGTTTGTATAAATAACTATTTACTTAAATATGTGCTTAACATCTTAATTATGTATACCTACATTAGAAGTAATACTTTTTTTTTTTTTTTTTTTTTTTTAATACCTGAATACTATTTAAGTACATTGTTATACTGTTTATGTATTTATTGTAACTAAGTTTAACATTACTTATCCTCTAAAAATTAAATGATTGTTGTTTCAGGTAAGTGCTCTGACATGTACTAGCACAACACATCTTATCGCGAACCACCGTATCGTAAGTTTGATACATTTATTATACACTATCTGTGTCTCACGGTTTCACCCGTCTCGGGTTGTAGCGTGATGTTAAATAGCCCTTATTACCCTTAGCTTTTTATCTCGCTCCCTCGATACTGCTCGCGGACTGAGTGGGAGCGAGACTGAGTGCGGTGCTGGGGCGTCGACAGGTGAAGTAATTACAGTGAAAATAATGGCAATTAAAAAAATAGTTGAAGTAATTGCTTTTTACGATGAAAATAATGGCAATTAAAAAAAAAAATTAAAAACATAAGACCTGCTTTATAGTTAGTTCAGTTAGTATGCAAAGTTCATGATCTAATTAGAAGGGTTTATTGTTCGGTTTGGAGATAACTTTCGATTTTTTTTTATGGATAAAATTTTATGGAATCATATTTACGTCAAACATAGTATTTAACATCAATCCTCAACTTTACCATATATTTATTTCAAAATTAATGCTGCTGTTTTTAGACAAAACTGTACGGCCGGGCGTGATCGTTGGACACGGTGTGTTGAAAGGAGTGTGTATGCCTATCCAGGTGTATCCCTATATGAGGTTAGGCCTCCTAGTCCAAACGGCGCTGATGACCTGCACCTATAGGCTCAGGATATCTGCAGACTGGCGACCAGTAGCTATGTGTGAAGTCTTGACGGGGAAGGGTTTTTGTTGATGAAAATAATAACAGTAATCTGATTAGTCTTCAGGAGATTTCAGGAGACGACTTGCGTAACTCTTCAGGAACAGAACGATGATCAATAGGTACCATGCCGATAGCTACGAGACTATATTTTTGCTTGCGAGGTACCTACCTCGAAACTTTACCTTATTGAGAGCCGCGAACCGTCTCCTGATTTTAACTTTAATTTTTACCAAAATTTTATTTACAAAGCTTACAAAATTGCTTATAAGTAGCTTAAATATAACTATAATTAGGACATATTATACATTGCCAGAATTGTTATTAAATTATCCAGCGATTGAGACACTGTAATTCCTGTAACTTTATTTTTTGAAAAGATTTCACTGCGTAAACACAGAAAAGTTTATTATTTCGATTTAAAATTATTTTTCAAGCTAATTTATTCGATAACCAATGAAGTTATTTTAACGGAGTAAACAGGAATCTCTATTTGGTCTAATGACCTGAAACACTATGAATGAAACAAGATTACAGCTATATTTTTCAGGGCGTGACACGCCCTGAAAACCTAAATTGATAGGACGAATCACCAAAAAACAGCAAGCTAAAGTTTCCGACCCCTATAAATCCAATTAAGTAGGCTTTTCAGGACTCTCATAGTACGCCCAGTGCTAGGTCTTGATCTAGGGTACCTGGACGCACCAACTAAACTATAAATTTCGGCTATGTAGCCCACTTAATTGGAGTTTATAAGGGTTGTACTTAAGATTTCCTTAGGAAACACTATTTTTCACTGTTTTCAACTATAAAACACTATTAACATTGATTTTAAGGTTATTTTTAAAGAAACTAAACTACATACAGCTGTTTGGTGACGCATCGTCGCGAACAAAAACATAACTAACTCACGACTCGGTACGTTATATGATGGCGGACCCTCCGCTACTTGCGCTAGCGTGCGCCAGATAGGGTCTCGCCGCCGACACTTAGGAAACACCAAACTTTAAATGACTGTTTGATGACGCGTCGTCGCGAACAATAACGGAGGATCATGCTAAAAAAAAAATATATTTAATTCGAGCAATTTTAACTCATATGTGAAAACAATAAAAAGGATAATACACATAAAAATAAAATAAAAATAAACTAAAAGACTTAATAACTATCCGGCCCTGCTGACGGCAACATGCCAACAGCATGCGGCAACAGCAGTGCCGTATGTACAAGCAGTCCATCCGGTCCGCGATCATTGCCAGGACTGCATTGGTGTTGCCCCACACCCTACGCACCAGGGACAAGCCAAGCCAGCCAGCCAGCTAAGCCATTTGAGGTAGTATAGGCTCTTAAGAATTGAGCAATCAATTGCAAAAAAGTTTTTCAAATCCTACTGGTAGTTCCAGAGATAGCGCGTTTAAACAAACAAACAAACTCTTTAGCTTTATCATATTAAGTAGTTTATATTAACACAAATTCTTTCAACTATGCTTTCAACTTATTATTATAAAATTCTAAACGCCCAAGACAATAAATCAAAATACTTATGTATCTTTAAAATAATCAAGCTTGTATTTATTCTGAATTTTCTTAAGGCGCCCATCAAAATGTATCCTTTACTGTCATAAAAATGGTCCCTTTACATTCAGATCCGCTCGTAAACTCTCACAATATTATATGGGATACAAAAACTACCCGCCTCTTTGTTAAGCTGACCACACTAAAGCCGGAAAACTCTAAAATGAATATTTTATTCCGTACGCTGCAGCACAAAAACAAAATACACAATATGGGTACATACTGCTGAACGACGTTCCATTTCACATGAGCACAAAGCAAACACAAAACAAAAGTTAAAATTATGTTAAAATGTCCCAGCGGTAGAGAATTTATAATGAGGAGATCTTTGACAGTCGTTACGGGTCGTCAGAAACCCGAAAGTCTGACAACCAGTCTTACCAAGGGGTATCGTATTACCCAGTATCTGGGTTGTGAAGGTCAGATAGGCTGTCGCTCCATGTAAAATACTGGTATTCAGCTGCATCCGGTTAGACTGGAAGCCGACCCCAACATAGTTGGGAAAAGGTTAGGCAGATTGAGCTAGAGAATTTATAATGGGCGACAAATTACACGATTTTCAGAAGCCTAGTAGGTATTAGGTATAGAGATATAGACTACTTTATAGATAGGTTGCATCAAGAATAGATTACAAAATTCAAAGTTCGGCCCAGAAAAAGATGGCGGGGGCTGGGTGAAGGAAGCCCCAAGCATCTCTCCATTGCCTTTTGGATAACTGTCAGCCTTCTAATAAGGCCCATTACGAGGGACCACGTGAGCGGAATTTTAAAAAGTTTCATTTTATCAGCAGAAAGTCTTAGGGAAGGCTCAGGCAAGTGTAATTTTCGTAGCTCAAAATAAGCCCAGAAATTTACGATCGGCCACATTTTGCGAGGACCACTGCGTCGAGTGTGGCACAAACCATGATATTGTATGGTGTTATAAATGTGTGTTACTCCAGTGTGTATGTGTGCGTGATGGGCTGCGTCCCAGCCCAGCTTCAACCTAACAATAAACAGTGTGCTTCTAGCTGTCAGTAGTTTCACTTGTCCCTACGTACCTACATAACAGTGGCGACGAGTTTACCCACAATCGCAAAAAATAAATCCTTTGTTGGCCCAGTCATTTTGTGGTATTTTATCAACTTTCGACCACAAGATCAACGACTGGAAGACTTGCAAAGGTCGTATTACGCAGTGGTTCATAGCAAATAACATCGATGCGAAAAATGATGCGGCGGGAACCAAGAGGCGAGCAATACTACTCAGCGTACTCAATGATAGTACCTACAAGTTGGCAGCAGACTTAGCCCTGCCTAAAGCGACGCGAAACGACGGCGACGACGCGAATTTTGGCGACTTATTTTTCGTGACGCATATTACACTTAGTTACGTTCGTTTGGCCTTGCCGTAATTCAAGATAGGTTATTACAACGCACATCCATCACTTTTTGTTACAAGGCGAAAACTTCTAAAAACATCAAGCTGAGGAAACACGAAAGAAAGAAATATAGGAAGGTCTAGAGAAAAAAAATAAGACAAAATTAAATGGTGCTCCATCTTTCGACTCAAGTTTGCTAATTCCGTGCACATACAACGACAAAAAGACAAAAGACGACGTTAATTTGTCAAGATATACTTCTCCTATCTAATCTAACTGCAAGGTCAAGCTGAACTTGCCGCGATCAAGCCGTGGGTGAGTGACCAATCTTTACACATCGAGACACCTCCTAAACGTTGCGTCGCGTCGGTAACCAAAACGGAGAAACGAAATCTAAAAAGTTGGTTTTTATGGAAAGAAAACTTGGAAAAGTTTCTTGGAAAATGTTCAAATTCTGAAAAACCTGAACGTCCTTTTTAATGTCGTTTTAGATACCGTTCGTTGGAGATAACGTTATTTCGGACTTACGTTATTCGAGATAGCGTTTATTCGGTATAAAAGGATTCGGGATTTAGAATTTTGGTATAACGTATACCTAAGAGTCAAGTTTTCCACTCGCCATAATTTGGTTGTGATAAGATGGCAGTAGGTTAGACTGGGAAGTGATCCCAACATTAAACCCAACAGGAATTAAGAGGAATGTATCATCATCATCTTTTCAGCCATAAGACGTCCACTGCTGGCCATAGATCTCCCCAAAGCACCGTCACTTCGACAGGATCTGTGCTTCTCGCATCCAGCAGATTCCTGCGGCCTTCACGAGTTCATCGGTCCGCCTTGTGGGAGGCCTTCCAACGCTACGTCTTCCAGAACACGGTCGCCACCACCTTTCGGTGCCATCGGCCATCTGTTCCACGAGCAATGAGCCCTGCCCACTACCATTTAAGCGGTTACCTTGGAATGTGTAATAAGAGAATATTACTTAATAGATACGTTAGGGAATAATGCCTGAAATTAAATCTATGAACCTAATATTATGAGGTAGATACCGGTTAAGAAATTCCTGGCAGGAATGTTTGGGGCATATTTCAGAGGTGATTTATTAATACGCTATTTATAATGTATGACGGAGGGAAGAGGGTGAAATGTGTGAATATGAGCTACTGTATACAAAGGCAGTAAAGAATTTATTATGACAAAAGTTTTCCGGAAAAAATAATGAGAGGTTCACGTGTCAGTCAATGTAGGCGCTAAAATCACTGCAGCATGAGTATGAAGCACCAAAGTGTTTATAAAAGGAAGAAATAATTACATTTATTTGAAAGCAGTTCATAAAACACGAAATAAAAAATAAAATTGTCGATGTTGAGGTGTAGCGGCGACGCGGTGATGCGAACCCGTATAATTTCCTCCCTACCAAAAATTGTTCAACGCGCTGAACGAAGTTTTCACTTCAAAAAAAAATTGTTTTGTGAATGCCATTTCGCAGGTCAACCTAGGAGGGTGTTGGCTGCTTAGCCGGGCTATTCTGTGGATGCCTTTATAAGGCCTCCAGCCAGAAATAAAAAATATAAAAGTGAAATTCTAGTGTGACTCACGGCGGCGCCAAAATGTTCATTACATATTAAATTCAGCATGAATGCCAGACAGAATGCTGTCTGACGCTGATTTTCCAATACTTACACCTTTATTGACAAGCGATGTGTGTGTAATTCTGTACCTCAAACATAAATCAAGTTCAATTCAGTTCAGTTTCAAATATAAATAATGTGTTTAAAATACTCTTTTTTTTTCGGCAGGTACAGTCAGCAACAAAAGTCGATTAACAGTTGCAGTTTTTTAATCTTAATTAAAATCAAAACAGAATTAATTTAATTTTGAATTAATTTTTTTAATTTTAATTCAAATCAGAACAGAAGTACTTAAAATTTTAAGAACATTAACTCATACATAACAGTTAAACGAAAAAAAGCAGTTTATCGAATCATTTTGTGTTAATTTAGATGATGTCAAAAAGTAGCAGTGTTAACCGACTTCTGTTGCTTACCGTACATGGGTTACTTCACCTTTAATTGATTCCTAATTGTTCTCGTTCAGTATGCACGGGTAACTTAATTCTAAATTTGCATGTTATTAAAATTAGGAACTCACGAAATTGAAACATAAATATTATCAACCGCCCTATATTATCAAACTTAATAATATTGTATCTCTAAAAGTTATTTTAGCGGCCCATGAACGTGTTTTGAATGTAAACATTAATAATCTACTATTCGCAGTGGAAATAGGCTTTTACTATTGTTATAAATACATTAAAATCTACATTTGACCATTTGAATTTTGTAGGTTTCATTAATAATTATTTTGCATAGGATTGGCTTGCTCACTGCAGCTTTATTTATATTTCTGGATTCACAATTAGAGCTAAATTCGACATGTGAATTTATTTATGTTAAGGCTTACCAACTAAATAAATACACAGCATTAGGCACCTGTCCCACCGCCAACGATAAAGTGACCAACTACCAACGATTTTCTCGCTCAAATAACAGAGATACCTACAACATACATATAGTAGTTGATCGCTGTCTGTTCGTTCACAACGCCGGCGAGTAATAAAATTGTTTGTCGCAGAGTACTCACATAGTGACGCTCGCTTGGCGGACAGAACACTCGCTGAGAGACTCACGCTTGGTGCAAACAACAGCACATCAGGTTATACCAAACTGTCAAATTTCTCCAACGATTTTAAAGCTTAAACTGTTGAAGGTTAAGTTCAAAATCGAATGAGAAAATTTGACTCGTTTGTAGTAACTTGACCTGCTGCTGTGTGTATCACACCAGTGACTAATCGCTCGTCGCCGTCGCGCACTCGCTGCTCGTTGCTCGCTAACTCCTTTTTAGTTGCTAGCTCTACTCGCTTCTCGTTAATCGCCTGCGGTGGGACAGGTGGTTATACCCATAATCTTTGCAGTAGTTATAGATCGCAAGAATTGTTTTTTTTAGGGTTCCGTACCTCAAAAAGAAAAACGGAACCCTTATAGGATCACTCGTGTGTCTGTCTGTCTGTCTGTCCGTCTGTCACAGCCAATTTGCTCCGAATCTAATGTTCCGATTAAGTTGAAATTTGGTACACACATGAATTTCTGTGACCCAAACACGTACGGGTAAAGTAAATAAATGAATTTTTAATATAGATGTCACTTTTGGGGGACAAATAAGGACTTACTATGAGGGTCTCAAAAACATTTTTTTATAATTTTAAAATAAAATGTTTTAAAGTTATTTAAGAAAATAGACGAAAATTGACCATTCCCCCCCCCCCTTTATCTCCGAAACTACTGAGCCTAAAATTTTGAAAAAAAAAATACAGAAAATATATCTTTACCAGTAGATTACAGGAACACCTATAAGAAGCCTGTGGTCGTAAAATAACATGGTAAATCTATCAACATTGTGAGTTCAAACTTACATTTACAGTTGGAATGTATGGGAGAACATGTTTTTCAACTACAATGTTAAGTTTGTTCTTAAGATAAATTTATCCCAGTTGGGATGAATTTATCATAAGAACAAACTTAACATTGTTGTTGTTGTTGTGTGTGGGTTCCGTAGTTACAGAACCCTTCATTGTGCGTGGTCCGATACGCACTTGGCCGGTTTTTTAATTGGATATTTACTTTTTCTCGTTTATTTAAAGCAAAAAATAATATCCGACAGACCGAGTTCTCGGTTGGATTTGTAGCCGACAATGCCGAGACCGAGACCGAGACTGAGATGTCGGTCTAGCCTTATTAAAGATGTTTTCCGCTCAGCTTGTGGGGTTTATTTTTGTTTTAGGATTTCCGAATTTATATGACTAAATCAATCTGCCTAGCCTTTTCCCAACAATGTTGGGGTCGGCTTCCATTCCAACAGGATGCAGCTGAATACCAGTGTTTTACATGGAGCGACTGCCAATCTGACCTCCACAGCCCAGTAACTGGGTAATACGATACCCTTTGGTAAGGCTGCTTGCCAGACTTTCGGGCTTCTGACCCGTAACGACTGTCAAAGATTCACGAATGACAACTGAGACCAACGGCTTAACGTGCTTTCCGAGGCACGGAAGAGTCTCGGTATATAAAGATGGTCACCCATCCACTGACCAACCCCGGCGAGCGAAGCTTAACATGATAGATCGACCCGTGCGGCTGTTATTACTTAGCCAAAAGCTCCTTCATATACACAGAAAAGATAAAGATCTGTTCTGTGACTAATACGATGGTAAAAACGAAATTTATATTTATTTTTTTAATTGCTATGTCCCAAGTTGAGTAAATATTTTTTCACTAGGTATAGTAGTATTTCGACACCTAGAAACAAAGTACTAAATACTAATTAGTAATTTTATTCTAAGTAACGTCTATATACTTAAAGCTAGCACGTTCCGAGAACTCTGGAATAAATTATACCATGTTTAATAAGCTAACTAGACATTGATGGTTTAACCTGGGGATCCAACAACACTGAATTATAAAATCAGTAACTAAATTTACATAAATTAATTAGATTCTACACGAGAAAATATCAAACGAAACGAAATCAGGGCAATAATATAATGACCAAAAATTTTACAAACCTGTAATATTTTTCCTAGTGCTATAATCTCAAGCTTATGTGGCCCATCGTTTGTTTGTTCGACGGAAAATGTACCTAAACTAGCATATTTTATAAACAGTTAGTGCACAACAACAACCACAAACAACAACAACAACATTCACATAAACTCTTTTTACAGCTTCAGCCTCTCGGTCTCCTCAATTTTTCCGGTTAATCAGATGAAGCTTGCCATAGCGCACTGCGAGAGACAATCCGAAACGATTCGTGCATATTTTATATACAACTATACAAGTAAAGCTAAGCGTGCATTATAGCCGCAGCGGGACGAAGCACGCCACATTGCAATAATGCGTCAAAGGTCCCAGGAGCCGCGTCAGGCCGCACCGCAACGCAGTATTTGTTTAGGGTCCCCGAAACCATCAATTGCAATTGTCAATTTTTACGTGCGCAAATTGATCGTCTACCAATTGCAATTGAAGCGATTGACAATATTACTACAACAGAAATTGATTGCAGTTGATCAATTGCTATTGATCGTTGCGGGGACCTTTTTCAGACATTCAATGAATTTGAACTGTTTCCACTGCAGTGCAATGCGATGAGGCTCGCGCACATTTGGGCGGGCCGCGCCGCAACGCATCGCATTACAAAAATGCTCCTTCATCACTTATTACATATTGCATGAACCATCACACACTACATGTAGGCTGCACCGCAACGCAAATCAGCCACAAAAATACGCTTGCCGAGCGATGCGCCAGTGCGTTGCGATGCGGCGCGGCCCGCCCTAATAGGCGCGAGCTTTAATATGTACAGTTTCATTGTTATAAAATACGGGGCCAAACTGTTGATATTAAGTCGCGGAAAAATATTGTCTGAGTCCTTTTGTTTTGCCCCCATTGTACCCGTTTTGCGTTCAAAGTGCTTTTGAAATGTACGGGCGAAACAGAAAACGGCCATAATTTTCACGAGCGAAATTTTGTATTGTTTAGGTTGGTTGTTTTTGACGTAGGAGTTTTGTTTACCGAAGCTAATTGATGGATGCAAAAAAAAAAACAAAAATATTATTTTGTAAGCGCTACCTAAAACAAGGAAAATCCAAAATTATTTTGTTTAAAATTCTATGTGGATTCGAATCACTTTGTTATAAAAAGAGCCAGCTTAAAAAGGTGGCTGCGAAAGCTTTAATTCAAAAAGGTCCATCCATATTAAAAATAACATAGTCAGACGTGACTAGGTATATTTCATAAACCAGTTTAAATTATAATGAAGTAAAATAACTCTACCAAGACCATCTAATCGCATACATTCAAATTTACTTTAAATTTCTTCAAAGGTCCAAACTTTATAGATCAAATCCTAATTCTAATTTATTCTCTAACTCTCTTCAAACAGAAATATACTTGTTCAAGAACGAAAACTAAAATCTAGCCAGTAATACAAAAAAAAAAATAAGACCCAATTTCAATAAAATATGCCGTAAACTTTCAGCTATACAGTTAATATCTCTAACTGAGTAAGTAACGTTAACTCGGTAAGTTAAAAATAGGCGCGTGTTTCCGAAGGGCGTTTAGTCGTGCGGAACATTCTCGATTCGCCACAACAATGTCGGCCATTTGCATTAGTGGTACCTACCTGCCTGTCTCCTGTCCGACAAATAACTGCCTACGTATTATGTGGCCCTGGTGCCTGTTGCTACGCCATTGTCTACGGAGCTACGGGGCTTTTGCAGGGACAATATTTTATCGAGTTTAATTTCGTAGTTGGAAACTGGGAGGTTTGTCGGCAAGAATTTTAAAATACAATGTGTAACAAAAACACTATTCGATCCAATATTGGGTAATACTTTTACTATGGGACTAACCAGAAATCACAAAAAAAAACAGCTGTTCCCTACGAGTTAAGCGAACATAAATGTGGGGAATAGATGAATTTTTTTTCGCGATTTCAAGTTTGGTCTCATAGTAGAAGTTGTTCATAATGATGAGTACAATGACCTCTTAACGGATCGAACAGGGTTTATTTTACACATTGTATTTAGTAAATAATATGCATAGTAAACATTTATTGGAAAAACTTATTGCAACGACACAGCTGAAAAATTAATTTGTCATCAAAATTGGTGTCTGAGAGCTTTCAGACGCAGACTTAAGCCATTGGAATTCTAATTTTGAAGAAAGCATTTCAAGAAACTTTTTTACATTCGCAACTTTCATAATGAATTTTTAAAATTTGAAAATTTTTTCATAATGAAACCAAGTTGAATATTTAATTAATATTGTTTCATTCCATTCATAATAATTAAGATATGCCTGAAAACATTTTGCAATTCAGATGATACGTGATATTCCGTAAGTCAATATCATTTGTGGGTAGCTAATTAATTAATGACGCTCCAGTCTTCCGAGCGCATGTTTTTATACTCAACAATGAGTACTGAATAAATGAATGTATATCCCATGAGATACAATATTCGTATCATGTTCTTTTAATTAAAATACTAGCTTTTAGCAAATATATACACAAGCCAGTTTCGTAGATTACTTGGAAAGTTAACAATTTTGAAGTCCACACGACTGTCTGTAGGATGGCCGTAAAAAAAGACAGTTACACAAATACCGTGGGGCGAGTTGTTTGGAAACAAAATCGCCTTTGAATATTTAACTTCAATCAGAAATTCTAGGTTCGAATTGTAACGGTAAGCTATTCGGTTACACGCAAGCCAGCGCGAGCCAACCCCAGCGAATTAGTTTTACTCGACCGTTTGATCTCTTGCTTTAGTATTAATGGTGGAAAGAAAATGAAGCTCACTTTAATCCGACGTAGGTAATAGAAATCGTGAGATATATTTTGTTAAAAAAACGAGGACTAATAATTAATGTGTGGCGGAATCGACATCGCCACATACGAACTACGCGTCACACTGACGTCACGCAATCCTGCATTGCGCAATCAGAGTTTACCGCGCGACTAGCATATATACAACGTCCCGACATTAACCGTCGGGCAGTTGCCCACCAGACATAATCAAGGAGGAGGTCCGAGGTCTGGTCGGAGGATCCTCCCTTTTCTATGGAGGATGAGTGAACTTTACACCCTGTTCCTCAGCCTCTAAAAATTTTAGGTACGCTCTGTACAGCCTGTTAATTTAACGTCATGGTTGAGTATTAATAAAATGACGCTCTTATGCGGTTTCTGCAAAAAAAATCTTGACGTCGAATAACTTACAAATGTTCGGAGTTACACAAGAACCCAGTGGGAAATCAGAGTATCCGCTAATTCCATTTTAAAAAATGACGGTAATTAATTAAATCGCTCTTATAATGTTAGTTCTTCAACAAAAAATAAAGCCTATAAATATTCTTGGATTTGAAAAATGGCTGAACCTTTTATTTAGCAAGCAATGAGATTCTAAGGAAAAAAAAAACGATATTATTTTCTTTTTAATTTAGTTAGATGGTTCGTGGTTCCGTAGGGAAGAGTTCTGAGGACTGTATCGGTACCAACGTATACAACTACTTTTTTTTTCTGGGCGGTGGAGCAAGTGATCGCCATACATTGCTTAATTTTGTAAATCTTATCATTATGATCTTGCCAACGAAAGGCCGAATTAATCGTAGCATAGCACCGTAGCTAGAGGTTCATTAGTTAGCAATTTCGTGTAGCAAGAAAAGTTTTTATCAATATTGATAAACCATAATGAGACAAGATAAATAACGCAATTTTATCATCAATATCCAATTAACAAATTGCACTGATTCTAAAAGGCAATTTAAAATAATAAACCAATTAACTTGCCAACTCATTTTTTTCACAAGCAAAGTTTTAACTTTGATCGACATTTTGTACAATTTTGCGACGTTTTAATATCGAATGGTTTACTGACGTCCAGTTATCAGAGGCCTTAGTGCGACCTTACACTTATTCGATCACGTTAACGTAAATTTCAATTTGTACTGAAACTGAATAAGCGCCGTCTGGTGACTACAGTGGGAAACACAATTATTCCATACCAACTGACGTAACTAAACGTTAACGTAAACGCGATAGAATAAGTATACTCGTATAAACTCGCACTAAGGCCTCTGTTCAGGTGTACGGCTTGGTGCACACAAAAGCTATGAATCCCTCATTAGCATTAACCGTATTGGAACTCAGCCACTGATGCGCTGCAGGGCTGCAGGCAGCACGTATAACCTAACTTTATAACTTAGATCTAGTAATTAATAGAACCGGTCTGGAGCAGCATCTTTGTTGCATGAAATATTATGACTAATACATTTTCGGGATGCTGATTTCAGATCTGAAGCAGATTTTTTGTATCAGCTTTAGTTTTTTTGAGATGTAGGTAATGAAAACGTGATTTTCAAGAAAAAAAAAACATTAGAAAAACAACCACCTTACCACCACCACCACCACTACTTATTAAAAAACTTGACTTGGTTCACAAGGCTTGCTTTTATTGCTTCATTACAGTACTCCGCCATCATGTAGGCATTCCAGTGACCCTGGTACCGCTCCTCCATAATCCGAATATCTTGATGGAACCGATCCCCTTGTTCTTCACTCAGAACACCCAATATTTTCAGGGAAACGGTCCAAATGGCTGTAGAGGAAATGTACCTTGAAGCTACTGTATCTCAAAAATTAGAGCTGTTAGAGATAAATTGAGAGTAGATTTGAAATCAGCGACCTCGAATTAGCAAACAACAGCCATAAAATTCCATGCAACAAAAAAAAAGGTTAATTTTGTTCCCTTGTGTTATCAATTTATCAATGTAGGTAGGAATGATTTAGAATTTACTTAACATAGTTTTTTTGTCACTAATGCTACAAGGGTAAGGAAAACGGCAATGGATTTATCTTCATCATTTTAGAAACAGTTATTTTTCAATTACATTGTTTGTCTGCGTAATTTTATTTATCATTTTGTGAAAAAATAATGTTGAACCTTTTCAACATAAACATCCGACATTATGTTTGTACAATATTATATAACAGTACAAGATGTATCTATGTCTGTACACATTACGATAGGTTAATTTCAGAACAAAAAACCAGTCAAGAGCTAGTCGGACTCGCGTACTGAGAGTTCCATTACGATTTCTGAAAAAGTGTGCTATTAAGAAACATCGTTTTATTTTTCCTGTAATCTTTAAATAATCTTCTGTCACATAGAATAATTTCAGATTTTTTTCTATGCAAACTTCGGAGATAAGAGGACTTTTTTGGAGGAGGTGGAGGAACGGACTTTTTTTACATTTTTCATCAAAATTCGAAAATAATGCGGCCTAAAAGAAAGAAAAAATAATGTTTGAGAATGCAAACAGCGCTCTTTCAATTACGATACCCTACATGCCCTAGTAGAACCACTTCCAATTTTTAAGACCCCTTTTCAGTCCCTGTTGCAAAATAAAACACATTTTTCTTACTTTCTTATTTGCAAAATAGTTGGGCAAAGGTCACCTAAAACTGTCCAAATTTCAAGTTGATAGCATTAGTAGTTCTTGAGATATTCAGCTGTGACAGACGGACAGACAGACTGAGTCCCACCATAAGGGTTCCTTTTTATTATTTTTTATGGAAAACTAACCAGCGTTTTCTTTAATCTTTTCAATAAACTTACAAGCGGTATCAAATGCACGCGTTCAAAATACCGTGGCACAGTTTATTTAAGTACGAAAAAAACGAAGCTGTTAAAAACAGATGAACTAAACCAAACTACATAAAATGAACCGACCACGGAACCGACCCATGCGTGAACTTTATTTTCAAAACTATGTTTTGTGGACACAGGTCGCAAATAAAACTTTTTCAACGAGCTCTCGGAAAATTGAAATACGTACTGTTATTTTTTTAATGTTCATGCAGATGAAATTCATATCTATTCCTGGCCTTTCCTGCCGTTGATTGATGGTTTGTTTCTTTTTGTTTGTACCTTAGGTATAGTTCCGATACTAAATGGAAAAAATTCCATTCAAACATGCAGAAAAACTGTTTTCTACATTTGCTTCAGTTTTCCGCCCATGTCATGCCATTTAAGTACCTACCTATTTATGTTTTTTTGGAAACTTAAAACAATCAAATTATAATAAAGGAATTCTTGAGGACAGATCCGGTATTTTGTGGCTGATGATGATGATCGATGTCATCAATTTGTGTGATTGCAATACATACAGGTACCTTTTGCGTTGCGGCTAATATTTTCACATCGCCTACGCACTGTGTGGGTGGCTGGGAGCATCGGTATTACCTAATGGTATAATGGTCGGATGAAAGTACCACGACAGGGAGATAAAGTTTTAATCTTTGATATCGTTATGAGTTGTTTATGGTGACTTATGGATGTAGTTAGAAAGTATCTAAGGGTGTAGTTACACAGTCAAGGTCTGCATTCAATGATTATCCGCTTTTCTAACAAAAAAAGCGGCCAAGTGCGAGTCGGACTCGCCCATGAAGGGTTCCGTAGCAGCAAGTAACATAAAATAAAAATTCTTGTAGTTAGTTGTAACTTTGATCGATGTTTTAATAATTGAGTTGATTGAATGAAAGGTAAATTGCGGTTTACGATTTATGACGTATTAAAAAAAAACTACTTACTAGATCTCGTTCAAACCTATTTTCGGTGGAAGTTTACATGGTAATGTACATCATATATATTTTTTTTTGTTTTATCATTCTCTTATTTTAGAAGTTACAGGGGGGGGACACATTTTACCACTTTGGAAGTGTCTCTCGCGCAAACTACTTAGTTTAGAAAAAAAATTATATTAGAAACCTCAATATAATTTTTGAAGACCTATATATATACCCCACACGTATGGGTTTGATGAATTTTTTTTTTTTGAGTTTAAGTTCTAAGTATGGGGAACCCGTAAAATTTATTATTTTTTTCTATTTTTGTATGAAAATCTTAATGCGGTTCACAGAATACATCTACTTACCAAGTTTCAACAGTAGGTATAGTTCTTATAGCTTCGGAAAAAAGTGGCTGTGACATACGGACGGACAGACAGACAGACAGACATGACGAATCCATAAGGGTTCCGTTTTTTGCCATTTGGCTACGGAACCTTAAAAATAGGTATGGGTAAGAAATCATCTCCCTGTACAACATGTACATAAATATGAACGAAACAATGTTCTATCAATATCTGTGTGACATATGATATGAATGTACTACACGACGGTCCGCAACTCCCAAGCTACGAGAACAAAGACGCACATGTCTTGAGATCTGACACGGCAGACGTATGGTTTATGACGACATGTGTGACAGCCCGAGAGTGTAATATATATATTACATACGTTTATTTACATGTTGGCAGCGGTATCAATATGGTTATGTAGGGTTGATATTTCGATGAATTTCGAAAGGGTACGAAATAGGAATATGCGACATGGTAGTTACTATATTTCGGCGCATTTGGTAAGGCTGAAAGGCGACCGCAACATATTTGGGGAAGGCTATAGGATACGATGCTCTCGAGTTTCAGTAGGTCATAGATATTTTAGTGAATATCTGAAATTGGCAATTTTACTTACTCACGGATACTTATAGGTACCTACGTAATCTTGATTGATTAGTTTAATTTGTCAAAAGGTTTTTTTTTTTTGTTTTATAAATCTGCGTCTGTTTCTGAAAATTTTATCAAATTTTTATGAAAATTGTTGTCGATCTCGATGGATGCTATTGTTTGGCTTTGTTGAACAATTAAATTGTAACCAAATCATAATGTGAAGTGGACTTTACAAAATATTAGATATACAGGGTCAAATTAAATTAGCTAGTGAAACTCCGCAGATGTGATGGTATCGATACCTAAAGATGATAAACAAAAAATAAATTAATTTGATGATGTTTACTTTTGGGACCATAAACCTCCGATAATGTAGTTACTTAAAATGTCAGTTTAAAAATCTGTATTTTATTGTGTAAACTTCACAGACGTGATGGGTATCGATATCTCAACACGACAAAACAGATTTTATGAACTCAAGTCATACTTCAAGTAACAACAATACCAGTGGTCATTGACCCAAAAAAAAAATCATCAAATCTTTTTCATTTTTATTTTGTCGTGTTTTGATATCGATAGCTCGATCGATACCCATCACGTCTGCGAAGTTTCTCTAGCTAATTTAATTTACCCTGTATATACAGGGTGGTCCAAATAGTGACGTAAAAAAAATCTGGATTCCTCATACCCATAAAAATCATATCTTTTTTTGTGACCTTGTCGTCTTGAATGTTACTTTCATGTCACAAAAAAAATCTGATACGTGAACATACATGCGGTATTTTCGAATACCCATGTATGTTCCGCGATTTTGGGTATGAGGAATTCAGATTTTTCTTTTTGACGTCACTATTTGGACCAACCTGATCAGTAACAAGTCGTAAAGTTAGCAAACCTCTATTCAAAATTATAGAATAGAATAGAATACTCTTTATTATGCACACCAAAAAAAAAATTTTAAAAAAAATATGTCAGCAATGCAGCTGTATTCTTGAATAATCTTCAATGTTGACCGTCACATGTTCACTTGAAGTCTGCTCAGGTCACATGTTACCTGATCGCACGGTACCTACACGCTTGGTGAGCTAACCGCCTTGCCACCAGAATGACCTCCAAATATTTAGTTGAGAATTTTCAGAGCGTTCATGGTAGGGCACAGCTTTCATATTTGTCCAACCGCAACATTGTACCTTTAGGAACAGCTTGACACTATCTTATTAATTACAGCGGTTAAGTTTTCAACTCCTAATTATGTATTTATATCGCCGGGTATTTCTCGTGTATTAAAATTACATGAGATGTTTATTAACATCTCATGTAATTTGTCATGTAAAGATGATACGTCATCATCTAAATATTCTAAATCATAATCTCATCTCATGGAAAGATGATACTAATGTATCATCTTTATACTTTCTTTGTTGTAGGCTTTTGTTTATTTTTGTTTTAAGGGAATAGGTTCCAATTTCCTTAAGTGTTTTGCAATTTGCAAGTCATTATCAGGTTGTAGTATGTTGATCTGAATATGATTCGCGACCGTAACAAATATGTATTAACAAATTTATAGTCATTAGGATCAGTAATACCTACTACTCCTAAAGTTAGTATAATATAAGTTATTGGAAAACTAGTTTTTGTTTTTAGGGTTCCGTAATCAAAAGCAAAAACGGAACCCTTATAAGATCACTTCGTTGTCCGTCTGTCTGTCAGTCTCTCAAGACCCATTTCTCAAGAACGCGTGGAAGTTTCAAGTTGAAATTAATATCAAATACGAAGGTCAATGGTCCCTTCGAGTTCTAAAAATCAAGCATCTAAGCCAACACAATAAAAAATACGGCCATTTATACGACATTATTTTGATACTCGCAACTAAATCAAAAAATTTATGGTACTTCCCGTTGACCCTAGAATCATGAAATTTGGCAAGAAGCAAGGTTTTACAGCACAAGTAAAAGAAAAAGTTCGAAAATTGTTAATTTGTAATTTCATCATATACTCGTAAATATATATTTTTTTGGGATTACAATGTTAAGTTTGTTTTTGGAATTAATTCTTTTCAACTACGGAACCCTTCATTGTGCGTGATCCGACACGCACTTGGCCGCTTTTTTTTTTGTCAGGACGCTAACGAGTTAAGTCGGTTGTGTTTCTTAGCTTATTTTTGAATAATATACAATTTAAAGTTGAATGCCGAATTTTATTTGCCCTACCATCCTCACATAGATTTCTCTCAAAGATGCTAGGAGCTTGATCGCTCTATAAAGTTAAACCATGTAGACACGGTACCTAGTTTTGATTTGGATGACTGACCATTTCCTACCGGCTTCTATTGAGGTAGTAAAATTTGTATTAGATGCGTCATCTATTAGTTTATCATAACCTTGAAGTATTATCTTGAGACTAGAAACATCTCTATTTTTACACAATTTGGTCGTAAATCCAATGTTCTATCCAATTCTTGAGTGTTTTCTGACGTAACGAGGAAACTGTTATAAATTCAATTCATTTTACTTCTAAAAGAAAACGATAGTAAAAGATAATTTATTCTATTACACTAATAATAGGTCTTTACCTATGAAATTGCCGTTGTGTATGAAAAAATTTAAACGAATTTTTTTCATGCATTTTTTATTTGTATTAATCGAAGTAATCACCCATGCAATCAATGCATCTTTGCCAACGCAGTGGCAGTTTATTGATGCCCTTCTTAAAGAAATCAGCTGGACGGGAGGCAACAAATTCTTCAAAGGCATTTTGTACTGCCTCTCGGGTATTGAATTTTTTTCCCGCCAAGAAGTTATCCAAATTCTGGAAAAAGTAGTAGTCTGTAGGCGCAAGGTCTGGTGAGTAGGGTGGATGACGGAGAGCTTCCAACCCCAGTTCTTGCAACTTGGAGGCCGTCTGCTGTGCAGTATGAGGTAGCGCGTTGTCGTGCAGGAGCAGCGGAGACGAGCGATTGACCAATGCTGGTTGGAGATGTGCCAGCTTCTCCATCATTGTGTTCAGTTCTTCACAGTACACATCTGAAGTAATGCTCACCCCGTTTGGTAAGAAGCTGTGATGAATCACACCGGCGCTAGACCACCAAACAGTGACCATCACTTTTCTAGGGGTAAGTTTTCGATTAGGGCATTGTTTAGGTGCTGAACCAGGATCCAACCAACTTGCTGAGCGCTTGCGGTTATCAAACAGAATCCATTTTTCATCGCAGGTAACAATGCGGTTCAAAATTCCTTCATTTGTGTGTCTGTTGAGCAGTGCAAGGCACGTCTCGACGCGTACTTCGCGCTGGCGATCATTGAGTTCGTGGGGCACCCATTTGTCAAGCTTTTTTACCTTGCCTATTTGACGCAAATGAACCAATATTGTTTTGACGCTAACGTCGAAAGCTGCTGGTATTTCAGCCGTAGATTGTGTATCATCAGCTTCCACAATCGCCTTTAATTCGTCATTGTCGACCAAAGTCTTCGGACGACCGCGAGGTTCATTTTTCAGGTCGAAATTTCCAGAACGGAAGCGAGCAAACCAATAACAAGTGGTGCGTTGGTTTGTAGTGTTAGCTCCGAAAACGTCGTTGATGTTGCGTGCCGCTTGTGCCGCGTTGTTGCCACGACGGTACTCATATTCCATAATTACTCGAATTTTTAACGTATCCATGATGACGAAAAAGATTGAAATGCGATGAAAATGTAACACTAATCAATAAACAAATGACTACTTTTGGAAAAAAAAATCCAAGTTTTTAAAATAAAATTAATTTGAAATTAGAATTCTTAGCCAAACAAAAATTATTTTGATTTGAAATGGCCAGTACTGCAGAACGGCAATTTTATAGGTAAAGACCTAATATTTTAAAGGCGAAAGTTTGTGAATGTGTGTGTTTGTGTTTGTATGTTTGTTACTTCTTCACGCTCAAACGGCTATACCGATTTAGATGAAATTCGGTATGTAGATAGCTTATACCCTGGATTAATACATAGGCTACTTTTGTCCCGGTCTACGCGGGCAAAACCGCAGGGCGCAGCTAGTACTCTATAATAAAGAAAAAGTAGGCAATTGAAGGAACCATAAAGATGATCTTAGTTTACTGCGAGTAGACATATAATTTGATTTAGGAATATTTTTAAAGAAAAAAAGAAAGAAAGAAAGAAAAATATTTTATTTGGGACACGCACAGGAAATACATTTAAAAAAGAGCATATAAAAGTAACAAAATAAACATTAAAAAACAAAAAAACAAAAAAAAAAGAAATCAGACAAAAAAAAAAGAGACCTGTGCGAGGCCAAAAAGGCTCCCATCTCAGCATAAAGCTGCGATATTTAAAAAATAAATACCGCAACGCTGGTATTCTGATAGGGTTCCGTACCTCAAAAGGAAATACGGAACCCTTATAGGATCATTTGGTTGTCCGTCTTTCCACCTGTCTGTCTGTATGTCAGTCTGTCGGTTTGTCGGTCTATCTGTTTGTCTATCAGTCTGACAAGACCCTTTTCTCAGGAACGTGTAAAAGTATCAAGTTTAAATTAATATCAAATACGTAGGTCTATGGTCTCTAGAAACTCTAAAAAATCAAGCTTCTAAGTCAATGCAATAAATAAATACGGTCATTTATGCGACATATTGTGACTCTTGCAAGTAAATCAAAACCGTAGGGTACTTCCCGTTGATCTAGAATCATGAAATTTGGCAAGAAGCAAGGTCTCACAGCACAAGCAAAGGAAAATGTCAGAAAATTGTTATTTTGTAATTATATCATCACGACACAGGGAATCCTAGTGTATGTTCCAGGAATCAATGCATTCGAATGTAATTTTCTAAACAATAAATTATTCTTATTATTTTATCATCATCTGCCTAGCCTTTTCCCAACGATGGCATCCAGTCTAACCAGATGCAGCTGAATACCAGTACGACTGTCAAAGATCCACGAATAACAGCCGGAACCAACGGCATAACGTGCTTTTCGAGGCAAGGTTGGAGAATTGGCCGTGAGTCGCGACGTACATCAATTTATGGGAGAACATGCTTTTCAACTACAATGATAAGTTTGTTTTTGGAATAAATTCTTTTCGGAACCTTTCATAGTGCGTGGTTGGTCCGACACACACTTGGGCGCGTTTTTTATTTGTGGTTCTGAGGAAATTAAATTATTTATTCTTCCGTTTTTCTATTACGAGGGATGGTTTAATGACAATTTAAGGTAACCCGAAAAAATTGAGTACAGGCTTTTCATAATTCTTTCGTTTGAATACTCGCTTAAAGTATTACATAAATTATTATTTTTTATCAATAGGCTCATTTCATGTCAGGTTTATGCATGGTTTTTATACTTATCTTAATAATTTATGACGGCCTATACGATCTTCAGGCTCGTATATCTAACGTAGTCCTGCATTAAAATTGTGCCCTTGACAACATAGCAACATTACTTTTTGATGTAAATAACCTCTAATTTAATAACGTTGAAGCGAAAGTAAGTTTTCCACAAGGTACAAAGTACCTTTATATAATGTGTCTACTGTCTAGTGCCTTTAAAAGGAATCTTTTCAGCATCGCGGAGAGGACCATACAATTTAAAAAACTTTTTTACAAAAAAATACAACCGACTTCCAAAAACAACACTACAAAGTGAAAAATAACTTTAATTTCGGAAGTCGGTGTCTAGTTAGACGTATTTTCGTTTTTTGCCACCGACTTCCGAAATTAAAGTTATTTTTCACTTTGTAGTGTTGTTTTTGGAAGTCGGTTGTATTTTTTTGTAAAAAAGTTTTTATTTTTCACTTTTTAGTGGTGTACCTACCCCACACAAATTCAAATACCAATATCTGCAAAACAAACTAGAACATCATCCATATAAAAGTGGGGAAAAAATACGTATTATTATTGAAGCTAACTCAAAAACTACCGAAGCAAAGTTAATCAATTTTATATGGGACCAACTGTTATGTGATACACTCTCGAACAAAACAAAAAAAATCTAAATCGGTCCAGCCATCTTCGAGTAATCGGAGAACATACCTAAAAAAAAATTTAAAAAAAAAGGTTCCGGCGAATTGAGAACCTCCTCCTTTTTGAAGTCGGTTAATGAAGGGAATCATTTCATAAATTAGTTCACTCTAGGGTAGCACAATTCAACTCTTTTAATTATTATTTCAATTGAAACATTACATCCCAGTTACCTACTCAGTAACAATCTAGGTAATTGAATCAAATTGAATTAAAATACAAATATTTATACAATTCTATTCCCTTAACGTGGTGAACAGATCCAAGGAAAATCAATTTTGAATGAAATTGAACGAACCAAGAAATATCATTTATTTTCTTTAATAAAAGAGTGAAGTAGTCTGTCTTCAAAGACTTTAGTGGTTAAAGGTAATGGAAAAATCTTCCAGTGATTAAACTCACCTTGAACCTGTGAGTCTTGGTAAAAAATATGTGGGCTTCAGTTACGTAATACCAAAAATAATTTTAACATTAAAATGATATTTAATCATTTACCCACAGCCCACATGTACCTTGTTATATTTACCTATCATGATTAATTATGTTTTATGGGGCGTAAAATGACAAGAAAGATGAACGGGACAATTTTGAGTTGAGTGAATTTCTTCGTAGGTGGGGTGTGACCGGAGTTTAATTTAAAACGATGTCATACGAGGTCAACTTTGAGGTCAAGTCAGGGATGTGCCGTGCTTATTTTAGTTATAGCCGCATGTTAGCTAAAATTATATTGAAAACTAGCGACCCGTCCCTGCGTTGCACGGTTTTTACAACTTGATAAAACATTGAGATTTCTTTATTATATGTAAGTTTAATATTAATGTAAGTATTACAGTACACATAAAACTCCCGAAATAAATTCTCTAACCTATGGTGAAAACCACATCAAATTCCGTTGCGAAGTTTAGAAGAACAACGCGGTCACACAGACAGCCAGGAAAGGCGACTTTAATTTATAATATGTACTAGCAACCCGGCCCTGCTTCGCACGGTTTTTACGATTTGACAAAACATGAAGGTATCTATATTATATATAAGTTAAATATTAATTAATTGTACATATAAACCTTCCGGAATAAATTCTCTAAATGATAGTGAAAACCGCATCAAAATCCGTTGCGTAGTTTAGAAGAACAACGCGGCCACACAGACAGCCACGAAAAGCGACTTTATTTTATAATAAGTATAGATATAGAGACATCCATTATAATAAACCACTAACCAAGAACTAGTATTATATTTGTTGTTTATCATAAAGTCCTACCTTTATGAAATACATATTAAATCATAATAAAACATTTTAAACGTAGGATTGACAAACGAAAATGGTGAAACTATGGGTTTGCATCAGCTACGAGAACCTAAAATGCAACCTGAAAGAGAATTGCTCTTTGCTTTAAAACTAATTTAATATTGCTGACATGGAAAGGCGAAATAGAAGGTAAGTCTAGAGTTACAAGTTAATAATAGATTATAAACTTGTACGATGTTCTGGGTCGGGCGATACGGAGCGGTACATACATCGTTAACTTTGAACTAACGTTGAACTGGGATGTTTTATACCCCTTTGAATGTTAGGTAAGGAACACTGAAGGGTTAAATGTTCATGGGTTAATTGAAGTTTTCTGAGAGGAAAATAAGTTACTTCTAAAAAACAACTAAAGAGCAACCGAGGTTCTTTCGGACTGGAGACATAACCCGCTACCAAACTTTAACCATATTATGAAAACACAAAAGTTTGTATACTTATCTGTCAAACACGGCGCAACAGCTGAAAGAAATTCAATAAAATTCGCACAAATATAGAATATAATATTCACTGGCGAACTATTTAACAATTTAAAGAGGACTTTTGAAGTAGGTGGAGCCGCTAGTACTCGTAGTAACATTGTATAGAATTTTCAGTGGACGGACTAATTTGAAGTTTTCTCGAGTACCATATAGAACAGCAGTTTACCTACGCAGAAGTTTGTTCAACGGTTTGCCAATGAATGTTTAATAAGTTTTGGGCCAACCCGTAAGTATGTATTGCTTTAAACCAACTGTCATTTTACGTTCGTTATAGTTTTGGCCAAATAATTTGCATTGCGTTACAACGTGGCAAATGCTGCCAGCCATCTGCCAGCCTTTTGGGAACTTTTCCAGTTGACAGCGATGCGGACGAATTTTTTGACACTCTATGATTCTTTCCTTTTTAGGGTTCCGTACTTCAAAAGGAAAAAACGGAACCCTTATAGGATCACTTCGTTGTCCGTCTGTTTGCTTGTCTGTCTGTCAGTCTGTCAAGACCCTTTTTCTTAGAAACGCGTGGAGGTATCAAGTTGCAAATAATATCAAATACGTAGGTCTATGGTTTCTTGAAGTTCTAAAACAAATCAAGCTTCTAAGTCAACGTAATAAAAAAATACGGCCATTTATACGACATTATTTTGATACTCGCAAGTAAATCAACACCTTTAGGATACTTCCCGTTGACCTAGAATAATGAAATGTGGCAATAAGCAAGGTCTCTCAGCACAAGTAAAGGAAAAAGTCCGAAAATTGTTCATTTGTAATTTTATCACTTAAAAAATGTTATTTTCAACTACGGAACCCTTCATTGTCCGTGGTCCGACACGAACTTGGCCGGTTTTTTCTAAACACGTACCTACATATTATTAATATGATTTTAAGACTGTTAGCTTATGTATTATGTAAATATCTTATTTAGGTACCTATTTTTATTGTTCTGTCTGCGTAAGTTCGCAGACTCTTGTGTAGGCAATCGTTAAATGGCAGAAATTTTCCATGAAGAAGAAGCACGCAATAAGGATATCTAAAGATTAATGATCCAATGTCCTATGAATTCGTAAACTTTTACTGTGCTCGTCGCAAATTTGGCAAATCCCATGATGATCGTAAGAAGTTTCCTCGAACATACACTTTTACTTTTTAAATAAATCAGACTGCCAACTCGTAATAACTTGACAAAGTTTAGCTTTGAAGTCAGAAACATCAAATTAGACTGCCGCCTGATATAATCATAACATTTTTAGCGTTTCTTTCAACAAATTTAACTTGGCCTTTATCCTGTTAGGTTTGTGAAGCTAAAAAGAGTCGATCTCAATCGCCTTTTCCCTACTATCTTGGGCTTCCTTTCTAACCGGATGCAGCTGAATACCAGTATTTTACTTGCAGCGACTGCCTATTCGGCCCTCCACAACCCAGTAACTGGGTAATACGACACCCCTTGGTAAGACTGGTTGTCAGACTTTCGGGCTTCTGACGACCCGTAACGACCGTCAAAGATCCACGAATGAGAGCCGGGACCAATGCTTAACATGCTTTTCAAGACACGGAGGACTCTATGTATGAAAAGATGGTCACCCATCCACGGACCAACCCCGGCAAGCGTAGCGATAAGTATAAAATCAATAGTGTCATCAGGTGGAATGACAGCTCACTACACGTGAGTTTTCATGGCGAGATTTTTACAGAATATACCGGCTGGACCGTTTGTGCCAGACGTGAGCGTGAATCGCCTTCGACTCTGCACTAAAATAAATTTAGGACCAATAAAACGCACAATGGATTTGATTTCTTTTTATGATATCTACCACGCGCGTCATCCATGCTCTTAACACGAAGAGTATTCTGATTGTGATCTGCAAGGAGACTGTTAGCTTTCATGACACATGACGATTTTATTTTTTCGACGGCACGTTTCCTGCGTTGCTAAAAGCGAATTTCACCAAGCGTTCCGCGTTCAAGAGCAGGCAGTGTCAAATTTTTTGTGGAATATTGACACTGGCGGCTCTTGAACGCGCTTTAAAAGTACTGAACGCGTTTAGTTTCATTGGTGAAATCCGCATTAAGGTTGCAAAACTTGAAAAATCAGCACTAATTGCGATTCCAGACCATTTTTGGTGCGTTATAGACGGTGCTTAAAGAAAGGCCGTGTACATGGGCTCTTAGTAGGTTTTGCAAGCTACATCGATTTTAACGAGTGACAAATTCAATGGAGTGGAGTTTAGTAAACTGTTTAGATTTTAATGTGTAGCCTTCTAGATGGAGGGTTTTGTTCAACGACACGAGAACTGTCAATAACAACCAGTCAGTGAACTGATATTGTTTTGTAAAGTTACACACACATTTCTCAAAGGAACTTAAAGAATTCCACAATTTTTAGTTGTAACTATGCAAAAATGTCATGTTTTACAGCTATATAATAATAGTTTTGTATGTGAAAGTTGGTGCGCGTACTATTTCACAATATAGGAATGAAATTCAATAAAAAAAAAAAATATTGATCAATCAATGAACGATCAATGAATGGTTTTGAATTCATAAAAATAAATTAAGTAATATTAAAATGGTGAACACGTTTATTTTCGCATAAATCTATGTGCACCATTTCGCTACGCACATAATTTTTCAAATATTTACCAAGACTTTTTGCTGTAACCATTCCATGAGTACAAAACGCTAACACGGCGATACTATGACGCGTGTTTACAAATGCTTCCTCATGCCAACACTTGTACGGATTTGGGCTAAAGAAGCTTTTGAATAGACAAATTGTAAATACAAGGTACGTTCGCTTCTTTAACACAACACATGAGCTGTATTGAGTCCAAGAAGGAAATGAGTTCTGTTTGTACGAAGACGAGTTCCGAAATGCTTCTTTATGCCCACACTTGCACCGGTGCAGTGTTGCGCTAAAGAAGCTTTTAGACAGATATATTGTAGGCATGTAAAAGCTACGTAGGTATACCTATGCTTCTTTAACACAACACAAAACATGAAGAAAAAATTGTAAAGACGCTAATATAAAAAAAAACCGGCCAAGTGCGTGTCGCAATGAAGGGTTCCGTAGTTGAAAAGAATTTATCCCAAAAACAAACTTAACAATGAAACCCAAAAAAAAAAATTTATGTCATAAAACTACAAATTAACAATTTTCAGTCTTTTTCCTTTATTTGTGCTTTGAGAGCTTGCTTCTTGCCACATTTCATTATTCTAGGTCAACGGGAAGTACCCTAAAGGTTTTGATTTACTTGCGACAGTTGCGAGTATCAAAATGTGTCGCAAAATGGCCGTATTTTTTTATTGCGTTGACTTAGAAGCTTCATTTTTTTAGAACTCTAAGGAATCATAGACATACCTAGTAAATATTAATTTCAACTTGATATCTCCACGCGTCCCTGAGAAAAAGGGTCATGACATTCTGACGGAGCTGATTTTTTTTTTATATGATATAATTATAAATTAACAATTTTCGGTCTTTTTCCTTTATTTGTGCTATGAGAGCTTGCTTCTTGCCAAATTTCATGATTCTAGGACAACTGAAAGTACCCTCTAGGTGTTGATTTACTTGCGAGTATCAAAATATTTCGCATAAATGGCCGTATAATTTTATTGCGTTGCCTTAGAAGCTTGAGTTTTTTAGGACTCCAAGAGACTATAGATATACGTATTTGATATTAATTTCAACTTGATACCTCCACGCATTCCTGAGAAAAAGGGTCTTGACAGACTGACAGACAGACAGACAACGAAGTGTTCCGTTTTTTCCTTTTGAGATGCGGAACCCTAAAAAGTCAGTTTAAAAACTAAAACCCTGAAAAACCCTAAAACCCTAAAAAGTACTGAAAAATCACGCTCTAAAATGTATGAAACATGAAAATATTCTCATCTGAAATTAGAAAAAGACAGACAAATTAAATATCCGGAGTCACACGTCTTGTTAGGGCATAAATCGGACAGATTTCGTGGGACTCCAGCGGACAATCAAGACGCTTCCAACGATACCAAATTTCTTAAATTATGACAAGCAGTTTAGAAGTTATGAGGGAACAGATAAACATACATACCGGTCAAAATCATAACCCTCCTTTTTGCTTCGCCGTAGTCAAAATAAAGGTAAGTCTAACCTTACCGTTGTCGCTTAGTGTCGATGCTAATACAAATACAGCATTGCTAGTAATATAATAATAAAAAAATAAAAAAACAAAATTAAATGCGATGTCTGTGCACTGCACGAGTTTTCACTCGCGATATTTTCTGTGCAAACAGCACTGAACACAGCACAGTCAATGGTTATTAATCGAACAGTTATTGCTCCTAGCTGTGTCGTGTTTGCATTGGTATGCATAGTGACATGGAAGGAGCTTGAAATAAGTTTACTTTAGATAAGAATACGAGGGGTAGGTATTTATTGAAGGTTAAAAGGTTAAAAAATATGCATACCTAGTGAAATGATTTGATTTGACATTGATTTTACATTCTGTGATAACTTTAACTCACACACTGACTTATTACTTGTTGACATTTTCGGAGAATCGTCTATTTTATATAATTTTTGTTAATATGTGAGCACATGTACTATGGACAAAACTTAAGCATGCTCATTTAAGAAAATATTCCTGTGAGCCGTGCATGCGATTATCGTCTTTGTCATGCGGAACTTTGCCCCATAGTACCTATCACATAGTTAATTTATCTGTCATTGCTTCATTTTAATTTTTTTTTACCTATTGAGGTATACTCGTAGTAGTTTTATTGTAGGTGCATCGTCTTCACATAATTATAATGATATAATTAATGTATGACAAAATATTCTAAAACATTTTAAAAGGGTAACGGTGGAGTTCCTTGCCCATTCTTCTCCATACGAAACTATCTTTTGGAAGGGGCGACTAGACTCAATTCTATTTTCTTGTTATTTTTTGACGTTCAAAACTGCCTTTTGACTTTGACTTTGAGAGCCAAATTATCATGTAGCTCTAATTAAAGTTTTCAGTAGAGTCCAATTGTTGATAAGCAGTTGGCACAGTTAACAGAAAGCGCTGTCTTCTCAGAGTAACTACACATTTTTTTTAGTTCTGAAACATAATTTTTTTTTTGACGACACGGTTGGCGCAGTGGTTGAGCGATTGACTGCTGCGCAGCATGTCGCGGGTTCGATTCCCGCACGGAACAAATATTTGTACGACCAACAAGTATTTGTTCGAGTCTGGGTGTTTTTCTATCTATAATATGTATGTATTTACAAAAAAAAAAAATGTATATAAGTAGTTTATCAGCCATCTCGTTACCATAACACAAGCATTAGGTTGCTTAGCTTGGGGCTAGATGGCGTTGTGTGGTATGTCCAAACATATTTATTTATTTATTTATTTATAATTATTGAGCCGACAATAGTTCACTCCGTCTTTTAAAAGGGGTATTTTTCAAAGCGCAACTATTTTTAAGCGCAACCAACTTAGCGCAACTAAATTATTCCTCAAAACGCAACCATTAATTGCGCTCACAAATTCAAATTAAAAATATTATATGTTTATTCCTCAAAGCGCAACCATAGTGAAAAATAGATAGGAGTATAATGGATTAATTAATGATATCGATAGACAGTTTTAAATCAACTACCCTAATTGTTTATTTATTCAAACTCAAACTCAAAGCATTTATTTCAAATAAATCAATTACAGGCACTACTATTACTACTAAAACATACACCAGGCAAACAGAAATTAACTGGAACTAAGTGTTTAAGCAACTTTTTGTCAATAATGTTACAAATATATACAGGTTCATTAAATTGATTCATGACAGTTATTTTGAAAAGTACCAGGGTAACAAAAATGAACAGAAAATAGACGCCTATAAACAATCTGGTTATAAAGTTATTAATCAGCAATAAGATACTACAGGCCATTAGTAAAAAAGAGTGTAGGTACCTTAGTGTACCTTACCAAAAAAATAATAATTAAAAAAACAGATGATTTCGTTTTCTCACTTAATATTGTTTAATCATCACGTATAATCACTACTCTGATTCATAATGATAATTAAAAATCATAACACTATCAGTGTGCAGTAAAAGTAGCCGTCTATTTTCTGTTGTCCCTGGTAGTTTTCAAAACAACTGTCATTCTTCAATTTAATGAATATGTATGTATTTTTAACATTATTGACCAAAAGTTGCTTAAACACTTAGTTTTAGTTAATTTCTGTTTGCCTGGTAGTCCGTTCTAATAAATAAACAATTAGGACAGTTGATTTAAAACTGTCTATCGATATCATTAATGAATCCATCATACCCGCTTTATTCTTCATCATGGTTGCGCTTTGAGAAATAAAGATAATTATAATATTTTTAATTCTAATTTGTGAGCGCACCTAATGGTTGCGCTTTGAGAAATAATTTAGTTGCGCTTAAAAATAGTTGCGCTTTGAGGAATACCCCCTTTAAAATACTACTAACAAATAGAAAAAGAAAATAGCCAAGCAACAGGTCTGGAACTCTGAAACAAGTCTAAACCAAACAACATTATTATTTGTAAAAGTCTGAACGCAACTAATTAAAGAATTGTTAACGTTAGTCACTTGTTAATTATTCGAAACAAAGAAGGTAACTTGGACAATGCAAATTAAATATACATAACTTTACGCTGTGAACAAAACAGGCCGAACAAATAAGATTTTCCTTAGAGTTCTCGTTCCAGCCATGATTAAAATTAATTGAGCACGATAAAACGTTTCACTCGGAAAAATAATCGGATTTATACACTTCAACTGTATGTTTCGAATAAATAAAGACGGTATCTGTGCAAAATACTTAGCTCGCACACGTGTGATAAATTACTTGGGGTTTAAAGAAATGTCTTTTTCTTTGCTGTTTATAAATGTGGAAATCATTGCCAGAAGGAATAGAATTAATGGAATGTAATGAAGGACTGAGTGAGTGAAAGAACGAAGGAGTCTGTAAGCCACTAGGGGTGAACGGTGTGAGGACTTTAAAGATTATGGTATAATGTCAAAATCAATTGTAATTAAAAAAAAAAACTTAATAAAAACGTGAGTCTTAGAATAAAAAGTGATTTTATTGGTAAGTACTTGAATCTCAAACACTACATAACTAGTAGTTCTGGAAACAGTAGATCTCGCGAGCACAAACTTTTTTGCAACAATTAATATACCAATAAAGTTATTTAAAACGAGATATTTACCATGTTTTTTTTTTCTTCATCAGATCTTCACAAAATTTTTAAGAGACCAACTTAAAGTAACTACTTTTCAGATAAAAAATATACTATTACTAATACTCCTTAATTTTTTATTTAAAATATTTTGGGGTTCCATAAAATTTCGTGATAAGGTATTTTCATAGCCACTTTACTTTTTTAAAGAATAATAATTATTATACATGAATTTTGATGTGAAAATATGTTTGGCTCGCATCTGAGGCGTAATTTTATAGAAATTATTCCCAATTATCGGGTGCATGCAAGCAAATCCGCGAGCAATAGCTAACAATATATATATATTTGAAATGTGCTAATTAAGCCCTTTCATTGGATACCCAACACGGCATGATTATTATTTTTTTTATCCTTCACTTTATGTCCTCTAGAGGGCGCCATATTCAATTTAACGTGACGTCACATAACATATAACCAGCAGACGATCAAGACGCTTCTAATGATACCTCATTTGTCAAATTATGATAAGCAGTTTAGAAGTTATGAGGGAACAGATGAACATACATACATACATACCGGTCAAAATCATAACCCTACTTTTTGCTTCGCCATAGTCGGGTAAAAAATCATCTTGTTCTGCTCGTTCTCTCACACGAAGCTGTAGGTACCTAACCTTGGAGGCAGTACCAACAAGAATAGGTATAATTCATCAAATCTCTGTAAGAAATAAAATATACCATTTAGTACTTAATATTTTTTACTGAAAATTTTAAGAACATTTCAAGCCGTTTTATTGAGTTTTGTATTTCAATTTTGTGGATTACGGTAAAACTCGAATCCACTGAAAATCAAATTACCTAAAAAGCTGTGACCGCCAAAGACGTGCACATAATTATTACTTTGTAACTAAAATAAGAGGTAACATATCTAATTCCAGTGGAAATCCTGTGCACATTATCAACTTAGTATAGCGACCAGGCAGCTAGCTAATCACTTGAATCATGAACCTAATTAGCAGTAGTGGTCAAATAACGTCCTCATACGAGCACAAATAACGTCCCCATACGAGGACAAACAACTTACGATCATCTCACATGTCCATCCGAACACATTCACTAATGAACATGGGCCTAATAATCAACGTAACGATTTCGAGTTAATAGGTACGTACTCAAAGTCAAAGTCAAAGTTTTATTTGCAGATAAATATGGTTACAAACGTTCTTAAAATTGTAATATTAGTAGCTTAGCATATTCAATCATAACATAATGACATGCAAATTTTGGTTATAGGCTGGTACAATTACATTACTACTTACATTTAAATTGAAAAAATGCTTTTATATTATAGAAGGGATTCTCAATCAACCACCTACGTAAAGCCCCTTTGAAACGAACCATTGGAAGTTCCCTAATTTGGTTTGCGACCTGAACCTCTCTTAGGTAGGTAGGAACGTAGGTAGGACTGACCTGTGGAATTGTGGATAAGTGTACCATATTGCTCGAATACTAGCTATACTGCATCAGTCCGGAAAGTTTGTTGCACTGATTCTTCTTGTCTTCACCAGAAAGAGGTGAAATATACAGGATGAATTTTTCAAGTGGGTGTGGATGGCCAAATCCGAAACTATGAGGAATAGCGAAAACTACTCAAAGCAGTCTCGGGATCGATTTTGATGAAAACTAAAACTGTATTATTGTATTTTTGAAAAAAAAAAATTTCTAGCCAGGAATCGAGCCCGTTGATTTTGAAAAAAAAAACACAATGTACCCTGTACACTGAAAGGAATAAGCATTAAATATAAATGAAAAAACATTGATCTGAACTGCTTTAAACAGTGTAATGATTTGAGTTTGAGTTTGCTGTAACAAATAAGCTTTTCTTTTTTCTAGTAAGTAGTTAAACACTTTATGTAAAGGCCGGTTCGCACTTTCATTATTGCAAATGATTAGCAAAGCACTGATCGTAACTAGTGCTTAGTGCGCTTAGCATAATGTTCTTGTTACTGTTTTACCTTGTACTAATGAAATTGTAAACAGGCCGTGAACATTTTTTTGCCGCCGGGGTTGCGGGTAGTTCGAAAGAGATACCGTGGCCCTGGCACGGGCAACTGAAGGAACACGGGTGGGTTTTAGTCAGTAAAAGTCGCCCTCCCGCTCCGTGAACATTTATTTATTTCCATACTTGATGGATACGCCTTTATGTCTGAATTAACATATGAATGAAATACGATATATACGAATCTAGTTCCGTGGCTGGCGTGAATATTGTGACATGTCTAAAATTGTAATTTGTCAGGGCGACCATTTTAAGGCTCCTACAAACAGGCGCGACACACGACGCGAATCGATCGTCGCGCGACACGCGGTGCCTTTGTGTCGCGTACGATTCGGGTCGCGTTTCGCGCCCATTTTGTAGAAGCCTTTAAAGTTTCGACTTCTTCTGGTAATTCGGTAAATTTGTTAAAAGGTTATATTATGCCATCTATTAAATTATGACAATAATTAAACGAAATTCCTCATAAGTTGCATAATAATAGATTTGTCAAGTCGTTCACCAACGAGTTATCAACTTATTCACCGAGTTGTCAACTTATTCATCAACACCCAGCCCAAACCATTGGACCTAGAAAGCTGAAATTATGCACAGAAGTTCCCTTTATAATGTAGAGAAGGAATTAGGGCGCTTTCAATTTAGACGTTTCGTGTCGGACCGCTGCGGTGCCGAGGCGGTGCGTTTGTCGTATTGCGCACGGACGGTCGTTTGTTTTCATACACGTGGAGTTTGCGATGTTGCCGTCCGGTTGTCGAGCGTTCGCGATATCGATGCCACACTGTTGCCGCACCGCGCGCTTTGTATGAAAACAAACGACCGTCCGTTTGCAATACGACAGACGCACCGCTTCGGCACCGCAGCGGTCCGACACGAAACGTCTAAATTGAAAGCGCCCTAAGGAAGGCTTCTTGTTCCCGTGGGATATTTTCCGACAACCACGCGGGCGAAGCCGCGCATTAAGTGCTAGTTTTAATATAAAACTCCTTGAATGAATCGTCTTGAATGAATCAGGTCTATCATATCCTTATCTACGAATATTCCCCACTCAGAAAGGAGAATGAGTTGATAACTGTTAGTGAACAAGTTGCCAACTCGATAATTTTTTTAATGCAACTTGGGTACACAAGTTGGCAACTAAACATATTCATTGAACGTTAAAGTTTATTGTAACCGACATGTAGTTATAACTTTACTTATTACATTTACAGTTCTGAACATAGTTGGCCGTAACTGGACAACTCAATATATCACGATTTAAACAGAATTACTTTGGTTGACCATAACGTGACATCTCAATTTGTCATGATTTAATCAAAAAGACCTCAGCTGGCCACAGCTTGACACTTCAAAGATAAGATATTAAATATCGAATATTATTTTGGTTAATGAGTAATAGGTTGATGTACCAAAATATTAATGTTCGTTCACAAAAACATGTGAATGTTAATTTGACATGAGGTTTTGTCGAGATAAACATGTTTAAATTCGAGTAAACATAACACCAAAGTCGATTGCTTCAAAAATTATATAGTACTAGCGGTCCCGACAGACGTTGTCCTGTCTGAACGATCCTAGAACCCGACTACAGCGCCACCTACTGGGTCCAATTGTGTTTTCAAACCATCCAGAAACTCATTGAAATATACACACAAAATTTCATTTAAATCGGTCCAGTCGTTTAGGAGGAGTTAGGTGACAAACACACGTACAGAAGAATTATACCGGATGACTTTTTTTACCGTCTTGAAAAAAATAGGGCATAAGTACCTAGTTTATTTTTTTAATAGCTTAGTCAGAAAAAAATATCTAAGTATCAATAAATCACTTCACACACACACACACACACACACACACACACACACACACACACATCCCCGCACACACTTTGAAATGCTTGCTTAGATGGTTCTACTCGTAGCATGTCATCCTGTTGTTCTGATGCATGTAATCAGTGTTGCTATAAATTGTAAATCCATAATTGGCTGTAAGATTGGTTTTATCTATTTAAGTAAAATTGTTAAAGAGCTGTGGATTTTGTAATAAATAAATAAATAAATAAATACTACAAATTCGTTGTAAACAATAAAAACATAAATTTTGAAGAAAAATAATAAATCCTTTAAAAATATCGAAATTCAAATCATATGCAACCTGCATTATAATTTGAATTTTGATTTTTCTTAATTAGAAAAAAAAAAAAAACTAGATATGCCATAGGCTTCCGTTCACCGAATATACCCTATTTTTTTTCGAGACGGTAAAAAACGTCATCCAGTATATATTAAGATATTTGTGAATTGTCAATTTTTTTCGTTTTTCATATAAATTACTAATGCGTAAGAAGTATTAAAACCTTAAAAAAAAAACATCAGGTCGACATTTCAATGTGTTCACTCCAGCCACGGAGTTATTTGTACCTCAGATATGTAGGTAATGTACTCTTCAATTAAAGGATCATGGGCAAAAATATATGAAGCCTGGTACTCGGTCCAATAGCCATAATATATATATCATTGGAAAGGTCTTTTTACATGGATTAATGATAACCGAGTCGCTTGTCTCCATTTGCTGTCGGAACGGAGTTATTTTGTGTTAAGTATTTTTTTTTTTGTTTTTGTTTCATTTTGTTAAGATAATGGTGATATTATATAATTTTCTTCTATAGAATCCTGTGTTTGTTGATTAATAGATACTAAAATGAATAAACACTCAGGAATAAAAAAAAAATTGAAAAAGTAAGAAACGTTATTTATTTTTTTAAACATTATTATCAACAATAATGACATCGTTGAGGAACGCTGCAGGAGCAGTGAAGCCTACATGTCTAGCATATCCTAGATACCAAACGATTGAAACTATATGAGCACAAGTGCCGATTGTTTGTCGTCCGGTCAAACACGTGCAGTAATAATTGCATAAAATGTTATGGATATTGGTTTCGTTTTCATTAACATTGTTTTTTACTAATACATAACAATAATAAGTTCTTGACCGTACGTGACGCGACTGTATGCGTCCGCGTAAAAGCCAGGCATCTTCGTTTATACCATATTCATTTAAATCTTGGAGTGCGCTTTCTCTATATACTTGTAGAATGTATAGTCCATTTGATAAATGCTCGCTGCAGTAGGTTCGGGCTAGCTTCAGTTGATAGGTGCCCAATGAAAGTAAAATAATCTGTTCTTCCGTCAGTAGTGGGAAGTTCTGTATTTCGTGACTTTCTATTCTTTGAAAATCCGCTCTTCGGTTATTCAAATGTTTTCTTTCAACATAATCATAAAGTAGATTCGGGGAATCTATTTTCTCCCTGATTATGTTTAGGAAGAAGCCTCTGCGTGAATGTTGTCATCGATGGGTATGTGGAAGTTATTAAACATAGCTGCGGCGATTTTAAAATCAATGAACATTTTTGGTAGTGTTTTATTAAAATATTTTTGCCGCAAAAGCTTGAAATCTCGTTTGAACCTCCCGTTCACCACTTCCACTACCCACCGGCATAGTGTAACTGATCGAGCTTCATTACCTTGCTCAGTAGTTAGCTGTGTCTCCCATCTGTCTTTAGATGGTGGAACGTAGGATTCATATCCCCATGCTTCGATAGCATCTAAGCTGTCCCGGAAGCCGCGATCTAATATGAAGACATCGTTCGGTTGAAGAAAGCAATGCAATGGGTTTTCTCCATCATTCATTATATCGCTCATGATGTTCGCATCAGTCTTAGTGGCAGCGTATGGTCCCAAAACATCGATTATATAGCCATTGGAACACACAATTAAAAACGGCTTCAGCAAGTTCTGGAACTTATGCAGGCTATAAGATAGACGCTGGAACAAAAAGTTCGAGCTTTTATTGATATATATATAAGTCCCATCGCATATAACGATAGCTTTATTGTTTTCTTCATTGCCAAATAACCCTCTTGGTATAGTGAGGTTCTTTTCTAAAACGTCGTTTCTATTCATATGGTCCACTCCCAAGTGTAATATTACATATTCATTCATGAGGCATTCGCGCACAATAGTTAGTAAACGTTCCAGCTTTCTTCGTGACATATTAAATAACGTCGCTAGTCTTTCATCTGAGTCTCCGGTACGTAGTTTCGTCAGATATATGCCTAACGCAGTTCGAGGCTCCTTGCACCTCCCACTTAGTGAGGGTGTTTGTTCTAATATGGAATCAAACTGTTCGCATTTGCGTCCTGTCCAAAAGTACATATCCTCGTTGCTTAAAGCACCTCTTGTGTTGAAATCTAGCCTAGGTCCACGATTTAAAGCCATTCTCAACATGTCACAAACGTCGCTAAACTGTTGCGCATTGAAGTTATGTGTGACATTGCAGAATTGAGGCAGCTCTTCCCAAGCATTGCTCTCAAGGTGTTGTCCACATACTCTAGCACCGTCAGGAATATATAACTTATATTCACAGAAAATGTGAATCTTGATCGTCTCTGGTATTCGATGGCGGGTTGCGTTTTGGCAAGTGTTAAAGATACAATGCCCTGGAGTGTTTGGAGCTCGAGTGTAGTCTGGAACCTGAAGCTCTCGTACATTCTGTTCTACTTCTGGTATGACAGGTGGTCTTCCTACAACGTTGTCAATTCTCTGCCAACATCGGTGACACACACGTCGTGTGTTGTCGAACTCTACCTGAAAATGGTAGAATACGATCTTGCTGATGTTATGTTGTATTTTTATGAAAACATTTAAAACAATGCGGTATGTAGGTGTTCAGGTCTAAAGTCATGGCATACTTGTATTGTTTTCATATTTTAAGTAATGCAAGTAAAAATATATCTTATGTATAGCCGATGTGACGGCTTAGTGAATAGATAACAATAGCAAACACACAATAGGTGGTCAGAGAAGTGTTTTAATAAGAAGAACTATAAACGTGCGAACTGAGTCATAAAAGGATTAAAGGATTGTGAGAAAGCTGCACAAGTCATTACTGATATAAAGGGATGCCGCTCGGAAGCAGGTAGCTAGTACTGCACGTGTTTTTTTTTTCTATGAAGCGAACACCCTTAGCTACGGACCATACAGCCGCGCTACATAGAAAATAAACACGTGCAGTTGGTAGTTTGCAGCTCGGTTCGGAAACGCACTTTTACACACAACACTAGAGTAGTTCAATAAGACCTGTAAGTGCGAGCAAGAGGTCCGATTAAAATGATTTAGGGCTCAATTCGCACGTTTGTAATAGCTCAGGTATAAAAATATAACAGACAATAATAATATAAACAAACCGCTTCTAAAAAGAAAAACTGAAGCTGGTGAAGTTCGAAATAGTTTAATGAAGTATGTACTAACCTCCAAAATGGCATGTTCTCGTATGTAAGCCACAAACTCGGGGTGCATTCTTGGAAGATCATCAGTTAAAACATGCTGTTGGTATCTAGCATGATGTAGGCCTCGCCGACACATCACACAGTTGCGATTTTCTTCCATAACGATGTTCCAAATCGATAAGCACTACAATAGTCCACAACACTAGCCAAGATAAACGTTTGTAGCGGGTAACAATGTCCAAAAGGGGCGCCGGGGTCAGTGATGAAAACGGTATAACAAAGTACTAGGTAGAATAAACAGCTGCGGAACGTCGTTTCACGCACAGAACGATACAACGACTAGTGAATGTCGCGGCACAAAAGGCTGTCCACTGGCACAGCGCACCACCTACCCCACCCCGCGGCTGGTTCCCTATCCCCGAGGTCTATAGTCACCGTTGTAACAAAAAACAGAAATGTTAAAGATAATACTACTTTTTTATGTAAAAAAACATATTTTCAAAAGTGTTCACCATTATCATATCATATCACGATATAATGCATGAATAGTAACACAATAGACGTATAAAAAAAAGAAGGACTCCGCGCCACGCATATCGAAAGTGAAGCACCGTACCGATCTATGTGTGCGTGATATGAGTACCTGCAAAGACGCCGTCGCTTGTGTCACGTAATGGCGTCCGGTTGGCATACTATGATGTAAATGTGTGCGTGAGGCGTGTTTGTACAAACGGTCCTGGCATACTTACTGTGCTTCACTTTCGATATGCGTGGCGCGGAGTCCTCCTTTTTTTATGAGTCTATGAGTAACACAATACATTTCTCGTTTTAAATAATGTTGTTTTACATTGTTTTTTTCGTATTTCAACCATGATAGGTATGTAATATTATCGTACTTGCAATTATGATATTAACTAAAACTGGAACTTTGGGGGCTTGCCGTGGTTTTCAGACAAGGATTTGGGACATGTCGCCATAGTAAATATTTTTCCTGATTAAAAGACCTATCCAATGACACCACAATGATTGCTATTGGAGCGAGTACCAAAATGCCCATTCTCCTTTGCAATATTTGTATACAGTATGGAATTGGCATCTTGGCAATAATTGAAAGCTCAAGGAATATTACTCCATAGAAGTATAGAAAAATTAAATAATAAATAAAAAACCGAAAATTAAAAAAGTTAAATTTTCAAACAAAATAAATATCTAAATAAATTCACTTAAAGTAAACACTCTGTTTAGACAAGGTACCTTGACCCCAGGAGCGAAGAGTGGCAACGGTGCACGCGGGCGGCATGGCGGCTTTTTTGTCGGCGCCGGCACTTTGATTCGTTTGACAATGTGCGACGAAAATAAAATCCACTAAGTTCATTTGTACCGCCACGTGTTTATTTCGCGATAACTGAACTGAACTAAATACATCAATATTACACATTAGTTCCAAAAAGAATAAACTTAAATTTTCTCATTTTCAAAGTGTCCACCACGTTTTTGAATGCACAAGTTACATCGCCGCACAATGTTATCCCGAAGCCTGCTCAGCAAATTTCGTTCAGGATCCAGAGCCATGGTTTTTAATTTGTCAAAGGCGGCGACAATACGATTGCGCAGTTCATCTTCGGTTTCGGAGACACGCGAATAAACTTCATTTTTAATAAAGCCCCATAAAAAGAAGTCGAGAGGCGTAAGGTCGGGTGACCAAGCTGGCCACCTGCGGGGGCCATAGCGACCAATCCATTGCTCGCCGAACATGGTGTTAAGCCGCTCTCTCGCGAGGAATACGGAATGTGGAGGAGCTCCGTCTAACTGGAACCAAACCCGCTTGTAAGCTACCACAGACAATTCCTCTAGATAATCGGTTATTGGGCCGTTAAGAAGATCCAGAAACTTCTGTGCATTGAGGTTTCCGTTGATAAAAACGGGGCCGATTATTTGGTCTCCGTGAATACCTGCCCACACATTAATGGAAAAGCGGTATTGATGAGCGAGTTGCGCCGTCTCTCACGATAAGTACTAAAGGCTGAATAGGCGTTAAGGCTGAATTTTGGCCGCATTCGCCATACAATAACACCATGTCTGTATACTCTGCAGCACTGTAAAAATGCTGTTGACTTGGCATTTTGTTAAAAAGACACACGCGAACACAAAAGTCAAGTGTCAATTTCACCTTAAAAAATGTATACAAAAAACTTAAAAACACAATTTACACACACACAAAGTCAAATAACTAATAAACTAATAAGTGTCCATTCCACTGATAAAAAATTAAACTAACTAAACACTAAATTTACTGGTATTTGCTATTCACGTTTTGAAGCAATGCGCGCAAGTAGACAAAATCTCTGCGAAATGCACACACTACCCCGGAAGACCAGCGGTGAACTGACAAAGTCACAAAGCGGAACGCAACTTCCAAGATGGCGAAAAAATATTATAATGTAGGGCACATGGTGCAATTATCGTAATTAACGCTTATCGATAACTTTTTACACATAATTACTTTCTACCGAAACAAGGCATTAGAATACAAGTATCTTTGTGTAATTTGAATATTTATTTTTAACAATTAAAAATATTAATTGGACATTAAAAATACGATTGAACAGTTTACGAAACTACCGTTAAGTTAGTGACTTCCTGAGTAATTCTGAGTATCAATCGGGTCTGTCGATCGACCGGGAGCCGGTCGGTAACTAACTATGTAACATGCGAAAACAATTCATAAATTGTTGTTGTTTACTTTATGCATTTTATCTCTAAATCTACTTAATAATATTTAATAAGAACACACATAAACAAAAAAGCTGTTTAGCTTTAAATACTCAGGGCATAGTGGTTTTTAGAATTATGACAATAATTCTTAAAACACCATAGCACCACCTAAGTATTTAAAGCTAAACAGCTTTTTTGATTATCTATCTTTATTCCTTTTAACAGAAGCTAATAGTCGATAACAGGTGTGCTTCCCTACGTGGCGCGAGCGCACCCCGCACCCGCGCGCCCCCCGCAATATTATTTCGCTGAATCGCCTTTGAAGAAAGCCGCGTGGCTCTTGCCGCTCTGTGTAAAGACGCCGCCAAAAGACACCGCTGCCGATGTACACCCGCAGGAAATGTTGGCGCGTCCCAGTGATGGATTATGTTTGTGTAAACAAAACAAAGTTTCGACCATGGCAGGCCAAGGAAGTTGTTCAATAGGAAATTCCAAGTACTAGTATACCGAAAAAAAAACCACATTAACATTAAATTTCATAGTCAGTCTGTACTGGTCTTGTGTCTGTGAGAGGTAGTGGGCCGTACCGTTACAGTATTAATCGAATGTGGGTGTCGTCGGGCGGCGCGGTCCGCGGCTGCGTCTCCCGTACACGCTTAGTTTTGCGCACGCACTCAAACGTTGAATTATTTTTTTTTTTACATTAAATTCCAGCCAGTCGTGCAGGTGTACTGATTTTACATTTCGGCAAATAAGTAGAATAGGTACGTAACAGCGTCGTGATAGTTTGCACTGAGTGGCAACGTCGCATTTTAAAGGGTTCATTGAATTATTGACCTAGTGATCCAATTCTACAGAGTGTTTAAATTTGATCAAAATGAAAACTCTACTTTTTGACGTAATTACTGGACCGATTTCGTTCATTTTTTGTATATCGTCAGAAAAGGCGATACCAAGTGTGTCCTAGAAATTATTGCATATAAGCGGTCCCCATACTGTATACAGGATGTTAGGTTAAACGAGGGACATACTTTAACGGAGTGTAGTACTCATGAAAATGAACAACTTTTACCATGGAACTAACCCTGAAATATGAAAAGGAAAATCAGTTAGTTTATAACGTAGATAAGAAATAAGGAAGGAATTCCCGGTAGTACGTTCCCTTGGGATGTTTTCCGACATCCACGCGGGCGAAGCCGCGGGCAAAAGCTAGTACTTAATAGGTGTGGTCATATTTAAGGGTATGGTACAGTACAGATCATCAACTTTCTCCATGGTACCAACATATTAATCACGAAAAAATTATCAGCCGTCCCATACATTTGGGTCGAGTAGTTATTGAAGTTTTGTATGGAACAGTTGCTGTATTACGCCATTATTTTATCAAACATTCATTTAGGTTGGATGAGAATGTTATCTAGATTAAAACCTTTAACTAAACAAAGGTACTAATTATCACCGTAATCAAAATGTGACACAATATCCTGAAATCTAAACCGTCCACTACATTTGTACCCTACGCCTATGCGAAGCTTAGCTTTGTTCCAAGGCAGGGTGCCGCTCGCTAACTAGAGCGAACACAAACCAGTTTCACTTATGTTGGCTTTCCGGTTTACTCAAAGGGGAGGTATAATCGGATCTTCGAAACCATCAGGGGCATGTGGTTGTAGGAATATAGTGCTCGACGAGCTCCTGGTAATTTCTAATTAGTTTCCACAAGAAATTACGTGGCGGAAAAATGAGTGTATTGGCAATTTATATCTAAAATCATTCAATCAATCTGCCTAGCCTTTTCCCGTTGGGAATGTTGGGGTCGGCTTCCAGTCTAACCGGATGCAGCTGAATACCAGTAATTTATATGGAGCGACTGCCTCCACAACCCAATTACTGGGTATTACGATACCCCTTGGTAAGACTGGCTGTCAGATTTTCGAGCTTCTGACGACCCGTAATGACTGTCAAAGATCCATGTATGACAGCCGGGACCAACGGCTTAACGTGCTTTCCAAGGCACGAGGAGGCTCGGTATGTAAAGATGGTCATCCATCCACGGACCAACCTCGGCAAGCGCAGCTTAACCTGATGGATCGACCTGTACGACTGATAATATTTAGCCACGAGCTCCTCTATATCTAAAATCATTCGATGTATTAAAAAAAGAATTATTGAGTCTATCGTCGCACAATGATGTTGATTACAGATTATATTGATTGTTTGTGGGTGGATACATTTGATCGATATGTTAGTTAATGTACCTACTAACATAATTAAATGGTCAGAAATCGCCATAAAAGTTACTAACTCCTTAATATTATTATGAGACGGCTTCACCATGAACGACTACAGGCCGACTGCAGACTTCTCACGGAGGCGATCGGCGGCGGCGATCTCTCGCGTCCAAACCTGGTCCAGGCCATGGTGCGGAGCGAGAGTGCATGGGAGGCCGTCACCTCCTTCTGCGAAGCAGTAATGCTCGCGAAGGAGGAGGCAGAACGCGTGAGGGAAAGGCAACAGCCGCGCCCTCGCGCCCCTAGCCTCCGCAGGAGACGCCCTGGGCGGCGGGAATCTATCGCCGATTCCCGGCCGCCGTAGGCGCGGGTTTGCGGACGACGAGTAATTAGCAGCTCGCCGTCCGGTAAGGACCAGGCCCGGGTCGACGGCGCGTTGTGTTCCACGCGCGCTTCAAAGAGATGTCAGCAGTGACGGGGTCCAATAGGGCCGAAGCCGCCGGGGTCGCGGGTAGTTCGAAAGAAATACCGTGGGCCTGGCACGGGCAACTGAAGGAACATGGGTGGGTTTTAGTCAGTAAAAGTCTGACACGCCCTCCCGCTCTGCCCGGAGCGGGAGAAGTCATTTGATGATTTCCCATCCACAAAATAAAAAAAAAAAAGAAGACCGACTGCAGAATCCTACCCTGAATATTATAAACATGAAAGTACATAACTCTCTCTGTCTGTCTGTTTCCCTTTCACGCGTCATAGGCTGTATGGATTTCAATGGAATTTGGCACACACACACACACACAGGTAGACGATGACCTGGGTTAGGACAAAATTTATCCCACGGATACACGGGACCGAAAGTATGGTCCCGTGTATCGCAAGGGACCGTATTATCGGGATAAAATACATTCTGACCTTTACGCGGGCGAAGCCGTAGATAAAATCTCGTTGAAATACTTACAGTACAGAATTGGCAACCAACACACACAAAAGTCTCTAATTTTTAGGGTTCCGTGCCTCAAAAGGAAAAAAAACTAAAACCTTATAGGATCACTTTGTTGACCGTCTGTCTGTCTGTCAGTCTGTTAAGACCCTTTCTCTCAGGAACGCGTAGAGGTATCAAGCTGAAATTAATATCAATTCGCAGGTCTATTGTCACTTGGAGCTCTAAAAATCAAGCTTCTAAGACTTAGAATCCAAGTCAACGCAATAAAAAATATGGCCATATAAGCGACATGTTTACTTTTACTCGCAAATAAATCAAAACCCCGTAGGTACTCTTCCCGTTGATCTAAAATCATGAAATTTGGTAAGAAGCAAGTTCTCACAACACAAGTAAAGGAAAAAAAAAATTTTGGGATTACAAACTTAAATTTGCAGTTAGAGAATTGACTGTGACGTAGTATATCAATGTATGGGAGAGCATGCTTTTCAACTACAATGATAAGTTTGTTTTTGAGATAATGTTTTTTCAACTACGGAACTCTTCATTGTGCATGGTTCGACACGCACTTAGCCGGTTTTTTTAATGTAGTTAGCCGTACACGAAGTTTTTCGTTTTCAGCCACCCCGCACCGTAACCTGTAAATTACAAGTTCTTTGTACCTAAAAGTTCGAGAAAGTTCCTTAAAAATTGCCAAGAAACGTCGCAGTCATCGGGACAGCGTCGCCAAAAGTTTGATTACATGAACTAATGAGCCCTGAAGTTACCGCGGCACGTACTTTATAGACTCACGTACTTACGGTACTTACCCCTCCCAGAATTTAAATATTATTGTCCTCGCAGCATTGAACGTTTGGAAATTTTCCTTTGTAATATTTTGTTATCAAAGTACGAAAGGAAACTGAAACTCTAGTTAGGTTGTAGTCTAATATGATGGACCCTTTTTTTTTTTTTGTGGATGGGAAATCATCAAATGACTTCTCCCGCTCTGGGCAGAGCGGGAGGGCGTGTCAGACTTTTACTGACTAAAACCCACCCATGTTCCTTCAGTTGCCCGTGCCAGGGCCACGGTATCTCTTTCGAACTACCCGCGACCCCGGCGGCATCGGCCCAATTGACCCCGTCACTGCTGACATCTCTTTGAGGCACGCGTGGAACACAACGCGCCGTCGACCCGGGCCTGGTCCTTACCGGACGGCGAGCTGCCCATTACTCGTCGTCCGCAAGCCCACGCCTATGCTGGCCGGGAATCGGCGATAGATTCCCGCCGCCCAGGGCGTCTCCTACGGCGGCTAGGGGCGCGAGGGCGCGGCTGTTGCCTCTCCCTCTCGCGTTCCGCTTCCTCCTTCTCGAGCATTACTGCTTCGCAGAAGGAGGTGACGGCCTTCCATGCACTCTCGCTTCGCACCATGGCCAATATGATGGACCCTGTGGTGATGATATTGCAATGATCGTTATCGGGTGTGTTCGCGCGACGGGGTTTCTACCGGGGCGTGGGTTCACACTAATTCACGTGAGCGGATATTTGTTTCTGTAAATTGGTTCAAAAAACACTTTTACACTTAAATTTTTTAAACTTTCGCGATTTGTACACATTATAAAACAACACACACTCACTAGAACTCACACACACACCCCACTTTTACATTTCTTTTTTTTTCGTGTCGATGGTTCTCTTCTTCGATGTTTTTATATTAATTGAGCCCATACTATGGCCACGTTGATCGATCAGTGGCATTCTCTAAGTCATCCGAGGTGCAGGTGAACGGGCACTTAGTGGGGCATGGTCTGATCAGAAGCAAGTCAATAATAAATTATGTTTTAAAACTAAATGTGAACGGTGTTTCCAACTCTGAGAAGAAAGACCAAAACAAATTCAGAGGTCACAGTCTTCTTTAAAGTCCAGACATAATCTTGGTCAGGCCATATGAGGACCACGCAGCTTAGGTTCTAGATGGTCTTTGGAGGCAAAGAACTACACAGCTTTAAGTGGATCTGTCCAGCCATCGCAGATGCAAATAAATCTTCGCTGAGTTTTGCAAAGGCCGATTCCCATCACATTTCTCAACGCATCAAAAATTCTTTAGACAATAATAAAACGAAATATGAGAATTTGCATTAATAAATCACTACTTAACTTCATTAAGACTAACTTCTCAATAAAACACTTTTATTGCCTTAGTTCTTTCTTATTCTAATCTATTTACGAGAGCCCTCTTTCCATGCAGGGCCGCCAACCGTAATCGGATTTGCGCGGACTCCTTCAGGTAGTACCAACATTACCGTTTACTGCTAAGCAGCATTTCTTGAAGTTAGTCGTGAAAGTGAAAGTGATAGAGCAACAGGTGTCTCTCGTCCTTCCTTAGTATGTGTTACTGGGGAAGATAGAAATAGAAGTTTAGTAGGAAACATTGGAGTATATGAAAGAAATGATGATTCTGGGGAAGATACAAAATAATTTATTTGGAAATGCTGGATGATAGAAAGAGTTTAATGTAAGGGTTAACTTTGGTATGCCTGGTGAGGTCCTAGAAGCCCCACATGATAGAAAATATGTCATATCCTTTTAAATACAAAGTTAGTGAACTGTCGCTCTTGGTAGCTTCGGTTTATGAACTAGCCATGCAAACTAACCCCTCACTCTAGTCCGGAGCTAATATGTAGCTTCCTTGTGAATAAGACGTTCGTAAAGCGGTTTGGGGTCTGGTAGACCCCACCAGACATAGGACGTGATGACTTTTATTATCTAAACATCAAACTTTTATTATCATAAAACGTAATTTTCCGCTCTAAAATATTATTTAAAATTGGCACTGTCAGACCCCACCAGGCATGCCAACTATTAAGGACAATTTTAAGGTTTTTAAACTTACTAATGTTAAGATCGGCCACATGAGAAGACTATTTTCATTTTCAAAACCTTCTCTATCCTAAGCACTTCTAACACTGCGTAAATTGCGTTATGTATCCCCTAATGGATGATAGGTTTAATGTAAAATCTAAAACGATTTTAATCTTGTGCTGATGACGGCTTGCCGATGAAAAATGAATACTATCAAAGACATGAAATGCGTTGATGAAAAGGAGCATCACAACATGAGACGAGTGATAGCATTCACCAATGTATCTTTAAATCCACAAAGACTCCCACATTTAGAGTAATACACGTTCCTACCTACGTAAAGTATTATTACCTTACCGAGTAAACAGAGCAACAAGAATAACAAACACAGACCGGTCTGTTACCGTTTGATCTGACATTTTATACTAACGTGTTGGTCTAGAATTGCACCAGTAACAATATACGTCATGTTAAGTAAACTCCCTTTTAAGTCAGTCACTTAAATACTTATACTGGGCTACCGGAAAACCAAATATTGTTCTACAGTTCCGTGGAAATATTACGGAGCATTATGCTCCCGTTTCGACGGGCGTAAAAATATCGCGGCGGGACTCTCAACTCTATGTGTTGAGCCGAGCATTGAGAATTCAACAGAGCGCATCCCGTGCGTGAAAAAACACAATGTTGGAGTTTCAATTCTCGGCGCTGAGCAGTGCATTGAGAATCCAGAGTGCGGAAAAAAATCGCCGCGGGAAAAATTCGCCCGTGCTTACCTGGGTATAAAAGGTAATTTAGTACCACGTAACCACAGTAAATATATGGACAGAAAGGAAAGTACGTACAAACAGCCGAAACGGCACACTCACACAGACGCGCGCACCGGCGCGGCCCCAAGCTATAGTCGCGGTCATAGATATAAGAAAGAAGATGTGCCCAGTTGTTGAAAATGTATCGGACCCTGTTTTAGGGTCCCGTACCCGTAGGGTAAAACGGTACCCTATTACTAAGACTTCGATGTCCGTCCGTCAGTCAACAGGCTGTATCTCATGAACCGTAATAGTTAGACAGTTGAAATTTTCACAGATGATGTATTTCTGTTGCCGCTATAACAACAAATACTAAAAAACAGAATAAAATAAATATTGAATGGGGCTCCCATACAACAAACGTGATTTTTTTGCCGTTTTTATAGATAGTCATACGGAACTGTGAGTCCGACTCGCACTTGGCCGGTTTTTTATATTTCTATGGTCGCGGTGCTCTCAGTATATTTATTGTAGCCTATGGGATTTATTGGGCCGTTACCTACGTTTGTTCTTACTACATATACGTTTGTTCGTAGTTCACTGTCAATATTTATATAGTGACGGAATTGCACTTGTTCATGTTAGTTTACTCCTCTTGTTTGTTAAAGTCTAGCATTTTCTCTACTTCCATTTACCTTCTTCAATTATGGTTTAAAGCGTTTCGCAGCGGCTTTGTAAATATTTTTGCTGAGCTATTTCCGGTAATTCGTTTGTATGCTAAATATAAAATAGTTGATAGATAATGACTTCGTCGTGTCATGATATTTTTGAGAGCGACGCCATATTTATACGTGTAAAATAAATAAATTACATAAACTGTTATGTTCAAAATAAGATTGATTATGGTCTTTGTCATAGTAAAATCAATCTGCCTAGCCTTTTTCCAACTACACACATCAAAAGTGTCTAGGGATCAACATATATTTTTGCAATAACTTTTCTCCTGATTGATATTAATTAAAATTTTCTTTAAGGATTCATCAAATAAAGTGTTTTCGTTTGTCACAGTAACGATAAACCAAGTCACCTTTGCATTAATAAAGAAATTTGCCATTTTCCTAATAAAGGGATTTTTGACATTTGAACCACTAACATTAAAGTTCGAAAAAAAGACTGAAATAACAGTTTTCTTTAAAATTTTATTGGGTAACTTAAACAATTAATAATCCGTGTTTCTACCGCGAACACTAACAACACAAGAACATCGGTTTGGCATACTCAAAATGAGTTCATCCAAATCACGCTGTGGAATGGCCGCCCATGTTCGTTGCAACAACAAAAAAAGGTCTTCTTGCGACTGGATACCCTCCATATTCGGCAGAGCTCTTCTCTGTAGCATATCCCATGCATGCTCAATCGGGTTCAAGTCTGGCGACTGAGCAGGCCAGGGCAGGACATTGATGTTAGCTGCGGCGAGAGTCTGTCTTACAACTCTTGCGGTGTGCGGTCGTGCATTATCATGCATTAACTGAAATAAGGGACCGATTTGCACTTGTAGAGGAACGATGACGTCTGATACAATCGTCTCAGCATAAATTTGAGCGTTGAGGTTGCCTCTGATCCAAATCAACTCAGTTCTTCCGCCGATCCAAATACCCGCCCATACCACCACTATAAGGATGGTGGATGGTGGTAAGGTGGTTCCACCACTATAAGGATGGACTTCCTGGCAGGATTTTAATCGCTGTTGGCGTCCAGGGGTTCTCCAGTGTCGTATACGTCTTGTATCCGGTCTCATACCAAAACGAGACTCATCAGAAAAGCACACGAAACGCCATTGTTCTTCTGCCCAATTTCTGTGTTCAAGAGCCCATTGATATCGAATCCTACGATTGTGCATTGCTATAGGTGGTACCCGTAGCGGTCTTCGGGAATGAAGGTTCACTTCATGCAAGCGGTTTCTGACTGTTTGGTCGCTAATTAAGTTCCCTGAAGAGTGATGAAGCCTCACGGCTAACATCATGGCGGTTATAGTTGGAGCTCTTCGAGTTAAGATTTGAATGTATCGGTCTTGTCTCCGTGTGGTGCAGCGATACCGTCCTCCATGGCGCTCAGCCACGGTACCAGTGCTTCGGTAACGTGTCCAAAGTCGACTGATAACACTCTGACTTGTATTCAGAGCTAAAGCCACAGTACGTTGCCGGGAACCAGCTTCTATCATTCCCACGGCTCTGAGCATTTCTTCCCTGCTTAAATGACGTCGCCGCTCCATAATAACGTTGGTTTTAATCAGTAGTAGGGAAACAGTAGCACTAATAATGTCTTCAATGCGTTGTATGTTTTTATAGGGAAAATATTGACAGCTGATTTTCATCTTTTACTCGAATTTGATTCACAGTTCCTGATTCAAATTATGAAATGCACCAAAAAGGATCCATATAAATTTATAAAATCATAAATTTATTACAAAGCCACATCTCAATCTCAAGAAATCCGCATAAAAATGCTTGATCCCTAGACACTTTTGATGTGTGTATTTTAGGGTCGGCTTCCGGTCTAATCGGATGCTGGGTGGAAAATCTTCAAATGACTTCTCCCGCTCTGGGTGGAAGTGGAGGGCATGTAAGAAAGAAGAAAGAAAAATATTTTATTTGGGACATGTCAGACTTTTACTGACTAAAACCCACCCGTGTTCCTTCAGTTGCCTATGCCAGGGCCACGTTAACTTAATATGAAGAGCATCGGCCCTATCGGACCCCGTCATTGCTGACATATCTTTGAGGCGCGCGTGGAACATAAGGCGCCGTCGACCCGGGCCTGGTCCTTCCCGGAAGGCGGCGTTTAGCTAACGCTAAGCTACCCATTTCTCGCCGTCCGCAAAGGATCGACCCCTGCGGCTGTTATTACTTAGCTACGAGCTGTCTTTGTGAATTAAGAAACATAATTATCTATTGTGATAGATATTTAGCTTTTACTAAAGTTCATTATTGTCTAATTACTTTCTCAGGAGTGACAAAGCAATCTTTACCACAAAGAAAGTCATTAAGTATAACATTACCGACGGAATATTGTTAAGATCTTTTCTGTTTCTGAACTCCGGAAGACAGTAATTAGGAGTAATAATTTTCTTATTATTCAATAATGAAGAACATAGAAATACATCGTCAAGAAAAGTCAACTGGGAGTTTCATTTTCAATAACATAATAATCAGCATATAATGTTCCCACTGCTGCAACACAGGCCTCCTCTCGGTTAGAGGGAGGGGGCCGTAATCCACCATGTGGACCCAGTGTGGGTTGGTAGACGTCACATGTCTTCGAATTTTTGGTTCTAGAACGTTTCCTCACGATGTTTTCCTTCACCGTTTTGAGAGCAGTGGTGATGAAATTATTTACACAAAGTAAAGCACCTCCCTAGGTTCGAACATAAGACCTACAGTCCAAGCCTAAGTCGCGGCTGTTGCCACTGTGCCATCACTGCTTCTTTGAAAATAATGGTTTTATGAAGTGACATTAAGTTTTCAAAAATATATATTTTGTCAGTGGCCTTTTTCTCTTATTCATTTTCAATAATAAAAGCAAAAGACACAATACATATTATTTTGAAAACTTAATGCCACTTCATAGAACCATTATTTTAATAAATGACGACCCATTTAGTCGTTTGACTATTATTTGCCGCCATGTTATGTATTTAAAATCCATGGATACTCGCCTCGTCCGTCCCCACAATCAACTAGGCCTATCGTTGTCCACTGCTGGACATAAGCTACGCCACAGCACTCTGTCCACCGCACACAGTCTGACTCATCCACGTTCTTAAAAGTCGTCGGTCCATCTAGCGGGGAAGCGTCCCTCACTACGCTTACCGATACGGGGTCTCCACTGCAGAACTCGTCTGCTCCACCAACCATCGGTCCTTCGACAAACGTGGCCAGCCTACTACCACTTCAGTTTGCTTACTCTGCAAGCTAGGTCAGTTAACCTGGTTATTTTCCGGATAATTTAATTCCTGATTTTATCATTCAAAGAAACTCCAAGCGCAGCCCGCTCCATAGTGCGCTGAGCGACCTTGAATTTGTAAACTAGCACGATCAATGCCAATGTCCAAGTTTCGGCACCATAAGTCATAGTCACAGAACAGATAAAGAGACCTCTTTATCTTTTCTGTGGTCATAGTCATAACGTATGTGACTAAAAGAGTGATGAATACAAATGTTGATAAGAGTATTCTATCGTGTTCTTTTCCGTCTGTATGACTGCGTTATTTTTCTCAGTTAGGCAACGGGTTTGATGCGGATTTCTTCATCATTTAGAGAATTTATTCCGAAAGGCTGATGTTTTTAATACAATAGTTCCTGCCCGCGTCTTCCTCAAAAATTGGGCTATCAAATGCAAAAATAATCTTTCAAATCCGACTCGTAGTTCAAGAGATTAGCGCGTTCAAACAAACAAACCAAAAAAACAAACGCTTTATTATTAGTATATATATTATTCATATTAAACTAACAAAAAAAATAAAAAAATCATGATCAAGTCATAAAAACTATGCGAATCAGGGGCGGGTTGTAAGTTTAAATAGGAATATACAAAGTAAGAAGCCAACTGATTCTGAACAAACAGTTCATAATTACCAACATCTGTTACTTGAATACATCAGTGCTCCTTGCCCCGGAATCAATCGATCAAATAATGATTGATGGCTGACCCCTCTTAGTTGTAATATTATGCAATCGATGTCAGACATCTAGATTGATCTGATCAGTCGGTTATTAACTTGTTCTTTAACTATCGTGTATTTAGCTGTTTAAGTGTGAATTAACTGTATTGTTCTGTTTAGATTGATCTCTCCACGCTCAGCCTGCATTCTTAAAAAACTTTTTTACAAAAAAATACAACCGACTTCCAAAAACAACACTACAAAGTGAAAAATAACTTTAATTTCGGAAGTCGGTGTCTGATTAAATATATTTTCGTTTTTGCCACCGACTTCCGAAATTAAAGTTATTTTTCACTTTGTAGTGTTGTTTTTGGAAGTCGGTTGTATTTTTTTTGTAAAAAAGTTTTTATTTTTCACTTTTTAGAGGTTCACATGTGCTTACCCCTTCACAGCGTACTGGCGTGATGTTATGTTATGAACTGGTGTGAACAACAAACAGACATGAGACTTCAGCAATCCCAGTCTATATTTGCTATCATTTATTGAGGAGTTCCGTTGCCTATCTCAGAAGTTCTTCATCAGATCTTCACCAAATTGAAATGGGACCACTCCAAGAAAGTACTCTTCCAAAGACTATCCAAATCGCTTCAAGTGTGCCTATAAAATTGGAAGAGTTCTCTCTATTTCTCCAGGATCCCATCATCAGATCCTGACTTGATGATCATGGGACCACCTGGGAAGTATACCCTTTCAAACAAAAAAAAAATAATCCAAATCGGTCCAGCCATCTTCGAGTAATCGGGGAACATACATAAAAAAAAATTAAAAAAAAAAAAAGGTTCCGACGAATTGATAACCTCCTCCTTTTTGAAGTCGGTTAAAAATGAATAAAGACAACACAAGAACAACAATTTCACCAGTCATGTTTAAAAGTCCTATGTAATAGGGGCGAGTCTATTGTCATCAACCGGGCACAAATCCAGATTCTGTGCTGCATCTGCTGAGGCATTCATAATGAAGAAAGCCAAGAAAACTATTCCTGATCTGGAAATTAAATCCAGGACCTCATGATCAGCAGTAGCGCTTGCGGCCACTAGACCAACGAAGCAGTCAAGAATTTATTACAAAATAAAACTAATGAGCTCCTTCGCAACACTGTCTTCCTGGCAACGCATCCAGAAAACTGACAGCATTGCAAAGAACAAGCTCTCCTTCTATTCACAAAGACCGCTTCTAAGTATTCTACCTCACTAACAATTTCTAACCCTATTAAGAAAGTTTAAAACAATGAACGCAAGATAAACCAGCGTAATTATTAGTTAGTGGTCTGTTCTAATAAAGTTATTATCTTCTTTGATCTTTATGAAGTTCGACAACTTTACTACCTATTCAGACTTCATTCATTTGTTCCATAACTTGTACCAATCTTCTGTTTTCCTGGTATCTTGTAACCTCAGTATGTCGGTTTACTGGTTTGCTGACAATGTAGGTTACAAATACATTCACAGTCTAATAACACACACAGTTATAATTTATAGGACAGCTCTTAGTTCTAATGTGAGTCTCGTTTAGTATTAGGGCCGTCTTTGTAAATACTTTTATTAGTTTTTGTGAATGAATGTGTTGATATTGTCACTTTGACAAAGATCTCGGTCGCTATAGTACTTGAATAAGGCAGCATGTACAAAATCAGGTTCATTATCTTAAAAGTTGGTAGGTACAGTTCTGTAAAGTTAACTTGGAAACACTTTTAATTTATAACTAGCTTTTGCCAGCGGCTTCGCCCGCGTGGATGTCGGAAAATATCCCACGGGAACGTACACTACCGGAAATTCCTTCCTTATTCTTTGTTTACATTATAAAGGGAACCTCTGTGCAAAATTTTTGCGCTCTAGGTCCAAAGGTTTGGGCTGGGCAATGATGAGTTAGTCAGTCAATCAGTCAGGACTTTTCTTTTTATATAATTGTTCCGAGCAATACACGCAGATTATCACATTGAGACGCCTGTCTTTTTTTGCCGCCTATGTCGAGGAAGCTTCAAGGCATACCTACTTAATATAAATAAAAGGAAAAATCAGGTATAAAAAAGGCACGACCACATTCTTATTACGTTTAAACCCATTACTTACGAACTTACTGCCCGCAATTCTAAGTGCAGTAGAACATATGAAACGCTAACTACAATATAGTGAGTACTGTGAGTAGCTCGAAGTTTCACGGACAGCGGTTAGGAACTTTCCACATGCACGGAGAATGTCAATAGGGCCACAGGGAGCAGCTAACTTTAATAACTGCTCTACGTATATTTACATGTGATGTTTTGTACGCTCGCGAAATTGTTTGCGAACAATTTCGTGTGGCAGGGCCTTAGTAATTGGTTTATGGATGACTAAAATTGAGAGAGTGAAAGTTGGATGCGAGTTGGTTAAAAGTTAAGAAAAAATGCTCATTCTGGTAACGAATAATTACGAAAAATGGGTGGTATAAGGGAGCAAAAAGTGACTTGTAGTTTTGAACCTGCAACCACTAATAAAAGTGGTGTCTAATAATTAGCTAAATTAATTTCGTAACTGACTTTCGAAAAAGAATCTATTTTTTTTAAATCATGAAAATTACGGATTCTCAATAAATATCGAGCTACTCGTAACCAGTCTGTCAGTCGCCAACGGACTCTGTGTCCTGTACGAGTAGAAAGTTTAATTGCTTTTACGGAACTTATAAAATGAGTTGGACGGTGAAAACACACATTCATGTCAGTTTCATGATTTGGTATGACCACTGTTCTGTTCCTTCGTATCATTCTCCTGCCCTTATCCCAATATATTTGGGGTCGGCGCAACATGTCCTTTTTTTCCATAGGTACTTCTCTATTATTCATCATCTCGGTAGTCACCCCCTTTCTAGCCATGTCATCTTTCACACAATCCATCCATCGTTTCTTTGGTCTTTCCCTACTCTTATAGCCATTTCATACATTCATACTCAAAACTTTCCTCACGACATTTTTCTCACTCCTCCGCATCACATGCCCATACCATGACAACCGATTTCCGCACAACTTTTCAGTCACCGATGCCACTTTCAGACTTCCTCTTATGTTCTGTTTCTTCGTATAATATTCACAATCAGCCTTTTCCCAACTATGTTAGGGTCTGCTTCCAGTCTAACCGGATGCAGCTGAATACCAGTATTCTATATGGAGCGACTGCCTACCTGACCTCCACAACCGAATTACTGGGTAATACGATACCCCTTGGTAAGACTGGTTGTCAGACTTACGGGCTTCTGACGGCCCGTAACGACTGTCAAAGATCCACGAATGGCAGCCGGGACCACGTGCTTTCCCAGGCGCGGAGGAGTCTCGGTATGTAAAGATTGTCATCCATCCACGGACCAACCCCGGCAAGCGTAGCTTATCCTGATGGATCGATCCGTACGACTGTTATTACTTAGCTACGAGCACCTCTTTTTTAAAATATTTAATCATGTAAGCAATATTAATATCTACTACTACTACTACTATTTATAAGTGAAATAAAGGAATTAATAAGAGATTAGATTGATAGAATAAAACCCAACAACAGTTCTCATTTACCCGAAGCTAATTAACTGTTTACTAAGTAGGTACCCAATTTATCAGATCCAGGCATATTCCAGCGTATTTGTAAGCCGCTTATGAGAGATACGGACTAATCCCAATTGTTTGTACTATAATAGTACAATCAAATTGCTAATTAAATATATTATATTCATGAACACTAATATTTGAGTTCTGGATTTTAGGAATTTGTTTCGTATGATTTTGAGATTACACGTGTGTCGAAAATTTTATAAATATCCTTGAGACAATTTAATGACGTTAAGGTATCCTAAGATAAGGTAGGTATGAAGATCAAATTTTGATAAAACAGCTAAATTGTGTCTAAAAATATCCATATTGAGTTCAGAGCATCACGATAATGATGAAGTATTCACAAAAAACGCTGATGTGTATAAATAAAGCTTCATTATAAATGTTTGAAAACAAAACAAATTGTTGATAAATCATCTAAGAGAATATATTGGCTTTCAAAGTAAAGTGAATAGAAATTCATTTCTACGAGTGTTCTTACTTATTAATTACAAACCAAAGAATTCATGAATGTAAGATATTTAAAGCAGTGAAAATTAATCATGTTACAACAACATTGAGTCATCATCTGCCTAGCCTTTTCCCAACTACGTTGGGGTCGGCTCCAGTCTCACCGGATGCAGCTGAATACCAGTATTTTACATGGAGCGACTGCCTATCTGACCTCTACAACCCACTTACTGGGTAACACATACCCCTTGGTAAGACTGGTTGTCAGAATGATCATAAAAAAGTTGTGTAAAGATGATCACCCTTCCACGGACTGACCGCGGCAAGCATAGCTTAATCTGATCGATCGATCCGTGCAGCTGTTATAACTTATCCACGGGCCCCTCTTCAACTACTTTCAGTGTCAGACGAAAATCTGTTAAGACAAACGTTCTTCCTCTTCGTGACACTCTTGTCAGAGCGGTCGTGGTCTTCATGTAGTTTCTTGTACAGGGGCTGATGTGATTCTCCTCACGATTTCTCGGCATCTACTCCGATTTTTGGTGTTTTTAGTGCATTCATCCCACTGCGGATTTAATTCGGTTAGTCCATCTCATGCGTGAGCGTCTGCGTCACACAAAGATAAAATTAAAATACTTTAAAGCTTATGTAAATTCTTTTGGACCATGAATGTTGGTACCGAACCCTTTGTCAGCTTAGTCAAGGTCTGCAGGATTAGTTGGTTTAGGCACTCCTACCGAAACCACTCAGAATTAAAAGGCCAAACCAAACCTTTATTTCATTGTACAGGGTGACCAGGTGGGATATACACAGCTTTTTTGCCACCATTCTGATTTGGCGCCAAATGAAAAAAAAAAATCTAGAAATTATTTGATATCCATTATTTACTTAAAATACGGCAAATTTTTTCTATACCTTTTTTTATTACCACCACTTAACTTAATAACTTCAGTAATTTTTCTTAAACGGATTGAAAACGACCCAATTTTTGATAACAATTTAAATAAATAAATTAACACCACTTGTATTGTATTATAGAGTACTAGTCGGCATTATCCCACGGGAACCTACTACTGGGATAAAAAGTATCCTATGTGTCCAGTATCCAGGTTATAAACTATCTGTGTGCCAAATTTCATCCAAATTTGTTCAGCCGTTTTTTGCGTGATTAACAGACAATCCAAACAAACAAACTTCCACATTTATAATATTAGTAGGATTTCGCGACAGGTCCTGACCCTTTTTCTGTTAAGGATGATTGTGTCCTGGTCAACCTGGAACAATAAAAGCAGAATATTTCTGACTTTTTTAGTGGGATATCTTATAAAGTACACGGAAAATTGATGATAAACTCGACAGAAAGCCATTGCATTTTTAAGTAGCAGACTGGTGGAGATTTGGCAGATGTAATTTTTCATGCAAAAATTTTCCAAGGCTCTTTAATACAATTATGAAAAAATAACTTATAATTTTCGTTTGTAATAAAAAAAAAAACAATTCAATATTCTCTACCTCTGAGTTAGTACCTTGTTGTTCATTATGCGTTTTTAGGACTGAACGTAAAGAGTAGCTTTAAAAAATGATATATGAGTAAATACCTACCTAACTGTGTCTTTCTTTTTTTAAAGATTTTTTTTTTATGAAATGCTTCTTTGTTCTTTTATGTTTATGAATAGTTGGTCTAAACACAGCATATCATCGCAACATTTACATGATTTCTTTTAATAAGACAGGTCTGCAGGCGCAAATTCAGCAGGATTATAATTACTAAAATATAAAAATAATTACTTTATAGGCAGGAGGATGAGGATGACATAATAAATTCGTATTCAGTCGCGCTTATAAAACCTCAGAGAAGAGAGAATACCTCAATATTTTGTACATAATAATTTCATTTTTAAATCGTCTTACAGCACCTGACGTTTCGCCGTTAAGGTATAATTAACATATATTCAACGTAAAATATTAATTTGTGTAGAAGTTATACAGTACGGATCTCATAGAGTATTCCATGTAACAGATCCTTGATTCGACTTAATGATTGAATAACCCCCAAATTGTATGTTAGTACTTAGTTCAGAATTTACACCTTTCAGGTAGTTCTTACATGTCCACTATTATGAAGTTTTATAAACAACATCTGCATCAGCCGTTTCTCACTAGTTGGGATGTTGGGATCGGCTTCTAGTCTAACCAGTAGAATACCAGATACCAGAATATTTTACATGTAGCAACTGCCACAACCCAATTACTGGGTAACACGATACCTTGGTGTCATGAGTTTTATATACATAAGTACCTACGTAATTAAAATACCATTTATTTACGAGTATCATACTGCCTAGTTGGTCTAGTGTTCGCAAGCACTACAGCTGAGCATGAGGTCCCGGGTTCGATTCCCAGGTCGGGCATAGTGTTAGATATTGGGATTTCCCATCAGGGATTTCTCAGTAGCAGCCCGTAGTCTGAATTTGTGCCCGGTTGATGGCAATAGGCTCGCCCCATAATACATGGGACTTAAATGGCGAAATGTGGGGTACACCTCTGCCTAACCTGTCGGCGATTACAAGGTGTCATTGTTCGATGGCTTCACAATGACGGTTTGATGGACATAACACTATTCAAACACGATAGACAGAACTGTCAAATACACATAAAATATTTACAGACTACCGTATCTTTGGCCATCACGGTGCCATTGACACATTACAGTGGACCAGACTACAAATATTACAATAGTCTTATTATGGCGTTTCAATGGCACTACAGTGGCAAGTCAATGACCATAGATAATTTGTGGAATACCAAATGTCATAAACTATTCTATTGAGCCACTACTGACATACAACCGACACACTATTGACAAGTTGGTTACTTTACAGAATTGGGCCATTGGCAAGTGTGATTTTATATTAAATGGATTGTCGAAATATTACCGATGATAATAAATATGTACATAATATAAAATTAAAATCGCATTTCCTATTCATACTTATCTACTCCATCTCTTATGAAAGTTCAAAACAAATATGTAGTAAGCAAGTTTATTACGATAATGGACCAAGTGTGGCTTATCTACAAACGCATTAGCTTGGTAGGTACTACAGCCTCAGGCCTCAGGGGACAATGTTATTATGGCAGATCTTAGACATAAGCGGGTAAACAATTACAGGTTAATTGTTATTTTAATTACAAAACATAATAATAGGTCTTTACCTATGAAATTGCCGTTTTGTATGAAAAAATTTAAACGAATTTTTTTCATGCATTTTTTATTTGTATTAATCGAAGTAATCACCCATGCAATCAATGCATCTTTGCCAACGCAGTGGCAGTTTATTGATGCCCTTCTTAAAGAAATCAGCTGAACGGGAGGCAACAAATTCTTCAAAGGCATTTTGTACTGCCTCTCGGGTATTGAATTTTTTTCCCGCCAAGAAGTTATCCAAATTCTGGAAAAAGTAGTAGTCTGTAGCCGCAAGGTCTGGTGAGTAGGGCGGATGACGGAGAGCTTCCAACCCCAGTTCTTGCAACTTGGAGACCGTCTGCTGTGCAGTATGAGGTCGCGCGTTGTCGTGCAGGAGCAGCGGAGACGAGCGATTGACCAATGCTGGTTGGAGATGTGCCAGCTTCTCCATCATTGTGTTCAGTTCTTCACAGTACACATCTGAAGTAATGCTCACCCCGTTTAGTAAGAAGCTGTGATGAATCACACCGGCGCTAGACCACCAAACAGTGACCATCACTTTTCTAGGGGTGTTTTCGTTTAGGGCATTGTTTAGGTGCTGAACCAGGATCCAACCAACTTGCTGAGCGCTTGCGGTTATCAAACAGAATCCATTTTTCATCGCAGGTAACAATGCAGTTCAAAATTCCTTCATTTGTGTGTCTGTCGAGCAGTGCAAGGCACGTCTCGACGCTTACTTCGCGCTAGCGATCATTGAGTTCGTGGGGCACCCATTTGTCAAGCTTTTTTACCTTGCCAATTTGATGCAAATAGACCAATATTGTTCTGACGCTAACGTCGAAAGCTGCTGCTAATTCAGCCGTAGATTGTGTATCATCAGCTTCCACAATCGCCTTTAATTCGTCATTGTCGACCAAAGTCTTCGGACGACCGCGAGGTTCATTTTTCAGGTCGAAATTTCCAGAACGGAAGCGAGCAAACCAATAACAAGTGGTGCGTTGGTTTGTAGTATTAGCTCCGTAAACGTCGTTGATGTTGCGTGCCGCTTGTGCCGCGTTGCTGCCACGATGGTACTCATATTCCATAATTACTCGAATTTTTAACGTATCCATGATGAAGAAAAAGATTGAAATGCGATGAAAATGTAACACTAATCAATAAACAAATGACTACTTTTGGAAAAAAAAATCCATGTTTTTAAAATAAAATTAATTTGAAATTAGAATTCTTAGCCAAACAAAAATTATTTTGATTTGAAATGGCCAGTACTGCAGAACGGCAATTTCATAGGTAAAGACCTATTATTATGTTTTGTAATTAAAATAACAATTAACCTGTAATTGTTTACCCGCTTATGTCTAAGATCTGCCATAATAACATTGTCCCCTGAGGCCTGAGGCTGTAGTACCTACCTAGCTAATGCGTTTGTAGATAAGCCACACTTGGTCCATTATCGTAATAAACTTGCTTACTACATATTTGTTTTGAACTTTCATAAGAGATGGAGTAGATAAGTATGAATAGGAAATGCGATTTTAATTTTATATTATGTACATATTTATTATCATCGGTAATATTTCGACAATCCATTAAAGGGATATAGGAGAGAACCTGTCATGACCCATATGCAAATGTCAACCATTTTCGAGTAATTTTGTGTATATATATATATATATATATATATATATATATTTTAAGATATCTGCGATAAACAACTTTAACAAATTCATGATTTTTTTTTATTATTATTATCTGCTTGCTAACAATTTAATACATAGGTAATAATCATCCATAAAATGACAATTATCTTTAATAGTTGTTCGCGACGACGCATCATCAAAACATGCAAAGTTTGGCGTTTCCATAGTGTCGGCGGCGAGACCCTATCTGGCGCACGCTAGCGCAAGTAGTGGAGGGTCCGCCATCGTATAACGTACCGAGTCGCGAGTGAGTTACGTTTTTGTTCGCTACGATGCGTCACCAAACAGTTGTTTATAGCTTAATTTAGTCAAAAATAACATTAAAATCAATTTAAATAGTGTTTTATAGTTAAAAAACAGTGAAAAATAGTGTTTCCTAAGGAAAACGTAAGTACCACCCCTATAAACTCCAATTAAGTGGGCTACCTAGCCGAAATTTATAGTTTAGTTGGTGCGTCCAGGTACCCTAGACCAAGACCTAGCCCTGGACGTACCATTATAGTCCTGAAAAGCCTACTTGATTGGATTTATAGGGGTCGGAAACTTTAATTTGCTGTTTTTAGGTGACTCGTTCTAGCAATTTAGGTTTTCAGGGCCTGTCACGCCCTGAAAAATATAGTTGTAATCGTGAATTTTTCATAGTGTTTTAGGTCATTAGACCAGCTTGAGATACCTGCTTACCCCGTTGAAATATCTTCTTTAGTTATCGAATAAAATAGTTTGAAAAATAGTTTTAAATCAAAATAATTAACATTTTTGTGTTTACACGCTGAAATCTTTTCAGCAAATAAAGGTTACAGGAATTGCAGGTGTCTCAATCGCTGGATAATTTAATGACGATTTTAATGGTATATAATATGATGTAATTATAGCCATTTTTCAGCAGCTTATAAGCAATTTTGTAAAATTTTTGAATAAAAATAAACTTGAAATCAGGAGACGGTTCGCGGTTCTCGTTAAGGTAAAGTTTTGAGGTACCTTAGCGCGCAACCGAAAATACAGACTCGTAGCCATCGGCATGGTACCTTTTACATCGTTCTGTTCCTGAAGAGTTACGCAAATCGTCTCCTGAAATCTCCTGAAAACATCAAAATCGCTGTTATTATTTCATCTTCAAGAAACCCTTCCCCGTCAAGACTTCACACATAGCTACTGGTCGCCAGTCTGCAGTTATCCTGAGCCTATAGGTGCAGGACGTCAGCGCCGTTTGGACTAGGAGGCCTAACCTCAAATAGGGATACACCTGGATAGGCATTACACACTCCTTCAACGTGTCCTACGACCCCGGCCCGCTCCGCACATTTTCTGGTCCTTACGAGCCGGATAGCAACTGGGACCGTGTCCAACGATCACGCCCGTCCAGTACAATAGTTTTTAAATCAGAACTACATAACGTTTTTGTATTATCGAGCAGGTTTTTTGTTTAAAATGGTCGATTTCTGCAAAAAAAAAATGGTTGACATTTGCATAGGAGTCATAAGGGGTCATTTGCTTGTAAACGACCTCTCCTACATCCCCTTAGTGGATTTTCGAAATATTACCAATAACCCAGTCTAAAGATACTGAAGTTTCTGTTGCCATGAACGAGTCATTTAAACATCTAGTGGCATTTAACTCTACACTAAATACAGACTTTCGTACACGATTTAGCTGCAGCATCTTTCTATCAATAACATTGGAATCAAATCTTTACCTCCGTACTCACGTTTCAAACTGCAAAACAAACCCAGTCTAGTCTACACAGCTAAGTCTAAACAAACCCTCGTTCCCAGGCTTTGTTCCTATTTTTATTTGCTAGACGTGTGTGGGACGTATCTGTCCCTATCTTTCCGCGCCATTCGCCGACGACGATGCTAACGCAACGGCCTCAGGATGATAGGCTTACGGCTAAACTCGATGCAATCTCTGTGCCGACCGCATTAGTGCAACTAAATGGAGTTTGTGCTATTTATATCAAATGTTGTTTTTGTTGACGTTACACTGTGTGGGAAGCCTTATTTACTTTGTGCAAAGCTGAATCTGAAGACCTAGCACGAATTCAAAACGCGACGTTACATAAACGAAACGTAAATTCGAACGATTTCAAAACTGAAAATACGAAGTAGTGTTTTGCACATAATTATTTACTTAGTTTCAAAGCGTATTCTATGGATGGTATTTATTGTGCATATAGCAAAAATTTAAACCAAAATGCTTTAAAATTATTATATTTTCAATTCAAAAATCGTTAAAATTTACGTTTCGTTTACGTCGGTCAAGCGTTCGTGTTAGTAGAGCACGTGTTCTCTAGTGGTGTCTTACTTATTTATTACAAAAGTAGAATTAATAATAATAAAATTTATTTATTTCCAAAAAAAGAGAAGGTTACAGACTTATATATAAACCTTGGTTAACAAAAAGGTAGTGGTAGTAAGCAAGTACGGAGGAATAAGCTATGCTGCAGAAATCTGTAAACAATAATTGGTGAGCCCTGCCTCTTAAACTAGGGTTACCTGTATCTTAAGAGACAGTGTTCAGCTATGGGGTTAATGCAATAAGATTTATACAACTTGTGGTTTGTGTCGATCTACCTAGTGATTATAATTTTTAATTTAGCTTAGTTTACAAGTTTATAATTAAAATAAAGAAGGGAAAACAATTTAATGCATGCAAGAGTGTGTGTGTGTGGATGTATGTGTGTGTATGTTTGTAGTGTGTAATTCAGCTCATCAAAGTAATTTAACCTACCTACCAAGCTTAAAAAAGGAACTAACTTACGTACCTATACGAGAAATATCCAGAATGATCAAGTGCATTGTATAGTTCTGGAAGTAGGCGGACCACGCGTCGGCACGTCGTCAACCGGTCTTGTGCTTCTCGCATCATCACATCCAGCTGATTCCTGCGGCCTTCACAAGGTCATCGGTCTACATTGTGGGAGGCTTTCCAACGCTTGAACTTACCTACTAGTGTGAAGGAGAGAAAGTTAGGTGGCTGTTTAAACCTAAACACCTACGATTGCGAGAAAATTCTGCGATATACAATGTTTCTTAAGTTTTTGGCATAATTGTAAAGTTTATTTGTGTGTTGCAAATTGCAGGTCAACGTCAGGTTGTATGTTGACCAAAATATTATTCGCGACCATAACAAAAATGTATATTTACGTAATCACATCTCTAAGTTAGATTTGATCTAAAAGGTCATGATTTCGGAAACCATGACATTTTGATCAAGGTACAGCCTGACGCAAACCTGCAGATTACAAAAAACGCAAGAATATTATTTTGAATTTCTCGGGCTATCTTTGCGTATCCACCTTAAGAGGGCTGTGGCATTTCGTCACCTCTCTCAGTCACACGAGACCAATTTTTTAAGAATGTTAAATGAAAAGATGCTTTTTTTGAAAAATGTAATCAATTGGCGAACTAATAAAAATATCTCATACATCCCCCAGACACAATTAACTGTATCTGGGGGATGTTTGACCGTTACGATTGATCTGGCTGCTTACAAATAGTATTGAAATAGTTCCCCGAGTATCATTATATAAAAATTAGGACTCATCAGTAAGATGACGTCATTTTTTGCGAGCTTTAAAGCGTCTGGCGGAAAAAACCGCTGACGGGAAATGTCTAACAGTATTGATTATTAATTATTAACAATATTCTGTAAAACATACAATAAAAATCAGTAGTCAGACGTTAAGAAAAGTAAGTAATATTTTTACGTAATTTTGGTACCTGATACCTAAAAATTGGCCGTCGGCCCAAGCCAGCAGGTATGCGTACGTTCAGAGTACATACTAACACTACTATATGCCATACAATTTGTTAATCAGAAAATAAGTAAGGTGAGGCGGCCATGGGATCTTGCTCTATTAGTAGAAACTATGGTCTGTTTATTAATCTCGGAGACTAAATTGACAAGTGAAAATGTTAAAATGTCCTTTAAGATAATGTGATGTGAGCCAGTTTGACATTTGCACTTGTCAATTTAGTCTTCTAGATTAAAAAATGCACATTATGGTGAAGTGAAATTGAAGTGAACTGTCAATAATGTCAATCCCTAGCATCAGATGAAATCACAGCTCACTTCATCTGTTTTTACGTTGAGATTTTTACACCGGCCCCGGCACCGGTTTTTTTTAGACCGACAGATGCTAGGGATTCACACCATCAACAGCTAACTTCACCTAAGTTTTCACGTTGAGTTTTTTACAGAATAGACCGGCAATGCTAGGGATTAACAGCACTGACAGCCACTTCACCTAAGTTTTCACGTTGAGGTTTTTACAGAATAGACCGGCAGATAATAGGGATTCACACCATTGGCAGCTCACTTCACCTAAGTTTTCACGTTGAGATTTTTCCAGAATATATCGGAAGGAAAATTATATAGAAAGGACGCAGCTCAAGTGTTCTAAGAAAAAGAATTCAAAGTAAAATAGAAAGGAAAACAAAAGTTGTACAAGCTCTTATTTACATTACCAAATCGGTGTAAAGGGTTCGGCCATTTTTGTACAAACATAAAGCCTTAACTTTAGGAAATCGGTGATGCTCGGTAATTGGGGTCGGGAGGTTAATCTGTGGAAAATACGGATATTGAAAGCCATTTTAGGACCCGCCAGTATAGGTACCGATACCCTAGGTAGATGATGGAGGTAGGTACCTTTTATTTCTTTTTTTTTTTTCGTGGATGGGAAATCATCAAATGACTTCTCCCGCTCTGGGCAGAGCGGGAGGGCGTGTCAGACTTTTACTGACTAAAACCCACCCGTGTTCCTTCAGTTGCCCGTGCCAGGGCCACGGTATCTCTTTCGAACTACCCGCGACCCCGGCGGCGGAGGTAGGTACCTAACACAAGAAACGGTTGAAAAGAACAATTAAATGTATAGAAAAGTAGACATTTTAATACCCACCATAGACTTGTTGAAGACAGAAAAAAATTTATTGTCTTCAACAAGTCTATGGTGAAGACAATAAATGTTTTCTGTCTTTTTCTTAATTTTTTTTAATTAGGTACTTACCTATTGAAATCTGTCAGTGAAAGGTTGCCTTTTATTACTTTACCTAGTTTCCCTTGAACTTATATGTTTTATTATTCGTAACACATTTAGTTGGTAACCTTAAATCATAAGTCATAACCTAAGGAGATGGAGTAATAAAAGTAATGAAATGTTCGTATGCTAATAAAAACGGTCTTACCTTAGGCTGTTCCAGTTATTTGCATAGATAGGCTTTATGTTGTAAAGTGTTTATAATGAAAAAAGCTAGCCATTCCAGCTTTTTCGAAATGCCTGTCTCCATCTGCGTAGCCTTTTCCCAACTATATTGGGGTCGGCTTCCAGACTAACCGTATGCAGCTGAATACCAGTATTTTACATGGAGCAACTGCCTATCTGACCTCCACAACCTGGTTGTCAGACTTTCCGGCTTCTGACGACCCGTAACGACTGTCAAAAGATCCACGAACGACAACCGGGACCAGCGGCTTAACGTGCTTTCCGAGGCACGGAGGAGTCTCGAAATATAAAGATGGTCACCCATCCACGGGCCGACCCCGCCAAGCGTAGCTTAACCTGATGGATCGACCCGTGCGGCTGTTATTACTTAGCCAGTGCCAATCATCGAAATATCTATCTTTACGAAACATGGACCTCTTGCAGCACGCATCATAATTCTGTCACACTCGCCCACACACACACACACACATAGGTACCTACACAAAACACGCACTTTGTGCACCTACTGCTGTCGTTCTGTAAAATGGCACATACCTATTCTTTCTTTTTTTTAAATGTAAAATTAACTTAGTAATTATTATGTAACTTAAATTGTTTTGTGTAAGGGCTGATTTTTCATATGACAGTTTGACATATTTTCCATACAAAATTCAGATAAGAGTTATCTGACTACTCAAATCAACAAAAAAAAGAAAGATGGCGCGCCGCGAACATCAAAAGTAAAGCCACAAAACCAAGCTCCTGCAAGTAAAATACACCCTCACGCACACACATACAACTAAAACCACGCTCACCGCTCTTAGTACGAGACGAGCCGTCGTCTAGTAAACATAGATAAAAAAAAATCACATAAAAAGTCTCACGGAATCACTTTTCTCTTACTTGATAACATCGTTTTTTTTTATTAAAAAATCTATAAGTTTTATGTTACTGGGAACAAAAAACGTCAACGAACGAACGCAGTGACATAAAGTGCGAGGGTTGCCATAATACGATTTAAAATTTCCCTATTCGATTAATCATGTCATCTTACCCACACAATATTATTCCCCAAATTATAGGGAAACAATTTAACAAATGGCAGCCCTTCGAATCACACATAGATAAAAAGGTGGCTTCACTTTAGATTTTCGCGGCGCGCCATCTTGCTTTTTTTGTTTACCTGAGTTTGACTATTGAAAAAATAGTCATTAAAGTAATAAAAAGAGATAGTGAAGTAACCTAGCCAACATTCGATCTTTAAAAACGTCATTTAGAAGAAACGTGGAAGTAGGATGTCGTAATTATTGGGAGCGAAAAAAGAAATGACGAAGAAAACTTGCCTAACTAGCTAAGTTTTTACGAGTTACTTGCGGAATGCGAATAACCTATCTTTCACTTTTTACCTTCGTTACCTAATACTATTCAAACTGGTTCGTCAAGTAATTTTGGAAAAGCGAAGTGTCCTAGTAGGTACAGACATTTTTGCTTACAAGTTTTTTTCACTACATCTATTGAAGTTAGGAATTATTCCATACGCGCCTCCTATTACTTACTGGGTTCTGGACAAGTGAAAACCACCTTTGAAAAATCATTTGACACAACAGTCCGCCTCTATACTCACTTCGGGAACTAATATTTCAGGAGGTGAGTTCAATTAAATACAGTTGAATAGTTTCGTAGAACGGGAGAAGCTTTCGACCTTCTGGGTAACTAAACATTTTCCCTAGAAACTTCGTAGGTACATAAATAAATTAACAATTCCTAGAGAAATTGTCTGGAATTAACTAATATTTTGGTTAAATGTCGTACTGGGAATGGGCACCCCGTTTACTCAAACATAGTGGTTTAAATTTGTCTCTGAGATTAACGGTCGCGGTTCGTAGTTTCGAACCTTATTTGTAAGAGCAACGATCCATAGATGGTCAAATAACAAAGATAAGGGCAAGAGAATGATGATGGTGACTCCTCCAGCCTGAAATTCAATGATAAAAGTAAATAAAAATATTCATACACGATTTTACAACTTTTCTTCTGGATATACTTATATTTCATTTGTAACAAGATTAGACATTTCAGCAAACCTTTTTTACAGTCCGTTCAACCGATTTTGACTTCTATTACTTTGGTGGCATGATAAATGGCAGCTGCAGTAAACAGTTGGTATTGTAACCACTTTTTTGCCTTTAATACCATCCTTAAGCCTACGGAATAGAAGTCAAAATCGGTTGAATGGACTGTAAAAAAGGTTTGTTTAAATTCAAAACAACTGAGCATCATTGTAAAGAACGATGAGGCCGATTTTTAAAGTCTCAACCGTACCTTCATTTCAGAAAGCATCTAATCATCTTACATAAATACTTTCTAAACAGTGCTATGAAAAAAGTAAGCACTATTTTGATAAAATTAATAAAATAAAGCGGTCGAGTCGCAGGGTATGCTTAGGTATTTATTGACGAGATACCGACTACTTTATTGGATATAATTATCTTCTACAAATCTACATGATCGAAACCTATTGAAAGTTACGTATAGATCACATGTCGGCCTTTGTGCAGGATCTAATGACCTACAGTTGGAAAGCATTCCTTAATACCATGTAAATGGGGAAATGGGTTTTTAACTTTAACGGCTTGATTGTACATTGAGACATCTTTTTTCATTTTATTTCCTAGAAATTAAAGCGGGAAAAGATGAACATTTCAAATTAAATCTCGGTAAACAATCTTATCGGTATCTTTTATCTGAAAATATTTAATATGTATCTAAAAAATTTACTTAAAAAAAAGTAAAAACCGACTTCAAAAACCAAAATCGAATAAAATAACTTTCTTATAAAACTTAACAGCTTCTGAAGTCGGTGCCAAGCTAAGGTGCATTGAAGATTTGAAGACACCTACTTCAGAAGCTGTTAAGTTTTTTATGAAAGTTATTTTATTTGTTTTTGGTTTTTGAAGTCGGTTTTTACTTTTTTTTAAGTAAATTTATTTTTCCATTTTTAGTTGAATAATACGTGTAGAATTACATAAGTAAGCCCAAGACGAACGAAAATAAAAATCATCGAAATCGGATATACGAGTAACTTCGTACATAAGATTAGTTACATAATGTAATATATACTAAAACCTTCCTGAAAGTATATAGATCACGTTAGTGAAAGTATCATCAAAATTGATTCATTAGTTTTTGAGAAAATCGCGGACATACAAACACACATACATACATATAATATATGACGGAGGAAAAGCCTCCTTAGTATTTTTAAAAGCTATGCTGACGTCACTGATGTCATCTTCATGGCGATCACTCATCTTCGATTTTCAAAAGAAAACTTCACGACTTGTTCAAAGCTTCGTTTATTTAACTGACAACGTGACGATATACCAGAGAGGTCCGCACTGTCCAGCGGCTTGAACAAGAATGACCAAAGCGCTCACAGTGCGGCCGTATTTATAGGGGATCGCCCCACTCACACATTATTATGTTAAGTATTGAACTATGTAAATTATAATTATTTTGTTAATGTTTAACGTAAATTTTACATCAAAATAATCAATCAATAGCTTGTGAACTAATTTCAAACAATCAAATTATTAAACTTAATCAAATCAAGTCTTTTAATTGACGAACTATTCTAGTTGCGCCGATACGGCCATACTGACAGGCGGTGCGCGCTCTGCACCAGCCTCGTTGATTCTCGTTGTGATTAGTTAGAAACATAGAAAATATTCTTTGAGTTGGATATCTGTTAAGCAACTTGCATTGCATTCTGCTAATTGTTTTATAATCACACAACTGTCTTGTATGTTTGAAAGTATTAAGGTTTGTAGGTTCTCGGAGGGTTCTCGGAGGTTCTCGAAGGGTTCTCGGAGGTTCTCGAAGGGTTCTCGGAGGTTCTCGAAGTGTTCTCGGAGGTTCTCGAAGTGTTCTCGGAGGTTCTCGAAGGGTTCTCGGAGGTTCTCGAAGGGTTCTCGGAGGTTCTCGGAGGTTCTCGGAGGGTTCTCGGAGGTTCTCGGAGGGTTCTCGGAGGTTCTCGAAGGGTTCTCGGAGGTTCTCGAAGGGTTCTCGGAGGTTCTCGAAGGGTTCTCGGAGGTTCTCGAAGGGTTCTCGGAGGTTCTCGAAGGGTTCTCGGAGGTTCTCGAAGGGTTCTCGGAGGTTCTCGAAGGTTCTCGAGGTGTTCTCGGAGGTTCTCGAAGTACCGTAGATGTGTTAAAGGTTCTCGTAGGGTTATCTGGAATTACTAATATTGAATTAAGTTTCTTACCATTTTTCTGATGGGTTGTCTTGACCCAGTTGGTCGTGGTTTGGCTGTATTTACAGCGCGTCTCGGTGAGTATGTGATTCGTTTTCCGCCGATACGGTCAACTGTTCACCAGGTTGCGGTACTCAACCTCGAAGTCGTAGTTTTGCAAGAACGCCCACCACCAATGAACCCTTGGCAGGAGATCCTTTTTGTGTTTGGACGCTTTTAATGCGTTGCAGTCCGTTATCACTGTGAATTTTCGCCCATACAGATACTGGCGAAAGTGTTTTATAGCACGCACCACTGCCAGTGTCTCCAACTCGTAAGAGTGGTAGCGACTTTCGGCCTCTGTGGTTCTCATACTCATAAAAGCAATTGCATGTTAGTTCACGTTTGAAGTCAACGAACGTTCACGTTTGAAGCAAGTTTCAAACGTGTGACCTGGTTTTTTGCAATAGGTACAGGCTGGTGTGGTTGGTGTTTTTGAGTCCTTGTTGCTAGCTTCAGGTTTAGTCTCCGAAGGTTTGAATCTGCAATCATTAGTGGAGTGGTTTGTCTTCTTACATATACGACAACTTGATGTTGATTGTGTATTGTCCGAGAAACGTGGACGCTTGGTATTTACTGTAGTACTTGAGCTTGGGTGAGAACGCTTTTTCCGTATGGATGTTGCAACCGAGATGAGCTCAGGAACAGTGGTTGCTCTAACATTCAATAATTCGATACGCAAATGTTTGTCACTAACGCATCCAATCACTGCTTCTACAGCGTGTTCATCTCCCAGTTTGTCCTTAGTCACTCTTCTCCATAGGATCCATGCGCGTGACAAAAATTCCGCAATGTCTTTTGTTGAGTCGTAAACATGTTCTCTAAACATGATGATGTCTCGGGAGTATCTATTTTCCGGTTCAAACGTGGTGATGAGATTCTTCCGCAACTCTCTCCACGTAGTAGTAGTCACCATCCAATCATCGACCCACATTTTTGCACGCCCCTTCAACAAGCTGCAGACTTTCATGCGGACATCGAAATCATTCAGCTTATAGGCTTCAATCGCTTGATCTATATGCTGGCACCATTCTCGTACACCGACGTGGGTGTCCGGGTCGAAAGACGGTAAGTAGACGTCCTTGATCCTTATTTTTGATTCAGTGGACGGAGCACATAAGCGCTCCGACATTTTCTGCATCATCTCCATCATTTGCATCAGGAATTGTGGTGGTGTTCCACCCAACTGCATTCCATGGTGAGCGTATGTTTGCGGTCTTGATTGTAATACAGCCTCCAATGGTGTATTTGTGACGAACATAGGCTCATGCTGCTGTGTATTGGTTGGTTCCGGTTGATCAGGTGGTGATCGAGCTGATGAGGAAGCGGCTTGGATAGGAGCTTCTTGCAATCCCACTTCTGATGACGGAGGAAAAGCCTCCTTAGTATTTTTAAAAGCTATGCTGACGTCACTGATGTCATCTTCATGGCGATCACTCATCTTCGATTTTCAAAAGAAAACTTCACGACTTGTTCAAAGCTTCGTTTATTTAACTGACAACGTGACGATATACCAGAGAGGTCCGCACTGTCCAGCGGCTTGAACAAGAATGACCAAAGCGCTTTTTTTTTTTTTTTTTTTTGGTACTGACCTTTTCGCAATTGGCTCCGGGAGCCTCTGTTGCTTAACCGGGCGTCGGCGGGGCCAGATGGGCCTCTCGCCTTGCAAAATAATTATTAAGTAGCACAGCTAAGGGCGTCCCATAGTGGGACTCGAACCTAGGCTTAGGGCGCTACTGACTACTGAGCAAGTGGGGACTTGAAAGTGTCGGTCTTATTATTATTATTAGGGACATTATTTTTGAAACTACTCGCTCCGCGCGGGCGGGCGGGCGGGGTCAAGGGTCGGGGAGGTCATTGAACTCTACTATTACGCGTTGGTACTCGCCGTCGAGTACGGTACCTAAAGGTAGGGTGTCTGTCATGTGTTGTGTTTTGGTGAGCTAATCTGAGACTCTCTTGAAGGAGAGTGATGTCATCGTCCTTATCTAATAGGACGTGTTTAGGACGACGTGTGCGTGATATTTGGGATGGTGTGTATCTGGCAGCTGCTGCCACTAATGGGTTAGTGTGAGTGGTAGCAGAATCGAAATAGCGTTTGCTAATATTTTTTATAAAATGCTTGATGGTCGGCAATTTTAAATCGATATGTAATTGATCGTTACGAACGTACCAGGGGCAGCCCGTGGCACGTCGCATGAATCGATTTTGGAGGACTTGGAGTTTCTTAATGAGTGACGGTCTGGCGTGCGCGAACGCGACACAAGCATACGTCATAATAGGGCGTATGCACGTAGTGTAAATTCGTACCTTTGACTTAAGGTCGAGTTTACTTCGTGCATTGAGAAGTGAGTGAAGGCGACCGAGCGCGAATGAAGCACGGTTACGTACTATCTTTACGTGCTCGGCGAAACTTAAACGATTGTCGAGGGTAACCCCTAGGTATTTTACCTTTTTATCCCATGGGATAGGTTGACCGGACATAGAGATGGGTCGGGTGCGGGTTTGCACATTTGCTTTTTTACCACGCTTGGTAAAAAGTATGGCTGCACTTTTGGTCGGGTTTAATTCTATCCGCCATTTACGGAACCATTGCTCGAGAGCGTCGGCTGCCGATTGGAGTTGGTCAGAGATTCTACTGGCATTTGTGTGCGAGTAGTAAATAGCTGTGTCGTCGGCGAATAGGGCCAACTGACACTTACTATGTCGGGGTATGTCACTCGTGTAGAGATAAAAAAGGGGGGGGGATAGCACGGATCCTTGAGGGACGCCGGCTCGGATCAAGTGGGGGGAGGACAGGGCTTCTCCTACGCGGTAGCGAAAGGTGCGATTCGACAAGTAGTCCCGTATGATGAGTACGAGACGGTCAGGCACTTTAAGTAGGTACAGCTTATAAATTAAGCCGTTGTGCCAGACTTTGTCGAATGCTTTCGCTACATCAAAGAAGAGCGCGCCTGTCAATCGTCCCGTTTGATATCCAGTACTTATGTACTCAACAATTCGGTGGACTTGGCGGACACAGCAGTGCTTGGTTCGAAATCCAAACTGTTCGTCGGGGATGAGTTTATTGGACTCGGCATAGTCCATTAATCTTTTAAAGATTATACGTTCATAAATCTTCCCCATTGTGCTGAGGAGACTTATGGGCCGGTAACTGGACGGGTCAGCTTTGGGCTTGCCGGGCTTATGAAAGCCGATGACTGTAGCCTCTTTCCACGCTTGTGGAAAGAGGTTATTGTTTAATGCAACATTAAAAATAGCTGTCATTAGTACAATTAACGGGGCAGGGAAGAGTTTCACCACTTTATTAGTGATGCCGTCGGCACCAGGAGCTTTCCTGGATTTGAGGTTTCTCACTAGTGAGAGTACCTCGTCGGGGGTCACTGGGGGGAGGGGTTCATCGGGGTCCTCATGGGGGGGGAGGGTGGATCTACGTTCAACCTCTGCGTCCACTATGTCGCAGTGTTCTAGGTCTACAGGTAGTAGGCTTGGCGAGCATTGAGCTTCTAGGCTGTCGGCTAGGCATTCAGCCTTGTCAGCGTCATCGAAGGCTACGCTTTGATTAGGACGTGTGAGCGGAGGCATGTCGGTCACCGTATCGGACTTTAGTGCTTTGGTAAGTTGCCAAAAAGCATGATGGGAGGGCTCTATGGTGCCCATGAGCTTGTCCCATCGCTCCGCCCGCATCTCGCTTATGCGTGACTTTACAGCACGCTGTAGTTCACGCATGCGAGCGCGGTTGGTGGCGTCGGGGAAGGCGTCATAGGCACGGATGGCTGCATTCTTCTTAGTCAGCAGTGCACGTACATCGGCTGGCAGTTTCCAGCGCTGGCCATCCAACGCTGGTTCCCGCCGTGAGCTTTCGCTCACAGCCGCTTGTACGTGACTGGTGAGTGAGTCGATTGCACCTAGTGCGTCTGAAACTGATTCTAGATTTTCTGGGACTTTATCTAAGTGTGCCGACGTGACGTCTTTTAGGCGATGTTCTACCTTGCGCCAGTCGGTAACTAGTTTAGTGGGGGGGGGGACAACCAGGATCTGTGGGACCTGTGCGTTGGGCTAAAGCTAGGATCACTGGTCTATGATCGGAGTCAAGTTCTTGTAGGGTTTCTATTGAACGTAACCTTAGGGTTATATTCTTTAGCAACGCTACATCGAGAATGTCGGGGCAGTGATTTACGTTATTGGGATAGTGAGTAGGCGTCATCGGGGCGATGACGTCGAAGCTGTATTTGGCAGACAAGCGAGCAAGCTCATTGCCTCTCGGGGTGGAAAGTCGAGAGTTCCATATGGGGCTTTTAGCATTGAGATCGCCCGCCATAATGACGGTGCTATCTAAGCTCATTAGGGTGTTAATGTCCGGCTCGATACTAATCGAGCTGGCAATGATATTACTTGCAGGTGGTATGTAGGCCGATATTATGGTGATGGATGGGTGACCGGTCATACCTAGTCGACATATAGAAGCCTCAATATGCGAAAGGGGAGGGGTATCTATGGGCATGCAATGCAGGGAATTCCTGTAATATATGAGGGTGCCACCCCCTTGCCTACCGGCCCTATCGTTGCTTACAACCCGATAGTTAGCAACTTTAGGTACCCGTAGTGACGGTTTTAAGAATGTTTCTTGAATTAGGAATAGGTCAAGTTGATGATCGCGAAGGAAAGTCGCGATCTCTTCTCGTTGACCTGCTATGCTGTTAGCATTGAAGTAACCTATTTTTAGGGAACTAGGCTTGACTCTGCTACTCGTGTTTGGGGGGAGCATTACGGTTTAAAATTGATGAAAAACGAGGACAAGTCGGCGTATTCCGACATTAATGCCATAGTGGCCTGAAGGTTGCCTTCTACTGCGCGTAGTTTGGCATGGAGTTCATTGCTACGGGCAATGATAGCCGGGTCAAAGAACCTCGCAAGTACCTCAAACGTACTGGGGTTATACGGGGCCGGTGTGGTCGCGGGGCCGTGCGCTGGTGCGCGAGGGGCTATAGTTTGCGCGGGGGTGGGGGGTTGGAATGTTGACTTACGGGCCAACATGCCTGGGGGGGCCGCAATGGGGCGCGCCATCAGCTGTGGAATGGCTGGTTGAGGTGGTATTTGAGTGGGCCTCAGAGCCGGGAAGGCCTGTTGACTATTCAACAGGTTCCATGGGGATGGTCTCTGTGGGCGAAGATCGATGTGATTTTGCGGTTGGGAGAGGCCGGGCAGCTTGTTGTTATGCTGCGGTTTGGCCCGAGGGGCTTTAGGGCACCCGCGATAGCTCGCAGGGTGGCCAACCTCTCCACATAGTACGCAACTAGGTGGTTCAGTGCAGTCGGCTATGTCCCGTGGGCGGGTGCAGGCAGCCGTAGCGTGGTCGCCAAGGCATTTCACGCATCTAGGGCGTGCGAAACAATGACGCTGAGCATGGCCATACAACTGACAGTTGTGGCATTGGCCGGGGAGTTTATTAGCGTGAGGACGCTCTATCTTTATGCCGGAAAGGCAGCAAACCGACTTAATGTCGCAAATGGCCTTGCCGGCCGGAGTATTCTCCGTGACAACGATGACCATATCGTATGGGGCTCCGTTGCGACCGCGATGCATGCGGTGCACTTCCACGATCGGGAAGCCCTGTGACTTGAGATCTTCAGAGATCTCGTCAGTCGTGATTTCGTTCGGAATGCGCTTGATAACGCATCTGAACAGTCTGTCTTCTGGGAGGGCGTAGGTGTGGAATTCCACCTTACGCTCCTTGAGCATCCGGGTAAGCGACCGGAAGTCAGCTGAAGTAGGTACTTGTACCTTGATTCCCACTGCCGTAGGGCGGGCGTGGGTGTAGTTAATTCGCTCTTGGGCGCAAGCTTTGGACACTGTGGTCCAGAGCTCCTTCGAGTGTATGTAAAGGGGGGGAGGGGTCGGGGCCTTGGGCGCCGCGGGGGCCGCGGGCTGAGCGCCCGGCTTTGGGGATGAGGGGCGGCTGCCCTGAGGGGTGCCCTTGTTTGGGGTGGGCAATGTGGTCTGCTTCTTCGCAGGTGGGGGAGGAGAGTCGGTCGAGCGGGCCTTGGCCTTGCGCTTGTTCTTCTTATTTGTTACTGTGGTGAAGCCATCAGTAGCAGAAGTGGAAGCGGTGGGGGGAGTAGCCTCGTCGGCGTCGGACATGGCGGAGTTGTATCCTTCCATGTCTTCGTCCACAGGGGTGGGGGTCGGGGGGCTAGAGTACGAGTAGGTACTCGGCGGGCTCAGGGGGCCTAAAGAGAAGGCGGGGCTTGGGGGGGTCCGTGCTGGTGGGGCTTTCGGGGCTATCCGGGATAGCTTTCCGAATCGGGGCCGGGGCGACTGGCAGTAGGTTGTTGCCTTGTTAAAGGCAATTGATTTTTGAATAAAAAACATGTTTTATCAAATAAAGGTTTAATTTAATAACGCGTGTTGCCTCCATGGGCATCTACCACAGCTCTCATACGATTAGGCATAGAGTTTATCAACCGCTCTATGAAATTTTGAGGGATCATCTCCCATTCCTCTTCTATGGCAGTTTTCAACTCCTGCATCGTCTGGGCAACTGGCTGACGAGCCCTAACACGTCTTTTTAGCTCGTCCCACATGTGCTCAATGGGGTTCATGTCTGGGCTTCTGGCTGGCCAGTCCATAACTGTGATGTTCACATCCCGAAGATATTCCCTGACGATGCCGGCCGCATGGGCACTTGCATTATCATGCATAAAAAGGAAATTTGGGCCCCCATAGTCCGCGTATGGTATCACGTGAGGTTCTAAGCACTCACGAATGTACCTTTCAGCATTTAATGTTGGCAGCCGTGGTCCTGTAACAACCTCAAGTTGAGTTTTGCCGCTCGCGGATATACCGCCCCAGACAGTCCATGAGCCACCGCCATAAGCAACCCTCTCTTCAAAGCAGCATTGTGCGAAACGCTCTCCCTTACGTCGGTAGACCTTCTTCCTTCCAACATTGCCATGTAACACAATTTTAGACTCATCAGAAAAGAGTACACGGCTTCAATCTTGCTGTGTCCAATTTAAATGACTGCGTGCGAAATGAAGGCGCGCTGTTCGGTGGGCTCGCGTTAGTTTGGGGCCATTAGCTGGCTTGTGTGGTACCATATCGCGTTCTTTTAACCTTCTCCGAACAGTTCGAGCGCTCACAGATACTCCGTGGAAGTCGCGAAGTTGGTTTTGTATCTCAATGGAGGTAAGGTGACGATTTCTCAAGCTGGTCGTCACGATGAATCGATCCTGCCTTTCAGTTGTGACCCGAGATCGTGGCCTTCCTTGGCGACGAACAAAGCCGCCAGTCTCTAGGTACCTCCGATAAACATTTTGGACCGCAGATCGACTTAAATTAAGTTGAGCACTCACGTTTCTTTGGCTGTGTCCGGCCTGAACAAGTGCCACAGCTTGGGCGGCGACTTCAGGTGAAGTATCCATAGATTATTGATAGAACCTCACCTTAATGTTAAGAATAAGTAATGTTTGTTGCAAAACCAAAGATATCAATCACTTTTTCAAGAATTAAATCCAAGTAAACCAATAAAACCAAGTTTTCTTAGTATTCGATTGTTTGATATCAACAAACAGGCTCCAAATTGTCTTTTGTTTCTTTAAATTCTGTGTTCGAAATTCAAAAAAAGACTATTGAATGAAATTGTGAATGTGCCAGGTTCAAAACTGCATAAAAACTTTTTGCTCGACCTAATATAAAATTTTAGCTAGGACCAAACGAAACTGAAAATACAAGGTGGGCCAAAAGATGTGTCCAGAAGTGTAGTTTCGGTATTTATTGCCGCTAATTTTGAAGCAATTCTGAATTTAAGCTATTTAATTTAAAAGACGTGTTTGCCTAAAACAATAATGTTTTTACTCAAAAACAAAAGCTTCTTTACAATTTTGAAATTGGTTCTAAATTCGAATACAACCAGTTATTATTTTCCAGCCAGCCTCAGCCCTTTTGCAGACAACTTTTACCGTACACCGTTTATCCGAAAACCTTTACAACAGTCTGTTTTTGTTTTAGTGCCAATAAAGCTTATATCTCACTAATACAGTAACCTTTACGCTTGATTCAGCCTTGTATCCATAGGTATTCAAGCGGCTGAAACTATTGCTTGATTAAATTGCGCTAAGCGATTTTACTGCTTTTTATGAGGCATTTGTTCTTATGTGACACTTCACAAACTAGTTAATTTATTATTAAGTGGAAGTTTTGATAGTGAAAGTAATTCAAATTATGTCGTCGTTAATACCTATATATTGAGAAATCCTATACAATAAAATTAAATGTTTAACAAACGCAATCACTAATGCCCTTTGCACTAATACTAGGTGGCACCTAAATGGACCCCTAACGCCCAACGCATAATCTTTTCAGTAGTTTCTTAATCGTGTTCAAAATAAGCTAAATCGTCAACTTTTCTTGTACAGCATGTCAGGTTATACCAAACTGTCAAATTTCTCCAAATGATTTTAAACCTTAAAATGTAACCTTAAGCTCAAAATCAAATGAGAAATTTTGATAGTCTGTAGTAACTGGACCTGCTGATGTGTATAACTTGTGAAGCAGTCGTTTTCTTAATTAAAAGCCTTACATTCAACACAAACCTACTAGCGACATTGTTTACTTTTAATGAAATCTTGGTTACTGAATCTGAAATCCTTATAGTTTTATCAGCTTGCAACCTTCAGAAGGCCACCTTCCAATAAACCTTTACTGGAATTTAATATTATACAGTGTTTGCGTCGGGTACACCTTAATATCCAAGGGAATCCCTTCGAAGCCAATTTGAATACCTTTACATTTTACATCGTTTATGTAGTACGGGGGCTAGTGGCTAAATAATAACAGCCGCACGGGTCGATCATCACAGTTAAGCAACGCATGCCGAGTTCGGTCCGTGGATGGGTGAACATCCATTACATACCCCTCCGTACCTGGGAAAGCACTGGTCCCAGCTTTCACTTGTAGGTCTTTGACAGGGGTAGTCAAAAGCCCGAAGCTAAGACAAACAGTCTTGCCAAGGGGTATCGTGTTACCAAGTAACTGGGTTGTGGAGGTCAGACCATGTAAAATACTGGTATTCAGCTGCATCTCCGGTTAGTCAGTAAGCCGGGAACAGGCTCGGTAGTCAACCGCGCTTGAACTTCAAAAACCACCCTTACGTCTATGAAATAAAGACGTAGTAAACAGACCATAGTTTAGACGGCAGTCTGTCTGTAACTTTGTAGACCGTGTTTATTAATTTAAATAAAAGCGTGTTACATTGTTATTGCATAAGTAAAATAATGATGGTGTAATATATGCTAAATGTTCTTTAATGTTCCATCAAAATGTAACACGCTTTTATTTATAAACAAATGGGTCTGTGATAAAAACGCAAAGATTTAATACAAGGTGTAAAGTTTGAGGGTTTAATAAAAATATTTAATTAGCTATGTACGATATGGGATTATTGTGACGTAGACGAAGAAGGTTAATTATCGTTAAAGGTTGCAATGTAGGTACCTATATAATGGTATTTTTCTTATCAGGTTTAGTTCTTTTTATTAACAAGTAATAAAAGCTTATTTTTAAAAAGTTTTTTTTTTAATGTATACAGTGTGTCTGTATTCGGACTGGCGAAAATTAAGGGGGTGGTACAGACGATCAAACTGAACAACTTTCTCCCGGGGACCAACATCATAATCGCGAAAACATTTTCAGTCGTCCCATACATTTGGCCGAGTAGGTATTGAAGTTTTGTATGGGATGACTGATTTTTTTTTCACGATTACGATGTTGGTCCCCGGGAGAAAGTTGTTCAGTTTGATCGTCTGTACCACCCCCTTAATTTTCGCCAGTCCGAATACAGACACACTGTATAATCTATCTAATAAAATGCGCGACGGCACTTTTTCAAACTCGTGGATTGAACTAGTTACATAAGCAAATGAAATGAAAAATATATAATAATATCTCTTAAATAGTGGTTTAGTTCATAGCGGCCTCATTTAGAAATATCGTATGGAATATCAGAATATCTATTAAAAAAATTCTATTCAAAACAACAAAACTACTTAAAATGCTCAGAATTAACATTAAATTTCTCCTTACTACATTAATATTATTACGTAAATTTAAAATTTAATACTTTACACCAAAAAATTATTATAAGACTCAAAATAAACGACTTAAAATACCTGCCAAATTGCTACATAATGCGATGCGTCGCCATGCTTCAGTATACCTAATCAATCAAAACGCAATTTTGTGATAAGCCTCTTAAATCCAACATAAGTAAACCGCCGCTACAAAATAAAAGAACTTATTACAGACGAACATTATCAGCCTATAATGTTCCCACTGCTGGGACACAGGCCTCCTCTCTGTGAGAGGGAGTGGGCCGTAGACACGTAGTCCACCACGCGGGCCCAGAGCGGGTTGATAGATGTCACACGTCTTCGAATTTTTCGACAGTGCAGACGAACGTTTCGTCAGTATTCAAGAATTAATGATCGTGTCGGTTTAGTTCAACTAAAATACGTACAAGCTAGTTGGGTCTAGTTATTCGCAAAATAAATACAAGAACTAGCTAGGTAAACCTATTATTAATTCCAAATACCAAATCCCATAGCGGCAAGTTTTGAGCATTTTCATATTTAAGTTTCTATAAAGTCAGTTAGGTACTCTCTGAAATACACGAATTTACAGTTTCATAAGTTCCTTCGAACCTCCTACACAAAGGTGATTAAAAATTATGACTGGTAATTAATTAATTAATCACTTAATCACTATTGTTATCTATACGTAGGTAATTTTACAATATTATAAAATAAAGTCGCTTCTCGTGTCTGTCTGCGTGACCGCGTTGTTCTTCCAAACTACGTTACGTATTTTGATGCGGTTTTCACCATCATTTAGAGAATTAAATCCGGAAAATGTGTGTCTATAACACATTCTAATATTAAAATAAACAAGTCTCGATGTTTTCAAGTTGTGAAAACCGTGCGAAGTCAATAACAATGAAGTTTACAAATTATCACATCATTCCTTTTCATCTCACTTTTTCAAACTAATAACGAAATTTTACTGTCTTGTTTCAGGTAAGTCAACAATTCTGATGTTAATCGACTCAGCTACAGGTAACAAATACGTATTATATCTGAACTCCAAACAACTCAACTTATGGCATTTATAGCTTTTGAATTGGCAAGAGTTGATCAGTCAGAAATATGAAGCTAATATAATAAACAGGATGTAAGTGTAAACAGTGGCAATATTTTAAGGGGCCATTGTACTCATCTTTATGAACAACTTTTACAGTGGGACCAAACCTGAAATCGCGAAAAGAAAAATCAGTTGTTCAGTACATTTATGTTCGGATAATTCGTCAAAATGTAGGGAACAGCTGATTTTTTTTTGCGATTTCAGGTTTGGTCCCATAGTAAAAGTTGTTAAAGATAAAGATAAAAGAAAAAAAAAATCAAAGATCATTTTATTTTGCAAGTATGGGTATAAAGGATAACAAAAATCATAACAAGTTCAGCCATATTTTACCATATAGGCATGCAAAAGATACAAAAAAAAAATACACCAACTTAAAAATATTTTTCATTCAGGAACTCACTTACAATATAATAACCTTTCACCACTAAAAAGCTACGAAGTCTTTTTTTAAATAAAGTAAGCGGAAGCTCTTTCCAACCATTCGGTATTTTGTTGAAAATTACTGGAGCCATGCAGTAGACACTTTTGCGCATAAGTGCTGTCCTGGCTGACTTTAGACATAGCACGCTGTTATCCCGTCGATTGCGAGGAACTACGTCGCCTAGACGTCTAAAACGACTCGGGTTTGTCTTCACAAACACAGCTACTTCTAGTATGTATAGACAAGGCAATGTTAATATTTTGTACTTTTTAAAGTACTGTACACAACTATCCGTGGTTTTGAGTTTAAACAACGCTCGAATGCATCTTTTATGTGCCTTGAAGGCGGTTTCTTTTTCATTGGAATTTCCCCAAAATATGATCCCATACCGTAAGTGTGATTCTACTATTCCATAATAAGCTGTAAGAAGAGCATCCGTGTTTATTATTATATAGATGACAAAGTGTGAAGAGCGTACGCAGACTTGCTGATTTTCTTGCATAACATATTAATGTGTAATTTCCAATTTAGTTTTTTAACTATTTCGAGTCCCAGGAATTTTATACTTTCCACTTCTTCTATTGTATCATTATTGTAGTGTATGTTTAAGTTCATGCTAGGGGTCTGTTGTCTAAAATGAATAACTTTAGTTTTGCTCCAATTTATGTTTCAATTATTTGCGTCTAACCAGTTTACCGCCTGTTTTAAACTATTATGTATGTCATTCTCATACGCTTCTACACTTTTACAGGGTATTGTAATAGTGCTGTCATCCGCAAACAGTGTTATCGATTGTTCAGTACATTGAGGTAGGTCATTTATGTATAATATAAATATAAAGGGACCTAATACACTCCCTTGCGGTACCCCAAATAATACTTTACGCTCTGAAGACCGAAATACCACTTCATGTTTATTTACTATATTGATTTTATTTACTGTTTTGATTGTTCATAACGATGATTACAATGACCCCTTAAAATATTGCCACTGTTTACACTTACATCCTGTATATGTTACAGTAAGATGGTTGCAGCCGTGATATAGCTATACCGTAATATAGTTTTATGAAAAATGCCGGAGTCCCCCAATTTTGTTATTGCGACCAATTTCGACGTAGCGCTCGCCGGCCGCTACCGCAGCACCGCTCGCTTCGCTCGCTCGGCTCGCGCGTAAATCGTCACAGTTCTAACCTAACCTATTTGGTCGGAGTGCCCTAATAATAGGTCTTTACCTATGAAATTGCCGTTTTGTATGAAAAAATTTAAACGAATTTTTTTCATGCATTTTTTATTTGTATTAATCGAAGTAATCACCCATGCAATCAATGCATCTTTGCCAACGCAGTGGCAGTTTATTGATGCCCTTCTTAAAGAAATCAGCTGGACAGGAGGCAACAAATTCTTCAAAAGCATTTTGTACTGCCTCTCGGGTATTGAATTTTTTTCCCGCCAAGAAGTTATCCAAATTCTGTAAAAAGTAGTAGTCTGTAGGCGCAAGGTCTGGTGAGCAGGGCGGATGACGGAGAGCTTCCAACCCCAGTTCTTGCAACTTGGAGACCATCTGCTGTGCAGTATGAGGTCGCGCGTTGTCGTGCAGGAGCAGCGGAGACGAGCGATTGACCAATGCTGGTTGGAGATGTGCCAGCTTCTCCATCATTGTGTTCAGTTCTTCACAGTACACATCTGAAGTAATGCTCACCCCGTTTGGTAAGAAGCTGTGATGAATCACACCGGCGCTAGACCACCAAACAGTGACCATCACTTTTCTAGGGGTAAGTTTTCGTTTAGGGCATTGTTTAGGTGCTGAACCAGGATCCAACCAACTTGCTGAGCGCTTGCGGTTATCAAACAGAATCCATTTTTCATCGCAGGTAACAATGCGGTTCAAAATTCCTTCATTTGTGTGTCTGTTGAGCAGTGCAAGGCACGTCTCGACGCGGACTTCGCGCTGGCGATCATTGAGTTCGTGGGGCACCCATCTGTCAAGCTTTTTTACCTTGCCAATTTGACGCAAATGGACCAATATTGTTTTGACGCTAACGTCGAAAGCTGCTGCTAATTCAGCCGTAGATTGTGTATCATCAGCATCCACAATCGCCTTTAATTCGTCATTGTCGACCAAAGTCTTCGGACGACCGCGAGGTTCATTTTTCAGGTCGAAATTTCCAGAACGGAAGCGAGCAAACCAATAACAAGTGGTGCGTTGGTTTGTAGTGTTAGCTCCGTAAACGTCGTTGATGTTGCGTGCCGCTTGTGCCGCGTTGCTGCCACGACGGTACTCATATTCCATAATTACTCGAATTTAAACGTATCCATGATGACGAAAAAGATTGAAATGCGATGAAAATGTAACACTAATCAATAAACAAATGACTACTTTTGGAAAAAAAATCCATGTTTTTAAAATAAAATTAATTTGAAATTAGAATTCTTAGCTAAACAAAAATTATTTTGATTTGAAATGGCCAGTACTGCAGAACGGCAATTTCATAGGTAAAGACCTAATACTTATATTACTAGATGATGCTCGTATCATAATTATGATGTGTGGCACACACAATTGTTTTAAAACATTATTTAAATATTTTTTTCCTTTATTTTTGTGTTTCACGAAGTGTGTCCAAATAAACGTTTTTCTTTCTTTAATTATATCCCCAGTAAGATAGTTATAATGATGGAGTAAAGCTGTGACTGAATGGTTGATGATATCGTCAAAGTCGCGTGAAACACCTGGATGAGGGACACACGGAACCGAGAAGTATGGCGGACAAAAGGGGAGGCCTATACCCAGCAGTGGGTGATTCCGGGCTGAAATGATGATGTTGATGATGAAGATAGTTATGAACCGCTTTCATATTATATTACGGTTTATAGCTATATCCCTAGATGTCCCTTACTGCGACATTTATATATAAAAATCAATTGCTGTGCAAAAAAATTAAAAAATATTTTTGTTTTCTTTTTTTTATTCGCCTCAGTACTGGGGTGGTTTAGGAAAAATTAAAATTAGGAAAAAGCCAAAGGCACAGCTAAAAATATAAAAAAAAAAATATAAAAAAGTAATAGTAATAGTAAGTAGTAGAAGAGAAAGTAAGAGAGAGAGAGAGTGTGAGTAGTAGTAGTGGTAGTAGTAGTAGTTAGTATAGTAATCTTGTCTCACGTGGTACGAATTTTACCGGGTCGTCTAGTCTATCTTGTATATAGATAGATCTATCTATCTATCTTCTTATTAATCTGGGATAAGGAGATGATGATGTTATATTTTTTAATATAGAATTAAAATTGACAGCTTTCATATTAATCTCGACTTAAATCAAAATAATCAGTTAAGCCTAGGCCAAAATAGATTTTCCTGGGATAAACTAGTATATCCTGACAAGCGTCGGATAAACTGGTTTGGCCTGAAATCGGATTTGGCCGGTAACAAATGACTGAGAGATACCTTAACGACTGGAACAGGCATCTCAACTAGTAATAAATTGTTTTATTTATCTTTGATATTATGAGGAGCTGAATTCCAAGAATAACGTTGATGTTAACATCTGAAATCTGGTAGTTAGGAGAATACGTAGGCGCGTCTGTTACGTACATTCATTAGGTATTAATAATATCAAAGTCTAAAATGTACACTGGCTTAGTATGTTCAATTGTTCACCTGTACCTATTTCAAAGAGAAGTACTAATAGTACGGTCAGCAACATCAGTAGATTAACACTGCTACTTTTTTACACATCATGTAAATGAATACAAATCAAATCAAATCAAAATATTTATTTGCTAGAATACGGTACATAAGGTGTTAATTTGTTTAGTTCAGCGTATCCTGCCATAACATGGCGTGCAAATGTATTTAAAAATCATGCGATGTCAAAATTAATCTAAGTTACAAATTACAGAGTCTATTGACTTGTCTTCTAAATAGTCCTTATTGTTGTAATATCGTTTAACTAGTAAAAATTTGAAAAGCATTTTTTGTAAACATTGTCAGCGGTAAATCTTGAATACTATTTGGTAAATGATTGTAGATAATAATCGACATGCAATATACATTTTTCTTAAATAATTTTAGTTTTATTTGTGGCAGCCGAAGTCTGTCTTTATGCCTTGTTCGGCTATTTGGCCTTTCAGTGCTAATTTCAAATAAATTGTAATTTATTTTAACAAAAATACAAATTTCAAAAATATATAAACACGGCAAAGGTAGAATTTTAAGTTTTTGAAATAGTGGCTTACAGCTGTCTAAAAAGTGAGCTCCACAAATTGCTCGAATACATTTTTTTTGAGCTTTAAAACAAAATGATTTGATCATCTCTTTTTTTCTCAAAATACCTAAGAGTCTAGTAGATCTTTAAATTTTACTTCTGTTCCGATTTGTTCATCTTGCTCAATAATTATGATTTACAAAACTGAAGTGTTAATCGACTTTTGTTGCTGACTGTACTTACGACTATATCCAGTAAATACGACCTACTATCCATTTTTCCACGAATTCCTTAATAGCAATATTAGCAATTACGTACTTCATTAATATTTCCCAGATTCACGTACCTACCCACTAATGTGTTTCATACTTAAGTGCAGATTAAAGACTTATTATTTGGTACAAAGGGTGGATTATACAGAATGCTTTGTATTTTATTGGAATCTGTAAGTAATTTCTGTAGTGGATAACTAGCTGGTTGTATTTTTAGGTAAATCAGGTCAGATTAACCCAATAGCTCAAATGAAAATATTTGTAAAGTGACAAACTTTTGTAGAGGTAAAGCAAAAAGTTTAAAAAAAGGGAGGGCTGAGTCAGCTTTCGGGGAGAGTTAAAGAATATCAGAGGAGCTAGTTAGCAAAAAAAAAGACGAGCAGTTTTCATTTCTTTAATAGTTTTAAAGTTATTTATGGAAAAAAATACCTCCTCCCCCCTTTATCTCCGAAACTATTGAGCCCAAAATTTTGAAAAAAATACAGGAAATAGTTCTATACTTACTTATAGATTACAGGAAAACCTATAAGAAGTCTATGGTATTAAAATAATAAGCTATTTGAATTCCTCAATGTTCTGCGTAATTTTTTACTTTTTTGTTTTGCCTCTAATTTAGTCTGTGCTAAATAAATGTGTTTTCTTTCTTTTCTTTCTTTCTTTTCTTTCCACATTTCGCCAGTTATGTTTAAGTCCCATGTAACAAGGGGCGAGCCTATTGCCATCAATCAATCCACCTAGCCTTTCCCCAACTATGTTAGAGTCGGCTTCCAGTCTGACCGGTACAGCTGAATACCAGTATTTTACAACATAAGTGAAAACATGAGTTTCAGTTCAGTTATAGTTTAGCATATTTTATACAATTAATATAACAGGCATTTTATTATCTTAACTGAATATTGTGACATCATTTTATTAGAACATTAAAACCTCATCTAAGAAAACTAAGATTTACGAACGATTAAATTTGTACACTAGAAATTAGGAACTAAATACATCGGAATAAGGAGTTTTACATCGGAATACGGTGCCTCCGACTTCTTTTCATGTTGAATTAATTTAAAACTACTCTAACTATGCGCCCTGCGAAAAAGGGATGGCGGCATCCGTCCCATTTCCGTGGGAACTACTTATCGTCGTATGGCAGCCAAGATTTGCTGTAAATTTTATGGTGAGGTTGTTTCGGAAAAACTGCAGCCCCTGCAGCTAGGTTACGGCTCCAAAGGGGGCTGAGTGGCTGCCCTACACGCCTTATCGACCTACCTAAATTCTGATAAAGGTGAGGTCATCCTGAAGGTTGACATAAAGAATGCCTTCAATTCTGTTAATAGGGACTCCTTGCTGGCAGAAACTACAAAAGAAATACCCCAAATTTATAGTTTCCTTTGGCAATGTTACAGACACTGTCAACAAGGTGACCCCCTCGGGCCAGTAATTTTTAGTTTAGCCATTCACCCAATTATTCGACAACTAAATTCCAAATTTAATGTTTGGTATCTTGATGATGGTACCTTGGGAGGCGATGTAGAAACTGTTTTAAATGACCTTCAATTCTTAAAAAAATAACTTCATTCTATTGGCCTTGATCTCAACCTTTCGAAATGTGAACTATTCTTAGCAGACGATACTGAGACAGACATCTAACACTTCCCAAATTTAACGCAATAGCCCCAGAAATCAAAAATATTGAAAAGAACTCTCTTCGCCTCCTTGTGTCTCCAATATATGAAAATTCATTTCCTGTTTTCATTGAGGAAAAAATCCAATATTTCAATGACGTTTCGGTAAGATTGCTCCAAATTAACATGCATTCGGCCATAACATGCGCCATCCCATCTTCCTGGCTCGGCGTGCTGTGCTGGCACTGCTGCTGCGGCTGCGGGAAACCTCAAGCGGCGAAAGTATAATAAAATAATAAACTTATCGGTAATTATATTTTCGAGCCGTTTGGGGTTGAAACCCTTGGGCCGTGGGGTCCGTCATGGTTTATTCAATGAAATCTCCACGCGGCTGGTTGACACTTCCCGTGACCCAAGGGCTGGATTTTACCTTGGCCAGAGGCTTAGCATTGCCATACAACGTGGCAATGTTGTTGGTTATGTTTATATTACATTTAAATAAATATTTAAAACACAAGTCAAGATCAAATAGCCAAACTTATTGTCTATTTCAAGAATTTAAATAATAATGGTTCTGATAAAAATAGCCAAACCTTCAAAAGAGTATACAATAAATGCTTAATTTTCGATCTCCTTTCGAGTTTTAGTAAAAGTACCGCAGAAATAGGTGCCCTTTCCTTAAGTGGATCTCTAAAGGCGTTACAAGTCACTCTCCGCCTTAATACGAAAGATTCAAAGAACCAAATCACAAGCAGTTGTAAAACTTTTCCTCAAAAAAAAAGTTTAATTTGGTATCCAATGACAACTAGACTAATTTCTTTTGGAGCCAAATTCAAATTAAAAGTGTTTCAGTAACGTTAAAAAAAACCAGCCAAGTGCGTGTCGAAACACGCATAATGAATGGTTCCGTAGTTGAAAAGAATTTATCCCAAAAACAAACTTAACAATGGATCCCAAAAAAAAAAATTTTTATGTCGTAAAACTACAAATTAACAATTTTCGGAATTTTTCCTTTACTCGTGCTGGGAGACCTTGCTTCTTGCCAAATTTCATGATTCTAGGGTCAACGGGAAGTACCATAAAGGTTTTGATTTACTTGCGAGTATCAAAATAATGTCGTATAAATGGCCGTATTTTTATTGTGTTGACTTAGAGGCTTGATTTTTAAGAACTCCACAAGGGACCATTGACTTTCGTATTTGATATTAATTTCAACTTAAAACCTCCACGCATTCCTGAGAAAAAGGGTCTTGAGAGATTGACAGACAGACGGACAACGAAGTGATCCTATACGGGTTCCGTTTTTTCCTTTTGAGGTACGGAACCCTAAAAGCGTCGTCGTCTTCTTATAATTTAATTTAAAAGAGATAGCTACTTACTAGAGGAGAAAACAGAAAAATACTGTAAGGGCCTGTTTCACCAGCTACGATAGGTTCCTATTAACTTACTTGGCAGATAATTTCATACAAATTCTGTTCCATTTTCGAATTTATTCGGTAGTGGTTATTCGGACATCGTGAAAAAGGTCCAAAGTCTGTGACTTTAAGTTGTTCTTCTTTGTTATTAAAAAACTTTTTTACAAAAAAATACAACCGACTTTCAAAAATAACACTACAAAGTGAAAAATAACTTTTATTTCGGAAAACGGTGTCGGTGTCGGTGTTAAATGTATTTTCGTTTTTTGCCACCGACTTCCGAAATTAAAGTTATTTTTCACTTTGTAGTGTTGTTTTTGGAAGTCGGTTGTATTTTTTTGTAAAAAAGTTTTTATTTTTCACTTTTTAGTTGTGTACCTACCCCACACAAATTCTAATACCACTATCTGCAAAACAAACTAGAACATCATCCATATAAAAGTGGGGTAAAAATATGTATTATTGAAGCTAACTCAAAAACTACCCAAGCAAAGTTAATCAATTTTATATGGGACCAACTGTGATGTCCCTTTTGAATAAAACAAAAAAAATTTAAATCGGTCCAGCCATCTTCGAGTAATCGGGGAACATACATAAAAAAAAAATAAAAAAAAAAAAAGGTTCCGACGAATTGAGAACCTCCTCCTTTTTGAAGTCGGTTAATAACATAACATCGCGCCTGTAATTCCCGAACGGTTAGGCAGATGTATACCTTGTAGTACACCCACATTTCGCCAGTTATGTTTAAGCCCCATGTGAAAGGGAGCGAACCTATTTATAACCATCACCCGGGCACTAATCCAGGCTCCGGACTGCTACTGAGAATTTCCAGATAGAACAACCCAATAACATGCCCGAACAGAGAATCGTACCCAGGACTTCATACACAGGAGTAGCGCTTGCGAACACTAGACCAACGAGGCAGGCTTTCTTATTAATAATTAGCTGCGCCCCGCGGTTTCACCCGCGTAGACCGGGATAAAAAATAACCTATGTATTAATGTAGAGTATAAGCTATCTACATACCAAATTTCATCCAAATCGGTTTAGCCGTTTGAGCGTGAAGAAGTATCAAACATACAAACACACACACACACTCACACCCTCACACACTCACACCCTCACACACTCACTAACAAACTTTCGCCTTTATAATGTTAATGTGATTAGTGTGCCTTTTTATTCTGAACATCTTTGCATCATCATCTGCCTAGCCTTTTCCCAACTATGTTGGGGTCGGCTTCCAGTATAACAGATGCAGCTGAATACCAGTATTTTACATGGAGCGACTGCCTATCTGACCTCCACAACCCAGTTGCTGGGTAATACGATACCCCTTGGTAGGACTGGTTGTCAGACTTTCGGGCTTCTGACGCCCCGTAACGTCTGTCAAAGATCCACAAATGACAGCCGGGACCAACGCCATAACGTGCTTTCCGAGGCACGGAGGGGTCTTGGTATGTAAAAAAACTTTTTTACAAAAATATACAACCGACTTCCAAAAACAACACTACAAAGTGAAAAATAACTTTAATTTTGGAAGTCGGTGTCTAGTTAAATATATTTTCGTTTTTTTCCACCGACTTCCGAAATTAAAGTTATTTTTCACTTTGTAGTGTTGTTTTTGGAAGTCGGTTATATTTTTTTGTAAAAAAGTTTTTATTCTTCACTTTTTAGTTGTGTACCTACCCCACACAAATTCTAATACCACTATCTGCAAACCAAACTAGAACATCATCCATATAAAAGTGGGGTAAAAATATGTATTATTGAAGCTTACTCAAAAACTACCCAAGCAAAGTTAATCAATTTTATATGGGACCAACTGTGATGTATACCCTCTCGAATAAAATAAAAAAAATCCAAATCGGTTTAGCCATCTTCGAGTAATCGGGGAACATACATAAAAAAAAAAAATAAAAAAAAAAGTTTCCGACGAATTGAGAACCTCCTCCTTTTTGAAGTCGGTTAAAAATAGTCACCCATCCAGCGACCAATCGCGGCAAGCATAGCTCAACCTGATCGTTCGACTCGTGCAGCTGTTATTAATTAGCCACAGGCTCCCTGAACATCTTTGCGTTGTTGTATTTTCAGTAGTTTATAGAATGTCTCTTAGTTCAGTGTGCCTTTTGGCAAAAACCACCTCTAACAACTTCCAGTGTTATCTCTCGCAAATCTTCTCCAATTTGGACCCGCTGTGAGCTTCAGTTCATCTTCCCATCTTTTATATTGTGTGCCCCTGTTCCTTTTGCCATCCCTGGGGTACCATTCATTCTTATTATTCATCATCTATCTATCTATAGGTATATATGTATATAAATGTATATAGAAAATCAATTGCCGTGCAGTTCCACAAAAACTCGAAAATGGCTCGACCGATTTGAATATTTTTTTTTTGTTTTGTGCTGTTACTGGGATGGTTTAGGAAAAAAGAAACGTAGGAAAAACCCAAAGGAACAGCCGAAAAATCGGAATTGAAATTTTGACAGGAAAAAAACCGGCAAAGTGCGTGTCGGACCACGCACAATGAAGGGTTACGTAGTTGAAAAGAATTTATCCCAAAAACAATCTTAACATTGTAGTTGAAAAACATGTTCTCTAATACAAAAACATTTTTTTATGTGATAAAATTACAAATTAACAATTTTCGGACTTTTTCCTTTACTTGTGCTCTATGACCTTGCTTCATGCCAAATTTCATTATTCTAGGTCAACGGTAAGTACCCTGTAGGTTTCGATTTAGTTGCGAGTATCAAAATATGTCGCATAAATTGCCGTATTTTTTAATTGCGTTGAGCTTCTAAGCTTGATTTATTTGGTATTAATTTCAACTTGATACCTACACGCGTTCCTGATAAAAAGGGTCTTGACAGACAGACTGACAGACAGACGGACAACGTTGTGATCCTATATGACCTTTTGAGATACGGAACCCTTATAAAAAGCAGGTAATCATTTCGTAACTTATAGTAATCAATCGTGCGTGTTTTGTAATTTATAGGTAAACCTTATTTTTGTTAACCGATTCTTTGCTGCTTCTGAATGTATGAATAAAAATATAGGAAAAACGAAAATTAAATATAACTTTAGTCGTTTGGACCTCAGCCAAGAATATACCACCACTTTCAGTAGGTGTCCTAAAAGACGACTTATGGATTTTACTGAATAAATTCATACCAACAGATTTTTTTATATTAACAACTGATTCTGATTTGTCTGTTGCTGTATATTCTGTCCTAATTTCGCTAAGAGGTCAAAGTATGAGAACACTTGTTTACAATAAACTTTGGTACATCCCTTGTCCCTAAAGATTCATTAAACTGTCAGACAGCATCAGGGCTGAAATGGACATTTTGTCGCAGGCGTGAGGCACACACAGTTGTTGTTAAAACATTATTTTAACTTTTTTTGGAGTTTACTGCTCAAGAATGAATGGAGGTGGTGAGGGAGGACGGGGTGGGGGATGGGGAGGGTGAGGGGAGGGTGAAGGGGGTGAGAGGGAAGCGGTGACGGAGAAAACAGGGGGATGATGAGGGGTGGGGGAGGGGTGGGCTGAGAGGGGAGGAGACGAGTGCCTTTACGCCTTAAAGTTAATTTTTGTATAGCACTAATTCATTGAAGAATCCCTACCCGACAGATATGACTGAAAAATAGAAAGTCGGAACGGCAAAAAAACCAGGAGTAAACTCCAGTCGTGCTGACGCACACTATTTTTTTTAACCAACATCAAAAAGGAGGAGGGTCTCAATTCGTCGGAACCTTTTTTTTTTTTTTTTTTGGCTGGACTGATTTGGATTTTTTTTTGTTTTATTCGAGAGGGTACATCACAGTTGGTCCCATATAAAATTGATTAACTTTGCTTTGGTGGTTTTTGAGTTAGCTTCAATAATACGTATTTTTTCCCCACTTTTACATGGATGATGTTCTAGTTTGTTTTGCAAGTAGTGGTATTAGAATTTTTGTGGGGTAGGTACACAACTAAAAAGTAAAAAATAAAAACGTCTTTACAAAAAAATACAACCGACTTCCAAAAACAACACTACAAAGTGAAAAATAACTTTAATTTCGGAAGTCGGTGGCAAAAAACGAAAATACATTTAACTAGACACCGACTTTCGAAATTAAAGTTATTTTTCACTTTGTAGTGTTGTTTTTGGAAGTCGGTTGTATTTTTTTGTAAAAAAGTTTTTAATTTTTGTTTTGTGTTTCACGAACTCTTGCCAAATAACCATTTATCTTTCTTTCTCTTCTTTCTTTAATCTTATTCACAGTATAACCACGGCTTACAGACACACAAATCCACATCCCATTTTCTCCATCCATTGACATAATACGGTCAGTAACTTATCAGTAAATAACTCGGATTTCAAACTAAATATCTCCATTTGCAACATCTTCACAGACGCAAGCTAGTCGTAAAAATTCCTTTGGAACCAGGCTGGCTCGGGTCCAACCAGCCATGTTAACTTTCGTTTCACTTCCAGGGAATGGAAAATGGATATTATACGATAGATTTCTGATCTCCTACGTTATGCAATATTATATTTCTCTTGAGATAGTGATGTTCTTCAGAAACGTCAGGTTTGTAGTAGGTACCTACTCGCAGTCGGCGTGCATGTATGACCAGATCTATGAACATAATCGAAGCAAAAGAGAGTATGTAAGGATCGTAGCAGGTGGATTACTGTAGTTTCTGCCTACCTCCATGGGAAGAAGGCAAGTTTACGTATGTAGATAAGTAGGTATGTATAGAATCTTTGTGTTAGGTTTTTTAGTATTGCCAGATGCGGTTTGATGGCGGATGCGTAAAGTTTATTGATAAAAAAGTGTGTTCTGCTCATAGAGATCGAGTTTGAACTTTCCGTTAACGTATTCGTAATTCAATGTGAAAAAAAATTGTTTTTACAAGGCACCAGCCCTTTAATTCCGTCCGAAATGTATAGGATAATTTGGCCGTCAACCAGGCTTTCCTACGACTTCTGCGAATGCTTATATAATTCCTGCCCCTGAAGATGAAGCGTACCTTCATTTATTATGCTTCGGTATTCATGGTATTCACAAAGCAGTAATAACTCTTCCAGAACACAAACATTTCTCCTATCTCCAGTCAAAGAAATAAATTACCTACCAACTATATAAAGCAAAAGCAACCAAATAAATCTTAAGAGGATAAATTGAAGCGTGGGTTAGCTCGGTGTGTAAGTGAAATGGCGTTATGGCTGTCTAGTTTGACGCGAGAGACAGGAGTCTCACGCGTAGCGGAACTAAACGCGCTTCGTTTATATGTAGATTTATGACGAAATTCTATAAGTACCTAAATAAATTTTTAGCTTAGTAAGTTCTTAACATACTTAAATACCTTCTATTTATAGTGAATTTTAAGCGCACAATAAGGAACTGTTTACGTATAATCGTATAAAACAGAAAATAGACGGTGCTACTTTGAATTTTTTTTTTTTTATCAAAACAACAGTAGACAATACACATATAGTCAAATAACACATATGGAAAATCCAAATGATAACCATATACAATCATTTGCTTTTATAGGAATTTTATAAACACAAAATTATCGTTGTATCCCCTTACAAGGTAATGTATTGTACAGTCCCGTCTTACGGCAGTAAATAACATCTTACTAACTCGCCAAGTGAAATGTGCGCGACATAAATGTTTCTGAGCCGCTCACAAGAAAAACGTTTGTAATAATTCAACTATTTGTCTCGTAAATCTAGTAATTTCGTCGCAATTTTTATGCTTTCAGCTCATGCGTAAGAAGGATGAAAAAATTCTAAATCCGTTTGTTTTTTCCCGAAAAAATGGGAAATAATTTATAGCAACTGCGTCAAAATAAAAAACGTGTTTTTTGTTTATATATTGTACCGAATCTTTTGGCGCGTGGCGAAAATCGAAACTAACGCCGCCATATTGTTTTATCCATACAATTTTACGACACAATTTCACAAATCAACTAACAACGTCCATTTTCAATGTCATTCAAGCGACAAAAGATCCTTGTAGCACTGTATGGCAAAATATTTACTCTCATCGGCAAAATTCCAAAAATGCCCACCTCAATGATATTAGGTATATTAGGTAGGTACTTAAAAAAAGAGGCAAATATATTTCCAGCGCGCGCGTCGGCGTGGGCGCAGTGAGGACTCAAAAACGACCTAATTGGGACGTTTTGTCTTTAGTCTGTGCGTCAAGAAGGGCGACGATCTAAACGCGGTGTATGTAGTCTCGTCTCACGATCAGATTTACATAATATCTTGTGTTTAATATCATTGGTCCACCCCTATTAAACCTCCTATTTTTTTTAAGAAGTGAATTACCAAAAATCCTTGATATTGCTCACCTTCGATAAATGACTAAGGAATTCTACTGCAAAATATCATGCTTCTAGACCCAGCGGTTTAGGCTGTACGTTGTATTTCAATGAATGAATAAAGTATTGAATCTAAGTACTTAGAAAAAGATACCAACCAAAAATGTCCTTTAATATCAAATATTCTTTCGGAAAATCAACTCTAGAGAACTAAACAGAACAGTTTGGACAACAACAAAAAAAAAAACTTTTCCAACTGTAATTTATCTTTTCCGATGTTTTAGTTAACCTGTAATTAAAAATAGGTACCGAAGTTAGCGGTGTTTAACTTCGAAGTAAAATGACGTGGGCGAACTTAGATGGGATCGGAGTTAGAAAACTTATCAATAGAGTATAGAACTATAGACCATTCGTATGGAGGGGGGTTTACGTAAGCGACCTTTCTTGTTCGAGTGGCTTTTTAATTCCTCTTACACGTGGGATATGCGACTTGTGAACTTGGTATATTCATAACTAACAGGTTATGTACACACAAAGAATAATCAAGCAAAACTGGGAACGGGCTGGCAATATTGGCCGTAGAACCTAGACCGTTGGGGTAGATGTGTTCTTGAGTGGGGACTGCGAATCGGCAAATCGGTAGGACGCGCTCAGGCTAAGGTGGAGCGACGATATCCGCAGAGTGATTGGTAGCAAGGCGAGAGTTGCCGAGAATTGAAATAAATGGCGTGTGATTGGAGAGGCCTATATTCAGCAATGGACTACTGTAGGCTGATAATGATGATGAGAACTAGGTTGGGTACCAAAAAAATAAACTTGAGACTTGTCTGGGGAAATACAACCGCAACTTCTGATTCTACCAAGCTTTGGCGGTTTGGGTCAAAGTAATTTTTTTTTTTGAATTCAAATAGGCACATAAAAGACACTTTTGATCGTCAACATTTGCAACAAAAAAAAAATTAATTGATTCTAGTCACCCCACCCAAAAGGTAGTTTCGTATGGAGAAGAATGGGCAAGAAACTCCACAGTTACTCTTTTAAAACTGTTTTACAATATTTTGTATGGTTTATAGTTTTCTACATTGTATATTTTGTATACATCATTATAAGTGAAGACGATGCACCTAGAGTAAAAATTACTATACCACAATACGTAAAAAGAATTAAAAATAAAACAATGACAGATAAATTAATTAAGTGATAGATACATGGTGCTCACAAACTTTGTAAAAGGAGCTACATATACGATTTTCTTAAAATTTTAACAAGTTATAAGTCAGTGTGTGAATTAAAGTAATCTCATAATGTAAAATCAATGTCATAAAATAATAATGTCATGTGTCATACAATTAAATTAGCAACCAGTTTGATGTCGTCTGGACTCTAGATTGTTATTGAATGATATTTCTCATTATTGTTTTTTAAGTTGACAACGCATTGGCAAACTCCTTGGTAATGTCACAGATTAAAACAGATGGGACACTCCGCAAAATCGTTTAAATAAAAAGCGACTCTTGCTACGACACAATAAAGTGCAATTCAGGTCGCACAACTCTTCATTACCTACAGTTATATTCACCTATAAATTGCCTCTCTTTCTACCGCGTAACTCTTATACCTTCTGATTCGTTAAGATTGTCTTCTTTTACGACGCGGCGCGTGAGTGAGTATCGAATTAACGCGCGAGCCAGTGAGATGTGCCCGCCGCGTACTTGTAGCTTCATACCTAAACTGCGGAGTGTCCCATCTGTATTAATCTGTGATAATGTCAGATGCTTAAGTTATATTCCATGGGGTAAGAATGAAACGTACAAAAAATAAATATCACATTATAATTTACACAGTAGAACAAATATAGTGCTTAATAAAATATCACTGAAATTAACTTAACAGCTTTTACGATCGCAGATAACGTCTTTAAATTAAAAGCGTCTATAACAATCAATGGACCACCTACGCCAGAAATTGTTCATAATGACTGTCGCAGCGTTACGGCGAAAGTAGTAAATAAAGTTTTAAGAGCTCTTCGTGAGCGTGACTTCGACTTTGCATCGAAGAGAATAATATCGAAGTTCCACACTGAGTTATAATAACTGAACTTTTTGAGTTTATTATACTTGTTCAAGAATGTGCTGCTGAGATTTTAGAACCGTGAAACGCTTGACAATTTATCTCACAATTCCCATATCTACTAAGGAATCATCAGCATCGGCATCGTCATCTCTCTTATCCCAATTAATTTGGGATCGGCGCAACATGTATTTTTCTAGAAGTCATCTCGGTAATCACCCCCTTTCTAGCCATGTTATCTTTCACACAGTCTATCCATCGATTCTTTGGTCTTCCCCTACTCTTATATCATCCACATTCATACACAAAACTTTCCTCACGACATTTTCTTCATTCCTGTGCATCGCATGCCCATACTATGACAACTGATTTCCGCAGAACTTTTCAGTAACCGCCCGGTGCCACTAACAGGCTTCGTCTTATGTACTCACTGGCTTGTGCCCGCGACTTCGTCCGCGTGAAATTTCGGCCCCCGACCCACCGCGTCGCACCGCATCGTCTGCCCGTGCTATTACTTCGTTTTCGCTTAGCGTTCTTTCTGCCTTTTTTGTTCTTTTTGCTCCTAAAATAGCTTTCCTCAAGAATTGGGTATCAAAAAGATTTTTTCAAATCCGATTTTACAAAGAGTAGCTGTCCTCGCTGGAGGATGCACTTGACCTGTCTAAACCTCACAAACTATCTGCTTATAGTGGGTAACTGATTGCAGATTAGCTCATAAAAAAAAAACCGTCTAATAAATTTCAGAGAAAAGCGCGTTCAAACAAACAAATTCTTCAGCTTTATTATTAGTATAGATTTCTGATTTTATCCATGCAATTACCTGCTAAGAAATTCTCTTAACATTATAATCTTAACTTCGTTTCAATAAATAAATCATCGATATCTAGTCAGTGGGCTCGTAGCAGTGCCGTAGCAGTATCGCTATCCAGTAGAGGTACTCGTAAGTACGAACATGTAATTGCAATGATGACTGGAACTCCCTGTAGGTGGTGAGGGGCGCCTTTGTCATTAGTTTAATATTTAGTATTATAATGCATCAAACAAAAAAAAAGGTAACTTAAATCAGACTTTATTCTGCTTAGTCTTGATCAAAGGATTTTTATTCTTAAATCCATTTGTAAAGAACGTTAAAAATACCTCTTTGTAAACAAAGAACCATAATATAAAGTACTTACTGGATGGACTTACTTAAAGTAATCCAGATTACCTACTCCCTCGCAGAAAATCCTTTAGATTATAAGAAAAGCCGCCCACCTGAGTTTTTTAAACCTACCGCATCCACGACATGACGAACATAGGTAGGCGTCTTAGTAACTGCTACAATTACCTACTGAACTATCATAATCACTACGTGATGAATCATTTAGAAATCAGCCAGATAAGTTGGCACAAACTTGTAAGAAGGCGGGGAAAAAGACTTCTAACTACGTTGTCGAGCTGACAAATTTTTCGAATGGAAGCAATGGATTAGCAATTTGCTTCAAAATGAGATTAAGAAACCGTCCAAACTATCTACCGATAAAAAGTTTGTAGTATGCGGGGAGTCTAAATGTGCGCACTTGCATGTACATCATACTGATCGTTAATCGAACTTCAATAATCTTCAATTCTTCATACTGATTAAGAAACCGACCAAGCTATCGGCCGATAGAAAGTCTGTAGTCTGCGGAGGCTTTAAAGAGTAATTGTACGGTCTCATCGCCGTACATTTTTCTGCTTACTCTGTAACCTACTTTAGGCCAACGATGCGCGTCATAATTTAGTATTATAAAATAACATGACTAACGAATTTAAATATAGTGAACTTATAACTGTGTAGCTATCAACAACTGAGAGAAATAATCGCCTACCACTCTAGTACTGTTACTCTCAACTTAAATAAACTTCTACTTAGTGCATCTTAGTGGAACGTGTTTCTCTATACAACTGAACAATCTTCACGACAAATCGGTGTACGGAGTTAACTACTACAACCCGTACAGTAATACTTATTTATTACTCTGCTCACCGAACCCGTGGCCATTTATTTAAAAAGTCGAGTCAGTAAAGAGATCTTCTATATATAAATATTATAAAGAGAAGTCCTGACTAACTGACTGACTGATTGACTGACTCATCAACGCCCAGTCCAAGCCCTTGAACCTAGAAAGCTGAAATTTTGCACAGTTTCCCTTTATAATGTAGACAAGGAACAAGGAAGGAATTTCCGGTAGTACGTTCCCGTGGGATATTTTCCGACATCCACGCGGGCAAAACCGCAAGCAGAAGCTAGTCTCTAATACACATAACTATTATCAGAATCTATCTAATATATCATAAGAAAATACTAAAAAACTATAGCTGTTCCTAGATATTAAAAAGTACCCCTAGAGCAATAGATTACTAGCAGAGCATGAAAGCGTCGGGAGAAGCGGCCCACTGCTAGCAGATTGAGAAAGTAGTGCACCGTAACGAGCCATACTTTGCTATATATAGCACGTCTCTCGTGTCTGAATAGATGGACAGATTGCCTGTCATGTAGAGCATCTACCAGTAAATGGAGCTAGCTTCATAGTTAAGTCACGGACTGAAGGTATCTGAATGTAAATCAGATATCAAGTACATGGCTGGTATTTTTAAGGTGAAATGTAGTGACGACTTTGCGTGATAATGGGTGAAAACGATACTTTTTTTTTGTGGATGGGAAATCATCAAATGACTTCTCCCGCTCTGGGCGGAGCGGGAGGGCGTGTCAGACTTTTACTAACTAAAATCCACCCGTGTTCCTTCAGTTGCCTGTGCCAGGGCCACGGTATCTCTTTCGAATAACCCGCGACCCCAGCAGTATCGGCCCTATCGGACCCCATCATTGCTGACATCTCGTTACCGTGTCATCATTATTTCGTGTTTTTTTTTTTCTTTTGAAATTATTGAAAACGATACCTGGTTGGTGGTTAATCATTTGAAATACCTACTTGTATTATTCTCACCACTTGATTAACCTTCCACAGGCTTAGTTAGTAATAGATACAGATACGATTGGTGATCTCTGTAAACATACTCAGTTATTTAAGGCGAAAGCGCCAGGGTAGCCCGCGATAGTCAAATTTACTTACGTTTTTTGCAATTATTTACAAGTCAGTTTTAGATTGTATGTTAATCAAAATATGATTTGTGACCGTAATAAATATATATTTACAGAATTATAATCATTAAAGTCATCAATACAACTCTTTAATACCAAATTAATCCTATTGATTGACTATTTCGTGAAATCTTGACACTTTTGAGGATTATACTCATATTAATATTACTCATTTGAATGATTATGATTATATAAACACATATTTGTTCTAGTCGCGAATCATATTTTACGCGTAATTAACATACAACCTAATACTGTCTTGCAAATTGCAAAAAAAAAACGTTAAAAAAATAATTTCGCGGGCTACCCTGGCGCTTGCCCCTTAAATGAACAATTAATTACTCAAAAGGATCAATCTCTTAAAGGATAATTATTTGATCCCTACCTTTTACAACCGTCATAAGTAGACGAGTGGCAAAAGGGTACCAGGTGGTCTAAGGTTTTATTGCCGGGATCGGAATTTATACATTTACATTTCAAACTCTTTTTATGTTACAATCGTAACCGCGCGCGCGCGCGTAACTTCGGGGCGACCTTACGAAAAGTGTAAAAGTTCATTAGCCTACTAACGAGCTTAATCAATCTCGTTCAACTTGGTTCTTACATATTAATTGAATTTGTGAACGAATAAGCGTCAACAGCTGCCGTCTTCGAGTTATAAAACGAAGGCATAATATGTATCTAATATACTAAGTATACCTTCAAAGGTATACATAATATTAAAATCTGCGATCACAGAATCTTTGATGACATTGAATAACTTATAATTTAACTCTATTATTGGATTAATCGGTTGCAAAGAATAATAGCTTTCAAAAGTGGCGGTAGCATGGTATTGGAGATCGATCTAAATATACTTACGGCACTGCCTCGCTAGAACCTTGGTGACTGCTGATTTTTAACTCGTGTCAGGTGAGCTCCAAAGCCCGATTTACGCGGTGCAGGTTTCTTGGCATACCATAAAATTGAAGCATTATATGACTTGCATCGTCTTAACACTGTTTAGAACATAAGATATCCTTCAATTTCTTATTTGAAATTTGACATGCCAAAGTTTTGTAAGCAGAGAATGGGCAGCAAATTAGATAAATTCTATTATTTCTTCATTAGGGCAATCAAGCCATTGTTTGCACCTAGCATTAGCGGACAACCATCACTAAGTACTAGGAACACTGATATTAATTTGTCAGATATTTTGGCAGTTAAAACATTATAGCTTGATATTTCGACCTATCTCACCAAGCAATTCAATGGACGACCACACAGCATAGATGATATTTTCGTACTAAATAAAATCTAAAATATACATTATTATCTGCGCTGTTTACGACAATAGACGCGGGCTGCAGATTGACATGCCACTTTTATTGGCTGATGCCACTTTTATTGTTGCTACAATTTACACATTAAACGTTGCCGAGAGAAAAAAAAATATAAATAAATAAATAAACATTTATTGCAGAATCACTTCCATATTTATTAATTATGAACATTTAATTATTTACCTTAATTACAATGTACAAGCTAACACTAAAATATATATATATATATATATATATTATGTGCAAGTATATAATTAAAAATAAAAAGGGGAAGAGCTCATAGGGCATAAAAAAATTCGTCCACATCTCTGTCAATGGGAAAAGTGCCCAAAAGGCTGGCAGCATTGCCACGTTGGATGGCAATGCTAATTATTTGCGCTAAAAATAGGCCATCCCTCTGGTCTCGTGTAGAGTCGACCAACCGCTTGGCGATGTCCCGAACAACTCGATGAGCACTCGGACCGCAAGGCCCATATTTGTTTTTTTTTTTTTTAATAAGCGCACGCAAATGCAATGTTTTAACTGATTGCGTACTTATTACCTACAAAATGATTAAACTTTCAAAGAGGCTGTAAAGTCTGGTTCAGCTCGTTTAAATATTTGTAGTCTAGAAATGTTTCGCTAAGGTGCCTCACTATGTTATTCTGACAGAAATACAGCAGTTTTTTTTACTCACCATGTAAGTAGTTACTCAAAAATCATACTAAATCCATAACAGAATAGGTACCTACCCAGATTTTTCATATTTTGACAGACTCATAAGCAGTACCTACGTATAAAAATGCATATTAAAGTAATTATTTATGAAGATTGCATCTGTTCTCAAAATAGTGCTTTTTAACGGCACCCACGCAACCTTAACAACTTCCAAGAGTTATTATCAAGCTTAAAATACCCTGCACTCGTAGCTAATAAACTTACATTTTCTTACCAGCAAAAGACGTCTTAGTTAATTTAATATGCAAACATAATTAAAACAAGAATTAATAATAACAGCTAAGTGAGACGAAATTCAATCAATTTCATTGATACCGCGCAAACTTCATCAATCTATCGATCGACGTAATTAAGTTCACTGCGTAGTGGCGTGACATGGCCTAGTAAGGGACACGAAGGATGTGTATTATACGGTTAACAAATCTGTAACTAAGTTATAAAAAACTTTTTTCAAAAAAATACAACCGACTTCCAAAAACAACACTACAAAGTGAAAAATAACTTTAATTTCGGAAGTCGGTGGCAAAAAACGAAAATACATTTAACTAGACACCGACTTCCGAAATTAAAGTTATTTTTCACTTTGTAGAGTTGTTTTTGGAAGTCGGTTGTATTTTTTTGTAAAAAAGTTTTTTTTTTCACTTTTTAGTTGTGGTACCTACCCCACACAAATTCTTATACCACTACCTGCAAAACAAACTAGAACATCATCCATATAAAAGTGGGGAAAAAATACGTATCATTGAAGCTAACTCAAAAACTACCGAAGCAAAGTTAATCAATTTTATATGGGACCAACTGTGATGTATCTCGAATAAAATAAAAAAAAACCAAATCGCTCTAGCCATCTTCGAGTAATCGGGGAATATACATAAAAAAAAAAAATAAAACTAAAAAAAAAGGTTCCGACGAATTGAGAACCCCCTCCTTTTTGAAGTCGGTTAAAAATATGGTGTAGATGATGCATGAGGTGTAGTATGAGAAGTTGTGATGCATCATCATTTTACTTCATCATATTTGTCTTCACAGGGTCATCGGTCCTAAAAGTCGGCCGCTTAATCTTTAAACGCTGGTGTTTTACATATTTTTTATTTTTGTTTTAGCTCGTATCGACACGAGATGAAAAGGCACAAAAAGAGTGAGTTTCTTAATTACTTTGAACAAAAATAGCCAAAAATTATCAAACGAAAAGTACCTACCAAATATAATTAACTTGAAAACAAATTACTTTCCTTCATTTTGCCGTCACGCCCATCAAAATAAGCTAAAGTAAATTGACTGCGTGCAAGCCCTGTCAAACGAACCAAACACTAGGGTTGACACCCTTCAGCCCGCATGTGCCAAGGTTGGGTAGTTTAAACTTAAGACGCAGATAAGTGCCACCGATCTTGAGTGACTAGCTTGCTTGTTCTGTACTGAGCTCACGCCACGCGTCGTACGTCCACCCAGTAATAGAAATCGCCAATCAAGGAGCGCTGTCCCAAATTAGACGCATAATTAATTTATTACACATAAAACAAAAGGGATTATATTAAAATACGTATACTAAAAGATAAAAAATTAAGTTATCTTTAAAAGGGTGAAGATTTCATAAAAATACGCTTTACAGTTTTTACGTGATTCTCAGTTTTTTATCCACGTTAGACAAAAATTCACAAATTATGCGCTGTCTCCTGACATACAGGTACACCTAGTTCAGGAATCAGAGGCTTCAAACAAGTTTATGTAAGCATCTATGTCAATAAAGAATTATGAATATGAATTAATTACACTATGTAATATAAACATAATCTAAAATATTCACATACTAAGTTGTAAAGAAAATGTTTCAATTTAACATATATTTTTTCCAAACCATTTACAATACTCGTTTAGACGTGATTTTCAGTTTAAAATCATTGAAAGTCGCTTATGGTCGCCTTAAGAGGTTAGGCATCTCGCAAGCTTAGTTGTATATCCTTCACTGCTCCACTCGACATACAATGAGTGTTTTGCATAATTTAAACTTTCAAGGAGCCGACTAAAGAGAAGACCATTAGCACAATCTCAGGATTCCAGTTTTTTGTGTCCCCAACTTACAATCGCCCTTTGTTAAAAACTTTTAAAAGCGGTGTCAGAAGAGTGATTTATTTGAAAGTACTTAGACGAAAGGCTTACGCGTCAGACTGGGAGATTTTTTATGCATCATTTAGCATCTTTTTTGCTTTTTAGTGTCGGCAAGTGCGATGACTACTTTTAACTTTATGCTAGAAAAAGGTCATTGAGCCTTGGTCCTTTCTACATGAAGAATTTATGGGTTTCAAAGGTTCAAGGTTCTACAATAAATTTCCTCTAAATGCTCATCAGACACTTGTTAGCCTAGCCATTATCTAGTATCAAGTCTTGCCGATATTAATAATGGAACAGTCTGGACGCCACATGACTCTGCGGGCACCCGCCACCCACACGCCTGCTTAATATGCGTCTCTATAAAATAAACAAGCCAAGAACAGAAAAACTCATCGTTTTTATTATTTTACGAGTGTACAAAGAGAAAGTAAAATTTTTCAGGGCATGTAACATTCATAAAAGAGACTTCAATATTTTGAATCGCCTGGAAGAAAAATAGTAAGCTATTTTGTCCGCGTGAGATTTCTTGTTTTAACATAAAATATCCTATGACACTCGGCAATAATATAGCTTCCCATTAGTGAAAGAATTTTCGAAACCGGATAAGTAGTTCCGAAGATTACCCCCTACATACCTTTTTATAATATTAGTATAGATGTCTGTAGGCGGCGGTGACCACTTACCATCGGGTGGGTATGCCGCTTTATGGTATAAAAAAGAGAGAGAAAAAGATGAATGGAATTGGGTAAAACTTACAGTTACTCTGTTAAATCGTATTGCTGACATAACCTAGCGAACTGGCCTCGTATAATGTAATCAAAATCGTAGTGCGCAAAAAAGGCAAGCAGAATGAGCCAACTTGCCTTCACATGACGTTTTATTAAGACTCCGCTGTCCGTCCGTCTGTCTGTACATCGATCTCACGAACCGTGATAGTTTGACAGTTGAAATTTTCACAGATGATGTATTTCTGTTGCCGCTATAACAACAAACACTAAAATACAGAATATAAACATTTAAGGGGGCTCCCATACAACAAACGTGAATTTTGTCTCGATATTGATAACGGCAACAGGTAGACGCTTGAAATATTCACAGAATATTTAGTTACTAATGTAATATTTATACATAATACTATCTCCCATTGAAGCCGTGGCAGATATTTTTAAAGCACCTTAGATATTCACTTTAAAAATAAATAATTAAATTTAAAAAAAAAACAAATATTTAAGGGGGGCTCCCACACAACAAACGTGATTTTTTTGCCGTTTTTATAGATAATGGTACGGAACCCTTCGTGCGCGAGTCCGACTCACACTTCGCCGGGTTTTTTTTAAAAATACTTAACTATTTAAATTTTATTAAAGATACCACATACAAGAACAACACACATAAGAATATCTACATAAATTCACGCCTTCTTCCCATGGGAGTAGGATGGGAGTAGGTAAGGCAAAAACTACAGAACGACCTACGCTACGCTACGCTACGCTACGCTACGCTACGCTACGCTACGCTACGCTACGCTACGCTACGCTACGCTACGATCCTTACATACTCTGTTTATTTATAAGTTACCTATATTACTTATAAAAAACCGCCCAAGTGCGTGTTGGACCACGCGCAATTAAGGATTTGTAGTTGAAAACAATTTATCCCTAAAACTTAACACTGTAGTTGATAAACATGTTCTCCCATACACTGATATACGTCACGGTCAATTCTCCAACTGCAAATCTAACTTTGTAATCGCAATTTCTTTATGTGATAAAACTACAAAATTTTTTTAGAGCTCAAGGGACCGTAGACCTACGTATTTGACATTAATTTAGTTTTTTTCCTTTTGAGGTAAGGAACCCTAATAATGACTAAAGTAGTTAAGTTTTCTTTTGTGTTTATATAATATTGTGCCAACTAAAAGTATTTGTTCTTTGTTTCTTTTTTAAAGTTGTAACACAGTAAAGTTTTCAATATAATGACAAAATTGATTAAATAATATCAGTTGCCTGTGATCAAAACTAATAATTTTATGCAAAAGAATTACAGAGTAGAAATACGATTGGATTCTCGTCAACATGCATTCATTCCGTGTATAATGTTGAATAAAAATTGATTGCTTTTAACTGCAATCTATTAGAGCTCCTCTTGTTTCACTTTTTATTTTTCATTCATATCATTGAAAATGGTCGGTTTTGTTTACAAGAATATTTCGGAGTAAATATACCTACGCTTAATTAGGTGCAACTTTTGCTTTTTTTCGCAACACCTCCTCATTTGATACTTCATGAAATAAAATACAAATAAATTCCTACCTAATAAAACAAACCAATCGACTCTGGAAACATGTAGCTTGACAATTTCTCAATAAATTATTGTAAGTTGGCTGTATCTTTCGGCAGCCTACAGGAACTCGTCATATTTGTCTTTGGTTAAGCGTGAAGCATTCTTCTTCCTCATAGAAAAAAGAGCATGCCGACAACGTAAACAAACAAAAAGATATATACATGGTGTAAGTGTAAAGTGGCAACCTTTTAAGGGGTCATTGTACTCATCATTATAAACAACTTTTACTATGGAACCAAACCCGAAATCGCAAAAAAAAATCAGCTGTTCAGTACATTTATGTTCGCACTAGCTTTTGCCCGCGTCTTCGCCCGGAAGGAAAATAAACCCACGGGAACGTACTAACGGGAAATCTTTCCTTATTCCTTGTCTACATTATAAAGGGAACATCTGTGCAAAATTTTAGCTTTCTAGGCCTAAGGGTTTGATTTGTTGATGAGTCAGTCAGTCAGTCAGTCAGGACTTCTCTTTTTATTTATATGTATAAATAGATAATTCATCTAAATGTAGGGAACAGTTGATTTTTATTTCGCGATTTCAGGTTTGGTCCCATACTAAAGGTTGTTCATAATGTCATCATTACAATGACCCCTTAAAAGATTGCCACTGTTTACACTTACACCCTGTATAATAAAACTTTTTAATTTTATTTCAGTTGTTCATGCATAAAATCAGTCATCATGGTGCTATTTTTTGAATTCATAATCAGAACTTCACGATATGAGTTTTAGTAAAAGATTTTTACTTATATCTTATTATAGTTGACTACATAAGCCACCCCAGCTTTCCTCATATCTAGTCTAACATTAAGCTCGGTTTACACAATAAGTTACATAATCTGTCACGCTCACGTGTGTACCGTTTGTGTTCATAAATGACAAAAAGAGGCCAACAGAATATGACAAATGTTTTGTTCATGTTTTTTGTAGATAAAACGGTTATCTACAAAAAACATGAACAAAACATTTGTCATATTCTGTTGGCCTCTTTAACGGATAACAACAACGGAATAACGGATTCATAACATTTACAAAAAACCTACCCACCTTTTTTTTACCTTCAAGTAAAAAAAATATACGACGGATCTCACAAATATTTATATATAATATAATATTGGTATTCAGCTGCATCAGGTTAGACTGGTAGCCGACCCCAACATATTTGGGAAAAGGCTAGGCTGATTGAGTTACCTACAAAGTAAAACAAAACTCCACTGAAAAATCATCATCAAATCATCAAAATTCACGCCAAACATAGGAAATAATTTTAATATAAAATTACAAAATGATACTCTTCGCCTCAGGTGGGAACATTTGATCTGCTTAGTCTTTTCCCAACTACAGTGGGGTCGGCTTCCAGTCTAACCGGATGCAGCTGGATACCAGTATTTTACATGGAGCGGCTGCCTATCTGACCACCACAACCCAGTTGCTGGGAAACATGATACCCCTTGGCAAGAGTGGTGGTCAGACTTTCGGACATCTGACTACCCGTAACGACTGTCAAAGATCTACGAATGACAGCCATGACCAACTGCTTAACGTACTTTCCGAGGCACGGAGGGTTTTCGATATGTTATGGATGGTCATCCATCCACGGCAAGCATTGCTTAAACAAGTGGAAAATGACCAGACAGACTATACAGGAGTATGTGTAAATAGTGGCAACATTTTAAGGGGTCATTGTACATTGAAATCGCGGAAAAAAAATCTGCTGCTCCCTACATTTTCACGAATAATGCGAACATAAATGTACTGAACAGCTGATTTTTTTTCGCGATTTCAAGTTTGGTCCCCTAATAAAAGTTGTTCATAATTATGAGTACAATGATCCCTTAAAATATTGCCACTGTTTACACTTACACCCTGTAAATATTGCTCAATCTGCATTTAAATCATTCCGGATTCGATAAATAACCGTTATTCACTGCATCGTTCGAAGGCGTGTAATTACCCCACACTACTAATGTGGCTACGAATGTCAGACACTGCTGTTGTCACACGCACACGTATAAAGGGAGATTTGTACAAAACGTTCCATTGTGTCTCGTGTAGGTATTATTTTTTCATTTTACTACCTAACAGCCTAACACGCTACTGTTAACGTGACAAGGAAATATACAATCGTACTAATTCATAGTGTCATACAAGTTACTAAAAAAAAAAGTAATAGTAGTATAGTTAAAAAATATGTTATACGTATGTTAATGAAGGTCACGCGGCTGCACGACACAGTCACGCATCAAAAATCCAAAATCTTCTAAACAAACTTCGAAGATGAAAAGTGATCAACAGTTCAATGATGTTACTAAAAGTCTCATTCGCCTACGACGTAGACCCCGCGTAGCCGATTGCTACGACGTAGACTTCGCGTAGCCGATTGCTACGAAACTTTCGTAGCGTTCGCCGGACGTCACTTCCCGTAACAATATTATATGGGTGACTATGTATTTTGCTATTCTGGGAACATCGTCAGCTAAGTTATTGCCACGAAGGACATTATCGTAAATTAATAACACATACTATAATTATGGCATGTACTGAACGATCCTCAAATAATTCCCATTTTGCATTCCTAAAAATATTATTGACAGTCTAATATAATGAATGCGCCTTTTTTTATGTAAAACTCTAATAATTCCTATTTTGGGGTCCCAAACATACTAAATAGCCAAGTAACGGTGACCAACTCGGATTTAGCGCTCGCCGTTTGGTCACAGTTCTTCTAATCTAACCCGGTCCGGGTGTCCTAGCTTAGTAAAATGCGACCAATTCTGCTCGCGCGTGATTAGTCACAGTTCTAACCTAACCTAACCCGTTTGGTCGAAGTATCCTAGCTTATTTACTGCGGCCAACTGTGAGAAAAGGCCAGAAATTTAAAAAGAGGATTCTTTATTAAAAAACCGTCCAAGTGTCCGTCGGACCACGCACAATGAAGGGTTCCTTAGTTGGGTTGAAATTATCCCAAAAAAAAAACATAGTGTTTAAAAAACATGTTCTCCCATACATCGATATACGTCACGGTCAATTCTCCAACTGCAAATGTAAGTTTGTAATCACAAAAAAATATTATTTTATGTGATGAAACATCAAATCAACGATTTTTGGATTTTTTCCTTTACTGTGAGACTTTGCTTCTTACACAATTTCATGATTCTAGGACAGCGGGAAGTAGGTACGGGGTACGGTTTTGATTTATTTGCGAGCATCAAAAGATGTCGCATGAATGCCCATATTTTTTTATTGCGTTGACTTAGAAGCTTGATTTTTTTAAAACTCCAAGGGACCGTAGACTTACGTATTTGATATTAATTTCAACTTGTTAGCTCCATGCGTTTCGAGAAAAAGGGTAGACAGATAGACAGATGGACAACGAAGTGATTCTATAAGGGTTCCGTTGTATACTCTTGAGGTGCGGAACTCTAAAAAAGTGTTCATCATTAGAAGCCCAAAAAGTTTTTATGATAAATGATTTTATTTCTGAAAGTAGATTTTTACAAACACTTATACACGTCAGTCATATTTTTAAAAACTAGATGAGGTCGGCGTTTCCTATCTGACTACTCTGAGAAGAAATGCCGAAACAAACTCAGAGGTCACAATATTCTTTAAAGTCCAGACGTCATCTTGGTCAGATCATGTGAAGACTATGTAGATTAGTGTCTGCAATGGTACTTTTAGAGGTTCATTAATTAAAAAAGTATACATCATTAGAAGGTCAATAAGTTATTATAGGGCCGGTTAAATATTTCCCTCTAATTATTATCAATACCAAAACCGGTGTTATAATCAACTTAGCAGACGTATCCTTTGCTTCGACTAAAAGAAAGTATTGTTGGATTAGGTAACGTTTTTCTTTGATCTCATTGAAAATGCTCGTTTTTTTGTTCATTATTGATATACTAGCTGCGCCCCGCAGTGTTACCTGTGGTTTATGAGATACACTAAAACTTATATTATTTAATCGGTGAAAAAAATATTCACATTTTTAGAGGCAAAAAATTGCTCAACCCACGGGAACACTACAATTTTTCGGGATATAAAGTAGCCTATGTGTTAATCCAGGGTCTCAGCTACTTCCACATCATATTTTATCATGATCTGTCGAGCCGTTTGAGTTTGAAAGAGTAGCAAATATATTTGAATTCCGTGTTCGTCCCACGAGAACACTATATTTTTTTCGCATAAAAAGTAGCATATGTGTTAATCCAGGGTAGAAGCTATCTACATACCAAATTTCATCTAAATCTGTCTAGCCATTTGAGCGTGAAGAAGTAACAGACATACAAACACACACACACACACTCACAAACTTTCGCCTTTATAATGTTAGTGTGCTATACTTTATTGTACACCAAAAAATACATCATTTTCTTCATTATTGTAAGTATTACTAGCTTCTGTCCGCAACTCCGTCTTGACTAGTCGCTAAGCCATTTACCGGGTTAAAAGTATCCTATGTGTATAAACACATCAAATACTTTTACCCCGGTAGGCAGAGCAGGATATAAACTATCTGTGTGTCAAATTTCATCCAAATCCGTTCAGCCGTTTTTGCAAGATTGAGTGACAAACATCCAAACATACAAACTTTTACATTTGTAATATTAGTAGGACCTTGCCCGCGCCATCATCTGTGAGCCAGGATAAACAGTAGCCTATGTCCTTTTCCAGGTTCCAGGCTACCTATCTGTCAAATTTCATCCAAATCCGTTCAGCCGTGTTAGCGTGAAAGCATAACAAACAAACAAACAAACTCACTTTCGCGTTTATAATTTTCAGAAGTACTGATTCATACTTTCTACAGCTCAATTCCATAATAAATCAATATAAACTTACCTACGACATTTGATAATATCGACCGTTATGTCACCGCTTCATAAGATATAGTTTTAACGATTTCATAAATACTGCAGTTACTTCGTCGCCGTCACTGCACGGTGAAGATAACGGCACGCCACGTTTAATGCCAATAACCTTGCACTTTACTTCATTTCATGACATTCATTCAGCAATAAAGGATTTTTAGTGAATCACTTAAAATATAATACTGTATACTGCAGTGCTATTCTGTACAAATCTCACCGTGAAAACCTAAGTGAAGTGAGTTGTCATTCTACCTAATGCTAGATTGGATTGACACTATTGACAGCTCACTCCACGCTCACTTCACCTAAGTTTTCACGGTGAGATTTATACAGAATAGCACTGCTGTATCGTAATAAAAAGTTAACATAGATTCGTCAAGTGATTTTAAAATTTTCGTGACCCCTTTTTTTTTGTGGATGGGAAATCATCAAATGACTTCTCCCGCTCTGGGCAGAGCGGAAGGGCGTGTCAGATTTTTACTGACTAAAACCCACCCATGCTCCTTCAGTTGCCCGTGCCAGGGCCACGGTATCCCTTTCGAACTACCCGCGACTCCGGCGGCATCGGCCCTATTGGACCCCGTAACTGCTGACATCTCTTTGAGGCGCGCGTGAAACACAACGCGCCGTCGACCCGGGCCTGGTCCTTACCGGACGGTGAGCTGCCCATTACTCGTCGTCCACAAGCCCGCGCCTACGGTGGCCGGGACCCCTTTGTTTTATTTATGTCACAACTGTTGACAAAGATGCGGATGAATTTTATGATACCCAATGATTCTTTCCCCTCCTTTTTATATACATGTGTCATGTAAATATTATTTTAAGACTATTAGCCACAATTTCTGGCGTAGCAAACCGATACATTCTAACAGTTGATAATTTGTGATTTTCAATATCTACAATATTATTAAATAGTCCGTTACATTCCCAAAGACTTGTAAGATAATTATACGAAAACAATAGTCAAAAGCGATCACAATTCGAATGTCATTAAAACTTGGAATCGTAACTCAGATATTTTTTTTGAATATCATCTTTTATTTTAGTCATTGTCAACCAAACAGTTCTCTTTGTGTAACTTTAAACAGTTTTTGTATATAAAAATAACCCGTTCATTTCTCATTATTTCAAATGAAACTTTTCTTGTGACTGTTATAATCTGGATCCTCTGCTGGCAGGCTGCTCAGGGAAAGAAAACATCCGAAATGTCTGGGAAACAGTCGGGAGACCTTAATTAAGATATAAAATATTCCAGAATGAACACTTAAATTCATAAATTATTGAATAACACGAAAGTAGGCTGCTGTACCTAAACAGCCAAGAGTAAAGCCAGGCCACAGATTAATACAGATGGGACACTCCGCAAAATCATTTAAATAAAAAGTGACTCTTGCTACGACACAATAAAGTGCAGTTCAGGTCGGACAACGCTTCATTACCCCCAGTTATATAATATTCACGTAATAAGTTGCCTCAATTTCTATTGCGCCTTCTGACTCATTAGGGTTGTCTTCTTTTACGGCGCGGCGCGTGAGTGAGTATCGAACTAAGGTGCGAGCCGGCAGGTGCGCGGCAGCCCACACTGAATTGAACCAGTGAGATGAGCCCGCCGCGTACTTGTAGCTTCATACCTAAACCGCGGAGTGTCCCATCTGTATTGATCTGTGGCCAGCCTAGGAATCTAGTGAAATTTTATTTATTCTACAAAAACCGGAGGAAATTCTCCAGATTTCTTTCATAAAATATGAGCGGAAAGGTAATACCGGAATAAATAGTCGCAAATCTTACCCGAAACCGGGATTGTCTTAAGCCAAAGGTAGTACGTGCAACAAACCACAAATTTCGACGAACCCTGAACCCTTACCCTTATCCTGTATTCAAACATATTTTGAGACTCCAAGGTCTCAGATGGACCCAATACTTGTATAATATTCGACCCCTTCCAAGATTTACATCAAGCAGTTATCAAATGAATCAAGTCCAGTTAGTCTCCAATTTGACTATGAATGGGGATTGAGTAACTTGTTGAAAGACAATTTCAAGTTCTGTGCTCTGTCTCGCACCTTGGTTATAATTTCAATGGTTTTGTGATTGCAATTCAATCAGAAATTGAAATTATTTGTGGTTGGGCTTAGAAGCGTAGTCAGCATGAAAATGGTGGGCATAATACTTTAAATTATAACGTTGTTGTGCTGTATGATGTGAACTTTTCAGGGGCTGTCTATAATGTATTATTTTTAACGTCCGAAAAGAGCCGATGCCGAGCCGACCTACTTTAAATTAAAATGAACTTTGATGTTCATTTATTTTTTACAAAAATTTCGACACCGAAAATTGATATTAGAAAGGCCCGAAGAATGAAAAAAATAATCTTTGCTCCCGTCAGACGCCTATTTATATACTTACTAGCTGCGCCCCGCGGTTTCGCCCGCGTAAACCGGGATAAAGAGTAGCCTATGTGTTAATCCAGGGTATAAGCTATCTACATACCAAATGTCATCCAAATCGGTCCAGCCGTTTGAGCGTGAAGAAGTAACAAACATACACACCACAAACTTTTACCTTTATAATATTAGTGTGATGAACCCCATATTAGGTTCTCAACTACAGACTGTAAGCCCGCAGTCACCATCGGACAACGGTACTTTACGTTTATATATATATATATATATATATATATATATATATATATATATATATATTTATATATATTATGATAGGCGTTTATATCTAAATATTTATTTATTAAATATAAAAAATTTAATAGGTTATATAAAAAAAACCGGCCAAGTGCGTGTCGGACCACGCACAATGAAGGGTTCCGTAGTTGGGATGAATTTATCTTAAGAACAAACTTAACATTGTAGTTGAAAAACATGTTCTCCCATACATTCCAACTGTAAATGTAAGTTTGTACTCACAATATTGATAGATTTACCATGTTATTTTAAGACCACAGACTTCTTATAGGTTTTCCTGTAATCTACAGGTAAAGATCTATTTTCTGTATTTTTTTCAAAATTTTAGGCTCAGTAGTTTCGGAGATAAGGGGGGGGGGAATGGTCAATTTTCGACTATTTTCTTAAATAACTTCAAAGCAATTTATTTTAAAATTATAAAGAAAATATATTTGAGACCCTCATAGTAACCTCTTTCATTTGACATGCCACATGGTGTAGTTTGCAAAACTTTTTTTTTAATTTTCTTATTTGCCCCCAAAAAGTGACCTCTATATTCAAAATTCATTTATTTACATTACGCGTCCGTGTTTGGATCACAGAAATTCATATGTGTACCAAATTTCAACTTAATCGGTCCATTAAATTCGGAGCAAATTAGACGGACAGACAGACAGACAGACAGACAGACAGACAGACAGACAGATGGACAGACAGACAGACAGATACACGAGTGATCCTATAAGGGTTCCGTTTTTCCTATTGCGGTACGGAACCCTAAAAAATTATGAGTTACAGTAATCACAGAAAAAATAATCACAACATCATCATCATCTTCCTGCCCTTATCCCATATTACTTGGGGTCGGCGCAACACGTTTTCTTCTTCCATTCTCCCCTGTCAACTGTCACGCTATCATTCACTCCCTTCTCTTTCATATCATTCCTCACACAATCCATCCATCTTTTCTTTGGCCTTCCTCTGCCTCTCCATCCATCAACATCTATATTCATCACTCTTTTAGTCACATGCGTTTTGTCTCTCCTCATTACATGCCCATACCAAGACAAACGATTTCCTTTCAACTTTTCTGTCACTGGCGCCACTTTCAAACTTCCTCTTATATACTCATTTCTCACTTTATCCATTCTTGTCACTCCACACATCCATCTCAACATTCTCATCTCCGCTGCATGCAATTTTTTTTCATCCGTCTTCTTCACTGTCCAGCATTCCGATCCATAAAGTACGACAGGCCTTATCACGGACTTGTAAATTTTTCCCTTCAACTTGAGGGGCATCCGTGGGTCGCAAGTTGTTCCTGTAACCTGTCGCCATTTCATCCATCCTGCGTTGATCCGGTGCGTTATGTCTCGGTCTACTTCGCCATCCCCTTGGACAAGCGACCCGAGGTACCGAAAGTCGGAGCAGATCGGTAAGGGCGTTCCGGCAAGAGATATGGGCACAGGACCGGAGAGTCCGCCAAAATCACAAAACAAATACTCTGTTTTGGTCCGACTTACTCTCAGGCCAACGGTCTCCAGTCTTTTCCACCACACCTCCAATCTGCTCTGGACCTCTAAGCCACTCTCGGCAACCAGCACAATGTCATCGGCGAACAGCATACACCAGGGAGCCTCTTCCTGGATATCCGAAGAAAGAGCATCCATTATCAGCACAAAGAGGTAAGGGCTGAGTGCAGACCCCTGGTGCAAGCCGACAGCCACATCGAAGCTGTCAGTAGTGCCCACTGTAGACCGGACTTGGGTACTGCATCGACTGTACATCGCGCGAATCAACTGCACATACTTCCCTGGTACACATTTTTCCTTAAGTGCCCACCACAAAACTTCACGAGGCACTCGGTCGTATGCCTTTTCGAGGTCAACAAATACCATGTGCAAGTTTTTATGCGCACCTCTGTATTTCTCGCACAGCTGGCGGATAGCAAAGATGGCATCTGCTGTTCCTCGACCAGGCATAAAACCGAATTGGTTTTGCGAAATTTCACTCTCTTCTCTTAGTCGCCTTTCAATAACTTTCTCCCAAGCCTTCATACTATGTGAAGAATAATCACAACAACACGTCAAATAACCCGCCCCTAACTGTTCCTGGCGCAAAGGTGCCCATAACGCTTGCTGCATTGCCACGTTAAATGGCGTTTATATACGTATACAGCTTCTTTACATAATATAAAAAAGAAGTCGCTTCCGCTGTCTGTTCGCTTAGATCTTTTAAACTTCTCAACGGATTTTAATGCAGTTTTCAGCAATAGATAGTGATTCAAGAGGAAGATTCTTAAGAAGAGAAAAATTTAAAAAGTTCCCGGGAAAATTTCGGAAAACTGAAAGTACATTTTGTATGAATTAGGTATTGAAATTTGGATTGGACAACGTCTGTCGGATTAGCTAGTATTATATAAAGTTTTCTCCTTACGTACACATAGTGTACGTCCAACGTTTGAGAAGTTATTGAGTGCTTTAAACAATTCATACGTAGTTTGGTATTGTTACCTACCTATATATTTTTGGTCCTTAAAACAATATGATAACAACAAGTAAGCAATCTGTCACAATAATAGGTAAAAATATAAACCGATAAGAAAGAGAGTATTAGCAATAATGACAAATATAGTAATCTCAATCGTTATCAGACTCTTGAGTTTGACTCAGTTGATATTGATGTTAACAAATGATACAGATGTCTGTGCAGGTGCACTTGAGGGCTTAGGGCGTGATTACAAAGAATTAATTCAGTAGCACCGACTTCTTTTATATCAGTAGATAGTATTAAACAACGTCGCTTCTCGTGTCTGCCTGTGTGACCGCGTTGTTCTTCTAAACTACACAATGGATTTTGATGCAGTTTTCACCATCATTTAGTGATTTTTTTCCGGAAGGTTTATATGTATAATAGTTAAAGTATAGTATACAGGTTGTACCAGAAAGGTGTGATCAAATTTAAGGGTGTGGTACAGACCATCAAACTGAACAACTTTCTCCATTGGACCAACATCGTAATCGAGAAAAAATTATCAGCTGTCCTGCACAATACTTCAATGAACTCGACCCAAATGTATGGAACAGCTTATAATTTTTCTCGATTATGATGTTGGTCCCATGGAAAAAGTTGTTCAGTTTGATGGTCTGTACCACACCCTTAAGTTTGACCACACCTTTCTGGTACAACCTTTATAGTAGGTATCACACTAATATTATAAAAGCGAAAGTTTGTAAGTGTGTGTGTGTGTGTGTGTGTGTGTGTATGTTTGTTACTTCTTCACACTCAAACCGTTGGACCGATTAGGCTACTTTTTATTCCGGTCTACGTGGGTGACACCGCGGGGCGTAGCTAGTAATATATATTTTCATGCAGATTTTGGCTATGGTAACCATTTCTAGTTTTGCCAGCTAGTTACGAGCGTGTGCCCTTAAGTGGCTAATGTAGCCTATTTTAGCTGTGAAGTTATGTGTATAATGCAGACACTTTAGAATATCATTTTGGTAATAAATGGTATTGTATGTTGAAGGGTGGCTACTCTTAAAGTGCTGCCGGGATCACTCTTCTGCTGGTCTTCAATGGCAAGTGTGACATAATTTATAGAATAGAATAGAATATCTTTATTTGCATAAAATATGGTACATAAAAGGTCTTAAATATAAAATAGTTCCACGTATTTTGCTTACTTTTTTCAGCATGCAAAAAAAAACACATTAAAAATATAAACAAAAACACTTATTACTAGGTACTGAGATCATGTGAATAAAAAGATATTAAAAAAAGTTAAGTTATATAAATCTTATGTAGGAATAGTGAGATCATATTAAGAATTGATGAATTTAAATACCTACCGTATATAAGATAGCTTAATTATTTTGTATTTATCTAATAATTTAAGAATTAACGTATAGTATACAGGGTCAAATTAAATTAGCTAGCGAAACTCTGCAGACGTGATATCTAACGATGAGTATCTATCTTCATTTAGCATGTCGATGGCAATCTAGATAGAGTCGGCCAGAATTTAGCTACAAGTTTGGCACCTCTAGTAACGTCCATCAGTTCCTGCACACACGCTGGACACGGTATTAAGTGTCCCATTGTTTGTGGAACAGCACCACATTCACTCCAAGGCGAAGTCATCTGTGAATCGCCACCTAAGCAGATTTACCTTGCTTCATTTATAGTGCACAGTTAAATTCGCCCGAAAGTGCATTGTGTTGTAGGACTTCTAGCACGTTTACGTTTTTAAGCGCTAAAGTACTAAAAAGCCTTTACCGGCTCAGTGTAAATTTAGCTAAAGAAATACTTACCATCACAGGATATCCTTTAACCTTTCAGCTGCAGGAAATCCCGTAACCCCTGACATCAGGGAATAAATTAAAGTCTGCCGTTGCAAGCTCGATAGGTTGCATAGACAAGTTAGAAAACCATTCTATACTCAATGGCTGTCGTAACTTCGAATAGCTTAGTTTCTTACCTGAAGTGTTGCTTGATTCTTGTTGTTGTTGTTCAGTAATTTCAATATCAGTGCTTTAAAATATGGCTTGCGAGGCAATAACTCTAGTGGATGATAATGAAACCCAGGGCCCTATTTAATATAACTATATTTAATATAACATGAGACATATTTGTCTAAAAAAGATAAAACAGCACCTGCTGTTTTTTAAAGCAGAAAATTCATGTAAAAAATATCTCATCTGCCTAGCCTTTTCCCGACTATGTTGGGGTCGGCTTCCAGCCTACCCGGATGCTACAGTCTACAGTATTTTACATGGAGCGGCTGCCTAACAGACCTCGACAACCCAGTTACTGGATAATGCAACTAAGACCCGGACCCTTGGTAAGACTAGTTGTCAGACTTTCGGTCTTCTGACAGACTGTCAAAGATCCACGACTGACAGCCGGAATCATCGGCTTAATGGGCTTTCCGAGGCACGGAGGGTCTTGGTATGTAAAGATGGTTACCCATCCATGTCAAGGCACCAAGGCATTGATCGACCCGAGTGGCTGTTATTACTTAGCCACAAGCTCAGAGGAGCTACATAGAGATGAAAAAATACATATTTGTCGACAATACTTTGTGAGCGTTGCAAGCTCTTTCAAAAACGCCAAGTAACCATTTCGTGATCCAGTCCCCTAAGCCAAAGGTTTATAACTTCTACCGCTGATTGCAGCTAGATATAGCTTTAATACTAACTTAATGTGCTATCCGGGTGCCACTTTATGTCTAAACGGGACAGTTACTATCAGTTAACTTTAATAACGTTATAAATTGGAACGGGCTTCCACAAACACCATTATGCGGAGTGGTTGGCTGCCCCTCGGATCATATAACCGTGTTGAAAACCCTGATGCACACAGTTTTGTCTCGTTGTTTGTTTGGTATATTAATCTTTACCGTTTGTCGTTTGCTAGGTGATGGCACAGTATAAATATGGATAGTATGCAAACTACGAATAAACGTACGAAACGGCACTCACAGACGTACGCCTCGACGAGAACCCTAAGCCACAATAAATATATTGAGAGCACCGCGACTATCGCTTGGGGCCTCGTCGGTGCGCGCGTCTGTGTGAGTGTGCCGTTTCGACCGTTTGTACGTAGATTCTTACTGTTCATATATTTACTGTGGTGATGATAATGTTTATGTTTTATCGGTAAGACGGTAATGAAGGTAAGCGTTTACAGTGGGGTAGACATTTCCCATTTGCTTTACTTCCCTGTTAGTTTTTCTATTTGTTTACATATTTTTGAGTTGCTCGGTATGAAAATTATTACATTTATTACGAATGTAATAATTCCATTTCGTTAATGTAGGAACACAAAAAAATGTGTTTCGATCTTTATTGGTATCTTAATATTAGGTCTTTACCTATGAAATTGCCGTTCTGCAGTACTGGCCATTTCAAATCAAAATATTTTTTGTTTGGCTAAGAATTCTAATTTCAAATTAATTTTATTTTAAAAACATGGTTTTTTTTTTTAAAAGTAGTCATTTGTTTATTGATTAGTGTTACATTTTCATCGCATTTCATTCTTTTTCGTCATCATGGATACGTTAAAAATTCGAGTAATTATGGAATATGAATACCGTCGTGGCAGCAACGCGGCACAAGCGGCACGCAACATCAACGACGTTTACGGAGCTAACACTACAAACCAACGCACCACTTGTTATTGGTTTGCTCGCTTTCGTTCTGGAAATTTCGACCTGAAAAATGAACCTCGCGGTCGTCCGAAGACTTTGGTCGACAATGACGAATTAAAGGCGATTGTGGAAGCTGATGATACACAATCTACAACTGAATTAGCAGCAGCTGTCGACGTTAGCGTCAAAACAATATTGGTCCATTTGCGTCAAATTAGCAAGGTAAAAAAGCTTGACAAATGGGTGCCCCACGAACTCAATGATCGCCAGCGCGAAGTACGCGTCGAGACGTGCCTTGCACTGCTCAACAGACACACAAATGAAGGAATTTTGAACCGCATTGTTACCTGCGATGAAAAATGGATTCTGTTTGATAACCGCAAGCGCTCAGCAAGTTGGTTGGATCCTGGTTCATCACCTAAACAATGCCCTAAACGAAAACTTACCCCTAGAAAAGTGATGGTCACTGTTTGGTGGTCTAGCGCCGGTGTGATTCATCACAGCTTCTTACCAAACGGGGTGAGCATTACTTCAGATGTGTACTGTGAAGAACTGAACACAATGATGGAGAAGCTGGCACATCTCCAACCAGCATTGGTCAATCGCTCGTCTCCGCTGCTCCTGCACGACAACGCGCGACCTCATACTGCACAGCAGACGGTCTCCAAGTTGCAAGAACTGGGGTTGGAAGCTCTCCGTCATCCGCCCTACTCACCAGACCTTGCGCCTACAGACTACTACTTTTTCCAGAATTTGGATAACTTCTTGGCGGGAAAAAAATTCAATACCCGAGAGGCAGTACAAAATGCCTTTGAAGAATTTGTTGACTCCCGTCCAGCTGATTTCTTTAATAAGGGCATCAATAAACTGCCACTGCGTTGGCAAAGATGCATTAATTGCATGGGTGATTACTTCGATTAATACAAATAAAAAATGCATGAAAAAAATTCGTTTAAATTTTTTCATACAAAACGGCAATTTCATAGGTAAAGACCTATTATATATTATAAAACAATGTCGGGTTTGTTCGAACACTTATAACTCGAGATCGGCTGGACCGATTTCATGGTTTTTGATTTGTTGTATTTTTCTCCGTCCCGAATAGCAGAATAACTATTAAAAACATTGGAAAATTGACGAAAAAATAATATGAAGAAAATTCATTTTTTCATACATGAAAGAACAATGGCAGGTCTCCATACTAAAAACTGTCTGGGATCAAATTGAAACATCCCGTAATGAAAAATATGTTAAAAGAATTGGTGTTAGCTCCAGAGTCTATAATTGAGACTATTTTCATTTGGGAAAGCTGGAAAAAAAATATATCGGTGTTTGAATTTTTAGGTTATGAATGAACGTCAAATAACAATTAACCTATAAAATATCTCAGATTGAAATTAAATCATAAAGAAATGGATAATGTGGTGTGGTCTAAGTGAGGATAAGAGTATTTACGGATAAAATGAGAAAAACCCAAATAAATTCTAACCCTCCCTCGGTGTAGAGTAGTAGGTACTCAATTGTATGTTTACGAAAGCTGGGCGCGTCTTTAAAAAAAAATGCACTTGCCCCGTTAACACTAAAACTGAGGGATTACCTAATGTTAGGGCAAATAAAAAACACATTTTATTAAACATACTTATTTTATTCCTCATCCTCATCTCGCATTATTATCTCAACAAAAAAACCTGCTGGTGCTGAGATATGTTCTTGATGTCTGGCCCATCCTAGATACCACATTACGGTCATAGTGTGTGCGCAGCAGCCTACAGTGCGCCGGCCAACTACACAAATACAGCAATATTCACCTGTTCTGACAGGAATGTTATTTTCAATTAAATAGCAATATTGGAGTCCTAAGAGCACGCACTAGTCACACAGGGCAGTATTAATCAGTCCAAAAACAGTCCAGGTCGGGTAAAAATAAATAGAAAGCCAAATATAACCACAAAACACAACCGAGATGAAAAACGCGGAAGGATTCTATTCTATTCTATTCTATTCTTAATAAATGGCAAGCAAAGCCGATGTCGACTATTCTGCCAATGTCTAAAGTGAGCTAGAAAAACAAGTGTGTATGAGAGAACAGCGGAAGGATTCTGTAGCGTCTTGACACACAACCACAGACAACATGTCACTGTCAAAGACAAAAGTAGTGCTGCACGTTTCGATGAATCGATACAATACTGAAACAATCCTGTGATATTTTGTTCCATTATTAATTGGATTTAAAAGTAGAATCAGTTATCAGTTCATTAAAGACAAAGTAATAGATCATTTCGACAATTATGTTAAAATCAAAACCAACAACATTTCGAATGTACCTAATTCGAACATCATTTGATAAGCTTTTAAAAACATAAAATAACTCCGGCCTTTACGAGAAGGAGTGAATAATTGAAAAATCGTAGAAAATTAATTAAATTTTAATTTAAATGAAATCTATGGGCGCCAAAAAAAAGTCCAGACCAAGTTCTGCCATGATTGAACTTTGGGCAGGGCAATGTCTGTCGGGAATCTTTCATTCTATTTAGAATTCCTAATTCAAATTAATTCTATAATCAGTTGTTCATTTGTTTTCCTGCCGTTCGATTCTTATTCTAATACTTAAATAAAAATCAATTGCCGATTGTATGTACGCGCATCACTTCAGAACGGATGCACCTATTTGGCTAATACTTTTTTTGTTGTAATTGTAATTGTCAGGACAAAGTTTGTATGAAAGATACTTGTACACAGTTTATTGTTGCAGAGTCAATTTACTAACACTATTGTACTAAATATGTGGAGATTTGATACAAGTAACAACCCATTATCCCAATTTATTTGGGGTCAGCGCAACATGCCCCTTTCTTCCATACTTCTCTATTAGTCATCATCTCGGCAGTCACTCCCTTTCTAGCAATATCATCTTTCACAGTTCATCCATCGTTTCTTTGGTTTTCCCCCTACTCTTATAGTCATCCACATTCATAGGTGTTCGAAACAATTTTTTTTTTTTCATTTTAATTGGCTTCAATTAATCTTTTTCATATTTTTTACTTTTTACTTTAAATTTATTCCGGTATTTTACTTTTCAGCATAAAATCGTAGTTCAATTCTTAAAATATAAATTATGTTTTCCTAGACAATCCAAAATGTTCTCAGCTTGCGCCTTCCGGAACTTCTTTACATTAGAATATTCATAGCTAAGACAGGACAACGTCTGTCGGGCCAGCTAGCTGTTGATATTTTATAATTCATGAGAAATGCTAAAAGTCACAAAGCACAGTCTACATATTTGCATAAGGCGCCAGCTAAATAATTATGCAAATCCGTTGCAAATGAAATAGATGTAGATCCGTAACTATTGAAAAATAAATTACTTTCCCTATATTTTCCGTTCGTATGTGATTCAATGGGTTACCGGCATTACCAGCGGCGGTTTATTCACGGTGCTGATATGCCAGCGCTTGAAGAAAAAAAAAGTATGAAAACTGCTTGCGCCAACCAGCATTAACAATGCCAATATTATATGCCAGCGCTGGTTGGCGCACAGAAGCGCTCGAATATCGGCGCTGGTTGCCAACGTTCTACATGAATACACCCTTACACTATGAATATTCACGAGCGAAAGTTCGCCGCTACGCGTTCGCGTTTAAACGTTCGGAATCGTCCGAAACCACCATTGTCAAAACGAAACAAACGTCACGAAACGGAACAATTACGCTTGAATACGCGCCAAACGACTTTCCATTTTATATCTATTGTCCCCACCGGCACTTTTACATTTTACGCTCGTTTTCAGTCCTATTGTAATTGTGGAAGCGATGCGTGTTTTTGTATACATTTGTTTGTCCATTTTCATAAGCAGGGCGATAATGCTAATGAACGGGTCAGCAGCCACATTATAGGTAGACCCGCTGAGACTACACAAAGCGGTTAAAAAACAAGTATCAATCTGCCAATCTGCCTAGCCTTTTCCCAACTATGTTGGGGTCGGCTTCCAGTCTAACCGGATGCAGCTGAATACCAGTATTTTACATGGATCGACTGCCTATCAGACCTCCATAACCCAGTAACTGGGTAATACGATACCCCTTGGTAAGACTGGTTGTCAGATTTTCGGGCTTCTGACGACCCGTAACGACTGTCAAAGATCCACGAATGACAGCCGGGACCAACGGCTTAACGTGCTTTCCGAGGCACGGAGGAGTCTTGGTATGTAAAGATGGTCACCCATCCACGGACAACCCCGGCAAGCGTAGCTTAACCTGATGGATCGACCCATGCGGCTGTTATTACTTAGCCACAAGTTCCTCTTAAAAAACAAGTATCTAACGAGTCTATTCAATGTCCGCTCCTTATACCTACATCCTTATAAAATTAATTTGTTAGATTCAAGTGAACCACTTCTATAGATTAAAAATCTGCCTAATTCTTCAAAACCTAATTGAATAATCCGAACCCTAGATTCATCCACCTCGCTTTTATTATTCTCTAAATCTCGTTTAAGCATGAACAAAATAATGTACTTAAGTAGAAATAAGTAGGATTATTAAGAGCCCTTGGCCCAGAATAAAGAATAGGAAATTAATGCCATGAATTTTTTTAATTTCATCAGAAATTAGAAAAAGACAGACAAATTAAAAATTCGGAGTCACACGTCATGTTACATAAATCGGTCAGATTACGTGTGACTCCGGATTTTTAATTTGTCTGTCTTTTTCTAATTTCTAATGAAAAAATTTCTTGTTTCGTACTTTTTAGAGCGTGATTTTTCAGTAGTCGGGTTTTATTTTTTAAACTTTCTTTTTATGTGTAAGTATTTTGTTTTGAGCATTTAGTACATTTTGTGTTTTGTGCATTGGCGGTGAACTCGGGAAATACCTGCAATAATAAAAGTATTGGCATCGAGGCATCGAATCATCGAGACTGAGGTCTGTGGAATTCGGTTCCAAAAGCAATTTAGTTCATCGCCAGTAATATACCTGTACGGGTTGTAGTAGTTAACTCCGTACACCGATTTGTCGTGAAGATTGTTCAGTTGTATAGAGAAACACGTTCCACTAAGATGCACTAAGTAGAAGTTTATTTAAGTTGAGAGTAACAGTACTAGAGTGGTAGGCGATTATTTCTCTCAGTTGTTGATAGCTACACAGTTATAAGTTCACTATATTTAAATTCGTTAGTCATGTTATTTTATAATACTAAATTATGACGCGCATCGTTGGCCTAAAGTAGGTTACAGAGTAAGCAGAAAAATGTACGGCGATGAGACCGTACAATACCTATTGTAGTAATGTTTTATTACTTCAAAGATTCCCTGCGAGGTACAGTCGCGTACACACGCAGTCACTTTACTTGAGACAAGCCGCGATAAAATTATACTTAACTGTACAGACGAGTGATAAATTAAATCATATCAACATCAAACAAGATACTGGCGCGCTACAGTCAGTACAGTCGTGACCTACAAGAATTTGTTTTTTCACCAACCAAGGAGTGTCAAATAAAAATAAAACCAATAAAAGTGGGAATATTTCCATTGTTTGCCGACTTGCGAACGGCAATTTCCTTATAAATTGACGGAAACAAGACGAAATTCACGTCTTCTCTGTGAATTAGTTATTGTTGGCTTTATATCGGCTATTCCCTTTGTTGCGATTCGTGCCAACAAATTGTCTCTCGAGAAATGAAATCTTTTTAATATTTGATCATTTTGCGTAGTTTTCTTACGTCAGCGTCAGTGCTTCGCCAACGATGAAATAAAGTTCTTTTATTTCGTTAATATTTTATTTTTATTATGAAAATGTGACGGGATATGGATATTTCTGATTCTTTCTCCTTTATGATTATGTGATTTGATCTGAAAGATTGGTAATCATGAGCCGTTCGATATGAATGTGAAATGAAATCGAGCGCTGCAAAGGCACCCGAAAATTTATTTTACAAAGGTTCTTTATATACATAAACTTAATAACTTCTTTATTCCCCTCATATTACTATGTTTAGTTGTTATTATTTTTTACGATTAGTAGGTACATTAAATTGTACCAAATTATTATGTTTTATGATGGTTTTTTCATGTCATGCTTGCCTTTATGTCACAAAGAAAACAACAATGAAACATTTATCTTCTTGATTATACAGGCTGGTCCAAATAGTGATGTCTAAAAGAAAAATCTGAATTCCTCAAACCCAGGGGTCCCAGAGGGTCATGGCCATCCGGCTAGTCCGGGGATACCGCACGGTCTCCTGTGAGGCGGCGTGCCTCCTTGCCGGATTACCGCCATGGGATCTGGAGGCAAAAGTCCTCGCGCACGTGTGGGAGTGGCGCGAGGAGGCGAAACGCCGGGGCGTAACTCCACTGCCGCGAGAAATCACGGTACAGCGGACAGAGCTCCGGCGGGATTTCATGGCGACATGGAGAGTGCGATTGTCGCAACCCAGCGCTGGGCACGCCACAATTGCGGCAATAAGTCCCCTCTTTGAGGAGTGGTTGGAGAGGCGCCACGGCGTCCTCACCTTCCGCCTGACGCAGGTCCTCGCCGGACACGGTAGTTTTGGGAGGTTCCTGTTTCGGATAAGGCGGGAGGAAACGCCCAGGTGTCACCATTGTGTGGATCGCCCGGAGGACACGGTTGAGCATACAGTGGTGGTCTGCCCGGCTTGGGCGGAGCACCGCCGTGTTCTCACGGAGGCGATCGGCGGCGGCGATCTCTCGCGTCCAAACCTGGTCCAAGCTATGGTGCGGAGCGAGAGTGCATGGGAAGCCGTCACCTCCTTCTGCGAAGCAGTAATGCTCGCGAAGGAGGAAGCGGAACGCGTGAGGGAGAGGCAACAGCCGCGCCCTCGCGCCACTAGCCGCCGTAGGAGACGCCCTGGGCGGCGAGAATCGATTGCCGATTCCCGGCCACCGTAGGCGCGGGCTTGCGGACGACGAGTAATGGGCAGCTCGCCGTCCGGTAAGGACCAGGCCCGGGTCGACGGCACGTTGTGTTCCACGCGCGCCTCAAAGAGATGTCAGCAGTGACGGGGTCAATTGGGCCGATGCCGCCGGGGTCGCGGGTAGTTCGAAAGAGATACCGTGGCCCTGGCACGGGCAACTGAAGGAACATGGGTGGGTTTTAGTCAGTAAAAGTCTGACACGCCCTCCCGCTCTGCCCAGATCGGGAGAAGTCATTTGATGATTTCCCATCCACAAAAAAAGGGGTATTCGAAAATACCCCATTTATGATCCACGATTTTTTGTAGTTTTCGAGATATTTTTGTTTTTGTAATTATTTAGAGTTTTCTGCCGGTGGAGCTTCAAAAATTCATGTCTTTTTGTTTCAGTGGGTATTTTTCAGATTTTTTGTGACATGATCGCATGATCGATAAAGTTACTTTCATAAATAGGGTATTTTCGAATACCCCTGGGTATTTGGACCACCTGTATACACAGCTATGAGTCAGACTACTTAGACGTATTTTTCAAAACAATGTAGGTAGTCCATAAAGTAGATACCATACATTGACTCTTTACTTGATACAGTTAATAGACCAACTAGTTTTATTCGCTTAAAACTGCGACCTTTCTCATGGAGAAAAACTAATTTCACTCATGAAAAATTGTATTTCCCTATAGTAGTAGTTGGTAGTAAGTTAAACGGATTTTTTCGTAGTCCCGAGGGCATCATTTTGCTGGTTAAAACGAAATGTTGATTGTAACTGGTATTCGATGGCGTGCGTATTTTTTTATTTAAAAAAGCGTACCGATGTAATTTTTGCCAAAATTGAAACAGTCCGTTGGGAATTGTTATTTACTTATTTGTTAATAAAACTGAAACTTTTCTCGTTAAAATAACAACATGGAAAAGGGACAGATTCAATGCATTCATGCACGGAACAGGTTTTTTTACGAACGGATATTTTTTTCGGGTTTTGCAATAACTTGGTTTTACAGTTTCCAATTAGTAAAATATCATTATATTGAAACTGCATCATTTATTTCGATTAAAAGCACTGCCTGTGAAAAACCAGAAACCGTTTTAACTTTTAAAATGTTCCATTTTGCTTTTTATTTATTTTTTTTATAATTCCTCAATTTCTTTCATTTATTTTATTCGTAAATGCCAATCAGAAATTTATCTTCCCTACAGAGAATTTAAATTGAGTAGGTAAATATTCCCGGCCCTCATTTTGAAACAGACTTACCAATCCATGATGGTTTACTTTTATTATTAGACAAACAGCAATCTGCTGCTATCAAAGACTCTTGTAATTGGCAATGCCTGAATATTAATTCATGTTGAACTATGTGCTATCGTCTTGTTATAATAAGTACCTATAAATAAGGACAAATATAACGGATTTTAAATAAGACCAAAAACTAGATAAAATAATAGAACAGAAAGATGTTGCTCTTTCTATACATAATATAACTAGTAACTACGTATTTATTTATTTATTTTATATAGGTACCGTAAAATCAAAGCTGACAGTTACAACATTACATAACATAACAACAAACAAACATGCTAACATAATCATTATTATTCTAAACATTACGCCAATACGGAAATATGTACATAAAAATAAGAATGGCATATGTAATTATATTATTATTTAATTATAGTGTCTGCGTGTATAGGTACAGTCAGTAACAGAAGTCGATTAACACTTGCAGTTTTTTAATCTTAATTAAGATAAATATTTAATTCACATCGGAACAGAAGAACTTAAAATTTTATGAACATTAACTTTCAACAGTTAAACGAAAAAAAAGCAGTTCATCGAATCATTTTGTGTTAATTTAGATGATGTCAAAAAGTAGCAGTGTTAACCGACTTCTGTTGCTGACCGTACTTAAAGCTTCGTAAGTATTTAGTGTAACAACGACATATTTTTCAAAATTGCAAACATCGACTCGATAGACTATTCAATAAATTCAACAAAATCTTAAATGCTCGACAAATTTGACAAAGTCATAAATTCTCAATCAATGTAATACACAACAAAATTTCCTTAAGGTGAGTATAGCTGCTAACAGCGCCACCATTGAAAAAAAAATAGTGAGTCTGGAGATATGGAACATTTTGAAATTTCCCATGCTCATATTTTTAGTCAGATGAGGTAGAATTTTTTGTACCAAACAATCAACCTCCTAGGTTATATCAGTTAATGCCAAAAACGGCCGTTTTTCCATATCTTACCGTTTTTTACTAACAAATAATGGACTTAGTCTGAGTTAAATAAATTAAAAAAAAATACATATATCTCCAGACTTATTATTTTTTCTCAACGGTGGCGCTAGTTAGCAGCTCTACTTGCCTTAATCCGAACACCATGGAAACCCCACAAGGTGTTAAAATTATATTCACATCAAACTAAAACAAACAAACTTGTACACACTCATTTAACTCTTTATAGACTCGGTGATTTACGTTCAGTTTCACGGTACGTTGTTATCACACGTAAATAAATACGTATAAATCAATCAGCCGGTATCACTTGCCAGAATTAAACGTTAATCATGAATGTGTCATTGAACTCTAAAAATAAGACCTACTCATAACCTACATAATGTCATCCGTAGTTAATTCTTACAAACAGATGCAGAACTCGTGAAATGTTTTAAAATTATTTTTTTCACATTAGTAAAAACATGTCGCTTTTTAGTCGAAATACAGACTCAAATGAATTCAAAGCAAGAAAATTCGATAAAAATGTTTAATTGACTTCCAAGGTGCGTATAAATCAAATTACAGTAAGCAATTAGGTACAGTCACAAGTCACCTTACAGTACGCAACATTCCAAAACGTTTTCAAAATAAAAATTTAAACTTTGTGAATAGACCTATTTTATAATAGAGTGGTGTCGAGAACACCTTGTTCGTAACACCATAAAATATTTATCAATATTTTAGAAGAAAATCGCTTTCGAATCTTGCGTAAATGTAAGTTAATTACGCTCGTGACTGTACCTATCTCTTCCCTCTGTCCGGTATATTCCTCTTCCGCCCCAACGCTACGCCATTGGCAGCACTAGCCAAATTACACAATTCAGCGAAATGCTTTTAACCTTATTTAACTTTTACCGTCCATCTACTATGGACTGTAGGGGAATAATATTCAGGAAATACAGGTTTTTGAAGTGAAAACTTCTTTAGGTGAGCGATTTTAGGTAGAGGAAAATAATATGAGTTCGCGTCACCGACATGTGACATGCTAATGTTAACAGTATAATTTAACTGTACACTCACACCAACTTATCTGTGAAATGGCGAAAAGTGGAACTACGGCCGGCGGTTATTTTATTATTTTTATATAGGTATCATTGTTTCTATTTTGTAAAAAACTGTAGGTAATTCTTATTAAACGATTATGTCTAATGTGAAATTTCCTTCTTGAAAACTTACTCAATTTTGGGCACCTTATATATTAATATAAGGTGCCCAAAATTGAGTAAGTTAGCAACACTGAATCGACGGTGCCGTCCTCTTTCAGTTCACAGATAAGTTGGTAGGACTGTAGCTGTAAGTATGACGTGTTGCGCTGTCAAGTTTTCACTTCTGCCGGCAGTCCCCATGGCTGCCTATGCTTTTTTAGAAGCAGAAATTCTATGGCAGTCCAGTGTTGCACTAAGTTTGTTGAGTCCAGGTCCCCAGAGTCTACCGCAAAGTCATAGAATGGTCTTCCTATGAGATGGCAGAAATGTATAGACAATGAGGGTAAATACTTTGATTAAATAAATATATTTTACCTCAGAAAAAAAATTGTTGTTGTTGTTATCAGTTTATTAGTCAAATTAATACCATGTCAATAGACAGGTTGAATTAAAAAACAAACAAACGTAAGTAATAGGGATGATGCCAGGGTAAAAAAAAGAAATTATATCGAGTACGTCAGTCAGATATTAAAAAAATATTAGACACGTATTTTTTGCTTTATCATATTAGTAAAAAATTACTTAGATAAAACGCATTAAAGTTGGGGAGTGGGGGCTCGTTATGTCACAACTACGTATAAAATTTAGCAAGGCCTGTCGTCATGCTACATTTTAACTCAATTTATAGCCGTAATCTTTTGATTAAGTACGTAAATAAATAAAAAATACGTGTCTAATATTTTTTAATAATCAACATGACGAACAAAATATTTTTTTAGTCATCATCCCTACTATACTTCATACGTCATTTATTTATTAATTAAAATCTCCCTTACAACTATCATTACATTACATTATTATTGTATGTACCCAATGCGACGTACAATGCGTGCCACGAAAGATGAGACTTGACGAGTGCAGTATCGCGACTTCCGCGGTCTTTTCGCTGCCCCGATGACGCGTCTCAGACCTCATACCGCTAAAGAGACCTATAAATCAGAATAATCAGAATCAGATAATTATAATCTACTGCGCAAGTCTAACAATGTAGTGTTTCAAGTCTCATCTTTCGTGGCACGCATTGTACGTCAACTCGAGTTAATAAACACAGCCTCAATCAAGATACAATAACACAATAATGCTAACTGTTCACGTTGATATCATCTGTCAGTAATGAGCAGCGCACTCATTTGTATACCTAGTTAAAGCGGACTAAATAACCGACACACATTTGCATGGCGCTAATCACATAGCAGGTATTCCGTATTATGCATTAACTATAAATATCATGCAAACTTTAGAGTTGTTCTCAATGATATTATGATAAACTTTTTTACAAAAAAAAAACAACCGATTTCCAAAAAAAAAAACAAAAAAGTGAAAAATAACTTTAATTTCGAAAGTCGATGTCTTTGGATCTATTTATTTTTTTTGCTATCGACTTCAAAAGAAGGAGGTTATAATATTCATCTGTTTAAATATATTTTTTTTATGTATGTTTATCGATATTTTCGTCAATTATGGACTGATTTTAAATATTCTCTTTTCATTTAGTAGAGGAAGCGTGCGCGGTGGTCCCATAAAATTTTTATTACTTGCTTGGAAAGTTTTTGAGTTAGCTTCGATATTACTTAAGTATCTAATCCACTTTGTGTATCTTGATGATGTTATAATTTTAAAATATTTCCAGTCACTGTTGTTTACATAGCAAGTAGTGGTATACGCCGAATTAGTGGTAGTGGTAGTGGTATACGTCAGTTGGGACTGGTCGTCTCTTAGCTGCCATGGCTTATTTTTAATTTTAATATTTAATTTAGTTGTTTTAGTTATTATCTTTTTATTACGGACGCTTTTTAACGTGCACGTCTTTCTACATTGTTCTCACATGTATATTTTCAACTTGAACGATGTAACCAATATTTTGTAAAAATATTATGATTTAAAAGAGTGTCCGTGGAGTTTCTTGCCCGTTCTTCTCCATAGGGATCTACTACGCTTTGGAATGGGCAACTAGCTTCATCTTTCTGACTGACCGACCCATTGACAATTCAAAAGTGCCTGTAATTGGTTTATTTGAAATAAATGCTTTGAGTTTGAGTTTGAGTTTGAGTGTGTGGTAGGTACCATAACTAAAAAGTGAAAAATAAAAAACTACAGACTTCCAAAAAAAACACTAGACTACACACACTATTCCGATTTTAAAGTTATTTTTCACTTTCTAGTGTTTTTTTTTTTTTTAATAAAATAGACACCGACTTCCGAGTCGGTGTCTATTTTATTTTTTGCCATCGACTTCCGAAATTAAAGTTGTTTTTTACTTTAATGTTTTTTCAGTACATAGATGTTCGCTGTACGAGCGGTTTTTACTGAGGTATTATTGGCATGTCCAACACCAAGCAGGATTAGACAGAAATAGGTGGGAAAAGGATCGCTAAAACATTACTTATAGCCACCTGTCCCACCGCTGGCGATTAACGAGAAGCGAGTAGAGCTAGCAACTAAAAACGAATTGGCGGGCAACGAGCAGCGAGTGCGCGACGCGACGAGCGATTACTGGCTGGTACGAGTATGTACCAAGCGTTAGTCTCTCGCCAAGAGAGCCTCGCTAAGCGAGTAATATCTTTGATTGCTCTTGACGCTGCGACCAACGCCGCCGGCACCGGTGTGAACATTCAGCGACCAACTATTAATATAAATGTATCTCTTTTACTTAAATGGGGCCTACAATATTTTGTAAGTTTTTTGAACGAGAAAATCGCTTCCTCGTCAGCGCTGGGGCAGGTGCCTTAACATGGCAAATGAACTAAAAGAACGGTGAACTAATCCTGTTCGAACTAGTTTCTAAGACCATCACTATCTATTTGCGGAGCTGTACTAGTCTTTGTTTGCGTGAGTAAACGTTTTAACATCTAGGATGAGATTTAATAAGTACTGTTTGCTCGTATTACCTGCCGATTATAATTAATTGACCGTATCATGAGTGGTTTCCACATTCCTACATATTGATTATAATTTATTTTTTAACCGACGAAAAAAAGGAGGAGGTTCTCAATTCGACACGTATGTTTTTTTTTTTATGTATGACCACGCATAACCTTTTACAGAGTCGTCCGGTTTGAAACATTTTTGTTTTATTCGAGAGGGTATACATCACAGTTGGTCCCATATAAAATTGATTAACTTTGCTTGGGTAGTTTTTGAGTTAGATTCAAAATAATACGTATTTATTCCCCACTTTTATAAGGATGATGTTCTAGTTTGTTTTGCAGGTAGTGATATTAGAATTTGTGTGGGGTAGGTACCACAACAAAAAAGTGAAAAATAAAAACTTTTTTACAAAAAAATACAACCGACTTCCAAAAATAACTTTAATTTCGGAAGTCGGTGGCAAAAAACGAAAATACGTTTAACCAGACACCGACTTCCGAAGCTAAAGTTATTTTTCACTTTGTAGTGTTGTTTTTGGAAGTCGGTTGTATTTTTTTGTAAAAAAGTTTTTATATAATTACGTATTCCTAACATTTTTATTCTTTGTTTTTAAAAATTCATACCTACGTTAAGCACATCAACCATAATTATAGACCCGTAGTAACTGTTCTGTGAGCCGCAGCTAACCTAAATAGTAGCAGACCTATCGCCAGGAAAACCTAATAACTTTTTTGGCCGACATGGCGATCGCATCCATGACCTAAATACCGCGTCGGCATTCGCTAGCGCTATTCAACAATACTCCCCCATAACGTTGGTACAATTATTTAATTAAATATCTCTATCGTAGATAACGCACTGAATTACTGCAATCAAAACACTACCATTCCTGTTTCATATTATTTATGAATGTTATGTTACATGAAACGGTGATAGCACCACGTATTTGTTATCTGTAGCACGCTCCTTGAATACTAACTGAACCACAATATGATTGCATCAAATAATAACTCATTTAGAGTGTGTACACAACTTATCTACATGATAACATGACCAAAGATGTCTCTTTGCAGGTTGCACGGACAACAAGGCTTAAATGGGGCGAAAGAAATTAAATTAAAAACTAAAGTTCCTTGCACGATACGCAAATACTCGCACAGACTGCCGATGTTTGCTCTCGGAACGTTATCACTTGATAAGTTAGAACACAAGCCGCGATCAAACAACGTTATCATGGTAAGGTTCTTACCGGGGACTGGGAGGCGCTGCACAGACACCGCTCGGCTCCGGCGCGCCAAACGAGACACCTGAGGCTCGAGGCGCTCTCGTGCTCCACAACACTTGCCAACGGATGGCGCGATGGAAGTTGAACACAGATAGACCAGTGAAAGTGAATATTGATGTGATTCAGTGTTAACGTTAGTGTAAATAGCCAACCAAAGAACAAACCAAAGCTAATTAGCTCAAATTCCTAGTCGAGAGAGATTGTACGTCGTCAAGCTGGAGGACCTAACGACGTTTGATACGGAGATAGTCGAGAATGTCAGTGAGGAGTGCACGGCGAAGAATGAGCATCTGGTGCAGCAGGGGTTCTGCCCTGCGTACTACGACGGGCTGCTGTGCTGGGACCCCACGCCCTGGAACACGCTGGCGGTGCAGCGCTGCTTCAGCGAGTTCCATGGCGTACAGTACGATGACACACGTAAGTTTATCTCTAATCCTGTATTACGCCGCTCTTCATGAATGTAAACAATGCGATCACGTGGTGTTGGCAGATCTCTTCAAGGATTTCGTACAAAATCTCTCGAAGATTTTCGGAGTGAATGCCAGCTATGCCTGAAATGTGATTGGAAAGAAAATCACGTCATATTTCCGTAGTTGTTACAATTTGTTGTTGTGTTTTTCTTGATCTTTCGACATTTCATTCATATCTTCCAGCCTTATGTTTTTGCACAGTCGATTTTGTTTCCGCGAATATTTTTGAAACTGTAGGTAATTAAAATCCTCAAAAATAGGTTATGTTTTTGGTTTCCCTCTGAATATTTATTCCAAAATTTTACTCTTTTCACCATTTAGGTGAGTTTTACCTAGGTGTATTTAACATACATATTTACCTTTTTCAAACGTGGGTTAGTTTTGTTTATATGTTAATGCAAGTGACATCCGATATTTTGATCTTATTTCTAAAAAAGGCTATTCACCTCTAACAAACTACTTAGTTGTAAACTATACACACGGCAGCAGGTCATTCAAAATTAGAAGAGACCATTTAATAAAAAAAACAAAAGACTGTGACGCGCCGCGGGCTACAGGAACTATCTAAACTAATGTATTATTTTCTAATATTGTTCTATCCTAAAAGAGTATCGGTCCTACCACAAAACTATGTTTATCAGTTGATTAGGCTAAACAACTGTTTAATATGACATTTATGTATGGAGTTTGACGTAAGACACGCGTTGAACAATGTGCTTAAGAGGGCTGTAGCATTTTGTCAAATCTCTCGCGAGAGCAAATTTTTAAGAATGTTAAGGACGCTGTTACAAATGGGTAGTCAAATCATTACTTTTTTACACAAAAGTATGTTTATTAAATAAAATACTTCGCATTCTTAAAATGTTTTTTGGCCGAATTGTTGATAGATGTGCAAGGTACGATTCTGAATTATAAATGTATTTTTTTTATGAAACAATTTCTTAATAAATGTACCGAAGGGAAAATTTTTACTTCGGTACATTTATTGCAAAAATGTACCAATCTAAAATTATATTTACAGTTCAGAATCGTACCATGCACATCTATCAACAATTCGGCCAAAAAACATTTTAAGAATGCAAAGCATTTTATTTAATAAACATACTTTTGTGTAAAAAAGTAATGATTTGACTACCCATTTGTAACAGCGTCCTTAAACGAAAATATGCTTTTTTGAAAAATGTAATCAATTAGCGAACTAGTAAATAATATTAATTTAATAGATAATTATTAAAAACACATTTTTATTGTGGCATTTATTTAACTCTTCTCAAAAACAGATAATACTTTTTGAGCTAAGTCTATTAGATAACACAATAGAATTGTGTTTTAATAATTAGATACCTATTAAATTAATATTATTTACTGGTTCACTAATTGATTACATTTTTCAAAAAGCATCTTTTCATAGAGGTGACAAAATGCGACAGCCCCCTGAAATCTTTTGAGTAAGACAGCATTGTTTATTATAATAATTATGTGCCTTTGACCAGTACTGTGTTTTGACGTAGCAGAACTCAAATGAAAGTGTACCGCATACATTTGTACCGTGTACCAATTACCGATCCACCAACTATAAATATTAAGTATAACTACCGAAGTCTGATATAATGAAAACTAGAGTCTGACTTAAATAAGAACAGCTCTATTTCCAAACATTCTCCAATAACAGCAATGTACAAAACGTTTTCAAAGAGCTTTGTTCGTCGTACTCAGTCGTACTAAAATATCTTGAAAACAAAAGCGATACAAATAACAACTGTTCCAGCATTGTTACTTTTGTTGTGAAAACAGATAACTGTTGCAGAGACTGAAGTGTTAAATGCAACGGTGATAACTACCGCGTCTGAGTGCAGCTCTATACGTTTTAACTTCATACGGGTTTACTCGAACGCACTGAGAATTTATTTGGACCGTACTTAGTTTTGTGTAATAGGTTGGGGAAAAAGTTTCTTCGCATTTTTTAAGAAAATTCAAAACATTTTTTAATTTACATTATTTACATTTATCTAAAGTATTTAGGTACCATTTTGTTCGATAACTTTTTGTCATCTTGTAGGTAGGGACATGATCCCATTGCTGTAGAAATTTTGGGACTTCTGTTCAAAATACCGCGACAAGTGATTTTGGCAGTCCTCTCGCGACGTTAACCTGACACTGCCTAAAGAATTCTGAAGAGACCGAAACAGGTGGAAATCTGAAGGTGCAAGGTCAGGACTATACGGCAGATGCATTAACACCTCCCAGCCAAACTCTCTTAATTTTTGCTGAGTGGCTAAAGATGTGTGAGGTCTAGCGTTATCATGATGAAAAACCACACCCCTTCTGTTGATTAATTCCGGCCGCTTTCTCTCAACTTCTTGCTTTAATCTCATCAGTTGTTCGTAGTAGAGTTCAGAATCGATGGTCCTGCCTGGTGGTAACAGCTCAAAATGAATAATGCCCTTCCAATCCCACCACACACACAGCATCACCTTGTTGCGAGTTAACCCGGGTTTCGCCACAGTCTGTGAAGCCTGACCGGCCTTTGACCACGATCTTTTTCGCACGTTCTTGTCGTCCGTGATCCACTTTTCATCACCAGTTATCAGCTTCTTCAAAAATGGTTCGGTTTCATTACGTTGTAATAAAGAATCACAAATGAGTACACGGTTCATTAGGTTTCTTTCAGTGAGCTTGTGAGGTATCCAAATATCGAGCTTTTTTGTGTACCCAGTTTTTTTCAAATGCGCCAAAACTGTTTTGTGGTCAATTCCCAGTTCTTCAGCTACGTCGTAACTACTGATATGCCGATCTTGCTCCACTTTTTCAAAAATGGCATCCATTTTATCCGTAATAGGGCGACCAGAGCGACGTGCATCTATGACATCAAAATTTCCGGATTGAAAACGCTTAAAACAAATTTGTGCTACTCTCACAGACACTGCACTGGGTCCATAAACATCGCAAATTTTTTTCGCGGCTTGCGTTGCAATTTTACCTTTTTTGTAGTAAAATTTTAAAATGTATCGAATTTCATCATTAGATTCACTCATCTTGACAGTACGAAAAACAAATGAAAATCACACATTTTCCTAATTTGAAATTGGAATTATGTTCTTTAAAATTTAAACTTTCAATGATACCAAAACCAGCCAGATACAAATAGTATAGCCAAAGAGATTTTATTTTAAGTTCATACATACTATAATGCGAATTGACTTTTTCCCCAACCTAATATTTTGTGTTTTAAGTGCCTTTTTCCTTTAAAAAATTTTGAGTCCAGTTCTGAATAAAAAAAAAAAATTCTTGTATTGTTTGACTAAAAATAGAGTTTTAGTCAAACAATTCTTTCTCCATTTAGCTGTTTACAATTCAACCGGTTTATTTCCATAAACCACTAGAGCATACATTGAGTGCACCCATAGCTTTACCTAACCGCAACCCTGTAAAATTATTATCCATTTTAATATTAGGTCAATCAATCTGCCTAGCCTTTTCCCAACTATGTTGGGGTCGGCTTCAAGTGTAACCTGATGGAACTGAATACCAGTATTTTACATGGAGCGACTGCCTATCTGACCTCCACAACCCAGTAACTGGGTAATACGATACCCCTTGGTAAGACTGGTTGTCAGACTTTCGGGCTTCTGTGGACCCGTAACGACTATCAAAGATGAAGAATGACAGCCGGAACCAACGGCTTAACGTGCTTTCCGAAGCACGGAGGAGTCTCGAGTGAGAAAGTGAGTTTGTTTGTTATACGCTTTCACGCTAAACCGACTGAACGGATTTGAATGAAAGGCACACTACTTTTCATCCTGGATAGCAGACGGAAGTCATGGGCAAAAGATAGTATTTTTATTATATAACTGAGCTGACATCGCTTTGTAACACAACTGCATTCTTCATGGAAATATGTTTATTGTAGTTTCTCATTCTTCTTTATGTTAAGAAATTAGTTTCTCTTTTATTTTCCAATCTCACGGTTTAAATCATAAGCGTGAACAAGGAGGACTTACCTTAAATGTTACCGATTGAGTTTCTGATAATGCCATTAACCTTGCTGAAACATTTGAGACCTCATTCGTGTAACTAGAATTTCAATTTTTTTGCTGGTATTATCTTCCAGCTATTATAGTGACCCTTTTTCAACACTCACAAGAAATCGGAGAATATTCACAAAAGCTTGGGGACCGTTATTATTGAACAAGCTAGGATCTTTTGGCGCGTAGCCAAATTCGGAACTAACTTGTTTTTTTCAAAACATTTCACAAACCGAATGCACAAAATCATGTTTACCAACAGCGCCTCCCAGTAAACGTAATTCGAGGGCCAAAATAATGTTTACCAACAGCGCCTCCCAGTAAACGTCATTCGAGCGCCAAAATAATGTTTACCAATAGCGTATCCTAGTAAACGTCATTCGAGCGCCAAAATAATGTTTACCAACAGCGCATCCCATGTCATTCGACCGCCAAAATAATGTTTACCAACAGCGCCTCCCAGTAAACGTCATTCGAGCGCCAAAATAATGTTTATCAACACCGCATCCCAGTAAACGTCATTCGAGCGCCAAAATAATATTTACTAACAGCGCATCCCAGTAAACGTCATTTGAGCGCCAAAATAATGTTTACCAACAGCGCATCCCAGTAAACGTCATTCGAGCGCCAAAATAATGTTTACCAACAGCGTATCCCAGTAAACGTCATTCGAGCACCAAAATAATGTTTACCAACAGCGCCTCCCAGTAAACGTCATTCGAGCACCAAAATAATGTTTACCAACAGCACCTCCCAGTAAAAGTCATTCGAGCGCCAAAATAATGTTTACCAACAGCGCATCCCAGGAAACGTCATTCGAGCACCAAAATAATGTTTACCAACAGCATCTCCCAGTAAACGTCATTCGAGCGCCAAAATAATGATTACCAACAGCGCCTCCCAGAAAACATCATTCGAGCGCCAAAAGATCCTTGTAGCAGTTTAGTTCAATATGAAGATATCTAACTGACGATTATTGTTCTAGCCGAGGAGATCGTACAACAAAGTTAGCGACCCTCTACTGGGCTATTTTAAGCTCTTTTACTTTCACTTTCAAACAGAGCGAAATTCTAACATAACTTTGTTTGTGACACAGAGAACGCATCTCGGTTTTGTATGGACGGCGGCGTATGGCGGAACTACTCAAATTACGCGAACTGCACGGAGCGCATCGCCAACGTGTCACCGACTGACGTCACGAGCCTCATCTACCTCGCCGGCTACTCGCTCAGCCTCGCCGTGCTGTCTCTCGCCGTGTTCGTGTTCCTTTACTTCAAGTAAGTGTACTTCTAAAGCATAGTTACCGCGTTTTCGATTTCTTCGACTTGTGGAAAATATAACAGCAAATTAAAATCGTAATTAATCGTACGGGCTTCCTACCGACACCTTCGAAACATAGTACGAAAAGACGCTAACTTAAAAATATCGGGAGTACATCATCAGATTTATTCACTCACAGATCAAATTAGGACTACGAGTATGTACATCTCAGCAACCAGCGCCAACATTCTTATTTTCGTAAATAACAAACAAAAACTTTTGTCTTATTAAATATCGTTTCATATGGAATCCTTTTATGTCAACTGCGAAAATCTAGCAGAGAATAATTATTTTTCGTAGTCTCGTAGTTTCTAAGATACAAATTGCGACACTTATGTCTAGCAAAACGCGCCAGACAGTTCATTTGCAGACATCGCGTACTAGACTCTAGGGCGAGACAAAATAGTTGCAAAGGTTTTTTCAACAAAAACAAAACACAAAAGGATATTACAGTATCCAATATTTCATGAGATTCTTGTAATTTTAACTTACCTAATAGAAACCTGCCAAAATAAAATGGGACGAATACGCTTTAGTGGATGTTTTCAAGATCACTCAAGGCGTCCCCGTTTTTAAGTAATTTATTCGGTATCGCAAAGTGATATTCTTCTACGGGACTTATATATTATGTACAGCGATCAGTCACCAATGTGTACACAGCCCATGTACCTAAATACTATAACAAGCTGATTATGAAACTATAAGTATTTATTAACTTTACATAACGATAAAACCTTTTTACACACAACAGTATTTCTTCAATATAGATATTTAAAACAGAAAATCTAAACCTCAGTGATAATCTATGAAAAGTAAATAATAATATTATGTACCTACGTTTAGTATGATTTGCGGATTATCTACACGACAGATAGAAATACATGGCGCATAAGTAGGCTACTGAACTGAGATCAAACCGTGAGATAATATTTATACTTTATTACATCTTTACATTTGCTGATCAATCATACTTGTCAAATGATAAATGATATTTATTTCTGTTCCTATAAGGTATAAGCAGGTTTATGCAAACTCTCTTACATGTCGATAGTATTTTAAAAACTAGATGAGGTCGGTGTTTTATGTCCAACTACTCTAAGAAACACTAAAACAAACACAACGGAGGTCCAGAACATTATCTTCGTCAGATCATGTGAGGACCATGTAGATTAGTATCTGAAATGGTCTTTTGAGGAAAGAATCACACAGAATTGAGTGAACCTGAGGGCCTAGATAAATGTAATTTGCTTCAGAGCGATTCTATTTGTACAATCGCTACAGCTTCAAAGTGACATTGACATTATGACGTGACATTTCGATAGCTTATGTCAACACACTTTTTTTTAATTTTTGGCTTTTCTACTAGCGTCATCGCTAATCGAATGTTAATTTGTCTAGGTCCACTCAGTGCACTCATTTGTGTCAGTAATCGTCTAGCCCAATTTACAACTCAACGACTCGACGAACAATACCAAAGAAACAGTACCTGTCTGTTAGTAGCTTAATATTACAAACAAAGAATGAAAAGGTGATGCAGCACGTGCTAAATCTCGTTTTGATTCTTTGTCATATTGTTTCGTAGGTATCCAAAATAAAAATTAGAACCTTTGAAGGATCGCTTGTTGTTCCTCTATTATATTTGTACCTAGTTCTTTTATTCGATCTTCTTACTCAGTGCCTTTGATGAAGTGGAACTGATGAGGAAGACCACAGATGGCCATCGGAACTACTCAATAATACGTATTTCACGGGTTGCGATTTGATTATTGCTAAGCAATTTATACTCGTCACAATACATATATGTTTATTTTATTTTATTTTATAGGAATAACAAACAGCAGTATATTACACAGTAGGCATACAATATATAACTTGCAATAAAAGTAACAAATACACTACTCAAGACGTTACCACAGATTACCATACAGAATAGCTAGCTGTTAGCAGAGCATGTTAAAAAAGCACTTATATTACTTATTAACTATATATTATGTTGAAGAGGTGTTGGTGACTTCACCATCAGTTCCCGTTCTCCTGGTTCCTTACTGAGAGAACTCAACAATTAACGTCCTTGTATCGGGAAAAGCAATATTTTGTAAAAAGTGATGAGCAGTTGACATTAGGCTATTGTAACTTAGGTAAATTACAGACTGACCCCACTAAAAAGTGAAAAATAAAAACCTTTTTTACAAAAAAAAACAACCGACTTCCAAAAAAATACTACAAAGTGAAAAATAACTTTAATTTTGGAAGTCGGTGGCAGAAACTAAAATACAGATCCAAAGACACCGACTTCCGAAATTAAAGTTATTTTTCACTTTGTAGTATTTTTTTGGAAGTCGGTTGTTTTTTTTTTTTTTTTTGTAAAAAAGTTTTTAGTTTATTCTAATAAATTCTAAATTCAGTCTTTTGTTTATAACGTTTATTTCAAATTGATTTATTTAGCACTTAAATCGGCCAGTATTATAGTAGTAGGAATTTACTTTTCTTTTACACATTTTTCATTTAAACACAAAAAAGTTGGGACTATGTACGTAGCCTCGAAACGTAACACGTGAAACTTGATATGAATGTTAATCTTTAAACCCGTCTTAACTTAACCAAACTGAGACGCTAAACTAACCACTAAATCTGTAGGTACCAAAACACTAAAACTAAAACGCTCAGTCATGAATCCTACAACGACTGCCCAAAACTAGCTACATTCGATTATCGTTAGACACGAAGCTGACTCAACAAAATGTCCTGCATTAATGTAAATGACCGGTGGCTGCTCATGAATAATTTCTGTTTTATGACGCTCCTGTATATTTGCTTAAGGGGAAAACGCCACGGTAGCCCGCGAAATAGAAATTTTCATACGTTTTTTGCAATTTGGAAGTCAGTATTAGGTTGAATGTTGATTAAAGTATGATTCGCGACCGTAACAAATATTTATTTATTGAATTATAATAATTAGAATCAGTAATACAACTCCTTAAGTTAGTACAATCCTGAAATGTCAAGATTTCATGAAATAGTAATTCAATAGGATTACCTGGTTTTAAAGAGTTGTATTGATGACTTTAATTATTATAATTCTGTAAATACATACTTGTTACGGTTGCGAATCATATTTTGATCAACATACAACTTAATACTGACTTGCAAATTGCAAAAAACGTAAGAAAATTTGAATTTCGCGGACTACCTGCCTTAAAAGATAAACATATGCCCGGGTTACACGAGGCTAGGTTTTGAAGCTAGGACAGCAAGATTATGCTAGTTAGCTAGTTAAATTAGTTTTACTAAATTAATCACGATTGAAAATTTGAGTTTTAGTTTTAACAAACAATCAGTCATCAATTTTAGTTTTTAGTTAAAACTGAAACTAATATTCCTTTTTAAATATCTAATTAAAGAACTGGATAAATAACTATTTATACTAATAAATACTAAACAATACTAAATAAATAAATAACAAATACAACAATAACATACAACATTTATTAAAACTAATAAATTATTATTGAAAGATTAACTAATCTTTCAATAATAATTTATTAGTATTCCATACATACTAATAAAAAGGTTCAGGGCCAACTTGAGAGTGCTTCTGAACACCTGGCTGGGGTATATTAATACACATGAGACAGTATTCTTGGAATATTTACCCGACTGCGCCAGAAAAGCTTTTAGCTTTTCAGTTTTTTTAACTTAAGTTTTTTACCGCAGTCGGGTTTTTAAATTTTCTTAATTACTTTTTTTTTTTTTACCTTACGAATATTGTTTTGTTATTAAATTAAAATTAAATATAATTTATTTCAGGCAATGATTAAACCCATACCATACAGACACATACTCTTAAATACCCTAAGCATTAACATAATAACACAGATAGAATATTGAAATACCTACACAAATACAATAACTAAAAATATATATTATTAAAAGTCTTTTGCCTCTCTTGCAAGATGGACGACACGGTACACAGCTTTTACAATTTCATTCCTACTCAGGGTTACCCTTGTGTAGAATGACACTCTGAGCTTACCTAGCAGCGCGGTAAAGCCGCGCAGCAAAAGCAGCGCGGAAAAGTTATCTATCTCTCGCTCACTCGTGCGGTCTGGTGATAAAAAAAACAATGTTTTATTCAGCATTTCATCACACTATAATATTGGCAAATAAGTTTACCAAGCCTATCGTTTAACTAAAATCAAATAATCATTAGTTATTAGTCTGATTGAAATGACTCAGGTTCATTCAATTCAAAAAATGTCATATCTTACAAGTAGGTACTTTCCTGTATAAAGCGCATTTCTGTTTGTGTAATAATCGTTATTTCTGCATTTTCATTAATCTATTTCAATCAAAATTTTAATCGAAATTGAAAACTAAAACTAATTCAATCGTCTATCGTTAGTTCAACAATTACGTTAGTTTTAGTTTATAATCGTCAATCAAATTAAATTTTTGCCAACACTGCCATCACTGATTTTAGTATCCTGGCTTGTGTACTAGCCTCCTGTGGCCGCCGAATAGTATCCAATCGGATCATTTTACTGTACGGATCAAGACACTGCAATGCTACTGATTCAAAATTTCCCACCATCGTAAACCGCTCTAGAACGTGCCAAACCAGGGTAATACTCCAGGATATTACTTGCTTGCTATCCAAGCTTCAAAAACTAGCCTCGTGTAACCCGGGCATAACGGCTTTTTTTTATTGCTGACTGGGCCTGCTCTTGATCTCGATCACATCTGATGATTTTAATGTTGCATATTTTCGAGATAAACACTATTTCGTATTTAGAATAGAAAAAACCGGCCAAGTGCGTGTCGGACCACGCACAATGAAGGGTTCCGTAGTTGGGATGAATTTATCTCAAGAACAAACTTAACATTGTAATTGAAAAACATGTTCTCCCATACATTCCAACTGTAAATGTAAGTTTGTACTCACAATATTGATAGATTTACCATGTTATTTTAAGACCACAGACTTCTTATAGGTTTTCCTGTAATCTACAGGTAAAGATTTATTTTCTGTATTTTTTTCAAAATTTTAGGCTCAGTAGTTTCGGAGATAAGGGGGAGAATGGTCAATTTTCGTCTAGTTTCTTAAATAACTTTAAAACAATTTATTTTAAAATTATAAAAAAAATATATTTGAGACCCTCATAGTAAGCCCTTTCATATGGATATGCCACATGGTGTAGTTTGCAAAACTTTTTTTTAATTTTCTTATTTGCCCCCCAAAATTGACCTCTATATTCAAATTTAATTTATTTACTTTACCCGTCCGTGTTTGGGTCATAGAAATTCATATGTGTACCAAATTTCAACTTAATCGCTCCATTAGATTCGGAGCAAATTGGCTGTGACAGACGGACAGACAGACAGACACACGAGTGATCCTATAAGGGTTCCGTTTTTTCCTTTTGAGATACGGAACCCTAAAAAAGAGGAGAAAAACGGTTCATCTTAAAAAAATAAGGCAATAAAATAAATAAGGCTTAAGGCATATGCATGTATGTAGTGTTATCTCAGATGGATAAATTGGTTACACTATGTTAGCCCTATTTTATCCAGCAGGGACGTGCTGATGTAGAGCCTTTAGCTTGCCGTGCTTGGTTTTACCATGCAACATTTATGAATATTTTATACGTTGATGGCATAATATTATGAGACAAACACGTTACTACTTCGAATTAAGAAGATTAGAAAATAATAGGAAGTCAGAGTGCGTCATCACTATCACCATCACTCATTAGGAATAATTATTTAAATACTGAACGCTAATTAATTCTTTTATTTGAACGACCCGGTAATATATAATGACGCGGAAGTAGATATTTTATATTTTCTGCAAAATAAAAGCCATAAGTCACTATAATTCAGCGGCATATCAAACTACACATAACTATAAATTGTTGCCTGATTTCCTAAGTCTCAGTCAAACCAGATGAAAGTCAATTAAAGTATAGTTTACATCGTCGAAGGTGCTCACATTATTCACATACGAGCGACGCGTCGCTCACTAAGCGGGATAACTTCAGTCGCACATATTTACATTGAAAATCAACCCTAATGCTTTGTATGTTTATCTTCTATGAAGTGTGGCCAAAAGCTATCATCAAAGACCCTGGGTCTAAATGGAAACAAAGTGTACAGAAAGGCTAATCCCGGATTTCAGGCCCAGATCTCCGAAATCCTTAAGATAAAATCAACGTCATTTGATGTTGCTTCTTTAAATAAGGAAATGGAATCAATTTCGATTTGGAGTCCGTGTTTGCATTAACGGGCATGATTTCTGTTTCACTTTGATTTTATCTTTTAGTCAGTGATATGGTAAAAGTTAGGATATTTCTTTCTTTTACCATTCTGCATACTCAAGAATTGAATTTCAAGTTAGTATATTAACAGCGCACTCTAACGACTAGTTCACAAAACAATAACAGAGAGCTTAGTCCTATTGTATAAGTATCGTATTACAGCAAACTTGTCAGATTTTTTGTCAGTTTGCCTATTTATAATTAAAGTGATAAAATATTAATAAAATCAAATAAATTAAAACAGTCAAAAGAATCAAATTAAATTAAATAAATTGACCAAGTGAGTGAAGCGTCTCTGCTTCAAATCTGGAAAATTCTCCTCTACAGGTCGTATTTTACGATCTAGACGAAACTTAGTATACAGGTTTTACGACTCTATAGATTTTTTTTGCTGTCGGGGATTCTTGATTGGAGGGATACTTCCTGTAAAAAGAGGGCTACTGGATATCACCGCCTTATGAGATCCGATTTCGATGGTTTTTTTTTTTATTTGAAAGGCAGTAACTTTAAGTTGGCCTCATAAAAATTTCGTGAAGTTCCGATGAGGATGTGATGAAAAAAAAAACATGGTAAATATCCCGTTTTAAATAAGTTTAGTGGTATACTATTTGTTGCAAAAAAGTTTGTGCTGTCTACTGTTCGCAGTACTACTAGTTACCTACGTTAAGTAAAAAGTTTAAGTTGTAACAATAAAATGCAGAACAAGAAATTAATAATGGAATTCAAACAAGAATCAATTGTCAGCAATTTATTAGCAATACTACAATCTGTCGTAAAAGATGACGTGATGATTTAAACAACTAAGGGCTAATTTGACCAAAGTCGGATATTCGTGGAATAAAATTGACGACTGACAGTTTTGTTTGGAGAAACTGTCAAAAATTCAAAATTTAATCGAAGAATAAGACTTATGCTGGGTATAAATGTTTGGTCGAATTCACTCTTAATCAGATAAACATAATAATATCGTGTAACCTGTTTAGGCTATACGATTATTCCCAAGTCTCACAAAAACTTGGAGCCTTTGAAGCCTAATATCCAATAAATGTCTAGAGAATTACAACGCTGTCATATCGTTAGGTTGTCAGACTACCCTCGTAAGGGTTGGCTTACATCGAGACGCATTTCACTTCTTTTTGGTTGGATAGGCATTTATTTAACCCATATTAGGTTAGGTTGTAAGCCAGATGGAGACGATGATATCCTAACTATTATTTTTATTAATATTATAAATGCGAAAGTGCGTTTGTTTGTTTTTTATTTGTTACGATTTCACCCTGAAACGGATTTGAATGAAAGGGAAATGCCCATTTGATAAAGAGGTTTTGGCCAAGTGACGCCCACGAAAGAAACAAATTAGAGGCATTAGGGTTGACATCATAGATAAAGATACAAACACAATTTTTTACATAGAACTCGGTTGGACTTTTAAAAATCATAGTATAAAAATTCAAGGTTAATAAAAGACATACTTAAAGATTTCCGATTTTTTATTCGTTCTCATTTAAATATATGACGAGCACGTCATCTAGAAATTGGGCTGGGGGCATATTTGATTGAAACCTTGCCCAGCCCAAGAACCCAGGTTCCATATTCGCGTCAGGTCCTTCGTGAGAAACAGGTACGGTATCCATTGGCAAGCCGGTGTCGTCGAGAGAGGCGGGTACAGAATCCAATATAAAGCCAAGGTCGTCATCGGAAGCGGTTACAGGGTCCATAATCGTAATCAAAGTCGTCGGAATATTAAATAGAAAAACGCAGTAGAGAAAAAAATAACGAGTCGCAAGAAAACAGCACCAAACAAAATGTGAAATGTCAATGTCCATCAGTTGTCAATTACGATTATTATTGACGTAGGGATGTCTTTAAGAAATCGATTTATCGAAAAATCTATAGTTTTGTAAAACTTGAAACACGGAATCGGTTAAATGGATCGTATTTAGAAGCCCGAAAATAGACAAACATTTTTTTTTGTCTCTAAAGAAAATAAAAGCGAAACAACTATATAACGTCAAAAATAGATTTTCCTAAATACGTATTTTTGGTAACCGGTTTTAGTGTATCGTTATTTCAGTAAATGTTGTCATCCCTACTTTGACAGGTTTGACCAACGACCGGAAGTGTAAATACGATTGAGTTTCTTGATTAAATCGGCTTATAATTCCGGAGGTTTCAATACAAATAAGTACTAGCAATATTTTAGTTACTAAATGGGTATTTTTTTTGTATTTGTCACATTGATGGGCAAAACATGGCCAAGAATAGGCGTTTCCCTTTGGCACAATCATGGGTAGGCTATGACCTGGTTTAGGACATACTTTTTATCCCGGTAGTACGTTGCTGTGGGATAATTTCCGACCTCCTCCTCCTCCCGGGCGAATCCGCGGGCAAATCCAAACAAACAAATAAACAAACAAACTCACTTTCGCATTTATATTATTATACATTATCTCACTGGGTGGATGAATTTAGGCTACATATTACTTTTTTGTATTACTTAGTTTTATTTAAATTAGCTTGTTTAAGTTTGTTTTAATTTGTTTATTTTAATTTAGTCTTTTATTTATATTTTTTTTTTTTGTCAGTTACGACACCGTTTTGTGTGCATGCAGAGTTTACCTATAAGTGATTGTTACACTTTATTATGATTTGTTGCTTTTGTTTCATTTGCTTATACCAGTGTAAACAATTGTTGGTGAACCAAATAAATAAATAAATATAATATTATAAATATAGGTATAGTATAGTTAGGATAACCGACAAGTTGCTTTTACCGTAAATATTGCACAATTATATAACAAAAATTGTTAATTTATATTAAATATAAATAATATTTAAAAAAAAAACTTTTGAAAAATATTATTTGTTTATTTATTTTATTCTATTCGATAAACTTACAGCTAACTTATTATAGTATTCTATTAAGTTTGTTTTATGTTGCTATTTACTAACTAAAAATATTGTTAGGTAGGTACTTCAAATAAATCGCTATTAAATTATGTTTTATAGTATCTGTCAGCAATTGTTATTATGTAAGTATAAGTCACGGTGAATAAAATACCAATTTCAAAGCCATTACGTTTAATTTAATGAATAAATAACGTTCATTTGGATCAATTCGCGATTGATTCGATTTATCAATTTTCATTCAACCTTTAGGCATAAAATTAAAATTAAATAGAAGACTGTTTAAAATATCGAATTATGAAGGAGTTTTTTGGTCTTGGTAACAAAACATAAATACCTACGTAATTATTACATACTGTTTTAAACACTCTTCTATTTTATTTTTATTTTATGTCTAAAGGTTGAATCAAAATGGATAAATCGAATCAATCGCGAATTGTTCAAAATTAACACCATCTTCCCATGGGGAATGGCATGGAGGTAGGCAGCAACTACAGAACGCCACCTGCTATGATCCTTCCTCCTTTTGCTTAGTTTACGATCATACAATACATCTGGTCATACACGCACGCCGGTTGCGAGACCACATTTTGCAGTTGGTAACAAAACGTGGCAGATAAATTCAACTGTAAAAAAAAGCGCTGGAAAATTTAAAAAAAAACTGAAAATTTTGTAATTTTTGATGGAATGTAGTCATTTGCACACCAACTTAATACTTGGTCGTTTGTGTCATTAACGTTAAGCCTAAAATCAACTGATAATGATATTAATTTAATAGTGCATTATGACCGTAGAAAGACGGACTTGGTTATTTTCTACGAGTCTACCTTATGATTATTGCATGTAGTGTTTAAAAACACACTTAAATAAATTTATTACAAAATAATTTTATTATCAGAAAATCTTATAACAACACAAAGACGTTCTTTCCAGGTATGTTTGTAAATCAATGAGGTAAAATACTCCTCAAAATAATAATATGTCCAATAAAATCAAAATCAAAAGTCATTTCCGCTCACGCGAGCGTGGTGTGGATCGGGTCCGTGGAATCATTTTACCTTATATTGTACGTGGTGTGAGTTCTATACCAAGAATTTTTTTTATTGTTAACGTTGTTCCATCACTATTAAGTACTAATATCGAATTCTATGCATTTAATTTTATGCGTTATCTATTTCCGAACGATTTAAGATACATCAACACTGACTGAGACTCGTATATGACATTAAAAAAAATTTTTTCTCTGACAAGTCATCGTTCGGTCGGTTGAGTGTGAAAGTGGTTTTTGCGGCGTTCCCGCTCGCGTGAGCGGTTATTCAAATTAGGCTGAGAATCAGCACTTTCTGAACGTCAAAATTACATACAGCAGTCCCCACAAAACGCCCGCCCTTCACCACTTCCTAAGTGCTTTAGCTGGGAAGAAATGGCGCAACAAACTTCCCAGCAGCCCCCTCCAGCAGCTCCCTAGTCTTTCCTTTTAGCAATAATAATTATTGCTAAAGGGAAAGACTACTCGTAGGTAACCGTATTAGGTAGCCAAAGCAATAATTTATTTAATGCAATAAGCTAAAGATATTTATTTCTCAAAAGAATTACAAATTCACTTATAGAGAAAACATACATAAATTGGTTTAAACAATTTTTTTAATATTAAGCGTAACTTTAAATAAAATATTGCTACACGTAATACGTATCTTAACATTAGGGGTGCCCGAAACGATCAATCGCAATTGCTCAATTGCCATCAATTTCTATTGTAGTAATATTGTCAAATGCTTCAATTGCACTTGGTAGACGATCAATTTGCGCATCAGTGTGTATCAATCACGTAAAAATGGACAATTGCATTTGATCGTTTCGGGACCCTTTATATTTATACGTTTAGGTACTTTGACTTAATAGTTGTATACACACTTTGATATAAATGGCGTTTCAGTCCATTACTTTAATAATTGATTTCTCCACCTATTTATTGAGACACCGCCTTTGAACAAGGTTAATACAATAATTTGTAACTGTAATGCGTGTGTCCCTCTATTTGGGCAATGGCCTTCTCATTATTCTGGACTTTGAATAAAATGCTAGTCATTACCGAGGGTCAGCGGAGGTATGGGACATTTGAAGGGAAATCAAGATCCCAATCCCAAACCTTTGAATATATTTTATTTTAAATAACACTTATTATCTCACCTACATACCTATTAGAAAAAATACTACAAGAAAACAGGCGTTTATCGGTAGGATTTATTCCACACAATCATCATCATTATTTCATCCGAAAGATGTCCACTGCTGGACATAGGCCTCTTCTAAGCATTGCCACTTCGATCGATTCTGTGCTTCTCACATCCAGCAGACAATAATAATTGTCAATAATCCCATTTAATAATATTGTCAACCATTTCGAATCATAAACTCAACACATTTCACTGATTATGAAAACAATTTAACGTCACATCTCAAACAGCCGGTGTTGTCACATCTATGTAATTTATTTGCACAAAATGTGGTTCGTAATGATATCAATTTTGCGCCTAACCAACAACGAATCGTGTAGGTTAGGTTGTAGATAGCTACCTTTTGCAATTTCACAAATTGAATTTCAAATGAACCGTCAATAAATTTCGTTTTATTCTTTTTTCTCAAATAAGTTTTTTAAAAGAATTTTCTTTTTTCTACTTCATTGCGAAAAGAGGTTCTTTTGTGCAGGTGAAGTGGTGGAAAAATGTGGCTAAACAATGGCGATATCGTCAAACAAAAAACATTAGTAATACCCCCTGGTACCTATTTTAATGGAATGTATTCTCTTAACACAAACTAGTTATTTAGTAATTTGAAAAATTTATAATTTTCCGTTGAAAAATTTTACCAACCGAATTTTAAGTGATGTGGTGAATTTATTTGCCCAGCTATTTTGTTACACGATCCTTTACTTCTAATAATATCTATTAATAGGTCTTTACCTATGAAATTGCCGTTTTGTATGAAAAAATTTAAACGAATTTTTTTCATGCATTTTTTATTTGTATTAATCGAAGTAATCACCCATGCAATCAATGCATCTTTGCCAACGCAGTGGCAGTTTATTCATGCCCTTCTTAAAGAAATCAGCTGGACGGGAGGCAACAAATTCTTCAAAGGCATTTTGTACTGCCTCTCGGGTATTTAATTTTTTTCCCGCCAAGAAGTTATCCAAATTCTGGAAAAAGTAGTAGTCTGTAGGCGCAAGGTCTGGTGAGTAGGGCGGATGACGGAGAGCTTCCAACCCCAGTTCTTGCAACTTGGAGACCGTCTGCTGTGCAGTATGAGGTCGCGCGTTGTCGTGCAGGAGCAGCGGAGACGAGCGATTGACCAATGCTGGTTGGAGATGTGCCAGCTTCTCCATCATTGTGTTCAGTTCTTCACAGTACACATCTGAAGTAATGCTCACCCCGTTTGGTAAGAAGCTGTGATGAATCACACCGGCGCTAGACCACCAAACAGTGACCATCACTTTTCTAGGGGTAAGTTTTCGTTTAGGGCATTGTTTAGGTGCTGAACCAGGATCCAACCAACTTGCTGAGCGCTTGCGTTATCAAACAGAATCCATTTTTCATTGCAGGTAACAATGCGGTACAAAATTCCTTCATTTGTGTGTCTGTTGAGCAGTGCAAGGCACGTATCGACGCGTACTTCGCGCTGGCGATCATTGAGTTCGTGGGGCACCCATTTTTTTATTATTATTATTATTTATTTAAATCGAACACAAGATTCATATTGTTGTTAGTAACACTTATAAAACTATGTTAGTAACAATCCTCATTAAAATAAAATAAAACAAAACAAAACTACAATTAATTTAAAAACCTATAACTATGTCCGCTTCCCGCGGCACCAGACCTGCAGCAGTGCATACGGGTCCAGTGCCCCAGGAACGGCCAATCAGGCTTATTCACTATCACCCTTAAAATGCTGTTGGTGCTCCCCCGAATCCTTCGCATCAGGGATGCTGTTCTTTTTCGCAAGATAGCTTGAAAGCTATCTATATCTGCTTCAGCAAACATGCCCGATGCACTACAGAAACGCGGGAGCCCCAACAGCACCCTAAAGGCGTCATTATACTGTACGCGAAGAACGTTGTAGGCCCTCTGCGTATGTCTAACCCACAGACTGCACGTGTAGAAAGACTGGCAAAACGCCTTGAAAAGAGTGAGTTTCACTTCCTTACTACATCGTGCAAACCTGCGGGCCAGCATATTACATCGGATCGACAACGCTTTTCGCTCCCTTTCTATATCACTGTCATCATTCAAGTCCTCATTCACAATGTGGCCAAGGCACTTAAAATGTCGCATTTTAAGTGCCTTGGCTCTCTCTCTATTTAGTGGTACACCATAAAGGCATACCGGAGGAACTGTCTTAGGCTTTTTAGTACCTACTCTAAACACCACAAGTTCACTCTTGCGCACATTGTACACTAAACCATGAAACGTGGCATTTGTCAAGCTTTTTTACCTTGCCAATTTGACGCAAATGGACCAATATTGTTTTGACGCTAACGTCAAAAGCTGCTGCTAATTCAGCCGTAGATTGTGTATCATCAGCTTCCACAATCGCCTTTAATTCGTCATTGTCGACCAAAGTCTTCGGACGACCGCGAGGTTCATTTTTCAGGTCGAAATTTCCAGAACGGAAGCGAGCAAACCAATAACAAGTGGTGCGTTGGTTTGTAGTGTTAGCTCCGTAAACGTCGTTGATGTTGCGTGCCGCTTGTGCCGCGTTGCTGCCACGACGGTACTCATATTCCATAATTACACGAATTTTTAACGTATCCATGATGACGAAAAAGATTGAAATGCGATGAAAACATTTTCATTGATTAGTTCAATAAACAAATGACTACTTTTGGAAAAAAAATCCATGTTTTTAAAATAAAATTAATTTGAAATTAGAATTCTTAGCCAAACAAAAATTATTTTGATTTGAAATGGCCAGTACTGCAGAACGGCAATTTCATAGGTAAATAATAATAATAATAATAATAATAATAATAATAATAATAATAATAATAATATAATCAATATAAGCTGGCAACACTAACGTCAACAAGCCAAAAAAAATTGGTTTCATAATTATCTTAGTTTTATTTATTTTAGACACAGTTTTTCATTTTATAAGAAACCCAAGTAAATGCAGAAGTCATCAAAATCAAGATACAACCTAAAAAATACTGAAACAATCAACCTATTTAAACCATAATATAATTCTAAAATAATGCCGAATCGGAGGTGACATCTGTCATGTCACCTCCAACAAACAAAATGAAATGATGATAATGAAAACTAAGGATGAAACTAAATAAATGTTGACAAGATCAGCCGCACGAAGAGCACGCCCACCACCTCCGGACTCGTCGCTCAGCTCCGCCTCGCCGCCGCCGGTACCCAGCCCCATTGTAAGCGCTGTGACGACACCGGCCGCGGTAGCTGCGTCGAGCTCGAGCGACGAATATTTCTCCCCGCCCACGACGCCACCACCTGCTCGCCGACGGGGAGGACGCCGGCCGCCGGATGGCTTAGGATCTCGAGGCCCACCGGCCTCTGAAAGGGTCCCAGCTCCCGGCGGAAGTGTGCAGCGCATGAGATGGACCCCATCCATTAATGAGAACGTCATGCGCTCATACTATGGGGCTACAGAGGGAGGAAACAATCTGACCGCGTACCGTGTTCGGATGCTCTCTCTTTTTCAGGTGCTTGAGCCAGCTGTCAACGTTTCGGCACAACGACTGTCGGATCAAGTGCGGGTCATCCAGCGTAATCATATGTTGGATGACACTGTACTAGATCGCCTGCGAATTGAAATGCAGAGTAGCCATGTCATTGCCCCCCCGCCGTCGCAGACTAATATAGTACCACCACAGTCTGACACAAACCAAGTTGACGAAGGAAGTGATGACAGGGCTACAAACGTAAGTACCCAGTGCAATGAAGAATTGAGGAGTGCTTTGGAAGATGCGATTCGGGAATATCGTTTCTTGTCTCCCGAACTTAGACCACGCTTACCTCGTTTGCCCATGCATAACAAAAATAGGGCGCTTGTGGCGGCTCTGGATTCGCAGTTGTCAAACTATTTTGATGACTGCGAAGACCTCACTGATACTCATTCGATTCTGTACTGCGCGGCTGTAGCGGCATGTCGTGTAGCTCACGTCAAATTTGCTAATGATTCTAGAGCTACACGACCGAAACCATCCGTACCAGCTTGGCAGTGCAGAATTGAGCGCCGTATTGGTGGGGCCAGAGCACTCATCGGCAAACTAACCTGCTTCAGGGAGGGCAATACTCGTCCTAGAGTGATGCGCTTTGTGAGGCGGGCGTTCTCAGGGACTAATGTCAGCCCTCAGGACTATATGTCCCGCGTCACAGAGCGCATCGACTTCCTGAAGCAGAAAGTCTATGCATGGGCAAACCGTATTCGTAGGTATAAGCGGCGAGTGGACAGATACACTCAGAATCGCAACTTCCAGAGCGATGAAAGGTGGGTTTATAGGGGTTGGGAGCGACCGGATCAAGGTGTGACTGACACGCGCCTGCCAGATGATGATGCCATGTGTTCTTTCTGGCGCAGTATCTGGTCGGTGCCTGTCAGTCACACCGAAGGTGATTGGGCTCGGGAGGTCGAGCGAGCCTGCGATCCAATACCAGAAATGGGGGCTATTACCATCTGTCCCCAAGATGTAGCTCGTGCAGTCCGTCCGTTACCTAACTGGAAGTCTCCAGGACCGGACGGACTGCACAACTTTTGGATAAAGTGGTTACATAGGTCGCACGCCCGCTTGGCATCCCAGTTCCAGTCAGCCTTACATTCAGGGTCGCTGCCCCAGTTCCTAACGACAGGAATAACCCACCTGCTCCATAAATCAGGTAGTACTGCGGAGCCCAAAAATTATAGACCGATCACTTGTCTACCGACGGTCTATAAAGTTCTTACATCCATTTTGAGAGCTAAAATTAACGAACATATAGACACCAACTCCATCATGTCTGCCTCTCAAAATGGATGTAGGAATGGGTCCCGTGGTACTAAGGAGCTACTCCTCATTGATATGGCCATTAGCCAACAGGTTCGTCGTTTCCGAAAGGATCTGTCGACATGTTGGATAGACTATAAGAAGGCCTATGACTCGGTGCCACATACATGGCTCATGAGGGTGCTGGAGTTGTATAAAGTAGATGCAACTCTGCGCACCTTCCTGATGTCGTGTATGGGGCAATGGAGGACGGTCCTTCGCTATCCAGGATGTCGAAATATCCAGAGGAACAGCGAGCCGATAAGGATCGAGCGGGGCATATTTCAGGGCGATAGTTTGAGTCCGCTTTGGTTCTGCTTAGCCTTGAATCCTCTAAGCACACTGCTGGAGGATTCAGGTCTAGGATATCGGCTGCGGAGAGGTGGTCAGGTTATATCCCACCTCCTCTACATGGATGACCTAAAACTCTTTGCCCCCAACAATTTGCAACTGATGGAGCTACTGAAAGTAACTGAAACATTCAGTAGCGCCATCAGGATGGAATTTGGTGTGGACAAATGTGCGGTCATGCATGTAAAGCGAGGAGAGATTGTGGAATCCGTGGGAACCCAACTCTCGGATTCCATAAACCTTAGAGCCCTCTCCGCACCCGAAACCTATAAGTATTTGGGTATGTCGGAAGCGTTGGGCATCAATGTTACTGACATGAAGCAATCGTTGAAGGAGCGTTTCTTTGGCCGCCTGAAGAAAGTATTTAATAGTCTTCTATCAGGCGGAAACAAGGTGCGTGCCTTCAACGGTTGGGTCATGCCGGTTTTGATGTACTCTTTCGGCGTACTCAAATGGACTCAGACGGAACTCGACGCCCTGGATCGGAGGGTCCGTACGCTGTTGACTGCATATCGAATGCATCACCCACGGTCATCGGTAATGAGACTGTATATCCCGCGAAAGTGTGGAGGCCGAGGCTTTTTAAACGCTAAGACTCTCCACAACCGCGAGATATGCAGTCTCAGGGAATATTTCCTAGAAGCCGATGTGGGGATGCATCGAGATGTGGTCGCGGTGGACAAGGGCCTCACTCCGCTCTCCTTGGCTAAAGAGAACTGGCGCAAACCTGTAGTGCTTGACACTAACGATCGCAGGGAGGTATGGCAGAGTAAGGAGCTTCACGGACGCTTTTTCCGGGCCCTACATGGACCCGACGTAGATTTGTTAGCGTCCGTAGCCTGGCTGCGTTCCGGTGACCTCTTTGGGGAAACCGAAGGTTTTGTATGTGCAATTATGGACGAAGTTATGATGACGAACAACTACCGGAAATATATTGTGAAAGATGGCACGGTTGACATCTGTCGGGCATGCCACCGTCCGGGAGAATCAATCCGACACATTATCTCCGGGTGTTCTCGTCTTGCTAACGAAGAGTACTTGCATAGACACAACCTTGTAGCCAGGATTATCCATCAGCAACTTGCACTGAAATACAACCTTGCGGAATCGGAAGTGCCGTACTATAGGTATGTGCCCGACCCAGTTCTCGAAAATGGAAATATCACATTGTACTGGGATCGATCCATCATCACTGACAGGACTATTGTTGCCAATAAGCCTGATATAGTGGTGGTGGATCGAACAGAGCGGCGCACAATGATTATTGACATAACAGTCCCGCATGACGGGAACCTCGTGAAAGCCGAGAAAGATAAACAAATCAAGTATCTTGACTTGGCTCGCGAGGTTGTCGACATGTGGGATGTGGACTCAGCGATCATTGTGCCGATAGTCGTATCAGCCAATGGCTTAATCGCCAAGAACCTCGACCAACATCTAAGGAGGCTCTCGTTGGGCAGCTGGATTAAGGGCCTGATTCAGAGAGCGGTACTTCTGGACACGGCGCGCATTGTTAGGAGGTTCCTCTCTCTGGAGCCCTGACTGCCGGTAGCTTGGACCCTGTTCCCGATACCGGTGGGCTACTATGTTTTATATTTTTAAATGTTTTTTTTTATTTTTTATTTCATGTTTTTATAAAAAAATATTTAAAAATGTGAAATATATGTATATAAATGGAATAAAGGAAATAATAATAATAATTCCTTTATTTTCCTGGGCGATGGATGATTTTTCCTATATTTTGTAAAGACCTAATATTATATTTACGAGAATCTTTAAAGCCTTATAACGTTAAATCTGTGGATATGATTAATCGAGCAAATAATTTAGGCACGACAGGTGAAGGAAATTGGTAGACTACATATTTTACCCTTCAGAAACCTTACATAACATAACCTTAACTTTAACATACATATACCACATAACATAACATCACGACTGTAATCCCCGTTTGGTTAGGCAGAGGAGCACCTACACACCCACACACCCATATTTTGCCATAATAGGCGGCGAGTTTATTGCCATCAACTGGGCACAAATCCAGACTCCGGGCTGCTACTGAGAAATTCCTGTTGGAAAAACCGAACAACACTTTGCCCAATCCGGGTATCGAACCCAGGACCTCACGCTCAGCAGTAGCACTTGCGACCACTAGACCAACAAGTCAAAATTACCGCGTAGTTAAAGAAGTTTGTATTTACCCACATGCTCAGACTAAATAAAAAACCAAGACATAGCGCTCTCAACAGTGATGTGAGGCCGGTTTCGTAAACATGTGTGCACATTGTGAGGTTAGTTTAGTTGTAGTTTGGTGTAAATGTGTGCGTGTGAGCGTGTGAGCGTGTATGTACATTCAACAATAGAGATATCTGAGCAGGGTATACTAACATATTTGTATGTAAATTGCTTCATGTTCAATTATATATATACAGGCTGTAAGGGTAAACACCGTTGTCACTAAAACCATAGGTAGTTGGCCTAAATATAAAAATATTTATCCGAATTTAAAAAACAATAAACGTCATTTTCATTCAAAAATTTCAAAAAGTTTCTGTCCGACACCGTCCTTAAATTCATGGATAACTGCGCCCGAGTCACGTGATCACTGCAAAGGTCGCCGCCCTTGCCGGCCGCCACCCGTCCTATTTTTTTTCCTATTTTCCGATAAAAACAATACGTACACGCAACCTGCGATGTAACTTTCCCTTCATACTTCCCTGGCTTAGGACAGGCAAAAATACCTACCTTATGTGTTGCGTGACCAGTCCAAATGTTAGTTAGATTCAACAACAAAGAAAATGAAAAATAAACAAACACTAGGTAGGTATTTTTGGCGTATTTAAAAAGTTAATCACAGTTATGTACAGTTTAATTAAAAATTACTTGTTAAATTTACACTTGATTGAATAGGTATCTACACTTATTATTTACACTTACATTAATCGTAAAAGTTGTTCGAAATGCGATCCATTTACGGCCACGCATGCCTCCGCACGTTTTCTTAAATTGTTTCTCACTCTAGGAAGCACAAGAGTGTCATTTTTAAGGTCTCTGAACGCACTACGAATTCGCCTTTTGAGTTCCGATCTAGTGTGGAACTCAGTAGCATACACCCGGCGCTTCGCTTGCCCCCAAAGATAAAAGTCCAGAGGTGAAAGGTCTGGCGAGCGCGCGGGCCACGCGACTGGTCCTCCACGGCCAATCCATCGCCCAGGAAACTCCTCATCCAGCATAGCCCTGACTTGCAGCTGAAAATGCTTAACACACACGCGCGACATGAGCGGGAGGCGCGGCGCGGCGACGCGGGCGCCGGGCGGCGCGGGCGTTGCGCTCGCGCTGTGAGTCTAAGAGTTACGTGCACTCGATAGCGAGACAGCTGACAGACTGAGGTGAGGTGAGCGAGGAGGGAGGGGTCGCGCGCCGCCGGCGGCGTCGCGCACGTGGCTTGTTGGGTATTCCCCGCGCTACAATCTGTGGCCTTGCGCATAGGGTGATAAACTTTCGGGGAAATATGGAGATTTTTCTTTAAAAAAAAATGTTGTTATTTTTCATTGAATTTACGTTCTATAAGTGAAACCAAACCACTGGTTTCAAGGACAACGGTGTTTACACTAACACCCTGTATATATTACTTTGTTTTTGCAATACTCCTACATTATAACACAATCAATCTGCCTAGCCTTTTCCCAACTATGTTGGGGTCGGTTTCCAGTCTAGCCGGATGCAGCTGAATACCATTATTTTACATGGAGCGACTGCCTATCTGACCTCCACAACCCAGTAACTGGGTAATACGATACCCCTTGGTAAGACTGGTTGTCAGACTTTCGGGCTTCTGACGACCCGTAACGACTGTCAAAGATCCACGAATGACAGCCGGGACCAACGGCTTAACGTGCTTTCCGAGGCACGGAGGAGTCTCGGTATGTAAAGATGGTCACCCATCCACTGACCAACCCCGGCAAGCATTGTAACACAGCAACACAAAATTGTATATTTTCACGAAATTGAACATGCAGCAATTCACATACAAATATGTTAGTATACCGCCTAGATATCTCTTTTGTTGACTGTACACAGCGAGGTGTATTAGTTTTGTGCATGCATTTCATGCTTTACTGTTTGTTCGCAGAGCTGTCTTGGTTTTTTATTTAGTCTGAACCCACATGTTACGTTATGTAAGTAAAGAGTCGTAATATAACGACCAACTTTCTCTGCTAACAAGTACAATCGGATACACAAATAAGGACATTGTTGGGAATAAAAACTGGTTCATTTTCCCTAACAATAACAACTTCTCAAGAAACTCTATTGTGGTTATTCTTTCTATTTATTACGCTGTCTTTTATCTCAATCGGGGAAATATGAAAAAGTTTTTGTATTCAATTATTTTCATATATTTTTTTTACTATGTTTAGAGTCTCTTACTTAATACAGGGTTGTAAAAGAACAATACTTGAACTCAATTATTGTTATTTCACTCACTGTGCCAAAATTTCCCTTTCAACTAAAATACTCGTAGTTTAGTTGAAAGGGAAATTTTGGTACAGTGACCGCTTTTTTTGTGTTTTCCCAGTCTAGACATATAATATGGTCTAAATAACTTGCCATGAATAGTTAACCTAAGTTGCCTTAAAATGCAAATACTTTTGCATTTTCCCAATCTGCAAAACCTTTCAGTTATTTTACATACTGCGCAAATCGAACCTGAGGCATATACGAGTATGTTATATTATAATATGTTGTTCCGAAATAATTTCCAACTTTTTCCAACAGCAAGGAAAACTTCTAAATCATATTTTGGTCGTATCTGAGACAAGCTTAAAAGGCGTTTCAAAAATACATTGTAGAACTAAATTTAAGCTGAAATAATATTATCCTAAAACTCTTTAGCTGTTGCTCGCAACTTTGTCTGCGATATCCGTTCAGCCGTTTATTAGCGTGAAAACGTAACAAACAAACAAACTCACTTTCGCATTTACAATACTAGTTAGGATTTCCACATTCTGTTTACTCTCCAAATCTGTATGAACTGTTACCGCAGCATCCAATGTCAATTTAATGGCCATCTAAAATTTATACTTCCATCTATAAAGACTAGGTACCGTGCCAAGATATTATTGCTGCTATAATATCTTACGTATACTAAAGATTATGACCTATCCATCAGTTTATCAAAACATCAGCAAACAATATTATTGTTGACTGTATTTTGGGATTTAAAGCATCTTCAAACAAAGACATGTTTTTTTATTAAGTGACATTTTTGCACTTGAATGATAATTTAATAGAACCAGCACGCGTACTCAGAGGCATGACCACCATAGAAATGGGTTTTGTCGTCAGATGAATAGACAAAATGACAGATTGTAGAAATATTTCTACGCATTCTACGCGTCTAAGCATGACAATGGTGCCGATTCTCTTGTGAACGCACTAAACTAAAATTAGAGAATCGCTATCTTTTACTAACAGGCAGCGCGAGAAAAGGACGGCTATAGCTATGAACTAGGTTGGAGATGTCAAACTAGTTCACGCCTTGCGCTTCACCGTGTTTTTTAGTCGACATGTTTTTACGTGTCGTCTAAATGTCTATGGAAAAATTAGTTCTAACTAATTTGACAGCTCTAATTTACTTCCGTCCCTTTCTTGTCATAATAGAGAGAAAAAGTTAGCAATAGCCTAAATTAAGTTTAGTTTGTGCACAACAGAATCGGCACCAATGTGTCATTTTGTCTATTCTTCCGTCAACAAAACGTCTCGTCATACTAAGCGTGCTGTATTTATTACGGGGATATTCTAAGATACATACGTATACAATATGATAGGGATATAGATAATATTATTGGGTTGGTTGGGTGCGAGTCGCAATATATACTTTTTCTTTCTTTCTTTTTCTTTGTACTATCGCCGACATTTGCAGTGAATCAGTTTTGAACCTTGTTATACCATAGTAATAAGGTTGAAAAGTGGTTCATTGCAAATTTCCGCGATGGTACATACAATAAAAAGAATGCAGAATGCTTAGTGTGCAACTTAGCTTAGTCATTACACTAAACAGACCATTGTGTATGAGTGCCACAGTCAAAGCGGTGACATTACCCTTGACATAATGGCGATAATATGGTGAATGGTGAATATCACTTTTGGCAAGCGAACGAGATATTATGGCAGTTAACCAACATCATACATTTGAACGATACGATCAAAGCATAATAACATCTGATATCGTATACAAAATGGCTGTTACGGATGGACGAAACTGCTTCCATTACTTAGTGCCAAAATAGTTTAAGAAGCGTTCTTTCATCATCATCATTCACAGCCCAACTTCGCCCACTGCTGGGCTAGGCCTCTCTTTTCTTGTGCCAATCCCCACGCTCCTGTGCCAGCCCCACCCAGGTTTTGCTCACCATGGCAACAATGTCTATTCTTTAACTTACTATTAATACGTATTCATACAGGGTGTACCTAAAAGGTGTGGTACAGACCATCAAACTGAACAACTTTCTTCATAGGACCAACATCGTAATCGCAAAAAAAAAAACCCGATCAAGAGCGAGTCGGACTCTTGCACCGAGGGTTACGTTTGTTTTCTGAAAAAAACTGCTATTTAGACACATCGTTTTATTTTTCCAGTAATCTATACTTATACTTTTATCACGTGGAATAATTTCAGATTTTTCTCTATGCAAACTTCGGAGATAAGGGGGGAACGGTATTTTTTTTACATTTTTCATCAAAAGTCGAAAACTATGTGGCCTAAAAAAAGAAAAAAAAATATTTAAGAAAATGCAAACAACGGTCTTTCATATGATATCCCACATGTCGTAGTAGCTCAACTTTGAATTTTTAAGACCCCCTTTCAGTCCCTGTTGCAAAAAATAAACATTCATATTTTTATTTTTTTCTTATTGCAAAATAGTTGGAGAAACGTCATCTAAAACTGTGCCAAATTTCAAGTTGATAGCATTAGTAGTTCTTGAGTTATCCAGCTGTGCCAGATGGACAGACAGACAGACAGTCTGAGTCGCACCATAAGGGTTTCTTTTTACCATTTTGGTATGGAACCCTATAAATTATTAACAATCCCTTAGAAAACTTCAATACCTGCTCGACGCAAATATATGGGACGGCTGATTATTTTTTCGCAATTACGATTTTGGTCCCATGGATAAAAAGTTGTTCAGTTTGGTGGTTTGTACTGTACCAATCTGCCTAGCCTTTTCCCAACTATGTTGGGGTCGGCGTCCAGTGTAACCGGATGCAGCTGAATACCAGTATTTTACATAGAGCGACTGCCTATCTGACCTCCACAACCCAGTAACTAGGTAATACGATACCCCTTGGTAAGACTGGTTGTCAGACTTTCGGGCTTCTGACGACCCGTAACGACTGTCAAAGATCCACGAATGACAGCCGGGACCAACGGCTTTCCGAGGCACGGAGGAGTCTTGGTATGTAAAGATGGTCACCCATCCACGGACAACCCCGGCAAGCGTAGCTTAACCTGATGGATCGACCCGTGCGGCTGTTATTACTTAGCCACAAGCTCCTCCTTAGCCACAAGCTCCTCTTAAAAACCCATTCACGGACACATACACGGACAAATAAACATTTTTTTTATATGAAAAACTACAAATTAACGATTTTCGGACTTTTTCTTTACTTGTGTTGTGAAACTTCTTGCTAAATTTTATGATTCTAAGTCGCTATAGATTTTTTGGTATTAATTTCAACTAGATACTTCCACGCGTTCCTGAAAAAAAGGGTCTTGACAGACTGAGAGAGATAGATAGACATACGGACAACGAAGTGATCCTATAAGGGTTCCATTTTTCCTTTTGAGGCACGGAACCCTAAAAATGTACTCTTCATAGAATAGCCAGTCCCATTGTCGTTTTTTTTTAAACGTAATAATTGTGATAAAAGACTTGTAGCATCACTATAAAATTGCAGAGTTAAGTTTTCAACATGAAATTCCACTTTTGCTAAAGCTCTTTTACATAATGTTCAGACACAGAACATTGCAGACACGTGTCGGCACGGCACAGACGCTGAATCTAAAGTTGCATATTTGTTATCTAGCTCGCGCCTGTCCTGTCGAGAGTCGTGTCGGTTTACATACGACAGGTTTGAAAAGATCACAGATAAAATAGTCTGTGTAAGTCACTTCAGCTAGCACAAGTTAAAGGTTTTAGTACCCGCACTTTAGTACCCCTATGTGCCAAAGAACTAATTAGTACCACATTTGGCACAAATAAGGGTTAAAAATATTGAAATTGTCTAACTCGTTACGCAGAGCAACAATTAGTACCAGAGGACTACTTAGAACCTATTTGGTGAAGGCATAATTGTGTAGGCCTAAAGTTAGTGCTGAGGTGTCATTATGGTGACGTCAGGTGTGACCGTTCATTCTCTATGTATTCATAGGTAAGGCTAGCTCTGACTCGGACGAAGTCTTTAACCCCTGAATAATGAAACGATACTAAACTTTAAGACGTTCTTAAAAGTTTTTCTGTGGCTATAATAAAATGTATTAGTGACAGGGCCAGCATGAGATTTAAAACGGCGGTGTCGACTTAAAATTGAGTTACAAGATGTCCTTAATAAATAACGATGTAAAACTTTCTATTACAACTAATTTTTGTACCTACATTGCATACCTACGTTGGCCTGAGAGTAAGTCGGACCAAAACAGAGTATTTGTTTTGTGATTTTGGCGGACTCTCCGGTCCTGTGCCCATATCTCTTGCCGGAACGCCCTTACCGATCTGCTCCGACTTTCGGTACCTCGGGTCGCTTGTCCAAGGGGATGGCGAAGTAGACCGAGACATAACGCACCGGATCAACGCAGGATGGATGAAATGGCGACAGGTTACAGGAACAACTTGCGACCCACGGATGCCCCTCAAGTTGAAGGGGAAAATTTACAAGTCCGTGATAAGGCCTGTCGTACTTTATGGATCGGAATGCTGGACAGTGAAGAAGACGGATGAAAAAAAATTGCATGCAGCGGAGATGAGAATGTTGAGATGGATGTGTGGAGTGACAAGAATGGATAAAGTGAGAAATGAGTATATAAGAGGAAGTTTGAAAGTGGCGCCAGTGACAGAAAAGTTGAAAGGAAATCGTTTGTCTTGGTATGGGCATGTAATGAGGAGAGACGAAACGCATGTGACTAAAAGAGTGATGAATATAGATGTTGATGGATGGAGAGGCAGAGGAAGGCCAAAGAAAAGATGGATGGATTGTGTGAGGAATGATATGAAAGAGAAGGGAGTGAATGATAGCGTGACGGTTGACAGGGGAGAATGGAAGAAGAAAACGTGTTGCGCCGACCCCAAGTAATATGGGATAAGGGCAGGAAGATGATTGCAAATAAATATAGGTATATATTTTATCCTATTCTAAACGAATAATGTATGAAATCTGACAGATTTGTAAATTTTGATACAAGCGGCCAAAGTGTGTCGTGACATTCGAGGCGGGGCTCGGCGCTTTTGAAGGAGAGGCACTAACTCGAAGCCACCAAACAACCTCAATCAATCTGCCTAGCCTTTTCCCAACTATGTTGGGGTCGGCTTCCAGTCTAACCGGATGCAGCTGAATACCAGTATTTTACATGGAGCGACTGCCTATCTGACCTTCACAACCCAGTAACTGGGTAATACGATACCCCTTGGTAAGACTGGTTGTCAGACTTTCGGGCTTCTGACGACCCGTAACGACTGTCAAAGATCCACAAATGACAGCCGGGACCAACGGCTTAGCGTGCTTTCCGAGGCACGGAGGAGTCTCGATATGTAAAGATGGTCACCCATCCACGGACCAACCCCGGCAAGCGTAGCTTAACCTGATGGATCGACCCGTGCCACGAGCCACGAGCTCCTCCACCCACCAGCCACCAAACAACCTAATACATAATATATTTTTTTTAATTATTATGTAATGTTTATTTTTTTCATATTTTACATAATTACATGCATAGAAAGGTCTGAAGGCTCATTGCTGAGATTTAAAAAGAAAACGCACATCCTGACTATTATATTATACGTATAGCTATTTGTGGCGCACGTTCCCGCACATGAGCGAGAAAGCAAACGGCACGCGTATTAAATACACTGCATTGTGAACCTAAAACCGGTGCAATAAGAGTCACTTTTGGAGCAAGTATTTTGCAAAAATTTCTTTATGTCTCATCAACTTCATAAACTTGACCGAAACACATCGATGTTAGGATTAACTCAGATAGTATTTAACGAGTGAACGCGCAAGCGCGCCTTAATGTCTTCTTTATTAAGCCTCCTTACTTCAGCCACATTTACGAATTATGCGGCTCAACTTTAGCTCATCTTATAAAGGGAACAAAGCCGTCATTTAGCAATTATAATTACGCGAGGTATTTACTCAAAAGACGTAGACATAATGTATCGTACATTTCGCCTTGTCTGTACTAATATTATTTTCTCATTTTCAGGGACCTGCGATGTCTAAGGAACACGATACATACCAACCTCATGTCTACGTATATACTGTCTGCTTGCAGTTGGGTGTTAAACTTAGCTTTACAAGTAAGTACTGGTTTATTATCTGTAGATAGTGGATGTAAACATAGGCTGAACGAAGGAATGAGAATTTGGTTGAACTTTGATTTATACGACGTCATGTAGTGGGGAAATTCAATTTGTACAGTGTAGCAGTAGCGTTCTGATTTGAACTGATTTATTTAAGAGGGCTGTCGGATTTTGACTTTTCTCTCGCTCACACGACACCAAATTTTTAAGAACGTTTTATTTAGTTTCACCTGTCCCGATGTATGTCTGTCTGTAATCGAATCTCGCAAGTTAAATTTAACCCACTTCCCGGTTTCCAATTGAGCTGAAATTTTACGTGCTTATGTAAATCGGATGACAATGCATTATTATTATTACCTAGAGCTGATCTGATGATGGAGCCGGAAGGTGGCCATGGGAACTGAGTAATAAAATGACAACAAACCCTATCGAGTTTGGGCTTATTTGATTTGTCTTGACAAGGACTCTGTCCTAGATGATATCCAGATTAATAAAAGCTTGTTTAAAAAAAAAACACTTGTTTAAAAATAAGATCAATTGGCCAACTAATAAATAATAATATGAATTTGATAGGTAATTATTAAAACATTTCTATTGTGTTATCTAATAAACTCAGCTCAATAAGTATTATTTATTAGTTCGTTAATTGATTAAATTTTTCAAAAAAGCATCTTTGCATTTCTGCTGAGTTTAGGCCTCCTCCCTTTTGTGAACTTACTTCCTACTAATCCTACTTCCTACTAATCCTATTTCCTACTATCCTACTTCCTACTATCCTACTTCCTACTATCACACTAACATTATAAAGGCGAAAATTTGTGAGGATGAATGGATGGATGTTTGTTACTCTTTCACGCAAAAACTGCTGAAAGGATTTTGACGAAATTTGGCACACATCAGATAGTTTATAACTTGGATTAACACATAAAATACTTTTTATCCCGATATCCTTAGGGGCTCGAGACACGCGGGTGAAACCGCGGGGTGCTGCTAGTACTTAATAATTTAATAATTAGACTTTTGAATGTAAACTAAATACAAGATACCTTCGCTATTACTTTGATGTTGATAAACTAAATTAAAATATAATATTTATGTAATTCATTTAGCTTAGGTATACTTGTCATTACACAGTAGATATACCTACTTATCATTTTCATCATGAAGCTTTTAATCAACATACATTAGCAACATTGACACAAGGTAATTTATCAAAAATACTACAACGTCAAGGTGTCAAACGCAAATATTCATATTAAAACATTTTATAAATTCAAAAGTCAATGGACCGGAATTAATAATACAGAGTGGGTTTATTTGTGAATCCAAAACTATTTTTAAGTGACTTAAATAAAAGAAGGTTATCAATTTGACACGATGCAGCGATGTATGTAATAGGTATTATTGGAACTGCAATATATTCACACGATAATCTATTAGGGCTTCCAAACAAATATACAAAATGTTTAAGGCGTTTGTCCACGCATTTCCCCGAAACTGTTCAGAAAAAAAAAAAATCAAAAAAAAAAAATCAAAATCGGTTCAGTGGTTTTCAAGATATGGACTAATACGTGTAAGTGTGACGGCCTGAAATCATCAAATGACTTCTCCCGCTCCGGGCAAAGCGGGAGGGCGTGTCAGACTTTTACTGACTAAAACCCACCCGTGTTCCTTTAGTTGCCCGTGCCAGGGACACGGTATCTCTTTCGAACTACCCGCGACCCCGGCGGCTTCGGCCCTATTGGACCCCGTCACTGCTGACATCTCTTTGAGGCGCGCGTGGAACACAACGCGCCGTCGATCTGGGCCTGGTCCTTACCGGACGGCGAGCTGCCCATTACTCGTCGTCCGCAAGCCCGCGTCTACGGTGGCCGGGAATCGGCGATAGATTCCCGCCGCCTAGGGCGTCTCCTGCGGCGGCTAGGGGCGCAAGGGCGCGGCTGTTGCCTCTCCCTCACGCGTTCCGCCTCCTCCTTCGCGAGCATTACTGCTTTGCAGAAGGAGGTGACGGCCTCCCCATGCACTCTCGCTCCGCACCATGGCCTGGACCAGGTTTGGACGCGAGAGATCGCCGCCGCCGATCGCCTCCGTGAGAACACGGCGGTGCTCCACCCAAGCCGGGCAGACCTCCACTGCATGCTCCACCGTGTCCTCCGGGCGATCCACACAATGGTGACACCCGGACGTTTCCTCCCGCCTTATCTGAAACAGGAACCTCCCGAAACAACCGTGTCCTGTGAGGACCTGCGTCAGGCGGAAGGTGAGGACGCCGTGGCGCCTCTCCAACCACTCCTTAAAGAGGGGACTTATCGCCGCAATTGTGGCGTGCCCAGCGCTGGGTTGCGACAATTGCACTCTCCATGTCGCCATGAGATCCCGCCGGAACTCTGTCCGCTGTACCGTGATTTCTCGCGGCAGCGTAGTTACGCCCCGGCGTTTCGCCTCCTCGCGCCATACCCACACGTACGCAAGGACTTTTGCCTCCAGATCCCATGGCGGTAATCCAGCAAGGAGGCTCGCCGCCTCACAGGAGATCGTGCGGTATCCCCGGACTAGCCGGATGGCTATGACCCTCTGGGACGCGTTCAACCGGCGGGCTGGTCGCAGCCTCAGGGAACGCGCCCACACCGGTGCCCCGTAAAGGGCCATGGACCGCACGACCCCCGCGTAAAGCCTCCGGCAGGAGACGTTTGGACCCCCCAAGTGTGACGGCCTAGCTTAATGATACGAGCTACGGGTGGTGTCAAAGGGAAAACATCTGACTAGGTCAAACAAATATTCCAGATTTTACTTAAAACTAGAAATTACGTGTTTTTTCTTCGTAATTTCTAGTTTTTTTATTTTTATTTTTTTATTTAAAAAAAAATAAATCGTCTTCAAAATTAAATTTACTCAAAATTATGAAACAACTTTAATTTCAGAAGTCGGTGGCAAAAAACTAAAATTCAGATCCCAAGACACCGACTTCCAATATTAAAGTTATTTAATAATTTTGAGTTACATATTTTCTTTTTGAATTCGATTAAAATTTTTTATATTACTTTTTTTAACGAACATTCCTTTTCAGATTTTTCCAAGATTGAACTCATTTCAATGACCGTTTATTTTCATTTTTCTTTGTTTTTCTAGAGCTATAGTTGATTTATGTACGTATGTTACGTTAATTAATTATAGGCACCTACTTGTATTATAGAACAGCGGAATTTGCTGTTTTCTTAATCTGTTAAGTGTCAATCGGCACAAATATAAGAATAAACAGGTCGTTATAATAAAATATCACATAATGAAACATATTCCGTACATTTGAGGATATTTGCTCAATATAAATATCTTCTGACTGAATGATCAGTAACCGGTGGCACATCCAATATGATCCAAACGCTCTAGAAATATGTTTTTCTACGGAAAATTGACACAATCGAATGACATGCGTCGGCACAATCGAAGACATTTCAACATGATGGCCGTAGTTCCAATTTTAGCCATTTCACAGATAAGTTGGTAGGAATGTAACTAGTACTTACCTAATACCTTAAAAGTACTTTAAATGAAACCACTTCAATCCACTCTGGAAGGGCACAACACAAACCCACTACTCGTTTATTTACACTTATTAGCTCCCATAAAATGTAAAAATTCATGCAAATTCAATATATTTTACACGATTCGGTGTTCGCCGACCGTATCTTCTAGTGTCACTTCAAACCGTCCTACTGCATGCGGGCGCAGGATTATAAAATTTGGTCCCTCAACTCCCGATCTATCAAGTATATCAGCATACGGAGAGATAGGATATTATATAAAGTTGCTTGAAGTTCCTCTCAAGCAGATGCGGGATCCGTTCCACCGGATTCAGGTACCTACATCCACTCTCAACAGTAAAAGGAACTTTTATGCTATGACTGACAATTCCACGAATCTAGATAGATTCGCGGAATTGTCAGTCATAGCATAATAGCGTTTCAACGAGATGAGATCATCTCGTTGAAAATTTCCCTGTTTCCCAACATACAGGCTGTATTTCAATGGGAAAGCTTTCACACATTTTCGTAACAAACATTATTGGTTTACTTTCCAAGTTTCGCAATATAAAGTTAATTATTCTGCCAACAACTGTGTAAATATGTAAAACTCATTTGAGAATAGTGGTAAAACATACTGCTTGGCACGAGTTCCTACGTACTTAATTTGTATGCATCAACAATTTATAAAAGAACTATAAACCAGAGTTGTTTTAAGGAAGTTGGTTATCAACAAAGCCAACACTGTATAGAATATTCTAGTAGGTACGCGAAGGAAGTATTTCAAAATGGAATGCTATCCCTTTGGCGGCTAATGAACCAGTCGTGAATAAAAATACGTGCCATGGATAAAAGAGATTCAAAAGTCTGAGCTTTGATTATAGAGCTACAAATTTAAACGTCGCCGTCGTTAATTTAGAATTTACTGCCATGAAGGATTTCATTCACGTCTCATGCAAGTCTTTGAACTTACTTTTATTATCTAAACTTCAATCGCGATTTATAAAATGCACGCGAGTTATTTCGTTCAATTTATCTAGATCTAAAAACTTCATTGTAAAGAAAATATGCGATGAAAATGTTTTTTAAAATAACAAAGAAATCACGCCAGATTTTTATTTGCGATAAATAATATCTGATCAAAATATTTGTAAATTTAGAACGTAGCTACCGAATAGAAAATCCAACAGCTTTTTTTTTGTGTACCTGTCAGTAAACATGCTATAAAAACTGCTTATGTATGAATAAAAACCTGAGTTCTTTATTCATTTCATGTCAAAACAAACCGATTCTAATGTAGTAGTTTTCTGCTATCATCCATTAAATAGGTTTTTAGAACTAAATCTATCATTCACGGACCTTTTTCTGGAACACTTTATTACCCGAACGATCCTATTTCATTGGATTGCTTCGCAAATATCTTCATATGTTTGATGTCAGGGGTGAAATTCTAATAAATGATGTAATGTACGACGAGCATTTTCTAAGTAAGGTTACGGATATTGCTCTACCTAGGCACTTATATTTCCCATTGACATTTGTTCCCCAAATAAAGTTATTGAAAGTTTTCTCCAATATGTAAGTGTTCATCTACTAGAGAAAAAGGTCAGAATGTCGAGTAGTTTCTTGTCTACTGAAAATGGAGACGATTCGCTCTATGTTCTGGTATTTTGTCCGAGAATGGTACGGACTCGACCTATCTTTGGATCCTTTTGCCCTAATCCACTTCAGTCTTAAAAACATAACCAACGAATTAATTAAACTCCGTAATGAAATCCTAAATCAAGTAAATACTCAGGAAACAAAAGTTCCTCTGTAATAAGGCATCATGCGTGGACAAGGGTCGTGACAATGCTATTAATTAATCTGGAAAAGTGCCCTCCGCGTTGACAACTGGCTTTTCATCTCGCACAGCGTAATTGAATCCGTAACAGTCTCCATCCTACATACCGGAGATAAAAAAATGTGTAATCCTCTGTTTGTTTCCTGTAAGCCTTAGTGTAGAATGGAGCTTTGAAATATTTCAATACACATTGATGGATGGATTGAATCATCTAACAAAATGGACCTATTTTAAGGTTGGGTACTAAAGTTGTAGACAGGCGTTCGAGTTTGAAAAAATATTGTCCATCTTAAGTCCCAATCTTGGGCACAAGAGTAAAGTGGAGACCCTTTTCTCGATATTTTTGCCACTTCTCGCCAATTCTTAGGTAAACACATGTGTCGTCCCGCCAAATCTTCCGTGGTTCGACGAATATTTACGAAGACAAGATATTGGCGTCATCTTTAATGTCAAAAAGGTCGAAGTCCACGACTGAAGGTACTCTACATGTGGATAAGCAGATAATAGGTCTTTACCTATGAAATTGCCGTTTTGTATGAAAAAATTTAAACGAATTTTTTTCATGCATTTTTTATTTGTATTAATCGAAGTAATCACCCATGCAATCAATGCATCTTTGCCAACGCAGATTGATTGTGTATCATCAGCTTCCACAATCGCCTTTAATTCGTCATTGTCGACCAAAGTTTTCGGACGACTGCGAGGTTCATTTTTCAGGTCGAAATTTCCAGAACGGAAGCGAGCAAACCAATAACAAGTGGTGCGTTGGTTTGTAGTGTTAGCTCCGTAAACGTCGTTGATGTTGCGTGCCGCTTGTGCCGCGTTGCTGCCACGACGGTACTCATATTCCATAATTACTCGAATTTTTAACGTATCCATGATGACGAAAAAGATTGAAATGCGATGAAAATGTAACACTAATCAATAAACAAATGACTACTTTTGGAAAAAAAAAATCCATGTTTTTAAAATAAAATTAATTTGAAATTAGAATTCTTAGCCAAACAAAAATTATTTTGATTTGAAATGGCCAGTACTGCAGAACGGCAATTTCATAGGTAAATACCTAATATAAACAGCAGGGACAACCCACTGCTCTTCAGTGCAGTAACAAGTTACCATTATTTATTTAGTATTTAGTTACAACTGCTGCTGCTGTTGGATAGCTCCCAGATTTCGCAAACAAACGTGTTTGTACTTCCCTGAAAATACCACTATAGGCAGTTTTTATCTCGGAAAATCGAGTCACCCTCGGAAATAAGCCACTACTTTTTGTTACCGGGAAGCTGCAGTTAACTGCCGGTAATTAATAGGACACTTAAAGCGAATAATGGCTAGTTTAAATCTCACATAAATGTGCCATAATACTGCCAGATTACACCTATAAGGTTCATGTTTTAAAGTACTTGTTTTCCGTAGTTTTGAGTGATGTTGACTAGAGCTTTTGACTTTTATTCTATTCTATTCTCTATCCCTTCAAAATGGTAGAGTTAAATGGTGATCCATGCGTCATATTCGTGAACGGGCCCGTCAGTTGGGACTGGTCATCTCATAAGTGTCACGGCTTATTTTAATTATTTTATTTTTGATTTGTTTTTTTTTTTTTGCTACTCTGGACGCTTTTAACGTGTACGTATTTTTTAAATCATTCTCACACATTCATTACAAATTCAACATAATGATGTAACTAATATTTTTTAACATTTTAATTTAAAAGAGTGTCCATGGAGTTTCTTGCCCGTTCTTCTACATAGGTATTCTACCATACGCTTTGGAACGAGCAACTAGCTTCATGTTTCCGACTGACCGACCTTGACAATTCAAAAGTACCTGTAAATAAATGGTTTCATTGAAATAAATGCTTTGAGTCTTCAGTTTATTCCACAAAACTTAATGGTCTATGTAGTAATAATCTTATGTTTTTTTATTATTTTTCTATGTTTGACATTTAATTTGTTTTCATTCATACAATTATAAAATATCGTGGATATTGGCTACATGGCGGAATTCAGACCTCTTGATTCTAAGACCCTTCGATATAATATTTAATCAGAATTTTATATGGACTTCATAAAACTAAATACACCGAATTTATCTTGTCCCAAGTCGTAAAAGGTAATGTAAATATTTACATGTATCGGCGTTTTACGAGGCAAGGGTGAACACGGCTGACACTCTTGTTAATGCCTTTTAACATAAAACATATTATTATCATGTTAAATATAAATGTAATTATTGAATATTTTTTTTTTACTGCCTCGTTGGTTTAGTGGTCGCAAGCGCTACTGCTGAGCATGACGTCCTGGGTTCGATTCCTAGGTCGGGCAATGTGCTAATATGTTTCCGTTAGGAATTTCTCAGAAGCAGTCCGGAATCTGGATTAGTGCCCACTTGATGGTAACAGGCTTGCCCCCTATGATGATGACTAAATTTTTTTTTCCAACTTATTATAAAATATTGGACGTTTATTTTTTTTAATTTAAGTAATTAAAAGATTACGGCGACACATTGACTTAAAATGTGGCATGACGTCCGTCTTTGTAGATTTTATACGAAGAAGTGACGTAGCGAGCCCCCACTCCCCAACTTTAGAGCGAGTTATCTATGTAATTCTTTATTAATAATAATATATAAAAAATACGTGTCTAACTTTTTCCTTTACTCTGCTGTGAGACCTTGCTTCTTGCCAAATTTCATTATTCTAGGTCAACGGGAAGTACCCTATAGGTTTTGATTTACTTGCGAGTATCAAAATAAGTCGCATAAATGACCGCATTTTTTATTGCGTTGACTTAGGAGCTTGATTTTTTTTAGAGCTCCAAGAGACCGTAGACCTGCGTATTTGATATTACTTCAATTTGATACCTGCACGCGTTTCTGAGTAAAAGGGTCTCGACAGACTGACAGACAGACGACGGACAACGAAGTGATCCTATAATGATTCCGTTTTTGCCTTTTGAGGTATGGAACCCTCAAAATGCTAGGAAATGTAGGTGGGTTAATGACCGCTGTTACCAGGCTAAAACGCGACAATTAGTGCGCCTTACAAAGGAACGTGGGAATTGACACAAGCATGACCTATGACCAGCAGTGGGTCTGTGATGATGGTGATGATAAATATAAATATAAATAAATATGTTTGGACATATCACACAACGCCATCTAGCCCCAAGCTAAGCAACCTAATGCTTGTATTATGGTAACGAGATGGCTGATAAACTACTTATATACATTTTTTTTTTTTTTTTGTAAATACATACATATTATAGATAGAAAAACACCCAGACTCGGAACAAATACTTGTAGGTCGTACAAATATTTGTTCCGTGCGGGAATCGAACCCGCGACATGCTGCGCAGCAGTCAATCGCTCAACCACTGCGCCAACCGTGTCGTCAAATGTCGATGATGAGTCAGAACAATCCCTAACTCGATGCGTTTTGTTTCAGAATTGGTCTGATGAGGCCCAACAAGATCAAACGTCGTGTATGATTCTGGTCATATCTATGCATTACTTCTACCTCACTAATTTCTTCTGGATGCTTGTAGAAGGTAAGAAGAAAAGCTTTTTTTTTTATCACAAAAAATATCAATCTCCGGTTGCCACGTACTTCTGTAAAAATCTCGCTGTGAAAACTTAGATGAAGTGAGATGGCAATAGTGTCAAGCATCAGGTGGAATGACATCTCACTTCAAGCTCACTTCACCTAAATTTTCACGGAGAAATTTTTACAGAATAAGTATATCAGCTGCACGCGTAGCATGACCACCATAGAAAGGGATTTTGTCGATAATAGACAAAATGACGTTTCCTTATACTACTGTCGTAAGACGGCAACAAAGTAGGAAGAGTCAACTGCACGTTTTACAAAAGTCACTTTTTTACATAATTCGACTGAGAGTTCTTTGTTTTATCATAGGATTTTTTTTATGTTAGGTTCTCAATTTTTACTAATATAAAGTCACGTATGTACCAAAGACAACTAACTACACCATTTTTTCACAAAGTGACGAGCAACCGTATTTTGGGGTAATTATATATTATTTATTGGCCTTAACCATTTCCTTGGTAATCAATCTGCCTAGCCTTTTCCCAACTATGTTGGGGTCGGCTTCCAGTCTAACCGGATGCAGCTGAATACCATTATTTTACATGGAGCGACTGCCTATCTGACCTCCACAACCCAGTAACTGGGTAATACGATACCCCTTGGTAAGACTGGTTGTCAGACTTTCGGGCTTTTGACGACCCGTAACGACTGTCAAAGATCCCCGAATGACAGCTGGGACCAACGGCTTAACGTGCTTTCTGAGGCACGGAGGATTCTCGGTATGTAAAGATGGTCACCCATCCCCTGACCAACCCCGGCAAGCGTAGCTTAACCTAATGGATCGACCCGTGCGGCTGTTATTACTTAGCCACGAGCTTCTTTGCCATTTCCTTGGTAAAGCCATAACTAAATGATGTTAAATAGAAGAAGATAGATTTTTTCTTCTATTAATTATCACAGTTTTGCGCTCTCCTGTAAAATCATGATTTAGTAGATAACTGTATATACTTTGCGGCCGTCGAGTAGAAAGTTTTCTACTATCTTTAGCATGGCCATTACAAAGTCAAATTGTCTTCACTACTCTAGACAATTGTCAGTTGTCAGTGTGATTTTGACAGTTTGAATAGAAAACTTTCTTTCGAAATAGTATGCTTAAAAAAGAATCTAGACAAAGATCATTCGAAACGTAAGACAAAATGACAGATTGTGGAAGGATTTCTACGGTGCGATGTCAAAAATGGAGAAACGAAATGTCACTTTGTATAGAAAGAGTTGTCTATTGTTCGTATATAGTACATAGAAGTGGTCATGCTACGCGTGAGGTCTAATAATGTTCTGGTTTAATCGAAAGGTCAAACGATTAATTGAATCATGCCTGTGCATGAAACTCTAGTTTATATTCTATGCCGATCAGATTCAAAGAATAATCACTATATATATTCAAAGAATTAGAATGAAATAAGAGTAACATTATAAGGGACTTAGAATAATGATAATTATTAAACATTACATACACTTGTACATTAAATCATCATCTAAAGCCATTGATTTATAAAAAAGGATAACATATAAGTTTACGTGACATTAGAGCGCACCTTATCTTCCCTTTTTTACACCACTACTTTATAAATTAATGCCTGCAGCGTCTGAATTGGAATACGTCAAGACATAATTAAACATTATGTAAGAGTATATAAATAACTTCGTTATCTTGCACGTAACTCAACAGTGTTTATTTACTAATGAGTAAATCCTTGCAGGCCTGTACCTGTACATGCTGGTGGTGGAAACATTCACCGCTGAGAATATTAAGCTGAAGGTGTACACAACCATTGGATGGGGTGAGTTGTACTAACTTTATGTTTTGTCATTTATCTGCATTTATAAAAATAGGTGCTTAGTTAATATTTATAGGGATAGAACGATCAAAGTAGGGTTAGACAATGTAACATATTAATAAAAGTGTTGGATTTGATAAATTCAATTCAGTGGATAAATATTCTGTATTGCAGTTGCTACGAGTATAGGGAGAAGTTGTGGAAACTAAAACTTATTTATTTAATGATAAGGTACTTCAACAACTTACTCACTAAAAAATAACAAAAACAAGAAAACATACAGTTTTAGGTATTGTGAATTTGTCACTTACAGAAGTGCACATCACTGGCATTGAAACGATTAAGGGACGTGTAAGATACCGTTAGTTGAGTTGGTTCATGTTAAAAAATAAAGCAAAAATGAGCATGTTCACAAATACATAAGTACATTTTTTTTATTTAACAGAAATATTAACAAAATAACACAACAAAATAAATACTGCAAAAGAAGAAAACTTATAGTAATGTAACTATAATAATATTATGTATTAAAAACCGGCCAAGTACGTGTCGTACCGCGCATAATGAAGGGTTCTGTAGTTGGAATGAATTTATCCCAAATACAAGTTTAACTTTGTAGTTGAAAAATATGTTCTCCCATACATTGATATACGTCACTTTTCAATTCTCCCACTGCAATAATAATTATGTAAGTTTGAAATCGCAATATTTTGTTACAGTTGTAAAACTACAAATAAGCAATTTTCGGACTCTTTCCTTTATTTGTGCTGTGGGACCTTGCTTCCTGCCAAATTTCATGATTCTAGGGCAACGGGAAGTACCAAATAAAAAAAAATATATAAAAAAAATATATATTTTACATTTGTGGTATAGTAAAATATGTAATATAAGAGGAGCTCGGGGCTAAGTAATAACAGCCGCACGGGTCGATCCATCAGGTTAAGCTACGCTTGCCGGGGTTGTCCGTAGATGGGTGACCATCTTTACATACCAAGACTCCTCCGTGCCTCGGAAAGCACGTTAAGCCGTTGGTCCCGGCTGTCATTCGTGGATCTTTGACAGTCTTTACGGGTCGTCAGAAGCCCGAAAGTCTGACAACCAGTCTTACCAAGAGGTATCGTATTACCCAGTTAATGGGTTGTGGAGGTCAGATAGGCAGTCGCTCCATGTAAAATACTGGTATTCAGCTGCATCCGGTTAGACTGGAAGCCGACCCCAACATAGTTGGGAAAAGGCTAGGCAGTTTGATTGGTATAATAAAATATGTCGCATAAATGACCGTATTTTTAGCGTTATAGCCCCAAGGGATCGTAGGAATACGACTTTGATATTAATTTCAACATGAAACCTCCTCGCGTTCCTGAGAAAAACGGTATTAACAGACTGACAGACGGACAACGAAGTGATCCATTAGGGAACCCTAAAAATACCCAGATTAAAAGTTTTTACTACTATTCAACGTACATCTGTGTTGTACCAATCGGAATTTACGGTAAATGAAGACTGTATTATTGTATAAAAACTTACCTAGACTTAATGCAAATGAACATTCATTTGAATTATAGGTAACTCCAGTACAGAATATTTTTTTTTTTTTTTTGTGGATGGGAAATCATCAAATGACTTCTCCCGCTCTGGGCAGAGCGGGAGGGCGTGTCAGACTTTTACTGACTAAAACCCACCAATGCTCCTTCAGCTGCCCGTGCCAGGGCCACGGTATCTCTTTCGAACTACCCGCGACCCCGGCGGCATCGGCCCAATTGACCCCGTCACTGCTGACATCTCTTTGAGGCGCGCGTGGTACACAACGCGCCGTTGACCCGTGCCTGGTTCTTACCGGACGGCGAGCTGCCCACTCGTCGTCCGCAAGCCCGCGCCTACGGTGGCCGGGAATCGGCAATCGATTCCCGCCGCCCAGGGCGTCTCCTACGGCGGCTAGGGGCGCGAGGGCGCGGCTGTTGCCTCTCCCTCATGCGTTCCGCTTCCTCCTTCGCGAGCATTACTGCTTCGCAGAAGGAGGTGACGGCTTCCCATGCACTCTCGCTCCGCACCATGGCCTGGACCAGGTTTGAACGCGAGAGATCGCCGCCGCCGATCGCCTCCGTGAGAACACGGCGGTACTCCGCCCAAGCCGGGCAGACCTCCACTGTATGCTCCACCGTGTCCTCCGGGCGATCCACACAATGGTGACACCCGGAACAGAATATTTATCCACTGAATTGAATTTATCAAATCCAACACTTCATTGCTTTTAAGTAAGTAGTAACTAGCAAGGAAATGTAAAAGTTATATTTTCAGTGCACTTGCTTTATAACGTTGATAAACTTTTTAACATTTAGAAGTACTTAGGTAGCTGCTAATGAATGATCATTCGAATGTATGATCATTGACCACTAGCTTGATCATCATACTAATTATAATAAAAGTCACAATTTCGGAAAGCATCTATCATATTTAGGTAAATATTACAAAAAGTAACACTCGTTATCTTCTATTTGTACTTGTAGTTTTTATCGTCGTAAAATGAGATATTATTGAACTAACCCCTAATTTACCAGCCAAAAGAATGCTACGATAGCAAGACTTGGATAATATATGCCAACGGCCTTGAGTGGTTAGCTTGCGTGTTCTGTGCTGAGCTCACGCAACTCGTCGTACGTCCACCCAGTAATAGGACTCGTCCATCAAGGAGTGCTGTGCCAAATTAGACGCATTATTAATTTATTATACATAAAACAAAAGATATTATGTTAAAACACGTATACTAAAAGATAAATAATTAAATTATCTTTAAAATGGTGAAGGTTTCATAAAAATACCTACGCTTGATAGTTTTTGCGTGATTCTCAGTATTTTATCCGCGTTAGACATAACTTTACAAATTAATTACACAATGTAAGGTAAAATATTAACATATTAAGTTATTAAGAAAATGCTCTAATTTAACATATTTGTTTTTCCAAATCATTAACACGTTTAGACGTGATCTTCAGTTTTAAATCATTAAAAGTCGGTTATCGTCGCCTTCTATGTAAGTAAAATATTGACGTAGCAAACATCTACTTAATAAAAATCCTTAATTCACTGACTGACAACAAAACCGCTGGATCTAGCAGTCTAGCTAGAAGCATTTGCACAAGAGTTTCTTTTAAACGACGATGAGCAGGATTTTTTAATTCATCCCCTAATGGGGTTGAACAGGAGATGAAAAAACTTCATAATTTTTTTATCGATGGAAAATCCCAACGTGTACGCAGCTTTTTCAAAATAAATTCTAACACTTATTCTTGTTCGCAGGTGCGCCCGCGGTATTCCTAATAGTATGGGTCATATCGCGCTGCTTCGTCAACGTCGTACCTTCCAACGGGACAGATGGGGTGAGCAGCGGTCTAATTATATATATTTTTATGAATGAATTAAACAATACACGTGGCTAAGTTTTGGTATACTTTTACTTAGCCAATTTATTATACCACTAGGATTCTTGCTTAATTTGATTGAATTTTCAGTAATGTTGGGAGCATTTAAGTACCTGCGTATTGTACAACACTACCGGCATTCATTATAGTCTATATATTGTATTATATTATATTATATTATATTATATTATATTATATTATATTATATTATATTATATTATATTATATTATATTATATTATATTATATTATATTACTTATATTATATTATATTATATTATATTAGAGATTTTTGATGAATTTTACTTACTTGTGAAGATAATACATAAAAGTGTTAGTTATCCCTCTTATTTTAGAAAACAGCTTTCTATCTCACGAACGAATGATTAAATCCCAGTGTCACTTTTGTATAATTTTATTACTTAAATCTTTAAGCAATGTCTACAAAGTATATATTTGCTATCATCCAACTACATATAGGGTGTTTGGCAGAACGTTGAACATTTGAAAATGGTGGATAGGTGGGGTCATCTGCTACTTACTCAGCTCTAATTTATTTGGTCCTAGCCCCCTGGATATTTTTAATTATTTTTTTTTTTGCTTTCTTCTAGTTTTACCACTTTCTTAACTTTGAAGTGTAATTTTTACTAAAAATTTGTAAAACAGGCAATATTTTGTTTTTTTTTTTTAATCTTTAGTATTGGCAGATTTTTATAAAACTATTGCTTTATTCAGATGTTAGTTAGAAAAAAAGTTATGAGTCCTCAAACTTACAGAAAGATGTAAAAAATACTTAAATCTTAATTTCAACTTGCATTAAAAAAAAAAAAAAAATTATTGAGGAGTTCCAATTCTTGCAAAACATCCCTAGTGTGTGATCTTTCTAATTTGCTTTTATAAAAAAAAAACTTAGAGTTATTTCATAATTTTAACAAGTAGGAAATTTTTGACGAAACTCTGCCTTTACGGAAAGTGAAATGTTTTGCGTTTAATACCGCAAGGTTAGTAAAAATTAAATGATCGATTGAAATTATGTAAGTTAAGTCATTTTTAATAAAAATTACTCTTTAAAGTTAAGAAAGTGGTGAAACTAGAACAAAGCAAAAAAAAAATTTTTTAATATCCAGAGGGCCAGGGCCAAATAAATTAGAGCTGAGTAAGAAGCAGATGACCCCACCTATCCACCATTTTCGTATGTTCAACGTTCTGCCAAACACCCTGTATATTTATCTTGATTATACACAACGGTAGCTTTATAACGATGCTATCAAAAACCTTCATTTCAGCATGATCCAAGTTTAATTACGCGGTTACGCCATCAGGCCAGTGAGGAAACTGAAAAGGCCAACCAAGATTGGTTGATTTGATAGCTAGCCAGTGGCGGCGGCGTTAGGCGTCGGTAACGTCGGCGAGCGCCGGCGGCCCCGCAGACGCGGGGCCTCGCAAAAAAGTTTTAAGTACAAGTTATTAAAAGTTTAGTTATTCGTATTTTTACCAACCGGTCCTGGGGGGCTATCAAATCTCGAGAAGTTCTTTTTAATCAAATCCCAAACAAGGCCAAAATACGTATGTTGCGTAACAAAGAGGCAGTTTGTAGTGGAGGCCCCCTAAGTATTCAAAATATAAATGTAGCTTAAATTTTCGAGCGCGCTATGCTCGCTGTTCCATCGTACATTTTTGTTTTCAAAGTTGTCTGCATAATTCGACAAAATAACTAGTATTTCTGTTCAACAGAAAATTTTACCTAGCTGAGAACCTACCTATCCGAGCATTTTACTAAAAATTACGTAAAATATTTGAATTTTACCAAAACATTACCGGAGTAATTTTACTGATTTTTGTCACTACTCAGAAGTATCAATCTCATTTACAGTCCAGACATAATCTTAATCAGGTCATATGAGGACCATGCGGATTAGTGTCTGAGATGGTCTTTTGAGGAAAGAACGACACAGATTTGGGTGGACCTGTCCAGTTAGTGCAAACATTTGTCAGTAATCGTGTTGCTCAAAGTAGTCATCGAGTCGTTGAGCTTCCATTAAGGGGCTCAACGACTCGATAACTACTTTACATATACTATACTAGCCCTTACAAAATAATGTTACGGTGATGTAGCTAGCAATGAGTAGGTATATTATACGAAACTATGAGGAAGATGTAAATAATGACGATGATCTATATCGCTTTCTGTTTGCAGCTGGCCATTGCAGGGGATACCAAGATGTGCATTTGGATTCACGAGCACCTAGTTGACTGGATACATAAAGCTCCGGCACTTGCTGGGCTCGCTCTAAATCTATTCTTCCTTATTAGGATTATGTGGGTGAGTCGGTTACTAATTCATATATATTTAAAACTTTACACAAAACTAAAACGCTCTTTATACTTACCTATTTTAAATAAAGAAGTGTTTTGTCAATTTCTTTCGAATTATGATTTGAAAGAAGAAGACAAAACACTTTTATAACTAAAATATGTTTATAGAGCGGTTTAGTTATTTATGAATAATGGTGTTAGTGTCTTATATCAATAACTGTACAAGGAACTTTTGGCGCGTGGCTAAAATTGGAACTAACGCCGCTATCTTGTTTTTTCATAAACTTCACAAAACAATTGCACAAATGTTTACCAATAGCTTGGTAACGTCATTCGAGCGCCACAAGAACCATGTAAAATGTGTTTGAGATTTTTTAAATCAACTATTCCAAAAATATACAGACCTAGTGTTCAAATTAGATACTTGTCTTCTCAGAAAACAACTTAAGTGTTACTCCTTTCAAAAAAGTCCGCCAATATTTTTTGCAGTTGGGTTAAATTAATTTAAAGAAAGACCCCGGCATAATTTAAACCTCCCTTGGGAAATTAGATTAGCGTATTAAGCATCAATTGGGACGTAATTGAAATAAACTGACAACATTCTTTCTTTTTTTCCTACCTCCAAATTGATCGCAGTTTCGAAAAAACAATTAATAAAATAAAAAAATTTAATAAAAACAACAACACACACACCCTAATACAACACACACACCCACACATACACACCCACACACAATACAACACAACACTACACTCACTGTGTAGCACTCTTTGTTGAAACATAAAACTGTTTAAAGCAGACCGACCCAGGTGGAAATGAAACTTGATTTCTGAAAGAGTACAACTTTGCTGGTAGTTTCTGTACTGCATTTATAGGGTTCCGTACCCAAAGGGGTACTTTTAGACCTGAACCCATCCCCACCCACCCCACCACCCTAACCTCCCCAACCACCCAACCTTAACCCAACCTTAACCCCTTTTTTTTTTTTTTTTTGTTGCCGGGGTGGAAAATCCTCATGGATGTCCCCCGCTCTGGGGTGAGCGGAGGGGTCTGTCAGACTCTTACTGACTAAAACCACCCCGGTGTTCCCTTCCCACACCTGGACCGGGGATCATGGGAACTTGGGCGCCTTCCACGATCCCCGGCTAGTGCCGGCCCGCATTTGCGGGCCTCCTCAGGCCTGCGAGGGGAGTGAGGTGTAGGACTCCCCCCGCAACGTCCAATAGGGGCGCGCGCGGAACACTACGCGCCGACGCCTCGGGTCCAGCTGGATGGGGGCCGGCGGACGTCCCCGAGTCCACCGTCCCTCCGGACCCGTTTACGGGGGCTGGAAGAGGGCGTTGTCCGCCCTCCGCCGACGCCCGGGCCGCCTTCTGCGGGTCGGGAGAGTCGTCTCGATCTCCCTCTCCCTTTCCGCAGCCTCCTTCTGCGAAATGACGGTTTCACAGAAGGAGATCACCGCATCCCACGACTCGGCGCTCCCGACCATCGAACGAGCGACGGCCGGCAGCGACAGGTCGGCTCCGACCTCTGCCACGAGGGCACGGCGCGGCCCCTCCCATGCGGCACACTCTGCCACTGTATGCCACGCCGTGTCCTCCCGACAGTGGACGCAGTGATGGCACCGAGCGTCCGGCTCCCTGTTTATGCGACACAGGTACTTCCCGAAGCAACCATGCCCCGAGAGCACCTGGGTCGCTCGAAACGACAGGGAGCCGTGCCTCCTTCCGACCCATTCGCCGAGCACTGGTCGGATCGCCTCGACGGTGGCGAGGCCGGCGGAGGGAACCTTAACCCCTAACCTAACCTTAACCTGGACCTTAACTGGACCCAATTACTTAGGCACAGCTCTGCATTCGTCCGTCCGTCCGTCTATCACATGGCAGTATCTTTTGAACCGTAATAGATAGACACTTGAAATTTTCACAGAAAGCGAACTACTGTGGCCACTATAACAGCAAATAATAAAAATAAAGTAAAGTATAAAATCAAATGACCCAACAGGAACAACTATTGAGGAATAAAGCTCATGTCACATGGTATGAAGGTATGGAAGAAAGTAATAGAGAATAGACTGCGAGAGGAGTGTAAAATTACCCCGAACTAGTTTGGGTTTTTTGCCAGGTCGAGGAACAATGGACGCCACTTTTGCACTCCGCCAATTGTGCGAGAAGTACAGACGTGCACACAAGTACTTGCACATGGTGTTCTTGCACATTGATCTGGAGAAAGCGTATGATAGAGTACCTCGGGATGTGTTGTGGTGGGCCTTGAAAGAGAAAGGTTTGCACGGGAAGTATGTAGAGTTAATTCGTGCTATGTACAGTCAATCTCGTACCTACGTCCGGTCGGCTGCTGGGAATACCGACGAGTTCAATGTGGCTGTTGGCTTGCACTAAAGGTCGGCTTTAAGTGCTTACCTCTTCCTATTGATTATGGATGCTCTGACGTCGAATCTACAGGAAGAGGCACCCTGGTGCATGCTGTTTGCCGATGACATTGTTCTTGTCGGTGAAGATGTACTCGTACCTGAGATTCGGAGCAGATTGGAGAAATGGCAACAGAAACTGGAGAATGTTGGCTTGAAAATTAGCAGAACCAAAACTGAATATATGTTCTGCGATTCCGGCGGAATCTCCAGTTCTGGAGCCATAGCGCTTGATGGTGCGCTTCTCCCAGTCTCCTCCGACTTTCGGTATCTCGGTTCACTCGTGCAAAGCGATGGCGATGTAGATCGGACGGTTAAGCATAGGATTAACACTGGATGGATGAAATGGCGGCAGATCACGGCAAAAATCTACGACTCCCGCATTCCCCTTAAACTTAAGGGGAAGATATATAATGGTTAGACCTGCTGTCTTGTCTGGATCAGAATGTTGGGCCACAAAAGGGATGAATGAAAAGCAATTGCATGCAGCTGAGATGAGAATGCTAAGAGGGATGTGTGGTGTTACACGAATGGATAGAATAAGAATGGCACCGGTGACTGAAAAGTTGTGCGGAAATCGGTTGTCATGGTATGGGCATGTGATGCGGAGGAGTGAGGAAAATGTCGTGAGGAAAGTTTTGAGTATGAATGTCGATAGTTATAAGAGTAGGGGAAGACTAAAGAAACGATGGATGGATTGTGTGAAAGATGACATGGCTAGAAAGGGGGTGATTACCGAGATGACGAATAATAGAGAAGTATGAAAAAAAGGACATGTTGCGCCGACCCCAAATAGATTGGGATAAGGGCAGGAGAATGAATATAAAATTAAAGGACCCCAAGAAATGGTTTTTATTTGCGTTTTTTTGCTCGATCTTAATAAAGGCAATATTGGCAATACATGCAAACGTCTAACTAATATAACATTTTATAATATAATATTGTACGGTGATACGGAACCTGTACCTGTACCTGTGGCCGATTCGCACTTGGCCGCTTTTTCCAATGACTGCCAAATCAGAGGTACAACTATCAGCATACAATATTAAGCTTCGCTATTAGCCATTGTGTCTCAACTAACTCTATCAAATTTTACCAGGTATTAATAACAAAACTCCGGTCAGCGAACACGTTGGAAACGGAGCAGTATCGGAAAGCAACCAAAGCGCTTCTAGTCCTGATCCCACTGCTGGGCATCACGAACCTGCTGGTGCTTTGTGGACCCAGTGATGACTCTTGGTTCGCGCATGCCTTCGTCTACACAAGGGCGCTTATGCTGTCGACACAGGTATGAGTATAAGCGACTGGTTTTTTTAGGTGGAAGGTGAAAAATTATCATCTACTTACAAAGGCCGACAACAAACAAACAGATTGTCAAATAAGGCCGCGTTCTAACCGAAACCGACAGTCGCGCAAGTAAGCAATCGTCGCGCTCATTATAAATGAATAGAACATACTCCTAGCGTGATGTTTAATAGCCTTTCTCAAGAATTGGGCTATCAAATGTAAAATTATTTTTTTAAATCCGACTAACTACCAGTCGGATTTGAAAAATTAATTTTTCCAGGAAAAAAAACATACTCTGCAGCTTTATTATTAGTACCTATGTACAGTCAACAAAAGAGATATCTAGGCAGGGTATACCAATATTTTTGTACGTGAATGCTTCATAATCAATTTCGTGACAATATACAATTTTGTATTGGTGTGTTACAATGTAGGAGTATTGCAAAAACAAAATAATAAAATTGAACATGAAGCAATTCACATACAAATATGTTACTATACCCTGCCTGACACGGACAGCCGTCGTTTTAAAAATATCTAGTCTGGCAGTACCACTCAGCTCCCGCAAAACCGTTTGTGTTGTAAATCGTCTTTAGAAACCGCAAGATCACTTCAAGCTGCCTGTATTCTAAGTTCCATGTTTCTGTTTGTTTTCGAATTGTTTCCCTTTGACTTCGAGACATGGAGCCTCTCCACGAACGTAAGCCTCGAGTTGAAGTTCACTGGAGTAATGAAGTTTCGAACTTGGGGCATGTCTGTTTTCGCCCCTTTGCGCCGAGTCATGCTTACCTTTCGATGGATCTATTATTATATTCTACTATATATGTTGTGTGGAGTCTTTACCACGTAGTTGATTGTTTGTAGAAGAAGAATGGCAAGTCACATTTAGACTTCACATACACGAAAAAAGGACGGTGCTATAGGCCGTATATAGCTCCGTCTCTCTCTCACACTGGAACCGGTCAACTTCTGCCCTGCTATAAGAGCTCATAGTAAGCCCCCTGACCCAATGTTTGGCGATATAACAAATAAATAAATAATAATAAATAAATATGTTTGGACATATCACACAACGCCATCTAGCCCCAAGCTAAGCAACCTAATGCTTGTGTTATGGTAACGAGATGGCTGATAAACTACTTATATACATTTTTTTTTTTTTTTGTAAATACATACATATTGTACTGGACGGGCGTGATCGTCGGACACGGTGTGTTGAAGGAGTGTGTAATGCCTATCCAGGTGTATCCCTGCTTGAGGTTAGGCCTCCTAGTCCAAACGGCGCTGACGTCCTGTACCTATAGGCTCAGGATAACTGCAGACTGGCGACCAGTAGCTATGTGTGAAGTCTTGACGGGGAAGGGTTTCTTGAAGATGAAATAATAACAGCGATTTTGATAAGTCTTCAGGAGATTTCAGGAGACGATTTGCGTAACTCTTCAGGAACAGAACGAAGTGTAGGTACCATGCCGATGGCTACGATTCTATGTTTTCGCTTGCGCGCTAAGGTACCTCGAAACTTTACCTTAACGAGAACCGCGAACCGTCTCCTGGTTTAGAGTTTATTTTTATTTCAATAATTTTACAAAAGTGCTTATTAGCAGCTGAAAAATGGCTATAATAACATCATATTATACACCGTTACAATCGTCATTAGATTGTCCAGCGATTGAGACACCTGCATTTCCTGTAACTATATTCGCTGAAAAGATTTCAGCGTGTAAATACAAAAATGTTAATTGTTTTGATTTTAAATTATTTTTCAAACTATTTTATTCGATAACCAAAGAAGATATTTCAACGGGGTAAGCAGGTATCTCAAGCTGGTCTAATGACCTAAAAAACTATGAAAAATTCATTATTACATCTATATTTTTCAGGGCGTGACAGGCCCTGAAAACCTAAATTGCTAAAACGAGTCACCAAAAAACAGCAAATTAAAGTTTCCGACCCCTATAAATCCAATCAAGTAGGCTTTTCAGGACTATAATGGTACGTCCAGGGCTAGGTCTCGGTCTAGGGTACCTGGACGCACCAATTAAACTATAATTTCGGCTATGTAGCCCACTTAATTGGAGTTTATAGGGGTGGTACTCACGTTTTCCTTAGGAAACACTATTTTTCACTGTTTTCTAACTATAAAACACTATTTGAACTGATTTTACTGTTATTCTTAATAAATTAAACTATAAACAACTGTTTGGTGACGCATCGTAGCGAACAAAAACGTAGCTCATTCGCGACTCGGTACGTTATACGATGGCGGTCCCTCCGCTACTTGCGCTAGCGTGCGCCAGATAGGGTCTCGCAGCTGACACTATGGAAACGCCTAACTTTTCATGTTTTTTGATGATGCGTCGTCGCGAACATCTCTCCCGCCGTGCAGCGCTGTGACGACTCGTAGCGGCGTCGGCGCGGCGCTGCATCTTCTCCGGTGAGCGACGACTGTAGCCACGGCGCTCGCTGTTGCGACGCCCGCCGCCACGACGCTCTGCCGTCGCGACGCTCGCCGCCACGACGCTCGCCGCCACGACGCTCTGCCGTCGCGACGCTCGCCGTCGCGGCGCTATGCCGTCGCGACGCTATGCTGCTACTTCGGTAATGGGACGAGTTTCTTCACCGGACGCTTCAAGGTGCCGCCGGCAGTGCGCACCTCAGCGATCCGGACTTCTCCGTCGGCCCCGGGGAATATGGTGACTATGCGGCCTCGCGGCCACGTGTTACGAGGCAGCTGGCCGTCTGCGATGAGCACGGGGTCGCCCACCTGTAGTCCGGGTCCGCGGCTATGCGGCTCCCGCCGGTTTTGAAGCTCCGGCAGGTATTCTCTGACCCAGCGACGCCAGAACATGTCGGCGAGTATCTGTGTTCGACGCCATAGCCTCTTATTGTTTACGTCTTCCTCGGAGAACACGCCGGGTGATGGTAATCGCGCCGACCCACCAAGTAGAAAGTGGTTCGGTGTGATTGACTCGTCGTCTTCGCTGTCCACGGATACGTGCGTCAGCGGTCGGCTGTTTACTGTGTACTCTGCCTCACACAACAGTGTGGACAGCACCTCTTCGTGTGGGTGCTTTTCTGTGAGCACAGTATATAGTGCGGACTTCACACAGCGCACTAGACGCTCCCAGGCGCCTCCCATGAATGGCGCCGATGGCGTTATAAAGCGCCACACGATGCCTCGACGACTGGCCTCCTCTCGGAAGGCGTCTCGGAGCTCCTTGTCGGCCCCGTGCATGTTGGTGCCGTTGTCGGAGTGTATTTCGGTTGGGCAGCCTCGACGAGCAGCGAATCGGCGCAGCGCCTGTATAGCGGAGTCTGCGCTGAGGCTAGCGGCGATCTCGAGGTGGACGGCTCTGGTGGTGAGACACGTGAACAGAGCTACGTATCTCTTCTGATGTTGACGACCGACGGTGACTGATAGCGGGCCGAAATAATCTAGCCCGGTGTATGTGAACGGCCTCTGATGATGCGCGAGGCGCGTCTTCGGATGATCGCCGGTCGCCGGAACGGGTGCTTGGGCCTTGCGAATTCGACACTGTAGGCACTGTGCTACCACCTTCTTCACTGTTGGTCGCATCTTGACGACCCAGTAATGCTGCCGTACTTCGTTAATTGTGAGTTCTGTCCCACTATGCTGTAGACTGCGATGTGTCCAGTCTATGTACATCTGTGTGATGTGATGGTCACCGTGTAATATAGGTGGACGTTTCACATCATCGGTGATCTCGTTGGTCGCTGCTATACGGCTTCTTAGTCGTATAACGTTGTCTATGATTTCTATTTGCAGCGGCCGCAGTCGACTATCTTTTCCTAGTGTCTTCTGTTCTCGGAGTCTGGCTATTTCTGCTGCAAATGACTGTTGCTGCGCGACTTGTACGAGTATCTTCTCTGCTTGATGGAGAAATTCAGCTTCTATAATTTGTTTCTTAGCCGTTTCTGATGGCTTCGACGTTCGTTTCGGTGGGAGAGGTGCTGTTTTTTTCTGTTTTCGCCAGTCAGGATCCTTCTCTGTGTTCTGTCTTGTTCTTTTGTAGAACGTTCTCTCCTTCTGTCCTCGGCAAAGAGATATAAAGCGTAGTACGCTTGCTGTAGCTCGGAGCAGTCGTTCCCACTTTGAGAACTTTGTAGGATCTGGTATGGCTTCTATTAATTTACTGACGTCGGTTTCTTCGACGGCGGTTAGAGTCCTTTCTTCCCCTGTCTCCCCTGTTATGGGAGGTCTCTCTGTTGGCCACATAGACGGCTCTTCGTACAGGAACTTGGGGCCACAATACCACTCATGATGTGAGTCAAAGTGATGTGGCACGTCACGGGTAGCGATGTCAGCGATATTCATCTTTGTAGGTACCCATCGCCAGTCTTCGACTTTGCTATTCTCTTCTATGGCAGCTATTCTATGGGCGACGAACGGCTTGTATACTCGTGCCCCTCTCCTTATCCATGTCAGAACGGTTTTGCTGTCTGACCAGTATGTCACCGATGCGGGCTTGATGTGGTGCTCGCGTATGACAGCTGCTGCTACACGGGTTCCCATTACCGCGGCCTGTAGTTCGAGGCGCGGTATCGATTGCAGCTTCAATGGTGCCACCTTTGCCTTGGCCATGACGAGGCTGACGTGATGCTGGCCGTCTTCTGTCGTGGCTCGCCAGTATACTGCTGTTGCGTATGCCGTTTCGCTTGCGTCGGTGAACACGTGGACCTGTGTCTCTCTGGCTTCGCTGTATCCTGGATAGCATCTTGGTATGCTGACATTCTTGAGCTGTTGCAGGTGCTGTATCCAGCTCTTCCACTGGGTCGCTAGGTCTTCGTCTAGCGACTGGTCCCAGTCGATTCCTCGCCTCCATGCCTCTTGCAGTATTTGCTTGGCTCGAATTGTTACTGGTGAAGCGAGTCCGAGCGGATCGTATAGTGACATGACGATTCTCAATGCCTCTCTCTTGGTTGGCACCTCCTTTTCTATGACGCCTTTCGGTAGGCGGGCGAGTGTCAGGTTGAAGCCTAACGTGTCTTCTCTCGGTCGCCATATCAGGCCGAGTATCTTCTCTGTATCTATATTTCCGATGCTGACGACTTCAGTTCGGATCTGTGTGGCGTCTATATTTTCTATGAGTTGCGTGCTGTTTGAAACCCATTTTCTTAGTTCAAACTTCGCCTGTTGGTGAATTTTCTTCACCGCTGTTGCGATACGTGTCGCTTCTTCTACTGTCGCGTAGCTATCGAGGTAATCATCCATATAATGATTCTGTATGATGGCTTCCACTGCTTCTGGATGCTCTTCTGTATGCCTTCTCGCGTTCCAATTCTTCGCGAAGATGGCTGTGCACGGCGAGCTTGCCGCGCCGAATATGATGGACGTCATGCGGTATTCTTCGGGCGTCCCTTCTCTTCTATTGCCTCTCCACAGGTATCGAAGGGCGTCTCTGTCCTGTGGTCGCACCTTCACCTGCATAAACATCTCCGCTATGTCACCGGAAATGGCTATACGGTGACGTCGAAATCTCATCATGACGCCGGGTAGCGACTGCAGCAAGTCCGGTCCAGTAAGAAGGAAGTCATTGAGTGACAGCCCTCCTGACTTGGCGGCAGCGTCATGTACTATGCGGAGTTTTTCAGGCTTCATTGGATTGAACACGTCGAAGTGAGGCAGGTACCAAGTTCTACCCGGTGTGGTGGTTTTGGGCGCCTTCTCAGCGTATCCCTTTCGGATGAGTGAGTCCATCTGTTCTGTGTATCTGTCTCGAAGAGCCGGTTTGCTATCGAGCTTCTTTTCTATTGAGACGAGCCTTTTGAGTGCTGTCCCGTAACTATCTGGCATTTCTATGTTTTCATTTTTCCACAGCATGGCTGTTTCTATGTGTCCATCTTCTAGTTGCTGAGTGTGACGAGTCAAGATATCTTCTGCTTTCTTCTCGGGATCGGAGTCTGGTCGTCTCGGATTGATAACCAGCGATTCTATAGCGAAGAATTCACGAAGCTGTTCGTTTAGATCTTCATCGCTAGCTGTAAGTCGGTTGACGTAATGCACCTGCTGACCCAGTATTCTAGTGTGCGCGCCGTGAAGTGTCCAGCCCAGTGTGGTTAGCGACGCAACAGGCTGGTGTTTCGGTCCTCTTCGAATCTCACTGGCCAATAATAGGTGCCAGTTATCTTGACCGATGAGTATCTTCGGTGCGCCTAAGTCGTAAATCAGCTGTTGCCTGAGGTCATCTAGATGTTTGCAATGTGCAACGTCCTCTTCGCTGACTGTCTGCGGTGCGAGGTTGAGCTTCGGTATGGTGCGCGCTCTGAATGGCACCCTATTCTTCAGCTGGCTTGCGAGAGTTACGGTGATTCTTCGAGAACAAGGAGTGTCGATTGTGGTGTTTCCGATCGCACCTATCTTCAGAGGGTCGATATGGCCCTCCGCTCCGACTTGCTTCGATATTTCTTCGTCGATCAAGGAAACGGTAGATCCATCATCGAGAAGTGCGAAAGTAGAAGCTTCTCCCGCCGGTCCTATGACTCGAACCGGTACTATTTTGAGGTAGGCGTGACTTGATGTTGTTCTTGAGCTGGCTACCGTTTCCTGAGCCTCCTTCTTCTGTTCCGAAGCGTCGGGCTTCTCGACATCCGTCGCTGCTAGCTTCTTGTTGTAGTGAAGAAGCCGATGATGCGTGGCTATACATCCCTTGACGTCACACTTCTTCGCTTTGCATGTGTGACCATTGCGACGGCTTCGCAGGCATCGGAAACAGAGATTGAGTTTCTTCGCGAGTTCCCATCTCTCGTCACTGGATCCCTCTTTGAACTTCTTGCAATCAGAAGCATAGTGTCCCTCCTTATCGCAGATACGGCATTTATTGGCTGTGTTGTCTGTAGCTGCGTGAGTTCTCTGTATGACACGCTTGGAGGACGTTGCTTCAACAGGGCTGATGTTCTCTGGCGGGGCGAAGGCGCTGCAGAAACGAGCTTGCTCGGTGATGAAGTCGCTGAAGAGTGAGAGATCTGGAAGCGACTGGTACTTCTCGGTATATGTTCGGTACCACTGTACACGCAGGGAGTTCGGCATCTTCTCTGTCAGTAATCGCATCAGCTCAGCGTTGATCAAGTAATGTTCTTTCTTCAGTGCGCGCAGAGTGACTACGCCGCTTCTGACTCGACTTGCGAAGTTGCAGATATCTTTTGGTGATTCGCTGCAGCGCGGCAACCCACGTAGCCTGTCTGTTTCAGCTTGAGCGATTGAGTCTGGACGGCCGAATTGCAGCTCGAGTTCCCTCATGATGTCATCAGGTCTGGCATTTCCAATGAGTTCTGAGCTCACTGTTTCCAACGCACGTCCACGCAGGCTTCTTCGGAGTCTTGCTGTGTTCTCAACATCATTGAAGTATGTTCTTGTTGTTTCATAGATGGCACGAAATGAAAGCCATTCTGTATGTGCTCCGCTGAAGTTCGGTAAGGTCATGATGGCCTTTGACGCCGAGGGCTGGTTCGATGTCCACTGTTCTGTTTTCCTGTCGGCGAGCGACGCTATAGCGGACGTCAACTCCGTTATGAAAGGACGGAGTGAGTCTTTCCCCTTGGTGTCTTCTATTGCTTCTTTGGAGGGCACTGTGTTGTTTCTCACTTCATTTACTGTAGGATTCGATTGCGTCTGGAGGCCCGCTATAGCATCGGCGACCACAGGGGGGGGCTGTTGCACACGGCTTCTATTTCTGTAGTCCCCCTCGGCGGCGTTGTCCCCTTTCGGCGGCGCTGGTTCTGGTGCCTCTTCAAGCCAGGAACGCACGTACTCATTGTTTGAGCTTCTATCATCCATATATTCGCCGTCGGAGTCTTCTTCCTCGGCTTTTTGAAGTGCTATTTGAGCAAGTTCCAACTTAATCTTCAATAAGTCTTCACGTGCTTTTGAAATTTTTCTGTTTGACCGCGTCGTTCTATTCGTAGTCGACGGCGGCTTGTTCTGTTCGGTACGGGCGTCACCCCGGGTAGTCATCGGCATGGTTCGGCGGTGTTCCTGTTCTGAATCTTTTTCTATTCTTGGCTGTATTGTTCTGTTTATTGTTTCGTCTGAAGTTCCCTCCGACTGGGTTCCCTCTCCAGAAATATACGGCTGCTTTTCAGACTGTGCTCGTACAGGCAGATCTTCTCCCTCCCGGGGGGCGGGGCGCTGCTCGGTTCCTTCGACGGTGGACGGTGATCGCGGTGGTTGCTCATGACGGATGCCCGTAGTACTGCGTTCTCTGCCCACCTCCATCGTCGAGGATTCTGGTGCTCTGCCTTGTGATCTTGTAAACCTCATTATGGATCTTCGGTCTTCGCAACGAATCTTCAAACTTGAATTGTGTGATAAGGTTTCAGTGATAAATCTTCAGTCTTCGAGCTTGACTCTTCAATCTTGAATCTTCTATAATAAATCTTCAGAGCATATCTTCAGTCTTGAATCTTCTATAATAAATCTTCAGAGATCTATCTTCATTCTTCAGTCTTGAATCTTCTATAATAAATCTTCAGGAATCTTCAGAGATCTATCTTCATTCTTCACAGGAACAGATGATCCCAGCCGCAGCTATACGGCTCGCAAGGACCAGAAAATGTACTGGACGGGCGTGATCGTCGGACACGGTGTGTTGAAGGAGTGTGTAATGCCTATCCAGGTGTATCCCTGCTTGAGGTTAGGCCTCCTAGTCCAAACGGCGCTGACGTCCTGTACCTATAGGCTCAGGATAACTGCAGACTGGCGACCAGTAGCTATGTGTGAAGTCTTGACGGGGAAGGGTTTCTTGAAGATGAAATAATAACAGCGATTTTGATAAGTCTTCAGGAGATTTCAGGAGACGATTTGCGTAACTCTTCAGGAACAGAACGAAGTGTAGGTACCATGCCGATGGCTACGATTCTATGTTTTCGCTTGCGCGCTAAGGTACCTCGAAACTTTACCTTAACGAGAACCGCGAACCGTCTCCTGGTTTAGAGTTTATTTTTATTTCAATAATTTTACAAAAGTGCTTATTAGCAGCTGAAAAATGGCTATAATAACATCATATTATACACCGTTACAATCGTCATTAGATTGTCCAGCGATTGAGACACCTGCATTTCCTGTAACTATATTCGCTGAAAAGATTTCAGCGTGTAAATACAAAAATGTTAATTGTTTTGATTTTAAATTATTTTTCAAACTATTTTATTCGATAACCAAAGAAGATATTTCAACGGGGTAAGCAGGTATCTCAAGCTGGTCTAATGACCTAAAAAACTATGAAAAATTCATTATTACATCTATATTTTTCAGGGCGTGACAGGCCCTGAAAACCTAAATTGCTAAAACGAGTCACCAAAAAACAGCAAATTAAAGTTTCCGACCCCTATAAATCCAATCAAGTAGGCTTTTCAGGACTATAATGGTACGTCCAGGGCTAGGTCTCGGTCTAGGGTACCTGGACGCACCAATTAAACTATAATTTCGGCTATGTAGCCCACTTAATTGGAGTTTATAGGGGTGGTACTCACGTTTTCCTTAGGAAACACTATTTTTCACTGTTTTCTAACTATAAAACACTATTTGAACTGATTTTACTGTTATTCTTAATAAATTAAACTATAAACAACTGTTTGGTGACGCATCGTAGCGAACAAAAACGTAGCTCATTCGCGACTCGGTACGTTATACGATGGCGGTCCCTCCGCTACTTGCGCTAGCGTGCGCCAGATAGGGTCTCGCAGCTGACACTATGGAAACGCCTAACTTTTCATGTTTTTTGATGATGCGTCGTCGCGAACACATATTATAGATAGAAAAACACCCAGACTCGGAACAAATACTTGTAGGTCGTACAAATATTTGTTCCGTGCGGGAATCGAACCCGCGACATGCTGCGCAGCAGTCAATCGCTCAACCACTGCGCCAACCGTGTCGTCAATTCTCATTATTCTTGGTTCGAAGTTGAATTTCGTCGAATAACTGAATAGCGGCGTCATGCCGCATCACCATACGATGCTTATCACATGCGAGCAACAACCGTGTGCACATCCAACAAGCAATGCATTTACAACAGTAGGATACCTATGATGACATTTCTGGGTCATTCCAGTTAGCCCCCCTGCAAATGCAAATGCATATCCGAGAATCCCTCCTAAGCCAGGAAATAAAATTGGTATATCGAAATTAAATTGCATCTGGTTCGGCTCCTTTCCGATTTAATCCTGGTTAACAGAAATAACCAAAAATAGACATAATATCCCAAGTCTGGAGAGGTCAATTTAGTTATCTCTGTACACTTGGATGCGTACACGCGGAGGTCAAGATCTGCACCTCCGGATTCGCCATCACTAAGATACTAAGATGGCCTCTGTTACGTGGGATGGTTTGAACGATCAAATCACGTAGTTAAATATCCTAATAATTAGTACGATGTTAGTGAATATGATAACTACATTGCTTGCGTCAGTGACTTTGTGTTTAGATAGATATTGCTTGGTAAAAAAAAAATGCGGAAAGCGAAAGGAGTACTATTAGCTACACCTCTGCTTGACCCTTCGGGTATTACAGGCGATTATGTTACACTGCTATTGTAGGTATAGACAATATTATTTAATTCTTTTGTTTTTTCATGCAGTTTAATAAAAATAAATTAAACAATAAGGCATTTCAGTAAAAACTATGTGCTATAAACAATGTAGGTAGGTACATTTTCTATCATAGATTAATTTAATTAACTAATGACTCACTTATATAAAATATGAAAATATATCTACCCTACAGACATTGCTGATGAAAATAATTCGATTCCAACTTCAAACTATTTCAATTAGGTACGGTATTAATTGCTAATTTCTTATCAAAAATATTCAAAGTACGGGTGAAAAGGCCGCGAAATTAAATGGTATATTAGTACGTACAGCGCGGTGGGTGGCGCGGTGAGGTTATTATTTTTAGAAAGTTTTAAAATTGGAACATTCGAGAGAGAAAAAACATTTCTTTTCCAGGGTTTCACAGTGGCTTTGTTCTACTGCTTCATGAACACTGAAGTGCGGCACGCGATCAGATACCACGTGGAAAGGTGGAAGACGGGCAGGACCATCGGAGGGGGCAGGCGGAGGGGGGCCTCCTACTCCAAAGACTGGTCCCCACGATCACGGACGGAGAGCATACGGTAAGAACTTACAACAATATATCCGATGCATGTGGATAGTAATTCATACACACTGAGGTCTTAGTGCACGCAATAACTTCAACCCAAATAAAAATACTAATTAAAAACTCTGGGATAAATTAAACTTTTATCAAACATAAACATAAAGGGTTTTATTGGCCACCATTCCATTAATATCACCACAAAACTTCATGGGACACCAACTTTTGAATTAAATTAGCGTAACTTTTCTAAAACGTCCCTTCGCACTTTATTCTTTATTCACGGATCGGTTGAATAAGCAAGTGAAGCGTACTTAATAATGAAAAGTAATTGTATTTATTAAGGATCGAGTAGATACCGGCCAATTGAATTATCATGGTTCCGTAAATATAACACAAATGTTCTTACCTAGTTAAGTCTCAAACACAATAAGTATACCTACGTAGGGATATCCTTTTTATTTTCTTCAAATGTTTTTCCTCTACTTATAAATAATGTCTGAAATATCCATTTTAGTTTCCAAATAACAAATAAATCAATGAATCAACAAGTTTAACACACTTAGCCGCACGGACGTAAAAATATCGCGGCGGGATTTTAACTCGCACTGGATTTTCAACTCTCGGTGTTGAGCCGAGCATTGAGAATCCAACTTAACAACATCAGAATGTGCGATAAAAAAAATTGCGCGATATTTTTACGTCCGTGCGAACGGCGTAGTGTGTGATACTTAACGGAACCACGAAAAATTTAAGAAAAATCATTACATTTTCAAGTTGATGGTGACTAAATAGCCTTGCGGTAATGCTTCTACCATTACCTACCTATTAAGAAAAAAAAATTCACCAAATTGACGATATTTTTCCGAGTAGCACAAATAATCTAGAAGGGTTCGAAATAGATACCATACCCTTGCAAGAAAACGAAGTATCATTGTAGCCTGTTAGTGAAGTCCTGACTTGCAGAATACGTTGTTGCTTCATTTCTAAACCGAACGAAAGTCACGATTCAATAGACTACAAGTGGCACTTTAAAGAATTTATGAAGGAATAAATCGCAGAAGAAATTTCTAGTGCCGTTCTCGTAGCAGCGCTCGGGTAACAAAACAATATAAAATAGGTATACAATATCGTTTCGATAATAGATAACATTATTATTAATGATAAAATGTTTACTATACATAACGTTAAAGAAGATACTGCTCAAGATGGAATAATCGATGTTATTATCTGTAGTCCCAGCTCTTGCGGATATTTCCTTGAATTACAATTTGCTGGAAGTACTGCAATATTTGAAAAGGAATAACCAAGTGTCCTTATCCAATGGTGGTTTGGACCAATAGCTCTATATAATTCACAAAGTTGTGTTTACGAAGCGCCTTACTGCACGCTTATCCCCGCATAAATTTATATGCATCCAATAACAGTTTTCCAAATCCATATTTGATCAGATATTTTTATTTCCCAATAGACTCACAGTATGAAGAGGCCCACGGATTCCAATCTGGATAGACATTCAACGAATTTGCTTACTGGAATGGACTTTATGCATTTAAGAAGATGTTATAAGATATAATGTGGATTTGGATGAAATTTTTATTGTTTTATTTTTGTAACGTATATTTTATTAATTTTACAATAAATCAATGTTTAAGCAGCTTTATTTATTATTCTAATTAATTTTAATACCTACCCCTTCATATTGTACGTTTACTTCTCATTTTGTGGACAACATTATTAAATTTTAATTTAATTAATTAATTAATTAATAAAAATATAATATTATTATTTATTATATTTATTATTATTTTTTATTTAATTTTTTTTTTAATTTTTTTTATTTTTATTTTTTATTATTTTTTTTTATTCACTACCGTACATTGATTTCAAAATAATTTTGCATTGCATAATTAGTATTTGCCGGAACGAGTCGTGAGCACAAATTCCACCTTAACCTTATCTGCTCTTGTCAGCTTGCTCTTGTATTCTGTTGTCTATCTGTATTTATATATGCTTGATCATTTTATTGATTTAATTGCTCCTACCCGTGTCTAGCCGTGGTAGGAAATAAGATTCGTTAGGTTTATGATTAAAGTTTGTGCTCACGACTCGTGCCAGCAACTATGACTTGGACGCTATTATAAATGCTTGCCTCGATGTTGTAAGCGAGCCACCTTTGGGATTTTCCTCGCAAGTCTGTAGAAAAACGTCGTTTGATACGAGTGAGCATTTTTGTCATTACACTCTCGGCTCCATTACGCTCTCACCAAATCCCGCCACGAGTGCTATGACAATCTTTGCCCACTTGTATCACAGTAATATAATATATTATTTCACTATCCTCTAAACTAATTTTAGAAGGCACTAATATATTTTATTTCCCAAGATACCTTTCGAATTTACATTGATACCGTTTCTATAGGGGTAGACTTCAAAAAGGGCTTATCCTAAAAGGGTCAATTTCCATACCTATTGACAACAAAGTGCGAACGAACGGAAGGAAACTGGAATAAATCTTGGTATACTTTTGCCAAATAACTTCGAGTAGGTATTTACTATTGATGAATCCATTCGAGAACTTAATAAGAGCATTTATTATCGGTTCTTTCACTTCGTTCGTACGAAAACTGAAACCAGCAGACAAAATAAAGTACAATAATTTTATATTTACGCCTGTTTCCTGACAATCGCTTTCGACAAATAATGGATTGACTTTGAGAAACAATACACAACAAAGTTGAATTTCAAAGTGGCTTTTGCTGACAAACAGAGTAAAACTTGCGCAATTTTGTCCAAATATTGCAATTCCAACCTCGCTTTGAAGTTTCAAAACAGCTGGAAGTTGTATGACAAAGCAAACAATCTACTCATTTATGTAATTCCTCGGTAGAGTGAAGCAGAAGTAAAATACATGTATCAGGCATATATTTGAAGGCGATAAAAGATTCTGAGAAATGTATTACTTACTTCTGTAAATAAGTTGTAATTCTAACTAGAATCGTTACTTGACTAGCGTTGGTTCACTTACATCAATATTAGAAGAAAATTTCAAGGAAATGCTCTTCATCCAGGCTCTTCATATACAAGTAATGAGCTTGTGGTAATGAGTAATTATATAAGGGCACCTTTATCTTTGTCGCTGGTTTGAGAAATAAGTGTTCCTATAAACGAGTGGCACGTTGCCTCTACCGTTGGCAACGTGCCTACGAGAGGCACGTATGAATTTGAGCACGTACTCAAATACACTAGTGGCACGTGGTTGACGGCAGCCGCCGACGCGACGAGGGCTGCAATTGCCTCTATCAGCGGCTGCCGTCGACACGTCTTCGGCTGCCGCCGCCGTGTGTTGATGGCTGCAGTTGCCTCTCCCGTTGGCAATGCCGCTCGTGTATATGAGCACTAAGGCTGATTTTAAGGTGACCTCCACAATGCATGCAAAGCTTTGTTCATTTTCTGAAGCCGTGTCTTTGCCCTATCACTTGACAATCTGGAGGGGGTAACCTTTAGAGCATTGAAACAAAGGAGATGTTTATTAGGTATGTACTATTTTACCTTTGAAGAAGTATCTGAAAAACTCTTTCAAGAGAAAACGATTATGCCAAGCCTAAATAAAAAGGAGATTTTTTGTTTCCTTGCCTTAGCGGTTTCTGCCTCGTTTTCTTGATTTAAAGAATACCTGTACATTTAATTTTCTCTTTTTATTAAATTGTTCTTTCTTTACTTTTTTTTTGTCTTTTAAAACCCATGGAATGTTCTAGGTGAACTATTGTTAGAGTTACTTAAATATTAGCGTATATGCACAGAGAGTGTTTGAATACGGATGTTAACAAGAAGCCTGTGGGGCAGGTTGTACAGCCACCCATCTAAAAGAGAGTCGGCAGCTTCGGAGACTACTACTACTACACTGCTGGTGCCAAGAACATCACTGTTGCCTCCTCTTGATGGCAGGCACCTTCATGCTGTAAGTATTTCCTACATACATCTAGCCGTCGAGAGAATGCGTTCCGAATACCTGTTAGTTAGACAATTTCTAGTACCTAAATACTGATCGCGGCACGTAAGTTGAACCAATATGGCGGTCATGGGCGATTGGTGTCTTACCACCTAAGCATATACATTGTGAAATGCAATAAATGATTAAGTATTGAGTATCTGTAGTACACTTTTAATTACATATACAAATACAATTTTCTGTACAACCTGTAACAGGTTCACCTTACGTGGCTCGATCGGTACAGAAATTTGTATTTGTAAGTGTAATTAAAAGAACTACAGATCGCCGACGGACGACCAACATTTTAGTTCAACTTACGTGCCTCGATCTGTAATAAGGTTCAAATTCGCTAGATTTTATTCGCGAGAAACTGACAGGTGTCAAGAATGAATTTTCTCGACGGCCGAACTGTAGTAACTATACATTGGCATAAAACCATTAAAAAAAGTGATTCCATCAGGTTTGCACAGCGCTACAAGGTTCTTTTGGCGGGTGGCCAAAATCGGAACTAATGCCTCCATCTTGTTTTATTAATTACTATTTTAAAGATGCATTCTGAAAAGCGGCATCATCGCAAATAGCTGTCAAATGAATGAATTTATGAAATATCGCTCTGTAATGCACTCAAATTAATATCGTAACACTGAATATTTAGTTTTAGGTGTCATTAATATTTTTTTATTTTTTTTAGGTGTCAAACTGTTAAAACACCTCATTGAGTGTTATTATTGCAATTTATATTTTAGTGCACTTCTGAGCAATCCTACTAATACTCGTATAATATATGCGAAAGTTTGGATGGATGTTTGTTACTCAATCACGTCAGAACGGCTGAATGGATCTGGATGAAATTTGGCACAGAGATAGATTATAGTCTGGAATAGCACATAAGCTACTTTCTGTCCCGGAACAATGTACCGTTCCCGTGGGATAATTTCCGACATCCACGCGGGCGAAGCCGCTGGCAAATGCTAGTAGTATTTTATAATTTCCTGTTTCATTTAGTAATATTGATAGATTAACCAATACAGTAAAATATTTGACAACTAATGTTTGCGACGTTGCCACCTTTCAGAATGCACCCTCTTAATGGGCTTACACCACTATCTGGAAAGGGGAATAGCTATCGAATTATCAGTCAATCGTTGGAGCCTCATAACGACAATCAATGGCATGTTAGTCTGCAGCCAGCTAGTTGCTTGTTGTGGTAGGTACCTAGATAGGTACTGCTCATTTCGATCTCTCGAAAACTGGCTAGTCAGCAAATACGATAATAGTAAATAGCATAGATCTAACTGCGCAGGATTACATCACGAGCGGCAGCGCGAGCGGCGACCAGTCACCGGTGTGAGGCGGGGGGCGGGGGAGGCTGCCGCGCCTGCGCACCCTGCCCGAGGAGGACGCGCCCCCCGCCGCCGGCCCGTCCGCCCCCGCTGCCCCCGCCTCTCTCGCCTCTTCGTCGCCGCTCTGCCCCACCGACAACCAACAGTGGCTCGTCAATGCTTCTACCGCCATCTCAATCTTACCTAACTCTAACTACCACAACGGGTACCAGAAAACAGACCCCCTTAGTCCTAATGACAAGTCATCAGCTAATGGAGCCTTCTCACTAACCAACAAACTAGATACGGTATCCAATGCCACCACACCTAACTCATCGAACCCAAGCCCGAACACAAAATATTTTGAATATTAAACTGTACGCATTTAACGTTCCTGATGTAACTATTGTAAAATAATAATTATTAGAACAAATATTTATTAAGCGATGCATGAACGGACTTAGTCATAAGTCATATATAACGTATGAAATACATTTTATACATTTAGTAACATAATAATGATTACTTAAATAAATAGAAAATAGAATATTAATTCACAGATTATTCCTCAAGTTAATGTTGTTTCTATCCAATTAGAAAAAAAAATATAGAATGCTGAGTTTTCTTGAGTAATTTAGAATTTTTAAATTTTATATTTAAGTGTAACTATGTGATTTTGTAACAAGTCAGAAATAATAACTTTTTGTACGTATCTCACATAATGTAAGCCAGTCTATAAAGTGTTGCCAAAGCTATTACGGCTTATATAGAATTATAGATAATATAAAATAATTTTTATAGTATTTAAGTATCTAGTTGTAAGGAAGAAATTGGGAAACAATGCGCTATTTGTATCATAAATTTTATAGCATATCGTAAATTTTTACATACAAAGACGTTATTTTCTATGTAATTACTATCCTTGTTGTGTCATCTATGTGAAACTTATGAGTGTAACATTACTACCAATTTATTATTACATTAGATATATTAAGATTCAGAAAATTAAATAAAGCTAGCTTAGTATTGTGTACTAGGTATATATCTATGTATGAGTATTCGATGAACAACTTAATAAATGTATGATAACCTTGACGGTGTACATGTAAATTCAAAAGTAATTTAATGTTTGTACATTTATCTGTAATAAAATTTGTGATCGTCAGTGTCTGTTTTCAATTTTTACCACTCAATATTAAACCATATTATTATTATCTATTGGATATGTTTTCTTTTTTAATATGATGCATAGGTTTTATTTAGATTTTACCTCAAACTTTATTTTTTACTATTTCTAAAAATCAGTGGACGGGTTTCTCCACTGATTTTAGTTTAACATAAAGGCGAAAATACACATTCCTGTAGCTGATATTGTGACATTGACCAATCAGTGCATAAAAGCATATATATAGGCGTGTGTATATACACCCTTACAAATAAAGAAACGAAGTTTTATTTCTGTAATCGCGTGTCCGTGTGTTAGATTATAGTGTCAAACTGCCTGCGCGAGTGTATTGGAAGTTACTCCTACACTTTCCTAGCCTTCAGGAAGATAAGGTCGGAAAACGTTAGTATACTATTTTAATATTGGTTGAAAATAGTATAATGGAGTGGAGGTCACTGGCTGCGTGGTAAGTACAATTAGATGAATAGTACAATTGAGATTTAATTATTCATCTGCATAGCGTGCAAAAGGAGAGGCCTACACATAGGTCATAGGTTTACGAGTGATTAAACATCTAAAATTTACCTTAATTTTAGAGAACGGATTTTTGTATTATTGGATTTTTTTAATATTTTTGTAAACAAGCTCGTGGAGAGGTGGAGAAGAGGAGGCTCGTGGAGGAATAAGAGAAGCTCGTGGCTAAGTAATAACAGCCGCACGGGTCGATCCATCAGGTTAAGCTACGCTTGCCGGGGTTGGTCCGTGGATGGGTGACCATCTTTACATACAGAGACTCCTCCGTGCCTCGGAAAGCACGTTAAGCCGTTGGTCCCGGCTGTCATTCGTGGATCTTTGACAGTCGTTACGGGTCGTCAGAAGCCCGAAAATCTGACAGTCAGTCTTACCAAGGGGTATCGTATTACCCAGTTAATGGGTTGTGGAGGTCAGATAGGCAGTCGCTCCATGTAAAATAATGGTATTCAGCTGCATCCGGTTAGACTGGAAGCCGACCCCAACATAGTTGGGAAAAGGCTAGGCAGATTGATTGATTCATATAGCTGTAAAACAAAGGGTGTTTATTTATTTATTTATTGGATCGCCAACAGAGGCTACAAAATTACACAATACAAATGTGCGCTTCCAATTATAGGCGACCACATCATTCACTTAATAACTAGGTAAGTACAAAAAGTTTGATAAGGAAAAAATCATTAAAATTAATCAAAATACAATATACGAAAGTCATAGAAAGCGAATCAAAATGAAAATCAAAACAATAAGGATACAAAATAATACAAATTAATTTCTGAGTTGATTTCTGTGTTCTTGATAAAACACAAATAATTGGCCTGGACATATTTCCAGCAGTAGACTGCTGTGGGCTGCAGGTGATGATGACAGACTTGTAGATGCTGATGAAAATGTGTAGTCGCTAACAAACTACCAAAGGGCAAAAATACACATGCCTGTAGCTGGTACAAAACTATGCAAATTACTGGCATGCCATTGTGACATTAACTAAAGTTGCTATAGCACACTGCATTCCAACTACTTGCATAGTATTGTACCAGCTACATGCACATCATAGGACACTGTCCTGCACTATAAACAAAATGACGCATTGTCTACTCACTTCACTGACGTAGTAAGCGTTGACGTTGACTGGCGTAGTAACTAAGTACGCCAGTCACAAATCTGCGTAGGTATTTTCTCCCCAAGTCCCAAAACTGGCTAAGAAAACCATAATTGTGACATGAGGAGTCAAAAAAACAACAACAATATAACATCACGTCTATATCGCTCGAAGGTTTAGGCAGAGGTATGTATGTATGTACCCATAGTACATCTACATTTTGCCAGTTGTGTGAAAATGGCCACGAGCAGACCGTATGATGCTCCGTAAGTCCCAGGCGGGCTGCTACTTCCTAAGTCAAAGAAACTGATGAGATATAAAGTTCAAATCTTCTGAGTACAGATGAATATGATTCTAATTCACTTTATTGCGTAATTGCGTAAGAATTTTAAATCAATAAAAATAAAAAGAGAAGTCCTGACTGACTGATTGACTGACTCATCAACGCCCAGCCCAAACCCTTGGACCTAGAAAGCTAAAATTTTGCACAGGGGTTCCCTTTATAATATAGACACGTAATAAGGAAGGAATTCCCGGTAGTACGTTCCTGTGGGATATTTTCCGATATCTACGCGGGTGAAGCCGCTGGCAAAAGCTCTTTTTAATTCAGACTCCATAGAATGCACAGTAGAACTTATGGCAATAATGTTAGTAGTTAAAAACATTATAATTATTTCAAACTCAAACTCAAAGCATTTATTTCAAATAAACCAATTACAGGCACTTTTGAATTGTCAATGGGTCGGTCAGTCAAAAAGATGAAGCTAGTTGCCCATTCCAAAGCGTAGTAGATCCCTATGGAGAAGAACGGGCAAGAAACTCCACGGACACTCTTTTAAATCATAATATTTTTACAAAATATTGGTTACATCGTTCAAGTTGAAAATATACATGTGAGAACAATGTAGAAAGACGTGCACGTTAAAAAGCGTCCGTAATAAAAAGATAAAAACTAAAACAACTAAATTAAATATTAAAATTAAAAATAAGCCATGGCAGCTAAGAGACGACCAGTCCCAACTGACGGCGCCCGTTCACGAACATGACGCATGGATCAGCACCAATTAGCTCAACCATAAATAGTGATCCAACACACACACCACCACCAGCGAGACTTTTGAGTGAGCATGACATACTCTCAACCGCCAGGGCACACTCAAGTCAGTGAAAGACGTACCCAGTAAAAGGTAGCTTAATAGTAGCTACATAGTGCTCACACATGTGCTATGCAATTATATAATACTAAGAGATTGAATCTAAACAATGCAAAGAAAGTTTTCTCTCATCTTAATCTTCAGCAGCTCCATTATCTACTAATGTGGGTATTAACCCAGTGCTGGACTTACCGCGTGTCCAGCCTATCCGCAGTAACAGCCAGGATGCCAAGAGGTTGGTGCTGGTGCGCAACCTGCCGAGCGCCGCGGCGCATCGCTTGCGGAGCACGCCGCAGAAGCCGCCAACGTGTGCGTCCGCGAACATGCCCGACGCAGTGCACCAGCGCAGGCCCAACAACTCCCTGAACGCATTGTTATATTGGACGCACAGGGCGCTGAATGATCTTTGTGTATAATGAGCCCACAGGCAGCACGTGTATAGTGATAAACAATCCGCTCTGAGCTGTGTTTTCACTTGAGCATTACAAAATTTAAACCTGTGGGCTATCATGTGTACTGTGAGGCCTAGTACCACAAACAGTAGGAGATTTACTGAACTACTAAATAATACGAGAGGGACTCTAGTTATATGGGGCTGATGCCCTCTGTATTTTAAGCTTCAGAATAAATTATAAAACACTCCTACTATATTAGTTCTACGCGGAACCCTAACCAGATTCTATATGTCATCCTATCAAGAAAACGGGGATCGTTTTCTTGACAGAAGATATTCCATATTTGAATGATTGAATGTCAGCCAGTATTATATTAACGAGGCTTGATCAAAGCATCAATGCTTTACAGTACTAAACCAGCACCCTAATTGCGTAACACATTATCAATCGGAGTTGGTTTCATTTTGACAGTTCAACAACATTCATTGACGACTCATCATCATTCATTTTCGATTTTCATTCATTTTCATTCATTTACGTTGTCGAGCAGACAAATTTTTCGAACATATGAAGCAATGGATTAGCAATTTGTTTCGAAATGAAACCAATTCCGATCGATAATGTGTTACGCAATTAGGGTGCTGAGCAGATTTTGTTTACACTTTCATTCTTTTTTAACAAACTATATGAATTTACGTTGTTTATTCCTAAACGAGTGTAATCAACGCATAATCATCCATCTAAATTAAGAACGAAGACGTTTAGTATAATATCATGTTTTCGTGAAACAACCGATTAGAGTGGTATGAATACCTCCGCACGTTATTACGTCGTGTTGATAACTGCCTAACTACATAATAGGAGCATTCAGCTTAATTGTAGGTTGTTGTGAATAATGCTCTGCTATATTAGAGAGCAGCACTAAGTCAAAGTAATTTATCCTATCCTATACTATTTTAAATGAGCTTGTACTTGTATATTTGTAATCACGTTCTCGAAAACGGCTCTAACGAATTCGATGAAAGTTGCAATATAGGGTTTTACAAGAGCGAAAAGTCGATCTTGCTAGGTCTGGGAAAATTGGTTTTCTCTATTTTCACCCAATTCAAACATCCCCGAGACATAATTAACTGTGTCTAGGGGATGTCTGGCCGCTATGATTGATCTGGCTGCTTATAAATAGTATTGAAATAGTTCCCCGAGTATCGCTATACATATAAAAACTAGGACTCGGAACTATAAGTAAGATGACGTTATTTTTTGCGAGCTTTAAAGCGTCTGGCGGTAAAAAGCACCGACGGGAAGTGTCTCACAGTATTGGTTATAATATTCTGTAAAATATACATAAAAATCAGCAGTCAGACTTAAGCAAAAGTGAGTAATATTTTACGTAACTTTGGTACGTGATACCTGAAAATTGGCCGTCGGCCCAAGCTAGCAGGTATGCGTACGTTCAAAAAACATACTAACACCACTCTATCCCATACATTTTGTTAATCAGAAAATAAGGAAGGTCTGGCGGCTCTGGGATCTTGCTCTATGAGTTTCATTCAATGTCGGTAAAACAAGTACGTATACCAGCGGTGGCCGCGCCATGTATTCACTAACAGTTAACAACTACAGTTCATTCACTAACTAATGAGCGTACCGGTAGCTTTAAACAATGACAGTAACAAAGGCTCGGGAAACATTGAACTGGAAAGTTACGTGCAAAGAACTGGGTATATTATATTGTTTCGATACTCAAATGAGACGTTTAATTACTGACGGCAAGTTTTACGGTAGCTGTATGCTGGAAACCATTGTTTAGGTGATTTTTGAGAATTTTATGGGCCTAGCACTTCCCCCCGATACGTAATTCTTTATATCTCATTTTTAACACAGAATTTTTTAACACAGAAATTTAATACTGCAAGGTTGGTAAAAATTAAATGATCGATTGAAATTATGTAAGTTTAATTATTTTTATTAAAATTACACTTTAAAGTTAAGAAAGTGGTGAAACTAGAGGTTGTCTATTGTTTGCCCGAAGATTATATGCCATAATCATCATTTTCCCGAATTTCATTTACCCGAATTTCATTTGCCCGAATGTTTCATTTGCCCTAAAAGACATATGACATACTTTTAATTGCCCGAATTTTAGATACCATAAGATACGAATGCCATAAGTATTGTTTGCCTTATTTTTATGTGCCATAATAATTATTAGACATAATATTTAAATGGCATAATAAATGGCATACTTATTAGCTTTCTGGCTGTCGATGTCGATGGGTGCGCAATGTTTGGTATAATAAGAATAAACTTATTTATTCTGTGCATGGTTTTTTTTTCTGTGCATGGTTGATGGTGGGCTAGGTCGACGGAGCCCCGCTTCGCGGGGCTCCTACTTCTGTGTGGTTTATAAAAAAATAACCACGAAGGGGATGGCGGGGTCTATTCGCTCGCTTCGCTCGCTCACACGACCTCGCCATCCCCTTCTAACCTAACCTGTCCGAGTCGGGGTGCCCTAAAGTCCCAATTGCATCCAATTTCTCTTGATATAAACAACCGTTACACACCCGATGTCGATGGCAAATTATGTTATGGCATATCATAATTATGGCATGTGATAATTAGGGCATGTGATAATTAGGGCTTACAATGATTATGACAAATGATGTAATGGTAAGTGACTTTATGGGAAACAATGATTCTGGCACGTGACTAATATGGCAAATGAGAGTAGGGCAAATGAGTATTATGTCGTATGATATTATGGCTGTTGACTATTATGGCAAATGATATTAGGGCAAATAAAATTCGGGTAAACGGCGGTATACCGAAACTAGAAGAAAGCAAAAAAAAAATTTTTTTAATATCCAGGGGGCCAGGGCCAGATAAATTTGAGCTGAGTAAGTAGCAGATGACCCCACCTATCCACCATTTTCGTATGTTCAACGTTCTGCCAAACACCCTGTATAAGCCCTTTTGCAAAATTTCACGTTCCTATTCCTAGTTGTTTGGGCTGTGCGCTGATATTATTATGTCAGTCAGTCAGTTTCTCCTTTTATACATGTGCTAGCTTCTGCCTGCGACTTCGTCCGCGTCAAATTTCTTGTTCCCCCGACCCACCGCGTCGCATCGCATTACCCGCCCGCGCTATTACTTCGTTTTCGCTTAGCGTTCTTTCTGACGTTGTTTTCTTTTTACTCGGCTCTTATGGGCCGTAGCGTGATTTTAAATACCTAATCTTCTTCAAGAATTGGGCTATCAGATGCAAAAAATATTTTTCAAAACCGACTGGTACCTAGTTCCAGTGATTAGCACGTTCAAACAAACAAACAAACTCTTCAGCATTATTATTATATCAGTACCTATCGATAAAAAAGATGTGCAGTAGCATTCTTCTATATGTGTGGATCACAACATTTTCTTTGCTTGTTAATTTTTGTTTCTGTACCTGCATATGAGGATACCGAGCGTGCGTGGCGCCCTCATCGTTTGTTTGGTTATTTCTTTTATTTTAGAATGAAAATGCAGAAAATAAGCATGTTACGTTGTGCTCCACAAGACATATTATAGATAATCATTAAAAGGGAGCTTTCCGTTATAATTATTACAATAAAACTAACGATGGGGGCGCCACTGCGCACTCGGTATCCTCTTAAACTGTTGTTAGGCAATCATTTCTAGAGCAGAATGCCCTGAGACAGTGTAGCATAATAGACGTAAAACCAATCAAGAAATGTGGCTTTATTTAACTAAAAGAATTACACTTACTAGACATTGAATAAAGGTACAATAATTGTGACAAAGATGATAGTGCTGTCACAAACGTCACGTTACCATAAATATTACATTCAAGGAGGTAGCCCACGTTGCATATCACCTCATTCTTCCCCGGTTGAGTTTTCACTCCCTTCTCGATGTACCACAAAGTCGCTCAGGTAGGCGGGCGGCTTTCTGGTCCTGTTTGATCTCCGAGGGAGAGCTTCGGTCTGGAGTATCGGAGAAGGCGACGAGCTACGTAGATCCTGTGAATGTTGCGGCGATGATAGCGAAGGTGGAGCTGTAGCGCTGTCTTCCATCTCTTCAGAAGCTGATTCAAAGCTATCATCTCCACTGTAGTTAACAGTATTTGGAAACGGTGCCAATTGACGGTTCGATACTGTTGATGTTTCCCCATTGTCACGTCGAATAAGTGAATAGTGAGGATTAGTTTCAAGGAGTTCAGCTTCTTCGAATTGAGGGTCTGTTTTAGATTGTCGGACATTCTTCTTTACCAATATCGGGCCTGGTGTCAGCCAGGACGGCAGTGAGTCTCCATTCGGGGATCTTCTAGGGTATGTAAAAAGTTTTTCATGTGGGGTGGCGTTAGTAGCTGTACATAAAAGAGAACGTACACAGTGCAATGCATCTTTCAGTACCACTTCCCAGTTTTCCACAGATAGTCCCTTTGACCGGAGGCTGAGTTGGATAGTTCGCCAGAGAGTTCCGTTTAGGCGTTCCACTTGTCCATTACCCTGAGGGTTATAAGGTGTGGTTCTAGATGAGGCTATGTTTGATTTTCTTAGGAATGACTTGAATTCTTCGGACATAAACGATGAGCCTCTATCACTATGAACATAGAGAGGCTGGCCAAAAGTAAGGAAGAGATCTTTCAAGCAGTTGATGACAGTGGCAGATGTCATATCTTTACATGGATATGCAAATGGAAATCTGCTGTACTCGTCAATTATCGTCAATACGTATTTGTTGGAGGTGTTAGACGGCAGTGGCCCCTTGAAGTCTATGTTAATACGTTCGAGAGGGGCCGTAGCTTTGATCAAGTGACCTTTGACTTTGAGGAACCTTGGTTTTATTTCGGCGCAGGTCGGGCACGAGGCAGTTATCTCCTTAACGTCGTTTGCTGAATAGGGCAAGTTTTTGGATCTCACCCAGTGATACATTCTTGTCACGCCCGGGTGACAGAGTGCGTTATGGAGCTCTTTCAGCTTGCTGATATTCATATAGGCACATACGCGGGATAGAGCGTCCGCAGCTGCATTTTCGAAGTCTGGTCTATAAATAATATCGTATTTGAAACAAGACAACTCTAGTCGCCAACGTAAGATTTTTTCGTTCTTGACTTTACTATTATGATTGTTGATCCGTAATTAAAAGAAAATGTTTGCCAATTAGATAGTGTCTCCATTTTTTTAAACTTTCCACTATAGCGCAAGCTTCTTTTTCGATTGAGGATTGCTTGCATTCAGAGTTTGACAAAGTTCGGGAAAAGAATGCCACCGGTCGTCCTCGTTGAGTAAGTGTAGCCGCTAGAGCGAATTCTGAAGCATCAGTCTCAACTGTGAAAATATCGTCGTCATTAATCGCTACTAGAGCTGCCGCCTTGATGTCCTGTTTGAATTCTTCGAAACATTTGAGAGCATCGTGCGATAACGGGAAGCTAGTGACGCAGGTGAGGGGTTTTATCTTTTCTGAGAAACGGCCAATCCATTTTGCATAGTGCGCGAACATTCCTAGGACTCGTTTCAGTTCACTTGCTTTAGTTGGTGCGGGGAGGTCTAGCAGAGGCTTTAGCCTTTCAGAATCAGGTCGGATAGTATGATTTTCCACGGTAAAGCCAAGCAGACTGATTTTAGTTTTACTGAAAACGCTTTTTTGTTCGTTAAGAGTTAAATTAAACTTCTTAGCGGCGTCCATGAATCGTTTTAGATTGCGCTCGTGATCCTTATCATCCTTGCCGCAAATGGTTACGTCATCTAAGTATGCGTACGTTCCATCTAACTTTTCTTCTGATATTATAAAGTCCAGAGTCCGCTGGAAGGCAGCTACGCCGTTAGTCACTCCGAAGTGGATGCGTGTGAATTGATAAAGTTTGCCGATCGCTTCAAACACTGTATATATCTTCTCATTTTCCAGGATTGGTACCTGTTGATATGCAGATTTCAATTCTATTTGACTTAAGACTTTGAATTTTGATACGTTGTTCACAACCGTTTCGATATTTGGCAAGGGGAAGGCATCTAGATCAGTAAATTTATTGATAGTCATTGAATAATCGATCACGAGCCGTTTACGATGGGTCCCTCCTCCCGCTACGAGGACTTGGGCCCTCCAAGGGGAAATGCTTTTTTCAATTACCCCATCTTCGAGCAACTTGGATACTTCTTCCTTTATGAAGTCAACGTCTTCTTTAGTGTAGCGCCTGCTTCTGACAGCAATCGGTTGGATGTTTGGTGAAAGATTGGTGAATACAGAGGCCGGCGGAACTGAAGCTTGCAGAACATTACAGATTTGTAAAGGCTCGCCAGGACCTCCCAGATTGAAGTGGATGCTTGAATGCTGTTTGAGTAAGTCGTGACCCACGATAACGTCTGCGCAGAGGTAGTCAACTACTAAAAGAGGCGTTTGCTTGTAGGTATGTTGATTCATTTTAATAGTTGCAAAACATACCCCTTCAACGAACGAGACTTGGTTAAGAGAGGCGAGATTAACAGTTTGTTTGCACGGTTTCTTGGGCAACTTCATGATGCGAGCCACTTTACTGTTTATAAAACAGACTGAACTTCCAGTGTCGATGAGAGCGTCAGCTTTGTATTTGTTTATTGTGATAGGGATTGTCGCGCTCCTAAGACTTGAAGGAGAAGCAGCAGAAATAGCCCCGCTGTAAAAGTGGTCATTGCTCGAGTTGACAAGTTCTTCAGTCCACACAGAATTTATGTTATGCCCGGATCTGCAAACGCTATAAAAATATGAGCTTTCTTCGAACACTTTTTACAAGTAGCTTTGCTAGCTGGGCACCTTATTCTTGGATGAACATTACCGCCGCAGTAGAAACAGCGCTTGGCTGATTGTTGTGTTGTGGAGGATGATGCGACCGAAGCAGTCAGAGGCATTCGACACGATGAAGCTACTGCCAGATTGTCCGATTCCTTGTCTCGGGAAATTTCAGGTACAACAGCATTTAGATGCGGAGAGTTAGTACTGATCGTTTGAGCATCTTTCTCAGCAGTTTCCAAGGTAATCGCTTTATTAAGAGCATCCGTAAGGGCGAGCGTAGAGTTCTCTAGAAGTCGTTCACGGATTTTTTGTGAGAGCAGACCGGAAATAAGAGCACTACGAATTGCCTGTTCTTCATGTTCTATCGCAGTGACAGCTTCAAATTTGCAATCTTTAGCAATCAGTCGAAGAACTCTAGCATATTCAGAAATAGTCTCGGCCGCTCTTTGTTTTCGATTGAATAGAACGTGTCGAGCTAGTATCGTGTTTTTTGGTTTGACATAGATGTCTTCTAGAACTTTCATAGTTGCTTTATAAGTCGTGCAAGACTTGATATGTTTGTAGATCGAAGCGGATAAATGGTTGACTAACAGCTTACATTTGAGAGAATCCGATATGTCTTCAATAATCTCTTCAGCGAGAAAGTTTTCGAAGGTCGATTTCCAATGCAGCCATTTTGCGTCGGCATCCGCGACATCAGGTTCGACGTCAAACTTGTCGGGTCGGAGATACCTTGACAGTGATGATTTGTCTAGTTTTTCGTCAGGCATTTTTAGTTAAATAAATTGTAGCATAATAGACGTAAAACCAATCAAGAAATGTGGCTTTATTTAACTAAAAGAATTACACTTACTAGACATTGAATAAAGGTACAATAATTGTGACAAAGATGATAGTGCTGTCACAAACGTCACGTTACCATAAATATTACATTCAAGGAGGTAGCCCACGTTGCATATCACCTCAGACAGCGAAAAATAAAACCTTATAGTAGACAGAGATAACGTCACAAAGTGACGCGACAGATGTCTATCGAAAAGCAATTTGCGGCACGGCAGGGATTACTGCAGATTTATGTAGATTTATTAGATTGCGCAGCAAATACGGAGAGTATCCGCCGTACCCGGTCAAGGGACAGTACATTTTCCTTGAAACTAGATCGTCTTACAGGAGTATCAGACTGAAACAAATCACTTTTGAAACAGTCATGCTTTGTGTTTTTCTGTAAAGTACTTTTTTTATCTCTGAAAGTTTGGAAATACAAACAGAAGTTTAGAAAAAAAGGTACGTAATTGACCAGCTATGGAAAATAATATTGAATCACTAAAAAGGTAGAAATTGAGGTTAAACATGTTCCGAATCTTACCGAATATTATTTCGTCATTCCGTGTCGTTCCCGGCAGAGAATGACGCAAACCGTGATCCCCAACCATTACTTACCTTGAGACCCCAAAAATTACCACTTTATTAATTACCGGTTTACTTTACCACCAAAAGTGCTATCAACACTCTTGTCTGTTAAGCGTAGTGATTATTGCAATAGGTACGCATGTCGAAAAATATCGATGTATCGATATATTTTGATCGATATCAATAACGCAAAACGAAAACATATCAGAAACGACATTTTCACATCTATTAAAATTAAAACTCTCTAGCCCAAGCTCAAGAAGTTTAAGTTCATGTCACTAAAACCACCCGCGTCGCAATTCCTACTTGTCAATGACAGTTGAGTAGTCTTTCTACTTTCCAGCTTGTTGAATTGAGATCTTCTTGATTTTTAGAAGTTGGTAAAACGTTAGTATTCCACAAAATTTTGCCGATACATCGTTAGTTTTTTGGAACACATCGGAAGCGATATCAACACATTTTAAAAAGTATCGATAATATGATATGAGGATGTATCTCATCGCCACAATTGCGGCGATAAGTCCCCTCTTTAAGGAGTGGTTGGAGAGGCGCCACGGCGTCCTCACCTTCCGCCTGACGCGGGTCCTCACCGGACACGGTTGTTTCGGGAGGTTCCTGTTTCGGATAAGGCGGGAGGCAACGCCCAGGTGTCACCATTGTGTGGATCGCCCGGAGGACACGGTGGAGCATACAGTGGAGGTCTGCCCGGCTTGGGTGGAGCACCGCCGTGTTCTCACGGAGGCGATCGGCGGCGGCGATCTCTCGCGTCCAAACCTGGTCCAGGCCATGGTGCGGAGCGAGAGTGCATGGGAGGCCGTCACCTCCTTCTGCGAAGCAGTAATGCTCGCGAAGGAGGAGGCGGAATGCTTGAGGGAGAGGCGACAGCCGCGCCCTCGCCCCCCTAGCCGCCGCAGGAGACGCCCTGGGCGGCGGGAATCTATCGCCGATTCCCGGCCACCGTAGGCGTGGGCTTGCGGACGACGAGTAATGAGCAGCTCGCCGTCCGGTAAGGACCAGGCCCGGGTCGACGGCGCGTTGTGTTCCACGCGTGCCTCAAAGAGATGTCAGCAGTGACGGGGTCCAATAGGGCCGAAGCCGCCGGGGTCGCGGGTAGTTCGAAAGAGATACCGTGGCCCTGGCACGGACAACTGAAGGAACACGGGTGGGTTTTAGTCAGTAAAAGTCTGACACGCCCTAGCTCTGCCCGGAGCGGGAGAAGTCATTTGATGATTTCCCATCCACAAAAAAAAAAAAGGATGTATCTCATATATCGGTACTTTTTAAAAATGTGTTGATATCACTTTCGACACTTTTTGCCACTTCCGACATCCCTACAATAGGTACTTACTCTGTTGATTGTCCCTTCCAGCCATTTGATTCGGAGTTTTGTTCACTCCTTTTGACATTCTAATCCCCATAGTTACGGCTATCACTCAAGATAGGGGATCAACCAGCTTAAAGTTCGGTAATGAGTTTAAAGCACTTGATCCACTCAAATGCGAATGTTTGGAGTCAGTGTCTCGACCGTCACAAGTTAATACCACCGTGTTATAGTTTTAATTGATATTGAAAACGCACTGCGTAGTCAATGTTGCTTCGTAAGCTGTTATCTGTTATATAAGTTTTGAATTAAATAGAGCTAGATCGTGTAGTGAATTTATTTACGGCCGAACCCAATAACCTACTGTCAGTAAAAGACAGATCGGTACTGATGGTAGACAATATAATTATATCTGTCCTTACGTTCCTTTCATTCGTGTTCTTTTGTTTTATCTGACTTAGATTATTGGGACGTTAAACCCATATATAGATAGGTTGTTCTATCTCCAGTATGCCAAAACTGGTGTCAGATAGGTTATTGGGTTCGGCCGTTAATAGATAAGACAGAAGTAGTGAGTTAACTTGTCACTAATGACAGGTGTCATTCATCACGAATGACGGGCAAAGGTTGAATGAGAGGCAGTAACTGTACGAGGACTACGAGGAAGCTTGGTGTGATGATGAGCCCATGTAGACACTACACCATGACACCATGTGGACATGTTTGGGGGTGTGTGTGTATGTATGTGTGTTTGTTTTAAGTACCATCCGAGGACGTGCGTATGAATACACAAGGCACGACCGAGGACCTTTTCAAAGCGAGGGCCTTTTCGAGGGTCCTCGATTTTGATTTGACCAAAGATTCGTAATCTGCAAGTGATTTTGAGTCTTTCTGTATACTCAATACGAAAAAGTTGTCTGAATCTCGGTTTGATCAAGATTATTCATAATCTTACACAAACATTGTGTATCCACCAGATGGTGCCACTGTCGCTACATACAAAGGCTCTTTACACTCATTTCACGTTTGTTGTATTATCCGAGGGCCTATGTGTTAAATTTAAGACAGAAGACCTCGGTTAGGTAGCTTTCCAGACAACGTGTATTTAAGGCCTCAGTTTGCTAGATTTTCCGAACAGTGTGTTATCTAGTCCGCGTTTTGACAGTTTTCCTCGTGTGTAGAAGACGAGATATGTGCTATCATTTAAATAAAATGATGAAGAAGAAAATCTAAGGCAGACTGAATCCTTAAACAAATCGTTAGTAGCTACTAGTTGCACGAGAAATAATCAGGCTTCTTCTGCAGTATGTGCTAAGTACTCAGGCCTGCTTAGATTATACAACATTATGATTTGCACCATAAAATATTGTATTGTCATAGTAGTTGAATACGTATTTAGATTCTAAAGTAGATGCTTTCCCATGGTTATGGTTATGGTAACCATAACCATTGTCATAAAAAGACATTAACCACAATAACCATAACCATTGTCTTAAAAAAACCATAACCACCATAACCATTGTCGTAAAAAAAAACATAACCATAACCATTGTCATAAAAAAAACAACCACCATAACCATAACCATTATCTTAAAAAAACATAACCATTGTCATAACAAAACCATAACCACCATAACCATAACCAATGTCTTAAAAAAATACCATAACCACCATAACCAGAACTATTGTCGTAAAAAAAAACATAACCACCATAACCATAACCATTGTCGTAAAAAAAACCATAACCACCATAACCATAACCACTGTCGTAAAAAAAACCACAACCACTATAACCATAACCACTGTCATAAAAAAAACACAACCACCATAACCAGTGTCGTAAAAAAACACAACCATCATAACCACTGTCATAAAGAAAAACATAACCACCATAACCATACCATTGTCGTAAAAAAAATCATAACCTTGTTTATAATGTGTGTGTTTAAATCGCTAAAGTTTAAAAAGTTTAATCGTCATAAAAGTCAGTGGAGTCGGAAAAGTTAGATTAGTCAAAATCAAAAAATCTAAATGTTTTATTTCGTTATTACACGTTGTACATTAGTTATACAGTTGGAGGCGTCTGCTGTTAAGAATATAGATGCCTGTGCCAGGAGGCGCCGCTCTTTCTTAACTCGCAATTAGTAACATGCTACTAACAAAACAAAACACAAGTTAAAGTTTATGAATAAATAATTTTTATTTATCAACATTAGTCGTGTTGTTGTATGTGTGTGTGTGTGTGGCTTGGTGTGTGTGATGTGTGTGCCATGTGTGGTGTGATAGATCTTCCGTTCAACAGGATTCTACGGATAGTCAGAGAAATAAATAATAATAAATTCTTTTCAGACCCAAGTGTTATACATACATACTTATTGGTATGTTTAAATAAAGAATCATTGCTTCAGTACCTATTCCAACCGACATTCTGGAGGAACAATGCCCACAACACCGAAGGCCAGCTTCTTCTATACATAATATATCTATCAACTAAATTGAAAATACCAAATGATTCGACACATTGCTTTTCATAATTTAAATTTGCAAATCAGTATTAGGTAATATGTTCTCGTCACGTGTTTTTATTTTTACCTTTTTTTTTAGGCTACTTTAAAACTTGTTATATGTTGATCAAATTACGATTCGCGACCGTAACAAGTATGTATTTACAGAATTATAATCATTAAAGTCATCATTACAACTCGTTTAAGACCAAAGTAATCCTATTAAATGACTATTCATGAAATTTTGACATTTGAGGATTATACTTACTTAAGAGTACATATTTGTTACAGTCGCGAATCATACTTTCATCAACATACATCCTAACTAACTTGCAAATTGCAAAAGCGTAAGAAAATTTTAATTTCGCGGTCTACTCAGGCCCTTAAAGTTTATGTCAGTTCGGGTTTTTTATGAGTTATGGATATTTTGGTCAAGAATTATTTAAATAAGATTAAAAATTTAAGTATTTATCGACTGCTGACCGTACCTATTGTGCTGCAAAACTACTGTATCTAAACAAGGCCCGTTTTTAATTAAAACCGTAACATTGCTAACAAAGATTTTTAGACACTAATGTCTAAAAATCTTTTAGAAAATCGCTCGGTGTGGAGGTAATTTTGCATTTGGTATGATTTTATGAACAAATAAGTTCGCTTTCGAATCATGTTGGTCAAATGAGAGAGGTTCGCAGCAAACTATGCTTGCAGAATAACACTGCTAATTAACTATACTCTTAAAATATCATACTAACAAACCCGCCTAACGGCCGGTACACAACATGCCCTTCGGCTAACTGGCCTGAACAAATAATAAACGTTAAAGGCTCGCGCACATTTGGACGGACCGCGCCGCATTGCAACGCATTGCAAAAATCCTCCTACATCACATTAGTAAATTTTGTATGAACTACAGGCGGGCTGCACCGGGCCGCAGCGCAACGCACCGGATCGCGCGGCAGGCATATTTATGCAGCCTCTGTTATGCGATGCGATGCGGTCCTCCTGTAGTGTGCGATGGTTAATACAAAATGTACGAAAGTAATCAAGGAGGATTTTTGCAATGCGTTGCCTTATGGAGCTTCCCGCCCAAATGTGCGCACTGGACTGGACACAGTTTAAATTCTAACTAGAAAATTAAATCTGTCTGAAACAATTATTGCGTTGCGGTGCGTCCCGCCGCGTCTTGTAACGTGCAATGCGGGCCGCCGCGGCTGTAATGTGCGCTTGATTTTACTGTAATAAAAAGATAACAATACGTTGGTACTGAGCACCCAGAAGCGAATAGACATTGTTAATAATGAGGAAGCACAGCCTGTGACTGTCAGAAGGTTCAATAGAAGACCACGTGCACCACTTGGAGTACCTCAAACACAAAAAAAGTTGCACAATCTGAACAGTGCTTAGACGATGCAAGTCGTTTGTTGCTTCAATTTTACTGTATGCCACAGGCAAGAAACTTGCATCGAGTACTTAAATGGGGTTTACACAACTTTTTTCTGGAATGATTTTGGATACCCTATTCTTTTAAGAGACCTTCGACAACGATTTTATTAGCTTCGTATACTTCGATCAATAATAGCACTATTGATCGAAGTTCGTATACTTAATTTGTAGTGTACTCGTAGCTAATGTCGTAGCAATATCAACTTGAAGGAATGAAAACGAAATAAAAGACTAAAATTAAAAGTCACTAAAAGTTAGTCAAGTTATCTGCAAACCTTCCGATATAACATTTTGCATGATAGCGAAACTCCGCAGACGTCAGAATAATGATAGAGCAAACAACAAAAAAAACGAAAAATGTCAATATAACAAAAAAAAAATGTAAACTCATAATTTCAAGTAACTGCACTGCCAGCGGCTGTTGAGCCCGCCCCGTAGTCAATACTCAATCATTTATTTGCATTCCACAATGTGTACTTAAGTGGTAACTTAAAATTAGTCAGCTGGTCTGGCTGGCTGGTTAGTCAGCTGTTAGTAGTTACTTGAAATTAAGGCATATTTTTTTTAAGTTTTTTGGTTTTAACGTCTTTAAATATCCATACATTTCACGTCTGCGCTGTATGATTAATGTTCTAAATTAAAATATGCCAATAAGTAAAAATGCCACATTATCGACCATAGTGCTAAAGGTTATTCACAAACGAATTTTCATGACACACATTTCTACGGAAATCGAAATAACACTCCTGCGATATTTGAATAACCCATAATAAAATATAGAAGAAGATGGAATTCCTTTTCACGTCAGAATTACTAAAATAAGTACGTAAGTACATGACAACATTCATAGCCATGACACGGCCGCCCACGGAAAATCAAACAAACAGTTAGATTTTCTAAAGGAATTGTTAGTATTACGTTTCTTTTTTTAAATAGTTTTACAAAGGAATAAACAAGAATACGCATTAAGGTTGGGTTACTTTATACTACCAATTTACTTACCCAGGTTACTTTTTCCTGTAATTTTGTTAATTAAACGCCCCTCCCTTCTCCTTCTGCTTATAAACTGCCTCAATTTTCTTATAAAATTGCAACATTTTCTGAAGGTTTTAAATCTGACTCTCTGAATCTCTCTCTGTGACTCTTAATAGTTATTTGTGCAACAAGAGAGCAAAGTCGTTTTTTGCTGCAAGTGCCAACCGAAGGATTCAACGATTGAATCACGAGCGTAGCAAGTGATTCTAAAGTTGAATCCTGTGTGGCGAGGGATTCAAAGGCACGAGATGCAAAAAAACTTTGCTCTCGTGTAACACACATAAATTTTCACTTCAGCAGCGAGATCACTTTTTTTAATGGCGGGAAAGAGATAGAGTGTGAATGTTTCGAATTGTATGATTAACCCAAGGCTGAATAAGATATTCGCGGCTTTCTGAATATATATATATATGTAGGCGTATTATCAGGATCGGACATTTTAAATAGAAAGTAGGTAGTTTTAATTATTAATCACTTTTATTTGATTCACTTCACTAAATTAATTAATTATAATAACTGTTAATTAAAATATTTTAACACAGTAAATATCAACTCTAGGCGTTATGACAACATGTGCACCGGACCGAAGTCAAGACTAGAATGCCACGATCGCTCTGACCGGCCTCGTTTTATACCCGAGCACAAACAAGTCGAGTAGTGGGGAGGTGGGGATGGCGACATCGTCTGATCGGTCCGCTGCACGTGCCGTTTACAATAGTACGATGACGTAGCGCCGTCACGGCCATGCTGACGTGCGTACGTCCTCGCACGCGCACCAGAGGTTCCTAGGTATCTGGAAAAGTGAACCACAACTTAGTGTTCGTTCATCCTGATATTAAAATCATATCTTTTGGTCTGGTCCGGTCTAATGACCCTCCAGAGTTATAATCCCTTGGTCCGGTCTAAAGACCCTCCAGAGTTATAATCCCCTGGTCCGGTCTTATGACCCTTCAGAGTTATAATCCCCTGGTCCGGTTACAACTAACCCTTCAGGATTATTACTGCTTGGTCCGGTCATAGACGACCCTTCAAGATCACTTCAGTTTACACTAGTCCTGAATTTGCTAGTCCGGACTAAAATGGTCCCTGTAGCTTATATAATCAGTTATCTCGTAATTTCTACTTCATTAATTTTCTCTATGTATTAAGGCACTAGTCACAACGTTAATTGATTCAGGCTCCAAAGACTCTACCGATGATGTACGTGATCTACTAAATTGATTATTGCTACTGGCTGTTAAAGTACAAGAGTCGGCAGTCATTGTTTCACTATTAACAGACACGGTGTCACTGCTCCCTAAAATAGTATCATTTAAAACATCATTTTCGTGGGTAGTTTCATGAACAAGCTCATCATTAGTATTCGCCGTCACGTCATCATCACTGATATTTTCTTAGATTTCTATTAAACCAGATTGTCCATGAGGCACTTCCCGTAAATTTTCGTGAGAATACTTGTAAATTCTGTTAGATCCATTAATATGTTTCAATTCATAACGGTCATTTTCTAAAACAGAAATGATTTTAAATGGGCCCTTATACTTGCGATCTAATTTGGTTTGGTGTCTTTCTTCGCTTTTTATGAAAACAAAATCACCTATGGAAAAAGGACGTACCCTGGCTTTTCCCTTATTGAACCGTTCGGCATCAGATTGAGACAGTCTTTGAACATTGTCAGATGCGTTTGACCTAGCTGATTCAAGATCGAGTCTATTAGTGTCGTGAGAGCTCACAGATATTCTTGATAATTGTAATGAATTTCACTGAATTCCAAACATCAGTTCCAATGGGGAGAACCCTGTTACTCTACAGCGTGTACTGTTAAGGGCAAGTTGAATATCTCCCAATTGGTCTTGCCATACAGCAACTGGGTCACTTTCAACAATGGTAAGTAAACTTTTTAAAGTTCGCATGACTCGTTCTACTTGACCATTTGCCCTACTAGTACCAGTCGCAATAAGATGAAGTTCAATATGATTATCGGTACAAAATTGTTTGAAATCGCTGTTATCATAGGAACGACCTCGGTCAGCTATTATTCGCTTTGGAGCGCCAAATAAAGCTACTGCGTTTTTAACCGCTTTAATGGCAATAATTGAATTCAAATTTATAGTATGTTCCAGGAGAATAAATTTGGTAAATGCGTCTATAATGACGGAACAGTATTCTTTACGTTCGCTTTTTCCACTAAGTTTGCCCGTTAAATCTAGGTGGATGGTGTGCCATGGAATAGCCAATTTTGGGATAGGATGCAAACGAACTTGCTGAGCACCTGATGAACCTTTAGAAGCCTTACATGTGACACAAGAATCAACGAATTTTTTCACAAATTTTGACATTATTTTGAAACCAATAGAGGTCATATAATTTATCAAGTGTTTTCTCAAATCCAAGGTGTTTTACTTCATTGTGCACGAGGTTTATTAAAGACCAAATTAATGATTTGGGTAAAATAGGAAGCCATTTTGTGATTTTGCTTCGTTCAATCTTTCGATACAGAATGCCTTGTCTAATATCGTAAGTGCGTTCCACATCAGTAGGCAATTCATTTGATCGCATTTTCGAAATAATTTCTGCTATTTCAGAGTCTCGTGATTGTTCAACTTGCAACCATCCTCTTTCCAATTCAGATAAATTAACTATTCTTGTATGTCTTTGTTTTAAACACCCCACACCTCACCTACCTCACCTCACTATCTTTAATAGTCAACGGATTTCGAGAAAGAAAATCTGCATGAGCCATTGTTTTACCCTCTTTATACACTATGTCAAAATCATAGGACTGCAAAATAGCCCACCATCTATGAACTCTTGGAGTTAAATCTTTTTTAGAATGAGATGCTTTTAATGCATTACAATCGGTGAAAACTTTAAATTTACGCCCGAAGAGATAATGCCTAAAATGCTCTACAGATTTGACTACCGCTAGCGTCTCTAATTCATAGGAGTGATAGCGACTCTCCGCATCAGTTGTTTTGTGGCTGAAATAGGCAACGACATGGGGAAGGTTGTTCCTCCTCTGAATTAGGACTGCTCCATACCCATCACTACTCGCGTCAGTATGGAGTTCTATGGTTAAATTAGGATCAAAAATTTTTAGAACGGGTTCTGTGACGAGACGATTGACAATATCTGCGTGAATTTTATCGTGTTCTGGGGTCCAACAAATATTACCCTTCCCAGCTGTCAAGGGATATAAGGGTTTCATAATTTTTGAAAAATTGGGGATAAATTGCCGGAAATAGGTAGCTAGACCGATGAATTGTCGAACTTGTTTAACAGTTTTTGGTGTGGGGACATTTTTCAAAGCTTCAACTTTACAAGGGTTTGGTCTGACTTCGCCAGCTGATATTACAAAACCCAAATATTCGATCTGTTTCTTCATAAAAGAACATTTTTTAAAGTTAAATGAAAATCCAGCCTTTGACAAAGTATCCAACAATTTGTTAAGACGTACCAACCCCTCTTCTATAGATTCTGATGCAGAGAGTACGTCATCCATATAGACTAAAATTTGACTGTCATTAAGAGGCTTTAGTGCTGTATTTATAGCTCTTTGAAATACTTGAGGAGCATTTCTGAGACCGAATGGCATAGTTAACCATTCAAACTGACCTGTTGGTGTAACGAATGCAGTTTTTTCAACTGATTCCTCATTTACTTTAATTTGGTGAAACCCAGAGGCCATATCTATACTAGAAAAGAAGTGAGCTCCATATAATTTATCTATTTGATCGTTTATCAGTGGAAGAGGGTAGCTATCCGGTTTAGTGTTACTATTCAGCTCTCTGTAATCCACGCACATACGATCAGAACCATCTTTTTTTTTAACTAATAAAATTGGACTTGCAAAAGGTGAAGAGCTTTCCCGAATTATATTAGCATCTAATAATTCCTGAACGATTTTACTCACGATATCGGATTCTGTGGGGGATAACCTATATGGTCGTCTGTGTACGGTTTTATTAGTATCAATCAAGTTAATTTTAAGTTCACCGGTAGATACACGAGAAGTGGGAAGCTTTTGTATGAAATTCGAAGAGTATTTTTTAAGGATCTCAAGTAGTTGTTCCTTATTTTTCCCTTCAAGGTCCGTATCAATTGAAGCCATATCAAAGGTCTCCTCGACTCTTAAACAGGCATTGAAAGCCTTTGTTTTAGAAAAAGTTAAACTGTCACTACTAATTTTAACGGAAATTCCTTGCTGCAAAATATCACGACCCAGTAAAACTTTTTCGCTCAGACAATCATCAGGTAAAACGTGGTAAATAACATCAAACAAGCAACCTTGTACCATGGTTGGACATTTTACTTGTAACGAACAATTTACGCTATTAGGCCCTACACCCTTTAGAACCACTTGTTCATGAAACTTTTCACCATTGAGAATTTCACAATTACTTTGTCTTATAAGACTACATTCGGAACCAGAGTCGAAAATAAAAGGTAGTTGTAAATTATTTATCTGTAACATACCTCGCGTCACCTTGGAGCATAGGTTCACCTCCTTGCTGCTGTTGCCGCCGCTGCTGCTCTTGCTGCTTGATGCTGCATCTTCTTTTTTCGGCCACCGCTTAGGACATGTAGTAGCAGCATGTCCACGCTCGCGGCATATGTAGCAGATGACATTAGACTTGGTTGAATCCATACTGTTGTCTGGAACATTCGATTTTTTAAGCAGGTACCGCTGTTTATCTCTACAGTCTTGACCTCGGTGTCCTCGTTTCTTGCAGAAATGGCAATTTCCATGGAAATCTGTTGAAGGACGAAACCTTTTTGCATCATTGTCAGATGTAGCTGGCTCGTCAATTCTTCTTTTCAATGTGAAGCTTCGCAAGGTACGAAAAAGTTGATGTTTATCGTTAATTACAACTGAGTTAAGTTCTCGACGAATCTTGTCATCGCATTGAGACAAAACAGATATGACAAAACCTGTCACGACTTTGTCTGTCATTTTTGCTTAAGGAATTTTTCTATTAATTGCCATAGACGCAAACCCGCTTCTGCAGGGCTTTCTGTGTTATTAATCTGAAACTTAATAACTTGATCAAAATAATCTTGCATCATCATAGGCTTGCTAAATGTGGAAATCAGAATTTCCCTAATAGAGCTCCAGGTGATATTGTCTGGTTGTATCTTGGTGAGACAGAGGCCAGCACGGCCCTTCAGAGCATGAGAAAGAGCCAAAATCAAATCGACTCCATCTACTTCCTTTTTTTTAATTATAATATCGCTGAGCGAACACCAGTTTACTATATCAGATTCTGGTGCATCAGGATCAAAAGGCATCAACTGTATTTGCATATTTCCCGGAGATGGACGGGAACCCATGCTTTCAGCAATTTTTTGAAGAATTGCTTCCATTCCATTGGAGAACATTGTGAAGAAATTGTTTTCCATACTCGCCGAAGTTCTATGTGGTTCTGTTTCATGTGGACGTGGATCCCGCACTTCTGATGTAGGCGTATTATCAGGATCGGACATTTTAAATAGAAAGTAGGTAGTTTTAATTATTAATCACTTTTATTTGATTCACTTCACTAAATTAATTAATTATAATAACTGTTAATTAAAATATTTTAACACAGTAAATATCAACTCTAGGCGTTATGACAACATGTGCACCGGACCGAAGTCAAGACTAGAATGCCACGATCGCTCTGACCGGCCTCGTTTTATACCCGAGCACAAACAAGTCGAGTAGTGGGGAGGTGGGGATGGCGACATCGTCTGATCGGTCCGCTGCACGTGCCGTTTACAATAGTACGATGACGTAGCGCCGTCATATATATATATATATATATATATATATATATATATATATATATATAATGTTGGTTTGCTGTCGAATCTGTAGACATTGAATTAACATTAATTGAGTCCAAACTTATCAAATCACATTACAAATCATTTCGGAAAAATTGTAAGTCTAAATGTCGTTAAGGTGGTCAATTAACAATAATAAACAAAATACAGATACTTACAGTCACATTTTTACTAAAACCAAGAAAAACTAACAATAACCAAGAACAAAAAAACAAAAAACAAAAAAACAAAAAAACAAAAAAAAAAAAAACAAAAAACAAAAACACAAAAAACAACAAAAACCAACAAAAAAAAAACAAAAACAAAAAACAAACAAAAATCACAAAAAAACACAAAAACAAAAACAAAAAACACAAAAATCAAAAAAACAAAAATCAAAAATCAAAAAAAAAAAAAAATCAAATCAATCATTTCACAAAAATCTAATTAATTTCTAAATGAACATGTCATTATTGATAATATCATTCATTAAACTAGAACAACCACATAAATACTCGTAGCTCTGGGCTTAAAGTTTCATATCTCAAGTACCTTTCTTTCATCTTTACATTACTCAAAAAGATTAATGAAATATTACTTGAATTACAGTAAGGTAGGTAATGGATCCATTAGGAGTGGCCGACACAATATCTTCGAAATTGTCCAGATAATGTGGATACTTAGGGTCGCATTACCACAAAGTACCTAATCTCGGTATGTAACCGAGAGTAGGTAATATAATAGCAATAATAAATAAATAAAAAGTTGATTAAATTATTCAAGACTTAGAAGGTTTCTAAAATTTCTAGATTTATATCTGTATTTTTTTTGGTGTAGGACCTACTCTAAATTTCATATAATATTTAAATCAAACTCAAACTCAAAGCATTAATTTCAATTAAACCAATTACAGGCACTTTTGAATTGTCAATGGGTCGGTCAGTCAGAACGATGAAGCTAGTTGCCCATTCCAAAGCGTACTAGAGCGCGAGAGAGCGTGTGGCGTTTTTCCCTATGGAGAAGAACGGGCAAGAAACTCCACGGACATTCTTTTAAATCAAAATATTTTTACAAAATATTGGTTACATCGGTCATGTTGAAAATATACATGTGAGAACAATGTAGAAAGACGTGCACGTTAAAAAGCGTCCGTAATAAAAAGATAAAAACTAAAACAAGTAAATTAAAAATAAGCCATGGCAGCTAAGAGACGACCAGTCCCATCTGACGGCGCCCGTTCACGAACATGACGCATGGATCAGCACCAATTAGCTCAACCATAAATAGTGATCCAACACACATACCACCACCAGCGAGACTTTTGAGTGAGCATGACATACTCTGGATCTCAGACTCATAATAAAATATGAACTTGGCGCTAAAGGACATGAAAGAGTGTCAGTTATCCGAAGATGATGTCGAGGATAGAGCGAAGTGGAAGAGAAAGACCAGGAAGGCTAACCCCATGCACCCACCATCATGTGGGGTACATAGCCAGGAAGAGAGAGAGAGAGATTAAAATAAAATGTCTAGGTAGGTATGTTTTTAACAGGTATTTTCGAACAAAGCTGAATTAACGTACAGTCACCAAAAGAGATAACCTAGGCAGGGTATACTAACATATTTGTATGTGAATTGCTTCATGTTCAATTTCGTGAAAATATAAGGTCAATGTACAGTCAACAAAAGAGATATCTAGGCAGGGTATACTAACATATTTGTATGTGAATTGCTTCATGTTCAATTTCGTGAAAATATAAGGTCAATGTACAGTCAACAAAAGAGATATCTAGGCAGGGTATACTAACATATTTGTATGTGAATTGCTACATGTTCAATTTCGTGAAAATATACAATTTTGTGTTGGTGTGTTACAATGTAGGAGTATTGCAAAAACAAAGTAATAATATATATATATATATAATGAACATGAAGCAATCCACATACAAATATGTTAGTATATCCTGCCTAGATATCTCTTTTGTTGACTGTACATTTTTGCTACTCTACTGACTTAGATATTTTTCGGCATTCAGTTAAAATGCTTTCCAAAACAGCGAAACTATGCACAGAGCAATATTTCTCCGATGAAAGGATATAATGCAGCGATACTGCACAAAACAGTGCTCCCCATTGCAAGCCCATAATTATACCATTAAGGGTGGTGTACATAGAGTCAGTAGCTGATCCAAATAAAGTCAGTGCTGGCACCGAGAACTGTCTCTCACTGTTTACATGCAGTCAGTAGTCGCACTACTGGCTTCAAATCAATTTACACGAAGACAGTAACGACTTAGTGCTGACTTGGAGAGCCTTGGGAGCTTGGTGTTGCCTTGGGAGTCTGGAGCCAGTTACTGGCCCTGTATAAATCAAAAAAAAAAAAAAAAATGTTTATTTCAATTACAAAGTGCTTTGTCATAAATGTATTGGAGATCTCCTTTTAAGCAATAAAATCAGCCTTTACTCTTGCAGAAACAAAAGTTTATTCTCACAGTATAGAGCTACTGATATTGGTAGTAGATACTGTAAAAGGTTGTCTGCAAAAGGAAATCTTATCATCATGCAGGATGGTAGAAAAATGACTATGGATGCATTCAGTCACTCAAGCGAATTCAAAATTCGATTTTAAAATTGAATATGCGGCGATTGTTTTTAAAAAAAACAACAGTTACGTGGTTATGTGATAGTCGCGTAAAAGTGAGTACGGTCCTCTTGAAATAAATAGCGAAAATTCAATATTGCTGCTTATTTTTTGTATGTAGCACCTACCCCATATAATCGTATTACGAGTATGCGCGCCCAGCGCTAGCAGTACATAAGTACATCTACATCAGGGAAGTACTAAAATATTTACTGATTATCTACTTTTATTTCTTGATGCTTGATTGATTTGAATTCAAAATACTCATTAAAATAAATCGGTATTACCTAACTTATTATAAACTAGCAGCGCCCCGCGGTTTCACCCGCGTAAGTCTCGAACCCGTACCCGTATATCGGGACTAAAAGTATCCTATGAATTAACCCAACCATCTGTGTGCCAAATTTCATCAAAATCCATTCAGTAGTTTTTGCGTGCAAGAGTAACAAACATCCATCCATCCTCACAAACTTTCGCATTTACGAGTATAATAATAATAGGATTAGTAGGATAGTAGGATTTATCACAAAGCTCTACTAATGTTATTATTTTGTCTATTTCTGTATGCCCAAATCTGAATAGTTTCTAGTAGTCCGAGTAGTTTGTAGTAGTAGTGGTTAGTAGTTGGTTAGTGAAAACCCCTAATCGAAAGTAATCTTAGTAGATTATCTTCGATTAGGGATTTTTGATGTAAATTTTTTAGGTGACCCTAAAATACAGAATAGAATATTATTGTATTATTATTATTTGTTGGTATTCATTTTTGTATCTCGGCTGATCTGCCGGTTTTATAGGGTAACACGGGCCAAAGCCAAGTGCTACCCCTATAAGTGCTCACCTAGCTAAGTGATAGTGGAGCGTAATGATGTTACATTTTGACTTTGTGCTGTATTATTATTGTTTATTGTTGTTGTAGCCGTTGGTCCCGGCTGTCATCCGTGGATCTTTGGCAGTCGTTACGGGTCGTCAGAAGCCCGAATGTCTTACAATCAGTCTTACCAAGGGGTATCGTATTACCCAGTTAATGGGTTGTGGAGGTCAGATAGGCAGTCGCTCCATGTAAAATAATGGTATTCAGCTGCATCCGGTTAGACTGGAGGCCGACCCCAACATAGTTGGGAAAAGGCTAGGCAGATTGATTGTTGTTGTAGGTAGTTAACAAATTAACTCACATCACATAACATCACGCCTGTAATCCCCGAAGCGTTTAGCAGAGATGTACCTAAATACCTAATAGTAGACCCACATTACGCGGAATTTCGCCAATTACGTTTAAGTCCCATGCAATAGGTGGCGAGCCTATTGCCATCAACCGGGCACTAATCGGAACTTCGGGCTACTACTGAGAAATTCCAGTTATTATTATTATTTGTTGTTATTATTTTTTATTGCTATTATTAAGTTACTTTTATATGCACCTTTTTAACTGTTTTTCCTGTGCGTGTCCCAAATAAAATATTTTTCTTTCTTTCTTTCTTCCTTTCTTTCTTTTTTATTAACCCAATAACTCACTTTGCCCGACCTGGGAATCAAACCCCATGCTCAGCAGTAACGGCGCTTGCGACCACTAGCCCAACAAGGCAGACGACAAATGAAGTTGACCAAAATTTTAAAAAATACCTACATATCTCTACAACATACCTCGGTGTATAATAATCCTAAACGTAACTCAATCAATCTGTCCAGCCTTTTCCCAACAATGTTGGGGTCGGCTTCCAGTCTAACTGGATGCAGCTGAATACCAGTATTTTACGTGGTAAGACTGGTTGTCAGACTTTCGGGCTTCTGACGACCTGAGGCACGGAGGAGTCTCGTTATGTAAAGATGGTCACCCATCCACGGACAACCCCGGTAAGCGTAGCTTAACCTGAGGGATCGTCCCGTGCGGCTGTTATTACTTAGCCACGAGCTCCTCATCTTAACTAATTGTATCAATGCAAAAGTTAGTTTGTTTGTTTTACTTTGTTCACGCTAAAACTGCTGGACAAATTTGTATGTAATTTGGCACATGGTTAGACCATGACCTGAATTAGGACATAGGATATTTTTTATCCTGGTAGTACTCCCGTGGGATATTTTCCAACATGCACGCGGACGAAGCTGCTGTCGAAAACTAGTAAGAAAATATATAAATTTTAACATCTATAGGAAAAACAGAAACTAAAGGACCGTACGGTCACTGCCTTTAGTATAATTGTATACAACAAGTCACGAAATCTCGAGAGTAACGCACCATCACATTCCTTCTAAATAACAAAGTATCTCACTGGAATAATGCTTTCAGTAATAAAAAATTCAGTTCCAATTTACTGAAAGTTGTTCACCCATCGCACCATATTTATTTTATCCCATCACACAAATTGATTCTGTAACGAAATAAATAAATAAATTGGCCAAAAAAACTGTAATTTACTTATTTGAGCAACTTCAGACTCAACGTAGATAAATGAAGTGTCAAGTGTCTGCTTCAATCAGTCACAGTGTTGAATAATGTATCACTGCTCGCCCTCGAAAGGACTCGGGTTGATGACTCGCCGGTATTAAATTAATCACCTCTCATGTGACAATTAACGGGCCACTCGTTATTTAGACGGTTTAGACCTGACATGTTCATCTACAAAGCCATACGCAACTAGTTCAAGTTAACACAATAGTTTCAATGTAGTGAACATAATAGTTGAGAATTCATGCCTGCATTCCCTTAAGCGTTGGGCAGAGGTGCACCCATAGCACACCCACATATCGCCATATTAAAGTTCCATGTAATAGGGGCGAGCCTATTGCCATTAACCGGGCACAAATCTAGACTCCGGGCTGCTACTAAGAAATTACTCATGGAATACCCAATAACACTTTTCCCGACCTGGGAATAGATCCCAGGATCGCATACGCAGCTGTAGCGCTTGGGGCCCTAGACCTCGAGATAGTCCTAAGATTTATTGGCAACATAAATTAAATTTCATCTAAGTCGACTGCGACACCACTACCAATCTGTTGTCAGACAATTCTTGTCTCCATGACATAGTCTATTCTCCTCACAGATAGACCGCGCGGAACACTGAGAGTGAGGCAAAAAAAGCAAATACAAATTCAACAAAAACGAATTCAATCTCGAGTCAAATGTACTTATGTATTGCTCTCTGCATTTTTCTGAGACAATAAATAATTTACTGTCTCAGGAAAAAAATATTTACTGTCTCAGAACAGTTTACAATACATAAGTACATTTGACTCGCGATTGAATTCGTTTTTTAATTTGTATTTGCTTTTTTGGCTTCACTCTATGTTCCGCGCGGTCTAGATAGACCAAAAGATGCCTTTCTTCTCTATTCTGAGCTACTCTCCTACAATTCTCATCTTACACGAGACAAAAAGTTAAAGTAAGTACCTATAAAAATAAATAAAGACTATGTTGTACGATTAAATTAGATTCAAGGCAAAGAAATAAAAATCACAAAACAAATGATACAATAAAAACCGAAATGGCTCCAATTATTTTCAAGTACCTACCTACAAATCGAAAACATAAAAGTTAACAAAAAAATCAGGATTGACATCTAAAGTAAGATTAAAAGATTAACTTTATTGCCGCCTGAAGTCATTAAATAGGGACTATGTTTACAATGCCTTAATCCCTTGGTTTTATGGTGTTTCAAGGAGCATAGTCGTAGGTAGGCTCTCGAGTACGATTAACGATGTAAATGGATTTATTTGAATTGGGTTCCTCGTGTAAAAATGTTTCTCAAAAGGATTTATTAACATATAAATTGGTTGACTCCTATATTAAACCTAGTAAATGAAGAATGGGATAAAATACAATATGAGCAATTTTAAGTATTTACTGAAATAAATACAAAAGAACACGTACCTACCTACTAGCTAGATTATAAAAAAATCATAGGACCCATCAGACAAAAAAAATAAAAAAAAATAGATAAAAAAAATAAAAAATAAATAAATAAACAGAAATAGTAGTGTTTCTTGTTTATAGAAGAAGTGCTACGGAAAACATGTTTTCGTAGCAGTGTCGTAGCTCGTAGTTACCGCGTAGGCAACGTAAAATAAAATGTGTAATTTCGTGCTACTTAGCTTGATTCACTATGACTTATCGTAGTTTATGAATGAATCAATTAAATGCACCAACCCTAGCGTGGTTTGACCTGACTCGATTACTCGAATGAACCCAAAGATTCACACTAGCCCCTGTTGCCTCATGTTACATGGTGCAACAGAGACCATTGCATATCAAAGAGTAGACCGGGGGGCGCGGTAATGGTAGGGAATGCCCTTAGGATATGTGGATATGTAAAGATTATACAGCCTACCGAGTATGCACCCTATAGGAAGCAATAGAATTGAGGAGAGACGGGTCACTCACTGTATAGAGACATCACTGTATACGGACTGGCGATAATTGTATGGCGACTGGCGACACACTGTATAATGGATGGGCTCTTTTAACGACGTTGCCGCCAGGTTCTTTCAAGTCCAGCTTCGCCGGTGAGGTTAAATAATAAAAATGTGCATCGTTCTTTTACTTTATAACTTCTTAAGAGTACTTAAAAACAAGTTACAAGCCACGACGAAAAAATATAAAAGTTGAGACATTGTTCTTTATTACCTTTGACTGACAAATCAATGTTTCATTGTTTAATATTATTATTGTTTGATTTTACGAGTGGAATAGAAAGTTTTATAATAACTAATGTAGGTACTTAAAATGAAGAGCACTAAATACCTACGAACTTTTTGAGTTATGTCCTTACACAAGGACAGATGTGCTGTAAAACGGACATTAATATTGTTAATCACCTTTGTTTGCTAGAAAACTGAAGAGCTTTTTATATCCTAGTGCTCTTTGCTCAGTCATTTGTTTTCGACATAACTGATGAGATTTTGCTGAAAAAGCTATAGCATTTAACATTATCGTCGAACTCAAATTACTCACTCTGGACATTCTCACTATCGTAATTTCTAAGCCTATCGACATAATGTGTATGTGTTTAGATAGACGAATGGGGTAAAAGGGTGTGTTTACAACGAGGTATTATAGCGATTCTCGATGGAGAGATGTGCAAACGTATCGATGATTCTCGATTGTTTTCACTCATCATAATCGAAGAATCCGCGTCTATAATAGAAAGAATAGTTTAGTTGGCTATTATTATTTGCTATGCTGTCCACACACACAAATACACACAATAATACACACTCAATGATTGAACTGAACAAGTTGCGCCACGCTGAAACATTAAACAAAAAATTCTCTATTTGGTCTGAGATTGTAACGCGAGGCGTACTCCTAATCCGTCATCGGCCGAACTATGTTTGTACTTCGTAGGGCGAACTCGACCGATCAAACCAAACTTATGTAAAAGAAAGAGACTGCGTACCTACACCTTATTATCGGACGTCGTCATCGGACGATGTGGATTGAAGTATTGGACACACTCTCGCGTTCTTTGCATGAAACCGATCTGTAAAGTGCGTCAGTCAGTTTCTGCGTCACAGCTCAGAAGATTTACAATACTGAAAAGGCTCCTTCAAACAGGTGCGCGAATCGCGCGCTACATAAAGGCACCGCTCATTGCGCGATACGCGGTGCCTTTGTTTCGAGTGCGATTCACGTCGCGTCGCGTGTCGCGCCTGTTTGAAGGAGCCATAATATCATTCGAATCTTTTATCAGATCCAGTTGTCCAATTTACAATATCTACTATGTTATAAATGTTATAACGTAAAAATACACTTCTGGACACATCTATTGGCCCACCTTAGAGTTTAGGTTTCGATGGCCCCTACCGAAATATGATTGCTAGATTGAACAAAAACTGTTGATGCAGTTTTAAACCTGATACATTTTACCATCTTTTTCGATCGTATTGTTTTAAATTTGAATTCAGAATACCATACGACATGGAGCTACGCCTAACAAGTCGGATATGCGCCTTGTTAAAGGCAATTGATTTTTGAATAAAAAACATGTTTTATCAAATAAAGGTTTAATTTAATAACGCGTGTTGCCTCCATGGGCATCTACCACAGCTCTCATACGATTAGGCATAGAGTTTATCAACCGCTCTATGAAATTTTGAGGGATCATCTCCCATTCCTCTTCTATGGCAGTTTTCAACTCCTGCATCGTCTGGGCAACTGGCTGACGAGCCCTAACACGTCTTTTTAGCTCGTCCCACATGTGCTCAATGGGGTTCATGTCTGGGCTTCTGGCTGGCCAGTCCATAACTGTGATGTTCACATCTCGAAGATATTCCCTGACGATGCCGGCCGCATGGGCTCTTGCATTATCATGCATAAAAAGGAAATTTGGGCCCACATAGTCCGCGTATGGTATCACGTGAGGTTCTAAGCACTCACGAATGTACCTTTCAGCATTTAATGTTGGCAGCCGTGGTCCTGTAACAACCTCAAGTTGAGTTTTGCCGCTCGCGGATATACCGCCCCAGACAGTCCATGAGCCACCGCCATAAGCAACCCTCTCTTCAAAGCAGCATTGTGCGAAACGCTCTCCCTTACGTCGGTAGACCTTCTTCCTTCCATCATTGCCATGTAACACAATTTTAGACTCATCAGGAAAGAGTACACGGCTCCAATCTTGCTGTGTCCAATTTAAATGACTGCGTGCGAAATGAAGGCGCGCTGTTCGGTAGGCTCGCGTTAGTTTGGGGCCATTAGCTGGCTTGTGTGGTACCATATCGCGTTCTTTTAACCTTTTCCGAACAGTTCGAGTGCTCACAGATACTCCGTGGAAGTCGCGAAGTTGGTTTTGTATCTCAATGGAGGTAAGGTGACGATTTTTCAAGCTGGTCGTCACGATGAATCGATCCTGCCTTTCAGTTGTGACCCGAGATCGTGGCCTTCCTTGGCGACGAACAAAGCCGCCAGTCTCTAGGTACCTCCGATAAACATTTCGGACCGCAGATCGACTTAAATTAAGTTGAGCACTCACGTTTATTTGGCTGTGTCCGGCCTGAATAAGTGCCACAGCTTGGGCGGCGACTTCAGGTGAAGTATCCATAGATTATTGATAGAACCTCACCTTAATGTTAAGAATAAGTAATGTTTGTTGCAAAACCAAAGATATCAATCACTTTTTCAAGAATTAAATCCAAGTAAACCAATAAAACCAAGTTTTCTTTGTATTCGATTGTTTGATATCAACAAACAGGCTCCAAATTGTCTTTTGTTTCTTTAAATTCTGTGTTCGAAATTCAAAAAAAGACTATTGAATGAAATTGTGAATGTGCCAGGTTCAAAACTGCATAAAAACTTTTTGCTCGACCTAATATAAAATTTTAGCTAGGACCAAACGAAACTGAAAATACAAGGTGGGCCAAAAGATGTGTCCAGAAGTGTAAATTGTTTACATTTTCCCTGTACAATGCATGGTTTGTTGTTTATATTTAACAGACTTGCTAATAGGTAACTAATCTAATAAACTGTAATCTAAAAATCTAATAAACTGTGGAAATCCTCTTAGTTTGAAATATCACAAACAGTTTTCTTTAATTTTATGAAACTAAGTTAAAAAACCTGCATTTTCTATTGCTTCAATACAAAGCTATGAGAACTGTACAATAAAACACAATACCATTCATTCAAGTAGTTTAAAATAGCATAAAACCTGAATAACAATACCGAACTCCTTTAAAAACTGAAGTACAATGAGTACAATCAAAGGCAATTGCAGTCAAAGGTCGTTGTTGAGCGGAATCGAAAACTGGAAAGGTTTCAAAAGGACGGAAAGTGCGGGCGGCTATGCAAAGCGCAGGAAATGGCTGGCTCGAGTCGAAACCGAACTGATTTTAAACTGAAGATCACGTCTAAGTGATTAGTGTTAATGATTTGGAAAAAATATTATGTTAAATTAAAGCATTTTCTTAATAACTTATTATGTGAACACTTTAGATTATGTTTATAATACATAGTGTAATTAATTTGTAAAGTTATGTCTAACGCAAGAATCACGCAAAAACTAGAAAGCGTATTTTTATGAAACCTTCACCATTTTATAGATAATTTAACTATTTATCTTTTAGTATTTATACGTACGTGTGTAAGTATATAAAAATCTTTTCGTTTTATGTATAATAAATTAATAATGCGTCTAATTTGGGACAGCGTTCCCTGATGGGCGAGTTCTATTACGGGGTGGACGTACGACGCATTGCGTGAGCTCATTATAGCAGCGCTATTCTGTACAAATCGCACCGTGAAAACTTAGATGAAGTGAGCGTGGAGTGATCTGTCAATAGTGTCAATCCCTATCATCAGGTGTAATGACAACTCACTTCACCTACGTTTTCACGGTGAGATATGTAGGTACAGAATAGCACTGCTAAACACGCCAGCTATAACCACTCAAGGCCGCTGGCATTTATTTGCGTCTTAAAGAACGTGCAAGCTTTGACGGGATGTTCTCTTGCTTACAATTGTGTGTATTTCTTGCTGGAGATACACTGATTTTACTTTTGAATTTTTGCCGCAACGATAAATAGATTAATTTTGCTTTATTACAAGCAAATAATAATAACAAAGGTATCAATTACATTAATTCATGTTGTTCTAAAATTTAACGAATATCACCTTATTCGTCTTCGGTTAAAGGAGATGTCCGCTTTTTGTATGGACGTTAGTTTTTTATTAGTCAATAATTCCGAATTAGATTATAAAAATTATAAAAAAATAATAATAAATATTTTATTTAATATTTTTTTTTTATCTAGGTATATCATACATTTTTAAAATCCTCCTATTTTGAGAAAAATCGTTTTTTATCTTATTGTGAATTTACTCCTAAAATGAACAAACCTTTCTAATTATCTAGGATAATAAAGTGAACACACCCCAAAAAAAAATAGGAAACTTGTCAAAAATTTACACAAGGTAGGTACTGTCTTTAGTCATTACTGTCAAAGTGTCAATCAATATTTGATTTAAGAGATATTAGGACAATGTAAACAAAACGTACGTTTTATAATAATAAATAAGATGAAATGGGATATTTTCAGTCAAGTTGCACATGACATGAATATTCGAAGTAGCCATAATCATAAAGAGTGTGCTTTGTGTGTGTAAAAGGATTATGCTACACATTTTTGACTGAAAATATCCTATTTCATCTTATTTCATACTAGCTGCGCCCCGCGGTGTTACCCGCGTTTTATGAGATACACTGAAACGTGTATTATTTAATCGGTGAGATAAGTATTCACAAAAAAATTGCTCATCCCACAGGAACACTACATTTTTTCGGAATAAAAAGTAGCCTATGTGTTTATCCAGAGTGTCAGCTACTTCCACACCAAATTTCATCAAAATCGGTGACACACACACACACACTCACAAACTTTCGCCTTTATAATATTAGTGTGATAGTGTGATTATTTATTTTTGTTTTCAAACTTTTATTATTGTGATTTTAGTTTAGTTGGTGATCTTCCTGTGCTAGTCACAATAAATACTTTTTCTTTCTTTCTTTCTCTATTTTTTCGAGATAAAAAGTAGCCTATGTGTTTATCCAGAGTGTCGGCTACTTCCACACCAAATTTCATCAAAATCGGTGGAGCCGTTTCGAGTTTGAAAGAGTAGCAAATATATTTGAATTCCTTGCTCATCCCACGGGAGCACTACATTTTTCGGGATAAAAAGTAGCCTATGTGTTAATCCAGGGTATAATCTGTCTACATACCGAATTTCATCCAAATCGGTCCAGCCGTTTGAGCGTGAAGAAGTAACAAACATACACAAACACACACACACTCACAAACTTTCGCCTTTATAATAATAGGTCTTTATTTACCTATGAAATTGCCGTTTTGTATGAAAAAATTTAAACGAATTTTTTTTATGCATTTTTTATTTGTATTAATCGAAGTAATCACCCATGCAATCAATGCATCTTTGCCAACGCAGTGGCAGTTTATTGATGCCCTTCTTAAAGAAATCAGCTGGACGGGAGGCAACAAATTCTTCAAAGGCATTTTGTACTGCCTCTCGGGTATTGAATTTTTTTCCCGCCAAGAAGTTATCCAAATTCTGGAAAAAGTAGTAGTCTGTAGGCGCAAGGTCTGGTGAGTAGGGCGGATGACGGAGAGCTTCCAACCCCAGTTCTTGCAACTTGGAGACCGTCTGCTGTGCAGTATGAGGTCGCGCGTTGTCGTGCAGGAGCAGCGGAGACGAGCGATTGACCAATGCTGGTTGGAGATGTGCCAGCTTCTCCATCATTGTGTTCAGTTCTTCACAGTACACATCTGAAGTAATGCTCACCCCGTTTGGTAAGAAGCTGTGATGAATCACACCGGCGCTAGACCACCAAACAGTGACCATCACTTTTCTAGGGGTAAGTTTTCGTTTAGGGCATTGTTTAGGTGCTGAACCAGGATCCAACCAACTTGCTGAACGCTTGCGGTTATCAAACAGAATCCATTTTTCATCGCAGGTAACAATGCGGTTCAAAATTCCTTCATTTGTGTGTCTGTTGAGCAGTGCAAGGCACGTCTCGACGCGTACTTCGCGCTGGCGATCATTGAGTTCGTGGGGCACCCATTTGTCAAGCTTTTTTACCTTGCCAATTTGACGCAAATGGACCAATATTGTTTTGACGCTAACGTCGAAAGCTGCTGCTAATTCAGCCGTAGATTGTGTATCATCAGCTTCCACAATCGCCTTTAATTCGTCATTGTCGACCAAAGTCTTCGGACGACCGCGAGGTTCATTTTTCAGGTCGAAATTTCCAGAACGGAAGCGAGCAAACCAATAACAAGTGGTGCGTTGGTTTGTAGTGTTAGCTCCGTAAACGTCGTTGATGTTGCGTGCCGCTTGTGCCGCGTTGCTGCCACGACGGTACTCATATTCCATAATTACTCGAATTTTTAACGTATCCATGATGACGAAAAAGATTGAAATGCGATGAAAATGTAACACTAATCAATAAACAAATGACTACTTTGGGAAAAAAAAATCCATGTTTTTTAAATAAAATTAATTTGAAATTAGAATTCTTAGCCAAACAAAAATTATTTTGATTTGAAATGGCCAGTACTGCAGAACGGCAATTTCATAGGTAAAGACCTAATATTAGCGTGAGTGTGATAGTGTGATTATAAAACGTACGTAAATAATCTTATTAGATTAACGTTTTGTTTACATTGTCATAGTGTCATTACTCTTACATCAAATATTGAATGACAGTAATTATTTTTTTTTTAATAAATAATAACTTTATTTCCAATTTTACAATTTGCGGCAATGAGTTAATTATATGACAATATTCTTGCATAAATCACTGATGAACCACTGGCACCCAGGCTAAGATTCAACTTGTGCTCTGGGTGACAGTACCTTGTGTCAATTTTGACAAGTTTCCTAATTTTTTGGGGTGTGTTCACTTTATTATCCTAGATAATTAAAAAGGCTTGTTCGTTTTAGGAATAAATTCACACTAAAATAAAAAACGTTTTTTCTCAAAATTGGAGGATTTTAAAAATGTATGAAATACCTAGAACCACTAGTTTTTGGGATGTCTATCCAAATATATTTAACTTATCCTCATCGGAATTATTGAGTAATAAAAAACCATTTTTGGACAAATCCTTTACTAGCTAGGTTGGCTAGGTTTTTTTTTTTTATTTAGTGACAATTTCATGTCGATGCACTCTACAGTTTAATGTAATATATGAAAAAATGGCAAACTTAATTATTCAATCAATTAATATTTATTTCATGACTTTTGTTATTGAACGCGTATGAGGCTATGTGTCATTTCCAATCCCGGCCTCCCCAATCTGATACTGCGTTAAGTTTGCTTTTTCAAGTCACTTGTCACCATACGATCAGTCACTTTCAGAGACAATCACCCAAGTACTACTTACATAATGAAATAACGGAGTGATGGATAGCTTTACATTCATCATCATCTGACTAGCCTTTTCCCAACTATTTTGGGGTCGGCTTCCAGTCTTACCGGATGCGGCTGAATACCAGTATTTTACATGGAGCGTCTGACCTTCACAACTATGGTTACCATCCGTCTAGATTTGTCCGGGTGTGTCCGGACTTCTAAACTGTTGTCCGGACTTTGTCCGGCTCTTTAATTTGTCCGGATTTTTTGGCTTAGACGGAATACGAGTAACAAAACTTATATAAGTGACACCAAATAAAATATGTACTAACTTCTCATTCATCTAAAAACAAAATATAAATCTTTAACTTACTTATCTGATTTATCGAGATCAAACAATACTTAAATCTTCTATTGCTTTGCAAACAATCAACTAGTTCAAACATAAAACATTTTCTTCAAAACAAAAATAGTTTTACGTAAAATAATCTAGATAAAAATAATGCTACTTTTTGGTATATTCATTTTTATATTTTTCAACGCCAGATACTTGACGGTGCTGCCTACCGTTCATTCAAACTTTTCTTGTTTTCGACTAAAATGTCCGGACTTTTATTGAAATGTCAGGCTTTTTGTCAGGACTTTTCATATTTTTTAATGGCAACCCTATCCACAAGCCAGTTAACTGTCAATACGGTACCCCTTGGTAAGACTAGTTGTCAGACTTTCGGGTTTCTGACGACCCGTAACGACTGTCAAAGATCCACGAATGAGAGCCGGGACCAACGGCTTAACGTGCTTTCAGAAGCACGGAGGTGTCTTGGTAAAGATGGTCACCCATCCACTGAACAACCGCGGCAAGCGTAGCTTATGATCGATCGACCCGTGCGGCTGTTCTTAATATACTTAGCCACGAAAGGTAAAATATTTTTAACTATTACTCAGAAAAAGTAACTTCGCTTGAGGTAAATGTAGGTAAACAGGAGTTTCATAAGAGATACCATCACTGCGTTTTAACTCTTAAAATGTCGATTGCACACCATGTGTACAGATAACAATAGAATTTCAATTGTGTCTGCTAATTAGCGCGCGACGGGTTAAATACTAGAATTAAAATTTAAGGACAAATTAATCGGATTGTGCAATGTCACGTGATAAAATAATGGAAATGTGAGCTGCGCTTTCTCTCGTTAAAATTAATACCTATACGTAAGTAAATTTCAATGTTCGCAATTTTGGTTGGTAACTAGGAAACCACACAAACAATAAAAGCAGCAATAAGCTCCCGTCTTCCATAAAACGACTTCCAAGAATATGGCAATGTATTTTTTATCTCGCAATCATCACGTATCACAAGTTAATTCACACAATATGAATCGAGATACATCCTACAGGAACTATTAAATGAGCGATATTTGTATATCATACAGGGTGAAATTTTAATCGTTTTAATCCTCTTAAGGGGTCATTGTACTCATCATTATGAACAACTTTTACTATGGGACCAAACCTGAAATCGCAAAAAAAAAAATCAGCTGCTCCCTACATATTGAAGAGTTAAATGTAGATAAATGTACTGAACAGCTGATTTTTTTTTGCGATTTCAGGTTTGGTCCCATAGTAAAAGTTGTTCATAATGATGAGTACAATGACCCCTTAGAGGATTAAAACGATTAAAATTTCACCCTGTATATAAGTTGCTATAAAAATATCTGCCACGGCTTCAATGGGAGATAGTATTGAGTATATAGATTACATAAGTGAAGAAATTTCGTACCCCGGAATAGTTAAATCGATTTGAGAAAATAAATAATTAAATAAACTTTTATTTTATTCTGCATAACGTGGTTCACAAATTACGCGCGAAGTGTCGCTTCGTCAATGAAAACAATTGCTACCTCTTTCTAACTGTTCTGTGAATGAATAGTCAATAACTATTACTACGGGAAGGTTTCATACAAATAAATCAATTCAAATTAATACGCACATTTTTTTGTATGCAAAAATGATGACTTAGGATCAATAATTTATCTTCACTATTATAATCTATATACACAATACGGTCTCCCATTGCAGCCGTGGCAGATATTTTTATAGCACCTTATAAATGTGTAATCACGTTCTCGAAAACGACTCGAACGATTTCGGTGAAAGTTGCATTATAGGGGTTTGGCGAAAAATCGGTCTAGCTATCGATCTCCATCTGTTAAAGTAATTAAATAAAGGTAAACAAAAAAAACCACTTGTCTGGTTAACCGATGGAGTAGGTTTTATGTATGAAAACAGACAACACACAGCCTAAACCACTGGATATAAAGACATGAATTTCACCCGGGCGACGCCGGGCACGTACAGCTAGTTAATAATAATAATTCACAAAAATCTTTTGAAACACATTTGCTGACTGAAATCTGTAAAAGTAAAACATTTCCTATTGATAAAGCTTAGATATCGAGAGAAGACGCGACGCAAGGCAACCTAGTACCTAGGTCTAGGTAGGTCCAGGCCTCATTTCTGGGAAAATTCGTTTTCTCTATTTTCACACGAGCAGAGCTCGGTCGACCAATTGTTATAACCTTACCTAACCTCACAATATAATGTAATTCGTAGCCCGTTTTCGGTAATGGAAGAAATATATCGGCATGTCCAGTTCAGCATGCTCTATCCATTAATCAAAAGTGCGTGAATGGAGAACAGTAATTCAGGCCTTTGACGACGATCGGAATGTCCATTACACTCATGCATCACGGCTGTTAGCCGTACCTATGGAACGTTATCGCTGGATCCCTAGTGAACGTGAACGTTTTATGGAAGAGCTATAAACGACTGGACTGAAGCATTCCTGCGATCCTTTGAACAATTTGAAACGTACGTACGTTGATTGTCCATGTGAACTCATGTTATTATTAATTAAGTCGATGTTAACTTCGATATCTGCAGTAATATTTATTTTATTTAGGTACTTCTATCTATTAGGTAGGTACAGTCCGCGAGGCCTAAGCTGAGCTTTGCATTTGTAAGAGTGAACCAAAAGAAACGGAGTTGCGTCGCGCGAGGGACGCACCGCGCCTCAGGCCGATTGCCAAAAAGCAGTATAAACCGGTTTTAAACCAAGCAAAGAACGCGTCGCGCTCTAGGCCGGACGTCACACCTACACTATCTATGTGCACTCACACAAATGCAAAGCTCAGCTTAGGCCTCGCGGACTGTAGGTACTATTTGTATGATTTGTACCTAAGCACGAAAATCAAAGACATAATGCTGGATATAATCAGGTAACAATATTATGATACAAAACAGTGTCCATGGAATTTTATGCCCGTTTTTCGCCATAGAAACATATTAAATACTCTTTGAAATGAGCAACTATAGCTTCATCTTTCTGAATGACCGACTCCTTGAAAATTCAAAAGTGCGGCTATAATTGGTTTAATTGAAATAAATACTTTGAGTTTGAGTTATAAATTTCCATCAAACAATGCAGCCATTTTCGAAACAACGACGCCCACTGTTTAGATAAAACAAGCCATTACTTAATTGACAGCTGCCTGCTTTTTGTAGACAAGTTATGAACATTTCAGGAAACACCCACTCGGTTTTAATATTTTGCCTCACACAATGGAGCTGTCACAATATTTTTATTCTTTGACAACGCCTGCATATAATGTCCTAGCCCACATCTTACGTCAAGCAATACTTATAAATGCAGTTTTCGTTAACACTAGGTGACACCTAAATGAATGGCGAAACAAAAGCGCATAGTTGAATTTTCAAAGCTCAGCTTAGCGCTGAGAGTTGAAAATCTGACAGTGCCATAATCTATATAGATATACAGGGTGTAAGTGTAAACAGTGGCAACCTTTTAAAGAAAGAAAAAAAAATCTGCTGTCAAAAATCAACAAATGATTTTTTTTTTCCGCGATTTCAGGTTTAGTCCCATAGTAAAAGTTGTTCATAATGATGAGTACAACGACCCCTTAAACAAGTTATACTCAACCTGCGGCCCACCGGACCTTTGTTATTGGCCCATCTGAGTTTTAATATATTTATTGTAAACCATTTTAAATTTCGCGCCCATCAGAGAATGGGTGTTTCAGAACGGGAATGTGAGCCGAGCGCATATAAACATCTTTGTTAAAACTTCTTTTTTCATTAATAAAGTAACTACATCTTTTACTTCAATTACGTTTTAATTAAGACAAATAATTTTTGCTTGCGGCCCTCGACACCATGACTGAAACGTGTTTGTGGCTCCTATAAAACAAAAGGTCACTGCCACTGTGACACTGGTCGCTGGTGGCTGCCACTGTTTACACTTACACCCTGTATAAATAAAAATGAATGGCTAAATGTGTTCCTAAACGCAACTCGAGAACGGCTGGACTAACACGGCAAATTTTTTTATTCAAATATTGGTTGTACTCTGAGGAAGGTTTTTACTAAGAGAAAAATAGGAAAAGTTACTGAGGAAATTGGAAAATTCGGGAAAACTGTCATTTTCTATGGGAAAATTGTATGGTAAATATGAATTATTGAAATTAGGACAGGACAAAGTCGGGTCAGCTAGTTATAAATATTAGTAAACTGCAATACTTACCTAACTAACTTAACTTATTCAACTTAGGTTTTAAAGCTATAAAAAAGATACTAAGTGCTTCTTTAACCGCGCAAACGGAATTGTTACACAAAGGGATTTTAAAAGTAAGCGTCTGTATCGGATGTGCATTTTTCAGTTTATGTCGTACGACTGCATAGCTCGACGATTTATTACTTTAGCCTTTCAAAGGAACGGTTTTGAGCTACAAATACCGATTCACTTTGTCTTTATATTGTAACGAAAAGTTTTCCGCTGAAGCTTCTTTGTGTATTGCGAACACGTTGAATTTCAATATGCATTTCAATGATGCGAACGTAATGCGGCCTTTAGACCGGACTTAATTATTCAGATTTTTTAATTAAATTCTTACTCGTGTATAACTACAGCTTAATTAATTTTGCTCGGTTCGTGTTTCGCTCCGTTGATGTCTGCCATGTTTACTTTTATTTACTTGTGTAAGTATTTCATTTAGGCGCACCGATGAACATTCGACATTATTATAAAAACATTGGCTGAACAACAAAAGCTATTAATATTCAGATTGGAAAATGTTTATTTGGTTTTTGAAATGCAAATAAGTTGATTGTGAACATTATAAAGCGGTTTAAGAGCCTATCAAGCATGATGTCTGCGTGGAATGAGTCTCAGACCAAATAAAAAACCAAGACATAGCACAGCGAATAGTACAGTGAAACATGCGCAAAACTACACCTCGCTCTGTGCATTCACGCCCATACCCACAAATTTACACCAAACTACAACTAAACTACACCCTACTAAGTGCACACATGTTTACGAAACCGGCCTCACGTCACTGTTGACAGCGCTATGTCTTGATTTTTTATTTAGTCTGGTCTGAATATTATTACAATAACTTATTCAGTGAAAAAAAGTGCTCGAGCATCCGTATCCGAGGATTTTTCGGTTTGGTGGAGACTGACCAAAAACCTCCCTTCCCCCCCCCCCCTTCCTTCCTGAATGAAAACTGTTATTACTTAGCCACGAGCTCCTCATGTAATTGAAACAAAAAAATCTAATTAAATAAGTATATAGGCAATTAGGCAAATTACAGTATATTTATTATACTCCAAATCAGAATACTCATATTTCCGAGATTGCCGTTTAGCTCAAAATTTCAAGATCCTGTGAGCTTGACAAACGCCTTGTCATAAATTGGGCTAAAACAAAAGTAAAGAGGTAAGAAATTACCATCGCGAAATTGTCACGGTATCTCCGCCGCCAGCGAATTTGCTGTCAACTCGAGGACGATAAACAAAGAAAAATAAGCATAAATTCTGTTTACTGAAAATAACGTCAACAGATGAGGTGTAATCATAGGACCGAGCGAGCGAAGCATCTCTGCTTCAAGTCTGGCAAAATTTGCTTCTCCTCTGCAGGTCTTATCTTACAACTGATCTGGACGAAACTCGGTATACAGAGTTGTACGACATTATAGAATTTTTTGTCGTCGGGGATTTCTTATTGGCCCCTCCAATCAAACATCCCCGACGACAAAAAAATATTCTAAAAAAAAAACGGATCACCTTTGTAACCAGAGCACAGATCCACCTAGCTATTATTCTACCAATACAGACAATCCCCTGCACCACACGAATATTGAAAATGTTTTGTACCCATACATGTTATATGCACTACACACGGACTAGAAAAAAAAAAGGATTCCGCGCCATGCATATCGAAAATGTAAGTATGCCAGAACCGTTTGTACAAACATGCGCCTCACGCACACATTTACATCATAGTAAGCCGACCGACCAGGCGGCTGCCATTACGTGACATGACGGCGTCTTTGTCAAATCACGCACACATAGCTCGGTACGGTGCTTCACTTTTGATACGCGTGGCGCGGAGTCCTTTTTTTTCTAGTCCGTGGCACTACAAAGCATATCCTAAGTTTTTGAAAGCTTTCGAGCTTCAAATGGACAAAGCAAAAGCATCGTATTCGATACTATTTATAGTCGGAATAAAACAAAACAAAAACCTTGTCTACAGCATTTTTATTCGGCCAAAGTAAAACAAAAACTACATTGGCATGATACCAGCATACATTTACATTGTTTACCTTTCTCGAACGTGAGTGAAGCCAACCAAACTTAATTGAAAACCGCGTATATTTTGTAAACAACCTGCGCCACGTCTCCGAAAGTCTCCCTGTTCATAACGAAAATATCAGCCGCAGTTAAACACAGGGGGCGCTGCGATAGGCAGAGCATCAGGAGGACGATTTTCGCTTGTTTTGCCTCCATTAGCTCCCAACCACAGCCGTAAACAGATGCGGACATTTGCAGCCCCGCGGATATGAGCATCTCCCCTCCGAAGCAGTACAAAAACAATGGCATGATACCCGTCACTCCTGTTAGTATCGTGTTCCTCACATCCCACACGTTCATCGTCTGCAGAGTCGTCACCAGGACTATTGTCATACTGAGGAAGTGAGCCCCGAATATCACTTTATACAACTCTCGTATCTTGCCGTGATAATACATCAGAAACTGGTGGTGCTTCAAGCAAAACATTAGTAATTCATCGATGGATTCGTTTTCTATTTCTTCAGAATTGTTCCGCGAATGTTCGTTCTTGATCAAGATTGTATGTATCTCGTTAAGAGCTTCTGTGATGGCGCAGAAGTGCCCCAGTTCATGGCAGATGAGGGTGACGAAGAGTACAATGTAGCCGGTCTGATTAATGGCGGAGAACGCGGTCGCGACACACGTCAGGACAAATGTTATTTCGAAAAATGGTGTTTCGTATTTTGGACTCAAACCTGGAAAGGACGGGAATGTTCCTACTTTGATTTATTGTGATACTGGTTGCTACGATGAATCTTGTATCAAAAACATATTTGGATAATTCAACTCTTTGTATAATTTTTATACCAACTCGGTCTGATTTATGTCTATTGTTCACCCTAATTGCGTAACACACTATCAATCGGAACCTGAATCATTTTGAGGCATAGTTCGAAATATTTATCTGCTCGACAACGTAAATCACGCAATGAATGTTGTGGAACTGTCAAAATGAAACCGATTCCGATTGATAGTGTGTTGCGCAATTAGGGTGCTGATAGGTGGCATGGCATTTAAAAAAGGTCTTTGTATAGACCCTAAACTTTCCTTACCATACGTTTCACCAGGCGTAGTAGGCAAATACCTATCGTTCCCAAACACAGTGAAGAGGAAAGGCATCAACAAGTAGGTAACATGACTGACAGCTTGGTTAGCGACCACCAGCCAGGAGAAGTAGCGCGCTCGCTGTAAGGTACTCAGCATTTTCTTCTTTGATGCTGTTCCTTCTGGTATTGAATCCAATCCGTGGCGGCTCAGCTCAAACACTGTCCTTAAACGAGCCCTTTAAAAAATAAAAGAAATAATATAATTTGCAACACAAATTAATCTAAGCAAACATATTCCAATTTCTATAGGTACCTCGCAGTCCACATGAAAAAGAATTTAGTCAGAGGCACAGAAGACGCGCTGATACAGTTTATAGCTTTGAAGGACTCGATCTTATCAGGGAAGACCTGGACCAGGTAGATGAACTGACTCAACTGTCCCACGTATATAAACGATCCAGCGTATAGCAAGGTAGCGATTACCGAAAAAACTGTTATACCTGAGACAAGATTAAAATGAAACAGTTTTAAAAACCAAAGTATGTACTTATAATTTCTCTCCTGGGAAATTTGTGCACTCACCTACCACTTTAAAAAATATATGAACAGGTAAAAAGGTCGCACTACAATATATTTTGTTCTTACTGGCTGTTTTCATCCAAAAACATTTTTTTATCACAAAAGAAAAAAAAAATAAAGTAAAATCTAATGGCATCTTCTGAATATTTTCAACAAAAAAGAGTTCGCACTACTCATTCCAGAAAAAAACGATGTACAAAAAATATGTTTTGTAAATGACGACTTTAGAGCATTTTAATTAAATAGCAAAATGCTGCAGCATATTAACTTTTCAGTTTACTTTGTTCATCAGATCATTTCAGATAGGTAATGAACAGATGGATAAGATTCCTGTGCAAATAAAAACGACATCAGAATAAATATCAAAACCTTACTATGTTTATTATCGCCAAAAACGTTACGAATCCCAACGAATTTTTGAATAGAGCTGATCATCGCCTTCGCAGTTTCAATGGGATCCTCCACGTAGGAAATCCTCTCCATATATCTTCGTATTTTATCTTTTAGAACCTTCATTGTTACATAATAGTCGAAACCGTACTGTGAATAAAACTAACTTTCTTTTATAGTATTTTAACTCCAATTAACACCCAATTACGAGAAAACCATTTGGCTCAATTTTTGTAAATATAATTTTCAAAATTGTTCTCGGTATTATTTTAATATCGATAGTTACACCCTGTTAAATGGTATTTATTTTGATTGTTAAAATAATAATGTTGTAATTACGGGTACCAAATTAGTAGTAAGTCATCTTGCCTAGCCTTTTCCCAACTATGATACCCCTTGATAAGAGTGTTTGTCAGACTTTCGGGCTTCTGCTGACCCATAACAACTGTCAAAGATCGTTAGAAGTTTAACGTGCTTTCCGAGGCACGGAAGGGTCTTGGTATGATCATCCATTCACGGACCAATCGCGGCAAGTGTAGTTTAACCTGATGGATCGACCCGTACGGTTGTTATTACTTAACCTAACTAGTAGTAAGTACCGAGAATATTAAATTTCTAGAGAATAATAATGCAAAAGCAATAATGCAATAGTTGACTGCCTCATTGGTGTAGTGGTCGCAAAGCTACCGGCATGAGGTCCTGGGTTTGATTTCCCGTGTGAGCCAAAGAGTTATTGAGTTTTTCCATCTAGAATTTCTCAGTAGCATCCCAGAGCCTAGATTTGTGCCAGGTTGTTGGTATTAGACTCGCCCCTATTACATAGCATAGGACTTGAACATAAGGGGCGAGTTAATTAATTACGTGAGGCATTTAGGGGGGAGGGGGTCGAGTTGAATCTCACCCAATCTCACGTGGGGGAGGGGTCTCGGCAAATATCACGTAATATTTTTTTCGCAAGAAACAATGTAAAATTGCGAGAAAACTAGGTCATTATTATAAAAAATAATTAAGCAAATTATGTATCCTACTATATTATAAATGTGAAAGTTTGTTAGTATGTGTGTGTGTGTTTGTTTGTTTATGACTTCTTCACGCTCAAACGGCTGGACCGATTTGGATGAAATTTGGTATGTAGATAGCCATAGATATCCGTGCAGATAGCTTATACCCTGGAACTTAACATCTAGAAATGTATGATTATGTAATGTGTTGAGCAATACAAATTTGAATTTGAATTTAAAGCACATAATAGGTCTTTACCTATGAAATTGCCGTTTTGTATGAAAAAATTTAAACGAATTTTTTTCATACATTTTTTATTTGTATTAATCGAAGTAATCACCCATGCAATCAATGCATCTTTGCCAACGCAGTGGCAGTTTATTGATGCCCTTCTTAAAGAAATCAGCTGGACGGGAGGCAACAAATTCTTCAAAGGCATTTTGTACTGCCTCTCGGGTATTGAATTTTTTTCCCGCCAAGAAGTTATCCAAATTCTGCAAGCAGCGGAGACGAGCGATTGACCAATGCTGGTTGGAGATGTGCCAGCTTCTCCATCATTGTGTTCAGTTCTTCACAGTACACATCTGAAGTAATGCTCACCCGCGCGGGCTTGCGGACGACGAGTAATGGGCAGCTCGCCGTCCGGTAAGGACCAGGCCCGGGTCGACGGCGCGTTGTGTTCCACGCGCGCCTCAAAGAGATGTCAGCAGTGACGGGGTCCAATAGGGCCGAAGCCGCCGGGGTCGCGGGTAGTTCGAAAGAGATACCGTGGCCCTGGCACGGGCAACTGAAGGAACACGGGTGGGTTTTAGTCAGTAAAAGTCTGACACACCCTCCCGCTCAGCCCGGAGCGGGAGAAGTCATTTGATGATTTCCCATCCACAAAAAAAAAAAAAAAAGTAATGCTCACCCCGTTTGGTAAGAAGCTGTGATGAATCACACCGGCGCTAGACTACCAAACAGTGACCATCACTTTTCTAGGGGTAAGTTTTCGTTTAGGGCATTGTTTAGGTGCTGAACCAGGATCCAACCAACTTGCTGAGCGCTTGCGGTTATCAAACAGAATCCATTTTTTCGTCGCAGGTAACAATGCGGTTCAAAATTCCTTCTTTTGTGTGACTGTTGAGCAGTGCAAGGCACGTCTCGACGCGTACTTCGCGCTGGCGATCATCGAGTTCGTGGGGCACCCATTTGACAAGCTTTTTTACCTTGCTAATTTGACGCAAATGGACCAATATTGTTTTGACGCTAACGTCGAAAGCTGCTGCTAATTCAGCCGTAGATTGTGTATCATCAGCTTCCACAATCGCCTTTAATTCGTCATTGTCGACCAGTCTTCGCACGACCGCGAGGTTCATTTTTCAGGTCGAAATTTCCAGAACGGAAGCGAGCAAACCAATAACAAGTGGTGCGTTGGTTTGTAGTGTTAGCTCCGTAAACGTCGTTGATGTTGCGTGCCGCTTGTGCCGCGTTGCTGCCACGACGGTACTCATATTCCATAATTACTCGAATTTTTAACGTATCCATGATGACGAAAAAGATTGAAATGCGATGAAAATGTAACACTAATCAATAAACAAATGACTACTTTTGGAAAAAGAAATCCATGTTTTTAAAATAAAATTAATTTGAAATTAGAATTCTTAGCCAAACAAAAATTATTTTGATTTGAAATGGCCAGTACTGCAGAACGGCAATTTCATAGGTAAAGACCATAGATATATGAAAGAAGGAGATATGCCCGGTAGTTGAAAATGTATCAGAACCCGATGTCGCTAGGTTGGCCCCACCACCGCGCCACTACTACACATGTAGTTCAATAAAAGCAATAGATACAAAGTCGCGCACACACTTGCAATTCATAAATCAGAACATACTACACAATCAATTATAAACCTTAACTCGTCACACACAGCGTGCATTTACCATGCACCGTACAACTTACTCACACAAAAACATCTGGCGCTATTATTGTGTTGTGCAAAAAGCAATTTATTTTACATATACGCTAGTGATTGACTAAATCGGAAAGTTATCGATACTTCCATTTATTAGTACAAGAAAAATTTGGGGTCCTGAAAATAAAATAAAAAATGATATGTCCAGAAAGTATTATATATTTTAAATTAAAAAAAAATGTATATTAAAAAAAAACGAATCGATAAATTAAAACAATCCGGTTAAGTTGGTTTAGGCTGTGAAACCATAGGAATTGTTGAACCCTGTTATGATGTGTTTACTGACTGACCTGTAAAGTGGAGGTATTTGTTCAGTACTTGACGTAGGTACTCTTAATTTTGGGATTGCCCATTCAAAAAGCCTGTTTTCTTTAGAGGCTCGAGTTTTCTTAAAGTAAATTGAGCATATGGTGCTATAATTTGTTGGGAACCAGTTAGGTGGCCTTCCTGTGGCATCAATCCATTCTTTTTTTGTATTTGTATCTTTTGGGAAGCTAAAAAGGTACTATAAGAACTTATTTATCATTTACATAATAAGTATCTTAAGCTATAGTCTATAGTCTAGGAACTAGTTGGCCGCTGAGACAGGGGTGAGGCGGCGGTTCGCAACGCACGTACTGAGTAATGCGCCCCCGCTCCTCCATCCCACCGCTCTCATACCGGCGCGGTCAACTAGTTCCGCGCGGTCTATACTTCTTAACCTCACGATGAGTAAGCAGGTAGCAGGCAACAGGCGAATAGGCTTTTGTTATTAAAAAAAAACCCTTAGTTAAGAAATAGTTAAATATATGAAAACAAACACATGCCATACTCATGCATAACAAATAAATAGCATGAATATGTTGACTTATTTTAAGCAAAAATCACTAATATTTTATCTGAACCATACCGATTACTACAACGCATTCGAATCTTGTGGTGCATAGTTAAAGACTTTAGAGGAAGTAAAATACCAAAACCAAAAAAAAAGTAAGGAAATAGCACGAAGATGCGATAATTTAAACCCAAAAACACTCCAAAAAACTAAACTAACTAAAAAAAAAAAAAAACTTACTTTACGACCGTTGGTTATGCATTTCTCAACTAGGTAAAATAATCAAAAACAGTAAAAAAGATTATTTTACATTCTCAAAGGTTTTCCAACCGTACTTAAACGTCATCTTTTCAAGTGTTCCAACCGGGCTAAAACGGTTGACAAATTGAAAAATAAACTATAATAGTAATTTAATATTCGTTGGGCAATCGACATTATTATCGATAGCCTACTTTAGTGGATCTTAACCTCATCACTATCTCGCCGCAAGACACAGCGGCTGTACTATGCGACGCTCCGCGTAAATGAAGTATCGTTTTGTTATTTTTACATTGCTTGTCCAGTCGCTTAGCGACATACTTAAGACAGTGGTTAAGGAGCAATGTATTTGCTGCAAAAATAGTACAACCACTGCGATATTTGAAAACAAAAATAACGTAGTAAAAGAAAGAAATATTTTACGATTTGTTGTTTTTTATGATTTTAAAGATAAATACAGTAAAATACTTTTACTTACATATGGTAAATGATTCCGTGAGATACGAAGTTTTTATTATCACTTCGGTTTTTGCAGCAAACCACTGAACAACACGGCATTTTTATAATTTATCGTGACCACGGTCGAAAGCGTACTAGTTCGCGGAAACGGCCATTTGGCGAGTAAAGGCACAGCGTGCGCATAACGCGTGGACACAGACACGCCTCCATGCCACTTCTCCTGTTTTTTATATTTCTATGGTAAAGACCTAATATTAACGTATTTAAACTAAAAATACGCATTTTGAAGAATCTCATGTGATATTAATCTCTTGTGAGAGGAGAGGAGGGAGAGGGGGTCGACACATCGCCAAAATTGCCTCACGTAACCCCCCTCCCCCCCCTTCCCCTAACTGTTGAAATGTGGATGTAGGTACTATAGGTACTTACACCTTATCCTCTGCCTTACACTGGGGATTACAGGCGTGATGTTACGTAAAACAAATAAACAAATATAAAAATCATAAGGTTATAAAGCCAAAGTGAACAAACATCCGGTAACTTAAGCAATGGCGTGTCGAACCTAAAATAATTCCCAGTTTGCTTTCCTAAAAATATCAATTTAATGAACACTAATACTCGTATAATGAATACCACTTAACTCATGTATAACCTTTTAAAACAAGCTACCCTCTTTGCTAGACTTGCCTTAGAATGTGTTTAAAGTTAGAGTAAAATCTAATCTTTGTTCAAAGGCACCAACGACTATTCTATCAACGCGCAATGACTACAATAGTTGGTCGCTGAGATTATTTGAAGACAATAAATCCATCCGGAATTAACTTGCCTACTGACAGGTTATACGAGTTCATTTTTTTATTTTTTATTAGCCTGCATTATGTCCCACTGCTGGGCAAAGGCCTCCCCATTTTCCTTCCAAACCTCCCTGTCTTGTGCGATCTCTGGCCATGTTGGCCCTGCAAACCTTATCAGATCGTCACACCACCTTCGCCGTGGCCTGCCTCGACGGCGATGTCCTCCCTCAGGCGTCCAGTGGGTGACGATCTTTGCCCATCTCTCCGGGTGCATTCGCGCGACGTGTCCGGCCCACTCCGATACGAGTTCATAAAATTGTTTATTTTAATTGACAGTTGTCAATATTTTATTTTCATTATTGACATAATCCAATGTTCCAATGCTTTTTTTAACGAGTTGTTTTGCAATATGCGGTTAGATAAGTGCTTGGGGAAGGCCTACAAATATTCAGCGGTGACGTCTTTCTGCTGAAATGATGATGATGATGCGCTTAGATAACGACCTCGATATTTTATTCCCTATCCTGCCTGAGCAACCGGCGGCAAGTTCATCATGCTCCCTTACTTCCTTAGATGTCACTGCTTGCGGTAGCGTTGGGGGTCGGGTTAGCTCCTTCCCTCAAATATGGCGAGGGAGGGTAGGTAATAGCTGATCTTTGCGATAAGCCAAAATTACAATTATTATTACTAGTATAGTTTTCAATGTTTTGGTTGACTTGTGCTAGTTGACATATGGCAATTAATTTGGTTACGTAAATGTTTTAAGTTTCTTTGTTTTGTAATGTTAATTACTTTGCTTATGTACTATTGTACAGAATCAAGTTCTTCGAACTGAACAGACAGCTGTGCTGTTGGGGAGTTTGTTGCGCCACTACTTCTTCCCAGCTAAAGCACTAGGAAGTGGAGAAAGGGCGGGCGTTTTGTGGGACTTTTAATTTCGATTTCGCCACGAAGAAGAAGAATAAATAATTGTGGTTATAATTTACTTGCACATTATTATACTTACAAATGACACGTGTTATTATAATTTGTTTAAAACTTCGTGCTTCCCGAAGCATGTCTCTATTTGGCGTTCATTTCCTAAATGAGTGTATGTATAACGTGTGATCGATTCTGCAGTAAGTACCTACATTTACCTCTGCGGTTGTGGGTGGGTGCGGTGTCTAAATTAATCACTCAATTTAGCGAAGTGCTTGCTCCACATTCATTGGGGTCAGGTAGAGGCATAGTTGGGTAATAGCAGGGTTTGTTGAGACAAGAGGCTGGTTTTGTTAATACCGAAAGTTGTATTTACCGTCTGGATGTGTTGTGTGACTGGAGTAGTCATGAAAACTAGACAACTTATTAGGTTGGTCGTGGAAAAAATATGTTAATTTTTTTTTATTGCGTTGACATAAAAGCTTCATTTTTTAGAGCTTCAATGGATCGCAGACCTACGTATTTGATATAAATTTCAACTTGATACTTCCAAGCGTTCCTGAGGAAAAGGGTATTGACAGACTGACAGACAGACAGACGGTCAACGAAGATTCCGTTCCTCCTTCGTTCCGTTTCGTTTCGGTTCCGTTTTTCTTTTTGAGGAGTCAGTAGAACCCTAATAAAAAAGAAACTGAAACTTGCTGTTGCCCATGTATTTCGTATCAGGCAATCAATCTGCCTAGCCTTTTCCCAACTATGTTGGGGTCGGCTTCCAGTCTAACCGCATGCAGCTGAATACCAGTATTTTACATGGAGCAACTGCCTATCTCCACAACCCAGTTATGGGTAATACGATACCCCTTGGTAAGATTGGTTGTCAGACTTTCGGGCTTCTGACGACCCCAAACGACTGTCAAAGATCCATGAATTACATCCGGGAGGCATGGATTTTGTATCAGGCACCTACATATTTTTTAAATATAAATATCCAGGATGAAAACGATCATAACGATTGGTTCAATGGTTTAGGTTAGGGGTGAAAAGGTAACTGACAGACAGGCAGCGTTACTTTTGCTTTTATAATATTAATTATGAATTTATTTTTTCAGGACTGACAATCTTGGTTGCCGATAGAAGAATTTTGGCCCTGGTTGGTGGTAAAATCATAACTTAAAAGGCGAACTGTAACTTTAAGATGGTTAGACGCAGATATATTTATTATTTATCTAAATATATAAAAGAAGAAACTGACTGACTGACATATCTACGCATAGCCCAAACCGCTGGGTCTAGAGATTCCAAATTTGACACGTAGGTTCCTTATAAGGTCTATAGTTCAGTTAAATTGTGTTTTTACTAGGAAAGTTTTGGGGTAGTTGTAATTTCTTTCATTCCATATGTGTTTTGGGGTGCTGAATCCGAATCTGAGGTTTGCGAACAAAATTTCGTAACGCAACATTGAAAAAATCGCAAAAAAAGCGAAAAATTTCTGCTTTATCCCAGTTTTTTGCGTAAAACTCAAAAACTATTAACTTTTAGTAAATGTACTGTTTACAGAAATTAAAGTACGTAAAGTTTTCTGCAAATATCACTATTTAGTTTTTTTTTCAGTCAAACCGTTCGGTCTCAAGTGCGAGTTGAAAATTGTCAATTTTCAGCAGTATCTGCAAAACCCACTTTTTACTTTCCAAAACTTTCTTTAGGTCGAAATTATACAAATTCCGTATCAAAAAAGGTAGGACTCTAACAAAATAAAACATAAAATATACATAACTAAATATATAAAAGAAGAAGCCGACTGACTGACTGACTGACATATCAACGCACAGCCCAAACCGCTGGGTCTAGAGATTCCAAATTTGGCACGTAGGTTCCTTATGAGGTCTAGGGGCACTAAGAAAGGATTTTTCAAAATTCACCCTCTAAAGGGGTGAAACGGGGGTCCAAAGTATGTATGAAAAATCTTATTCCTTGAGTTAATAGACTTGAAACTTGGCACGAATATTTATCTAAATAAATTATACGAGTACAGTTTGTCATTTTTAGTTTTCCTAAACTAATCCCTAAACAGGGATATAGGGTGTGCCAAAGTTTATATGGAGTAATTTTAATGCGCGGTCCGATTAACTCGAAATTCAGTATTTATACTTGAGATCAAAAATGAAGAATAACGTGTATCAGGGTTTTTCGAAAATCTACCCCTAAGGAGGTAAGAGGGGTAGTCAATTTTACAGGGCAAGTTTTACTGTCTTTATTAACTCGAAAATTGGTGGTAATAATCTTTCAGTCAAGTTACGGAAATATCCCAAGCGGTTTTTTTTAAATTCCACCCTTGTGGGGGTGAAAACAGGAAATATGGTTTATGTGAAATATCTTATTCATTTAGTTAATTAACTTGAAACTTGCACAAACACTTGCCTAAACAAATAATAAAATTTATCATTCATAGTTTTTCCTCCGGAGGGAAGGGTAGAGGGTGAGGAGGGGAAGGGGGTACTGAAGAGGGCAAGCAGGAAGGTGAGGGTGTGGTGAAGAGGAAGAAGGGGAGGATGATCAAGGGAGGGGGAGAGGGATAGAAGGGTGTGAGAGGGAAGAAGGTGGAGAGGGGGAAGAGGGAGAGAGGAGTTTTTAAGGGTAGAGGGAGAGGGGAAAGCGGTGAAGGGGGAGGTTAGCGGGAAGGGGATGTGATGAGGGGGGTAAGACGAAGAGGGAGGTGGGTATGAGGAGGGTGAGGGGGTTGAAAAGGGTGAAAACCCTGCCCGACAGACATGACCGAAAAATAGAAAGTCGGCACAAAAAATAGGAATAAACTCCAGTCTGCGTCGGAGCTGACACACACTTTTTTTGTTAAGTATAAAGCCAGTGCGCCAAAATAAAATCGCCGCGATATCTTTACGTCCGTGCGAACGTCGGCTAAGTGTGAAAAATACGTATTATAAGCAAAGTTAATAAAATTTGTACCTATGGGACCACCGCGCATGTTTTCTCTACCAAATAAAAAAAATATTTTCAAAATCGATCTACAATTTGACGAAAATATGGATGAACATAAGTACATAATCATACCTACAGACGAGCACAATATCCTCCTTTTTAAAATTACAGTACAGTTCCAAGTATGTAGGTAAAGGGGTACCTACTGATGAAAGGAAATCCGTTTTCATTTATCACTTCCACAAAAAGAATAAAAACCAATTTTGTATAAAGAAGTTCTGCTCCACGGCGTGTCTAGTTTCTATAGAAAAGGCAATAATTTCCGTTCGGGAACGAGCGGTAGGTAACGGAATGAATCAGGAGAGGTAATTACTCCTGCAACCGTTACGTACGTATTGTGGCCTGAAGTAAAATAGGCACCCACGTCTGCCGTATTAATGTGGCGAGCATTCTTGCTGTGGTCTTGTGAACTCTTGTGGGTAATAGATTTGTTCATTAATCTTTTATGTGAAGCTGTTAAGTTGGTTTACCTTTTATTTTGATTCAACCAAAGGCTCTGATTGGTAAATGTATCTACCTACCTACCTATGGTGTGCCGTGTGTTCTATAACACTATTTAGGCATTATCGTAAATTGGGAACTCTACGAAAAATAGACACAATTTCGATCCAAAATTAAAATAGCTGAGACATTAATCTCGCCAAAAATAAAACGAGCACGCTCGTAACGGCTTCGTCAGGCTTACACGTTGATCCCTAGACAAACAAAGTTAATGCTTTTTACACTGCGTCCATTCTAGAGTTCTAAATACGAAATTCGGGCTTTACATAAGATGTACGCGATTAAAAACTATAGGTAGGTAGTAGGTATTATGCAACACAGTAAATCGGAAGAATTCGTCGTATGATTCTTTTGCCACCTGTCGTAGGACCAAATTATTTGCCACGTGCACATGGTACCTACTTGATAGTGGGTTTACGTTCTTGATATTTTAGTCAAATGAAGCATCACCCCTAACTTCAGAGTCGTCGATAGTCGTCGTCTTTAGGTAAGTGCATGTGGAGAAATACACCGAACTGTACAATAAATGGGTGCGTGCACATGGCGAACGAGTCTTTAGCAGTTTCAAACTGCATATTTAGGTAAACGAGTAAGGCAGATGTGAGGAGTGGGTATACCGGGAGGGAACGCCCTAGAAAGACATATAGTGACCTTATAGTTGATGTTCTTCAGAAAGGTCAGGTGCGTAGTACCTACTCGCAACCGGCGTGCGTGTATGGCTAGATATGGGCTAGATATATGAACGTACATGAGGCAAAAGGAGTACCTACGAATCTAAGGATCGTAGCAGGTGATGTTCTGTAGTTTCTACCCAACCCCATGGGAAGAAGGCGTGAGTTTATGTATGTACCTATGTGTTTAGGTAAGTAGGCAACTAATTTCAATAAGAGGCAAAATTGAAACTGGAATTCAGGTCCTAAGATACAGGGGCGCCGACTCCTTGGGTGCTCGGGCTCGGGGACTCTGAAAGTCGGCGCCCTTGCTAACATTTTGTAAGTAGGTAGGTATAGAATGACCTGAACAGCTGAGTAGATGAACTTGGTAGGACCGAATTCGATCAAGACTCTCCATTCATATTTTGATTGCGTCGAAATACTCGTAGTATGATTGATTTCAATCAAGCAGCTCAACGGACTGATTAGAAGAGCCGACAGAATATTTGTTGGCATTTGACGCATTGTCCAGACCGCTGATTGATCTATTGTTAGCATTGGCTGTGTTCAGCAATCCGTAGTACCTACCTACCTACCCTACCTACAGCTTTTGGGTATAATTTAGTGCGTCGAGTATGCCAGATAATAGGAATTATGGTATAATTATAGGTATAATTCCTATTATTTGGCTTTTTATTAATTTATGTAGGTACCTATGCTTATGAATATGATTGATATTCAGACTATACTTACCTACTTACTGGGACTTTTACTCGTATTTAGTAACTTGACAGTTCGAGGCAAAATAATTTTCGTTTTTATATTAGGTACGTATCATATCAAATAAGGTATAAAAGAATTTCAATTAAAACTATAAGCACATCAATGTAGTTTCGCTAAGTAATTCTTTTTTTCAACTCATTTCCTTTTTATTGTCAAGAACTTACCTATCCCTTCAACCTTCAACTGTCAATTACTGAATAGTGAATACGATTAAAAGTCCTACTGTACGTAGGTACGTAGTATCGTAGTAGTAGTGTGTAGTAGGTAATAGTGTCGTGTGTGTCGTAGTATACGTAGATCACTATCCAACAATAACTCCTCATATCCTGAACGTAGGTACCTACCTATGCATCTTTGGTGCAAGTGGTACCAATATTGCTAATCTACTTGCTTTTCACATAATAGGTCTTTACCTATGAAATTGCCGTTTTGTATGAAAAAATTTAAACGAATTTTTTTCATGCATTTTTTATTTGTATTAATCGAAGTAATCACCCATGCAATCAATGCATCTTTGCCAACGCAGTGGCAGTTTATTGATGCCCTTCTTAAAGAAATCAGCTGGACGGGAGGCAACAAATTCTTCAAAGGCATTTTGTACTGCCTCTCGGGTATTGAATTTTTTTCCCGCCAAGAAGTTATCCAAATTCTGGAAAAAGTAGTAGTCTGTAGGCGCAAGGTCGGATGAGCTTCCAACCCCAGTTCTTGCAACTTGGAGACCGTCTGCTGTGCAGTATGCGCGTTGTCGTGCAGGAGCAGCGGAGACGAGCGATTGACCAATGCTGGTTGGAGATGTGCCAGCTTCTTCATCATTGTGTCAGTTCTTCACAGTACACACTGAAGTAATGCTCACCCCGTTTGGTAAGAAGCTGTGATGAATCACACCGGCGCTGGACCACCAAACAGTGACCATCACTTTGCTAGGGGTAAGTTTTCGTTTAGGGCATTGTTTAGGTGCTGAACCAGGATCCAACCAACTTGCTGAACGCTTGCCGTTATCAAACAGAATCCATTTTTCATCGCAGGTAACAATGCGGTTCAAAATTCCTACATTTGTGTGTCTGTTGAGCAGTGCAAGGCACGTCTCGACGCGTATTTCGCGCTGGCGATCATTGAGTTCGTGGGGCACCCATTTTTCAAGCTTTTTTACCTTGCCAATTTGACGCAAATGGACCAATATTGTTTTGACGCTAACGTCGAAAGCTGCTGCTAATTCAGCCGTAGATTGTGTATCATCAGCTTCCACAATCGCCTTTAATTCGTCATTGTCGACCAAAGTCTTCGGACGACCGCGAGGTTCATTTTTCAGGTCGAAATTTCCAGAACGGAAGCGAGCAAACCAATAACAAGTGGTGCGTTGGTTTGTAGTGTTAGCTCCGTAAACGTCGTTGATGTTGCGTGCCGCTTGTGACGCGTTGCTGCCACGACCGTACTCATATTCCATAATTACTCGAATTTTTAACGTATCCATGATGACGAAAAAGATTGAAATGCGATGAAAATGTAACACTAATCAATAAACAAATGACTACTTTTGGAAAAAAAAATCCATGTTTTTAAAATAAAATTAATGTGAAATTAGAATTCTTAGCCAAACAAAAATTATTTTGATTTGAAATGGCCAGTAGGTACTGCAGAACGGCAATTTCATTGGTAAAGACCTAATATTAGTATTGTGTTTCTAGGTTAATTATTGTAATTGGTGTATAACCGTTTTAATTAACTATAAATACACTTCTGGACACATCTACTGGCCCACCTTAGAGTTTAGGTTTCGATGGCCCCTACCGAAATATGATTGCTAGATTGAACAAAAACTGTTGATGCAGTTTTAAACCTGATACATTTTACCATCTTTTTCGATCGTATTGTTTTAAATTTGAATTCAGAATACCATACGACATGGAGCTACGCCTAACAAGTCGGATATGCGCCTTGTTAAAGGCAATTGATTTTTGAATAAAAAACATGTTTTATCAAATAAAGGTTTAATTTAATAACGCGTGTTGCCTCCATGGGCATCTACCACAGCTCTCATACAATTAGGCATAGAGTTTATCAACCGCTCTATGAAATTTTGAGGGATCATCTCCCATTCCACTTCTATGGCAGTTTTCAACTCCTGCATCGTCTGGGCAACTGGCTGACGAGCCCTAACACGTCTTTTTAGCTCGTCCCACATGTGCTCAATGGGGTTCATGTCTGGGCTTCTGGCTGGCCAGTCCATAACTGTGATGTTCACATCCCGAAGATATTCCCTGACGATGCCGGCCGCATGGGCTCTTGCATTATCATGCATAAAAAGGAAATTTGGGCCCACATAGTCCGCGTATGGTATCACGTGAGGTTCTAAGCACTCACGAATGTACCTTTCAGCATTTAATGTTGGCAGCCGTGGTCCTGTAACAACCTCAAGTTGAGTTTTGCCGCTCGCGGATATACCGCCCCAGACAGTCCATGAGCCACCGCCATAAGCAACCCTCTCTTCAAAGCAGCATTGTGCGAAACGCTCTCCCTTACATCGGTAGACCTTCTTCCTTCCATCATTGCCATGTAACACAATTTTAGACTCATCAGAAAAGAGTACACGGCTCCAATCTTGCTGTGTACAATTTAAATGACTGCGTGCGAAATGAAGGCGCGCTGTTCGGTGGGCTCGCGTTAGTTTGAGGCCATTAGCTAGCTTGTGTGGTACCATATCGCGTTCTTTTAACCTTCTCCGAAAAGTTCGAGCGCTCACAGATACTCCGTGGAAGTCGCGAAGTTGGTTTTGTATCTCAATGGAGGTAAGGTGACGATTTCTCAAGCTGGTCGTCACGATGAATCGATCCTGCCTTTCAGTTGTGACCCGAGATCGTGGCCTTCCTTGGCGACGAACAAAGCCGCCAGTCTCTAGGTACCTCCGATAAACATTTCGGACCGCAGATCGACTTAAATTAAGTTGAGCACTCACGTTTCTTTGGCTGTGTCCGGCCTGAATAAGTGCCACAGCTTGGGCGGCGACTTCAGGTGAAGTATCCATAGATTATTGATAGAACCTCACCTTAATGTTAAGAATAAGTAATGTTTGTTGCAAAACCAAAGATATCAATCACTTTTTCAAGAATTAAATCCAAGTAAACCAATAAAACCAAGTTTTCTTAGTATTCGATTGTTTGATATCAACAAACAGGCTCCAAATTATCTTTTGTTTCTTTAAATTCTGTGTTCGAAATTCAAAAAAAGACTATTGAATGAAATTATGAATGTGCCAGGTTCAAAACTGCATAAAAACTTTTTGCTCGACCTAATATAAAATTTTAGCTAGGACCAAACGAAACTGAAAATACAAGGTGGGCCAAAAGATGTGTCCAGAAGTGTAAATGTTAGTAAATCACAAGATCAAAACTCATCAACACGGTTTTAGATGGTCGTTCTATTCCGACTAATTTTACTTCTTTTAACTCGGATTTATCAAAAGACATTGATGGAGGATATCAGGTTAATGCAATTTAGGTACCTACCTACCTTTACAGACTTTTGCAGTGCTTTTGATAAGGTCGTCAATTATTTATTACTAGCTTATATGCCAGCGGCTTCGCCCGCGTGGATGTCGGAAAACATCCCATGGGAACATACTACCGGGAATTCCTTCCTCATTCCTTGTATACATTATAAAGGGAACCTCAGTGCAAAATTTCAGCTTTCTAGGTCCAAGGGTTTCGGCTGGGCGTTGATGAGTCAGTCAATCAGTCAGTCAGACAGGACTTCTCTTTTTATTTATATAGACTAGCTTTTGGCAGCGGCTTCGCCCGCGTGGATGTCAAAAATATACAAGGGGAACAAAAGTCCTTCTTTATTCCTTGTTTAGATATAAACGGAACCTCCTGTGCAAAAATTCAGCTTCATAGATCGAAGAGTTTGGGCTGATGAGTCAGTCAGTCAGTCAGGACTTTTCTTTTAAATATTGAGATAGCTTCTGCCCGCGACTTCGTTTGCGTGAAATTTCTTGATCCCCAGACCCACTCCGTCGAATCGCATTGCCTGACCGCGCTTACTTCGTTTTCGCTCAGCGTTGTTTCTGACTTTTTTTCTTTTTGCTCGGCACTTAAAGAGTCCTAGAAAGATGTTAAATATGCCTATAGCCTTTCTTAAGAATTGGGCTATCAAATGCAAAAATAATTATTAAAGTCAGCCTGGTAGTTCCAGAGATTAGCGCGTGCAAACAAACAAAGAAAAGTGTGTGTCAGCTCCGAGGAACGACTGGAGTTTACTCCTGTTTTTTGTGCCATCCCGAGTTCCCGACTTCCTATTTTTCAGTAATTTCTGTCGGGCTGTATTTCTTCAATGCACCAATGCTATACAAAAAGCAATTTTAAGGCAGTCGTCAGTGTTATGGCACTCGTCACCCCCCCCCCCCCTCTTACCCCACCCCCTCTCCCTCTAACCCTCTCATCCTCCTCCCCATCCCACCCCTTTCAGCTTCCCCTATCATCCCCTCTCACGCCCTCCCCATCCCCCTCTCCCTCTCACCACCCCCTCATCACATCCTTTTCCCGCTAACCTCCCCCTTGCCCTTTCACTCCCTCTCACACCCTCTTCACCGCTTTCCCCTCCCACACTCCCCTCGCCAACTCTTCCACTCCCTCTCACCCCCCCCCTCCATACCCCCCACTCACTACACCCTCCTACCCCCTCCACCTCTACCCGCTAACCAATCAATCAGTCAAAAGTCTCAAGTCAATCTCTCTTCAATGAATCAGTGCTATACAAAAAGCAACTTTAAGGTGTAAAGGCAGTCGTATCCCCCACCAATCATTCCCCTCTCACTCCTCCCCTCTCCCTCTAACCACCCCTCTCACCCTTCCTCTCCCTCTAACACCTCTCTCTTTCCCACCCCCACACCACCCCCTTACCCTCCCCATCCCCCTCTCTATCTTAAAACTCAAACTCAAAACTCAAACTCAAAGCATTTATTTCAAATAAACCAATTACAGGCACTTTTGAATTGTCAATGGGTCGGTCAGTCAGAAAGATGAAGCTAGTTGCCCATTCCAAAGCGTAGTAGATCCCTATGGAGAAGAACGGGCAAGAAACTCCACGGACACTCTTTTAAATCATAATATTTTTACAAAATATTGGTTACATCGTTCAAGTTGAAAATATACATGTGAGAACAATGTAGAAAGACGTGCACGTTAAAAAGCGTCCGTAATAAAAAGATAATAACTAAAACAACTAAATTAAATATTAAAATTAAAAATAAGCCATGGCAGCTAAGAGACGACCAGTCCCAACTGACGGCGCCCGTTCACGAACCCCTCATCACATCCCCTTCACCGGTTTCCCTTCCCCGTCTACCCTCACCAAATTCTCCCGTCCCCCACTCCCCCTCTTCACCTGCATCCCCCTCATTACACCCACCTATCGCTCTCCCCTAACCACACCCTCCCCTTCCCCCTTTCCCTCCTCAATACCCTCACCTCTTCCTCCCCCTTTCTACCCTTCCCTCTGGGGGAAAAACTATTCATAACAAACTTTATTACTTGCTTAGGCAAGTATTTGCCAAGTTTCAAGTTAATTAACCAAATGAATAAGATTTTTCATATTAACTATATTCCCTGTTTTCACCCGCACAGAGGTGGAATTGAAAAAAACAACCGTTTAGGATATTTCCGTAACTTGACTGAAAGATTATTTACACCAATTTTCGATTTAATCAAGCCCCGCAGAAAAACCTGCCCTATAAAATTGACTACTCCTCTTCACCCCCTTAGTGGTTGAATTTTGGAAAACCCTGATACACTACGTTATTCTTCATTTTTAGTGTCAAGTATAAATACTGAATTTCAAGTTAATCGGACCGCGCGTTAAAATTACTCCATTCAAACTTTGACGCCCCCCAATCCCTCTTTAGGGGGTAGTTTAGGAAAACTAAAAATGAAAAACTTTATAATTTACTTAGATAAATATTCGTGCTATGTTTCAACTCTATTAACACAAGGAATAAAATTTTTCATACAAACTTTGGACCCCCGTTTCACTCCCTTAGAGGGTGAATTTTGAAAAATCCTTTCTTAGTGCACCCCTAGACCTCATAAGGAACCTACGTGCCAAAGTTGGAATCTCTAGACCCAGCGGTTTGGGCTGTGCGTTGATATGTCAGTCAGTCAGTCAGTTTCTTCTTTTATATATTTAGATTACAGGAGCTGGAATGTTATGGTAAAAAGGGAACCATGGACCTGTCCATGGTTCCCTTTTTGGCTGGTTCATACAATATTTGAGCAAATTATTTCAGTCGGAGGTTATGAGTCTAGTAGGTAGACACTTAAGCAAGTGATTATGATGCTAGGGAAAAATATTGGAAAAATTAAAAGAAAACTTATTAAATCAACTATTCATCATTTATTGTATTTAACATGGACTCAACATACCTACAGACATTCAGGTTAACAAAATATAAACAAAAACCTATGGTTTGTATCTAAACAATACCTACATTTTATTTATATTTATTTAGGAGTCTTATCATGAACTCATTGTCTTGCCAGTGAGCGCTTCTGATTAACTGTCCTGTAAATTAGAAACAACTCGACATTTTATAAATAATTTTAAACGCATTATCAACAAAAATGAAACAAATGATACTACCTAGTTCATACAACGTGTCGTTTTGCATCCTCGTCAAATTTAAGGGTGTGGTATAGACCATCAAACTGAACAACTTTCTCCATGACACCAACATCGTAATCGCGAAAAAATAATCAACCGTCCCTTATATTTGCGTCGAGTAGCTATTGAAGTTTTCTATGGGACAGTTGAAATTATTTTCGCGTTTACGATGTTGGTCCTATGAAGAAAGTTGTTCGGTTTGATGTTCTGTATCACACCCTGAAATTTGACGAGGATGCAATACGACACGTTGTAGATGCAACGAATAGTGATTTGACCGAATACCGAATACCGAAGGTTATAAAGTTTCTTTGAAAATACCTTTCGTCGCCTTGCAGTAGTTTGCAGGCAGGTTTGCAAGCAGGTGTTTGTGTTCGAAGAAAAGCGCAGTCGTCTGTTACCAACCTTATTTTTATTTACCATAATCTGCCTTTGATTAATTTTAAATATTAAATAGCCGAGTATTCGGTAGTATTTGGCCGAATACCGAATAGTTGCCGAATATTCGTTGCATCTCTAATTTATATTAAGACTCCTGCAACCTAATTGCATACCACACTATGCCTTTTATATTTGGACAATTCAACAATAGCAGTGGATTATGGCTCCCCATTCCCCTTGAAAATGAAAAGGCTTTGTGATAGTGAGTTCAGGTGGATCCGCAGTGGTAGCCAGCGAAATTCAAATTTTCTTGCATATTTTTTGCAATTTGCAGGTCAGTGTCAGGTTGTATCTTGATCAAAACATGATTTGAAACAATAACAAATATGTATTTACATAATTATAACCATATGAATCATCAATACATCTCTCTAAGTTAGATTTGCCATGTTTCGATCTGATTTCAAAAATCAGAATGAAACACGGCAAACAGATTCATGTTTTGATCAAGATACAACCTGTCACTGACCTGCAAATTGTAAAAAACAAAAAAAAAATGAATTTCGCGGGCTACCACCGCGGATTTACCTTAAGCAATTGGGGTGTCGACTCTTTCATAATTTTACTGCATTTCATTCACACAATCGCAAAACAACTATGTACAAACCAAAAATCTAATAACAAGCTACTTTTAATGTTTTGTGTCAAATGCCTTAGTAGTACTTTGGTAGTACTAAATACTAGTAAATACTATACAATTATTTTCTTCTGACGTGGTCCCAATTGCGGTCGGTTGAACTGGAAAGGACCCCGTGATTGCCCCCGTTGCTGTGACTGATCCATGGGTTTTTGTTTTTGTATCTCAGAGTTGAGTAGCTGATCCAGGGACTAAAATTGAAAGGAAAATAATATATTTTGTTACAATAAATATTAGCATTAAGTCTAACTAGTATATTTAGCTCCCTCTAATAAATGCAATTGCTACATTTAAGATTGATGCTTACATTATTACTATCAATAAGCCCTCTATCTTTCAAAGCTTTCTCAATGTCCTCAAATTCTTTTTGCACATCTTTATTTTTACTTTTTTCTACAGCTTGTCGTACTCTTATGACCTGAAAAAATATTTATCTCATTTTAGGATTAAACTTTAGATTTAAATAAAAATAAATAAAGAGTAACATACAGTTTCTTCAAAGAATGTGTGTTTATCCTTTTGCATAGGGCTTTCAATGTCCAAGACTGTCCTTAATATCGGCAATGAATCTTCCACTCTGCCCATATCTGCTAATGCCATAGCCTGTCCAAGATAAAAACATCAATATCTTTAAAGGAATGTAAATAATTTACTATTGCATGATGTGAACCTACCTTTATATTCCTAATAGTAACATAATGCTGTTTTTGCGACGATATTGATTCCATGGCTATGTGTGGAGCTCCTTGTTTCAAAGCCAAAGCTATAAATAAAAAATTAAAAAATAATACCTTGTACTAACATGTTACATAAATTAATATGTATTTCTAAAATGTACAAACCAGCAAAAAATGTACATGCTCTTCTGACTGGCACACTCCCAGCGCTGGCCATATCAGACCATAGTTTTGATGCATACTCTAAACTCTTTGGTGTGTTCTGAAATTGAAAATGTCATGCTATTATTTATGGTTGCATTCTTATTAGTTGTAACAATACTGCATAAATCATTTTATCATATTAACTAATACATACAAGAATGAAGTGTTTACAAGAATGATTACTATGGTCTGTTACAAAAGTATGTGATGAAAATGTAAATAAATGGATCAGAAAACGTATAATGTGGATGCCAAAGTAATGCACTTACAAATTGATTGCTTTGATTTGATTATTTTAATACTTAATCCTTTAATTCTAATTTGATTTCACCAAGACATTATTTGACAATGTTTTTATTTTATTTGATATTATTTTCTTTAAAATGTAAATTTTTGTTGATGATTTTTCAATTACAATTTAATTTTGTTATTTTATTTATTTATCATCCTTACAGCTATCATTACAGGCCTTAACCTAATGCAACAGTGTAGTCATCAACTTATTATGTAACCTTTTATGCCTAACAATAAATAATATTTTTTTACCTCGCATAACTAACTACATTTAATAAAACTCTTGCGAATTCACTCAAAGAGCATGAAAAAATATCCAGTCTCTCATGGACTTTGTTCACCACCTGGATTGTTTGGGTGTTATTCAAACAACAGTTGTTTAAAAAAATGGTTTGTGGTGGTGGTGGTTTGAACCTTCTAAATAAAGATGAATATGATACCAATAGTAGTTTAATAGTGAGCAATTGCTTAAGAATTTAACCTGAACAGGATTTCTTTACAATTTCATCAGATACTTTTAAATAGAATTTGACTGCCAGCTCAATTAAGAAAATCTCATAAACCTTGTAGCATGGACTACAATAGACTTGTTGTTGCATAGAGAATCACACTTCCAAAAACACAGCTTTTATTTTATTCTATTTTTAATTTATCCCATCACAAGTATCTTCGGATTACTTTCTGGGAAACCCCGGCAACTTAATTGTATGGATTTAAGATAATAAACACATATGATACTCACTTGTTTATAGCAAGCTGCCAGTATCATTACCACAGAATATTTAGGGAACTTGCTCATGTTAATTTGTTTCTGTTGTACCCTGTCAAATATTTTGTACATCTCATCATACATCTCATGACTATACAATAGGTCAAGCAGAATGTGGTAAGATACATGCTGGTCAAAGAAACCATCATTCTTTGGGTCATAGAAGCACTGGAATAGAATTATATAAAGGTTACAAAAAAACATTAGCTACGATTCTGTGAATCTTAACAAAATATTATGTTGTGGTGTTTCAATAAATAACTGTTCTATTTATCATAAAACTAGCTTTTGCCCGCAGCTTCGCCTCCATGGAGTTCAGAAATTATTCCACAGGATTGTACTACCAGGATAAAAAGTTCCCTATGTCCTAATCCAGGTTATGGTCTACCCATGTGCCAAATTTCATCAAACTCATTTCATCCGTTTTAGCGTGAAAGCATAACAAACAAACCAACTCAGTTTCGAATTTATAATAGAAAATTGATTATAATAAGTTATTCCTAAAATCTGTATATTTTACCTCTAGTGCTTCTTTTGGAGCATCCAAGAAATGGAACATTCTCATTACAACTGGTCCAAAGACATAGGACCCAAATCTTAGCTCTGTGTTCTGAGAATTGAACCTGAAATACAATTTGAGAGCAGTTAGTTTTAGACTTTGAGGGACACTATGAGACTTATTTGAAGTTTTGTTTTTATTATGCCTGTATGCATTCAGTGTCCCGGAATGTGTTGATATGGTTTACAAGATATTGTATTATATTTTCTTGATTGGTATGTATTTAACCTTTTAACCGCCAGACAATCCTGCAAAAAAATGTGCCCCTAGCGCCAATCACGTATTTTCAAGGTCAACTATAGTGATGTGGACCAATCCCTGTAGCAAACAAGATTTGAAAGGTTAAAATTACACGTTTTTACAAAAATCTAATGTTTTTTAATTCATTACCCTCACAACAACAATTAGATTAAAATTACCCACATCAAAAACCTATAACCATGTACATAGACACTACCAAAGCCAAGACAGAGTTTAGTTCATAATTCTACAAAATTCGGCTTTTGGAATCCCTATTGTTGCATTTATACAACCCCGGCGCTAACATTTAGAGATAAACAAGAGCGTAGATAGTGCGGGGACAAGTGAAATTATTTCCGGTTATCGACTTTATTACTCAAACTATGAATATATTCAATTTGTGTATAACAAAGGGTAGAATGTATTAAAAGTTTTCCTATTTAAAAAAAATCTTAATTTATGGTCGATGACAGGGCATTTAATTGTCATGGCTTTAACGGACATTGCTTTGCGAGTCTCCGAAATGGCAAATGCAGGTATGTGTTAATTTTGTTATTTTAATTAATTAAAATTTGTTAAAGCTAATTAATTTTCTTAATTATTTGTGTTAAACCGTGAAACACCGCGAGTACGCCGGCGACCTCACACCTATTGTTCTTTAATTGTGTCTGTAATGACGGTACCTACTCGAAAGGTTAATTTTCTTATTTATATTTAATTATATGTGCTTTATGCCATCTAAACGTAAATACTTAAAATATTATGTGTAGTAAATTTTTACTTTCTACAAAACTAATAATAATAATAATTCGCAATATTTTTACAGATTCCAAACGTGCGAGAATGGAATTAAATGACGATGAAAATACCCAGGATTTGTTTGAAAAACATGTTCAGGCAGAGGCCTCAAGGAAAACCAGTATTGGTGGTGCACCGAACGCAAGGCCACAATGTGAGATATGTACAACATTTGGTGCAGACCAAAGAAACGAGCATTTCACACTTCTAATTCTTGAAGAGTTAAAGTATATAGCTCCGTGTATGCGTAGCCGAGTTTATATAAAAATTTTAAACTTTTTAAATACAATAAAAAGTTGTCACACTGGAGATATTGATTTAACGGAAACCGAAAAAAATTAACATAATTACATACATGACATACCAATAAATTAAGAAAAATAAAATAAAACACTTTGATTATTAAATCATGGATTTTATTTTACATATTACCACCTCTAGGTTTTCTGTGAAATTCTGTAATGCAATTCTCTAAACACAAATAGGTGTTACACTGTTTGCACATATATCTTGTATATTTTGTTTTTTTTTTTCAGAGCGCAAACTCTGCAACGCTGCCTTTTCTTATTTGGTATGGTCACAGGAAAATGTTTGAGAACATAATTTGGTAAAAAGCGACAGGGATCATTCTGAACGCCACGCGATGTCGAAGGCACCGGTTCATAATCGTGTATTTTGTTTTTATTAATGATTTGCCGTATAACTGCCAGCTGAAATTCATTAAATGGTTTTTTGGGACAGTCATTAATTTTTTTGTATGTATAGAATGCATTCAACATAGACATGTCGATTATACGAAGGGCTAGTTTGAAGTACCATCGCCTCGTCTTCCTTATGCACGATAAAGTACTCATCATCATATCTGCGGTGTCGACCACTCCCATGTTGTTATTATAATCAATTACACATTCAGGTTTTAATTTTGGCAGACCAGTAGCTCTGTCTTCCTTATTCGAAGGTAATATTTTAGCATCGTGCATGGTGCTAATCATGGTTACAGCTTTTTTATCCTGCCATTTTAAAGTCATTAAAGGAGGAGAATAGTAAGCATCCACTTCTCCTTTAGACAACTTCTTAAATTTAGGCATGCCTTTTCTATTTTTCTTAACTGTACCGCATGCATATATACCGTTATCTTTCAAATAAAGGAATAACTTTGGACTCGAGTACCAGTTATCCACAAAAAGTTGTCTGTTCGTGTTAAAGTATTCCTTAAGGAGAGCAACCACCACCGACCCGCTGACACCCAAATCAGAAATCTGCTCAATATCCGTTTCCGATCCACAATAGACTATAAAGTCCAGTACATATCTTGTTTCCACATCGCACAATACGAACAGTTTGATTCCAAAGCGATTTCTCTTTTTAGGCAAGTACTGCTTGAATACAAGACGGCCTTTGAAAGGGACAATACTCTCGTCGATACATAATTTCTGGTGCGGTGTTAAACTGCTTTTAAATTTGTCCCGTGCATGATTGATTACAAATTGCAGTTTATGTAATCTTGGCAATCCGGTGCCGTCGGAAAAAACATCAGTGAAATGCATCATAGCCAAAATTAAACAATATTTATTTCTGCTCATGGTCTTTTGAAAGATTGGGGAACTCAGCAGTGGATCCGTGGACCAATGTTCTTCAATGGATACCCTTTTGTTCCTGGTAAATAACATTGTTACCGCAAAGAACAAATAAATGTCTTTCGCGTCAACGTCACGCCAACCTCGGGTTCTCGAATGTTCTCGTATTTCGACACGCCGAACGTAAAATTGGTAATACCTGTTAGTACACCTCACTATCTCAGCCACCAAACCCTCATCGACAAAGTATTCGAAAAATTCTAGTTCATTAGAATCTGTCGAAAGGTTTATTTCTGATGAAAAACCAGCAAGAAAATCATTAAATGGTTGTATGATTGGCGACGTTTCCTCCGCAGTCCAAAGGATTTCACTGTCACCGCTTCCCTAAAAAAAACAAAAAACAATATGTAGGGAGTTGGAAAAAACAAAAGGTATTGCATTTTTAGAATTATAAGAATAAATCAAATTTGTATACATACCTCCTCTTCTTCTAACTCAATATCGGGCACAAATTCTTCTACATCTTCCTCGAAACCTTCTAAAATCCTTATTAATTCCTCTGCACTCGACATTTTGCGATTCAAACACAGCCACAATACCCATTGAAATAAATTAGGTACCCACTAATTCATTAATATTTTTTAACAAATAAAACAGATGTACCCTCACTATTATCATTATGAGTTCGCTTATGACGTCACAAGCGGTTGCATATATACAACTCCGGCGCTGGACTTCTTTGATAACATTACAAGTGCTAGGGTTGTTACTAAAATACGATTTAGTAAAAACCGTCGCTACAATTGTAATATGAATCTACGAAGTTTTAGATGTTATAGTTAGAAATAGAATCAAACAGCAACAAGCATTGAATTACTTTCTAATTCTGAATGCCTAACGTATTTGTATGTTATTTGAATAAACTAAAGTTGGCGTTAATGACCAATAAATAAATTTATGTGTTACATCACTACTGTTGTATTTATACAACTCTGGCGGTACAGGTTAAAGTCACACCTGCATTTTGCGATGAGTTTTATTCGTGTTTTTCACCATTAATTTGGCGCTCAGCATCAGTTATTTTAGGGAAAATGAAAGAAATTCCTTAAATGGCAAAGGTGGTCTTTATAATTATTATGAAAATGCTGCTACGTAAATAAAAATACGCTTGAAAATCACTTCGTAGACTTTAGTTGCGAATTTACAACTGTGGCACCAGGGGCTCAAAAATAATAAGTTGCTTATTATACAACTGCGGCGGTTAAAAGGTTAAAAACTATTCAACGTTATTCTGGGAACCAGAAATACTCAACGGATACAAAAAAAGTACCTTTTTTTTTCAAATTAAAATAATGGATGACACAAAACAAAACAAAACAAATTAAAAGTATTGTAGAGACAGAAAAAAATCATTTCTGATCAGACATTTTTTCCCCCATAATTAAGATATATTCAAATAACTAACACTGTTGTGCATCGCATAATACAAGATGTTTCTTACTTTTGAATCATACTCAAAATGAGTTTCAAGTCAGTGGGCTCTGCTAAGTGTACCATATTTTTCAAGTCTTCCGTAAATATCATATTTTCTTGGGATGCCGCGAATTCATTCATCTTAGTTCTGAATTTGTCGGAATAACTGCTGAATTGCTCCTTGGCTCTTTTTCTCGTTTGTAAGAAGCCATCGATTCCTAACGCGGCAGGCGAATAGAGGTTTTTGACTGGAAATAAAAGATAAAAGCTTCAATACCACAAATTAGTGTTTGTTTATTTAATTTCTTGGTCCCTCTGAACACACATGCCGGAAAATTATTTAGACCAGAAAAATAAAGTACTGAAAGACAAATCTTCAAAAATTTGAATAAAATCACAAACCTTGAGTCACGTAAACGCCTCTAGATGGTGCTATTAAACGTACATTTAAATATAAACTAGTTCTTACAAGGGAATTAGCTATTAAAGACATTTTATTATAAAAATTAAAAACCCGATGTTTTTTAGGTTAAGTTAAAGACAAGCAAAGCAAGAGTGGGGGACCAGAGGGGGGCTGGCTGGGGGGAACTTTTGTTTATGGTTATTTTGACAGTTGACACTGACAGCAAAGGTGAGTCCACTGCTGACCAACACTAAAAGGTGGGTGGACATGGAATGAAACCGGAACTACAATTACTGGCCGTAAGCCGACGTTCGCACGGACGTAAAATAATCGCGGTGGGATTTTAGCGTGCACTGGATTTTCAACTCTTGAGTGTTGAGCCGAGCATTGAGAATCCAACCTAACAACAACAGAGAAATTTTCCCAATCAACCTTGAACCTAATGTTTTAGCGATAAAGATGATATCTATTGATGAAATTTGACTGATTATAGTAGCTAGATGTGCTGGCGTCTGTACTTACATAATTTTAACTACAAAAATCATCAATACATCTTTATATTAGGTTGGGGAAAAAGTCTTTTCGCATTATAGTATGTATGAACTTAAAATAAAATCTCTTTGGCTATACTATTTGTATCTGGCTGGTTTTGGTATCATTGAAAGTTTAAATTTTAAAGGACATAATTCCAAATTCAAATTAGGAAAATGTGTGATTTTCATTTGTTTTTCGTACTGTCAAGATGAGTGAATCTAATGAAGAAATTCGATACATTTTAAAATTTTACTACAAAAAAGGTAAAAATGCAACGCAAGCCGCGAAAAAAAATTGCGATGTTTATGGACCCAGTGCAGTGTCTGTGAGAGTAGCATAAATTTGGTTTAAGCGTTTTCAATCCGGAAATGTTGATGTCAAAGATGCACGTCGCTCTGGTCGCCCTATTACGGATAAAATGGATGCCATTTTTGAAAAAGTGGAGCAAGATCGGCATATCAGTAGTTACGACATAGCTGAAGAACCGGGAATTGACCACAAAACAGTTTTGGCGCATTTGAAAAAAACTGGGTACACAAAAAGCTTGATATTTGGGTACCTCACGAGCTCACTGAAAGAAACCTAATGAACCGTGTACTCATTTGCGATTCTTTATTACGACGTAATGAAACCGAACCATTTTTGAAGAAGCTGATAACTGGTGATGAAAAATGGATCACGTACGACAAGAACGTGCGAAAAAGGTCGTGGTCAAAGGCCGGTCAAGCTTCACAGACTGTGGCGAAACCCGGGTTAACTCGCAACAAGGTGATGCTGTGTGTGTGGTGGGATTGGAAGGGCATTATTCATTATGAGCTGTTATCACCAGGCAGGACCATCGATTCTGAACTCTACTGCTAACAACTGATGAGATTAAAGCAAGAAGTTGAGAGAAAGTGGCCGGAATTAATCAACAGAAGGGGTGTGGTTTTTCATCATGATAACGCTAGACCTCACACATGTTTAGCCACTCAGCAAAAATTAAGAGAGTTTGGCTGGGAGGTGTTAATGCATCCGCCGTATAGTCCTGACCTTGGACCTTCAGATTTCCACCTGTTTCGGTCGCTTCAGAATTCTTTAGGCAGTGTCAGGTTAACATCACGAGAGGACTGCCAAAACCACTTGTCGCGGTATTTTGATCAGAAGTCCCAAAATTTCTATAGCAATGGGATCATGTCCCTACCTACAAGATGGCAAAAAGTTATCGAACAAAATGGTACCTACATACTTTAGATAAATGTAAATAATGTATATTAAAAAATGTTTTGAATTTTCTTAAAAAATGCGAAGAAACTTTTTCCCCAACCTATTATGTTAGATTTCCTGCAGATTCGTCTAATTTTCGAAATCAGACCAATCCGCAGGAAATATAACTTAAACAAATATATTGATGATTTTTGTAGTTAAAATTATGTAATTACATATTTTTTATTGTCGCGTACCATATTTTAATCAAGATAAAATCTGACACTGCCCTGCATATTACAAAAAACGTAATAAAATTCGAATTTCGCGGGCTACCTCAGCACATCCCGCTTAAGTTAGTTTCAAATTGCTTGGCATCTATTCTCATTAAAAAATCCCAAAGAATAAATTCAGTTTAGAGCTTGGGCCACATTTACTGAATGAGTACTGACTACAATCCGCGGCAGTGGCCTGGCCTGCCACATATAAAATGATACACACGGCAAGAGGCGGATGTGCTCTAAGGCACATAAGGCCTAGGGCGGCCAGATATTAGGGGTGGCCAATCAGACAAAAAACTGATGTAACAAGAAATAACTGAAAGTACCTAAATATTCTAAAGACTCGGGCCGCACTGCACCGCAACGTGTCACAATAATCTTCCTAAAACACTCGTATAAATACAGGGTTACTGATTATTGACCAATACCCTCTTAAGGGGTCCCTGTACTCAATGACGTATATTCACTGTTCTCATCATTATGAACAACTTTTACTATGGAACCCAACCTGAAATCGCGAAAATAAAATCTGTAGCTCGATTTCGATAAAAGTTGGCAATACAGTAAATTCATTATGCAGTCTATAAGATGGGTGCTGAGAAAGGGGCGGCTGGCACCTATTTTTACTACATGGCCTGGGGCCTAGAGCGGCCAAGACTGCAAATCCGCCTCTGCACATGGCTATTACACATAAAGTTAAATATTTCCAGTTTACGCTGACCTCTCATTGTAAGGAAATCCTATACAATGCAAAATCGGCTTAAGGGGGATGCGCTGCGGTAGCCCGCGAAATTCAATTTTTTTCGGGTTTTTTACAATTCACATGTCCATGTCAGGTTGTATCTTGATCAAAATATGATACACGGGAATAAAACATGTGTATTTGTATAATTTTAACCATGAAAATCATCAATACATCTCTCTAAGTTAGATTTCGTATAGATTCGTCGAACGAACGAAATCTAACGACTCTGCACGAAATTTAACTGATAAATATGTATTAATGATTTTTATGATTAAAATTATGTAAATACATATGTTTTATTCCCGCGTAACATATTTTGATCAAGATATAACCTGACATGGACCTGCAAAACAGCAGGCTACCACAGGGTATCCTCCTTAACGGCGTGCGTGCGTACTCTATGGCCCGTACGTACGCACTTGTGGCCCAACCCTTGTTTGCAGAGAAACCAGATTCTCTCGAAGAGACCAACGAGAATATAATTGAAAGCAAAAAAAAAAAAAAAAAAAAGTGACGTAACAATACAAATGGAGGTGTTTACGTGAAAATGTAAATTTTTGATTTTACCATTTCATTGATTTTGTTTGTTAGCGTAACTTCAATTAAAATTAGCGTCATCATAGTGAAAGACTTTCAAGTTATTGAATTTCTAAAACTGAAGATCTGTGTGAAATAATTTGCAGATGATAATAATTTTAGTGTGACACGAAATGTAACGATGAATTTATTGATTTGATGAATCATCTTGAAGAATTAGACCGTTTTTGTACTATTCAAGAAGTTGTGAAAGTTAACAATAAATTGTGTAACGCAAGAAACCACATGACAATTAGGTACTACCGAAAGGTTTCCTGTGTTACACAACTTTCCATCTTGCCTTACAACTTACAGTATTCATAACATGAACGTCACGGTTTTTTTACCATATAACATTTAATTCAAAAGCTTAATATATTTCTGAGAGAAGAATTACATTAAAGTAATTCAAAATACGAGTGACATTCTCATAATCTGTAATAATTTTATGTTAGCAAGCTGATCAAATGTATAATTTCCAAATTTTTATTTCATGCTATGAATACTGTTTTAATAAACCAATTTATTCTTAATATCCACATGTTTGCTAAAACAAACATGTTTATTATTAAGAATCAAAAGTAATTGCAGGCGTGTATTGTGTATTCAAAAAACTTGTAAAAATTGTATTGGTGTAATAATTGTGTATTTCACTAATTAGCACAATTTTTTCTAGCTAGCACATAGACATTATGATTTGAAGTCCATAACAAGTAAATAGTCATGGACGGAAGTGTTAAGTGACACATTGATCACAGGACTTGTGACGGACAATATAATATGATGGACAATATAAATTGAGATGAGAGGTCAACAATCAACATGAAAAGTATTGACGACTGAGTAATGTTGGACCTGATGATAGTGGCAGGGTGGAAATGTAATCAAAGATATAGTTAACAATACTTATGTCTAGATGCGCAAGCAGTCAACTTCATGAGGGTTGTGAAATATCCTTCTTACCCTCTTTCTTCATAATAATAACCAGGGTCATTGAACAACTTTCATGAAAGTGACACAAGGCTCATGCTTTTAATACACAAATGTATTTTTTATTATATATATCCCATCTACTTCAAACCTTTTTTATTGAATGTTGGCTTCAGTAGTTCTAATATAATTTGTTAAGATTAATAATGATATTGTATCTTTACAGATAAGTGGTGCTGTTCTTACAGAATTTATAAAGTGCTAATTAAATCATTAGGAGTTGTAATGGCTGACAGTTACAGCAGACATTCTCAAAGCAAATCAACAAGATATCAACAAAAAGACAAAGATATTGTGATGAAATCCAAATCTAGGAGATCTAAATATTCTGATCATAAATATCACCATCTGGAGTCAAAAACACCTCCATTACCCACCAGAAGTACCTCATCATTGGAAGAATTGTTACAAAAAAGGGAATCTCTTAAACTGGAACTAAAAAACATTGTAAAACGTTCCGATTCTTCAGTGACTAAAGAAAGCAAAAAACGTAGGCATTCCAAAGAAGACTATGCTTATGAAATAATTAGTAATAAAAAAAGTTACAAGGAGAATGAGACTAAACCCAAAATAAATTCAAAAAGAAAATCTATTCATGAATCTTCACCAGAACTAGACCATACTCAAGCAGATTCAGAAGATGAGGAAAGTATTATTGAGCTAAGAAGACAACTACGTAAACAGCTTCTAGAAAAATTCAAGGTTTCCCATGAGAAAAGCAGTGGAAGTAATGAATCAAACAATAAGAATGCATGTTCTGAAGCTAAGAAGAAAAATGTTAAAGATAACCAGGTTGATCAAAATATTTCAAAACAAATAACAGACATGTTTTCAGAAAAAGATGAGTTTGATTCTAACAACAGTACATCAAATAATGTAACTTATAACAACAACGAAGCTAATTTAAATTTAACTGACAATTGGGATGATCCAGATGGATACTACAATATACGTATTGGAGATGTTATCAACAATAGATACACCATTAAAAGTATTTTAGGACAAGGAGTGTTTGCTAATGTTGTTCGAGCTCAAGATAACACAGAAGGCAATGATTATGTGGCCATTAAAATAATTAGAAACAATGACTTAATGTATAAAACAAGTCTAAAGGAGATAGCCATTTTAAAAGAAATAAGGCAAGCTGACCCTGACAACAAATATCATTGTGTTCGGTTCTTTGACCAGTTTATGCACAAAGGACACCTCTGTCTATTACTAGAATCTCTACACATGGATTTAAGAGGTGTCATTAAGAAGTATGGCAAAAATCATGGTATCAATATAAAAGCATTAATGAGTTATAGCCGACAGTTACTTCTGGCATTAAGACTTCTCAAGAAACTTGGAATTATTCATGCTGATATAAAACCTGATAATATTTTGGTGAATGAAAAGAAAAATGTCTTAAAGTTGTGTGACTTTGGCTCAGCAGCAAAAAGTGATGATAATGAACCTACTCCTTATCTAGTTTCAAGGTTTTACAGAGCACCCGAAATCATTCTTGGCGTGCCATACAAACATGGGGTTGATACATGGTCAGCAGCATGTACCATTTTTGAAATGGCTACTGGGAAAATTATGTTTACAGGAAGTTCCAACAATAAGATGTTAAAATGTTTTATGGATTTAAAAGGAAAATTCTCTAGCAAGCTTGTAAGACGCGGTAAATTCAAAGATCAGCATTTTAATTACATTAATAACTTCCTTCTTCATAAAAAAGATGAATTTACAGGCAGAGAAAAAGTTGTTGAAATGAGCAATATTAATATTAGTCGAGATTTACTATATGAACTCAAAAAATCTTATAAGAATGTATTTGTGAATGAAGAAAGAAAAGTTGCACAACTTAAAGACTTGCTTGATAAGATGACAATGCTAGATTCTAGTCAAAGAGTTTCGGTGACTGATTGCTTGAAGCATCCTTTCATTTTAGAGGAATTAGAGAAAGATGCAAGTAAAAAATAATAAAGCTGTTCATTTTGTTACAATATAAAGTTTAATAAAAACAATTTCTCAATAAAAGTATTTACTTTATTAACTTCTAAGAGACGAAAACAACAAAAATATATGCCATCAACCAAAATATCACTTAAGGTTTTCAAAGGACTATCACAATTTATAAAAGGAAAAATTGACTTGGTCATCAATGGTAATACTATTAACTGCTGTAGTAAATTGACATGACCACTTCAGACCTCTGCTTATTCCGAGAGTATTTTATAATCACAAAACCAAAATGAGTACATTAAATTCAGTTAATTGTAATTTGATTTCAAATAAACAGGCTTATTTATTATATACAGCATTTTATTGAAGTGCTTCTGTATGAAAATGATCTGTATTTACTTTCCAGTTATAAACTATTACAAAGAATTTTTATATATACATAAATTATTTAAAAGTGGGAAACGTAAATAATGTTGGTAACAAAATTGGAGTTTACAAATAGACTTACATATTTATGTAAGCAGTCAAAATTTGTGTTAGATGATTGTTACAAATGAACATCAAATTATTTTTTATAGCCTTCTTTAAAACTATAGAAAAACATTTCTTACTTTCCATTTTCGCCATTTTGTTAGGTAATCACTCTACTCCATTAAAAAAATAGAAAACAAAAGTAAGTAGGTAATGCATCACAGTAAAATATAAACAAATCAATTTGTATCTGTTACTAGCAAAGTCTGCAGTGTGTACAAAGTTGACTGTGAGTCCGGCTGCCTTGTCCCTTCGTGAAAAGTACAGCATTTGCATGAAGCATGCAGTCTGTATCTGTACAAATAAATACTTTTGAGTATCTGTTTGTAATGTCAAAATAACGGCTTTTTACTAAATGCTTATGAAAGTATACGGTACGTGACGGTACTTCTAACAAAAAAAAAAACATTTTTAAAATTTTTGTTTTTGCCCGTTTGTTTGTTTCGGCTAATCGACCGATTTTGACAGGACTGATATTTTATGGAGTAACTTAGGCTATTGTTATTTTAGAAAAATAATTATTAGGGTTTCACACAAAAAAATTAAAACCCATGAAATTGTGAACAAAATCCGATCCAAGTACAAAAAGGGAAGTATGTATTGACATTCACGCGGGCAACAGCTAATTTTAATGGATATCGCAAAATTAATGTGACGAATTGTCAAGCGCACAATAACTGCTGCGATTGTTGAATGGTTTAAAAGGTGTTCTAGAACTTTTTATTTGGTGAACCTGAACGCGTGATCGCGCCGACAGCGGGCATTTTCAGGTTTTCCGAACAAAGTGACATATGCATGCACGTGACCGATCGCGTATTCTCGCGACAATAGCTTTTAAATAGGACGCGGCCACAGACAGCCAATCGCAACAGTTTACGCTCGCTTGACAATTTGTCACATTAATTTTGTGATAAATTTCGTTCGAGAAACTGGCTCTGATACACAGGGTGTAAAAAGACCCCATCACCAAGCTAAGATTTCCGCGATGCCAATACGGTGCCGAGCAGATAGTATGCAACGACTCTTAACATTCATTATCTCCAAAACCAGTTGGTTCCCAGGTATGTCCAGTAGGCACAAATAATTACAATGACATGAAGAATATGTGACTCGGCTTTGCGATGTATCTATATTTGAAAACGGCCGTTATTTAAAAATCCTATCAATATTGATTGATGATGTAAGTATAGTAATGCTGTACAACTTACAGACTTTGCCCGCACCATAACAATCACACTTCTAGAACAACTTATCTCTTAAAGTAAAGCATCTGTAGCACATTTTACAGAATAAAAGAGAGATATATTTGACAACAGTTCCCTAATACTTGAAGTATGAATACTGTAGCAATGAGTAAAGGCCTAATTATGTGCAGTTATCATTTACAGTTCATTTAAACCTAAGTACAGCCAAACACTGAAATTAATAAATGAACACTAGATTTCAATAATGATTGCTTTATACTGATAAGTTATTTATTTTGTTTCAGATATGTTCAGTTTAATGAGTTAGACTTACTATAATAATAAACGATATGGTCAAATTAAAGTAAAATTGGTTTTGCCTACATACTCAACTTGAACCAATCAGTCGATTTAATACTTCTCATAAATATTCCATTCAATAAACCTTTGCCAAGCTGCCGCATACAACTATTTAAGTTCTTTTCTTGCAATATCTAAAAACTGAACAAGGCAACTAAATATAAAATCACAAGACAAGTCACTACTGTCACAGTAACTTTTATAATAAATCTACATTTTAACCACTATCATGATATAATCTAATGTCAAAATCTTATGGATGGAGCCATTACACAATGAATTAGGTAGTATAGTTAGCAGAAATGGGATGAAATGCAGTCTCAATTAATTCGATTTGATCACTGACTTTACTTATCACAAAAGTAATGGTACGCAGACAACATAATTATTGTTTATACAAAAGATTACTTAGGAGATTCTTTAAAGTAGAAAATAATATTGACTAACTATGTGTAACCTCTTTAGTTTCTATCGTAACGCTCTAATTATATAGTTAATGTTTTTTCTTTGGATGTGTGGAATTGGACAACACAATGACGAGCTTTTTATAGTATCGTGATTGTTGTTATGTTGAGGGCATGTTCTGAAAGCCCGAGTTTGGAACGCCGATCTCTATAGACTGTCCGGACGCTATCGAGTCGGGGCTCTGCAGGGATGCGCTGTACACTGGGTTCATAGGAGTAGTCCCACCGGCCTCGAACAATGTGCTATCATATACACTGTTGCTCTGCTGGAAAATACAAACATTTGAGGTTCAACTAGAATAAGATTCGTATTTTTTAGAAAGAGATCAGAAAAAAGATGTTTGAAGTATCACAATCAGTCATTCGCCCCCTATCGTCGATAGGCCCACCCTGTGCGATACAGCATATTACTTATCCAAAATTGTTTTGTGATTGACTACTACTCTTGTGTGTAACCATAGACAGAGAATAGACGGAGCGTTCCGTATTCAGTTGTGCAATGAATACAGATCGAAAGAAGATAGAGACAAAGCGAATTTGCGGCCAATACTACAAGTATTGGCCGCAAATTCGCTTTGTCACTTTCTAAAGAGTGGGCACTTTTGTGAGGTTAACGCTCAGTCCATTCTCTATGTCTATTGGTGTAACCACCTGAATACGTAAAAAGATTAATAAAAAGTGATTTTAAAGAGACGAGGGCTTTATTAACTCCTTTCACTCGCAATGAACGTGTAGCAGCGAGACACAAATAAGGGGTTAACCTTTGGATATAAATATTACCTGATAAATGTAATCAGAATCTGTTTTGAGCGAGCTGAAGCTCTGCTGGTGCGGCAAGGAAACCTGATCTTCGTCCATAGGCTCGTCCATTTGAGCCTTGTACGAGAACATGATGCTCGGTTGAGATACACTGAAACCACAAAATTGAGAAACCGCACGTCAGTTGTAACACTTGAACGAGAATCACCCTTCCTGCTACAAAATAAAGGCGCTGTCAAGGACCATTTGTTACATACCAATTACCATGGACGTCGCATTAGGTTACAAGTTTCGAATAAAGTAGACAAGCTGTTTCTATAAATGGAAAATGACGTAAACTATTAAATGCACCATCTCATAGGTACCTACCCGTAGCGCTGCACGTAAGACAAACTGATAGCAGGCTCCATTTTCAAAACAAGACTATTGAACTATGTTGCATGTCTCATGCAATTTATATTTTAAAGAAGTATTGATTTTGACATGTAATTTTTTTAACACACAACCCCAGCTACCTTCCTTTCATTTCAAACATACTCGCACGCATTTAGACACAAATCTCATGTACCTACACAAAAAAATATTTATTTCGTGCGGGAATCGAACCTGCAATCTGAAGCGATATCCAATTGCTGCCGACATCATTAATATAATTGAAAATATCAACCTTTCTGCGAGCCTGGGCGTATCATATGCCCCGAGCCCCCGAAGGAGTAGGCTAATTGCGCGACAGGATTGCACCAGGTACAATCTTGACTAGTCCAACAATAGTGCATTTTGTACTCCTTTTCCTATGACAAAATAGTACTCACCTGAAAAATTCGCTTAGGAATGTGTGATAGACGAGTGGAGTGTAAAGAGAAAAGTAGAGCCAAGTAGTGACGTCAACGACACACAGGCCGGACTGCATGTTGCCCCAGGCCAGAAGCCCTGCACCGACGGCCTGCGTCGTGTCCAACAGTGCCAGTAGCATCACGTATAGGTAAAACGATAGTTTAGCTGTAATGAAAAAGGTTTGAATTATTTTTGGTGGTACTGGTCCTGGCTAGTTAAGGTCGCTTCCCACGGCGTTTGTGATATCACAAGTCGCGCCGCACCGAGCCAATAGGGATGATGACTAAAACCTTTTTTTATCCGTCTTTTAGATTACGTATTAAAAAATATTGGACACGTATTTTTTCGTTTTTTACGTACACACGGCTACAGATCAAGCTATACATTTCCAGTTTACACTGAGAGGTATTGTAAGGAAATTCTATACAACGCAAGATCAGCTTATACTGGAAATGTATAGCTTGATCTGTAGCTGTGCATACAAAAAAGAAAAAGAAAACAAAGAAAACGGGAAACGGGTAAAAGATTACGGCGATACATTCGAGTTAAAATGTGGCATGACGTCACGCCTTGCTAGATTTTATACGTAGTTGTGACGTAGCGAGCCCCCACTCTGCATCTTTAATGCGTTCTATCAAAGTACTTAATTTTTTCTTAATATGATAAAGCAAAAAATACGTGTCTAATATTTTTTTATTATCTGACTGATGGACTAAATAGAACTTCTTTTTTATTACTCAGGCATCATCCTTATTTATAAGTGCGAGCACGCGGTACAGCCGGTCTATTCTGTAAATATCTCACCGTGAAAACTTAGGTGAAGTGATCTTAAAGTGAACTGTCAATAGTGTCAACCCCTAGCATCAAATGGAATCACGGCTCACTTCACCTAAGTTATCACGGTGAGATTTTTACAGAATAGCACTACAGTTCCCACTGATGCGCCGCGCCGCTACCGCGCCTCGACTCCTCGACTGACACTCGTAGTCGTCGTCCTCTTCCCACGACGCAACGCGGGTATGTACGGCGCGACTGCACGCGCTGTAGGAAGCCAGCTTTAGAATAAAAAATAACTAGAAATACGAGGAAAATGTATAATTTTATGAATGCAGCACATTTTAATGTCGCGGCCACATTAATGGGATATGCCGTTGATTATCGCGATGAAGGACGTTGGCCGTAGGTGTAGCCAACACTTACCGCGATAATTTGAGCGAATTGAACTACCGCGACGTTTATGGCGATGATGGGCATTGACTTTGACGTTAGTTTGGCCCAGGCATTACTGAATTGAATGCATTTATTTTAACTGGTTTATACCAGATTATACTAGTTTATTGAAATGGTAAAAGGTAGGTAGCAGCCCAAGTCTGGCACCCAATGTTACAAGGGGGTGTTGCATTACCCAGCACCCAGGAGCCAAAAACACATTCTCTGCCTAGTTTTTTAGGGTTACGTACCCAAAGGGTAGAACGGGACCCTATTACTAAGACTCCGTTGTCCGTCCATTTGTTCGTCTCTCACTAGGCTATATATCATGAACAGTGATAATTAGACAGTTGAAATTTTCACAGATGATGTATTTCTGTTGCCGCTATAACAACAAATACTAAAAAACAGAATAAAATAAATATTTAAGGGGACTCCCATACAACAAACGTGATTTTTTTGCCGTTTTTATAGATAACTATTGCCCGCGACTTCGTCCACGTGAAATTTCTTGTTCCCCCGACCCACCCCGTCGCATCGCGTTGCCTGCTTATTACTTCGTTTTCGCTTAGCGTTCTTTCTACCTTTTTTCTTTTAACTCGCCACGTAAAGGTGATGATGTTAAATATGCCTATAGTCTTCCTTTAGATTTGGGCTATAAAATGCAGAAAGATTTTTTAAAGTCCGACTGGTAGTTCCAGAGATTAGGTCGTTCGTTCACCGTATCCTCTACCCGCTAACCTCTTCCTCTCCCCCTCATCCCCTTCCCCCTCTCCCTCACCACCCCGTCCCCTCCCCTTCACCTCCTCACCACCCCCTCCCCTTCCCCTCCTCTCCTCCCCCTTTCCGTCCACGCCACCCTCTTTACCACATCCCCTTCCCTCTCCCCACCACCCCGTCCACTTCCTCTCCCCCTCACCAACCCCCCCCCCCCCTTTCCTCTCACCCCTTACCAACCCTTCCTCTCCTCAGCAACCCCTGACCCTATCCTCCTCCTCTCTCCCTCCTCACCAACCCCTCTCCTTCCCCCCTCACCCTTTACCCTCGCTCCAGGGTAGTTTTGAAAAACTACGGGGGATGCGCTAAGGTAGCCCGCGAAATTCAATTTTTTTTACGTTTTTTACAATGTGCAGGTCAGTGTCAGGTTGTATGTTGATTAAAATAAGATACGCGGCCGTAGCTAATATGGCTTTACAGAATTATAATCATTAGAATCAGCAATACAACTCCATAAGTTAGAATTGACCTCAAATCTAGCGATTTCATGAAATCGTGAACATACAACCTGAAAGTGACCTGCAAATTGCAAAAAACGTAAGAAAATTTGAACTTCGCGAGCCACCTTAGCGCATCCTCCTTAACGACAAACTTTATTACTTACTTAGGCAAGTATCTAAGCCAAGTTTCCAGTTAATTAACCAAATGAATAAGATTTTTCATATAAACTGTATTGCCTGTTTTCCTGCCCACAGGAGTGGAATTTAAAAAAATCGTTTCGGATGTTTCCACACTTGACTGAATGATTATTTTTACAATTTTTGAGTTAATCAAGACCCGCAGTAAAATCCTCCCCTGAAAAATTGACTACCCCTTTTCACCCCTATAAGGGTAGATTTTCGAAAAACCCTGATACACGTTATTCTTAATTTTTGGTCTCAAGTATAAAAATACTGAGTTTCGAGTTTATCGCGGCGCGGCAGCGCGACGTCGCCGTCGAATGGAACGCGCATGGCATTTTTATACTCGTGATAACTTCGAAATTAAATGTCCGATTCGAATGAATTAAAAAGTATTTTACTGCTACATAAATACCCTTGATAATAAAACTATTTATTTGAATAAGAATTTATACTACGACACGAAAGTAACCAACTTTTGTTTCTACCGGCGATCTAATTAAATTTTAGAACACAAAAGCTGCTATTGTGACTTAACTATGATAGTTAGATATATTGCCTCGCGGACTTTTTTGAAGATAATAATGAGTACCTACTTTAATTATGTAGTACATACTTTTTATGTATATATCATCAATAGTTTTCTCAGCGCACGCCAAATAATGAATTTTTTACGCAAAATTTTGCTACATTGGGTTACATTATTGCAATTTTCTTAAGTATGTCTAAATTTTTTGAAAATAAATTATAGCCTATGTTACTTCGTGATAAATAAGCTTTCTATTGGTGAAAAAATAGTTAGAATAGATCCAATAGTTTCTGAGCTTATTCGGTACAAACAAACAAACAAAAAAATCTTTCCTCTTTATAATATTAGTATAGATAGTACGGAACCCTTCGTGCGCGAGTCCGACTCGCACTTGGCCGGTTTTCTATAATCAATTTTCCAGGCTACTTTGCCATTTTTCTTGCCCTAAAAACCTAATTCAGAATATTATGAATATTTTAAAACAAAAAATAGCCAAATCGGTCCAGCTGTTCTAAAAATCTAAAGTGATGCACTTATCAACAAACACCATTTCATTTTTACTATATAGAATTGCAGATTCAGTTGAGGATTAGTCTTCAATCCAAAATTGTCATATACATGGTAATACTAACAACAAAGCATTAACAGCCCATTAGAGGGTTGTGGTCCAAAAGTCAAATAATTTTTTCATGATGTTATACTATGCCCATCATATGCCCATTATTAAAAAACCAGCAAATGTCAGCAGATAATAATAAGTATTATACAAAATCAATGTGCACCATTTTTAAGTACAATAATCATTAATAACAACAAAATAGGAGGAGCTCGTGGCTAAGTAATAACAGCCGCACGGGTCGATCCATCAGGTTAAGCTGCGCTTGCCGGGGTTGGTCCGTGGATGGGTGACCATCTTTACATACCGAGACTCCTCCGTGCCTCGGAAAGCACGTTAAGCCGTTGGTCCCGACTGTCATTCGTGGATCTTTGACAGTCGTTACGGGTCGTCAGAAGCCCGAAAGTCTGACAACCAGTCTTACCAAGGGGTATTGTATTACCCAGTTGCTGGGTTGTGGAGGTCAGATAGGCAGTCGCTCCATGTAAAATAATGGTATTCAGCTGCATCCGGTTAGACTGGAGGCCGACCCCAACATAGTTGGGAAAAGGCTAGGCAGATTGATTGAACAACAAAATAATGTTTATATTTTGAATTGGTTACGAAGCAAGACATTTCAGATACATACCCAATAATAAACAATTCTGGTATTCTCAATGTTAAATATAAATTATTAACTGCATGTTACTGTGTCATAATTTATTGTTATTAAACCAATAAACAATGATAACAGAAAGAGGAAATAATTCTCATTATTGCTCTGCTATCACAAAGCTATAAGTGCAGTGCAGCTACAAGCAATTTGATGCAGGAATAAAACCAAATAAGTACATCTTATGAAGTAAATGATTGACTAGATGATTATTCTCTAATGTTTGTAATGAGTTATTCCTACAATATTGTAATATTACAATAAAACATCTCATTCTAATTAGTCTAAATGATTGTTTGTTTTGTTTTACTTAATGATTATTCATCAATTAAATAAGTAATTAATTTGACTGTGATTATACCAACAGGATAAAAAAAAAGAAAATACTTACTTGGTAAAGCAAGGTATTCCCTCAATGGAATCCAGGGCAATAGTAATATTAAGAAGTAAATGAGAGCAAAGACTAAAGATGATGTAAACCAAAACAGCATCCCTCCGTGTCCAAAAAGATCATAATCTCTGTTAGCAACATGAAACATGTCATCTGGCATGACTATCTCAAGGGTGCCTTGTGTGACGGTGAAAGCAAGGGATAAGAGTGATGTTGCCAGTAACACATATCTAATACTGCTGCGACTGTCCAAATGGCCTGAAATAAGAACACCAATATAAAAATGTAATTAAGTCATTTCAAATTGGGTTATTTGGATACTCACTATTAAAAACTTAACTCACTATTTAGCTTTTAAAAATGTATTTGTAGGTACACACAAGTATCTTTGAATCCAAATAAATAGCTAGAATCTGTCTGCATGACAATAGAGTTCAATGGACAAACGGTGATGGAAAAACAATATTAGTCATTTAAGCAAAAAAATTAAGGTCGAAACTTACCAAAAGCCAAGCCAAAAATGACAACACTCATCTCTGTGGCTAGCAGGAAAAATCTGACCATGACCCATAACACCTTGTCCACCAGCCCACCAAGTGGCATTGCCGCATTCACTGTCATGGACACAGCACATCGCACCAGGCTTATGATCACATTGCCCCATACTAATGTGTAGAACGTCAAGAATATAGGACTGCTTGTAGCGCGTAATTTTAACTGAGCCTTGTTAAATCTTACCACTAAGAAAAGCACAAACAATGCGTTTGGTATCAAAATAATTAAATCCCAAATACGGACCCTGCGAAAGGACAACAAAATGAGCACAAAAACACGTAAAAAATACCAAGGACGCAGAACATTTACGTACCTTGAATTATTTAACTCGTAGTATAAAACATATTTACAAAAGGTGTCCTCCGTAACGGGAGGTAAATCTGAGCCATTGGTACTGTACATATTCATATTTATCTACTGTTTTGCCATTTAGTTTGTTACGAAAGCGTCTTGAGCCCGTGGCAGCATTACTCCAATAATCAAGTTATTGGTATTAGGCCACAGTTACGTCAACTTAGTCCTATCATTATGAACATACACGCTTTGATTCTGCACTCTCAGTAGTTCTCTAGCTTTCTAATTCAATTTGAAATGACGACACTAATAAAAATGATCACACCACGAGATATTAGAGATAATGTGTAAATTTTATTCTTCGCTTCGCTTCTTCGCAGTCGCTTTATAACTTGACATGACATTGACAAAGACAATTGAGTTTTCTGACGTTTTCATTCTTTGACAGAATCACAGAACCGTCATGTCATCCTGAGTTTAGAGCTGTGCTTTCAGAACCACAGAACACTAGTATAAATTTAAAAGTTTTTATTTAACTTGCAATGTATGTTCGGGTGGAATCTTGCTACTCAATTTTGAAACAGATATCTTCAACCGATTGAGCTGAAATGTATACACGTTTAGTTTGAATGATATTACACGATAAGTTGTGTGACGTCATTCTAAATCCAATATGGCGGACCATCCAAGATGGCGGAATAGTTATTTTTAATGACTTAAGCTTGCTCATCACTACTGTAATCACTAGCGATACACGGTGTTTAAAATTAACACAATGACTAAGCACAAAAAATCGAATACAGTTCCGTGGCGTAGTAACCCCGATGCGATCCGACACTAGACTGTTCTCCTCGCCATGAGGTTAAAACATCACGACTCTGTAGAAGCGAGCTGTACATGTGGGTACCTCACGTGATGTCGCCTGTGGCGCGCTTGCGATTCGTTACGCATCCGTACTATTGACCGGATTCGACATATATATATATATATTTGTAATCACGTTCTCGAAAACGGTTCTAAGGATTTCGAAGAAAGTTGCAATATGCGGGTTTACGGGATCGAAAAATCGATCTAGCTTGGTCTATATAAAAAAATGTTTTCTCTATTTTCATCAGAGCAGAGCTCGGTCGCCCAGGGGCCCTATTACGAACTCTTATTTCCAGACAGTTTACGGCGTAAACAGAACTGCATGGCAATTTCGTATTATGAACTTGTCAAACAAGCCAGTCAGCGATCACGTGACACGCTGGCCGACTTCTGCCCGAATAATGCCTGGCAATACCGTATTACGAACGTTTGTTTGACATTTCTTTTCATAATACAACTGTCAAAAAGTAACCTCACAACCGCTCACAAACCATTTTGTTTACGCTGCATCAGAGGAGCTTTTATTGAATTGTTTTGGGTTTATTTGGCGAAATTGTTCGAGTGCTATCTAGTTATCAAAATAAAATATCATGTGTGACGAGTATGAAGTGTTTGAGTTCCTGGAAAGTGAATTTTCTCATCAAAATAGTGCATCAAGGAACAAAAGAAGACGACTTCGTGATGAATGTAATGCGTTCAATATGGATGATGTGCAAAGCACCTTCTCCTTGGGAATTTAGGGCCTCGGTGACAGATTGCCACATCCGCCTTGAGTATTCTCTTGCTTGGGAAGATTTGTTAAACCCCATCGCCACTTCTTTGTGAGAATTCAAAAACTCCCACAGTGTCTCTAATTGAATATACGTAACGCGCCGACGCCGATGAGGGTGAGATCTCTCATCCACTGAACTATAATAAGAATTATTGTATTCGTATTATCATGCTAAAACTGAACATTCATTAAAAACACTCAATAACACTTACGCCATATTTTTCAATAAACTCCGAAAACCTTTAATAAATAAACAATACGATAGCGTTCTTTTACAATGGAACAATTATATATTCATTGAAGTAGTTTGAATTCCCCGCTGAAAGTGTGGAGTACGTTCGGAAACTTAATCTCGCGTTACAGTTACAAACACGAAAATTATATTTTATATATTGCACAATATACATTGCGTTCATTACAACTAACTTATAAACTAGACCAACTAGATTATTATAAGTATATTTATTATTATTTTTATCATAAAATACGTGACTTAAATATAACCGTAACTTACCAATAAAATATTTAATTGTGTTTCGGAACGTTACGTCGGAGAACTACAAAACAGCCATAGACAATCTAGCCAGCGAAAAGTCAGTCGGTATTAGGAATGTCATAATACGAAATTAAACCAGCCAGTGAAATGAACTGCCTGGAACTTGTCAGGTTTTTTAAAAGTTCGTAATAGGCACCCAGGTCCTAATAATAATGTGCGTAATAGCTTTATACCTTATGACATATTTAAGACAAACATAATTGTCTACTCAGCCCGCTCATAAAATGGTTTATTTAACGTTTATACAAAAGAATACAGGATTCAATTAAATAGCAACCAAAAACCACTAATAAGATTTAAACTTGATTTGTTTGTTTAAAAATAGTTTCAAATTAGCCGCGTATATGTATACTTTCCTTGATCTGGGATCTAACCCATTTGATACCACACGCACACGACAGGGTTGAAAGCAATCTCTAAAGTAATGCCGCAACTGCAGATTACAAAATACATTTTCAGTAATGTTTGCCGCTCAACAAAAAAGGTTTCACTTAAAGACAAAGATTCGTTTGTACCATTTGTAAAATATTAAAAAAATATATCCACCGAACTACAAAAACGAATGCAAAAACAAAGAGAATTTTTAATATTCTTCTTCTTCTTTCTTTCTTGTTGATGTTCCAAGAATTACAGTAGCTACAGTCAGAGTCAGGTCTTAAACTCTGCTTTCCATGTAAACTTACTACTATTAACATAGGCAGAAAGGCTAAATGGATCTCACGTGGTCTAAAAATTTGTAGTAAGAAAAAGAGGCATCTCTTATAGAAATATAGACGTAAACCCTCAGAAACAAATAAAATTCACTTTATTAAATACACTAAACTACACACATCAAAAGTGTCTAGGAATCAACATATATTTTTGCAATAACTTTTCTCCTGATTGATATTAATTAAAATTTTCTTTAAGGATTCATCAAATAAAGTGTTTTCGTTTGTCACAGTAACGATAAACCAAGTCACCTTTGCATTAATAAAGAAATTTGCCATTTTCCTAATAAAGGGATTTTTGACATTTGAACCACTAACATTAAAGTTCGAAAAAAAGACTGAAATAACAGTTTTCTTTAAAATTTTATTGGGTAACTTAAACAATTAATAATCCGTGTTTCTACCGCGAACACTAACAACACAAGAACATCGGTTTGGCATACTCAAAATGAGTTCATCCAAATCACGCTGTGGAATGGCCGCCCATGTTCGTTGCAACAACAAAAAAAGGTCTTCTTGCGACTGGATACCCTCCATATTCGGCAGAGCTCTTCTCTGTAGCATATCCCATGCATGCTCAATCGGGTTCAAGTCTGGCGACTGAGCAGGCCAGGGCAGGACATTGATGTTAGCTGCGGCGAGAGTCTGTCTTACAACTCTTGCGGTGTGCGGTCGTGCATTATCATGCATTAACTGAAATAAGGGACCGATTTGCACTTGTAGAGGAACGATGACGTCTGATACAATCGTCTCAGCATAAATTTGAGCGTTGAGGTTGCCTCTGATCCAAATCAACTCAGTTCTTCCGCCGATCCAAATACCCGCCCATACCATGATGGTTCCACCACTATAAGGATGGACTTCCTGGCAGGATTTTAATCGCTGTTGGCGTCCAGGGGTTCTCCAGTGTCGTATACGTCTTGTATCCGGTCTCATACCAAAACGAGACTCATCAGAAAAGCACACGAAACGCCATTGTTCTTCTGCCCAATTTCTGTGTTCAAGAGCCCATTGATATCGAATCCTACGATTGTGCATTGCTATAGGTGGTACCCGTAGCGGTCTTCGGGAATGAAGGTTCACTTCATGCAAGCGGTTTCTGACTGTTTGGTCGCTAATTAAGTTCCCTGAAGAGTGATGAAGCCTCACGGCTAACATCATGGCGGTTATAGTTGGAGCTCTTCGAGTTAAGATTTGAATGTATCGGTCTTGTCTCCGTGTGGTGCAGCGATACCGTCCTCCATGGCGCTCAGCCACGGTACCAGTGCTTCGGTAACGTGTCCAAAGTCGACTGATAACACTCTGACTTGTATTCAGAGCTAAAGCCACAGTACGTTGCCGGGAACCAGCTTCTATCATTCCCACGGCTCTGAGCATTTCTTCCCTGCTTAAATGACGTCGCCGCTCCATAATAACGTTGGTTTTAATCAGTAGTAGGGAAACAGTAGCACTAATAATGTCTTCAATGCGTTGTATGTTTTTATAGGGAAAATATTGACAGCTGATTTTCATCTTTTACTCGAATTTGATTCACAGTTTCTGATTCAAATTATGAAATGCACCAAAAAGGATCCATATAAATTTATAAAATCATAAATTTATTACAAAGCCACATCTCAATCTCAAGAAATCCGCATAAAAATGCTTGATCCCTAGACACTTTTGATGTGTGTATTTAAAAAAATTACACGACTTACCCAAAGGGCTCAAAATAATTATAAAATCAAAACGTCTGAGAATAAAACTAAATCGACATGGCAAATAATAAATAATAAAAAATTAAATGAACCTCGGGATTATTTACGGAAAATTAATGTTAATAATAATATAATTACAAATCCAGAATCAATAGCGAATCAATTCAATAATTATTTCATTGACAGAGTTGTCCCCATACAAGAGTCGGGAAAAAACGTCACATCAGGCATTTTGAACAGACAAAAATCAATGTTCATGGCCCCAAGTTTACCGTGTGATATTTTAAACATTATAAAACAACTCAAAAATACTAACAGCGTGGGTTATGACGGTGTCTCTACCAAAATAATTAAATCTGTCGGTGATATAATATGCGGCCACTTAAGTCATATTGTGAATTTAAGTATCAGTGCGGGTACCTTTCCTGATGGGATGAAAACATCAATAGTAAAACCACTATTTAAGAAAGGAAACAAAGACCTAATTGTAAATTATAGACCAATAGCGCTGATACCAATAATGTCGAAGATTTTTGAAAAATACATTTACAAACAATTATATACGTATATGGAAAATAATAATATTCGTTGTAGTGAGCAAAAAGGTTTCAGACAAAATAAGACAGTCAATATGGCGGTCTATGATTTTCTACACACTGTAATGTTACGGATGGATGAAAGGACTCCCATTTGCGCTGTGCTATGCGATATGACACAAGCATTCGACTACGTTGACCACACTATTTTAATTAATAAACTTGACAAATATGGAGTTAGAGGCAATGTTCTTAAATTAATTGAATCCTATATGTCCAATAGAAGGCAAATCACAGCAATCTCAATATTAGATCGTAACAAAACAGCGACTACATATTTTTCTCAAGAACGTATAGTGAAATTCGGTGTACCCCAGGGAAGCGTTCTGGGACCATTATTATTTATCATATATATAAATGACTTTCAGAAATCGATTGAGCATCCTATGACTCTTTTTGCAGACGATAGCACAGTCGCAATAGCATGTAAGAAAATTGACACTTATGAACTTGACATTAATAATGCTCTAGCTTCTATAATTTACTGGTTAGACAATAATAATCTAAAAATTAATTTAAAGAAAACCCAAATCTTGCATTTTAGTCAAAGAATACCAGTAAGAAATGACATTAACTTAAGATATAAAAATCACACCATATTCAGAGTTGATAATTCCAAATTTCTTGGACTAACCATTGATAAAAAACTTGATTGGAAGGATCACATTGAAGAAATCAGTAAGAAAATTAGTAGTTCTTTCTACGCATTGTACAAACTCGCCCCAATCGTAAATAGGGATACATTGATTACTGCCTATCACGGACTTGTTGCATCGATCCTTAGATACGGCATTATTTTCTGGGCAAACTCGACACATAAAGATGTTATATTTAGAATGCAAAAACGATGCATAAGAGCTATGTTTGGTCTTAAAATTACAGACAGTTGCAAACCATATTTTATAAAACATCAAATTCTCTCACTTCCTTCCTTGTATATATTAGAAGCGGTATTGTTTGTTAAAAAAAATCCTCAATTGTTTCCGAGGTCTTCAGATGCTTCCGAAAGAAGTCAACGTGATAATCGGAGACTTCGTGTACACGGTGCTAAAAAAGCTCTCATGCGTAAGAGTGTATTCTGTACGGCCCCAAAATTATACAATAAGGTACCAAAGGCGTACAAAGATTTGAATATCAATAGTTTTAGTAAAAGCATGAAGAAACTTTTAATAAATAAGTGTTACTATAGTGTTGACGATTATTTGAATGATGTTCTTTAGACATTAATTGTTATTATTATTTTATTAACTTAAACTACTTTATAATTTTTGTACTTGGAAATATATTATTACTCAATTTGTACGCCTTTCTAGGCAACACATGCTGAAACTTCTTTTTTTTGTAATCATTCCAACTGATTGTAAACCTACACGTGTTTTTGACAAATAAATATATCTTGTCTTATCACAATCAGTCTCTATTTAGTTAGGCCATAGAATTTATTTGCGCAATCCAATAAATAATCCATAATGCTGTCTTCTTGCTCATCAATAAATATTTTGCTTGTATCGTAATGCGGCTGTAGTCTACACGACGGATTGTTCCGGTATTTTTCTATGTATCTTCGCAGTGTTGTATTAGAAAAGCAGCCAATCTTCCGTGATTGGCTGCTTTTCTAATACTCAGCCCCGACAAGTGTTTGTCTATCCCTTTTTGGATAGCTTCACTCGTGAGATAACCTTTTTAACGGGCTTGCCACCCTAGTGTGTTTCGTCCCATGCTGAAATAAACAAATAGTACTTAATGATACTCATATTAATACTCAGAGGTTGACTGGAATAACACTCCCCACCTGTTTACATGTGACATTTCCATACCTATACAATCAATGTTACCTAAACAATAGCATTACACAAGGCACTTAGATGTGGTACACAATGAACCGTGGTTCATTGCTTACCCAGGATAAATGGGTCACTGCGTACCCATCCCCCCCTTAGGACATGATAAGTTATGTTTTACACAATAACCGCTGCGAAGTAATTCCAAAAAATAGTTTCAAACAAGCGCAAGGACCCACATTACACAATACAATTCACTCATAGTTCAGTAAGAGTTAAAATAATAAAGTAATTAAAAAAAGAAACTCGCGTTTTTTTTGTCGTTTTTTCTTGAGAAAACACAATTACACGGCGTACGTGTCCTTTTGTGGCGACAGGCGACCGGCGACTATATCAAACTGCATGGCATTTTTTTTTTTTTTTTTTTGTGGATGGGAAATCATCAAATGACTTCTCCCGCTCTGGGCAGAGCGGGAGGGCGTGTCAGACTTTTACTGACTAAAACCCACCCGTGTTCCTTCAGTTGCCCGTGCCGGGGCCACGGTATCTCTTTCGAACTACCCGCGACCCCGGCGGCTTCGGCCCTATTGGACCCCGTCACTGCTGACATCTCTTTGAGGCGCGCGTGAAACACAACGCGCCGTCGACCTGGGCCTGGTCCTTACCGGACGGCGAGCTGCCCATTACTCTTCGTCCGCAAGCCCGCGCCTACGGTGGCCGGGAATCGGCGATAGATTCCCGCCGCCCAGGGCGTCTCCTGCGGCGGCTAGGGGCGCGAGGGCGCGGCTGTTGCCTCTCCCTCTCGCGTTCCGCCTCCTCCTTTGCGAGCATTACTGCTTCGCAGAAGGAGGTGACGACGGCCTCCCATGCAAACTGCATGGCATGGCAAGCCAGTCGTAACACGTTTTTTGCACGAGCTGGCAACGTCGTGTATTGACGGTAGGTACTATGGTTAATACGGTACACGCGGTTCATTGGCTACCACTCTACCCTAATATGTTTATAGTTATATTTATACAGACTTACATATACACAGGTTTCCATCATATTTATCTCTCCCTCACACTCATTCAAACACTCATACATAGCTACAGAAATAGGCCACATCATAGCTGCGCATCATAGCTAGTTAATTTAGTATATTATATTGGAATTTGATTTGGTACTGTGCTCGTCTTACAACTATTGCTTTATGTTCAAATCTTAGGCGAGAACGCTGGCACCCTAAACACAAGTTAAATCTTACTTTGGGTGCCAGAGTTAATCGAAAACACTCTTTTCCATTGTTGTAACGTTGCATAGTTTTAAGATAAGTGTTAGTGTACAACTGAAGTTAGTAAAATTATTTTTATTTTATTTTTTTATTTTTAAAGTTATCAAAGTTTGCACGTGTAGTATCAGATGTAGACCTCAGTCCTAGAACTACTTAAGAACGTTTCGTAGATAGCATAAAATGGGTACGGTCGGGTCCTGCGTAAAAAATCATCTTTAACCCTATATAAATGTGCGCTAATGGTAAGATATTTAGATAGGCGAGCCTATGCCCAGGCTCTAAAGACCAAAACTAATCTTACGTGGTAAGCAAGTTTTCAAAAGTTTTATAAATACAACTGGTCCTTTGTAAAAAATCTGGAGGCAATGTACTTGTAAACGATAATAGAAGAATCAGAATGATAGAGGCAAGGTAAAACTGAATTTCTCTATTGACGAATAAAAACAGACTTCAAAAACCAGAAACGAATAAAATAACTTTCTAAAACTTAACAGCTTCTGAAGTCGGTGCCAAGCTAAGGTGCATTGAAGAATTGAAGAACATTTTATTATTTTTTGGTTTTTGAAGTCGGTTTTTATTTTTTTTAAAGTAAATTTTGGAGTTGGCAACACTGCAGCCAGCCAGCTGAGCCAGCTGTCTGTCACCTGTGGTCGCATTTGTGCTGCTGTGCATTCTGTGTGTCAAAAAAATGAAAATGGTGAAATAATTTTCTCTTTCTAACTTTTGACACTAATCTTCCAGTTTCCTAAGGTATATTTAAATCAGTCGGTGATCGAAGGATTATAATTTAAACAATAAAATAATAATAAGTCTGTTGTGGAGTTTATTGACTGCAACGTTTCTGTTAAAACTTCCAGGTGTTTATGTAATACGCGTTAGAAAACAGAATATAACTTAAGACTATGTCTAAATACAGATTTATGTGGAGCCAAATTTTTCGAGTAACCAGAAGTTCTAGAATCATGCAAAATATTATGTCCAATCATGTTTCTAACATTCCAAGGACGACAAAACCATGTATGAGCCAAATTATTCGAGTATCCAGAAGTTTTAGAACCGTGCAAAATATTATGACAGATCATGTTTCTAAGATTCCTAGGACGATAAAACCATATTTACTGGGATTTACCCTGTTTACTTGGCTCGGGTTCGATAAAAAATTGAATGCAGAAGATGAACTTATTCACACCATAAAGCATTGCATATTATTTATCCAAAAGGATGAATTAGAAAAGGCGGAACAGCTACTTCATGTAGCATTGAGACAAGCTCAGCAAATTCATCATGAACTTGGTATTACTTACATTTATGATGTCATGGCAAATTTAGCACTTCAGAGGAAACAGTTGGACAAAGCAAAACAACTATTTGTTGCAGTAACACAAAGGATTATGACAGATGGCGTTGTAGAAGATGATCCTAGAGTGGTACATCTCAGTGTTAAGTTAGCAAGAGTCAGCCATCTGCTAAATGACTACACTACTGCACAGATAGGATTTGACTGGTGTTTAGAGAAATTACAGAAATTATTAGAAAGAGATCCTTCAGATAATACAAAACAACTCCTAGCCATGGCTGAAGACTGGTATGGAAGGCTATTTCTAGATGTTAATAAATGTGAAGACGGCCTAAAGCTCATGAAGAGTTCACTGGAAAGGATGAAAGAATTGCCAGACATAGAAAAAGAACATTTAGTAGTTCAATTGAATGATATAGGAACTGTGTGTGATCGCCTTGGTCAGATAGAGGAGAGTATAAGCTATTTCAATGAAGCTATTGAAATGGCCAATTGTCTGGACATGGATGACTTGGGAATCATGTATGTGAATCTGGGGAGGGCCTACCTGAAAAGAAAACTTTTTGATGCAGCAAGAAAGTATTGTGGTCATGCTTGGAAACTAGGAGTAATGTCAAAAAATCAGGAAGTCAAAGAAGAAGCTGAAACATGTATCAATCAAATAAACAGCCTTATATAGACAATGTTTTATTTAAGAAAAATAGTGTTGGCATGTTTTACTTATGATAATAATATATAAAGAAGAGAAAGCAAACTAAAGTAATAAATCTCAATATGTCCACATCATGTGGCAGAAATTTGTGGCACAAAATTAATACAGTTTTATTAACTTAGGTCATACATTGCAAACATGAAATTGCTACAAAGTATTATAATGTATACCTAATACTATTCTATTTATACAGCACTTTCTTTTGTGACACTGAAAGGTTCTGACACAACTTCTGTTTTGGTGTCTGCAATAAGCACATTTTTAACAGGGCGGTCATTGGCAGCAGTAACAGTTTTTTCAATCTTACGAACGACATCCTGTGAACAAACATCATTGTCATTAATAATACAAACAGGCTTAACTTTGAAAGAACTTTTCCTAGAATTAAATTTCAAAGAATGATCAACATAGCAGTGTTTACCATTCTTTGTATTCTTTGTTTGGTTCTGATTTCAAAATCAATGTTGATTGGAACAGCATAATACCAAGAATCCTGACTAACATTATAAATGCGTAAGTAAGTTCGTTTATTTGTTATGCTTTCACACTAAAACGGCTGAGCGGATTTGGATGAACTTCAGCATGGTTAGATCATAACCCGGATTAGGACATAGGATACTTTTTAACCCGGTTGTATGTTCCCGTGGGATAATTTCTGACCTCCACGCAGGCAAAAGCTAGTGTTAAATAAAAAGGAATTGGGATTACATAACAATACATCTTGTCAATTACCCATGTATTTTTTATTCATGATAAGAAATGTGGTTTAAGAATCATTGGTATGTATTCTTACCATGCCTTCCAAGATTTTTCCAAAGACTACGTGTCTGCCGTCGAGCCAGGGAGTTTTGGTAGTGGTGATGAAGAACTGGGAGCCATTGGTGTCTTTGCCAGCGTTGGCCATGGACAGCCAGCCAGCACCATAGTGGCGGAGCTTGAAGTTCTCGTCTTCGAAACGTTCGCCGTAGATGCTGTTTCCTGTGGTTAAAATTAAGTTCAATTAGTTATTCAGTAATAAAATTATTTAGTACATTTCGATACAAGTGGAGAATGTTATTTGCATTCGAGGCGGAATTAACACCCGAGCCTAGGGCTTCCAATCCCACAACCTGAATTCAATCTCGGTATTTGCGGGACTACGAATTTTCAATCCCGCGGGATCTCGGCATTTGAAAATATTCATATTTATACTTGCAAGGCAAATAAAACAATGAATTAATCAACTAACTCCACATTTATTTACGTATTACTATTAGTATGATGAGATCAATCAAATTACACCGTTTATTCTTCACAAAAAACAGTAACAAATACTGAAAAAGCAAATATCTATCTTCAAAAGTACACCAACAAAATTAAAAAAAAAACACATTCTCAACTGAAAATTCAGTCCCGCAAATCCCGCATCAAGCGGGATTAGAGAATCACGAGGGATCCCGCAATACCGAGATTTCGGTATTTCGAGATTGGAAGCCCTACCCCAGCCGTAGGCGAGGTTGTTTTTGAGCCGAGAACTGCAATAACAAATGTCCACGTGTATCAAACGACGTTATTCAATACACTTTTGAAGAAATAAAATAACACAAAATATTTTTGTCATGAATTATTAGGAAACTGTAAATTTTCCTTTTTTTCCGCGCTTTGCTTCGCCAGGTTGAAGGAGAAGCAAAGGTATAAAGCCGATAAACAGCCTAATATGATAAATAGAAAATTCAAATATTTTTGAGTTTAGAACACAAATAAATGTTAACTAGGTACCTAATTTGTTCATAAACGTTTTTTTATTGTAATAATCATGGTTTTTGATGATATTCTATTTATAAACATTATTTAAATATTCAAAAAATATTAACGCCGTAAAGACGCATATCTCTTTGCAGAGATTAAAAAAAACATTCACCTCCGAACAGAGTCCGTCTCGCGCCAGATTCATTTTGGCACTTGGCACCGGCAATTGCCAAAATGAAACTGGCGCGAGACGGTGTGAATCTGTGAATAGAGGCATTGAACCAATTTGGACTAAGTATAGGTACAAGTTATCTGCGGCAATTTTTATTCCCGCACGTGTTGTAAAATGAAAAATCGTACGCGTGTGAAATACATTGCATTGTGAACCTAATCGTAGTGCGATATGAATCAGTATACCAGGAAATGTATTGAAAAACACATTTTTGTACAACATGTACAGACGCCAGCACATCAAGCTACTACAATCTGCCATTTTTTTTAAATAGATTTTCTTCTTTATCGCTAAAGTATTAGGTTCAAGGTTGATTAGGAAAATTTGACAGTTTCGGGTGGCTTGACCTGCTGGCGTCTGTACATTATTATGCATTATGTACCTTTTTGAACAAGATACATTTTGGGACAGATAAAGAACTTTCCTTTCAGATACAAATAACTTGAGAATGACAGATACGTCTATATGATTTCCTAATGTTATCATTGACTTAAATAAGTTATATATTACTGGCGTAGCTATCCTTTTTATATATTTATGTTCATAAGTAAAGCATGTAACTTTCTTGAATGTTTAATTTGCTACCATAAACTGTAACTGCCAATTAGAAAGGTGAACATAAAACTAATTGGAAGTTTATCAATTCAATTTATATGGACATTGGCTATGTAACACATGAGTTGTACAATGGCCAACACTTGTTTTTTTATATCAAATACAGTATTTTAGAAGGCATTGCCTGTAAAATTATAGTACCTGTTTCAAAAACATTTTTTTTAATGCTTATTTTTGCTACTTTGTGCCTTTATAACAGGTTTTTTTTTGTTGTCTCAAAAAGTCAACTATTAGAAGTACTCTAAGGTTACTATGAGATTAATACTGGCCCTATTGAGCTCATCTCGCCATTTTGTATTATGCGTTCAGTAAAAGCTGAAGTTGCTGGCTGCTGGAATGAAACTTGACAAGTTTCGTTCAAAACCAGATAACGGCTGCGTTTCGTTTTATACTTACTTTAGAAAAATAATATTATTTAATTTTTCATCGAAAATATAATAGTTTCGCCTACTATGTATATATATTTTTTTTTATCAGAAATTAGTATTTAGGCCTTACAATATTATATAGTAGGGTTGGCAACCCTATCTGTAACAGACTTCTTGCTTTCGAAAAACGCTATGTAAACTCTGTGCATTGGCCATTGTGTAAAGGCCAACCGTGTGTATACCGTGTTATGTTACTTACCACCAGTGCCATCGCCTTTAGTAAAGTCTCCTCCTTGGATCATGAAGTTGGCAATAACTCTGTGGAACTTGCTGCCCTTGTAGCCTTCACCCTCAGGTCTCTGTGCCAACTGGAAGAAGTTTTCGGTAGTCTTGGGCACAGTCTTTCCAAATAATCCAATGACAATGGTGCCAATATCTTCATCACCCAGTTTCATCACAAAGCTGACCTGAATGATAACAATTTAAATAGTAAGTATTTTAGATTAAGTCGGTCAAAACAATGCTCTCGTGTTTCGAGCATATTTGGTAGTCCAGTAGTAGGTACAGACGCCAGCAGGTCAAGCCACCCGAAACTGTCAAACTTTCCCAATCAACTTTGAACCTAATGCTTTAGCGATAAAGATGAAAATCTATAAAAGAAATTTGACAGATTGTAGTAACTTGGATGTGCTGGCGTCTGTACCTAAGTAATAAGTTTGTCAAAGTATAAAAAAAAAGAATCTCCAATGTCATACATACATAATGAGTAACCAGAGTAACAAAATAGGTACCTACAGTTGCGTAACACATTATCAATCGGAGTTGGTTTCATTTTGAACCAAAAAGCTAATCCATTGCTTCATATGTTGGAAAAAATTGTCTGCTCAACAACGTAAATAACGCAATGAATGTTGTTGAACTGTCAAAATGAAACCAACTCCGATTGATAATGTGTTACGCAATTAGGGTGCAGTACTAGTTTTTACCCGACTACGGCAAAGCCAAAGGAGAGTCGCACGTAATCTGTAAGATTTAAGTAACATTTTTGTTAGTAACTAGCGACCCGTACTTGCTTCGCATGGGTTTTACGACTTGACAAAACATTGAAATATTTAGTAAGTATTAATGTAGTTCATGTACACATAAATCGTCCAGAATAAATTCTCTAAACGATGGTGAAAACCGCATCAAAATCCGTTGCGTAGTTTAGAAGAACAACGCGGCCACACAGACAGACACGAAAAGCGACTTTATTTTTAACCGACTTCAAAAAGGAGGAGGTTATCAATTCGTCGGAACCTTTTTACTCGAAGATGGCTGGACCGATTTGGATTGTTTTTGTTTTATTCGAGAGGGTATACATCACAGTTGGTCCCATATAAAATTGATTAACTTTGCTTAGGTAGTTTTTGAGTTAGCTTCAATGATACGTATTTTTTCCCCACTTTTATATGGATGATGTTCTACGAGTACTTTGTTTTGCAGGTAGTGGTATTAGAATTTGTGTGGGGTAGGTTCCACAACTAAAAAGTGAAAAATAAAAACTTTTTTACAAAAAAAATACAACCGACTTCCAAAAACAACTACAAAGTGAAAAATAACTTTAATTTCGGAAGTCGGTGGCAAAAAACGAAAATACATTTAACTAGACACCGACTTCCAAAATTAAAGTTATTTTTCACTTTGTAGTTGTTTTTGGAAGTCGGTTGTATTTTTTTTGTAAAAAAGTTTTTATAATATGTATAGATAGATAAGTTGCGAAATGCACAGAACCGGTCGAAGTGGCTGTGCTTGGGGGAGGCCTATGTCTAACAGTAGTACGTATTTTGGCTGAAATGATGATGATTTAAGGTCATAGCACACATATCAACTCGGAAAGGGATCGTCACCGTATCAACTCGAGCCGTGCAGTATTCTTTGTATGATATGAAACTCTACTGCAACGCACACTAATTGGAATCATTACGTAATCGCCTCGCCTTGGGACAAGCTCACGAACCGCGGCGATACGGTGACGATCCCTTTCCGAGTTGATATGTGCGCTATGACCTATAGACGACTCCGGTTACGAGTACACGAAAAGCGATGTTATTTTGTTATATCGCGCCCACATTAAGAGCTAGTAATACCTCAGCTCCAATTCATATTTCGCCCCCACATCCCCACGCCGGGTATCACTCTATCCCACTCGCACCGTCAAACAGATTCAGTTAGGGTAAACTATGCTGTTTATGGACTAGGCTTGGTAATAATTGATTAAACCTATAATATATATTACTATATGAAATATTGCAAAGAATATTAGAATATAATATTAAATCGATTTCAAAGTACTATTAGAATCGACGTCTTCTGAAAATGTAAATGAAAATATTTTGAAAGTTTAGCTAATTAATTTATAATTTAACACAAAACATAACATCACGCCTATGAAGGGAATTTATAATTTAGCTTATTTACCAAGATTGGTATCGTACATACAGACGTCCAACCAAAAGTATGCGCTTCGGTAATCATCTTCGAAAATATGAACGCGCGATGATAAAAACTATAATAGAGCTGTTGCAACCACGGAAGTATTTGTCTACTTTGTATTACCATGGTTAGAAAATTAATGATGAACACCTCTACGCCCTATGGCTATCAGCGATACTCGGTGCTTATGACGTCATCCTAGTTAGTCACTGAAGATAGCCGATACGAAACTGTTTGACAGTTAATCGTTAAAAACTTTGCCAAGTGATCATCACTATGAACTATAAACTTCTTTAATCTCTAGCTGACCACACACCCACGTAACTATTAATTAATTAATTTTAACCAGGTGGTGATTGATGAACCCTTACATTTTCTGATCCTCACGACTCGCAGGGCTCTTGCGTATCTCTGTTCTTCTATTCCACAGTTCTACGGTAGAACTAATGGGAGTTTTGGTTCTGACTAGTACTACGTGTCGATTTATTCCCGAATAGTAGAACTAGTGAAACTTTTGCTTCCAAGTAGTTCTACTCTAAGAAATGTGTTACCAAATTTACTAGTTTTGCCTCACATCAGGTTTAAAGTAAACTTAAATATTATTGGACAAGTAAATAAAACACTGTTAAGTAATTAAATTATACATATTTTGCCTTTTTTACTTTGACAAATCTTTGCAAAACATCATACCTGATGCTCAAAAAGACCTTGACCTACTCAACGAATGGTTAAAATACAACTTGTTGACTATTAATACCTCAAAAACGTCATTTATGATTTTCTCTGCGAAAAATAAACCGATACCGGAGTTCTCACCACTTACGATCAACGGAGAAATAATCAAACGGTCTAGTCACGAAAAATATCTCGGACTGTGGGTAGATGACAAAATTACTTGGAAGCTGCACATCGATCATGTCAAAGCAAAATTAACGTCGCTATTAGGAGCGTTACGAAAAGTTATAAACTGTATTCCGATAAAAGTACGACTAATTATATATAACTCCTTAGTAAAATCGAACATTGAATATCTAATTGAAATATAGGGATCAGCCGCTAAATCGAATCTAAACTCACTACAAAGATTACAAAACAAAATTATCAAAGTACTATTTCATTATAACTATTTATATCCAACAAAAAAATTATACGAAAAAACTAATTTACTAAATCTCACACAACTTTACACATATTACACCTGCATTCTCATAAAAAAAATCACCACAAATTCCGTACAATCAAACATACAACTACATAAAAAGACAACAACATACAACACAAGAAGTAAAAACAAGTTTCAACTAATGACAGCACGGGCGCGGACTAATTACGGCAAAAAAACAATATTAGTTGAGGGAGCACGGCTGTTCAACAATTTACCGGAAGATTTAAAGAAGTGTGATAGTATAAATATATTTAAGAAAAAACTCAAGAAACATGTATGTACCCTATAACGTCACCAACACCCCAGAGGCAAATATGATAATTTATTTTACGTAGATGTAAGCACTTTGTATCTCATTTTAAGCGAACTGTTATTTAAGTTCTTATGAGAATAAATTCTTTAAACCTATACATTGTCTATGAAAAGATCATTATAATAGTGACATTGACATTATATTATGAGGAATATGTAGGTAATTTATTTCGTTTGTTTCCTGTATACTTAAAAAAAAAAAGTTATTGAATTATTAGGTTTAACATGCGTTAAAAGGAAATTAACTAATTACGTAAAAAAAATATAAAAAATAAGTATTTCATTCAAAAACAATTAAATTATTATTTTCTATGTCACTATAATATTTTTTTCATAAACAACGTATAATTTAATTAACAGTTTTTTTTATTTAGGTGTCCTATTTTGAGTTAAAAGGCAAAACTAGTATATTTGGTAATACATTTCTTAGAGTAGAACTACTTGGAAGTAAAAGTTTCACTAGTTCTACTATTCGGGAATAAATCGAAACGTAGTACTGATGAGAACCAAAACTCCCATTAGTTCTACCGTAGAACTGTGGAATGGAACAAGTAGAACAACTGGGAATAAAGACTTCCATTAGTTTTACTATTTTGTAACACATAACATCGCAGCCCTATTGAGAAAAAATAATCCCATTAGTTCTACCATAGAACTGTTTATTAGAACAAGTGGGAATGGGAACGAACGTTAATTACATTGCACCGTGTTTGGATCACAGAAATTAATAATTATGTATAGAAGCATGGAATTTCCTTAACAATTTAAGAAATAATTATGTACAGACTTTTACAGGAAAACATATCCAGGACATGATGCCCTAAGAAGAAGATTCAGGATTACTTCATTTTTTGAGTATAGATGATATGGAAAACCATGTTGTGCATACATGGATAGGGTTAAACAAAGCGCAGTTCCATCAAATGTTTAATGAGGTTCCTCAGTTATTAGAAAAACCTAGATCAGCAGCATAATTAAGCTTAGAACTAAGGATTCTGATGAGAGGTTGTCAACTTTATTAAAAGTCTCTAGGCAAACTCTAGAAAAATGGTTGCACCAAGTGAGAGATCTGCTTTATGAGTATGTTGTACCTAGAAACCTAGGTATACATCACATTAAGAGGCTTCCGAGCGCGCAGTGGCGCCCTCATCGTTTTTTTGGTTAAAATAATAACGTTGGTAATAATAATAACGTATAGTCTTGTGGAGCACAACTACTGCTTATTTTCTGCATTTTCATTCTAAAAGAGAAAAGAAATAACCAAACAAACGATGAGGGCGCCACTGCGCGCTCGGTAGCCTGTTAATAGGCAGCAAATAGTGGAAAGAAATCTGTCAATACCTAATACATTGTTCGGTAACTTTGAGGGAGCTGATAGGCCCATTGTAATGTTTGGTGGAATATAACATTACAAAAGAATCAGACCGCCAAAATCCGCAAAATGTTCAGTGATGGTTTGATAATATTAACCCTTTTCTTGACAATGTATCTCGTGAGATACAGTCAACTTTAAAAATTCATAGTTTTGAAAACATTGTGAGTGAAACGAAATGTCACTCGTCAATTTATTTGATGCATATTTCAGAATGAATTTTTGTTTATCATGATAATCTTGTTGGTCCCGCTATTTTTTTAAATCAGAAAAGTTTAGCTGATACGACACGATCCACGCGAAGAGGTAAGAATATATATTTTTTTTTTTACTAATTTCTCTGGGTGTGTTGCTTGTTTTTAGACACCTAAGAAAGTAAATAATAGTTTGAAGTGTGGTAATCAAACCAAATGTTTAGTATTTTGTAAGAAACTCATCGTGTTTGTGCATGTATCTCAAGGTGCACACTGCCAAGTTATTACAGAATTACTTGTTCCATGTTATGTATCTCATGGTGCACATTGCCACATTTAGGGAATATCATGAACTAGTTTTTGTGTATGTCTCCGCTTGCTGTGCTTGCTTATTGTTCGAATGGTTTTCCCTTAGTAATATTAGTGTGGATGTTAGAAATGACCGGTTCCTTATGCCACAGGAAGATTATATTAGTTCTGTGTTTATGCTTGGTGTAGGTGGTGAATGCTTCATTTCTTTGCAGAATACCTTGCAACCAATGACGAAGAGTGGGTACCAAGCGAAAAATATTCTAGTTTTAGTACCCAAATCCAGCCGAAAATCAGATTTACATGAGACTTCAGATTCAGATGCTGAAATACATCCCGTCTCCGAAGCAAGGTTGGACAGTCTTTCATCGTCCAATCCGCCTTCATTGCCGTTGTCGTTTGACAATCTTTATTTATTATCCGATAAAGAAATAACTCCCATTCAAGCAGCAGTAACCGAGTCTCCATTTTTACCGCCGCCGATTATTCAACAGCCATCACCAATAATTGTTACACTACAGCGATCGCCGTCAAAATTTGAATAGTAAAGTGGCTTGGCAATAAAGGCGTGACCTCTGCAAGCAGCTACTCGTATGTTGAGGCACATCCAGTGTCTACAATTCAACGCTACCGCAAACAAACAAAGAAGAAGTGTGCAGTGCCCTGTGCTGAAATAATCAAGCATTACAACTCGCAAATGGGTGGCGTAGACCTTGTGGACATGCTCATCGCCTGCTTTAAAATAAACTTGAAAGGTCACCGTTCGTATTTGCCCTTAATTTCACAATGAATGCTGGACATGTGTGTAAGTAATAACTGGTTGCTCTATCGCAGGCACATAAGATTTGAAAAATACATGCCTCTAAAAAAAAATTCGTTACCAGTTGGTACAAAGTGTACTGATGCACAAAAAGGAGACTGCATTAGATGACTTAGACGTGGCAAGGCCCACTCCAGCTAAAACAATTAAAGCCCCTGTTATGCCAAGAAGCAGACCTTGTGTGATATGACCAGATTGGACATTCTCCAATATTCAGTACCAATGGGAGGTGCAAGTCATGCATAAAAGTGACAATTCCCTGCTATGTGTTCTTACCCAATAGGAACTGCTTTTTAATTTTTCACACCGGAAAATATTAACTAAGGTTAAATTGTAAAGGCTTTCAATGTTTGTGTTTTATTTTTATCGGTAAATCTGATTAAAATTTTATTTAAAGTTATATGTTGAGTTTTATTTTATTTGAGCATTGTATCCTCTCAGATACATTGACGCATGTGAACAAAAGTACAGATACTTGGCAATGTATCTCATGAGATACATTGAATATCTCCAAAAGTAGACACCCTGTATTTTTTTTCTATTTTACCAAATCATCAATACTTGTCCTCAAAACAAATTAAAGAAAAAAAAACTTTCATACATTTTTTTTGTTTTTGCCAAGAAAAGGGTTAAAGCTATCAATTGACACCGATTTCATCTTTTTACAACCAGGCCCAAGATTATATCCAAACTCATTATTGGTCATTCGGAGCAAATTGGCTGTGACAGACGGACAGACAGACACACGAGTGATCCTATAAGGGTTCCATTTTTTTTCATTATGAGGTATCAAACCCTAAAAACGCATATATTACTCAAAAATCACAAAATTTTACATATAAATCTCAAAATCTATCAGTGGTACCTAAGTTGAGTCACTATAAAAGAAGTCGAGAGCTGTCGTGGGACACCGGTTGGTACAAAGTTCCTTTCGCTGTATATTGTACTAGCTTCTACCCACGACTTCGTCCGCATGAAATTATATCTTACTAGCTTTTGCCCGCGGCTTCGCCCGCGTGAATGCCGGTAAATATCCCACGGGAACTTGCTACCGATAAATCCTTCCTTATTCCTTATTTACATTATAAATAAAATAAATAAATAAAATCTTTTTATTTCAGGCAAGATGCCCATGATATTGTTAGTATACAACTTAAAAACTATGTTAGTTACATTATTAAAAAAATTAATTAAGGTACTTGCCGCCCTCTGAGGCCCCAGGCACACGCACTTGTGCTTGAACCCAGTGCCGCAGAAGGGGGCTGTCCAGCTTGTGGCTGAGCACGTTCAGGATGGTGTTGGCGCTCCCACGCGTACGGAATATCAGCGATGCGATGCGGCGCCGCAGCACAGTGTGAAAGCCGTCTGTGTGCGCTTGCGCAAACATCGCAGACGCACTACAGTAACGTGGGAGCCCCACCAGAACCCTGAACGCATCATTATATTGTACTCGAAGAGCGTTGATGGCCCGCTGCGTGTATGTGACCCACAGATTGCAGGTGTACAGAGTTTGGCAGAATGCTTTAAACAAAGTGATTATAAAGGGAACCTCTGTGCAAAATTTTAGTTTTCTAGGTCCAAGGGTTTGGGCTGGGCGTAGATGAGTCAGTTATTTAGTCAGTCAGTCAGGACTTCTCTTTTTATTTATATAGATAGATAGATGACACTCGGCAATACTGTAGCTTTCTACTTGTGAAATAATTTTTGGAATCGGATCAGTAGTTCGGAAGATTACCCCTACATACAAACTTACAATGGCCCACGCAAAATGGTCCACATGAAGGACTAAGTGCGGAAACCAAATCCATTAACATAGAACATAGAACTTACAAACGTTAGTTTTTGATCCTTATAAGAAACAGGATCGATTGATATCAAAAAAGTTTTTTTGAAAATTGCCCATTTTCTTGCCGACTGTAATTTTTTTTCTTCTAATTCAACATTTTCTTGAATGAAATTAAGAATATAAAAGATTTTGCTAAATATTATATTGGAGACAGTCTAAAATAGGTACGTTTACCTTCCTAAATGTTTGACAATGTTTTGACATTGACATGAGATTACGATTTTAAACCATTTCAAACATGTTTTTATGAATGAAAATGACAAAATTCGGAAAAGTTAAAATACAGGTGCCTTATTTTTACCTCTAAATTTAATTTTACATAAAAATATAATTTATTCAGAACATAAAACGTTGTCAATCGGGCCTTTTGCGCGCAAGCGAAGTGATACGGGTACCCCGTCTGATAGCCGAAGCGGTACTGACAAGTACTGAATCGGGGTCCTGTCGGGGGCCGGGCGGCAGAGCGGTTCGAGGTGTGAATGGTTATAAAGCTTGATTTTTCTGATCTCATCTTTTTACGGTAAATAAAATGGTTAAAAAATAAAAACGAACCTATGGTACCTGCATTATACGTAGTTCTATTATTCTGCAGTTTCATGACCTAATTTGAAATTTTTCATTGATTATTCTCCATTTATTGTAGAGTAACTTTGAGATTTCTTTGTATCGAGAACATTGTATGGAATCGTGAATTCGCAACCTATGATACCTAGCAGTAGTCCTCATCTTTACTGTATATTAATTACAAAGTGAATATTGCAGAACTGTTGAAACTACAGCCATTCATAATAAAACAATTTTGGCAATCTGATTTAATGCAGGCCCTTAACGGGATATGTCGTTGATTATCGCGATGAAGGACGTTGGCCAAAGCTGTAGCCACCACTTACCGCGATAATTTGACCGAATTTAGCTACCGTGATATTTATGGCGATGATGGTTATTGACGTTGGCTAATTGTGGCCCGGGCATTAGGATGTCTTGTTTATACCTTTGTTATTTCTATACTTCTTTTAAGTGACTATAACATACCAAACATCCTGTAAGGATGTTGACTAAACATTTTTTTGTCCGTCATGTATCGTGATATTTATGGCGATGATGGGTATTGACGTTGGCTTAGTGTGGCCCGGGCATTAGGATGTCTTGTTTAAACCTTTGTTATTTCTATACTTCTTTTAAGTGACTATAACATACCAAACATCCTGTAAGGAAGTTGACTAAAAATTTTTTTTTGTCCATCATGTATACACCTACTAAAAAAATATTGGACACATATTTTTTTTCGTTTTTCAGCAATACATTGAATTAAAATGTGCCATGACGTCACTCATAGCTAGATTTTATACATAGTAGTTTGTTACAGAAAGTAATTTTTTTATTATGATAAAGTAAAAAAATATGTGTATAATGTTTTTTTACTATCTGACTGTTGGACTAAATAGAATTTCTTTATTTTTTACCTTTACCCAGGAAACATCCTTATAATTTATACTTTAAAAGAAACAAGTAGAAGAAATTGTGATGAAAGAAATGAAAGTTTATTAATAATTAATAAGGAAATCCTTAATCCTGAGCACCTAAATACAATACACAATAATACATGTGGTACATTTTTAACAGACAAAGGGATATAAGCTGGGACAAGTTGGCAACGCTCAATGTTATTTTTATCTGCCATATCCTTTTGTTGAATGACTTGAAGATCAGAGTTGAGTTTTACTGTTATCTCAAATGATTTAATTACAGTAGGTAATATTATATATAAACAACATATAACATAATCATATTAATATGATGTCCCAAGAGAGAGATGTGCATTGGCCAATCACAGCTCTACACATCATATACAATGCCACATGGCAATCATTAAATTAAAACAAATACATAAATGTATTTTACTGAATGTATTTATCATAAAGTTTTTCTACTTTTTTATGAACAGGTAGGGTAGGATTTGTTTTTGTAATAACATTTCAGCTCTATTGTTTAGAGATGATTATAAGTAGGTAGTCACAGAGACATGAACAAATTGATTACCTAATTATTTTGAGCAGGATACAAGAACTATAAAAATAAATTGAATACCTCCGTGCATTGAATAGCGAAGAGCTAATTTATCTTTGGCCAGCAAAAACTTGTAGCGTCATCACGAAAGGTCACCGACCGATCATCGGCAATCACGAACTTTACGAAAACTGTTTGCACACCGACAAAATGTTACACGGGTGCTTCAATTGAATGACAATAGCTAGACAAGTAGACAACAATACTCACCTTGTGGGTTACTTTGGGTCCTTTGGGAGCATCTTCTGATTGGGCAGCGGCGATTATCAGAAGAAGACCAAGAGCTGCTGCGAAAGCGCTCATGATTAAAATAAGTTTTATCTTTTTTCTTAATATTTTTACGAATTGACCCTAACTGGTAGGATGACGATTATTATTTGGATCGTACTTCTTCGCCGGCAAACGAACACGCAACAAAAACGAAACGATTTGATTGAGACGTGTGGTTTTGGTCGTCGCTCGCTGCAATAATGTCAAATCACTGCGTCAGCGTCACAGTCAAACTCAAGGCTCAAGGCTGTCAGATAGTCAGATGGCAAATAACACGTCATGATGTTGAAAGTCCATAGATTAAACAGCTATTTTATTTTTCGTTTTGATCGAGCCATCCAGATAGATCGATTCAAATATCGAATTTATTTCTAAAATTATGTTTGGTCCTGGTAGACTGACAGTCAGTTTCTTCATCAACAACTAAAGTAATAAGTAAAAGTATCGACTTTTACTTGACCTTCACTGATACTACGGTGAATGTGTTTCTTCATTCAAGTTACAGCTAAAGTAAAATTCAAAAAAGTTGCCGTTTCACAAACGTCGTAATTTCCCCAAAAAAGCGTGGGGAGCTTCTTTTACACATGGCAGTACCACAATTTTACTGTCAAGTGGTGTCAAAATGTCAAAGTGAAAGTTCTATGCCCGCAAGATAACTCTGCGCGCGGCTGAAATCGTAACTAATCGTATGCCGCCTTCTTGTTGTAATCGCTATCAATTATGCCGAAAATACTAAAGCAGGGATATTATCTTGAAGGTAATAACAAGAAGAACTAGACAATAACGCGCCTACGGTACCGTTTTCCAAAGTTAGGCATGCCATCAGTTGCGCGGCTTTATTTCTGTAGAAAATTGTAGATAATTAAGGCGGATACTTAAGCGACAGGTATCCATTACAGTTGGGCTTAATAAAAAAGTAACATCCATAAACTCACGTCTTCTTCCCATGGGGGTTAGCAGAAACTACAGAATGCCATCTGCTACGATCCTTACATAAATACATACTCCTTTTGCCTCGATTACGTTCATACATCTGGTCATACACGTGTAGAGGCATGAGGAACAGGGTGTAAAGTTCACTCATCCTCCATAGAAAAGGGAGGATCCTCCGACCAGACGGGTGACGGGTGTCGTGGCAACTGCCCGACGATTGATGTCAGGACGTTGTATTATGCTAGTCGCGCGGTAAAGTTTGATTGCGCGATACAGGATTTTACGTGACGTCAGTGTGAGTAGTTCGTATTTGGCGATTTAGATTCCGCCACACACGCACTCTGGTTGCGAGTACCTACTACGTACCTGACTTTTCTGAAGAATATCACCAATAAGGTCACCATAATTAAGTCTTCCTAGGGCGTCCCCTCCCGGCGTTTCCACTCACATCTGCCTTAACCTTTGACCTTTTGTTAGTCGCCTTTCATTCATCCTCTCAACATGACGAAACCATCTAGGCATACTCTTTTCGATTTAGAAGTACCCTAAGTACTTTTTTGTATTATTAGGACCTGTGATCTTAAACTGAAGCTAAAAATTTAATTAAAGTGGTTGGCGTCAGTTGTCTTGCAACAATAAACTGAGGTATGTAACTGTTTACTTTGGCTTTCTGTAGGTATCGCAACAGAAAATCAGCCTCGTCCCATAAAAAAATATCTTTGCGAATATTCAATCTCTTATGCATAGGCATAAGAGATTGAATATTCGCAAAGATATTTTCATTATTTAACGCATAGGCGTTAAATAATGCATGATAAGTTCATCGTATGATGAACTTGAACTTTCACTGGACGATCTTGATGCCATTTTAATACTTATTTCATTAATAAAATAAAATCTAGGCTATTACTTATTACACAGATAAATGTGCAGTGGTTTATGTTAGCTAACAGCTCAAACAGGCGTTGAATAATTCTAACCTACAACAGCACAACTTTGACAAAATGACAATTGCTTTAGCTTTCACATCAGCTTAATGACCAGCAAAAGTTAGAGGCAAAATTAACAATAAAAGCAACAGCTAAAATTGTGAAGAAACAACAACTTTAACCGTCACTTTGACTTTGTGACGTTACCTTGGCTGTTGCTTTTGATTAAGAAATTGGCCGTGAGAGTTAAATATTTACTTACTTCTAACATTCTATTTTTGAGTTGTTCCATTAGTCACAATTAAATTAAACCATAAAGTAAAATAATAAATGCAGTTTTATTTTTTATTTAGTTACAATATCATCTAATCATCGTTCCATATCTCCAGACATGATTTTTTCTCAATGGTGGCGTTAGTTTAGGGAATCCTTATTAATATTGTAAATGCGAAAATGAGTTTGTTTGTTTGTTTGTTACGCTTTCTCGCTAAAACGGCTGAACGGATGTGAATGTAATTTATATATCACAAGGTAGACCATGACCTGGATTAGGACATAGGATATTTGTTACTTATCCCGATATTCCCACGGGATGAAGACTTATATACGGGTGGGGGTGCAGCTAATATTAAATAATTTTACCTATATACTTCGGATCTCATTATTTACTAAGTTTCTGCCTACTCCCATTGGAAGAAGGCGTGAGTTTATGTGTGTGTATTATACCTATATTTAATTCATATTTTTTTATTAAATAATTATTTGCTGTAAACTTCTTTATTTAAAATTTGCGCTGTTTAATACTCAACACCGGGCTATTTTAACCTCAAATGGAGCAATGCGATCCACACGATGCGATGCGGCTAGGGCGCGGTGGTACCTGAGCGGTGCGGCCGCGGCGTCACATCAAACTAGGCGAGACTAGGCCTTGGTTTGGACGGTTCCGCCGAAATGGCTTGTACCCATCAAACTACAACACTCTTGGCCCACTGCGGCATCCCCTAGGTAGTAACGGTGCGCCGCCGCCGCCGCCGCACTGTGTGTGTGTGTACGCCGGACCGGACCTTACAGGCCGTTTTAAAACCATCTTCTCTGACCTGCGGAGCCTTAATATAGGTTATTGGTTCCTCGAGATAAACCCAGATGGAGACTTTAATAATTAACAAATTAGATCAGACTAGGTACAATATACTCCACATAGGTAATATCCTTGCATACTTATACACGTCAATCTCAAATTGAAAATATTAATTCACATTATTCGTTTTAAGTAGGTAGATACGTGAAATAAAATATTTTAATTTGAGTGGGAACTTTTGAAACGTCATAAGTTAAGTGTACGATTCCAATTGGTTTCTTTTTTCACAAGTAAAGAGAAGAGCCGGCAAGAAACTCTTTTTAAAATAATTGACTTTTACATAAACTCACGCCTCCTTCCCACTGGGGTAGGCAGAAACTACAGAATTCTACCTGCTACGATCCTTACATACTCCTTTTGCCTCGTTTACGTTCATACACGCACGCCGGTTGCGAGTACTACGCACCTGACCTTTGTGAAGAACATCACCAATAAGGTCATTATAGTTGTCTTTCTAGGGAGTCCGCGTTGCAGATACGACACCGGCCGGGGTGCACTTGAAAAATTCGCCTATTGTCTCGTTTTTCGATGTATTTTTTTGGCTTTCTCCACAAACAAGCGTCTTGCATACACAATGATTGCTCTGAAATACAACCACTGAGAGCCGGCATACCAACTCGTTTCACCTGTGGAGACACCATACTTCGAATAAGTACTAAAATTGACCTTTTCTCTTATCGTTTTTTTTTTCCACAGCCGCCGTCTTGAATTTTTATTTTGACTTCACTACCGATTTTCTACCAGAGAATTTCGTTCCAATAGCTGTTTCAAACAATTGTGCTATTCTAACATGATCTAATGCTAACCTAAGCTGATCTCGTATTGTATACGATTTTATTACAATGAGAGGTCAGTGTAAACTGGAAATGTACCTATAACTTGATGTGTAGCCGTGTGTATATAAAGTATCGTTAAATTTTGAACGAACTTCCAAAAAAAATGATGTAGAGGTATGGATCATAAGTATGCTTAGTTATTTAAAAAATTTAGGTAACTACGGTTATTAATTTTGGCAGTTTATGAATTAATGTTATTGTAAATTCTATCGACGTTGAAATTTAGTGGGTCACATCACTAGTCAGAATAAAATGAATGACCACCTACAAAATTTCGAAACGTCTTCTGTATACGTGTCCTTCTCTAACATCAAAGCGGCTCCATAAGTCAAAATGAAACAAATATATTGAGTTCAGTTGCTTTTGTTGTTTGTTGTTGTTGTTGTTGTTATTGTTGCTTCTATGCTTTAGTTATTGTTCTCAGGTCGACACAATTGAATGACATGCGTCGGCACAATCGAAGGCATTTCAACATGACGGCCGTAATTCCAATTTTCGCCATTTCACAGATAAGTTGGTAGGAGTGTAAATATTTTCACATTTATATTCTAATGCAGGAATGTGTTTTCTAAGTACAGGTATTAATGCAAAGCATTTTATGTAACTTGACCCAGATTTTTATTACATGGCAACATTAAAAGTTCAGCTTAGCCTAAAGTCATGAAGTCAAGCCAGAAAAAGAAAACGGAAGCCATGATTATTTTTTGTTATCAATAAACTAGTCAACTAAGTTTTCAATTATGACGTTTTTTTTTCTCAACTGCTACTGCTGCTGCTGCTGCTATGTCCTATATTTGATTTGATAAAACTTGGTAAATTATTAAGGGTTAAAGTATAAAATTGCCGATTTGTGCTGAAAATTGAAATTCGTTTTTTTTTTAATTTAACATATTATATTAAAGGGGGAAGCGCCAGGACAGCCCGCGAAATTCAAATTTTCATACGTTTTTTGCAATTTGTAAGTCGGTCTTAGATTGTAATATGTTGTTTAAAGTATGATTCGCTACCGTAACAAATATGTATTTACAGAATTATAATAATTAGAATCAGTAATACAACTCCTTATGTTAGTACAATCCTCAAATGTCATGATTTCATGAAATAGTCATTCAACAGGATTACCTGGTCTTAAAGAGTTGTATTGATGACTTTAATGGTTATAATTCTGTAAATACATACTTGTTACGGTCGCGAATCAAATTTTGATCAAAATAAAACCTAATACTGACTTGCAAATTGCAAAAAACGTAAGAAATTTTGAATTTTGCGGGCTACCCTGGCGCTTTCGCCTTAATCAAAATAATTACCATTATTATATATACATTGCTGCCATCTACTAAGAAGGTCATATTATTATAAGCCTTTGCGATAGAACTCTCGTGATCTAGATTCGACAAACTGTGTGAAAGCATTTTGTACTGCCTTCAGAGAAGAAAACTTTTTATCACGTAGAAAATTGTCCAAATCACGAAAAAAATGGTAGTCCGTTGGAGCAAGGTCTGGCGAATACGGAGGGTGACGAATGGTTTCTAATTGCAGTTCCTATAGAGTTATAAAACGGTTTCTCGTGCTGTATGAGGTCTCGCGTTATCATGGAGCAATAATGGTGAAGAACGATTCATGAGTCGGGGCTGTTTCACTGCTAGTTTTGCTATCATTGTTCGGAGTTCGGCACAGTAGACATCTGCCGTTATTGCTTAACCAGATCGGACAAAGCTATAGTGAATAACACCATGCTGAGACCACCAATCAGTTACAATTACCTTTTTATTGGTAAGCTTTGCTTTAGGAAACTGTTGCGGCGTTTGACCTGGGGTCAGCCATTGCATTTTTCGCTTACGGTTATCGTAAAGAATCCACTTTTATCACATGTCACAATTCGATCCAATATTCCTTCATTTCTGTATCGATTCAACAAGGCAACACAAGTTTCAACACGCCTTTCATTCTGCAGATCAGTCAAATCATGAGGCACCCATTTCTCATATTTTTTTATTTTATTGATTTGACGCAAATGAGTCAATATTGTTGGTAAGGTAACGTTAAACCATGCCGCTAATTCCTGGGTAGTTTGGCTCGGATCGGCTTCCACCATCTCTTTCTATTAATTGTTATTCACTTGTGTGGGCGGTCTTCCACGTGGTTCGTTCTTCAAATCAAAGTTTCCGTCACGAAAGCGTTTTAACGAAATCGCACGGTGCGTTCATTAGCAGTCCCCTCTCCAAAGCCAAACGCAACATTGATATTGCGAGCTGTTTCTGCCGCGTTAGTTCCGCGTCGGAACTCGTATTCAAAAATAACTCGATTTTTCGAAGTATCCATCTTTCTTGTCTAAGCTGAATAAAAAAAACAACTGAAAGTCGATAATCGAATGTTGCACATTTTTAAAAGAAGAACTTCATAGGTACCATGTGAAAAAAGTTTCACTCAAAAATATCAAACCATGAAGGTTCTATGTCAATTCGAAGTTCCTAATACAATAAACGGCAATTTCATACTTTAACCCCTATTATTTTGTCGGTATCTATCACGGCGAAATAAGTTGACGCTTAATAATTTAAAAATTTAAACAGGCACACACTAAAACACAAAATTACTCAATGGCTACTACAACAGGACTACATCACAACGGAGAATCTTCTAGCATTCATCTCCTAAAATTACAATCGCATTATCTACACACATATACACACACATGCACGCACTGACACACTCATGCACACACACTCATGCCAATACGCACGCACACGAACTCTCACTCACATACACAACACACTAATAAAATCTACCTACACTTATTTCATAGAATTTACTATTGATTATGTAACATCTACACTGTCTAACTTGTTATTGAATGTCAATTACTTACTGTACCCATATGGCTAAACCCTATCTCTTAAGATACAGGCTAGACCTAGTTTAAGGGATAGAGACTGTATTAATGTGCTAATAGTGTGACAATTGTAAAATTTATAATCTACAATGTATACAGTGCAATGTGTTCCTGTTTTCATGAAATAAATATTTTTATTATTATTAAAAAAAAAAAAAATCCATCAGCAATTTTCACGCCTTTGTTCTTTCGTGTATGAGAAAATGAATTTTCTTCATATTTTTTTTTCATCACTTAGGAGTATGCTAGTTGACATCCTATTCTCAGGTCTACTGAATATAATAGGTTGGGGAAAAAGTTTCTTCGCATTTTTTAAGAAAATTCAAAACATTTTTTAATATACATTATTTACATTTATCAAAAGTATGTAGGTACCATTTTGTTCCATAACTTTTTGCCATCTTGTAGGTATAATAGGGACATGATCCCATTGCTATAGAAATTTTGGGACTTCTGATCAAAATACCGTGACAAGTGGTTTTGGCAGTCCTCTCGTGATGTTAACCTGACACTGCCTAAAGAATTCTGAAGAGACCGAAACAGGTGGAAATCTGAAGGTGCAAAGTCAGCACTATACGGCGGATGCATTAACACCTCCCAGCCAAACTCTCTTAATTTTTGCTGAGTGGCTAAAGATGTGTGAGGTCTAGCGTTATCATGATGAAAAACCGCACCCCTTCTGTTGATTAATTCCGGCCGCTTTCTTTCAACTTCTTGCTTTAATCTCATCAGATGTTCGCAGTAGAGTTCAGAATCGATGGTCCTGCCTGGTGGTAACAGCTCATAATGAATAATGCCCTTCCAATCCCACCACACATACAGCATCACCTCGTTACGAGTTAACCCGGGTTTCGCCACAGTCTGTGAAGCCTGACCGGCCTTTGACCACGACATTTTTCGCACGTTCTTGTCGTACCTGATCCACTTTTCATCACCAGTTATCAGCTTCTTCAAAAATGGTTCGGTTTCATTACGTCGTAATAAAGAATCACAAATGATTACACGGTTCATTAGGTTTCTTTCAGTGAGCTCGTGAGGTACCCAAGTATCGAGCTTTTTTGTGTACCCAGTTTTTTTCAAGTGCGCCAAAACTGTTTTGTGGTCAATTCCCAGTTCTTCAGCTACGTCGTAACTACTGATATGCCGATCTTGCTCCACTTTTTCAAAAATAGCATCCATTTTATCCGTAATAGGGCGATCAGAGCGACGTGCATCTTTGACATCAAAATTTCCGGATTGAAAACGCTTAAACCAAATTTGTGCTACTCTCACAGACACTGCACTGGGTCCATAAACATCGCAAATTTTTTCGCGGCTTGCGTTGCATTTTTACCTTTTTTGTAGTAAAATTTTAAAATGTATCGAATTTCTTCATTAGATTCACTAATGTTGACAGTACGAAAAACAAATGAAAATCACACATTTTCCTAATTTGAATTTGAAATTATGTTCTTTAAAATTTAAACTTTCAATGATACCAAAACCAGCCAGATACAAATAGTATAGCCAAAGAGATTTTATTTTATGTTCATACATAATAAAATGCGAAAAGACTTTTTCCCCAACCTAATACACACAAAATTGCATAAGAATCGGTCAAGTCAAGCTGTTTCGCAGGAGTTTTGTTACAAAAACTGTGATACGAGATGGATACGAGAATTTTATAAATTAGATATATATATATTTTTTTTATTTATTTATACCATGTTTTATGCAAATAAATACTTACTTACTTACTACGCATAACTTTTAACAGAGTTGACCGATTTGAAAGATTCTTGTTCTATTTGGGAGGGTATTATACCTCGAAGTTGGTCCCATGTAAAATGTATTAACTTTGCTTGGGTAGGAGTCAGCTTCAATAATACGTATTTTTTCCCCACTTAATGTGGATGATGTAGGTACTAATTATTTCTTTTCCAGGTGGTGGTATTCGAATTTGTGTGGGGTAGTAGTAGTACCACAACTAAAAAGTAAAAAATAAAAAGTTAACAAAAAAAAAATAACAATCGGCTTCCAAAAAAAAAAAAAACACTAGTTACAAAGTGAAAAATAACTTTAATTTCAGAAGTCGGTGGCAAAAACGAAATTACAAAACCAAAAGACACGGACTTTTTCGGTAATAACTTTTTGCAAGGCGTTATTCACCGGCATTCACGGTTTTAGGTCAGAAGATGCGACCGTACCATTTAGACAAATAAAACTAAAGAATATTTGCCAAAGTTTTTCTAATAGTAGGTACTTAACTATTTTAACAGTTAATCAGAAAAAGAAATACATTTTTGTTAAGAGATGATAAATGATTTAAAATATTCATAATACGGGTATTATCCTTTGAATCGTGTTTTTTAACCGACTTCAAAAAAGAGGAGGTTCTCAATTCGTCGGAACCTTTTTTTTTATTTTTTTTTTTATGTATGTTCCCCGGTTACTCGAAGATGGCTGGACCGATTTGGTTTTTTTTTTTTGTTTTATTCGAGAGGGTATACATCACAGTTGGTCCCATATAAAATTGATTAACGTTGCTTCGGTAGTTTTTGAGTTAGCTTCAATAATACTTATTTTTTCCCGACTTTTATATGGATGATGTTCTAGTTTGTTTTGCAGATAGTGGTATTAGAATTTGTGTGGGCTACCCCAAAAAAAAAAAAAAAAAAATAGAAAATATCGTTTTTTTTGTTTTGAGTTTTTATTTTTCACTTTTTAGTTGTGTACCTACGTACACAACTAAAAAGTGAAAAATAAAAACTTTTTTACAAAAAAATACAACCGACTTCCAAAAACAACACTACAATACAAAGTGAAAAATAACTTTAATTTCGGAAGTGGGTGGCAAAAAACGAAAATACATTTAACTAGACACCGACTTCCGAAATTAAAGTTATTTTTCACTATGTAGTGTTGTTTTTGGAAGTCGGTTGTATTTTTTTGTAAAAAAGTTTTTATTTTTCTTAAAGAGGATGCGCTTAGGTAGCCCGCGAAATTCAAATTTTCTTACGTTTTTTTCAATTTGCAGGTCAGTGTCAGGTTGTATGTTGATTAAAATATGATACGCGGCCGTAGCTATTATGGCTTTACAGAATTATAAAATCATTAGAATCAGCAATACAACTCCATAATTAAGAATTGACCTCAAATCTAGCGATTTCATGAAATCATGAGGTTTGAGGTCAATTATATCATATGGAGTTGTATTGCTGATTCTAATGATTATAATTCTGTAAAGCCATATTAGCTACGGCCGCGTCTCATATTTTAATCAACATACAACCTGACACTGAACTGTGCAAGTCAGTATTAGGTTGTATGTTGATTAACCAGTCAAGCTTGATTCGCGACCGTAACATCACAGTATCACACTAATATTTTTAAAGGCGAAAGTTTGTGTGTGTGTGTGTGTGTGTGTGTGTGTGTATGTTTGTTACTTCTTCACGCTCAAACGGCGGGACCAATTTGGATGATATTTGGTATATAGATAGCTTATACCCTGTATTAACACATAGGCTACTTTTTATCCCCAAAAAATGTAGTGCTTTCGTGGGATGAGCAATGAATTCAAATGTATTTGCTACTTTTTCAAACTCAAACGGCTCCACCGATTTTGATGAAATTTGGAGTGGAAGTAGCAGATACCCTGTATACAAATAGCACACATAGGCTACTTTACATCCTGAAAAAATGTAGTGTTCCCATGGGATGAGCAATTTTTTTGTGAATACTTTTCTCACCGATTAAATAATACACATTTTAGTGTACCTATCTCATAAACCACGGGTACCACCGCGGGGCGCAGCTAGTATATTAAAATCAATAATAAAAACATAATATATCAAAATAAAATAATAATAATATAATAATATTATATATGTGTGTATAATTATTAGAATCAGTAAGGAATCAATAGGTATAATCCAAAACGATTTCATGAAATAGTCATTAATTAGGATTACCTTTAAGAACATATTATAGTGTTGTGTTGATGATTTGAATGATTATAATTCTATAAATACAGATTTGTTACGGTCGCGAATTATATTCAGATCAACATACAATCTGATACTGATCTGTAAATTGCAAAAAACATAAGAAAATTTGAATTTCGCGGCCTACCTGGAGCTTTCTTATAACTTGAAAATCAGAATTAGTAAGCCCGTACGACGAAGTAGGTATGTAAATAAACACATTGTACCACTCTACTATTACAAAATCTTATCGTCATAACAGACCATGCGGCTTTTTACAAAACCATACCCCTTGTAATGACCACAGACGAAGTAGTATTGTAATGACCGAGATCAGCCCGTTTTTTATTTATTATTAATATGTACACACAGCAGCAGGTCAAAATATTACAAACCGTCAAAATTTCCCATTCGATTTAGAACTTAATCACCAACATTTTAAGGTTTAAAATCATTTGGATAAAGACAGTTTGGTATAACTTGCATGTACAGACAACAGTCTGTACATACAGGTGCGTTATACGATGAAGTGAGTGAAGACCACAGAATAGATAAAGAGGTCTTTTATTTATGACCTCTTATAACTGTTCTGTGGTGAAGACGGAGAGCTCATAATTGAGTAAGTAAATCATAATCCGACTCTCCACGCCGGAACACGCCTGAAACGATAGGCAACGTTAGCTTCAAAATATAGATAAGTACCTACTAGGTAGTAGGTACAGACGCCAGCACATCAAGCTACTATCTATACTATACAATCTGTCAAATTTCTTTAATAGATTTTCATCTTTATCGCTAATGTATTAGGTTCAAGTTTGATTGGGAAAATTTGAGTTTCGGGTGGCTTAACCTGCTGGCGTCCTGTACATACTACAATAGAATGCGAGATCTATACTATCTTACAATTTTTTGATGTTTTCAAGATGGTTCATATTTGTTTCAATTTTACTGTCTGTACTGTTTATCTTAAAACACCACTGTTTTGTGGGCTTTTGAAAATGCAGCAATCCATGGTCGCCAGAGGCTTCACGGTCTTTTGGTGTCAGATTTTCTACATTGCTTAAATTACTGCAGAGATCATCACTCATGTATGTTCCTCGTTGATTGTTTTCACCGTAACATTTTCTTATAAAACTGAAAAGAAGCTTTTTTTTAAGTACCTTCATAATATATTCTACAGTCACGGACTAGAAAAAAAAAGGACTCCGCGCCACGCATTTTGAAAGTGAAGCACAGTAAGTATGCCGGGACCGTTTGTACAAACACGCCTCATGCACACATTTTTATCATGTATGCCGACCGGCCGCCATTACGTGACACGACGGCGTTTTTGTCAAATCCCGCACTCATAGATCGGTACGGTGCTTCACTTTCGATACCCGTGGCGCGGTCGTTCTTCTTTTTATAGTCCCTGTCTACAGTAATTTTACCGTTGACAGTAGCCACCCAACAGCAACCATAGGCCGCAACGCATCGTGTCAGGGAAAATAAAGATCACTGTGATTTTGACCGTTATGCAAAAAGTTTGACAGATAATGACAGATAAGTTAAAAAAAAAAAAACAGGAAAAAACTGTGAAAGGACTGAGTAGGTACTTGAATGTTATAACAACAAAATATATCTTTGTAATCTTACCGAACATCATCTTGATTTGGGGATTGAGGAACAAAATCTTTTATTGCATCCAACACTTCTGAAAGCATATTACAATAAATATAAAATAAATGTAGTGAAGAATGATAGCAGAAAGGTTGCTGCAAATTATTAGGTAGGTATAATAACGTAAATGAGTGTTGTAAGGATGACTAATCAACATTAAAAGCTGCCGCCGTGCTTAGCTAAGCTAACTTCCCGTGTGAGCTGCGCGACGGGTGGTTTGTGACAGGGTAAGGATCAGAGCAGATCATTATTAGCTCACGTTGTACAAACGCCAGCACATCAAGCTACTACAATCTGTCAAATTTCTTTAATAGATTTTCATCTTTATTGCTAAAGCATTAGGTTCAAGGTTGATTGGGAAAATTTGACAGTTTCGGGTGGCTTGATGTGCTGGCGTCCTGTACTATTATATATTCTGTGCTCACGTGCAGTCAACGAAAAACAGCGGGGTGGGCACGCGGTGAAGTGCGCGAGTCAGCATTATGAATCGCGTGATCTCTACTTTGGTTGAAATAAAGCGTAGCTACACGACGCAGGAAGATTATATCCTCGTAGTCGTTATAATCTGTAAGCCGACTGGATAAGCTAAATAGAGCACAGCACAGCGCAGCATAGCTAAATGTTGATTAGTCACCCTAATATTCTTACCGGTGCTACTTATATCAATATTATAATTAATATTAGAAACAGTTTTTCTTCCCTCACGCTTGTTTCTTATGCTACTATTCTTCTTTAATTCCGGCTCTGCCTGTATTAGAACGAAAGAATACCTGGGATTATAATCCAACTGAATTAGCTAAAATATCAGTACCTTACCAGTAGGTACTAAATCATTTCTTATTGAAAATTCTAGTTACCCTAGCTACCTTAGCTGATTTAATCATTTTTCTATTATATCGCCATTTATCTACTGCTTTCTGTTGCCGCTCCTTCAGGTTGATGTACTTTGAATACCATTTGACGTGCGAGATAATTTCTTCTTCACGGATACCTGGGGATTTTTAAATACGTTTATCATTTATCGCGAGATAGAAGACTCACGCGCACCAGATTTATGACAAAATGCTATATTTAAATCAATTTATACTTAGCATAGGGAGTTCTTAACACATTTAAATACCTTTGAGTTAAAGCATGCATACTGCACATTAAGGAACTGTTTACGTAACGTATAATCATTTAAAACAGGAAATAGACGGTGCTACTTTGGAATTTTTTTCTATCGAAAAAATTTCAAGTAAGTAGGTACTCCTAATTCGGTTTTAGTACAGCACTAGACAATATAGTCAAATAACACGTGGAAAATCCAAATGATTTAAGCATAGGTATACATGTGGTTTTATAGGAATTTTAAAAACACAAAATTTATCGATTTACATACCTATCCCAATCAAAATATGCTCAAACTCAAAAGAAATGGATTTAAAGATATTAATTTCTGCTTTGGTAGGTTGGCCACTTTCGTAAAATGGGGATGACTGATAATAAGATTACCTACTTATTACAAATGATTTGAGCTAAAATTTCAGAAAAGAAGGCTTCTTCAGACATCTGAAGAAAATGTAGCCTAAAGCATCACCTTGTAATTTCGAAACAAGTTCATACAGAAACAAATGAAATGCTGGAAAAGTTTCCACGGGATTATCCATTCCATCAAAAGACGACACAATTGGAGATCCAAAATGTTTTTGCCAGTGGTTTATAAATATATTATGGTGATATTCATTCCATCCTCCATAACGGTTTGCACTATTCATCATGAATTCTTGAAACTGTTGAACTTCCTAAAAATCAACAGGTTCTTGGTTCAAACAATATTTATCAAGAAGAGGAAAAGTAGTTCCTACTTTTAGTAGGTATTTTATTAGAAACATACTTACTAAACATTTGAATGGAGATGTCATCATCGTTTTTACGGGACTCGGCACAATCTCGTTGTATTTTGCTGTTTGAATTCTCGACTGTCTTTTCAACTTGCTAATTAAAACTGGATTTTCATTAATCTGAAAGGAGTCTTATGATCGATAGCGGTAGATAAAGAAGTTATGTCATTTACTTAGTAGTCAAGAATTATTAAGACCAAAGTTTTGGTACGGAGGCCAGCACATCAAGCTACCCCAATCTGTCAAATTTTCCCAATTGAATATGCACCCTATTCCTTTGGATTAAAGTTGAAAATCCATCAAAGAAATTTGACAGATTGGGGTAGCTTGATGTGCTGGCTTCTGCACGTTACTCACAGTTTGTTGCAATTGTTGCTCAGCGGATTTAAGACCAGTTAATTCTTTTTGTAAATATAACTTGAATGCTTTGATACGGTTTTCCAACTCAAGCGTACTTTTTTTTACATCATCTATGTCTGAAATTAAATTAAATTAGTTAATTAGGAAAAAAATATTTAACGTATCAGCATCAATATCGAACGAAGATGTGTCAAATTTACCAGCTACATCTAGGCAGTAAAGAAAATTTTCCCTATATTAATTGTTATTGTTTCCCTCTTATAGTAAACTAATCCTAAATAATAAAGTACCTATGTTAAAAAAAACCATATTATATATATATATATTATTTATATATTATACAACTCTATCGAATATCAAACATCCATTTGGGGAACTCTATGATTATTTTTAGTAACAAACAACAAGTGCATGTGTAGTTAGGCATGCATTTTCTTATACTCACCAAGTGTTTTCAACATTTCTTTGGAAGACGTACTAATCTTTATATCTTGAAATAATAATTTTATTTCTCTATATGAATTTTTAGTCTTTCCTAAAAAAGCTTTGAACTCGGAAAATGTTAAGAAACTTGTTGCATCAAACCCTCCATCTGTTTGTGATGCTTCTGGCACACATTTATTAATACTCTGAAGAAGAATACTTTCTTCAATTTCCAATCGTTTCATTTTTGCGGACAGACTTGTGGTTTGTGTAATATCAGTCGAATTACCAGACTTTGTAGACGTTAAATCCATTTTTATATATTATGTAAAAGTTTTGTTTTGGTTTGGAATATATATTTTACTAGTATCACAACTAGTAGCACAGTTTAGTAGTATTGATCAAACTTTCAATCACAGACTTTCAATATTTTGAATTTACCCCCGCTTGACAACCACATTTGCATGATTGCCAGACTACAAATACAAAATATTTATATATTATCGATGACAAAATCGACTATATGCTTAGACTAAAATGTTGGCAATTTTTTTAAAATAAGCGCATCACTTGAATTACAAAAAAAAAGTCAATTGACATTTCATCATTCGTAGTTTCTGATAGAAGGCGAATTTTGTCTAAAATAAAAAGAGAATTTGTGGAATGGAAAGTGCAATTTCAAGGGAATATTCTTGAAATATATAAAAATGTTCAGTCGTTCAAGATTGTTTTTCACCAGGTCTCTTCCATTACGGGTCAGTATTTTTCGTTAAATATCTATTTACATAATAATTCTCAAATAAGTATTGACGTACCTAACCTTACAAATGAATTGTTTTCAGAACGTTTTTAACGTGGAATATCAAAACAATGGCCGATTTTTGTATAGCATAACAGCCACAAGAAGTCGGTCTACTACGCCGCTCAATACTATTGTTATGTTCGTCCCCCAACAAGAGGTATTTAATCATAATTTGATTGGTATTAAGTAGATCGATATTTAAAGCTGATCAATTCAAATTCAAATATAATCAGGTGATTTTTCAGGATAATACGATAATTAACTTGTGTGAGAAGAATAACAATATCTAATGATATTGTTATTCAAGTTTTATGAATGTTTTTAATGTGGTGCCTATTTCAGACAAGAAAATCTTATGAAATCTAAGTATTTAACTGGCAATTTTTAATATATTCAGGCATGGATTGTGGAGCGTATGGGAAAATTTCACAGGATTTTAGAGCCTGGGCTGAATCTGCTGTGGCCCATAGTGGATAAAATAAAGTATGTGCAGAGCCTGAAGGAGATAGCTATAGATGTTCCCAAACAGAGTGCCATCACGTCTGACAATGTTACACTGAGCATTGATGGAGTGCTTTATCTTCGAATTATTGACCCTTATTTAGGTAAGATTATTTTGAATATTGATCCATGTGGTCCATAATTTGGTATTATGATACAGTCGAGTCAGTATACAGTCGTATGAGATGTAAAATGATATCTAATGTCAGGCCCTAAAATGATGTTTTATTACAAATATTTATATTTTACTCTTGATTTGGGATATTATAATTTATTTATTTCACTGAGTACGCCCTCCACTAAGTTATAACTTCTTACAGGCTAGTTTAGAATTTAAATCCTCTGAAAACTAAAAATGTTTATTCCTTAAAATGAAAACATTGCTCTTTTATGCTCAACACACATTCTGTTTATATTGGACTCAACAGGTAAGTTGAAGAAGTGCTTAACTTCTGAAGTAGCTATATCACCATTAACAAAGGCAGTCAAAGAAAAAAACAAAAAAGTATTTTTTTAAATTATTATTTGTGTTTGACATATCTTGGGACTAGGGTCCCAGACCTTTGGTGGGCGTACGAGGGGCCGAAGCCAACTCGTTATTATTATTGTTTATAACAAATAAGAACTTGCAAACTTTTCTAGTTTAGTTCAAGTTTTATTTTTATTTCAGCATCATATGGTGTTGAAGATCCTGAGTTTGCTATCACGCAGCTTGCTCAAACAACTATGCGTTCTGAACTTGGTCAAATTTCTCTTGACAAAGTGTTCAGGGAGAGAGAATCTCTGAATACGGGTATTGTGGATGCCATCAACAAGGCTAGTGAAGCTTGGGGCATCACATGTCTGCGATATGAAATTCGTAAGTCTGTTTTAATAATTATGATAAGTACTGTAACTAACAGACTGTCAAAGCCACTAGCAAGCATTGATTCCTCATGAGCTTTAGACCTGTTTGGGAGGCTTAATCATGATCTTAACGTGAGCTTGAGTGTGAGTCCTGCACAAGTCCGAGGTCATGTTCATGTTCCTCGGAACACGCCACCGCACAATGGATCGAAACTGCTTTATGATTTTTTATATTTTTTAATTATATTTTTTTTATAAATTCCATTTAAAAAAATACCTATCGAAATATCTGTCATTTTTTCTTTAAACTGAAACTTTTTTCTCTAAAACTGATAGTTTGCCCGGCAAATCATATTTTCAATTTTTGTTGTATGGAATGAAAGAACAGAAAGAAAGAAAAATGCGTTTAATTGGCATTACAGAATAAAAAATAAATACACCTTAAAACACCAACCACCTTAATGAAACAAAAACTGCAAAAATTTGACAAGTCTTGACAGGTCTTGCTTTAAAACTACTTTATTCTAATTCTTTGGGTTGTTGGCTATAATTCTACGCTATCAGCGCGCGCCCATAGTTGCCCGTTCAAGAGTTATGAGGTTCAATAAAAGAAAAAAAAAGCGAGTAAAAGGTACTTTTTATAATGATATCATAGGTAAAATAATTGTTACATTAAAATACTTATAATTAAGGAATATTAATCATTTCAAACCATATATTTATCGAAAAAAGTACATAAAAAATATTTTCAAAATTAAAGCAAATAATAAATTTAAACAAAATTAAAAAACAAATGAGTAGCTCTCCATCTCATTTATATTTTAATTTTGTTTAAATTTATTATTTGCTTTAATTTTGAAAATATATTTAACTATCAGTTTTAAAGAAAAAAGTTTCCTAACAATTATTCATCAAAATGACAGATCTCTCGATAGGCATTTTTTTTAAATGGAATTTGTAAAAAAAATCCCAACGTCCCTCTTATAGCAGTTTCGATCCACCGTGCACCGTCGGGATCCCAAATAACGGTAGAGGGATTCACATCGGAGTCGAGTCGACGATGAAGTACCTGGGACTCGTCCTCGACAGCCGGTGAAACTTCGTGGAGCATTTCCGACGTTTGGCTCCCAGATTGGAGCGGGCCGGGGTTGCCTTGAAGCGGCTCCTGCCCAAGCTAGGGGGTCCAAACGCCTCCTACCGAAGGCTTTACGCGGGGATCGTGCGGCCCGTGCCCCTTTACCGGAACCGGTGTGGGCGCGTTCTTTGAGGCTGCGGCCAGCCCGCCGGTTGAACGCGTCCCAGAGAGTCATGACCATCCGGCTAGCCCGGAGATACCGCATGGCTTCTGGTGAGGCGGCGAGCCTCCTTGCCGGATTGCCGCCGTGGGATCTGGAGGCAAAAGTACTCGCGCACGTGTGGGGGTGGCGCTAGGAGGCGAAACACCGGGGCGTAACTCTGCTGCCGCGCGAAACACGGTACAGCGGACAGAGCTCCGGCGAGATCTCATGGCGACATGGAGAGTACAATTGTCGCAACCCAGCGCTGCCGCCGGGGTCGCGGGTAGTTCGAAAGAGATACCGTGGCCCTGGTACGGGCAGCTGAAGGAACATGGGTGGGTTTTAGTCAGTAAAAGTCTGACACGCCCTCCCGCTCTGCCCAGAGCGGGAGAAGTCATTTTATGATTTCCCATCCACAAAAAAAAAAAAAAAAAAAAAAAAAAAAAAAAAAAAAAAAAAAAAAAAAACCAGCGCTGGGCACGCCACAATTGCTGCGATAAGTCCCCTCTTTGAGGAGTGGTTGGTGAGGCGCCACGGCGTCCTCACCTTCCGCCTGACGCAGGTCGTCACCGGACACGGTTGTTTCGGGAGGTTCCTGTTCCGGATAAGGCGGGAGGAAACGCTCGGCTGTCACCATTGTGTGGATCGCCCGGAGGACACGGTGGAGCATACAGTGGAGGTCTGCCCGGCTTGGGCGGAGCACTTGTTCTCGCGGAGGCGATCGGCGGCGGCGATCTCTCGCGTCCGAATCTGGTCCAGGCCATGGTACGGAGTGGATAGTGAGGAGGAGGAGAGTGCATGAGAGGCCGCCACCTCCTTCTGCAAAGCAGTTATGCTCGCAAAGGAGGAGGCGGAATGCGTGAAGGAGAGGTAACTGTCGCGCCCTCACGCCCCTAGTCGCCGCAGGAAATGCCCTGGGCGGCGGGAATCCGTACCCGATTCCCGGCCACCGTAAGCGCGGGCTTGCGGACGGCGAACAATGGGTAGCTCGCCGTCCGGCAAGGACCAGGCCCGGGTCGACGGCGCGTCGTGTTCCACGCGCTCCTCAAATAGATGTCAGCAGTGATGGGGTCCGATAGGGCCGATGCCGCCGGGGTCGCGGATTGTTCGAAAGAGATACCGTGGCCCTGGCACAGGCAACTGAAGGAAAACGGGTGGGTTTTAGTCAGTAATAGTCTGACACGCCCTCCCGCTCGCTCCCAGAGCGGGAGAAGTCATTTGATGATTTCCCATCCACAAAAAAAAAAAAGACCGACAAAGTTGCAATTTTGCGTGCTTGTTCCCCCAATCACCTAATACAAAATTTCAGATGTGGAACTTTGACAGTTCTCACTAACTCACTCATAAAAGCCTAACCCAGTTCTTGGTAAATAAATAAACAAATTTGTTTCGCTCTCAAAGTACAACAAAAACTTAATTAATTAAATATAATTTGTTAAGGTGTTTGATGGTTCTACAGCAGCACATAATAGATGATCTACCAACTCCCAAACTAAATCAAGCTTGTATTATGGGAGTTAGCAGCTCTTAAGATGCAGGACTTACACAACCATGTAGCCTAGGAATTGACTTCCAACACTTGTAACTTATAATCTTAAAATTTGGCATATAGATTAGTTTATCGGGCGTACACATTAATTTATAAAAAAGTGGCCAAGTGCGTGTTGGGCCACGCGCAGTAATAGGGTTCCGTAGTTGCACAATAATGCGGACTACGAAGAGGGCTTTTTGTTGTTTCATGAATATTTGACTATTACTCGTAAAGCTCATGGCTAAGTAATAACAGCCGCACGGGTCGATCCATCAAGTTAAGCTACGCTTGCCGGGGTTGGTTCGTGGATGGGTGACCATCTTTACATAACGAGACTCCTCCGTGCCTCGGAAAGCACGTTAAGCCGTTGGTCCCGGCTATCATTCGTGGATCTTTGACAGTCGTTACGGGTCGTCAGAAGCCCGAAAGTCTGACAACCAGTCTTACCAAGGGGTATCGTGTTACCCAGTTACTGGGTTGTGGAGGTCAGATAAGCAGTCGCTCCATGTAAAATACTGGTATTCAGCTGCATCCGGTTAGACTGGAAGCCGACCCCAACATAGTTGGGAAAAGGCTAGGCAGATTGTACTCATAAACTTGAAAAGCCTACTTAGCTGTGATAGTTTTTCTTTCAACTTCACTACTACCGTGAATTTTTTCACCCATCCAAAACTAACCGTTTATCTGGCCCCCGGTGGGTTCCCGCATTGTCGCGGGGGGGCTCAGTAGCCGTGGCTTGGTCACCCACGGTGAAGCGAAGAGGAACCCTAGGAGGGGCCGCTCGTCAGGGCTTTTCCTGGTAAGCCGACGACGTAGCGGCCAACGGGTAGGTTGCGGTGGCCGCTTGGGCGACACCGCAACTGAGGCGGGCCGCGATGTCTTTTGGGAGGCATCGCGGCTGAGGGTAGGAGGCCGCGGCGGGAGAGGAGTGCCGGTATTGCGGTGCGCCGCTCTCCCTACCTTCCGCGGCCTTGACGGGGCCGCCACCGTTTGATGGCGGACGCGGTGGGGCCGCAGGGGAGGAGTGTCGGTATGACGTTGGCCGCTCTCCCTATCCTCTGCGGCCGAAATTTGGCAGGCGGCGGGGCCAATGACCTGACCCGTCGCAGGGGACCAAGGGTGCCCAGGCACGGGGTCGTCTGGTGCCCATGTGCTGGTTTGGTCCTTAGGGTGGTCACGGCGTGCAAGGTGTTCTGGTGCGCCGGTGATGGGGAGTAGCTAATCCCCAGAGGAGGGTCCGGTGACGGATAGCCGTGGCGGGTTCGCGGATGAGTGCTAACGCGTGCCCGTGTTTCCGCCGTTAAGCGGCAGAGGAGGACACCGTGGAGTTTTAGTGGGTTAGAGTCCCACATAACTGCACTATCTCCCCGTGGTAGTGCAGTATGCATGAGCATTTCTCCACGATAAAAAAAAAAAAAAAAAGGGTGGCGACACTTGGCGCTAACAAAAAAGACCACTTTAAAGCTTAATATTTCAGAAACGGATCCCTAAATCGAAAAGTTGTTTTGACAAACCCGCAATATTATTGAAAGACCCATCCAACAACACCCCACACCATAGGGTAGACGAGAAAAAAACATCCCCACTTTACGTGTACAGAAGATACCTTAAAAAGATTTTTTCATGATTTTATTTTACCACTTTGTCGGCGTGATGAATATACTACTTAACACGTTTCAATAGATAATAACATTATCTTTTCTTTGTGTTTTAATATCTTAGTAGAAAGATGCGCCCCACGCTTTTCGAGTTCACCTGTAAGCATGTATGGGGTGGTGGTGTCTGTTTTTTGTGTGTATGTCTTCTTGGGTCATCAAGACCCCGGAGCTGAGCTATTCCACAATCCGTGAATATGATTGTAGTATAAACAACAAGCATTTGTTCCCTCCCCATATTATTAAAATAATATTTACAGGGGATATTAAACTACCGACACGAGTGCACGAGGCTATGCAGATGCAAGTGGAAGCGGAGCGGCGGAAAAGAGCAGCCATCTTGGAGTCCGAGGGAGTGCGAGCCGCCGATATTAACGTCGCCGAGGGCAAGCGTCAAGCTAGGATATTGGCATCAGGTAAGTAAGAATGAGCCTTATGCCTTAGCACACAATATAAACCATAAAAAATCGGCACTCATGGATACTTCCAACAGAAGTGAAAACCACCAACCAACCAACCAATCTAACAAGTCCGTTTGGACCATAGATATAAGAAATATAGAGATATGCCCAGTAGTTTAAAATGTATCGGAACACCGTGTCTCCACTTTGTCCCTACCACTGGCCAACTACTACAAATGCAGTTCAGTAAAAGCAATAGATACGCAGTCGCGCACACACCCGCATTTCAAAAATCGGAACGTACTACACAATCAAATATAAACCTTATCTCATCAAATGCAGCGTGTATTTTCCATGCACTGTACAGCTTACTCACACAAAAACATCGGTCCCTTTGAATGTACTGTGGCAAAAGATATTTATTTTACATTTTTATAAACGCTAGTGATTGACTAAATCGTAAAGCTATCGATTCTTCTATTTATTATTGTACTAAAATTTTTTTTGATGTCCAGAAAATTAAAAACGACATGTCTAGAAAATATTATAATAAAAATAAACAATATGTAGCTAAAATAAAAATCAATAAGTAAATCAAAAAATTAAAACAAAAAAAAACCGGTTAAGTTGGTTTAGGCTATCATATCGTACTTATTGCTAATAATTATATCGTATGATTAATAGCACGAGGATAAGGCATAATATACGATCATTCAAACCCAAAAATACACCGATTATTAACCTAAAATTGAATAAACTTACTTAACGAACGACGTTGGTTACGCATCTCTCTACTATGCTGTAAGATAAGTCAAAATAAGTAAAAACATTATTTCACATCGATCTTCCAACCGGGGCAAAACGATTGATAAATTGAAGAACAAACTATAAAAGCATATATTCATTCTCCAATCGACATTTTTGCCGATAGGATACGCTAGTGGATCTGCACAAGCGCACCACTAGCTCGTCGCAAGACGCACCGTACTACGCGACCATCCGCATAAATAAAGTATCGTTTTGTGATTATTACATTGCTTGTCCGGTCACTTAGCGACGTACTTAGGTAGTGGTTAAGGGGAAATGTATTTATTGCATAAATAGTACAGTCGCTGTGTTATTTGAAAACAAAAATAACGTAGTAAAAGCAAGAAACATTTTACAATTTATTGTTTTTCATGATTTTAAAGACAAATATAGTAAAATACTTGTACTTGCATATGGAAAGTGATTCCATAATTTCTAGTTTCTGTTTTGGCTTCGGTTTTTACAAGAAACCACTGAACAACACGGCATTCTTATAATTTGTCACGATCATAGTAAAGCGCACTAGTTCGCGGAGACAGCCATTTGACTATGAATGGTTAATACTGATCTCGTCGCGCGGACACAGACACGCCCCTTTGCCACTTCTGTTTTTTTATATTTCTATGGTTTGGACGTTTCTCATTATACATGCCGCGATAACTTTGTATGAACGTCTACGTTAGAAATCGAAAAATCTAACTCGTAATCCTAATTAATTACTATGTTATCCATTCACTATAACAACAAGCACAAGTTTTACTTTATATTGGAAAAATGCACTCAAAAACATGAATTAATCGTTGATTGATATTTTGACAGAACGATATTACCAATGTCATCATCATGTATCTTTGGGTTCGTTGCCGTAGAGTTGTGACCGTTCTAAGCCGTTTTTTGACCGAATAAAATCGATGTTCTAAAAAATCGATACCTTTACAAACGTTAAGTTAGAAAAGCGAGAAACGTATAATTACTGTATTATTAAATGTTTAAACATATAACAACAAAATCTGATTAAATATATTTTAGCTTTATTTTGATATTTCATAATTACTTACTAGGTACGCCACTGGTGTATAATATACAATGGTGCCGATTCTCTTGTGAACGCACTAAACTAAAATTAGAGAATCGCTATCTTTTACTAACAGGCAACACGAGAAAAGGACGGCTATAGCTATGAACTAAGTTGGAGATGTCAAACTAGTTCACGCCTTGCGCTTCACCGTGTTTTTTAGTCGACATGTTTTTACGTGTCGTCTAAATGTCTATGGAAAAATTAGTTCTAACTAATTTGACAGCTCTAATTTACTTCCGACCCTTTCTTGTCATAATAGAGAGAAAAAGTTAGCAATAGCCTAAATTAAGTTTAGTTTGTGCACAACAGAATCGGCACCAATGTATTATTATACATAAACCAACCGGAAGAAATCAGTACATCGGGTTTTAGTTTCTCTTGCTTTGGCTTTGAAACTCGCCCAAATTGAAACTTAGTTGAGATTTATGTAATAACTGTTAAATATTACAAACTCGTTCGTGTAATAAAAGGATATGTCTCGAGAATCGGTTTTCAAAGCAACCTATTTTTTTCCCATCACTACACAAAGTATTTTGACAGCTGTCCAAACGGACTTCTTAGACTGCATTGATTATAGTAAAACTATGCATAGCATGTCGAGGTGACGCGGCGACGCGAACCCGTAAGATTTTCCCCTAACAAAAATCGCTCAACGCGCCTAAAGAAGTTTTCACTTAAAAAAGTAGCAAAAAAAAAAAAAGAGGTAAGTATAACAGTATTGTGTGTCTCACGGCTGCGTCAAATAGGCTCAGTTCAGCATAATGCCAGACATTTATTTAGCCGACGTTCGCACGGAAAATATCAAGGCGAGATTTTATCGCGCACTGGATTTTCAACTCTCGGTGTTGAGCCGAGCATTGAGAATCAAACCTAACAACAACAGAGTGCATCCCAGCTCGTCGAAGAAACACACTGTTGGATTTTCAACTCGGCGATAAGCAGTGTTGAAAATCCAGTGCGCGAAAAAAAATCGCCGCGATATCTTTACGTCCGTGCGAACGTCGGCTTAGTGTCTGACGCTGGTTTGTAACTATTATGTCACGAGTACGTCTTGCACATTCACCATAATCGAATCGAGCAATGTGCTTGTTAGCTTTTCCCAATTTTAGTTGCCAAAATTAATTATTTACATTTAATTTCTAAGCTACAAAATACACGAGCAAGCATGTTGCCACATGCTTGCTCGTAGTGTCCAGTTATCGGATTACCTGAAAAATTTCTCATAATGATGGTTGCAAATCTTTCAGAGGCTGAGAAACAAGAGCAGATAAACAAGGCGTCTGGTGAAGCGCAGGCGATGCTCGCTGTAGCGGAGGCGCGCGCAAAGGGACTCAAGGTCGTTGGCAGTGCGCTCGCCGTACAGGTCAGTAGGATTTACTGTTATTAGAATTTATCCAAGTATTTTTTTTTAGTCCTCGAGTAACACATCATATTGGGAGAGTTGTGACCACATTAACTGCAGTGAAATCTATATAGAAATAAAATAACGACTTAATGCGGCAGTTAGATTAATCTAAAGCAGAGTGGTTTATTATTTCTTGTTCAATCTCTACAATAATAAATAAAAGGTCTTTACCTATGAAATTGCCGTTTTGTATGAAAAAATTTAAATGAATTTTTTTCATGCATTTTTTATTTGTATTAATCGAAGTAATCACCCATGCAATCAATGCATCTTTGCCAACGCAGTGGCAGTTTATTGATGCCCTTCTTAAAGAAATCAGCTGGACGGGAGGCAACAAATTCTTCAAAGGCATTTTGTACTGCCTCTCGGGTATTGAATTTTTTTCCCGGCAAGAAGTTATCCAAATTCTGGAAAAAGTAGTAGTCTGTAGGCGCAAGGTCTGGTAAGTAGGGCGGATGACGGAGAACTTCCAACCCCAGTTCTTGCAACTTGGAGACCGTCTGCTGTGCAGTATGAGGTCGCGCGTTGTCGTGCAGGAGCAGCGGAGACGAGCGATTGACCAATGCTGGTTGGAGATGTGCCAGCTTCTCCATCATTGTGTTCAGTTCTTCACAGTACACATCTGAAGTAATGCTCACCCCGTTTGGTAAGAAGCTGTGATGAATCACACCGGCGCTAGACCACCAAACAGTGACCATCACTTTTCTAGGGGTAAGTTTTCGTTTAGGGCATTGTTTAGGTGCTGAACCAGGATCCAACCAACTTGCTGAGCGCTTGCGGGTTATCAAACAGAATCCATTTTGCATCGCAGGTAACAATGCGGTTCAAAATTCCTTCATTTGTGTGTCTGTTGAGCAGTGCAAGGCACGTCTCGACGCGTACTTCGCGCTGGCGATCATTGAGTTCGTGGGGCACCCATTTGTCAAGCTTTTTTACCTTGCCAATTTGACGCAAATGGACCAATATTGTTTTGACGCTAACGTCGAAAGCTGCTGCTAATTCAGTCGTAGATTGTGTATCATCAGCTTCCACAATCGCCTTTAATTCGTCATTGTCGACCAAAGTCTTCGGACGAACGCGAGGTTCATTTTTCAGGTCGAAATTTCCAGAACGGAAGCGAGCAAACCAATAACAAGTGGTGCGTTGGTTTGTAGTGTTAGCTCCGTAAACGTCGTTGATGTTGCGTGCCGCTTGTGCCGCGTTGCTGCCACGACGGTACTCATCATAGATATATGAAAGAAGGAGATATGCCCGGTAGTTGAAAATGTATCAGAACCCGATGTCGCTAGGTTGGCCCCACCACCGCGCCACTACTACACATGTAGTTCAATAAAAGCAATAGATACAAAGTCGCGCACACACTTGCAATTCATAAATCAGAACATACTACACAATCAATTATAAACCTTAACTCGTCACACACAGCGTGCATTTACCATGCATCGTACAACTTACTCACACAAAAACATCTGTCGCTATTATTGTGTTGTGCAAAAAGCAATTTATTTTACATATACGCTAGTGATTGACTAAAACGGAAAGTTATCGATACTTCCATTTATTACTGAACAAGAAAAATTTGGGGTCCTGAAAATAAAATAAAAAATGATATGTCCCAGAAAGTATTATATATTTTAAATAAAAAAAAAATGTATATTAAAAAAAAAACACGAATCAATAAATTAAAACAATCCGGTTAAGTTGGTTTAGGCTGTGAAACCATAGGAATTGTTGAACCCTGTTATGATGTGTTTACTCACTGACCTGTAAAGTGGAGGTATTTGTTCAGTACTTGACGTACTCTTAATTTTGGGATTGCCCATTCAAAAAGCCTGCGAGTTTTCTTTAGAGGCTGGAACATTTCTGCCTTAAAGTGAATTGAGCATATGGTGCTATATTTTGTTGGGAACCAGTTAGGTGGCCTTACTGTGGCATCAATCCATTCTTATTTTGTAATTGTATCTTTTGGGAAGCTAAAAAGGTACTATAAGAACTTATTTATCATTTACATAATAAGTATCTTAAGCTATAGTCTATAGTCTAGGAACTAGTTGGCTGGTGAGACAGGGGTGAGGCGGCGTTCGCAACGCACGTACTGAGTAATGCGCCCCTGCTCCTCCATCCCACCGCTCACATACCTAAGGCGTTGTCTATACTTCTTAACCTCACGATGAGTAAGCAGGTAGCAGGCAACAGGCGAATAGGCTTTTGTTGTTAAAAAAAAAACCCTTAGTTAAGAAATAGTTAAATATATGAAAACAAACACATACCATACTCATGCATAACAAATAAATAGCATGAATATGTTGACTTATTTTAAGCTAAAATCACTAATATTTTATCTGAACCATACCGATTACTACAACGCATTTGAATCTTGTGGTGCATAGTTAAAGACTTTAGCGGAAGTAAAATACCAAAACCAAAAAAACGTAAGGAAATAGCACGAAGATGCGATAATTTAAACCCAAAAACACTCCACCTAAACATTAATAAACTTACTTTACGACCGTTGGTTATGCATTTCTCTACTAGGTACGCTGTAAAATAATCAAAAACAGTAAAAAAGATTATTTTACATTCTCAAAGGTTTCCCAACCTTACTTAAACGTCATCTTTTCAAGTGTTCCAACCGGGCTAAAACGGTTGACAAATTGAAAAATAAACTATAATAGCAATATAATATTCGTTGGGCAATCGACATTATTATCGATAGCCTACTTTAGTGGATCTTAACCTCATCACTATCTCGCCGCAAGACACAGCGGCTGTACTATGCGACGCTCCGCGTAAATAAAGTATCGTTTTGTTATTTTTACATTGCTTGTCCAGTTGCTTAGCGACATACTTAAGGTAGTGGTTAAGGAGCAATGTATTTGCTGCAAAAATAGTACAGCCGCTGCGATATTTGAAAACAAAAATAACGTAGTAAAAGCAAGAAATATTTTACGATTTGTTGTTTTTTATGATTTTAAAGATAAATACAGTAAAATACTTTTACTTACATATGGTAAGTGATCCCGTGAGATACGAAGTTTTTAATATCACTTCGGTTTTTGCAGGAAACCACTGAACAACACGGCATTTTTATAATTTATCGTGACCACGGTCGAAAGCGTACTAGTTCGCGGAGACGGCCATTTGGCGAGTAAAGGCACAGCGTGCGCATAACGCGTGGACACAGGCACGCCCCCATGCCACTTCTCCTGTTTTTTATATTTCTATGGTACTCATATTCCATAATTACTCGAATTTTTAACGTATCCATGATGACGAAAAAGATTGAAATGCGATGAAAATGTAACACTAATCAATAAACAAATGACTACTTTTGGAAAAAAAATCCATGTTTTTAAAATAAAATTAATTTGAAATTAGAATTCTTAACCAAACAAAAATTATTTTGATTTGAAATGGCCAGTACTGCAGAACGGCAATTACATAGGTAAAGACCTAATATAAATAAATCTTTTTCATATTTTTGTGTGGATAATAGATGAGAAAGAAAGAGAAATAGGTGTGTTGGTCACAGAAACACGTGGATATAAAAAATATGAATGTGTGTGTTTTTCCACCAAATCAATGAAATCCTAAATAAAAAATCTAAACATTTTGCTTATGGGTGCATCCATTGGAACTGGAGTTATGGGGGTATTTAAAGTTGAGTTATACAAATAAAACATTTAAAACTTGTTTTCGGGGAAAAAAAAATTGCGAAATTTGATCATCAATGTCTCCGTAGCCAGAAGGTTCTCGATTCAGACCAGTAAAAAAAAAAAAACAATGTCGGGGAGTATTTAAGCGACTCTCGGCTTCGTAAGCGTTTCAATAACTTGAGGTAATAAAATACCTCAAGTTATTAATAAAACCTCTGTTCACAGGATAGCAAGCATGCCGCGTCGCTGACGCTGGCTGAGCAGTACGTATCGGCGTTCAACAAGCTGGCGAGGACGAACAACACTCTCATCTTGCCGGCGAACGCAGGAGATGTCTCCAACTTAGTTGCTCAGGTACTTTGTGTATCAAGAAGATTGTGAACTCTGTGGTGTAATTCCGTAACACAGTTTAATGGCAATGCCTTTACAATTCAACAACATTCATTGCATTACGGTTGCGTTGCGTTTGAATTGTGATTGAAAGTGCATTACGCAGTTAAGAGTACAGATTGACATAACCCACCTTTTCGACACCCACGGCAAGAATGAGGGCGCGTTATTGGACCTCGGGTAATAGAAAAGTGCGCTCTATTTACTTAGGAACTACGTATTAAATGCAATGTTCGGGCGCCGACGAAAACTCGTGCGTTCGGGTGGTCCAAGGAAATTCGATGCTATTGCTGTTATTAGCTTACTATATTACTTCTTTATTGTATGTATGTATGTTTGTGCTATATTAACATGACTTCTCTTTCCAGGCTATGTCAATATATTCTACAGTGACAGCACACAACACACAGAACAAAAGTCTGCCACATATCGACGATTATGAGGAGCCTCTAGTCAAAATTAATTCATTAACAGAAAAAGGTTCCACCTTGGCGGGTCCAGCCATGGCCAACTTTGATGACTCCTTAGCAGAATACTTCTCCGATGATGAAGAAAGAGAAAAGGCATTGAGGTCTCACAAAGAGAAGAAAGACTACCACACGCAACAATTAAATAAGCTAGAAAAAATAGAAAAGGAGACATAGAATCGTTACTTAGTACACACGGCTACATAAAAAAGCTAAACATTTCCATATAAGCTGATCTCGCATTGTATAGGATTTCCGTACAATGAGAGGTCAGCTTAAATTGGAAATGTATAGCTTGATAAGTAGCAGTGTGTATGTCTTTAAAAAGTTAAGATTGTCTCTGCATTTCATATGTAGCTATGAAACTTTGTTGTGTAACTTGGTGCATTAGGGACTACCTAGTTCTGAATGAAAACTAGACAGTTGCAAAGCAATAAAATGCATTTACAGTACAACTATTTTCTTAATGTCCCTCGGCAATCATCGCATTTCCGAATATAAACGAATGTTAAATTCCATGTCCATCAATTATTAGATTTATTTACTTTATTGTTGTTTTGATTTCCGTGTGAACTATATAGAGCTGTAAAACTATTTTCCTTTTTAACCGACTTCAAAAAAGGAGGTTCTGTATTTATAATAACATTTACTCCTTTTCAATACTGTGTATCACACCACGGAAATTAATAAAAATATAAACTACTTCTTCAACCGACTTCCAAAAAAGAAGAGTCTTATGTTCGACATGTAGGTATGCAACTAAAATAAATATTTATCCGCTTATTAATCTTTTCAATACAGTCAAAAAATTTCTTCATCTGATGTAGCTGTGTCAGTATGCTCACTAGCGAATAGCGACATTTTCCATCATGTGAATCAAACATTGGTTCAAATTTTCTATATTCGTCTTCACATTTTATTCAATGATCACATACTTTTTCCATTCTTCCGGGCCAATCATCTTGATTTTTTCCAATATAATTTCTTTGGTTGTTGTCACAGTCATTGCAATTTTAAGACGAAATGTTTTCAATTGGATTAAAATCCGGATAATATGGTGGCAATCATAAAATGGTATGGCCATGTTCTTCCATAATGCGATCAATAGCAAACTCGAGTATCTTTCTTTGTTTTTTTTAAATGTCCTATAAATCGATTTTCAATGAGTGTTTGGGTTATGAGGAATGTTATGTTGCGTGTTTGAGTTCGGGGATTTAAAATTATCTGTCGGCCTGCGACTTTAGCAGTTTTTCTCCCATTTTTAAAATAAATTACATGAAGTTAAAAGAGTATTAACAACTCGTCGATTGAGAGCGTCCGGTCTGCACCAAGTGCAAAGGGCAACTGTTAGAAATCCGATGACTGACGAAACACGAAGTTTGCCGAGGGACAATAGGAAAATAGATGTACTGTATTTTCATATATTGTACAAAACAGCCAGTTCCAAGTGTACTAAATCTTAATGTACAGATATGCAATATTTTTAAAGAAAATCATATCTCATTAGTTGTCATCTTAAGTTATTTATTGTGAAATAACTCTGGAGAAAATAAAACTTTCAAATATCATATAAAAATATTTATTTTCATCTACAACAATATCCAAAATCGAAATATAATAAAAATAAGTCTCATAAGCTTCCATAGGGTTAAATTCTAAATTGCTACCTACAATGTAACAATATATCGGGTATATCATAAATATCAAGTTACTAGTTGGAATGTTGTCTGAACTGTTCTTATGGCTATAAAATCCATGAATATAAATTCTTCTCTAATATCATAAACGAGTATAAAAGGATTTTTTTTACAACCTAAACCCTAAGTCATCAATTCAGATAATTTTAGTAAACAAAGAAATGTCACTGTCAAAATGACAGGACAGTGCTGCAAAACAATTTATCATAAAAAAATTATATCTTTTAATTACAGTTAATTAACTATTTAGATGAGCTATGCAAACAAAATACCGTAGCCGAACAGTGTTTGTTCTGTGTCGGAGTCGTAGTATGAGAGTAGTATGAATGTGTGTTGTTGAAGTCAATTTTGTCAATTAACAAACAAAACTTAACAAAAACACAACAAAAACAAGGAAATATAACAACTAACAACAAAATGAAACACTTAACACGATGATAACAAAGCACAATTAACAAACACGCAGCGAATAATATGATCGGAGAAAAGAACACGAACGTATTGAAAAGACGCGAGTTTGCAAATTATGTCAAATGAAATTTGAGAATGTTGGGAACTCCTGTAGTGTTACCAGTATCATAATATTTTTTATACCACAAAATTTTCTTTTTTTAATAACTTTGTTTAAAACCGAAAACTTATAAAAATTAACACGGTATGATAATTGTTTAATTATTATTTCTAAAATAAGTACATAAAAGCCAATATAGCCTTGTTTTCCGCCATTTTATGTGAATTACCATTATGACGATATTTTTTTGATCTGTTATCACCTTTGTTTACATAAATTATCTGAATTGATGACTTAGGGTATAGTGTTTTTACGGAATTTCCTGTAGCTAAACTGTTCATTCCTTCAGGTCAAAATAGATACAACTACAAAAATATTTTATATGTACAGTTTTGACTTTGCTACGATTTTATTTATAAATTAATGCATCATGCATGGGTGATGCACGTAATATAAAATTTTGTCTTTTCTCTAATATGATACCAAAAATAAAGCAAGTACAACCAATTTTTGGCAATCCTTAATACTTAACAATTTTTCATAGAAAAGGAAACAAACAAAACCTTAACAATTGTCTGTCCATGGTGTATAAGTTATTTATAAATGCTTGAGTATAATAAAATACCTCTTTTCGAAACTTTTAGATTACTGTTATTTACATATTGGATTATAATATTATTAATATGAAATATCAAGTGAATTTAGAGAAACAAAACAAATATAACCTGTATTATTGGATTATATCCCTAGGGATGTAAGATGTTTTTAAGATATTTTCACAATTTTTTCTCTCTGATTGAAGTAGCTGACTGTGCCTTCCTCCGGCTGGGTAAGATTTGTAGATGCTGGCATTTTGTGCAGATTAAGATACGACGCTGAGAGATCTGTACCATCGAATTGTCGCAAATGAATCTAAAACAAACACAAAAATACCGCTTTATGTTCCATTCACTTGTTCCACTTAATGAATTGACAAAAATTATTTGAAATTCAAAACAAATCAATCTGCCTAGCTTTTTCCCCCACTATGTTGGGGTCGGCTTCCAGTCTAACCGGATGCAGCTGAATACCAGTATTTTACATGGAGCAACTGCCTATCTGACCTCCACAGCCCAGTAATTGGGTAATACGATAACCCTTGGTAAGACCGGTTGTCAGACTTTCGGGCTAATGACGACCCGTAACGACTGTCAAAGATCCACGAATGACAGCCGGGACCAATGGCTTAACGTGCTTTCCGAGGCACGGAGGAGTCTCGGTATGTAAAGATGGTCACCCATTCATATACCGACCCCGGAAAGCGTAGCTTAACCTGATGGATCGACCCGCGCGCCTGTTATTACTTAGCCACGAGCTCCTCGAAATTAAAAACACAAAAGTGTATTTACTTTAATTTCTAAAGGTTGTTAAAACATTGAAAAATAAGTACCTGGTAATTTAAATAACATTGTAAAAGAAACTAACATCATCTAAATACTCACTAACAAATGCAGGTTGACTTCATCACTTCTGCTCAAGTAAGGGAAGTTACCGCCGCTTTTCAAATGCGCTAGTTTTGCTTGAGGATATGACTTATACAGGTCCTCGCGAACTCGAGAACTTAAAGCACATTCGTCCCACACATCCATTATTGTGATGGGCAAGTTAACCAGTGCTTGTGGTTTTATGTAACAAGGTGTGCAGTTCAAAGTCAGTCTTGATGCTAACTCCGACTGGTTTAGAGATTCCAGCTAAAAATTAATAACTTTTAAATAGAAGAATCAGGACATTTGATTTGAATGGTACTTGTCTTCTTGTTACAGAAATAGTTTTTTTGAATGATTCAAACGGGTTGGTATCAGAATGACTGTATCGCAAATTGACCACGTCGCTCTTAGTCCAAATCTCAAAATACCTAAATCGCAAAATGACTACATCGCTTTTAGTCCACATCTCATAATGTCTAAATCTCAAAATACCTAATTCGCAAAATGACTACATCGCAAAAAGTCCGAACAGTTGTGTAAGCAGCTATACATTAATCTCTTTGTTTCTTAATGTTGGATGATTGTATGCCTGGCCACTTGGACATATCCATGATAAGAACTAAAACAATTGAAGTAGGTATGTATGACACGGATATGTCACTGCTAATATGCTGCATATTCTCTTAGATCACAGTGTCTAGTAATGAAATTATATTTATTTCAAATAACAAAAATAGACCGGCTGTTTTATGCAACGGTCACCGCTATACTTGGGTAACAGATAAGGTGTCGAAAAATTAATTTTGGCGATGTGCAAATCGAAACGAGTGCAGCGCGTCAATTACCGTGAATGCTAGCAAAACTGAAATAATCCGTGAAAGCAATCATAGTTGTATGGCAAGTCCTAGAAAACAGAAAAGGGACATCGTTGTCAACGCCGCAAAGGAAAAAGTATGCCAAAGCATGGCCTCTGTGAAGAAACTTTACGAAAAAACTGTGCTTAAATTCGTTAAAGAAGAAGATAATGAGAAGATCTCTTCTTTTGAATCTGTGAAGGATATGTTACATAGAACACGGAAAAGATTTTTGGAAGTAAACACTACCGAAGTTTCTAAATCTATTGATGTAGAAATTCCAAACATTATCAAGCCCAATTTTTTGATCAGTTAAAAGTATGACAAAGCATGGCCATGCTTTGGCATACTTTTCCTATGCGGCGTTGACAACGATGTCCCTTTTCTGTTTTCTAAGATTTGCCATACAACTATGATTGCTTTCACGGTAATTGACGCACTGCACTCGTTTCGATTTGCACATCGCCAAAATTAATTTTTCGACACATTATCTGTTACCCAAGTATAGCGGTAACCGTTGCATAAAACAGCCGGTCTATTTTTGTTATTTGAAATAAATATAATTTCATTACTAGACACAGTTATCTAAGAGAATATGCAGCATATTAGCAGTGACATATCTGTGTGAATTGCACGAATCACACATACTTCAATTGTTTTACGAGTAGTTCTTATCATGGATATTTCCAAGTGGCCAGGCATACAATCATCCAACATTAAGAACCAAAGAGATTAATGTCTAAGTGCCTACACAACTGTTCGGACTTTTGCGATGTAGTCATTTTGCGAGTTAGGTATTTTGAGATTTAGACATTATGAGATGTGGACTAAAAGCGATGTAGTCATTTTGTGATTTAGGTATTTTGAGATTTTGACTAAGAGCGCCGTGGTCAATTTGCGATCCAGTCATTCTGATACCAACCCATTCAAACTATTTTGGCTTCAAGCCATTCTTAATATATAAATACTCGTATTCTCTAGGGGACAAATGTCCCGCGACATGTGTCGCTAGAGAAGTAGGGCGTTGCTTCGATCTCCGTGCGACGCGCGACTTCTCCCGTTGAATCACAACTTCGTCTGACATCTCTAGAGCGTCGTGTTGGGAGACATTTGTCTCCTAGTGATGGCTCTCTCTCTTGACTGGTTTAGAGATTCCACTTAAAACCAATGGAAGTTTTTTAAAAATAAGAATCATAGATAAAATCAAGTGACATTAAAATACTTAACAATATTGAGATAGCAATCTATGATTCTGGTTGTTGCTAACATATTTTAAGAACAAGAATTGTGTTACATGACAACAATATCATGTTACTAGATTTAATGTTGACATATTTGCTGTATATAGTTACGTTATTGCTCGGTAGAGCATGAAGAGATTATTATTACCAAAGCTGCAAACACAGGTATTATTTTTTGTTGTGTAACCCTAATATCTTACTTACTCTTTCAACCATGAAGTCAATAGATTCAGCCATCCTTTTGTCAACTTTATCAGTTGTGAAATTGCCCATGAGCATTCTTTTCAGCACTAATGAAGGCAGAAGCCAGAAGAGGGCTGAGGAGTCATGGTATTCAAACACTGATGTGTCCGTGAATGTGTTGCAAAGAACAAGAGATGCAACACGGGGACAGTTACTTGTTAATTCTGCAAACTTTTGTGCTATAAATCCACCTAAAAATTTATTGTGTATTAAAATCAGATTGATAGTAGGTTGATTATGAAATAAGTAATTAATTATTTTGTTTGTCTATTGTTTAATAACCTGGTTTGAATAAATAATAAATACTTCTACTACTGTTTGTCATTTTGTTTCACTGTATAAACAACAAACTTGAAATGTCTTGTATTGAATGGAATTTGTTTCACACATTATGCAAATTACTGTAATGACTGCTACTTATTGTGAAGTTTCTATTAACTTGGTACTTATGTTTAAAAAATAACAGAATGTAACTTCCCATCTGTAGAATAATACCTATAGAAAAAACCAACCTAAGGAAGCTCCAAAAACATGAACTTTGTCAAGTTCTAGGTAGTCAATGAGTCTTTTGAAGCCATCGCACCATTCCTTCATGTTCCAGTATGGTGGTGGTTCAGCAGCAATGACTCTGACTCCCCTCGTGGCAAGTCCCAAAACTTGCTGGAAAAACACGTCGGCGGTGCCGGACACTGGCGGCAGACATATCAAAGGACAGCTTACAGATTTTGGCCCACTGTCGAAAATTCTCCAAGCCTGAGAAAGTTGTAAACAAACAGATTTCAGATAAATTAAAGAAAGATAGAGAAATTTAAGGAGATAAGAAGCCACAGTATTTAACAAGTGGGTCAGGCAACTTACCCTCATTAAGCAAATTCGATAGATATTGCTTTTGATTAAGTTTGTTTACCTTGGATCCGTCTGAGTCGACCACTATTTTCCTCAGGGGAATGCTGCTTCTAAAACTGAGATACTCATTAGACTGTGACAATTCACTGACGCAACTCATTTTTATTTTCTAATACTTTGCATAAAAATAAAGGTCAAATCTTAAATAGAACATTAAAACTTATTCAAGATTTCAAGTGATGGCAAACTATTTTAGAATGTTTCGCTGCTATACTGTAACTTCGTAAATAAATGACGTTTCACAATTTGACGTTTCAATTCAACTTCTTTCCATTCCAAGCAGAAACAGTTGGTTTTTTTTTTTAAATCGATTAATCAAATAGTACAATAGTCGATTTATTTTTTTGGTAGTATGGCTGGGCTCCTTTTCATCTGAAGAAATAGTGGACTGACACTGGCATGGCCACCAATCAGGGGTTTTAATTTTGATAACATAAAAAAATTGGTACTTACTTTCAGTTATTTCTTGTTATCATCAGTGAATTTTATTTTATTTTTTTGTGGGAGGAGCTCGTGGCGAGCCGTACGGGTCGATCCATCAGGTTAAGCTACGCTTGCCGGGGTTGGTCCGTGGATGGGTGACCATCTTTACATACCGAGACTCCGTGCCTCGGAAAGCACGTTAAGCCGTTGGTCCCGGCTATCATTCGTGGATCTTTGACAATCGTTACGGGTCGTCAGAAGACCGAAAGTCTGATAACCAGTCTTACCAAGGGGTATCATATTACCTAGTAATTGGGTTGTGGAGGTCAGATACGTCGCTCCATATAAAACACTGGTATTCTGCTGCATCCGGTTAGACTGGAAGCCGACCCCAGCATAGTTGGGAAAAGGCTAGGCAGATTGATTTTGATCAGTGAATTTTTTGTCAGATTGGCTATAGGTAGTCCAAGAGATCAAAGGTGGCCTAGTTTTTGAGATCTAAATGTGGCCAAGCTGCAGATGCTCTCCAGGTCGGCCACCTGTGAACCCTTATAACTTTTGAACCAGTGATCGACAAATTCTAATATATGGCGATAAATTTTTTGTGTTATTAAAATTAAAATCCCTGATGGTGGCCATGCCAGTGTGTAGTCACACCATTTCTTCATATAAACAAACCAAAATCCAAACGCTCAGCTTAAAGCTACGTTTTGAAGGTTTCCTACACACAAAAAGTGGGAAAAATACGTATTATTGAAGCTAGGTAACTCGAAAACTACCCAAGCGAAGTTAATAAATTTTACATGGGACCAACTTCGAAGTATAGGTACACTCCCGAATAAAACAAGAATCTTTAAAATCGGACTACTCTGTAAAAAGTAATGCGTGGTCAACAAAAAAAAAAATATATTTTTTGTATAGGTACCTGTATATTATACAGGGTTAGTTTTCAATGACCAGCCAAATTTTCACAGGGCGTTCTACCAGTGAATATGAACAACTGTTGCTATTATTACAAAAATTCAATACCTACTCGACCAAAATGTATGAAACAGCTGATTTTTTTTTCGTGATTTCAAAAGTTGGTCCCATTGTGAAAGTTGTTCATAATCATGGGTAGAACACCCTGTGAAAATTTGGCTGGATATTGAAAACTAACCCTGTATATAGGTACGTGTCGACTTGAGAACATCCTCCTTTTTTTTCTTCGGTTAATAACGGTCTCAAACTCTCAAGGTTATCACATACTTACTTTCATAAATAAGTTTCAGTGACGCCATTCGCCGGTAAATTGCAGACGCAGTGGCGGCCACCGCTCTTCTAGGAAACCGTAGCTTTAGGACCAGTAAGTGTGGTAATAATGTTAATACCCCGGATACACTAGGGGACATTTTGTCCCGCGACATGACGCGGAACACTCAATCTACGTGACGCTGCAACGTTGCACAGTGACCCGCAAAATTTTACGTGACGCGGGACTACGTTGCTTGCCACTCCGAGAGCGAGCGCACGTGTTGCGCGTCAGCGCCGCGCTATTTCTCTTAAAATATTAATAATTTTTTCACGTTGTAGCAAGTAATTTTCCGCATCCACCACCTCCTTTTTCGATTACAGCTTTCGCTAAATTGCTCGAAATAAGTATATACGCAGCACTAATCGCCTCAACCTCCTCGGGCGAAATTGACTTGTGTGGCCTGCAAAATGTCTCGGGACATTCCACGTAGTTGTTGAGCACCATGTTCCGCAACATGTCGCTTTTGTCCCCTAGTGTATCGAGGCTTAACTGGCCATGTTTCAAAACTTTTTTTTTGTTTTTGGTGTTGAAGACGTCTTTAAACGTGATGAGGGATTCCTTAGTCACCTCCTGATGAGGATATACTGTGAGATAACTGTGATGTCCGTGATGTCGCAGTAGTGGTCTTGCAACAAAACGAAAACCCAATCCAACTGCGTAGACCACGGGAGCACGGGTTTTGTTTATCTTTCAGTCTGCCAGATTTGGATAGTCATCGTGACGGCGTTTTATCATCTCTTCACTTCTACATACCGTCAGTCATGCACTATATCTAATAATTTTGTCAATGTATGGTTTAACTTTATTTGATATACTGTTCTTTTCAATTAAGTTTCAAAGAAAAGAAGTGCTGGTTTTTCCAGTTCTGAATATAGGGAGTAATGAAAAAATGGCGTTTCTCATCCAAACACAATCTGTTTATTATTTAATACGTAATTAACATTCTCGTCGTGAATTTTTTCTAATTTTCCAAACCGCTTACTCTATCTTACATCTAACTACTTAATGAATAAGTTTTGGACGATTTTAGCAGGATTTCGAAAATATTACGTTCTGACGGTGACAAGATTAGGTAGGATCTATAACGCATTGAAGCTGCATACGTTCCACTCGTGACCGCGACTAGTGGTCAGCGCACGCATCGCGGCAGCCGTTGCATACAGCGGACGCGGCGAGTGGCCACCAGCAGCCATGCAGTGGCGGCCACTAGCTAAACGCCTGACAGCTGGCTGTCACTGACCACTTGTGGTTGTTGCGAGTGGTCCATGTGCAGAGACACTAAATATTACGAAATAGCGTCGCGATCGGAGATAACATGTTACATAATAGCTTTAATAAGTATGAATTTAGAAGCCAAAGTCGCAGGTAGTCAAACTCTTAAAATTAAAAATCATACAAGTAGTACATTACAAATCTATATAAATTTAACTTAGTGCACACTAACCATTAAAATTATTTTTTTCTTAATATACATTACAAATAATTTCGTTCATGAATCACTAAACATTCTTATTAATGTACTGTATAATTCTTTAGTATTATCATAATATGATTTGAGCATACTCCAGAATCATTGAAAATTCTGAGCTATAGCATCTCTGTACACACTGAATTTGTCAGGATCTTAAAAGTGAATGAAGCATGGAAACTATAAAGGTACCTACATACTAGAGCATTTACATGTTATGCATTGATCTGTATAAAAGTACTAGGTATACAAGCATTCAAATAAACATTTGATTTATTTATAATGCACGCAGAGGTCGACGAAATGAGCATGCTGAATGAGGATTTGTTTGTAACATTCCTTTCTATTTTGCATGCCATTCTCCGTCACACGTTTTGTTCGCACTCTTGGCTTTGCCCATTAAAGGTAACACAATTTAATTCGGTATTTAAAAAAAAACACGTTTTAACAAAATATTGATCCTCCTCAATGTTCAGTTTGTCACGTGAATGCTCTAATGTGTATGTTCACTGTTATTAATATATAAGAACATAAAAATGTTAACTACTAAATAGCTACATTGACTTGCCAGTTCTTTATAACTCCATATTATTATATACGACACAAATTTAGCCACTATGAGATAAATAATAATATGACTGTGTCACAGAAATTAAAATGCCAGAAATTATTTGATTACCTTTTAATGATTCTAATAATCAATAATTAAGTAAAAACAAACGAATATTCAGGCAATAATAATGTTTTACAATCACAGAAGTATTGTTACACATAATAATATAAACAAAACTAATAATATAATTGTCTATTTCAGAAAGATTCTAACATTTACACAATGACCACATAAGCCATAGAGATATAATATTATAATAGAAACAAGAATGACTCATTCACTGTAATTATAATAAAAATAAAAATTATCTATCCAGTTCAGGCAAGCGGTACGGACAACTGAAAATGATAAATGTAATTAACTATTCAAATGCTCAGATTAAATTATGCAATTGTTTACAATTTATAATTAATATACGATTTTCAAAAATAGTTTAATATTCTACTGTTTAGATACACGATATTTTATAAGATTCATTATTCAAGTTATAATAGATCCAGAGGAATCTTTACATATTTTCCGTAATACAGGTTATTTTATTATTCATATTATAATTATTTATGACGTCGGTCCTCATTTCTTAGTAAATGATTCCTCTGTATTGGGGTAATCTTGAAATAGGTTAAGGAAAATAATTACGTTAATCCGAATTTCCTCCTAAATTCAACGGTTTTACTAATGTCGCTAAATCGGCCAAGATGCTAGGCTAAGGTAGATGGCATCTTTATTAAGAGGATACATCGAAGCGTTATTTAGCTCGGTATGTAAGTGAAATGGCGTTATGGCTGTCTAGTTTGACGCGCGAATTAGAAGACTCACGCGCACCGGAACTAAACGCGCTTCGTTTAAATGTAGATTTATGACAAACTTAAATACATTTTTAGCTTAGTAAGTTCTAAACATACTTAAATACCTTCGATTTAAAGCAAATTTTACCGCACAATAAGGAACTGTTTACGTATAATCGCATAAAACCGAAAATAGACGGTGCTACTTTGGCTTTTTTCTACCGAAAAAATTTGAAGTTTTCATGTTTCGGTTTTAATACAGCAGTAGACAGTAAAGTCAAATAAAATCCAAATTATTTAACCATTTACTTTTATAGGAATTTTAAAAACACAAAATGTATCGATGTATCCTCTTAATGGGTATAGCCCGTGTCAAAATCTCTGAGAGCTTAGAGGAAACTTAAGTTCTTAGGATATTCGTCTACAATTTGGGATTTCTCCAATGCACTATTTTTTTTTAAAACGCTTCCCGTTTTAATAATTCATCCGACCTCATCTAATTTTAGATGTAATATAATATTATATGATGTGCAAAAGTGTTTGTTAAAACCAATTTACAGAAATAAATGTCATTGAATTGTTTTACATTTATACATATTATATTTTAATCACACGGTAAAAACAATTAATTGATTTTATGAGTAATCGAGTTTGTTGTAAACAATTCAAGTAAAAACTTATAATGAAAAACGACGTTTTTGAGACAATTATTCAACTTGCTGCTGTGTTTTATACACAAGTGTCTTAAAAGTGAAAATATTTGCAAGGTATCTTTACTTACTTTTAAAATAAGGTTAAAATATTGGAAATTCGCGTTTTTTTTTTTCGCAAAATATAGAATATAAAACAAAATTGAGAGAGACGAATAATAAATGACTCTAAAATTGCCAGCATTGACTTCAACTACTTGATAAATTAATTGGACTTAATTTTTAATTTAATGTGTATGTTAACACTGCAAAAGCATGTAATGTCGGTTGTATAACCCGACTGTATAACTAGGAAGTGGGCTGTAGCACGCATGGGCAGTCAGTCGTTAAATGAAGTAACAACTCACGACTATGCAGCACAATATAGCCTTGGCAATATACGTAAGTGCAAGGAAACTGAAATTCGCCAATTTAGCATATTATTATAGGAAAAGTATGCATGTCAGGAAAAAAAGAAACGACGCGATTCAGTAAACGCGTTTTTAGTAAATTTAATAAAAAGGAACTAACTTTTTTTTAATAATTGCGGAGGGGGCGATGATTAATGAAATGAAGCTTCGAAACTGTATCACGATAGTAAAAATAGGACAGGTTCTACGAGTTGTACATAGTTATGAGTAGTTACATGGTGTTGCAGGCCGGTAGTGGGTCGTATCCGTGTGTTGGGGGTGTTACCGGGGTGGTCCGTCCGTGGCGGGGCGCGGGGCGCGGCCTCACGACTCGCCGTTGCCGCTGTCATCGCCGTCCCCGTCGCCGCCGTCCACTTCCTCGTCTGAATCTGTGTCGAGGTCGTCATAATCGTCGTCGTAGAAGTCTGTCATATCCAACTGAAAAAAATATTAATGTCGTTTTGAAGTTGAACCACTATAGAACTTGTTTGTGACTTTTCAATGCATTTGAGACTTGTTTCCTAACGAGCTACTCGTTATTCTTGACAACTGCATGACATTCGGTTTTAATGCATTTAAAAGTGGACATTATATTATCTGTATAATAAAAACCGGCTAAGTGCGAGTCGGACCACGCACAATGAAGGGTTCCGTAGTTGAAAATAATTTATCCCAAAAAACACACTTAAAATTGTAGTTGAAAAACCAGAAATCCCAAAAAAAAAAAAATTTTAACCAATAAAATTACAAATTAACGATTTTCGGGCTTTTTCCTTTACTTGTGCTGTAAAACCTTGTTTCATGCCAAATTTCATGATTCTAGGTCAACGGAAAGTACCCTATAGGTGGTGATTTACTTGCGAGTCTCAATTGACTTAGAAGCTTGATTTTTGAGAGCTCAAAGGGAACATACATCCACGTATTTGAAGTTAATTTCAACTTGATACCTCCACGTGTTCCCGAGAAAAAGGGTCTTGACAGACTAACAGACGGACGACGAAGTGATCCTAATAAGGGTTTTGTTTTTTTCCTTTTGAGGTACGGAACCCTAAAAATTGGCGATGTCCACAAGATTTGCTAGGTGATTCAGCATAGTGAAGACCTTTGAGTTCTTCTAAACATCACTTATGCAGCACATGCCAATATGCTGTCATTTAATAATTTTGATGACTACAAATGGAGTCATAGTACACGTATATCATAATTGAAACATGACCACAGAATTGCTTGTGTATTCCCCAAAAACTCTCCCATCATAGGGAACTAGGTGGCATGTAGGTATACCTACGCATTTCCAAACTTTGGACTTCTATTGGGAACTTGCAGCCCCATTATAAAACCAGCATTTTTTGTCTAACCCGGGAATCAAACTCGGGAACACAAGGTATATAAAAGGACACGGGCAAATTTTATCGAAATCCGTTCAGTTCTAGAACGCCTGATGTTATCCTCAGTTATGGAATACTTTTCTCAGCTATCACTAATCAGTTTAAATGGATCGTATGCTTGTTAACCTTTACAATAAAAAAATTATTTGATTTAATAGGGCATTAATATAGAATGTGAACAAACCTGTGGCTCTTGCGTCGTCGACTTGACTTGTGTTTTAATGCAATAATCTTCTAACGTGAGGGGTACTACTATTCCTTCCTTTTCTGCGTCCGTGCGCGCCACTTGAGCTTGCTTTCTGTAAAACAAAGCACACAACTAAGAAAAGCGAGGCATGGAACGGGCTATGCTTGGAGTCTCTCTGAGGGATCGGATCCGGAACGAGGAGATCCGGCAGAGAACCAGTTGTTGACATAGTTCACAGCATAAGCAAGCTGATGTGGCAATAGGCCGTCCATACTAGCCGTAGAACCAACGTGTTCTTGAGTGGAGAACACGAATCGGCAAACATAAGGTAGGACGCCCTCAGGCTAGGTGGAGCGACGATTTTCGCAGGGTGGCTGGTAGCAACTGGATGAGAGTTGCCGAGAACAGTGCTGAATGGCGAGCAATTGGCGAGGCCTATGTCCAGCAGTGGACTGCTATAGGCTGATGATGAACTAAGAACATGTTTCTCTAATAACACCAGATAACGTTGTAATGAACGATAACAGTTGAAGTACTTGTGACCGCACTTTATCTGTAATTATTTGCAACAAAGGCGGTCATTTCGTAGTTTTTATACAGGTATATGCATGCACTAGTCATCAACACTGCACAGTTTTGTCTTTTCCTTCTCATATACAGCAAAACTCCGCGATCACCAATCCAAATCATGGAACGCATTGAATTTGCCAATATGAAATAATAAGGTCATAATTATCCATGGTCTATGTTTACACCTCCAACTAATATAATGAGTATTTTCCATTCAAACCAAAATACGGCAACATGTTTGTAATTATGCACGTCACCTTCAGCGCTCAAAATTTGGACTGACTTAGTTACAGATCCAGCGAAACGAGGACGCGACCGAATAAACTCATTGTGTTATATTACTTTCACCGAACGATGGAACTGTGTTTTGTCACATGGTAACAATCTAATTGGATGAGTGAGGCTTTAAATTTTGGCAGCTTGGATGGTGGGACGAGCTGGACAAAACCAATTAATTGCTAGTTGGTTCAGATTAACCCTGGATCGAAACAACCATAAGCAACCGGAGGTAGGCCTTTGATACAGTAAATATATGAGCAGTAAGTAAACTACGTACAAACGGTCGAAACGGCACACTCACACAGACGCGCGCACCGACTATGCCCCAAGCGATAGTCGCGGTGCTCTCAGTATATTTATTGTGGCTTAGGGGTCTCGTCGATGCGCTCGTCTGTGCATGTGCTGTTTCGTACGTGTGTTCGTAGTTTCCCTACTGTCCATATTTATACAGTGCTCTTGCCGCTGGGGCGCTGGGCACCACTGCTAAGTGGTATGACGCAGGCTGAATGAGGCCAGTAGCCAGGGTACGAAACTTAACCAGCTTTGTAGAACGCGGATACGGAAGAATGAAGCACTTAGCACAAGTTTAGAATTAATACAGTAGCATTCAACTTTCATTTGATATCATAACTGTTACCGAGTCGTTTAAATAACAGAAAATATGATCAGCGTTATGTAGATACCTACCTACTTACAATTACTAACAATTGTTCGTAGCTTTTACGCAACTTACTGCTACGAAATACCGGTCTATTCATCGTGTGAATTTAAAGCCTTTCATCACTTACATATCCAATAATAGGTACCTAGTATTTATTAATGAGGGCAGAAGTCGAAACCCAACCTCAAATAATGACTGCGAGACAGAACCTGATGTCATGTCATAAGCCAAGAAACATGAATGCATATAAATAAATAAAATAAAAATAAATAATAATTTTATTTGCGTCCTTTTTACAAAGTAATACATTTACAAAACTTACAAATTCTTAGTAGCATCGTTATACAAATCAAAACATGCCATTCAAGTCATAATGCATAAGTGGTGCCAATCATTTTTGACCAGTATGTTTCAAGAGGTGGCTTTAAGAGCCCAATCGGTACATGAAAGTTAGTAGAAGAAGAAGCTGCGAATAACTTGAAATGGGAATCCCTCAAAGAGACCCGGCAGTGGCCGAATAAGCATTAGGTCACATCAAAGAAATTAAAATTCAGCTTGTCATGTTGTTTAAGGTCAGCGACTCACCTGATAATATTCTCGTATTCCTTATCTTTGCCTTTGGAGTCGCGCCAGCGGCGGTACATGACGCTGGCGTCGACGTTCGCTGGGCTGAACGTGTTGGGCTCGTTGAGCAGCGAGATCACCGACAGCAGGACGGTGCGCACGGACTGCGTCGGGTTCCAGCGCTCGCAAGGCAGCTCGCCCGACTGCGGGTCGTCCACCGGCGGGTGCAGGATCGATATGCAGAGGTCACCGTTCTGGAACATTTTGAAAGGAAATGCTTAGTTGTTGTGTGTGGAACATATCTTTTCATAAGCTAAGATTTCAAACTAAAGCCCTCTCCTCTTTCTCTACTGTGCCCAGTAGGATCCACAATGATGTATTTGGTAAAACAACTAAGTTCACATTGTGGAATGAAGTAAATATATTGAGTACTAGCTGACCCGACAGACGTTGTCCTGTCCAAATTCAATAATTCATACAAAATTCCCATAGAAAATGCACTTTCAGTTTTCTCGAATTTTCCCGGCAACTTTTCTAATTTTTCTTCCTATGAACCTTCCCTGGACTACAACGAATATTTGAATGAATGAATGAATGAATGAATTGCACCGACCCCAGCGTGGTTTAACCAGACTCGATTGCTCGAATGAACCCAGAGAGATTCACACTAGACCCTGTTGCCTCATGTTACATGGTGCCACAGAGACCATTGTATATCAGTGAGTAGACCGGGGGGTGCGGTAATGGTAGGGAAGACATGCCCTTAGGATATGGAGGGGATAAAGAGCCATACCCAGTATGCACCGTAAAGTAAGACTTGGAATAGTGGAGAGACGGGTGATATAATATGGATGGGCTTTTTTATGACGTTGCTGCCGTGTTGCTTCAAGTCCAGCTTTTGCAGTGAATCTTTTGCCGGTTAAACTTCGTTTTTGACTCTGTCACAGCTATGCTATACGTTCCCTGGACTACAACGAATATTAAAAAAAAAAAAAATAGCCGAATTGGTCTAGCCGTTCTCAAGTTTTGTGCTTAGCAACACATTTAGCCATTAATTTTTATTTATATAGATAGTAATGGGGACAGCTCACAGGTCGTTTTCAACCTATTCGCTAGAAGAGTCTTCAATTTATCTTCAGGTTACTCGTAATTTTAATTTCATACTCAGACCTAGTGCTAGAGCATCAAGGCAATAGTCTTAAGGGGGATATTACACTACCAAACTGTGTTGATTGTTTGACAATAACCCCAAACGATGCACGAAATTGTTTCCACTACATACAGGTAAAGATCTGAGACCAAATCCATATTTTTATTGCACTAGCTATTCCTATTTATGGACGAGTTGTCAGAAAATGCAAGACAAAATTTATAGTATTATTATAGGAGGTCTTCTCAGTGGACCAGAGGGAAAGTAACATTCGGTTACACTCCTACCAACTTATCTGTGAAGTGGCGAAAATTGGAACTACGACCGTCATGTTGAAATGTCTTCGATTGTGCCGACGCATGTCATTCGATTCGTCCTCTTTCAGTTCACAGATAAGTTGGTAGGACTGTAGCGATGACGCTAGTAGAAAAGCCAAAAAATGTATGTGGTTGACATAAGCTAACGAAATGTCACGTGATCATGTTAATGTCACTTTGAAGCTGTAGCGATTGTAGAAATAGAATCGCTCCGAAGCGAATGCCATTTGTCCATCATTTGTCTATGCCCTCAGGTCAAGTTAATAAGTACAGTAAAGCTGTTACTGGTTTTCGTTAAAATTAGCTGCTTTCCCTACTCTCTCTTATTACTTCACTTTAGTCATTTCTTATTTTCTGTGGTGACAGGAGATTGTTTACAAAATAAAACTATAGCGCCGTAATTTGATTACCCTGTGTTCAAAGAAACAGGTAAACCACAGGTGTACACAATACATCCCACAAATACACCTCTTGGTCAATTCGAGTTTCTTTAGAAGACCGCTTGGGACTATGCCTATAAAATATAATTCAATCATCGTTAAACCTCACCCTATTGCATAACACACTATCAATCGGAATTGTTTCATTTTGATAGTTCAATAACATTCATTGCGTTACCTATTTACGTTGTCGAGCAGACAAATTTTTCGAAAATATGAAGCAGTGGATTATCATAATCAGCCTTAACGTTCCTACTGCTGGGACACAGGCCTCCTCTCGGTGAGAGGGAGTGGGATGTAATCCACCACGCGGACCCAGTTCGGGTTGGTGGAATGGGTTAGCAATTTGCTTTAAAATGATTCAGATTCCGAATAATAGTGTTACGCAATTAGAATGCTGGTTGTCATATCTGGCGCCGATTAAATTTGTAATCACTCATTTGTCCTAGGATTTCCACTATTGTTGCGATCAGAATGTGAGTAGAGATGTCTTTGCCAAATAATTATACTAAACATAACTTGATACGTAGATACCATCGCGGACATTTGCGGTGAACCAATTTTCGACCTTATTACTTTGGTGATAAGGTTCAAAAGTAATTCACCGCAAATGTCCGCGATGGTACAGAGCTACGAGCGCCAGATCGTAGACGTTTAGTCTATGCAATTTGTCTATCAGTGAATTGAAGTTTACACAATAAGCTGCGAAGGCCGGAGTTATTAAATCTTGATACGATTTAATGCTTCACGGTTAGGAAGACAGATTTCGTTTTTGTTGCGTTAGAGCGCGCGTAAGACAAAGAGTTACATAAAGTCTATTGTTGCCTAGCCTCCCCCGACTCGCAGATTACCAGCAACCTTCGTAACAATTCTTACGTGTTCAGCTCAAGCGTCAGGAGATACTGGGATATTGAACGTAAAAATTGTGCATGCCTCGATCGATTTCTAAATTCTAGTAAGCGTAACCGGCAAGTCGGGGTCTGAAGAGTCGAAACGTCTTCTTTTTTTATCACTGACTTGGCACGCCAATTAGAAATTGCAGATTTAAGAGATATTTTGGATTGTATTAAAAAAACGTAAGTACTAGTGAGAGAATAAAGCACCACTATCTGGGTCTTATAAGCTAGGATAGGAAGTTAGGAACAGACATACATAGAAAGTTTATGAACATTAAAAATTTGTTCCATTTTTAATAAGACAATTAGCGTATCTACGCTAATTGTCTTATTAAAAATGGAACAAATTTTTTTAGTTTTTTTTTTTTTTTAGCCGTGCGTAGCGTAGATACACAAATCTTTGTGTATCTACGCTACGCACGGCTACATATCAAGCTATAAATTTCCAGTTTAAGCTGATCTCGCATAGTATAGGATTACCGTAAAATGAGAGGTCTTGATATGTAGTCGTGTGTACAACCGCAGACAATGGCGATTGACCACTTTTCACCTTTATGCCTTTAGGTTGAAAAGTAGTTCACCGCCAGTGTTAACGATGGTACTTAGGATAAAGTAATAGAAGTTGCCTTGATATTTTGCAATTCATAATTAGATATTACCTACGTATATCGTCTGCAATTAATTAATTTCCGCCTACATCCTCATAACGTTTGTTATAATGGTAAGTATGTAACATACCCCTTCAAAATTGAGGTTATCGTAAACCATAGATAAATAATGTAGGTACCTACCTACTTCCATATAATCTGAATAAAATAATGTTTTCGCAATGAATATCTTATTGATAAACGAATAACAGCGATTTCATAAACATGGAATAAATCTTTCTATCTAATTTTGTTTTAAGCATAGCGGGATACATCATCATCACTATTCATTGGAACAGTGATGCTTCTGTATCCCGCTATGCTAATAGAAAGTTAAAAGTCTTCATAGATGACACACAAGTCCTTAACCCGTCGCGCGCTAATTAGCAGACACAATTGAAATTCTATTGTTATCTGTACACATGGTGTGCAATCGACATTTTAAGAGTTAATATACAATTTCAGCCAATGTTATATGTATGAAGAGTGAAGACTTTAGCATTTTAAGTTCGTATTGAATCGTTTCTCAGATTAAAATAAAACACGGACAAAGACGATATGGGTATAAATAATTGAATCATGAAAATCGAAGCAGCTGTTGTCGCAGATAGTTCAACACACAGTAGCTACGTATTTTGTACGTTTAAAAAGATATATGTATGGAGAAACAAGAGTTACACATGGTTATGGAATCAACCGTCTGCACCTGGAAGTTACTAGTTTGTATCATTATATCGTTAATCACACCAGTTTCCTGTTCATAAATATTAATTATATCACTTGCTACTGCAAGTTGTAAGGAAAGAAAAATGCTACGTCGCACTGGCTTATGGTCTATTAATAAATTTTAGCGTAGTTTAGTATTTTTGTAGGAAGCAAGTCCCCGTTTTTTTGTTATGTAAAATACAACTTTCCTTTGTATGCAGTTGTCATAGCTTGGCGGGGATTTTAGCTATCGCAATGATGTTGCATATTATGTTGACGTTCTCACGTCACCGGGCAATGTCATCCGCGTAGATTTCAGATTTTGCCATTGATTTGATTTTGATTTTTTTTGTTTTGCTTTCCCCTTTTTTTATTATAGGTACACGTTTTTCATTTGTTTTCACCAAGAGCCCAAACACCAATTTTCATTGATATTATTAAAAAAAATACTAATTCTCATAGAAACATTCATGCCCTATTTTACCCCTTTTGCGGTAGAATTTTAGCAAATACACGCGTTTCATCAAATTGAACGAAAATCCAAGTCATTATTTGAATTTTTAAAAATACAGATTCTCATATAAAATGTCATGCCCTATTTTACGAGTACACCCTTTGGGGTGGAATTTTAGCAAATCCTGATACACGTGTTTCATCGTTTTTAACTAAAAACCCAAACACTAATTTTTACCTGCACACGCGAGGATCTACAGGTACTATTTGGAACCGAGCTGCCAACTGCAACTGCCGACAGCACGTGCAGCGACTGCATGCAATCGGCCGCAGCTGCACTACTGGTTTGTATGTATTCATATGAAATGGCTTCCAAGCGAATGCACGTGCTGCTGCAGTCGCACGGCGCCGCCGACGGCAGACCAGTAGTGCAGCGACCGCCAAACACTGACTGACTGGCCGCCTCCTAGTGTTGGTTGTGCAGTCGCTGCATGTGCCGCCACTCAGAATTATTCGGGCTGCACGCTGCAACTGCCGACAGCGCGCTGAATGGCATTAGCGTTGCTGAATTTACTGCATATGTATCCATCCCCCCCCCCCCCCGAGTTATTTTTGCCACCGACACGCTCAGAAGAAGATTGATGTTACTTTAAAAAAATACCGATTCTCATACAAACTTTCATAGGGGATGAAAGAAGAACAGTATTTTTTTTTTATTTTAACCCTTTTAGGGTAAAATTTTAACAAATTCTGATAAACGTGTTTCATCGTTTTTAACCAAAAGCCGAAATACTCATTTTCATTGTTTTTTCTCTCTGTCAAACTTTCACCCCTATTTCCTGTTACAGTCTCTTTTTTCCTTGTTTTAGGCTCTGCTTTGTTGAATCAGAATATTTTACTCTCTCTCTCTAACCTTATCAAGCAATCTCAAGAACGATTGACTGCATAGACTGATGCGGAAATAGCGACTTGTTTTGTGTTGCCACTGTTGCCAGCCAGCATTTTTATCGCAAGATTTGGCAGTAATTTTATTTATTTGTTCTTGCCCTACATTACAACACTTATTCTAATGCACTATTGTCATAGTGCGTTGGAATAAGTGTTGCAATATCTGTCAATGATAATTAACGGAATTTTTAAAAATACTATTGCTATGAATGTTAAGGTCATCATTACCTTTCTCCTGATAATAGCCGCTATAATAATACTCATCGATTCGCACCGTTCGACTCGATCACCAAGGTCCTTATACTCCTTATGTATTACACACGATATCTAGGCTTCATGTCTTTCTAAGGAGATAACGGAAGGAGGTAAACGATACGGAACGGGCAAGAGGCTTACCTCCGCAATTTGCCCTTGATGATCTCGGTAAAGAAGCATATCGACGACCCACCCCATTTACATTGTAATCTGCTCAACGATTCGTGAAGGTTGTTTTATCCGATTTATCGAATAAACTTTTATGTTGAATGAAAAACTAAATTGAAAGATCACCCAACTCTATAATCATTATAACAGATAACAGTGGTGGCTCGAATCGTTCAATTCTAACCAGTGGCCTACTCTAGTATTCGCATGACCCAGATACATTGGTCTATCGCGATAACTACTTTACAGTATAATAATTAACGACAGCTCTGTGAAATATTTTTAAATCGCAATTTACGTAAATGATTCTTGTGAATGGGAGACCATCTTGACATACCGAGACTCCTCCGATTCGAGGATCTTTGACAGTCGTTACGGGTCCTCAGAGGGTCGAAAGTCTGACAATCAGTCTTACCAAGAAGTATCGTATTACCCAGTCACTGGGTCGTGGAGGTCAGATAGGCAGTCGCTCCATGTAAAGTACTGGTATTCAGCTGCATCCGGTTGGACTGTACGCCGACCCCAATATAGTTGGGAAAAGGCTAGACAGATTGATTTTGTTCTTGTAAAGTTGTAGTCAATAAGAGCGTGCTAGAGGCAATGATGAGCCGAATCATATAGTGATAGGTATTCAAGTTCCATGACAATGCAATATCATTCAGCCTTGTCATTTAACCTCAACGGTGAGTGGTGACCGTATACGTCGGTATTCAGTTTCATTAAAATATGAGGCATTGAAGAAAACTTCAAAGGAAATCGATTGCAATTATCGTGCAAGTTAGTTATATGATTAGGGTCGGGCTGGCGAGTTCTAGTCCTAAGTTATTGATGTGTTGATATTGTGACGCATGTTACGTCAAGAGATTTGGCTTCAATGTTTTATCGATTGTATAGTTCTACAATGTTTGAGAAACCTCATGATTGATAAAATAAATTTTATTGTTGTTACTAAGCAAAGCACGATGGCATAGTGAAAGTGTTTCTTTCTAACGGTCCTCTCTGACGCACTCTGAACGGTCTGCGGTGCCCGAGCTTTTGCGCACAAGGATTTGAATGCTAACAGCGTAGTATTTTATTTATGAGTTGGAATCGAATGATCCGGAATCAAGCAATATGAAATTCATGTTCTTCATAACATTGTCTGTAAACAAGACATTATGTTTAAATAGATGGAAATGAAAAATGTATAGGACCAAGTATTAGAATTGAGCTCAGACTAAATAAAAAACCAAGACATAGCGCTGTCAACAGTGACGTGGGCCTTACGTTTCGGGTTTCGTAAATATGTACCTATGCACGTAATGAGGTGTACTTTAATTGTAGTTTGGTGTAGGTAAATGTGTGCGTGTGTATACGCACAGAGCGAGGTGTAGTTTTGCGCATGCTTCACTCACTGTATAGTTCGCACCGCTACCTATATCTGGTTTATTATTTAGTCTGAGCAATTGAGTACTTAGTAGTTTTTATTTTTGTAAGTTGGTGTACAAAAGAAGATCTAAACGATTTCTTAAAACTTCGTTTTAGAAGTCATGATGATAGAGCATAAAGCCGCGAACATTACGGTGATGGCGTGGAGCGTCGCCCTCAGCTAAAAATATGCCACCGGTTCACTGCGCGCTTCCTCACAAAGAAAATGCGTGTGCTCTGACCTCCAAATCGGGAAATACATGAAAAATATACACAATGTTTATTTACCACATCACTCGCAGACATCCAGAAAGAGTTCAAGTCTACGATAATATATTATTCTAAACCATGTCAGAGACATTGTTTCACCGACCCCAAATAAAATGGGATAAGGGCAGGAGAATGATGACGATGTGATGTCAAGGTACTCATGGTCAAGAATAAGTTAATAGAGTGGAACACCAACACGAGTTCGCATGTCGAAGGAATATTGAGAGTTGATTTTGAGGTTGAAATCTTTATAAATTTTTGGCTTGCGAAGTTCTTCCGGGTGTCCATGTTTCGATTCAATATCATATTTATCTGCAAAGAAAATCTTCCTGGGTACTTTGCTATATTTTTTCTCTGATCACTGTATTCACTGTTTGACGGGAGAAGGTAAAATAAGCAGATTTTTAAATTCACGACCCGAATAATGTTAATATCGGTGAATAGGTACTGCGTCAGTTCCTGAACAGTCGACATCTAAAATATTCGTTTTGGAATTCACGTAACGGAAATCACTTTCAGCATTGACTAACTTAGCAGAGTATTATATGAAGAGTAAGTAGCTAGTCTGGCCGGAGAGCAGTCGTGAGGCGAGGACCTTGGTGAATCGGCCGCGGGTGGGTTGAAGGCCCGGTGACGCACGTGACTGGCCACGGAAGCGCCCCCGCCTTATTACAAGCTTAACTCCTGTTTCATCTACTCTAATGTTCTTCAAAAACAGCTGTAACCAGAATAAACAATGCGACGTGTTGCTATCTGAACATGGTGAAACTGTTTTCACTACATTCGGAAAGGAACTGAGGGGTTCTCTACCAGATAAGTAAACTAGAACTTTTCAGGAGGTAGTGAAATAGACATAAATATTTGTTTTCTGTACTGAAAATATTGTTGATATTGTCAACTACGACTGCGCAACATATAGGTAGGTACGTAGCATGGGTCTTGACTTCTTCCAGTTTGAGTGTAGCCTTCGATAAAGGCACACTTTGTTGCAAGAATATCGACTATTGTTCCCTCGGAAAGTATTGACATGCCAGATTCATATTCATTATGGGACGTACGAGTACGGCGCGTGTGCTGGTGCAGGGAACCACGTGGTAGTATTAAAAGAGTCTGATTTGAGATGTTGGCACTTGCGTCAACTGTTAGGAGTTGGGACGATCGCGTCTCAGGGGGCGTTATTTAAAGAACCGCGTGTGAATACTGCGAATGTAGCACAAGTTCAAAGCGGCCACCGCGACGCAGGTCGACGGAGATCGGGAATAAGGTTAATTACCCCAAGGCCGGGGAGTGCCAACATCGGCCGGGATGATCCTCAAGGGAAAGACTTTTCTACGGGGAAATAAAAACAAATTAGTTCTCCTTGACATTGTGCCAAATAGACTGGTTTATAAAATCTTTTTATTGCGTTAGTTTATCACGCCCAGCGATGCCGTTGAACAACAGTTAGTGAACGTCGCACGTCGTCATCAGAAGCTAATAATGACGCCATTTCTACTTGTTTGAAGAGATGCTACACGAATAATACGGATTGTGAATCCGTATGCTCATTGTTATGCTTTTATTGAGGTAACTCTACTATTAAAACATTTTGCATTAGTTTGACTTCCTAAAAGGAAAAACCACTGTGCCTGAGTGTCATGACAAATATTAGTAGAAGATACGACACGATACCTATCAAGAAGACACGTGACAAGCACTTCTATATAACCAAACGAACATTTCGATTGAAACCTGTAAAAGGAAATTACCAACAGTAGAGTAGAGTACAGAATGCTTGTTTGTCTATAAAATTGATCGTGAACACGGGATATTGGTACACATGATTTTCGTGAGCAAGCATAAAATATGTACAACATGAACGAAGCTGCCGGCAAAAGCTAGTTGACTACAAAGTGATTCACAGGCGTTTAAATTAAATATGTTGGTTGGTTACCATCGCCGGTGGCTTCACTTCATGCAAAAGGTCGTTCAACTTGTACTACATCCTGTTTGATGTAGATTTTTTCGTGGGCTATGCTTTACACAATATTGTGAAAAACATATATATTGCAAGAGCCTTACCGAAGATTTTAAAATAGATCATACCTTTAAAAAAACTTTTTCAGTCTACGTCAGAACTATAAATATTCCCCTCAATTTAGCTTGGCTCATTCAAGACAAGTCTGTCGTGTTTGTTTAGCTTATGAGAACGAATCGTGAAAGTAGATTATGGAACTGGTTTACTCATACTTTACAGACATTAACAATGTACGATTCTGTGCTACATTTAATTATAACACTGCATACATTTAAATGTAAATCAAGTATTACAGAGAATCAAATGCGTGCAACACTTGATCTAATTTAGGATCGTTTGTTAGAATCTTAAAAATAAGGTAGGCAGGGCGTTGGATGCGTCACAGCGTCACAGTATGATTCAGCCAATCGGACTGATGACCCCGCTGCTTCACTACTATACCAGACATTATTTTGTACCGACGACTCACAGTTGACTCTTCTAAAAGCTAACGGTAACGCGCAGGCGACGCGAAAACTGTATAACCGGCTGCGAGTTGAATTTTACGAAATTAAAAGCACTACAAATTTATACAATGCTAAGTTAAAAAAATCATCTCGTGGGTACCTAAGTAATAACAGCGGCACGGGTCGATCCATCATGTTAAGCTACGCTTGCCGGGATTGTTCAGTGGATGGGTGACCATCTTTACATACCGAGACGCCTCAGTGCCTCCTGGTCCCGGCTGTCATTCGTGGGTCTTTGACAGTCGTTACGGGTCGTCAGAATCCCGAAAGTCTGACAACCAGTCTTACCAAGGGGTATCGTATTACCAGTTACTGGGTTGTGGAGGTTAGATAGGCAGTCGCTCCATGTAAAATACTGGTATTCAGCTGCATCAGGTTAGACTGGAAGCCGACCCCAACATAGTTGGGGAAAGGCTAGGCAGATTGATTGCTAAGATAAAAAATTGTTTTGAAATTTTTTGAAATTTGAAAATAAGATTGCAATAAATAATCGTATCCACAAGCAGGTGGCATAGCACAAATTTGATGGATATATTCTGGATTAGCTGACAGAAGCAAGCAGTCTATGTTACACCGATAGTCTATGGCACACGTAAGCCACAGGATCATGTCGAAAACAGATTGCATACTGTGTCCCAGTTACAAATATTGATTTACAGCAATACAAATACTATTGTCAACGTACGAGTCAATCTACGAAATTGATCATTCAAATGATGATTCATGAAGAAATGACAGGACATGAGCGGGGAGTGAGAATTGCGAGATGATGTGGTAAACCCAAGATGTGTGAGCATGAGAACCTACAAAAACCTAACCAAGACTTATTAGAAATTAAATTATGAAACCAAGTAAAGTAAGAGACAACCTAAGCTTGTGGGTGGACCCCAAGTGTGGATTGGGCAAACAATAGCAAAAGCGTAGCATCGAATTACTTAAACACTAAATTCATTCAAAGTAGGTCAAAGTGTGATACAGTGTGAAACGTTTCGCAGTCCAGGGGTCAAAGACGCCAAGAGTGTGTCGCAAGTTGCCGCAACTAGATGAGGAGAGCTACGATAGTTATTGAATTGTCTACATAGCCTGTACAATACAGATGCAGTCCCACCACCGCTGTATAATATTACTTTTCCTATGTGTACTATATTTTGGACCTGGCTGATTACTTCTTCAATTTAATTGCTAACAAAATAATTCATGATATCATCGACCATGGTGTGGCTTAATTAGGGCGTTTATACCGCGGAAACTAGCAATTCCGGATTCTCAGAAAGAGGTCGCTGGAAGCCAGCCCCCACAGCGACTCCTTTTCTTTGAAGGTTCTTTCTTTGTAAACTTTTAGCTGTAGTGCCAACTAGGTGCTAGGGGCGTTTTTAGGTAAAGACTCCTTACAGTTATTTGTACAACTGGTTTCGTAAACCAAGTTTTGTTCGAAAGAGGAGTGGATTTTGGAGATCCGAATATTGGTTTCAATAACAGCTTATTTGCAGCTGATGCTACAATATGTATTAGACTTTTGGTTGACATTCCTGGAATCAGATCTTTTGGGCTACTAAACGAAGAATACCAAATCAAATGATCTTCGAATAATCGAATGATTTCTGGTGATCTGCTATACAGGTATTCCTAGTGCAGACACCAGTCTCTCACAAACTTTGTCATATAATTTTTAAGCATGTTTTAATTTATTCATCATTTCATTTGTTTGTGAAGAGAAAATAAATTATTTTGAATTTGAATTTTGAATTTGAAATGTAAACCTTAACCTTTAACAAACACACTCTTCCCTGTTTGTCTTGACAAATAAATGAGAAAAAAATAGATAACAAGATTGGCCCTATTCTCTCCAGTCAGAATTGAGTGGATCTAGCAAGTTGGCTAGAGCCAGCTACAGATTATTATTATGTTTAACGCCAATTCATACAACATCATACCAATATTCTACGAAAACCTGCTTTTGCTTTAACAAAGTCCTACTTATACGTTCTATATAGCAACACAACAGTATTCCAAGGAATCCAAGTAACGAATATTGGATCAAGAATGAAGTCTTCCGGGATTTCTACAAAATACATTGTAACCAAGACTATGTCTGTAATCAATCAGTGTATCATTGGCTACAATTGCATTTCTGAGCTCACTGCATATACTCCTGTGATGTAGTAAGGAAACTTCACAAATGAAATAAACTACTTATTTTCCATTTCAATTTCTATGTGGAAAGTGTGCGTCATCGGTAGGTATACTTGGAAAAGGAATGTAGGATTGGCTAAGCATAATATAATAGGACATTTTGTACGTGGTATATAAAGTAGATATCAGTAATGATATTTTATTCAACATATTCTTGGAATAAAACATCTAAGGTTAAGATACATAAGTTTTCATCATATGTCGTTGAAAGAAATCTACCGAAATTTTGTTCATTACTTGATCATTCTAGTCATTGATCTGTTTCTAGTAGGTATATTACAAGGTCCCGGCTTCTCCAATCGCATTCACGTCTGATTCATAACTCCATGTGTATGAAGCATTTGGGTAATCCTATTGATTGGATTTCGGTTGCAAACTACAAGGGATATATGGAACTACTTTATCAGCACCACACCACCATGTTTGTCATGATCAAATGGTTTTCAATAATATCGGAAACCTTGACTAGAAACATGAATGATCACGAGATTAATCTTAACTAAAAATTGACATCTAATACATGTTTCAACGGTACCATCTCTTATCGGTTTACGTCACAAATATAATTATATCGACTAAATTAATGAACGACTTAGATACGATCTTCGGTTTGATATTTCGTTATAATTGATAATTATTGAATAGTGCCCGTTTTTGGTGCCATTTATTTGATGATAAAAAGTTATGGGTGGAGCCATTACATCCCATCTCCAATCAGTCTATTGGAAATAAATGTGCCAAAGGAAAGGCGTTTTAGTCATTGGCGATATTACATTGAAAAAATCTGAGACTTTACAGGTGCTTAGAAACAGATTTTTAGATAAGTACTAAATGTTTCATCAATAAGGGAAATAGGTAGGTTAATATGTTTTTCTTTAGTCTTGCTTCAACAATTGCCATTGTTCAATGATTTTTCCGTAACTATCGGAGTTCCTTAAAAACTATTGTGACTGTTGCCATCCAGACTTCAGGGACTTACTACATAACTAAGACTATAGGGACTATAGTATAGTTAAAATCTCGCTGCAGACTTGGTCATAAATCATAATCGGAGTAGGGATGTGCGCTAGTTGCGCGCGCTCAAGGCCATTATCGATAACAACGATGACGATGACTCAGACGAAGAATATTAATTTTCTATTTTTAGTTTTATATATGCGTTCTTTTGTTTATATATTTAATATGCTTTGTAGTAAATTTGGTAATAAAATAAAAAAAAATGTGTATTTATTTCTATCACCCATTTATAAATATATAAAACTATCGATATCACTCATCGACTGCGGTAATGCACAGGACTACGTGTGGGCGTGGCCTGCCCATAAGGCCCGTGAGTGGGAAAGAGACCGAAACACTCGAATGATTTATGACCGAGTCTGCAGCGAGATTTTAACTATACTATAGACTATACATACAGACTATAGGGACTTACTATGTAACTAAGTATTTTAGTAATTGAAGCTTATAATTATCATCTGAAAGATGTTGGAAAAGGTAAAGATAAAGAATGGTATGGAATGGTAAAGATATTGGTACCAAAGTTGTACATATATAAAAATCATACCAGTTATTTTTTTTTTTCAATGAAGACAGGTGCCCCATGTGTCGCTCATTAATTATCAAGCATGTCCAGTGACGTCATTTGTTAAGAGCCCTATTACAAAATTGCGTTTTGACAGTCAATACTGGCAAAACGCAATTTGCTTCAATAAGCATGGCGACGCATCGCATTATGTAGAAAGGAAGTGTAATTATGTTTATTTTGAGTCTTAATTTTTTTTTGTTTCATCTTCTGCCTAGCTTTTTTCCCAACTATGTTGGGGCCAGCTTCCAGTCTAACCGGATGCAGCTGAATACCAGTATTTTACATGGAGCCAGAGCAACTGCCTAACTGATCTCCACAACCCAGTAACTGGGTAATACGATACCCCTTGGTAAGACTGGTTGCCAGACTTTCGGGCTTCTGACGACCCGTAACGACTGTCAAAGATCCACGAATGACAGCCGGGACCAAAGGCCTAACGTGCTTTCCGAGGCACTTTTTGTTTTTTTTTTTGTTTAAAGTATGGGATTTTTTTTTTCTTATGAACTACCTAACATTTTTCTGGTATAAATTTTACGTAATAACATTAATGGTAAGGAGAAATTTACAGTTAATTCTGAGCTTTTATGGTTTTGAATGGGATTTTTTTCAAAATTCTGAGGCCGCTATGGACTGAAACACTATTTAAGAGATAATATTATTATATATTTTTAGCAGTCAATCCACGAGCTCAAAAAAATACAGTCGCGCATTTTATGAAAAACTTGTTTCGGAATTTTGGCTTTATTTTCAAATATAAGAAAAGTTGCAAAAAGCGAGGCCATTATGAGCTACCACCACCTCCACCACTCAATACACTTGACGACGTAAATAACGCCCTACTTCAGATCCATAATTGGTTCACTGCTAATAATTTAGTATTAAATGGGAAAAAGACTAAATGTATAAGATTTGCTTTACCAAATGTTAAAAGTACTGATTGTGACATAGTATTGAATAAAGAGAAACTAGAATTCGTCGATAAAACTGTTTTCCTGGGAATCACGCTCGACTCAATGCTGCAATGGGGTCCGCATTTAACATCTCTTGCAGGACGGCTAAGTTCAGCAGCATATGCGGTGAGAAAAATCCGTCAATTCACTGATGTAGATACCGCAAGGCTGGTCTATTTCAGTTACTTTCATAGTATTATGTCTTACGGTATTTTACTATGGGGACGGGCTGCAGACATACGAGTCTATTTTTATTCTGCAGAAAAGAGCCATCAGAGCAATATATGGCCTCCACAGGCGCGATTCTCTAAGGGAACTGTTTAAAGATATTAACATCATGACGGTACCTTGTCAATATATCTACGAAAACATCATGTACGTAAGGAAAAATCTAAATCTTTTCGGTAAAAGAGGTGAAGGACACAATTATAGGACTAGAAATAGGGACCAATTAGTTCAACCAGGTTTCAGACTGGCTAAAGTAGACTCATCCTTCATGGGGTACTGTTTAAAATGTTATAATAAAATACCTCCCCACATACTCCAGCTGAATGAAATGAAATTTAAATCTTGTATAAAACGCACACTATGCAGCCAGGCATATTATAAGTTGGGGGATTACATCGCTGACAAAAATGCTTGGCTGAATGCTTGTCCTGCTCCACAAGGACGCATTAATTAATTGATTAGCATTCGGATATATTGTTGGAGCTGCTGAAGAATAAGATGAGAGAAAACTTTCTTTGCATTGTTTAAATTCAATCTCTTAGTATTATATAATTGCATAGCACATGTGTGAGCACTATGTAGCTACTATTAAGCTACCTTTTGCTGGGTACGTCTTTCACTGACTTGAGTGTGCCCTGGCGGTTGAGAGTATGTCATGCTCACTCAAATGTCTCGCTGGTGGTGGCGTGTGTGTTGGATCATTAAGTTCCCTTCAAAATGGTTGAGCTAATTGGTGCTGATCCATGCGTCATGTTCGTGAACGGGCGCCGTCAGTTGGGACTGGTCGTCTCTTAGCTGCCATGGCTTATTTTTAATTTTAATATTTAATTTAGTTGTTTTAGTTTTTATCTTTTTATTACGGACGCTTTTTAACGTGCACGTCTTTCTACATTGTTCTCACATGTATATTTTCAACATGAACGATGTAATCAATATTTTGTAAAAATATTATGATTTAAAAGAGTGTCCGTGGAGTTTCTTGCCCGTTCTTCTCCATAGGGATCTACTACGCTTTGGAATGGGCAACTAGCTTCATCTTTCTGACTGACCGACCCATTGACAATTCAAAATTGCCTGTAATTGGTTTATTTGAAATAAATGCTTTGAGTTTGAGTTTGAATAAGTCAAAGTTGTCGGTCTTTCAGTTTCTCAAAATAAGAACGCCAAAGTTGTCCAATTTACGCAAAAATCACGGTCGAAATGTATTTTTTTTTGGCTTTTGTAAAGAAAAAATTCAACGTAATTTCATTATTATCAGTTTGCATTTTTGTATTGTAGCATTATTTGCTTCCAGTTACTTACTGCTGTTGGACTGGAAGACAAGGTGTCGTTCATCCTGCAGGGAGATGGGCGGACGATATTGTAGCTATCGCGGGCAAAATCTGGATGAGACTGGCGCAGGAACGTGGGGATTGGCTCAAGAAAAGAGAGGCCTATGCCCAGCAGTGGGTGAAGTCAGGCTGTGCATGATGATGGTAAGTTACAGGAAGCCCACAGACCAAAAAGTGCTCAAAAACATTGCCTGTCTTCGATGAAATATACTAGAAGTATTTGACATTTCAAATTCAAGTCCTTGGAAGTTGGGAAACTGAGTTATCCAGCTTTGCACATGAGTCAAATGATATCGATTGAGTATAACATCCAGTCCAGGACGCGTTTGTTTTTCATATAAAAAGTGTTCTGCTGCAGACATTCGATTCGAGTGGGAGAAATATATTTGAGACAATCAGACATTAAATTATTTAATTTCAAATTCAAGCCCTTTATTGCCTTGGAAGTTGGTAAACTGAGTTATACAGTTTTGCACATGAGTCAAATGATATCGATTGCGTATGACATCCAGTCCAGGGTGCGTTTGTATTTCATATAAAACGTGTTCTGCTGCAGACGCGCGTTTATTTCCGGTGCGCGTGAGTCTTCTACCTCGCGTGTCAAACTAGACAGTCATAACGCCATTTCACTTACATACACACCGAGCTAAACCACGCTTCGATGTATCCTCTTAATTGTATTATTCGAGTATTCGAATAGTGATTTCTTTTGGCCTATATCCTGATTTAAAAGTTATCGATGTATTTGTCGATGAAACAAAAAAATCTATAATTCTGAAGAAAAATAACTTTTATTTTATTTGAGTCCTTAATTTATTGAATAAGTATACGTATTCGATTTTCATGATCATCAAATGTGACGACACATTTCTGATACCCACTTGTTGAGTGTAGGTATGCCAGTATAAAATAAGATGTAACTGTGTATAATTTTATCATTATAAAATTATACACAGTTACATTATCATTATAATGCAAAACCCGGAACATGGCATGATTTATTTTACAGGCAAATCTAGTGCGCAAATATTCGAGCACACAGTAAGGATAATATTGGTTACTTTAAATATCTACTTATTAATTAATACTAGTATTTTTTTTTAACTTACCTCATACACATTTGGATGCCATACTTTTGTTAAAAATCTAATGGAAGGTGGTGAGTATGGATAGTCTGGTGGGAATTTCATATGTGCCTGAAACAAAAAAATAATAATTTAGTGACTTTCAACATTTCTGGATGGATGGAGGATTATGTTGTACGGCGCGGCGTCTTCATTTTCCTATTCTTCTTCTTAAAGTTATTATGTTTCTATTGACTTGGCAATATTCGTTACTTGCCATTAAAAAGTAAAGAGACTCATTGTCAGTACTAGAAGCTAAAGGGCTGACAGGAGAAAAGTATATGCAGCATTGATTCCTAAAATATTGTATGTGTGGTGTGTGTGGAATTTTGAGGTGCCATGAAATGGCAGAGGAAATAATTATGTTTTCCTGTTATTTCAAGGGACCTCAAAATTATTATTCAGTAGCAATCGTAACATAACACTTTTTAGCGACAAGCTTGATGGCACACAAAATAAAAATAAGTGATCTGATGTTAGTGTGATGTGCAAGCGTGTTATTATTTACTTTCACTTAAATGCCTCGGTTTTTGGGTTATAGTGGCGTGAGTCAGTCTAACAAATAATATGCATTCACTTTAATATTGTACCTAATATTGGAAAATATTACTTGAATTCATAAAAAAAACAGAATTAATTTTTGAGATATAGCTTCAATCAGAGCGAAAAAATAAAACTATAATAAAAGGAGCAAAGTGGTAACAACACTATTGTTTTTGAAACAACGTTGTTTTTGAAAGTCGGTTGTATTTTTTTGTAAAAGTTTATATTTTTGACTTTTTGACTTTTTTTTTTGTTGTGGTACCTACCCCACACAAATTCCAATACCACTACCTGCAAAACAGACTAGAACATCATCCATATAAAAGTGGAAAAAAATGCGTATTATTGAAGCTAACTCAAAAACTACCCAAGCAAAGTTAATCAATTTTATATGGGACCAACTTTGATGTATACCCTCTCGAATAAAACAAACATTTTTCAAATCGGATGACTGTAAAAAGTTATGCGTGGTCATACATAAAAAAAAAACGTGTCGAATTGAGAACCTCCTCCTTTTTTTTCGTCGGTTAAAAAGAAGTATAAGATTGATTATGGAGTAAACTAATATCCATGCAAAGTTAAAATAATACAGGATGGTATTTCGAAATTTCTTCAAAATACATGGTTCCTTCGACCACTATGCTCTATTTGTCAAAGTTCTGATTTTCCCTGAATACCTAACAGCTGCACGGGTCAATCCATCAGGTTAAGCTACGCTTGCCGGGGTCGGTCCGTGGATGGGTGACCATCTTTACATACCGAGACTCCTCCATGCCTCGAAAAGCACATTGAGCCGTTGGTCCCGGCTGTCATTCGTGGATCTTTGACAGTCGTTACGGGTCGTCAGAAACCCGAAAGTCTGACAACCAGTCTTACCAAGGGGTATCGTATTACCCAGTTAATGGGTTGTGGTGGTCAGACAGGCAGTCGCTCCATGTTAAATACTAGTATTCAGCTGCATCCAGTTAGACTGGAAGCCGACCCTAAGATAGTTGGGAAATGGCTAGGTACTTAGACTGACTGACCTAATTCAAAAATTGCCCTATATATAATTTGACTGCCTTGGTGATAGCAAACACATAAACCAGGAACAAATTAACCACTAATTTGTTGGGAATTGGTGAATTTATATTTATTGAGTAAATATAAAAATTATTAAAAGCTGGCTGGTTCATAATAACATGGTTACATTAGTACTGGTTTCAACTTAGGATTAAAACAAGTGGGGCAGGAGGTAAGTACTTGTACACATGATCTTATAAAGAAATCTTATTTGTTTTATATTTCAATTAAATAGGAACTGAGCTGTTTTATGATCTTGTGATAACATCCAAGATAATTTCTTCAGTTTATTACTTTATGTAGTTTAACTTATTTACTAACAGATAAATAGATAATACAAAACATTTCATTGCAAGTGTCTCTGCAATTATTTTAATATTGTAATAATTGTATAAAAAAGAAAAATCTTTTTAATATGTCTTACATAATCATTTAATTAATAATAAAATAATTTGTTGCCGACACATTAAGCAAAGAATAGTAGTAGTAGGGTGAAGTGTGCAGAATGCATAGGGAAAGATGGTCCACAGTTGTCACACAGTGGGTGAAGCGTATATGGGCGATTGACCGGAAAAGACAACATACCGGGAAGAGTGGTAAGCTGTGTGGGAGGTGGTACAACACAGGTTGAAAAAAAAATCATCTCAACAATTTGCTTGTTACTAAACAATGAACCAACTTATTCTTATTGTATTTTTTTAAAACTATTTGCTTATAGGTGAATAATCTGTTATTGCTTGTATGCCACAATCCATTAGACATAATCCATACTGTATTAATATTAAGTACTAGCTGACTAGCCAGACGTTGTCCTGTCAAAATTACAATTTCTCGTTTTTTCCTATATTTTTTCTCTGTTAAACCGCCCCAGGAAAGAGAATAAAACAAAAAAAAAAAATCTAATTGGTCAAGCCGTTCTCTAATTATGGCGTGACCAAGGGAAATAGGGATGTATTCATGCACAATGGTCCACATGAAGGACTACGTGCAGAAACCAAATCCTTTAACATAGGACATAGGGATTAATTTTTTATATGATATGTGAATGTAACACTGTCCGTCTGTTACGTTTTCTTAATGGCTGAATGTATTTCGATAAAATTTTGCACACAGGCAGACCGTGACCTGGTTCAGAACATTACCTATATATTTTTTATCATTGTTGTATGTTTCCGTGGTATTTATTGCACATTCACGTGGGCAAAACCAAGAAAATTTTATATTGTGTCTTCTTGTAGATCTGTATTTCAGTATAGAAAGGGTTAATTTCATATCCTATACTATTAAATGAGCAATATTTGTATTTCTTTCTTAGATCTTTATTTCTTTACCTATGTAAACAAATAAATAAATAAAATAAAAATCATTCTCGAAAACGGCTCTAACAATTTCGATGAAACATTATAGTGGTTTGTGGGGGCGAAAAATCGATCTAGTTAGGTCTCATATCTGGGAAAATTCGTTTTCTCTATTTTCTCCCGAGCAGAGCTAGGTTGACCAGGTACTTCTTTTATAATGTGACAAATGGTTACATTGATATATAAATGCTATAAGGAGTGATAACCACACTTGATTACACTGCATGTTGGTGTTTGCAAGGAGTTGTTATGAATGTTTAATTGCTCTATTATGCATTCAAAACATTTCAATTTTGAAACTGATAATAAATACTTATAATTACTAACATTAAACTCCTGATTACACCTGAAGAACCAAAGAAGAGCTGACTAATTTAACATTTAAGTCAAGAAAAACAAGTTTTAAACCAAAGTTGTTGAGCAGATACCCAGTAATACCTACAATTGTCAAGATTGTATTATTTTTTAAGTTAAAGTCTTAATAATTACTGTTGTTATTATGAAAGGTATCTAAAGTTTTAGTTATTTCAGGGATCATCAGTCTAATTAAAGAACATTAACACATGAAAGTGTAACACATCATCATTTTTTTTTTTGTGGAAAGCATTAGTTGGTTAGAAGTAGGTAAGTATGTAATGTAATTATTACAATCTAAGATCACTTGAAAATTGGATACCTACCCACTTTATTTTCGTAGCAAAAGTAACAAAATGAAAGTAACTTGTTAATCATTAATTACAAATTCTGCCTGCCCAATCAGGAAAGAGAGGTTGACAGTTCAAGATATTAATAATTCTAACACTGATTCTGATTCTTATCTTGCCTTTCATTGCACATTTGTTAGATTTGTAATCATATAATAATGATAAAAACAAAGCAAAATAAGGTTACCAACAAGTATTTGGGCGAATACTAAAATGGAATATTTCCATGAAATTCTCAGACCAAGTTGTGAAAAGGCGAAACCAAATTCAATATTTCGTAAGTGGGTCGTCTTAGGTTGTTTATTAAGTGTAAGTAAATAATTGAAAAGAATTTGGGCATGTTTTTTTTGTAAGTATGTGATGCTGATTGTTGCTGTCATGTCATTGCTAATGCAGATACTTAGTCTAATGTGCTTACCTTGAAATATCCACCTTGGTATAACGTGTCTGGAGGACCGAAAATTGCAACTTCCCACTCAAATAAATTGTCCTCTCCTAAAAGTTTCACTCGGAACCCTTCCACGGGTTCCTCTTGCAGACTCTTATACTCTAAGGCTAAAGCCCTCAGTGCAGAACTCGTCGGAACCGAGTTAGACATTGTCAAGAACTAATTTTCCTAAAATCACTATCTACAAGAGATTCTAATAACATAACACTGCGGAACTCTCCTTGCGGTCCACGTATTCACGAGGCATTTCAACTTGAGTCACAATAACAACGAACGAGGAATTTTGGTAAACATAGCGCCAGCATAGCTTACGGATTTATGATTCACACACTTCAAACGCCAATACTGTAATTACTTCCACAGTAATATACGTTGAAAAATGGACGAAAGAATAGTCCAAACTACACGGTGATTATTACAACAATGAGAAAGCAACGTCCAAACAATCGCGATCCCAAGGAAAACGGCTGCGTGGTACAGCTACAGCTGCTGCCTGAGTTGCCCGAGCGAATATTGTAGAACAGAACAGCTGTTATTTTATTTCCGTGCTTGATTGCGCAGTGGTGTGACGCACGCGGCCATTTATCGACGTTGACTAGTGTTGCCCCCTGCCGGACTTGCTTTACTTAACCCTCCAACGCTTGAAAGCAAATAGTCATGATGATTGGTCATTATTTTGTAAGATGGCAGCACAGCATTAGTTTGCGATGCTAACGCCATCTGCACATTATTTTCTATACTTAACTCGACTTTTTCACTGTTGATTCCAGATGGCAGTACACTACTCACGCACAAACTTCAAATTTTTACAAGGTACGTAAATACGCCAAGACAAGCCAAAAACAAAAAGTACAGGCATTAAATACCTACCTTTTCTCGAACCATGGACCTAATAATATAAGAACCGTTTCGTTTCGTCGTATTTTCAAACCCAGTCATACACTGTCTGAGGCTTAGTTAATTCTGAGGCCTGGTTAAATGCTAGAGAGCTCAAATTCTCAGGATATGATGTAGGTAGTTAGCAAACTTATAAATCACACTATTAATTTGTCTAGCTAGCCTCTTTGGATTTTATTATTAGGTAGGTAGGTAGTAGGTACCTAAAATATAATACATCGATTTCACCACTGATTCACTGACTCATTCATCAAAATCTCTAGGAGACTTCCCGAAGTTCTAGAAAGCTGAAATTTGGTATGCAAGCCAGGATTTGCTCACAAACAACAAAAAAGTTAAGAATCTAACTTTCACAATGGGCAGGGCTGATTACGGGGTGTCATGTAATTTGACGTGGTTTAATAGTCTTTGAATTTGACCTATTCCTGACGGGATAGTATGACCCCGTAATTCTTATTTGATGACTTTTGTCTAGGACCATTACGTTCAGCCGTGTCTTGGCAAAAGACCCTATCGATAATTTTTCATTTTTTGGAAAAAGTGCCCATCCGTGACTTAACATCTTCGCAACCAATAGACCTAGAGTGATTGAGTTGGGCTCAAATTGTACCAAATTTAGCTTGCTTCACCAAAATATGCTAAAAAGCGCGAACATAAGGTATATTTTTCAAAAAAACTGAGACAAGTGCCAGAATTTCGCAGTTTTTCGAACATCATGGGAGTAGCACAAGGTTTTCAGTGTTGCAAACTTGGGTATACACTCTATAGACTGCTCTCCAGCTCAGGGGACCTAACAGCATACCTAACTATAATAAAAACATCGTAGTTACATGCGCGTTTGCGATATTTGATGTTGATATTGACTGGGCTATTATAGCAAAAAGTTTTTTAACCATTTTCAAAAACATCTACGAACTCACGGCTACATAATCAAGCTATATTTTTCCAGTATAAGCTGATCCTGCATTGTATAGGATTTCCGTACAATGAGAGATCAGCTTAAGGACTTTTCAGGGTATATCAGAAAGGTGTAGTCAAATTTAAGGGTGTGGTACAGACCATCAAACTGAACAACTTTCTCCATGGGACCAACATCGTAACCGAAAAAAATTTATCAGCTGTCCCATACAAAACCTCAATACCTACTCGACCCAAATGGTTGGGAAGGCTGATATTTTTTTACGCGTACCAAGTTGAAATTAATATCAAATACGTAGGTCTATGGTCCCTTAGAGTTCTGAAAAAATCAAGCTTCTAAGTCAACGCTATAAAAAAATGCGACATATTTTGATACTCGCAAGTAAACCAAAACCTATAGAGTACTTCCCGTTGACCTAAAATCATGAAATTTGGCAAGAAGCAAGGTCTTACAGCACAAGTAATGGAAAAAGTCCGAAAATTGGTAATTTGTAATTTTATCACATAAAAAAATATTTTCAAGTATGTCAGTCTCTCAAGCAAGACCCTTTTTCTCAGGAACGCATGGAGGTATCAAGTTGAAATTAATATCAAATACGTAAGTTTATGGTCCCTTAGTGTTCCAAAAAATCAAGCTTCTAAGTCAACACGAAAAACATACGGTTATTTATGCGACATAATTAGATACTCGCAAGTAAATCAAAACCTATATAGTACTTCGTATTGACCTGGAATCACAGCATAAGTAAAGGACAAAGTCCAAAAATTGTTAATTTGTAATTTTTTTTTGGGATCACAATGTTAAGTTTGTTTTTGGGATAAATTCTTTTCATCTACGGAACCCTTCATTGTGCGTGATCCGACACGCACTTGGCCGGTTTTTTATGTGATAAAACTTTCTATCATATACTTAATTATTTTTTTGCGTTTTATATTTTGTCAATGTACGGGAGAATATGTTTTTCAACGACAACGTTAAGTTTGTTTATGGGATAAATTCTTTTCAACTACGGAACCCTTCATTGTGCGAGTTCCGTTACGCACTTGGCCGGTTTTTTTGTTTATTGGATACCAATTTGTAATTATTTGTGAACATCCTTCATCCATAGCTCTCTGAATATGATCTGACCATTTCCATTTCAGTGTCAGCACCTGCGCACCTCTCGGCTTTGTTATTTTCCTTAGCAGTGAACTTTTGACTCTATCTTTCCATTTGATGTTCATGTTATTCCGCTCTATTATTCCTCTTTGACAGCTACTAAATTTTTTCAGGTAAGAATCAGCGTTCGTTAGGTAGATGTTCATTTCATCGCTTTTGTTTTCAGTTTTGTGGGTACAGGACCTTTAAAAATTTCCTTCATAACCCAGTCTTAGTTCCACGTATTCTTCACTCTGCGATCAATTTCTTTTTCTGTACAGGATTTTATTGAAATTAAATGTCCAAGGTAAATGTAATCTGCGACATATTTTACAGGTTTAGACTGTATGGATGTAGATTGTAGATGAGGGGCTTGTGGCTAAGTAATAACAGCCGCACGGGGTTGATCGATCAGGTTAAGCAACGCTTGCCACGGTTGGTCCGTGGATGGGTGTTCATTTTTATCTTTGGGTAGATATCGAAACCCCTCCGTACCTCGGAAAGCACGTTAAGCCCGGCGCGGCCCGGCTGTCATTCGTGGATCTTTGACAGTCGTTACGGGTCGTCAGAATCCTGAAAGTCTGACAACCAGTCTTACCAAGGGGTATCGTATTACCCAGTAACTGGTTGTGGTGAGATAGGCAGTCGCTTTATGGTATTCAGCTGCATCCGGTTAGACTGGAAGCCGACCCCAACATAGTTGAGAAAGGCTAGGCAGATGATGAGACTTTATGGATACGGGTGACTTTTTTTACCGTCTCGAAAAAAATAGGGTATATTAGGTGAACGGAGTAGAAGCGTATGGCATACCTAGTTTTTTTTTTTAAATAGCTTAGTCAGAAAAAAATATCTAAGTATCAATAAATACTACAAATTCCTTGTAAACTTTTCATTTTAGAACAATAAAAACATAAATTTTGAAGAAAAATAATAAATCCTTTAAAAATATCGAAATTCAAATCATATGCAACCTGCATTATGATTTGAATTTTGATTTTTTTCAATTAATAAAAAAAAAAAAAAAACTAGATTGGCCATAGGCTTCTACTCCGTTCATCGAATATACCCTATTTTTTTCGAGACGGTAAAAAAAGTCATCCAGTATACCTATTTCTTCAAGATTAGTCATAATTTCAGTTTTATCCCAGTTGATTTGTAGCCCAACGATCTTGCTGGGATGACTAAGGGACTCTATCATGTGGTTCAGTTTGTACGGGTTTTCCAACAGCAGTAGGTACTATGTCATCCGCAAACGTGAGGTGTGAGAGCCGAGAGGTATTATACTTGCCATTGATTTTTATTCCCAAATCACTGCAATCCAGGTTTCATAATATGGAGTCTAGCTGACTGCGATGAAAAGCTTTGGGGAAAGAGGATCGCCTTGCTTTACCCCCCCTCTCAAATTGAAATGTTGGCCCTCTTGAGTCTAGGCCACAGAAATCTAAATTATTTAGATTTCTGTGGTCTAGGCATACTCTTGTTGTGTTTCACAGGGCTGATACGATACGAAAATATGCTTCACTACGACTGCAACCTACCTCATAGGTATTCCTAGGTTTTGTGTGTGTGTGTGGTGTACTCGTGTTACTTAGGTGCTGGATTTTAATTGTGAGATTAATCGCAATTAATCTGCCGTTTTCCCCAGTTTCATGATTATCAAAAACAATATGTAATTTTATTAAAATTTTCTTTTAATTTGTATTAATTTATTATAATCTTAATTACTTATAATATTGTATTAATTAATAGACGTGAGATATGCGACGCCTCGTTTCATCGGAATCCAGTGTGATGGTAGCTACAAACGTAGGCGAAAATACTATCCACTCACACGTCGGGGACAATCGGGACAATCCTGACGATGTCGCGGTGGGAGCGGAATGAAAAACTAACTATGAGAATATGACAAGAAAAAAGTATCTGTCGGAAAGTAAACTTAACTATTATTAATAAAATGCCACGAAGTAACGGTGTAGAGCAGAGATTAATTAAGCACTTATTTGTGAGCCAGTTGCATTCGCCATACAGACAAGACAATTAGTCCGTGGGCGCGTGATTCAAAGACCAGCCGCCCACCCATTGCCATGTATAGACAAAGGCAACGGGGCCTTGCACAACCCACGTCTGCGACGAGTATAATGTCTTTAACTGATCGGGTTTGGGCATCGATAATTCGGTAGGTAATGGTTGTTTTAGCAAAATACTTTACCTACTTATTTCTTTGAAAATTCAAAATTAAGTAGGTAGGTACCTAAACCTAAGTAATTATCGCTTCCTGCTGTATTAATAATGAGGAAAATCAAGTTATTTTTACCCGATTACGGCGAAGCAAAAAGGAGGGTTATGATTTTGACCGGTATGTATGTGTATGTATGTTCATCTGTTCCTACATAACTTCTAAAGTTATTATCATAATTTGACAAATGAGGTATTGTTGGAAGCATCTTGATCGTCCGCTGGTTATAGGCTATGTGACGTGACATTAAATTGAATATGGCGACCTCTAGAGGACATAAAGATATGAACTTAAAATAAAATATTTTTTAATGATGCCGTGTTGGATATCAAATCAAAGTAACTTAATTAAGCACATTTCAAAAATATATATATTGTTAGCTGTTGCTCTCGGGTTTAAGAATTCCTAAAATTTATCACGCCTCAGATGTGAGCCATACATATTTTCTCCCCAAACCTACCCAAAATACATATATTAAGTATATAATAATTATTCTCCTTTAAAAAAGTAAAGTGGCAAATCATAACCCCAAAATAGTTGAAATAAAAAGTAGGTAAGTACACTTCTGGACACATCTATTGGCCCACCTTAGAGTTTAGGTTTCGATGGCCCCTACCGAAATATGATTGCTAGATTGAACAAAACTGTTGATGCAGTTTTAAACCTGATACATTTTACCATCTTTTTCGATCGTATTGTTTTAAATTTGAATTCAGAATACCATACGACATGGAGCTACGCCTAACAAGTCGGATATGCGCCTTGTTAAAGGCAATTGATTTTTGAATAAAAAACATGTTTTATCAAATAAAGGTTTAATTTAATAACGCGTGTTGCCTCCATGGGCATCTACCACAGCTCTCATACGATTAGGCATAGAGTTTATCAACCGCTCAATGAAATTTTGAGGGATCATCTCCCATTCCTCTTCTATGGCAGTTTTCAACTCCTGCATCGTCTGGGCAACTGACTGACGAGCCCTAACACGTCTTTTTAGCTCGTCCCAAATGTGCTCAATAGGGTTCATGTCTGGGCTTCTGGCTGGCCAGTCCATAACTGTGATGTTCACATCCCGAAGATATTCCCTGACGATGCCGGCCGCATGGGCTCTTGCATTATCATGCATAAAAAGGAAATTTGGGCCCACATAGTCCGCGTATGGTATCACGTGAGGTTCTAAGCACTCACGAATGTACCTTTCAGCATTTAATGTTGGCATCCGTGGTCCTGTAACAACCTCAAGTTGAGTTTTGCCGCTCGCGGATATACCGCCCCAGACAGTCCATGCGCCACCGCCATAAGCAACCCTCTCTTCAAAGCAGCATTGTGCGAAACGCTCTCCCTTACGTCGGTAGACCTTCTTCCTTCCATCATTGCCATGTAACACAATTTTAGACTCATCAGAAAAGAGTACACGGCTCCAATCTTGATGTGTCCAATTTAAATGACTGCGTGCGAAATGAAGGCGCGCTGTTCGGTGGGCTCGCGTTAGTTTGGGGCCATTAGCTGGCTTGTGTGGTACCATATCGCGTTCTTTTAACCTTCTCCGAACAGTTCGAGCGCTCACAGATACTCCGTGGAAGTCGCGAAGTTGGTTTTGTATCTCAATGTAGGTAAGGTGACGATTTCTCAAACTGGTCGTCACGATGAATCGATCCTGCCTTTCAGTTGTGACCCGAGATCGTGGCCTTCCTTGGCGACGAACAAAGCCGCCAGTCTCTAGGTACCTCCGATAAACATTTCGGACCGCAGATCGACTTAAATTAAGTTGAGCACTCACGTTTCTTTGGCTGTGTCCGGCCTGAATAAGTGCCACAGCTTGGGCGGTGACTTCAGGTGAAGTATCCATAGATTATTGATAGAACCTCACCTTAATGTTAAGAATAAGTAATGTTTGTTGCAAAACCAAAGATATCAATCACTTTTTCAAGAATTAAATCCAAGTAAACCAATAAAACCAAGTTGTCTTAGTATTCGATTGTTTGATATCAACAAACAGGCTCCAAATTGTCTTTTGTTTCTTTAAATTCTGTGTTCGAAATTCAAAAAAAGACTATTGAACGAAATTGTGAATGTGCCAGGTTCAAAACTGCATAAAAACTTTTTGCTCGACCTAATATAAAATTTTAGCTAGGACCAAACGAAACTGAAAATACAAGGTGGGCCAAAAGATGTGTCCAGAAGTGTATAAAAACTATAACCCGACTACTGAAAAATCACGCTCTAAAAAGTATGAAACAAGAAAATTAATATTCTAAAATAAGATAAATAAATCGAACAGATTACGTGTGTCCGGATTTTTGATTTGTCGGTCTTTTTCTAATTTCAGATGAGAATATTAATTTTCTTGTTTCATACTTTTTAGAGCATGATTTTTCAGTAGTCGGGTTTTAATTTTTAAACTTACTTTTTATTAGTTTTATTTAGGTATTTACAGTGAAATATGAAATAAGTAAAATCAAAATAAAAGTCATTTAGGTATTCAAATCATGGGCAGGCTGACTGAGAATCAGCATTTTTTGAACGTCAAAAAAATTTATACCTACGTAAGTAGGACATAGTTTAGAGTTTACATAAACACAATAATAATATTAAATGTACCTACTTATGTTCAGAGCAGTAAAAGAGTAGTGATCCCCAGTGGTATTAATACAGCGGCGACTTACGAGTTGTAGGTCGTAGGTTCGAACCCAGAGAGGCGCTTTTATTTGTGTAAGTAAATTATTTCATCACCATTGCTGTCAAAACGGTGAAGGAAAACATCGTGAGGAAACTAGCACTAGAACCTTCGAAAACATTTTTGTGTCATCTACCAAGTACCTACCTACCAAAAAGCCCTGGGCCCGCATGGGCCTGTGTGAACGACAGACAGACAGACGGACATGGCGAAACTATAAGGGTTCCTTATTGACTACGGAATCCTAAAAATGGGTGAAAAGCTCTTATGGCTTCATTGTAAGTAGTTCTATTTAAAAAAACTATAAGCTAAATGCTTGGTTACGTTTTGCTATCCAATCTCTTTCGAGTAGATAGGTAGGTAACCTGAATCCTAAGGCTTCATCATGTAGGTACATGACGGCGGAGCCGCACCGGCGCCGGATCGCATTTTTGTGTACCTATACCATAGATATAAATATTTCTATGGTGTATACGAATGAATTTCGCCCGAGCGCCGCACCACCACCGCATCGGAGCCGCACCGAATCCGCGTGTACACCGCAGTGATACCGAGTTATACAGTAAAGTAACGAGCATGCGGTATCCGGCGCGACGCGGCGACGTTACAACGTTCCGTCGTGTGTAGACGATTCTGGTTGCAGGCTTGCAGGTCATTAGTAACAAAATTATAAATGAAACCAGTAACGAAACCATACATTTATGTAACGTATTGTATTGTAAACGAATCCAATAGGTTTAAAAGTAACAACCTTATCAAGAGGAAGATACCTATCAGCTTGTAAAAAAAAGGCGTAAGTAATCCATCTTTACGTATAACAAATTAAACTATTTAACGCGAGTAGTGCCGCCAACTAGCGCCACCATTGAGAAAAAAATCATAAGTCTGGAGATATGGAACATTTTGAAATTTCCTATGCTCACATTTTTTGTCAGATGAGGTAGGTCAGGTAAGGTCAAAAAAATCAACACTAAACCTCCCACTCTCTAACCCACCCACTCGTCTCGTCTCGTCTCGTCTCTAACTCTCTGCTCTAACTTCGAAGCCTTAGCAGTTAACGCCAAAAACGCATTAACTGCTGTTAGGTACCGTTTTGTACTTAGCATAGCATAATCAGCCTACCTATAATGTTCCCACTGCTGGGACACAGTCCTCCTCTCTGTGAGAAGGAGTGGATCGTAATCTACCATGCGGGCTAGTACCTACAATAGTAGTAGTAGGGCGGGCCTAGTAGTGCGGGGTAGTAGGTACCTACGGGTTGGTAGATGTCACATGTCTATGAATTTTTGGTTGGTATGTACCTACCCAGTAAGTACTTACATGTATTTCGGTTTCAGTAATAAGTAGGTAGAGTGTAATAACACTAATTTCTAATACATTGTAATTATACTCTTCTTTCTTATAATATCTATTATTGTACCTACTTAATAACAATTTGGAACACCGGTAGCGCCTGCGCAGCAAGTGGTAGAGTCGTAGAGGAGGAAGCCTAGAGTTGTTTTCCTTTAGAATACTTCCTTATCATCGTTCACACAGGGTGTAGTGAGTGTAGTTAGCTATACTATACCTACTAACCTACTACCTACCTCTTCCTGAAAAATTAGTGTTCTGCACTGCCATATTTTTATTATGCGTAGGTAGGTACTACTGTGCATAAGCATAATAAGCCTAATCAGCTTATAATATTCCCACTGCTGGGACACAGGCCTCCCCACTTTGAGAGGGATTTTGTTGTAATCCACCACGCGGGCAAAGTGCGGGTTGGTAGATGTCACATGTCTTCGAATTTTTAGTTCTAGGACATGCCGGTTTCCTCACGATGTTTTCCTTCACCGTTTTGAGAGCAGTGGTGATGAAATTATTTATACATAGTAAAACGCCTGCCTGGGTTCGAACCCACGACCTAGTCGGGCCGGGGCCGTCACTCTGGACCACTACTGCTGTCTCTGGTACTTCTATGCAACTGTTTTATATTCCTATATTAACACAAGTGTATGTTTATTTGATTGCTATCGGTACGTAGTGTACGTAACTAGGTACCTATGACCTAGCGTTAATCAGCTTCATTACTAATTACAGTACAACCCTAACGACCGTATTACAGAATAAAGATGTAGGTGTAGGTACGTATTAATTTGCGTAAGAATAATATACATGATTCACATCAGCTCGACCCATTTACACTTTTCCTCAGAATATCTCTGACTGGACATTCGAGGTCTTATGAGAAGTTTCTAGGTATTATGTATGTTTCAATTCAATAGAACCAAAATAAAACTTCGCTCATACTATAACACGGGTAAACAAATCTGTCAAGTGTTATATTTACGCTAACGTTGAATTTATTTTAAAAATCATCCTGTTCAGTGCTTCATTATTCCCAGAAATATAGGTGGGTACCCCACCCAGATACCCCAGAGCCCCCAGTACCTAGATGTACCTACCCACTCGATGTTGGCAAAAAATCCAGGTCATTCGAATGCAGCATGCACCGATCGAAGCGCACTGCATCGATGGCGGGCCGGCTCAGTTGAATCTGGAAGTTGCACTGCACCAAAATATTATGCAAATATCTGTGTCACATAACCAACTCATGCCTACCCTGAGATCAGTTCACTTGAATCGGTTTATTTAGCTGAATAGCGTGGGCTGTGCTTATTTATGTGATTATTATGAAGAAGTAAAGTAGGTAGGTATCATAGGATCTTTTCGGGGAGACCCCTTGACAGTCTCCCCAGAGATGTGCTAATAGGCGTTGCACAGAGGGGGTTCCGGATCGGTATTTTGAGAGGTAACGGTGCCCCTTCGATGTGCAGATGGTGACCACCGGGGTGGTTTTAGTGAGGTAAAAATCCTACACAGACCGGGGGGGTATTTTCCCCAAAGCCCGGGCTCCTTTTGAAGGTCCCGCAAACAAAATAAAGTTACATAGGTTCTTAAATAATTAGTGTCTTTTATGTTTTCATCCCTTATATTAGGTAGGTACATTTTTAGATGCCCTTTCAAATTACTAACAAATTTTCAATTACAATTCCCAGATTATAATAAATAATAATAAACATAAACACAAAAGAAGCGCTCTACCTCCTCTCTTCTACTATGCTGTGTCCGACAGGGTCCATAATTGTGTCATTCATTTTAAGCTTAAGAACTGTTTTACATTATGGAAGAATAAATTGAGAATTAAAATTATAGATAAGTAGGTAATATCTTTTCAACACACTATGTGCGGCGCGCGGCGGGGCGACTGCCGGCGGCGGCGTCGAGTCATTTTTCAGAAACATTTATTTTGTTACAAAATTGTATGTTTTCTTTCTTCATGTATTGAAAAACGTGTCGTTTCTGCTGCAATCCCGCCTCGACTGCAATGACAAAGTTTGTGCCGACCGTGTGTATATAACATTGGTGGAGAACGGAACTTTTCTCAAGTTACTCTATCGATACATTCGGAGATAATAATCATTCTGAATTCTAAAGTCAGAAAAATCTAAATCAGAATCTTGGTGGACATGGAAGAACCTAAGTTATTTAGGTAGGTAGGTACTTACTTACAGGTGAAAATGACAATGAAAAACTTTTTTACAAAAAAAAAAACAACCGACTTCCAAAAAAATACTACAAAGTGAAAAATAACTTTAATTTCGGAAGTCGGTGTCTTTGGATCTGTATTGAAATTTTTTGCCACCGACTTACGAAATTAAAGTTATTTTTCACTTTGTAGTATTTTTTTGGAAGTTGGTTGTTTTTTTTTGTAAAAAGTGTTTTATTTTTCACTTTTTAGTGGGTCACTGCAATTTATCTAAGTTACAATAGCCTATAATGTCAACTGCTCATCACCTTTTACAAAATATTGCTTTAACCGATACAAGGACGTTAATTGTTGAGGAGTTCTCCCAGTAAGGAACCAGGAGAACTGGAACTGATGGTGAAATCACCATCAGCTACTATCTCTACCATCACCATCATCTACTACTACTTCAACATTTGTATTGTGACGAGCATAAATTGCTTAGCAATAATCAAATCGCAACCCGTGAAATACGTATTATTGAGTAGTTCTGATGACCATCTGTGGTCTTCCTCATGAGTTCCACTTCACCAAATGGTATTCTTTCCGGGAGCAAATGCACGAGTTACTATAAAAAATACCCAAATCGATAGAGGTGTGTGCCTATAAAATTTGAAGGTTCCCCTAAATTTATGTGGTATTCATCAGATCCTGGTTTCCTCATCATGGTACCACCCTTGAGATATCTCTTTACCAACAAAAAATAATCATCAAAATCGGTTCATAAACCACGAAGTTATCCGCGAACACACATAAAAAACAAAAAAAAAAACAGGGCGTCCCACGGATAAGCTACATGGAGGGAAAGTACCTCTAATATTGTAGATGGAACATTTTACTGAAAGAAGACATTATTTGAATTTAAAAAACAATTTAAACTGCATTCATAGATATTTAAATAATTACATGGTTGGACCGGAAATCGAACCCGTTACATGAGAAAAATAATCATCCTGTAGCTTTATCATACCGATCGAAAGGCTTCATCATTAGGACTATTTTTTGCTAAATAACATAGTGTCACAAATAAAAGGACGACCAGGAATTTTAACATTTTTACTACAAAATTAATCAGTTTATCAAATGCTCAAATTTTTGAATTATTTCTTTATAATCAGCCAGCCACATTGCGATGGACAAAATAATTTACGCGTCTTTCGGCTCAGGATACGGCTCGATTTGTTTTGGTACCTACTAATTACGTATCTCTTTATCATTTTATCATGCTTAAATTATAATAGGGAAAATATTTCTCAAGTGGGTACATTTATTAGTAATAGGTACTAATGATAATGTCAGTTGTATGTCCTTACGGCAATGTCAGCTTTTCATTTTTCTGAACAAAATTTCACATCAAATATTAAAATTCATGGTCTTCCTTTTATTTGTGATACTATGTTATTTAGCAAAAAATAGTCCTAATGATGAAGCCTTTCGATCGGTATGATAAAGCTACAGGATGATTATTTTTCTCATGTAACGGGTTCGATTTCCGGTTCAAACATGTAATTATTTAAATATCTATGAATGCAGTTTAAATTGTTTTTTTTTTTAATTCAAATAATGTCTTCTTTCAGTAAAATGTTCCATCTACAATATTCAAGGTACCTAGTTTCCCTCCATGTGGCAAATCCATGGGACAGTGTATACGGTCGAATTGAGAAACCTTTTTTTGTAGTCGGTTAAAAAATAGTTTTTTGCGTAAATAATAATACTTCCTAAAATATTCCTAAGTACATCAAACAAAACATGACCCTGGGTTCCTAATTGCTGTGATTTTCATGAATAAACACAAATGTATACCTAAGTGTAAAACTAGGTCATTTTTACCTGAGTTACCCACTGCGCGCTCGCTTTTCATAGGATTACTGTCGATACACGTCTGAAGCCATGTAGGTAAGTCTAGTATATTCAGAGATTCCACAATCATGAGTGTCTCTGCAGCTACGGAACTACATACCGGTACCTAATTTAAATGTTCTGTGAAAAAGGTGTTTTATTGACATTGTGTTGACGATTGTAATAAACCTTTAAGTTTTGTGAATCTTCGTAGTGACTTTGTTGTGCTCGATAGCTACGTAGGTACCTAACTATTTAAAACATCAGCTACTACAAATCTATTTTATTTAAGGACTTTATGTGACACAGTTCTACAAAGTGAGATCTTTTTGATTTAAAAATATTAATTGTTCGGTTTACACAAACAGCGCAGTGTTGGTGACTAAGGTTCGCGATTAAGTAAGCAGTGAGTTTAGCAGCTTTTACACCATTTTTGGTATGAGTCCAACAGTGAGATGTAAGCGCTTACGTGTCGCAAAGGTCTGGTGGGCGCAATGTGCGGCGTCAAGGTGTGAGGGGCGCCGGCGCAGATACACAATCCGCGAGTCAGTTGCGAGGAGCGCGCGCGCACTCTGCGACACACGATACGAACGACTCTCGCGACCAATATTTACTTTTTATATGGCAATTGTTTGACGATATTTATATTATGTGATTAGTTTTTATTTAAACATATTTAAACGTGGTAATTTAAGAATCTCCTATATCAAATAGATATAAAGTTTTATGATAAAGTAATTTATTTTGTGGGACCAAAATGACGATAAAAAATAAAAAGACTAAGCAATCAAAAGCGTCGGAAGTGACATCTTCTGGAAGTGCATCGACTAGTGTTCAGAAGACCAGCTCATCCACGTCGGTGCAGAGCAGTAGTAACACACTGCAGAAGGTCAGCTCGTCTGGTAAGAAGGTCCGCTATATCGAGGTAAAGGTCGAGGAAGATGACCCGCTTATGATAACCGACATTTCCGATCACACTTCGATAGCCGGCTCCACCATATCAGAGCACTACAACAGCCACCCGCACTACATCATCACGGAGGCTCCATCTATCAGCGACTTGTCTCAAACAAGAGCACTGGAACATCACGTAAGTGACATGGCACAGTCTACTTCGGGCGATTATGTCTCTAGTTCGATGCTACAGGAGTCTTCCTCGACCCATCAACAGAACTCCAAAACCGAAACATTCCAGCATTCATCGACTTCTGTTCAGCAGGCCGGTTCTAGTCACACCCAATCCTTTGACAGAACTGCAGATTCTTCTGCTCCCAATCAAACTCTCAATACAGGTTTCATTGATAACTCTTCGGCTAATGTCTCGAACTCAAACACATATTTGAAACGATCTCAAAATGCAAACGCTGCCAATTCTTTTCTTCAATCGGAGCGACAAAGTTTAGTGAATCAATCGTCGACATCTACATCCAAGGATCAGCAAGACTTGAAACAAAGCGACAGAGTACCTTATAGCAACTCTCCTGAACCATCGCAGAGAACCCAGACTGTTCGATCTGATTCTAAGAATTTTTACGGAGGTGAAGGCAGCTTGGATAAACGAGGTAACACTAAAGAATATAGTAGCACTTCACAAACAAATGAGACTAAAAGTAGCAATGTCACAAAGTCTTCATCATCCTCGTATGTTGTCGAAATTGTTGACGGTAAAGAGCGTATCATAGATAGTTCGAAGAGGGAGTGGGGCGATGCCCAAGAGCATGCATCAAAGGAAGCATATGCAAGCGTTAGTGGAACTGGTATGAAGCCGCAATCTGCTCACAATATCCAAAACTATGATATGAAATCAAATTACGACACAGGCAAAGATGGAAAGAAACCTACGAGTGAAATGATTGTTAAAGAAGACTCTAAATTCATCAAGGATGGAAATCAAATGACTTCACATTCCAGTATTACTACAGAGAAAGATAACGTTGCTAAACATCAGCAGTACATAACAAACCGCGATCATTTAACAGCTGATCAACAATACATAACGAACCGTGATCAAATGACAACTGATCAACAGTACATTATGAATCGTGATAATTTGACCTCTAATCAACAGCAAAACACAACTCGTCAACATTTGACACCTGATCAACAGCAAAACACAACTCGTCAACATTTGACATCTGATCAGCAGCAAAACACAACTCGTCAACATTTGACTTCTGATCAACAGCACACAAGTCGTGATCATACTACAACGGATCACCAGTACACAACTCGTGAACATATTACGTCTGACCAACAAACATCATCAGTAAAAAATGATCAATACCAGTCTAAAAACGTTTCTAACAACACCAATAAAAACCGTAAAGATATTGTTGAAAATATCACAACCAATCAAGAAAGAGATAATAATCGACGACGCAACATGAATCAAACTGATTCATCCAACTTTTATGGTTACGATGCCACCATTCAAAACGAACTGAAGAAAGTAGGCAACATATTGCAGGTGCCTAATACAGAAAATATTAACTTTTCTACAAAAATAATGAAAAGTAACACAAGCAGTGCTCAGCAAGCCTCAACTTCTTCTTACATAGTTGAAATTGTTGATGGCAAAGAACGAATCGTAGACACTTCTCACAGAGAATGGGGAGATAATAAGGAACATTCTACTTACGAGAAAAGTCACAATGTCAGTGGTACAGGTATGAAACCTGAACACGAATATTCGCGACATGTACTGGATAAGGAATCTCATTATGACACTGGTAAAGACGGAGTACCAAAAAGTTCCCTTGAAGTATCGGAGGAATCAGCATTGTACAAAAATGGAAAAGAAATTGCATCTACTAGTAATCGATATGGAGGTGATTTTACGAAGAAGAAAGCAATAACTGAATACGTCACTGATAAAGACGATGTGCATAATAAACACATTCATGATGCGACTGATCAAAATGTTCATACTACAACCCACAAGACAACGTCTTCTGATATTCAGTCTCATATAAAAGATATAAGGGATGTGAAAGAAACTACAGATTTCGTGACCACGGAAAAAGAAAACTTAACTAAAGAGTCAACATCCTCCACCACTTCTCAAACTAAAGATAATTTCACCACATATGAAAGGAGCACCGGGACATGGAATGGAAAGTTTGTTTATGAAAAAGATGATGACAGACCTAAAAGACCTAAGGAGATGTCACCGTTCGGCAGACCTGAACAGCCAAGACACCACTTAAAGCGACAAGATACAGAAGAAAATATAATACTGTCATCAAGAGACATTAAAGATTTTACATCCATTAGTGACTTGCGGAAGATCATTGAGACCTCAAAGTTCAACAAAGATGTACGAGTAAGCAACAAAAACATTGTGATCAACAGAAACATAGACGACCGTATCCTGAAGGAGATAATTGAAACTGTTAAGAAGTATCCATTTAAGAGGATTGAAAAAGTAACATTCGGAACTAAAATTAATGAAGATGTGAAAGATCTTTACGAAGGGCTTGATACTGAAGAAACTACTGTATTGACTACCACTACAGGTGAAACTACTAGGAAGGCTTTCGAAGTGGAAAAGAATAGGAGTCAAATTGAAGTCACTCGATACATCACTGAGAATGGAATTACGAGAAAAATAACAACGTATGAAGATGCTAAAGAAGACGACAAGATTAGAACGGACGTCTACGTCGACAAGAGCGCGTTAGACTTCAAAAACTTGGTAAGAAACAATTTTTATTATTTTTAAATTAGATCGTTTCTGTTACTATTTTGTGAGCAGCTTCTTTAATCATGTTGACAACAAGCTGGGCTTAATTTTGATAAAAAATACACCATTTACGTTACATTTATAATTCAAAAAATTGCGTTACAATAATACGCATACATCTAAATGTTATCAGCACGGAGAAAAGCTTTGATAATCTAGAAGTACCGCAGATAAAACTTTACATCCATTTCAGCGCGATGTCCAAACGACCGAAGACGTTATTCGAGAATACGACGTGGTGGACCGTGCTATCACGGACACCACGAGGAAGGATACCACCGTCAGCACCGTCTACGATGAGAAAATCATCGACGATAGGAGAACAATGCGAGACGATAGGACCACAATCGAGGAGACCGTCATCATCGACGAGACCCGGCCAAGAGGCGGCCCCAGGAAACCGGAAAAGACTGTCCATAAGGAACAGTGTATCTGTGAAATCTGCACTTGTGGGTGAGTCATTCTCTCTGTCTTTTGTTTTTCTAATTACACCTTTTGACATGATACCATCTGCAATTGCGTACGATTACGTGCATCGTAAACAACAGGGTTACAGGGCTAAATGTTGACTGTCGCTAAACTACCAGGGCATCCTTTAGTAAACACATACAGTGTTGTTAGCTATAGCCTAGGTAATTGTCATTCTGAATGCAGTTAGATTGATGAATGCCTACAGCTATTAGCGTTATATGCAAGAATGTTAGAATTAGAATCGAATCGTGGCTTGCTATGGTGTATTATTGTTAGTTTCCGTACATGTTTAGCGCGAAAATGTTATAACTATGATCTTTGCAGTTTGTAGTATTACGAATATGTTATACACCTAAGACATTAAATAACTGGTACAAACTAACAAGTCTTTATATATTTTTGGAGCTAACTAATTAGTTACTGCCAGTCTGCCACTAGATCGCAATCATTCATCATAATTTTGAATTGTAGTGAGGGTTTTCAACAAAGATTAATTAGATCTAAATGTTTTGTACAAACAAGTGATCATAAATTTTGGAGCTTTATATATTATTACTTATCGGCAAAAATATTATCGCTTTCTTGGAACTGCATTAATTCAGCACCGCCCCGTAACGATAATCCTCCGTCACGATGTTATTGCATCAAGATAATGTCAGGTGCGCCACTGATATTGAGATAAATTTTGTAGGTTTTACGCTGATAATGTCTATCTGATAATATAGGTCATATTTTATTATAAAGAAGACGCAATAAGCATTGTTTTAATGTGAGATATAATTACGAACGACAACGCCTGGTTTAGAAAACACTTTCTGCATCATCTGCGATTTTGGCGTGTAAGAAACATTAGTAGAAAAGTTACTCTTGTCACATGTTACTACTTTGGCTGCTGGCATCTCTACATTTGAGAAAACCTTGTTCAAGTCGATTCCCAAGTTACTCAATTAAATGTCGAATCGTGTTACAGTTCACAGATTAGTTGGAATGTTAGAAAAAAATAAAACAGACAACGTGACGTTACATTACGTAGTTTGTTAGTTGTTACTCTAGACATGACGTAACGATGTATTTTGGTAATAATTTCTTTGAAATAACTTGGTTGACGGCGGTGTGTTTATTACCTGTACATGTGTGAGTAAGCTTCACGGTGACCGTGAAAAATCATCTGTGTAGCACCTTTGTTTTTTGTTACATTGAAATTTAATGAATATGGACGTCGTGTGTGTGTGTGTGTGTTACAATGATTCAATTTTATTAATGGCTGTTTTCCATCTGATATTTTACGAAACAACTTTTGAAATATTAGTGGCATTTATATTTCTGACCGGAAGGTGGACAAAACCACACGCAAATATTATTATTAAATAAATCGTCATTGGTGTGACTATATTCTAATAATATAGATTGCTATCTAGGTAACAAGCTACAAAATGCGAGTCGTATTCGTGGAATCCCTGGTCTCCAATTGTGCGGCTCGATGATCTGTGACATGACGATCTGCCTAATGTCTGTTACGCAATCCCTTCTAACAGCTAAGTACCTCTAACCGAATGTCTCGGGCGAGTTATCGACACAGTGATGCCTTGTTCGTGTAACACACTGCCAACTTGATTCATGTTGAACACTGTTGAGTTATTGATCGTTACTATGAATACCATAGAAATATAACTTACATCTATGATGAATACAATACATATTTTCAATGTAGAGCTATTAAGAAATTATTAGTGGCTAATGTTTCAATTGTTTTTGCATGACCTACTATAGTTTGCTCAGTTTTAGTTTTACTGTGATCGTTTAGAAGGGTACAACGCAAGTTCTAACAGAGAAGCATTATACTGAATTCAATCCAAGATAAACATCTAGAAGTGGAAATGGAAGCCTTTGCGTGACAGTTTAGCGAAGCAAACAATTTATTTAGAAATTAAAATACCGTTTCCGTTGCTTTTAATGTATGCATCTATCTAATTAATTAATTTGCGTGGGTATACAGGTAGTCAGTGAATGCATTAAGTCATACTCTAGTCCGTTGTCCTGCCTAACAATGTGTTTGATCCCAATTGTACCAGATACTTATAGCTTGACGAATCTAGTCTGCCTGCATAAGACGGCACATATTTTACACATATGTTCTACAGTGATAGTGTCTATGACATGCTATGATTTTCATCGTACTCGCATCTGGCAGAGTGCCTAGTTGAAGTAAATATTTTTGTTATCGCGTGTGTATCCCCAATGTCATGGCTATGTGGCCATGCCATGTGACTACGCCCGATGAACTCTATTGAAACAAATAATTTCTCAACTTAGCGAGAAGTAATATTGGTTAGAACATGAGTCATGCCTCGACTCGGTTTAGCAACAGCCTTTTATTGCTTACCTCACTCATACAAGTGTGGGCTGTATTTCTAATAATGCAATTAGTATCGCCCTCGATCTGAAACTCGTTTATTTATTTTATACTTACATATTTTGTGATCGAATCCTCGGTATCCTAAATTATTCCTGCTGTCATTAGGAAGTCCTTCACATTCCTAAGCTGTTGCGTTCATCACTAATTCAGTGCCTCATTTAGAGACAACTCTTCCATGTCATTCAGTGTGTAGAGATTAGATTTCTAATTTTCTATTTTTATTTTTATTTACACTTAGATATATTTTGTAGATAGTTGTGTCGGCTGTTAACCTGCAATGATAATAATTACTGTCAATTACTTTTAATTGAACGCTCCAAATAGCTCTTTCGCTCTGAAAATTCGTGTCAATCGAAATAAACATGACATGTCACTAAGTAACAATATTATGGACCAAATAGGATTAAATATTTACTAACAGTTGTGAATAAAAATAGATAACGTATCATATCGATAACTACCGCTTCTCATTTAACAGTCGTTTGATTGATAGAATTAGGACATAATATAGCATTGAAAACGATAAAAGCTTCTATAATGTACATATTAACGACAAATAAATCCGAATTACATTATTAGAAATCCTAGCTATCGTTGAAAATGATAACACCACAGCTGGTTCTAAGAAAATGCTAATAAGTAATAAGGTGATATATTATTAGCTCATAACGTCAACCGGGAAATAGATGATGATTCCAGTAGACAAAAAGTCGACAGTAGCAATGATGCACGTAGGTGGCACGTAGGAACAGAGATGACACAGGTAGACAAACATACGGCTGGCTGTTCTTATGACTGGTTTTATGGATGTCTGTGGAGCAAGTGCGTTCGTAGGTCGCGAGTCTACTCGAGCGCATCGTACTTCCTCGGTTACGATAATAGGTGCTGGAATTAATATTCCCACATCTGAATAAACAATGATTAATACAATACAATAGTTGGAACGGCATCGACATTTTTGTAGGTTGAACTGTTTAGAGAATTTACGTAGGTGCTTACCTATAACGCTTTTTTGTTTAACTGTTGCAACATTGAAAATGGTTCTGCTCTCATAGGAACAAAGGCTAGTCATACATTGCAAGAAGGGTGGTGGGTAAATAAGGGTGGTGTTTGTAGGGCTTATTCAAGGCACGTTGCTCGGGTGTCGAGAATCGAGTTTTCGTAATAAACCAACGCTTAAAGATTAAAATCAGTAGTTTTGTACCTTGTCTGGAACGTTGGCGGATTATTACCAACTATCGACCTAGTAAAGTATTACAGCAATAAATTGTTAGTTTTGAAATAGTTCGACAAAATGTATCTCGTTAGCTGCCCACTATGGCATTGTACCACGCTATATCGTGTGTTTTGTTTGCAGTGACCGAGCACGAAGGACACTTTTAAAATTAAAGCCAAACATAAAGCACCTGACATTAATGTATTTCACACACTGACATAGGAATCTCGTCCCAAAGCTCATGCAATTAAGTTATATTTTCTATTTAGAGGAACATTTAAACTTTAGTAAATAATTCTAACTAGCTGGTGCAAAAGGTTTTCCTATTCAGGTTGAGGAACAGAGTTGTGGTACCGTACCGCGCCAGGCACCTCTATCTAGCCTCATCTATCTACGTTTTACGTATATTCTTCATAATAGATAATTCGTTTAATTAACTTCTATTCATTTCAATCAGACGTATAAATTAACGTTGATTGAGTCTGGTAATCGTAAAATTAATTGGCGTCGTTTTGCATCTACTCGTACTTCTATGTTCAATCATGTGACAGATGATATTCCTCTTTAAGATTTTTTGAAAAGAGCGTTTTGTTATAAAATTTTTGCAAGAGCTAAGTCTCTAAGTTCTAAATTATTATATTCTAATTTATTTACAAAATTTAAGAAATCTTCGCCAGCCAAGAATTTCTTCAACCAGAACGTTGTCCTCTCTAGCTTCTACCCTACTAATTTAGATTTCAGATAAGTTAATAAGCAAGTCGACACAATGAAAACGCGGAAGTTATCTCTTCTCATTATTAATTTATCGACATCTTGGAATCTTAAAACATTTTCCCATCCGTCGTTGGCTCCGCAACTGCTTTGTAGTCATTATTATAATTTAGCTTGTCTGGAACACGCGTTTTGACGAGTAATAAATTACAATTTTCATGATTAATTTGTAAAGCTACATGAGGCAAATAATCAGCAATGTTTTATGCTCATAAATCCAGTTTTTATTGACAAGTCTCTAACGGGTGGCTTGAATGAAATCAGAACAAGTTTCGCGATAACACTCTTGAGAAAGCGGTTAGTTTCTCCTTTCCTATTATAAACTATTGACATTTTACGATTGTCAACTAGCCAATATATTGCAAAATATGCATTTGGTATTTCCATTCCATTGCGATAGTAAGCCTGAGGGCCTAGACAAAGTAACATTCGATTAGTGATGACGCTAGTAGAAAAGCAATCTATGGGGTTGACTTAGGGCCTAAGTATAAATTTATAGATTTTTTGGCTTTTTCCTAGCCTAAGTCTTAGGCTATCGAAATGTCACGTGATCACGTGTTCAGAAGCGAATACCATTTGTCTAAGACCTCTGTTCTTTACACTTAAAAATTTAAAAAACTCATAACAGTTTTATTGGGAATTCTTTGCACATAAACTTCGCTTACTCGCAGTTTCATTGCAAAAATGTTGTTGCTTTGCTGCGATGTGATTAAGATAAACTGCAAATCTTTTAATTTTCCAAATAAAATTATGCAGTCAGATAAGATTGTTACGTATTGCTTGTCAATTTTTATCATTGTTGTAACTGCTATTTAATCCGTCATGTTATTTAAGTCATGTTAATCATGTAATGCAGTGTTTGAAATTTTACTAGTTCTTGAAGTTGTAAGTAATACCTATCTATTATATTGCGACCTTCCTTTTTCGACTGTAGTCGAGTAAAGAACACATTACACACACACACACATACACACACACACACACACAAATTATTACATTACTTTGCCAGTTTCGGATTTGTTCTTTATCACCCAATCCCCTCAGCTTAGCAATAAAATAACTTGGATATAAATGGATAGTGACGGTAAAGTGTGACTTAAAAACGCATTAGCGGTTGCCCCTGCTTTCATGTTACCTTGACATGACAAGGTAGACAATATCCCCGAAGCTGGCTTTATGGATTTACCCCGATTTGGCCGCTCGTTTTTAGTCTTTTGTCCTAATTATTTAATTAAGTCATACCTGAAAACCGTTCAGTACCATTGATTCTTTATTGAAAAAGTCTTAAATCTTCTTACCTACCATTTGTAACAATGAAGTTCTTTTTTCGTGTCATTTGTTGTATTATCAAACATGCATGCTATTCAAATTAAGTAATGGTAGGTAAATTAGATAAAAGTGAATATTTTAGTAATTGCTGACGTTATAGTGCATGGAAAAAAATCATGATAACTAATGAATATTTCATTGATTAAGCACTAAAGTATTACGTAGGCCTCTATTATTAGTTGCGCCAGGCGTGGCCTTCTGCTGACCTTTGTGTCTCAGATACTGTGTGTGTACTTGCATCAATCCGTATTGCTGTTATTTTAATAAAGTGTCTTTCATTAATTATTATGTTTGACATTTTCTACATTAAGTACCTACTTCTATCTCTCTCTCTCTCTCTCTCTCTCATTGTCTCATTTGTTTTTAACCACATTCGAAATGCCAGACACATTTTGGAGAAAAGAAGTAAATTCTCAATGAAAATAATGTTCTTTTGCTAATCTCTTGCCCTTCTAGCCTCTCTACTTACCTACAGTTTAGTCTAGCCGAAAGTTAAATGTGCCTGAAATGTCAATACCTATTATCTAGGTAATTGGGTTAGGAACTTTGAACGATTCAGCCGCGTGTCTATATGTACTGGACTATTATACCAATGAATATCTTAGTCTTACCAGTCTAAAACATATGAATTAGACGTGAACTAAGTCTGTGACACATACATAATCAATACCACTACTCCATACAAATATACCTATGTTACATCGTATAAAACAAGGTCGCTTTTCATGTCTGCTGTGCTGTGTGACTGCTTAGTTCATCTAAAGTACCTACACAGTGGCTTTTGATGCGGTTTTCACCATCATTCAGACAATTACTTCCGAAAGGTTTATTTTATATTGACATTTAACTTAGAGAGAAATCGCGATGTTTTGACATGTTGCCACAAATCTGCATCAGTACCTACCTACATTGCGCGGGTTACTGTAGTAGAATAAGATCGAGGTACTTCGTTACAAAACAAAGAGCCGATTATTCGTCCCGGATCGGCTTGCGTCACGCCACCTGTCTTGTCGGAGTGCACGACGATGTCAGTTCAAGCTGATAAGCCTGACAATGAAACGTGTTTTCGCATTTCATGTTAATGTAATTTATATAAATACAACAGATAGTGTTATAATTGGGTCTTCTAGATTAAACATTCGTGCATAATTATTCTTAAATTGGAGAAATTATTCTATATTTCTCTGGTCAGCTGAAAAGGCCTTTTATACAGGATAAGTTTTTAAGCAGTGCGCAAATTTTCACAGGGTGTTCTATTCTACCCATGAATATGAACAATTTTTAATATCGGACTAACTATGAAATCGAAAAAAAAAATCAGCTGTTCAGTACATTTATCTACACCAAACTCGTCAAAATGCAGGGAGCAGCTGTTTTTTTTTTCACGATTTCAGGTTTGGTCCCATAGTAAAAGTTGTTCATATTCATAGGTAGAACACCCTGTGAAAATTTGCGCACTGCTTAAAAATTTATCCTGTATAAATCTAGCTCATACACAGATGTTCAATATCTTATCATCATAGAATTAAGTGTATTATAGTGTATCACCATATTATTGAAATGTCTTTATACTTTTGAAAAATAAATGATTGTATTCTTATTTGTAAAATATTGAAAAGTAGAGCATGTGACAGGAAAGTGTTACATAAGAAAGTAGATAATAATAATAAATGAGGCGGACTTGAGAAAATATTTATGGATTGTGTGAAAGATGATAATAATTATGTAATATGATTATGAAGTAGGAAGGAAGTGTACACTGAGAAGACGTCTGATAGAGAAGTAGATACAGATAGAATCAGATCAGAATTTAAATTCGGACGACGGCAGGAGGATGATGATGATTCATAAGTAATAAAGGCTCCTGCAGACAGGCGCGATGTGATAGCGTGACGCGAATGTAGTAGAACAATTTGTATGAAACCTTCATGGAAATTGTTCTACCAGAATCGCGTCGCGCTCGCACCGCCACGTCGCGCTTGTCTGTGGGGGCCTTAAGTGCATTGGCAGTTAGTTAGCTAAAGATGTCGTGATAGTCTTCAGTTACTTATATTGAAATACTCAGCAGTCATTTCCTAGAACCAGCTCAGCATACCAATTCTAGCGTTAGCTATTTTTAGTAGTGTTTACAATGAGAGAAAAATGTCACTCGCTGTTAGTTGTGTATAGTTGAATACGTGTCTTCTATTTAAATAAATACATTAATTTCAATGATGGATGAGTGATTCTTCGAAATGATTAACAGTTTATACATTTCGAAACTTTTAGCCTTATTGAGAATAGATCATTCGCTTAGTCATGATGACTATAACATAACCTTCATACAATAACGCACGTTCCGTATTTTATTGATTTTACCTAGCTAACTTTTCAATAATGAAAATAGCGTTGGTGGTAAGACACACATATTATGGTAGCGTGTTAAATAGGTCGATCAATTCTGTGTTGTATTGCCGCATTATGGGTAGGTTGTACCATAGCCGTGTCGCTGTGATTTAACTAACTTCCATTCTATAAATTATCATGACGAGTTATCCAATTTGAATATCTGCGTCAACAACTAAATAATATTTCCCACAACTTTTATGTATAGATTTTTTATATTCTTAGGACCATTTCTTTATAATAAAGTAAACGCAATTTTGTCTATGTCTGCATTAAACACGGTACATTGCAAAAATGTAATTAAAACTTGGTTACAAAAATTGTCTTATGATGACACAGAAAAGTTACTGGTTGTTTTAAGTTAAATATTATTTTTAATTCAATGTTTTCATTTCATTAGTCTGTTATGTTATTCATTATTTATGTATTATCATCAATCTTAGGAAATATTTTTGTAAACTAATTTGCACTTATGATACCTGAGATACAGGTTTATCCTAGTTCAGGTTAAGCCCATTATTATATACCTACCATTTTAGTTTAAGCCTTAATATTGTAAATATGCATTATTTAAATGAATGAGTAAATAAATAAATTTGAAATTTGAAAATTGAAACTGTCTACTCCGTAGAACTGGACCATATGACAGCGCTATCGATAATAGTGTGAAATAGAGGAGAGTTGTAGGTATTTTGATAAGCGTGAACTCTTTCTAAGGCCATAGCCAAAAACTACTATGTTCACAGACAGATCTTTGTTATATATATTTTATTATATATGTTTCGGGAATAGTTAGGTACCAATAGGTACCTAACTAGTAAGGATATAGATAAGGATGATAATGGAAATTTTAAATGAGTATGGAAAATTCTAACATTTCATTAAATCGATCAACTTACCAATCCACTTAAGGAAACATAAAATGGCCTTCTCCAGGGACTTTCATTACAGATCATATCAATAATTATAAATGTGACTTCTAATGAGAACTGCCGATGTTTATCATAGACAGCAAGTTCTAGCTTCAATTAAATCAATTAATTGCCGTTCATAAATACGGATTTAATTAGCAGTGTCAGCGATTTACTGCTCGGCTGGCTGACAGTCATGGTTGGACTGTGAAAGCGGACGACGAAGTCGATGAAACAGAGTTCGTTCGTAGATCGTAGATTCGGCGAGCGCTGGCGCAGGGTACTCGACTGTGTGTGACACGTGAGGCTTACGTGCGCGACCACCGTGACTGAGAGAGTTTTGTTATGGCTTGCAACACGCTGTTATTGGCTACTGTGGACCAGAAAAGCCTTTATGTAGTGCTACTGGTTCATCGTACTCTGTTCATTTGTACTGCCGATGCCGCTTTGTTTGTAATGAGCCATACCCAGGGCCAATCAACATGCATGTGGTCTAGTCTATGTAAGCTCTTCCAGGGTTATGAGTTATGACACGTTTGATTTAAATATGTCAAGGTTAATATAACAAATAAAAAGATGAGGTTGAATCATTGATGATTAACAGTTTTTTTAGCTACTAGTTGGAATTTCAGTTGCATTTTTCCTCAATATAGAAATAACTACTTCGTTTTGATCAGCCATTATGCAGAACATGCATATAATTTTGCATACATATAAGGATATACCTAGGAAAACCGAATGATTAGACGTACGTCCTGTGATCTCTGTTTCCGCAAACTTTGTAGGATGTTGTGCGTTACCTACATTGTGATTTTATGTGCTGTTCTCATAATTGTCACGTTGTTGCTCACGTTGTCCGATCGTCTGATGTCATTTGTGGTTGTGCTCATGATGGCACCAATATTAGGTCGCGTGCTTCCACTCATTTGTACGGGAATTGTAATTACTACATTGGAGCTTACTGTTGTTTCTGATGATTCTTAGTAGTGTATGATTAATGCTTGTTTTGGTACCGGGTAAATAAAGTCGTTTAATTAAAGTAGGCATTGTAGATTTTTTCTTGCTTTGCTGTTATAATTTAATATTGTTTGTATCGTTTATATTGTTATCATCTGGTTCGTCCATTGATAATTTAGGCGAGATACCGTAGATGCCTCTTGTCATCACGCAAAAGAAAATAGAGAAATAAAAAGTATGTAAAGCAGTACTTACCTACTAATTCACATTGTATGAATGATTAATAGCACCATTACGAATAATAATAACACAATAATAATTAGCGGTACAAAGCTTATTACATCTATCATCGAACGTGACTCGATTGGCGCCCGCGCGATAAGTGGACTCGTCCTCAGCATTCAGGACACGTCTAGACCACAAGATGGGTTGACAAGCAGGATAGCCATATCAGGTATCTACATTCTACAAAGTAGGTTGAAAAACGGCAAAGGAAACCATCACACGGCTCAAAGATAATTACGTGGTCCTTTTTAGCAAAGTCTAACCTTCAGAATGTCTGGGATGAAGGCAATTTAGTTTTTGTTTTTTGTCAGGTCGAAGCAATGTAAAAAGTTTGTTGGAACCTGTTTCTTTTGTAGGTATCTTATATTATTACATAGGAATTTAAATGAGACGAATGGGTTCTTTTACCTAACAAAATTGTTAAGTTATCATTAACGGTCAAGGCGTTCTATATAGGTAGGTAGGATATACATAAAAGTAATATAATATGTAACATTCGTAGGAATGCGTAATCTTTAAAAATAATTTTATGTAAACATGGTACCTATTCACTTGATTTTCCTTTTATTCCAGAACATTGTATTCGTATTGTTTGTGTAAACATAAATTAATGATTTTGTATTGAATTTAGATGTGAATTTATACGTGTACGTGCGATTGCTTTATGTCGAAAGACATTACCATCACAAATGCACAAACTTGTTCCTAGCTGTCTGTACGTGAGCTATAGTAGGTATTGTATGCAAATCCCAGGTGGGAGCACACACCGCGGGCAGGCAGGCCACGGCACACACATGAGTGACATCCATAAAATCTAGGGTGCTGCTCTATAAGGCTGCGTGCCGTAGGACATTGCAAAACAACATAACACGACTATTCGTTAAAGCTCATTTCAGTCGTGACTAGGTACCTTACTTGTACTCGTAGTTATATTTTTGTAACCTAGCTGTTACTGAGATCTTATCATATTATGATATAAATTCTGCCATTTTTTTCATTTTCGCAATGATGTCATGTTCCGATATGCTAAGAATTCACGGCTTAAGATAAAGCCAGTAATAATGTACTTTGCACCACAGACAATTGCATCGCCTTCACAAAACGGTGATAAACCTCAATTTCAAATTGCATGATGATGTCCAGCTGTCGTCTGGTGAGATGGTGATTGAGCGATAGAGACGATGGAGTCGCATCAAGCTAACGAGAACAACAAGTAAAGTGTTCCGACGAACATTAGGCGCCCACTCGTCACCAGATCCTCAATTGAAAAATATTCCTCGTCGCTAAATTGACCTTAGAACGTCCTACATCTCGTCTCGGTATAGGAAGAGCTGTCTTTTAATTCAATATCAATGTTTGCGGCTGTAGTCTGTAACCAAATTTGGCAAGCTGTGCTAATGATTATATGGTGCCTACATCTTGCAACACGAACCAAACTTGTTTCCGAATTATCTGCTGTCCCTGTCTGCTCTAAGTGATGTAAACCTAACAAATCGAAAAGAATTAGTTCAGATTCTTGTTGCTGTAGAGTGGTATGGTTTGTTTGTGTTAGGATGAGCTGCTAAATGTTGCTTTCTTCTCGTGATATATAGCATTCTCATGTATTTTATTACAGCGTAAGAGTCATATAAAAAGCCGGGTATTGTATACAAAATCGGAACGCCAATTAGAAAGATACGTGACGTGTAAAGTGGTGCAGGCTGCGACCTCAGGCGGCTGTCGGTGGTATTCGCGGCGATGATCTCACCGGCTCGGGCCCACGTCCTCGCCTCGCTCAAACTCGTTTGTTGTTTACTCGTGTCGATGTAAGAACTTAACGTTTTCGAACACAGGACGTTCAGTATCAAGTGAGACGAGGTTTACGTCATGCAAACACTATATTTTGACTTTTATTGCCACAAAATGTCTTACATCCTTATTTAACTTAGGAATCTTGTCGTCCGACGAGCGCGGCTCTACTATGGCTAGCAGAAATTCTATTTTCTGCTACAGTATTTCTCTATTTGGTTGAATTTTTTTGCCCTTGCTTTAAAGATTTGAATATAAACTCGGCTATTCCGGCACGAAGCTGTTTTTATGATTAAATTGTTGAGCGCTTTATGTTAAGATGAAGTATAGGTAGGTACATATTTTTTGTGGTGCATAGGAAGTTGGCGAGGTAGCCAACCAATGCCGGATTTCAAGTGCAAAATCATTAAGCACAGGAAGCTATGCAGTCAGTTTTCGAGACCATTAACAGGCTATTGTAACCACAAGCGCTATTTAGATTTGTCGAGGACAAAACTCGGTTTGCTGTTTGTGAATTTGATTGATCATAATACAAAAAGAGATCATGATTCGAGCACAGTCTGCGTTGCGTAATTTTGAGAATTACATTGCGTGCTAGCCTGTTTTGTGTACAGACAGGTAGGCCATATGGTCGACGACCTTGCCTAGCACTGGCGGCGGTGACTGGCGAGCTGTTCCTGCACCTACACTTATATAATTTCCGATTCTTCACCCGTTTTGAAAAATATCACTTCATTTTTTATTTAAAACCATATCTGCGTAGGTATATCATATAGCAGCAAGATTTGCTATCTTATCTATGCAAGTTTTTAAAGTATCAACGACCTTTTGTATTCTAAAAAGTCATAATATAAACAGCGCTGTCGTAAATTAGTTGTAAATATTCTCTTTACTGTTTACTTGTTTTACTTTACTATTTTCTTTACTGTTTATATAGTAATATCCAGACAGTTGTTAGGTATACCTACTTTGTTAGGTACCCGGAAAATGACGGTATACTCGTAGGTAGGTATCTACCACTATGTTCTACAGAATTTATTCTCATATAATACCAGGTATTCAGTTACTTAATTTCAATTCAGGTTTTTAATGGTAGTTCGGGGATTTATATATCTTCAGTATAAGACGGGCGACCATTTATAGCTGCGTTGTAAATTACTTACAAGTTTGGCATCAAGCCGCTTTTGGATAGCTTCTAAAGGCAACTTTCCAACTCCTGCGCATTGGGGTCGAGTTTTTTGTCAACCACCATAACCGTATCGTAAGAACTACTTGATTTTCTACCAAAACCGTCTATACATTTTTGTTTAATTTCTTCTTTTTATATGAAGACTAGCTGACCCGACATACATTGGCCTGTCTAAATTTCAATAATTCATACAAAATTCCCATGGAATGCACTTTCAGTTTTCCTGATTTTTTGAATTTTTTAATTTTTCGGCAACTTTTCCAATTTTTCTCTTCATAAGAACCTTCCTCAGACTTCAACAAATATTTGAAAAAAAAAAAAAAAAAAAAACTAATTGGACCAGCTATTCTGCAGTTTTCCGCTTAACAACACATTTAGCCATTCATTTTTATTTATATATAAGTGAGAGAAAGCTTATTGTGTGAGAAAGACAGGACAGACCGGCTTCGTTCTCATCGCAACTAGCGACACCGGTAGACGCCTGGCGGGAATAACTGATAGTGATCAAAGTGATCAATTTATTATCGACCGCCGAGAGTAGAAAATTAATAAAGTAGTAGAAGGGTGAACATTTAGGGTTGTATACCTATTGTAAATCATATAAAAATAAAAATAAAAAATGTCCAATAAATAAAAAATATTTTTTTGGGATGGACCAGCCTTATCACTTAGGACCTTAGGAGTATAAAAAATAGTTTACGTCCTATTCTCAGACCTACTGAATTTCGTAAGAATCGGTCAATCCGTTTCGGAGGAGTTTTGTTACAAACACTGTGACACGAGAATTTTATATATTAGATAGGTACGTCATGTGAAAATCATATACTTAAGGCTCGTAGAGACAGGCGCGACGCGACTCCGGTAGATACAGTTTTCGTAGAAATTGTTCCACCAGAGTCGCGTCGCGCCTGCATGTGGAAGCCTTTACAGCATCATCAAACTTGCAAAGTTAGTCGGAATCGTTACAGACCAGTTTGCACGTTTATACTAATTTATTCGGACATCAAAAGAGTTAGCGCCCATAAATGTACTCATCTCTCTTCCTACTTGAAAAGTTTCATCTCAACTGTAGTCATCCTTTTTTTTTACTCTCCCATTAGCTTTCTTAATTCTTTTTTAGGTCCTGGTCCATTTTGCGTCCAGTTTGTTGCTGGGCATTGAACTTTTCCCTATAAACCCGCCACTACGACCGATCCTGGGGGAGATAGTGACATAATTTTATTTGGCAGCTGGTGGTGCTACTAATTGTAGTTTTATGTAGATAATAATAAAAAAAAATTAAGCGTTTCTGACCATATACTAGATAATAATCTTTCAAGTTGCCCCTTATACAATTTTAGGGGGAAATATTATGACATTTTTTAAGCCAAACTCAATCAAATCCGACAAAACACACCATTAAAATCTTGCTTCAGTAATATTGCACAATAATATGTTCTTTCATTCCTTACAAATGTTGCAACAGCTAATTGTAGTGTTGGAGTATTTCAAAACAATCTCGTTAGTCAGAGCTCAAAGCTTAGGACGAGCTTCCATACCACCAAGTGGTATTGAGCACATTTGAAATGGCGTTGAGTAACCGTCCCGATATAGCAAGGCGCCATGCCATCAACCCCGTCATCTGATGCTCTCACTGTGACTCAGGATTTAAACATGTGCATTTGCAGCTTGAATAGCAAATTAACGATGTGGTGAAGAGTGGCTATTTAGTTTTATGCTACTTGCATTAGCGAGAGTTGCCTGACCTTACTGAACCTAGAGCAACAGCCAGGGTATCTTTCCCATCACCCGTATACTTACCACCTACCAAAGATTCAGTTTTTTGCCTGTTCATCTTCAGAGCTAAATTGTCTCACGTTCCATTACAGATATTTCTCAACTAATAGATTTAAGATTACTTAGGCTATTGACCTTCGTGACTTCGGATTCCAACTAAATTCTTAACAATCGGGCTCAAACGTGCGTTGATTTTTCAACCAGATTTTTTGAGCTAAGTATTCGCGAAAAGGCAACCTAACAACGAAGTCCTTTCGTTGTTTGAATAACAATATGATGATATTATGCTGTTGCTTAAATATTATATAGGTAGGTACAAGCTACTTAGTACGTGCTTTGCCTGAGAGCTTTCACTTTAGCTCCGTGTTATTACGTAATACCAAAATATGCCAGCAGGCTGTCGTTCTTATATCTATGGTCGGGGCAGTTGGTAGATCCTGATTAGTTAGGTCGTAGGTAGTTCCCTGCAAAAGTAGTCCCGTCTAAATTCCCGTTTCTGACCATATCCAATTTTTTCCGTTTAGTTGTATATTATATATTCAGAGTAATGTTTAATTAGTACTATATGCGCTGGATTCCGAAACTGTCGCGCTTACAGTACTTACCCGAATTTTTAAGGGATAGGCGCTACATAAGAAACTAAGAGGCAATACTGAATTTTCGTTATTTATTTCAAGAGAACGTGCTTACTATCTATCTATGTTCTATGTTATAGGATTTGGTTTCCGCACTTAGTCCTTCATGTGGACCATTGTGCGTGGGCCATGGCGGCCGTCGGGGGTTTATTCCAACCAGCCCACCTCCCTCCAGAATTTAATCAAATCTCCGGGTTTGTTAAGAACATCTGTGAAAGATCGGGATATTCCGAGAGTTTCTGTTCTAATCTGGGTGACGCCTGTGCATTCAAAAAGCACATGCGCAACGGTTTCCTCAGCCTCCATGCAGGCCCTGCACAGAGGACTGTCCGTTATTCCTATTGTGTGGAAGTGTTTGTTTAGTGAGCAGTGTCCAGTGATGGTCCCCGTCACCAGGCGCAGCCCGTTCCTGTCCAGACGTAATAATCGCCTGGTAAGCGTGCCATCCAGGGACAGGATGGCCTCCTTGGACTGCCTGCAACCTGCTGTCGAGGACCACCAACTCTCCGCTTGTGTATGGGTGAACTCCTGTAGCCACCTGCGTAACTGGTTGAAGGGAATGGGTACGATCGGCTCAGATCCACAGACAGACATGCTGGATGCTCTCCTAGCAAGTTCATCCGCTGCGTCATTACCAAGTGATCCGCTATGTCCTTTAATCCATTGCAGTGTCACTGTGTTGCGGTTAGTTACCGCTACTCGTTCGAGTGCATCGTGACATTCTAGTATTAGTCTCGAGGTAAAGTACTTTTTCTGTAGGGATTGGAGCACTGAGGCACTGTCTGAGAGTATTCGTATATAGGTATCCGTAACTCTCCTGGCTTCTATGGCGTAACAGGCTTGTATGATGCCCACACACTCCGCCTGGTAGACAGTGTTGAATACTCCAAGCGGACTGGATATGTTAATGTTAAGGTCGTGTGAGAAAACTCCGACCCCGGTTCCGGAGTCGGTCTTTGATCCATCGGTGTATACTCTCAACTCTTGCGTGCCTGAGTAATCACACCGTTCTTCCGTGAGTATTATGTTATAATGCTTCTGAAAGCAGTGTTGTTTCGGGGCTTTATCGCATGGTGATGCCATCATTGGTTGTCGCCTGATCGCATCCTCCTTTATGCGTATGTGCTTAACTCTAGAGTCCTTGCTCAGTGTTCCCGCTAAACTGAGTCTAAAGGCGGCTAGGGCCGCCTCTTCACGCACGATGAGGTGTAGTGGCGGCAGTCCAAGCATTGCCTGTAGAGCAGCAGTGGGTGTAGTTCTCATGCAGCCAGTTATTGCTACACAAGCGAACCGTTGCAGTTTCTCAAGATCCTTTCGGGCTGTACTCAGGTCTGTCCTGGGCCACCAGACCAGTGAGCCATATGTGATAATTGGTCGGATTACTGTGGTGTATAGCCAGTAGGTGACCTTGGGGCTAATCCCCCAATTCCTGCCGAGCAGTCGCTTGCACTGCCACAGGGATATACTGGCTTTTGTGATGATGTAGTTGGTATGTTTCGCCCAATTCAGCTGTTTGTCCAAAAAGATGCCCAGGTATTTGGTTTCAGTTGATAGGCTTAGGGTAGTTCCAAAGAAACGCGGTAGTTGTAATGTAGTCAGCTTCCTCTTTTTTGTAAAGAGAATCAGCTCGGTTTTTGTAGGGTTCACCGATAGTTGGTGTTTGTTGCACCAGTCTTCTACTATTTTCAAAGCTTGGCGCATGAGATTACATAGGGTATTTTCATGGGTGCCATTTATTACTATGGTTATGTCGTCAGCATAGCCCACAGTAAAGTATCCTTTGTCATTGAGGGTTTTGATGAGGCTGTCTACTACCAGGTTCCATAGTAGCGGAGAGAGGACGCCACCTTGCGGGCAGCCCTTTGCCACGATGGCCCTTGTAGTGTCGTTCACCGTCACTTGCACAGCTCTCATTTTGAGCATGTTGGTGATCCAGCCTCTCAGTGTTGAATCTATGCCATGTCTGTCGAGTGCCATGTTGATACTGTTGAACATGGTTTTGTCAAAGGCGCCTTCTATATCAATGAAGGCGGCCAGTGATGAGCACTTGTAGTCCACCGCGCATTCAATTTTGGAAACTACACTGTGTAGTGCTGATTCCGTTGATCTGCCAGTGGAGTAGGCATGCTGTTGTTTATGTAGAGGTTTTACCCGAAGAGGTCCGTCACGGATGTATCTATCACAGAGTCTCTCAAGGGTTTTCAGTAGAAATGATGTGAGGCTTATAGGCCTGTAAGCCTTGGGTTGTGTATAATCTGGTTTTCCAGGTTTGGGTATGAAAATGACTTTCACTTCCCGCCACGCAAGAGGTATGTATCTGAGTGCTAAGCAGGCTTGATAAATCTCCACCAGCCATGGTGTCAAAAGATCCGCCCCCCACTGCAGCAGGGCTGGAAATATGTCATCCAGCCCTGCGGACTTATATGGCTGAAAGGAGTCTATAGCCCACTTTATTCGGTCTTTTGTTACTATGTTGTGTGCTCTCGACCAGTCCTGATCCGTTGGGGTCCATCCTGGTTCAGCCTCCCACGTCCTGTCCTCTAAGAGTCTACAGTCTGGAAAGTGAGTCTCAAGAAGGACCTTACTGGTTTCTTGGTCGGTCAGTGTATATGAGTTGTCTGGTTTTTTCAGTGCACCAAGAGTTCGGTCCTGATCGGTTGACAGGATCTTCCTTACTCTTGCAGCTTCATTGTTTGTCTCGATGGATTCACAGAATTTCCGCCAAGCAGCTCTCCTGGCAGTTCTAATCTGCTTTTTATATGTGTACTGGGTCTCTTTGTATATCTCCCAGTCATCGTGGAGTCTAGTGTTTTTAGCTCTATTAAATTGCTTACGCAATGTATCTCTGAGTTTACCTAGTTCAGCATTCCACCAGGGGTTCCTCTCACTCTCAGTTTGTGGCGCCCTTAGTTTGCAGCATGCATGGTATGCTTCAATTAGGTATTCTGATAATTTAGTCACGGTGTATTCCAATTGTGCCTGATCTCTTATGGTTATCATTGAAAGGTGCCTATCTAGTAGTGAAGCTAGAAGACGTTTATACCCGGGGACGTTGGTGCGCCGCGGGTTTCGCCTCGGTGTGAATTTCCTTGTATTCGTTGATAGTGTGAAGCGGATTCTTCTATGATCAGAGCAAGAAGGCTCATCCGACACGTGCCAGTTTGTGATGAGATTAGTCGCGTTTTCAGTAGCAAGTGTTAAGTCTATAATTGTTTGACCCCGGACTGTTACCCAAGTGGGTTCTGTGCCACGGTTAACAATGTTAAGGTTAGTAGTGAATAAATAAGTGGATAGTACCTCTCCTCTAGGGTTCGGTGCCTCGCTACCCCAGAGCGGGTGGTGGGCGTTCGAGTCGGTGCAGATGATCAGGTCCAGTTTGGCGCGCTCACAGTGTTGCACCAGGTCCGCCATTTCCTTCGGTGGGCAGTCTGCACTCTCGCCTGGCATGTACACCGAGGCTAGCACAACATCTGGAACGCTACCTTCCGTATGGAGCCTGACGGCTGTCAGATCTCTGGAACAGAATTGAGTGAGTGGTGTGATGGGAATTTCTTTGGGTACGTAGGCGCAGGTTCTTGGTTTGTCCGCGCCGTGTGTGTTAAGAATTAGCTTACCTCCGATATTACCGAGGCCGCATATTCTGTTGTTCCTGATCCACGGCTCCTGGATCAGTGCGATTGTTCGGGGTTTTTCCTCCAGTGCCCTGCGTAGGCTAGCCGTTGCAGTCTGGCTATGTTGGAGGTTGGTCTGGATAATGCTTACAGGCGATGACGGTGGCGGAGTGGGGCTAGTCGGAGATGGATCCATCGAATGGCCTATCCCCCACGTCCACTCCGTGCTGATCCTCAAGGCCCACATCCGGCGACGAGACCAGCAGGTTCTCGTTCCACGCAGGTGATGAGGGCGGTAAGCTGTCAACGTCTTCATCGGCCATTGCCGCTCGGGCCATGTCCTCCTCGAGTTTGGCAATGTCCATGTCTATCGTCTGTGTCGGTGTCGGTTGGGTCGTCTTACCATCCGTGCTGTCAGTCTGAGTCACAGGGGGTTGGGTCGTGGGCCAGAAGCGAACATATATCGACCCAAGCAGGTAAGATATACGTCGCTCCCGTCCCCGGACCTTCTCAGCTTCCTCCGGTGGCATACCTATGGTCAAGTACGTCCCATAGTTATCTCCACCGACGGTAGTTGCCCTGTACAGTGACCACCTGGCGATGTTAAACCAAATGTTCTGACGAATCAGAAGATTGTGGAGCCTGGCCACGTCACCCCTGTATCGGGGGACGAAAAGCGAGGCTCGGACACGGGTGGGCACGTCGGACTGTTTCAGTACCGTTAAAGTCTGGTCAGTGTCTGGTAGTCTTATTCCGGGTACATGTTGGGTCAACCAAGTCAGGGCATTGTCGTCCTCGCACCACATCTGCACAGTGCCTTCCGCTACCCGTGGGTATCCGCGGAAGGCCGGGAGCTGTGACGACGAGTCCGTGTCTACGCTGAGTAACAGTTCTTCCAGGCTTGTCTTTATGAAGTCGGCCTCTCCTTTTGTCAGGTCTCTGGAAGGGGCAGGGAAGCAGATCGCTACAGCCAGCCGCGCAGGAATATCCTTCGTGGCACGCGCATAGGTTCTCTGCTCCCCCTGAGCAGAGTGGACCCTCACCCGTTTGGCGTCCCCCTGAAGCGTACTTGGTGACGCCGTATCGTCAGGGCGCTCCCTCTTCGCCGGCCCTGTGCCGCTTGGTCCAGGCTGCGGTTCGGAGGTGCCTGGCAAGGTGTCTTTTGCCAGCGACTCCCGGCGTGAGGCTCCAGCTCGCTTACCCCGGTTCCTCCTAGGTCGAGGCCCGTCGTGAGCTCTGTCTGTGTCGTGGGGTCGTCTGGCGTCCCCAGCAGACTCTAAAGCAAGTGGAGGTTTTTCGCGCTGGGTTGCCCCTTCGCGTACTTGCCCCCGCTCGCATGGCTCCGCGTCCGGCCGCTTTTCGCGCTGGGTTTCCCCTTCGCGTACTTGCGGCTGGTCGCGTACCATCTCTTCGGCGTCCGATCGCACTTCGCGCTGGCTAATGCCTTCGCGGGTTTTGCGCTCTCGGTCGCCTACTTCCCTCTCCCGGGCCAAGATTTTTCCGCGCTTTCTGCTGCGTACTCTGTCAACATCAACCGGGAGAGTGGTAGAGCTGCCAGGTCCGACATCCTTCCCCGTCTCGCTCCGTCTGTCTTGGTCATCATCAGGGTAGGTGATGCTCTTCCGCACAATACTCTGTTGCCAGATATTCATGAGAGGCATGCACTGGGTAGTGGGTGTTGGCGCGTGGGACACAGCCGGGGATGAATTATTAGGCGCGTTCGTCGCAGCCGGTGTTGGGTCTATGGGCGCGTGTGTCGCAGCCTGTGTAATGGGCGCTGAATCAGCAGCCTGCCGCGGAGAGCGCGGCCCCAAAGAGCAGTTAGGTGCCCCCCCCAGATTACGTTGGGGGCTGACCGCCGGAGCGGTGTGGGATTCCCCGGCTTGGCCGGGACCCACCTGGGTAGTTAATTTGCCTTGCTGCTTCATTTTTTGGTAAGGGGTGGGCTTTTTTGGGGATCGAGGTTGCCCCTCCTCTAGGACCGATGGGATATACGGATAGGAGGGAAGGCATTGACTGGACAGAGGATGCAGGTTTGGGGGTCACCCTAGGCCTGGGATTTGGCCTAGGGATTTTGGAGTCGACGGGATGTGTGGTGGATAAGGAGGGATAGGTGGCTAGGACATAGGAACATAGGAAAGGGGGTATATGGGTTACCCTAAGCCTGGGATTTAGCTTCGGGAACTTCTCTTGTCCGGGATCTTCTAAAAGATGCTCCGGGCACGGGACTCGACTTAACAGTCAGTCCCGCACCCGAAGTTGGGCTATCCGCAACCTGCCCACCCGCTCGGTTGCAGGAGAAGAAGTGCCTGGTAGTTCGGGACGCTCCACCACGGATGTACGTATACATTCGCGTTGGAGCGACCCAGACTCCCCCGAACGTGCTTACTTTGACGCGCCTATAACAAAACTGTTGTTTTATGAAAACAATCGCCGCTTATTCAATGATGAAACTGAATTCTAAATTCGCTTGATCGTATGCCACCACTGGTGGCATACGATCAAGCGAAATAACTCTGGTGGCCCACCAGAGTTATTTGTCTTCAAGCCTGCGTGCAAGGTTCCATTTTGCAGACAACCTTTACAATAAGTACCTAATTCTGCTTATACGGTGTGATGGTTAATAGCATCATTAGTAGGTGATAATTTGCATTGAAGTTGGTGCATAAATGTTAAAACTGCAAAAAGTATTTACTTGATATGTTCTGTTCACAGAATAACGTATATAACCATTTATAGCTTCGACAACATGTTTACTCAAGGAGTGGTGAAGTCATAAATATTTTTATGCACTTGTATCAGGGTATGTTGCTTCGTATCCCTCATTGCCACTGATTCACGAATTTCATTCATTGCGGTTCGCGTAGGCATTTCGCATGACCTCAATGTTAATAAGAAAAATACGTTATTAATAACTACAATTTATCATCCTTTAAAAATTATCTTAACCTTAAAATCAATTTGTTAAACAAGTATGGACGAAACTGTCTTATGAACGAAACGCTTACTTACATTGAAGGTGAATATCAATATGAAGTGATAAAAAACCTACCTACTTCCTGATTACCTACTTCAATTAATTATCTGCGACTGATAAGAATGAACAGCCTTCTTCTCTTGTTAAGTAGTTACTTCTGAATAGAAAACTATTTCACAGCCTTTTAAATATTTTACAAATGTTAAGAGTCGAGTTGAATATTATTTAAGAGAATCGATGACTAGGGTCTTACTAGAGATTCATTTCTGATCACTTTCAAAGCTTTTAGTGGACCTATAAGATGCATAACTTGCATATTCCTACATTGTTTAACAAACCGCAATGAAACTAAATATTGCACAATAATAAGTGTGACGAATAATTAGTTGCACTAGGTATAGTCTGCATGGCTATTTAATTACAACCTGTAGGTACTCCAATGAGGGAAGGTGTGAAAACTAAACTGATTAGGGTTGTCGAGTCGACACGCTCAGCTGACGGTCACAAATTATCAGTGTGTAAAACCAAAAGCCAATTGTTATCTATGTAATAACTAATACGGTACGCATACGCATAGTAAGCGGTACTTAGTATTCAGTAGTGGCTCTCTATAGTTTCGTGATACGACCAAAAAGTGTGATTATGTGATCTTTGAAGTCTTGGAATTTAGTGATTTGCTACCATGGTTTTGAGGTACATAACGTTTGATTATATTAGTAGAAAATTTACTGAAAATCGTAATCTTTCAGATAAATATAATTAGGTACCTAATGTTATTGTTGACTGACTCCAGTTTTTAATAAACAAATGCCTGTAAAAAAACGAAAATGGTGTCTACTTACTTATTTTGTCCAGATCCTGATTGTTTCATATATTTATTATGTACAGACATACTGTCGCACCATTTTCATTGGTTCCGGCCGTTGATGGTCCCGGCTTTTATCCGTAGATTTTTGACAGTCGTTATGGGTAGTTAGAAGCCCAAAAGTCTAACAAGCAGTCTTACCAAGGGGTATCGTATTACCCAGTAACTGGGTTGTGGAGGTCAGATAGGTAGTCGCTCCATGTGAAATACTGGTATTCAGCTGCATCCGGTTAAACTGGAAACCAACCCCAACATAGTTGGGAAAAGGCTAGGCAGATGATGACACGGTCGCATCATATTTTGCAAACACAATCCCATCTTGCCGGCAATTTTCGCCCACACCTTAAAGCAAATAAAACTAAATTCAGTTTGCGATATCTTTTGATAAGACAAAACAAAATAATAATCTTGTGTTTTCTACTAGATTAGAATAAATCAGACGATAGTGTTTTGAACTAGTACACATTTATTTTTTACACTGCCTGGATACAGAAAATATTATGATGCATCAGATGAACTAAAGATATTAAGAAAGAGCTAAGAACTGCATGCATATTTTCACGAACGTACAACAATATTACCTACGGATAATCGGTTTAAAATTAGATGTTATGAGAATGAAGTAAACATAACTGTAAATGTGATTGATATTTGTGTCATGGAACGATGTCCATGTGTGGGGTCACATGGAACTGACCTTTACAGGACAGCATATTGATCGGAATAGACTCGTCAGGGATTAGGACATGTTTGCTCCCCATCGCTAGGCGACTATAAACTAGAGCAAACTTATTAAATTGTAAAGAGTTGTAATTCTGGGATGGTACCTGCCTTAAAAAGTAATCAGAAACTGAGGTTTAAACTTGGGCACGCATTGTTATGGCCGAGTGCTGTAGTAATCCATAGGCATTTTTTTAGTGGTTTCTGACCGATTGTTTAAAAGGATTGTTGTTCGCGACTATTCACTTTCAGTCTGTAACATAATAACGTTTGTACGAGCATCATTATCGGCGCTAAATGTAGAAAGAAATAAAAGACAAAAATATGTGGCCAACTGGTTTAGTTACCAACCACTGAAGTGCAGTCGATTGGTAGAAGTCAGCAGACTTCAGTAGAGACAGAGTATTGTCTCTCCAGTATGCTACCTTCTGATAGTGGATAGTATTTTGTTTACTTCCACCATGGTACTCTTCACTGTGATAGTATCCTGTTTACTTTCCAGCCTCCAATTCAGCGCACGTACGGTGCAACACAGCGTACAAACCATTAACAAAATAACCCAATTCATTTTTGTTATGATATTGCCAATAAAAATAGCGTCTTTTAAATAAACAGAGGGTCGTATTAGTCATGACTTATCTTACCTCTGAGGAGGTTATGCAGCTCTCCTTGTGAGTAGAAAGAGGGTCGCACTGTTCAAGTCGTTTCATTGACTCTGACTCATGGCTATATCTGGATTTCTTCTTGCTCTTTAGATATTCCTCGCATGCACTCTGTAGGCCTGTTTCAAATTAATTTATTACTTTTGATTTATACTCCTTTAAAGAAGCTGCTTCAATACGAAGATCGCTTTAATTGTCATTAAGTCGGCGATGACGTCAACGTTTAATTTAGCGATTGCGATGAAAGAACAGAGAAATGAATGAGTGTGATTGGAATGTTAATACTGCCATCCTGGTTATTTAAGATTTAAATGGGTACAAGTACCTACTTATTTTTTTTGGGTTTTAGACGGATTTAGAAAAAGTTTAAATGTAACGTACGGTATTTTTGGTTTGGTTGGTTTTTGGTTTTTTTTTTTTTTTTTTTTTTTTTTTTTTTTTTTTTTTTTTTGGTTTTTTTTTTTATTTTTTTTTGGAAACGAGAGCAGCAATAAAGCTGCTGACCATGACCAAAATACAAAAAAAACCTGGAAAACGAAAGTCATGAAAGTATTACGTGATTTTATTGTTGTATTTCACATAATAAATGATATTGACATATTACAGTATCTAAAACAGCACACTAATAATTGCGTAACACACTATCGACCGGAATCTGAATCATTTTGAAGCAAATTGCCAATCCATTGCTTCATATCATAACGTTTGAAAAATTTATCTGCTCGACAACGCAAATAACGCTATGAATGTTGTTGAACTGTCAAAATGAAACCGATTCCGATTGATAGTGTATTACGCAATTGCAGTGCGGTGCAGGTGCAAACTAGTTTAGGCCGTACACGAAATTTGGCTGATTTCGCTGATTTACGTGAAATTACAGTTATAATAATGTATTTCTATAAGTTTTATTGCACAACATGAAAGATCATTTCCATTAAGATCTAATGTAGGTATGAGCTACTTTTTTATTTTATTATTTAATTTTGATTAATCGACCTAAACCGGCAATAGTCAAAATTTTAGAGAAAATTGGCAATGAATTGCTTTTAATTTTGGCTACTTAGAACACTCGTTAATAAAATTAATTAAAATAACGGAAACAAACTTCAATTTAAAATCAATCCATTTCCTGAAAAAAATTAAAAACATTTTGCATTAAAAAATCTTTTAAAACAACCTCGCCCTCTAAACTCAATGCAAAATAAAAAAGTAGCTCATTCATTAGATCATAATTGAAATGGTCTTTTATGTTGTGCATTAAAACTTATAGAAATACCTACGGTATTTTTTTTAACTGTAAAATTACGTCTGTATTAATTAATTAATCACGCAAATTTGCGAAATCGGAAAAATTTCGGCCTTTTTTGTCTACATAGCTAAGGCACCTACGCTAGGTAGGTACCACCTGTTTTAGATAGGTACTTTAATATGTCACTGTTACCTCCAACACCACTTTTTATTACCTACGTTATTATAAATTAAAGTTGATTTTCGTATGTCTTTGTGACCGCGTTGTTCTTCTAAACTACTCAAGGGATTTTGATGCGGTTTTTACCGTTAATTAGATAATGTATTCCGGAAGGTCTAGGTGTATGAGAACCTATAATACATTAATATTAAACTTAAATATAATTAGGTAGGTCATCTCGATGTTTTATCAAGTCATAAGAACCTTGCGAATCCGGGGCTGGTTGTTAGTCTTTTTATAACTGAAAGCGGCCGTCTGTTTTGCCTGTGCCCGCTAGTTAAGGTTCATGAAAGGTTCAGTCGCCGTTGCTGTAGAAACAGTAACGCGGTCACCGGCCCTTTCGATTGTATCACACGTTTCATGAAAGATGTCACAACAGTGATGAACGTTATACAACAAATAATCCTTTAAAAAGATTGCTTACTGTCATAAAAAACAATTCAACAAATATTTATGTTTGTTCTAAATACATTGGCTCAGTCATCTCTTCGTCTACAAAATCAATGTTATAAATAATCTATAATCAGTATGTAGGTAAGCCGACAGTCTTTTTCTAGTTTCAATGTACAGACATCGACTAATTGTTGGGTATTATACCTACTTACTTGTTGATATGAGAAGCCGTTTCAGTTTCATAAGCCGGTGGCCCGGTGCGGCAGTGCGCGTTGCGAGCTCGAAGCCGCTGGTGTCATTCCCTACACAAATAGTTCCTTGTCCTACTTTTACAATTTATGCTAAATATGTACTTAAGTTTATGAAATAAAAGTTAAGAAAGTCCGCATGTCCTGAGTAAAAGTGTCTTTTGGCAGCAATAAACGTTTTAATTGAACAGCGAAAGGTTTTCACAGAAGCTCAATTAATTCTAATTTACGTAGACTTGAGCGTTTGTTTTTTAATTTATGTTAAGCCGTATTCTCTGTGCCAAGCTTTCTATGTCGTTCTATAGATAGTTTTAACTGTCTTTGGTGCGTTTTTAATCCCCTATCCTGTTCTAAAGTAGGTAATTATTATAAATCTAGGATATGTATCGGAGAAAGTTTTCATGGACAATAGCGACACAGTATCAGTTACAAAGAGAACAGCTGTGAAGTGCATAAAGCACCATTGTCTTGTGTCTCTGTAACGGGAGGCAGGGGAGGTGAGCGCGATGGACGCGTGTGATGGCCAATTCACTGACGCTGCCACCTCTGCCGCTGCCCAGAAGATTCCCACTGTCTCTTCATCCTTATTGTGTCAAAAGGTGTGATTTTAACTGGTTAACTATTCATTTATGATACTATAACAATGTTATTTATTTTGAATAAGGGATGGAAGCCTGACTATTAGTGAAGTTAGTTTTTATTTTTTCTTTTTTTGATCACATGCCTCACGGACTAGAAAAAAAAGAAGGACTCCGCGCCACGAGTATCGAAAGTGAAGCACCGTACCGATCTATGTGGGCGTGACTTGACAAAGACGCCGTCGTATCACGTAATGGCGGCCGGTCGGCATACTATGATGTAAATGTGTTCGTGAGGCGTGTTTATACAAACGGTCCTGGCATACTTACTGTGCTTCACTTTCGATATGCGTGGCGCGGAGTCCTTCTTTTTTTTTCTAGTCCGTGACATGCCTAAGTGATTTTTTTTTTTAAACATATAACTGACCTTTCGTGTGGTTGTTTGCAGGCGTCATCGCTGCCCACACAACGATGTCCCGGAGCCATTGTTCGATGTGGAGCACACGACGAGCGTGGTCTCCGCGTACCAGCGCGACTACGACGAGAAACACGTGAGCCGCACCACCGCTGTCCATCACGAGGATCACCTTCGTCTTGAAGGTGACTTCCAAGAGCCAGAGCGTCCTCAATGGCAACCTGCCGAGCGACCCAAACAAAGAAAGCCGGAAGATAATCTTAAACCCGAGGGTGATTTTGAGAGAAGGCAACCTGAGGAATGGCGTCCTGGTGAAAGGGCTCCCGTAAGAAAACCTCAAGATAATTTAAGACCTGAAGGCGATTTCGACAGACATAAACCCGAGGAATGGCGTCCCGGCGATCGTGCACCCGTCCGTAGGCCCCAAGATAATTTAAGACCAGAAGGAGAATTCACTACTCCCGAAAAAGAGCCATGGAGACCTGCTGAGAGGGAAAAACCTAAAAAGCCAGAGGATAATTTAAAACCTGAAGGTGACTTCGAGAGACGCAAACCCGAAGACTGGCGACCTGGTGAAAGGGCTCCAGTGAAACGTCCGGAAGATAATTTGAGACCTGAAGGTGACTTCGAAAAACGTAGACCTGAGGAGTGGCGTCCAGGAGACAGAGCTCCTGTTAAACGTCCGGATGATAACTTAAGACCCGAGGGTGATTTTACAACACCAGAAAAAGAGCGTTGGCAACCAGCGGAACGTCCCAAACAAAAAAAACCAGAAGATAATCTTAAACCAGAAGGCGATTTTGAACAGCCAAAACAAGATGAATGGCGTCCAGCAGAGCGCGTTACCCAGAAGAGACCTAAAGACAACCTTAGACCTGAAGGTGACTTTGAGCAACCTAAGCAAGACGAATGGCGTCCGGCTGAAAGACAAACAGCAACAAAGCCGAAAGATAACTTAAGACCAGAAGGTGATTTCGAACAGCCAAAACACGATGAATGGCGCCCAGCAGAACGTGTCACTCAGAAGAAACCCCAAGATAACCTTAAACCAGAAGGTGAATTTGAGCAACCAAAACACGATAAGTGGCGTCCAGCAGAGCGCGTTACACAGAAGAAACCCCAAGATAATCTAAAACCAGAAGGGGAATTCGAGCAACCGAAACATGATGAGTGGCGTCCAGCAGAGCGTGTTACTCAGAAGAAGCCCCAAGATAATCTTAAACCAGAGGGGCAATTTGAACAACCGAAACATGACGAGTGGCGTCCAGCAGAGCGCGTGACCCAGAAAAAGCCGAAGGATAATCTCAAGCCAGAAGGAGAATTTGAGCAGCCCAAACACGATGAGTGGCGCCCTGCTGAAAAACAATCACCTACAAAACCGAAAGATAATTTAAAACCAGAAGGTGACTTTGAACAACCTAAACACGATGAATGGCGTCCCGCAGAGCGCGTCACCCAAAAGAGACCACAAGACAATCTTAAACCCGAAGGTGATTTCCAACAGCCAAAGCAAGACGAATGGCGCCCAGCAGAGCGAGTCACTCAGAAGCGGCCCCAAGATAACCTTAAACCAGAAGGTGAATTTACTACACCTAAGAAGGATGAATGGAAACCCGCAGAAAGACCACAACAAAAGAAACCTACTGACAATTTGAAGCCAGAAGGTGAATTCGCTAAGCGCCAGCCTGATGAGTTTGTTCCAGCAGAAAAGGCTGTTGTGAAAAAGCCTGAGGATAACTTGCGGCCTGAAGGTGATTTTACAACAAGACGGACCGATGATTACAAAGTGGTGATAGGGGAGAGAGCTGAAATCATTCGCCGAACAGATAATATTATCACAGAAGGGGAGTTCACAGGTAATCATCGTTTTAATTTTAGTTGTTGTATCTATTTGTATACTTAGTTAACAATTTCTATAATTAAAATTATATAATTACATCTATATGTAATTATATAATTTTAATTACAGAAACTACGAACTAGATTTGGCTAAGCCACAAATATCTGTGAGCTTAAATAAGATTGCAGTAGCTCCTGGTCGCATTCTGTAGTTCTCTCACCTTTGGTTACATCCTGTAAGACAACCCCAACGTTTAGTATATAATATGGTCTAGGATGATAATAATGTCATTGATAAAACTGTTGCGTTTTTTTAAAACTAAACAAATAATATTTTACTTTCAGATACTACAACTTCACGTACGGAGTATACTGTGAAACCAGTGGAAAGACCAAAAACAGTTCGTCGCAATACTTGGACTAAGTTAGAAGGAGACATGACTACAGAAACGACATCTCAGTCAGAATTTGTTGATTACACTGACACTGTAGAGAGGACAACAATGGTCGCGAAGAGAACTGATAATTTAATACGAGAAGGTGAAATTGAATTCGTAACTTCCAATCAGAAAGACTATCCAGAAAAAGTGACACCAGTTGAACGACCCAAGAGACGGCGCACGTGGACAAAGGAAGACTTTGAAAAGTTTTATTCTACGGAAGAACTCGAAAAAATTACTACTTCGCAGGAGGAGTACAAAATATACGAAGAAACTGATGTCAGACAACAGAGAATCATAAGAAAGGATAATCTACATATGGAAGGTATATTTGATAGTCATACCGTGTCTCATGAAACTTACGGGCCAAAACATTCTGAGAGACCTATACAAAAGAAACCAATTGACAACCTGAAGCCTGAGGGAGACTTTGAGCAGCCAAAACATGATGAATGGCGACCTGCAGAGCGCGTCACCCAAAAAAGACCACAAGACAATCTTAAACCTGAAGGTGATTTCCAACAGCCAAAGCAAGATGAATGGCGTCCGGCAGAGCGAGTCACTCAGAAGAGGCCTCAAGATAACCTCAAACCTGAAGGAGAATTTGAGCAACCGAAACACGATGAATGGCGTCCTGCTGAAAGGCAAACACCAACGAAACCGAAAGACAACTTGAAACCAGAAGGTGACTTTGAACAGCCTAAACACGATGAATGGCGTCCTGCAGAACGCGTCACTCAATCGAGGCCTAAAGACAATCTCAAACCAGAGGGTGAATTTGAACAGCCAAAACACGACGAATGGCGTCCTGCAGAGCGTGTCACTCAGACGAGACCCAAAGATAATCTTAAACCTGAAGGAGAATTTGAGCAACCGAAACACGACAAATGGCGTCCGGCTGAAAGACAAACACCGACCAAACCAAAAGATAATCTTAAACCAGAAGGTGACTTTGAACAGCCAAAACACGACGAATGGCGTCCAGCCGAGCGTGTTACACAGAAGAGACCGAAAGATAACCTTAAACCGGAAGGAGAATTTGAACAGCCAAAGCACGATGAATGGCGCCCAGCAGAACGCGTCACACAGAGGAAACCCAAGGATAATCTAAAACCAGAAGGTGAATTTGAGCAACCGAAGCACGACGAATGGCGTCCGGCTGAAAGACAAACCCCGACAAAACCAAAAGACAATCTTAAACCGGAAGGTGATTTTGAGCAGCCCAAACATGATGAATGGCGACCCGCAGAGCGCGTAACTCAAAAGAAACCAAAGGATAACTTGAAACCAGAAGGTGATTTTGAACAGCCAAAACACGACGACTGGCGTCCCGCAGAGCGCGTTACTCAGACGAGACCTAAAGATAATCTTAAGCCTGAAGGGGAATTTGAGCAACCGAAGCACGACGAATGGCGTCCTGCTGAGCGTGTTACTCAAAAGAAACCGAAAGATAACCTTAAACCAGAAGGAGAATTTGAGCAACCGAAACACGAGGAATGGCGTCCGGCTGAAAGACAAACACCGACAAAACCAAAAGACAATCTTAAACCGGAAGGCGATTTTGAGCAGCCCAAACATGATGAATGGCGACCCGCAGAGCGCGTAACTCAAAAGAAACCAAAAGATAACCTTAAACCAGAAGGTGACTTTGAACAGCCAAAACAAGACGAATGGCGTCCAGCTGAGCGTGTTACTCAAAAGAAGCCGAAAGACAACCTTAAACCGGAAGGAGAATTTGAGCAACCGAAGTACGACGAATGGCGTCCGGCTGAAAGACAAACCCCGACAAAACCAAAAGACAATCTTAAACCGGAAGGTGATTTTGAGCAGCCCAAACATGATGAATGGCGTCCCGCAGAGCGCGTAACTCAAAAGAAACCAAAGGATAACTTGAAACCAGAAGGTGATTTTGAACAACCTAAACACGATGAATGGCGTCCCGCAGAGCGCGTTACTCAGACGAAACCTAAAGACAATCTTAAACCAGAAGGAGAATTTGAGCAACCGAAACACGAGGAATGGCGTCCGGCTGAAAGACAAACACCGACTAAACCAAAAGATAATCTTAAACCAGAAGGTGACTTTGAACAGCCGAAACACGATGAATGGCGTCCTGCTGAGCGTGTCACTCAAAAGAAACCGAAAGATAACCTTAAGCCAGAAGGAGAATTTGAGCAACCGAAACACGACGAATGGCGTCCTGCTGAAAGACAAACACCGACTAAACCGAAAGATAACCTAAAACCGGAAGGTGATTTTGAACAGCCAAAACACGACGAATGGCGTCCAGCTGAGCGTGTTACTCAAAAGAAACCGAAAGATAACCTTAAGCCAGAAGGAGAATTTGAGCAACCGAAACACGACGAATGGCGTCCTGCTGAAAGACAAACACCGACTAAACCGAAAGATAACCTAAAACCGGAAGGTGATTTTGAACAGCCAAAACACGACGAATGGCGTCCAGCTGAGCGTGTTACTCAAAAGAAACCTAAGGATAACCTAAAACCGGAAGGTGATTTTGAACAGCCAAAACACGACGAATGGCGTCCAGCCGAGCGTGTTACTCAAACTAAACCTAAGGATAACCTAAAACCGGAAGGTGATTTTGAACAGCCAAAACACGACGAATGGCGTCCAGCCGAGCGTGTTACTCAAAAGAAACCGAAGGATAACCTTAAGCCAGAAGGTGATTTTGAGCAGCCAAAACATGATGAATGGCGTCCGGCTGAAAGACAAACACCGACCAAACCAAAAGATAATCTTAAACCTGAAGGGGATTTTGAACAGCCCAAACATGAAGAATGGCGTCCGGCCGAGCGTGTTACGCAAAAGAAACCTAAGGATAATCTTAAACCAGAAGGTGACTTTGAACAGCCGAAACACGATGAATGGCGTCCTGCTGAGCGTGTTACTCAAAAGAAACCGAAAGATAACCTTAAGCCAGAAGGAGAATTTGAGCAACCGAAACACGACGAATGGCGTCCTGCTGAAAGACAAACACCGACTAAACCGAAAGATAACTTAAAACCAGAAGGCGACTTCGAGCAACCGAAACATGACCAGTGGCGTCCAGCAGAGCGGGTTACTCAAAAGAAACCCAAGGATAACCTAAAACCTGAAGGTGAATTTGAGCAGCCCAAGCATGAGGAATGGCGCCCGGCTGAAAGACCGGTTCAAAAGAAACCTCAAGATAACCTCAAGCCCGAAGGAGACTTCGAACAACCTAAACATGATAAATGGCGCCCAGCTGAGAGGCAAACACCTACAAAACCAAAAGATAACTTGCGGCCTGAGGGTGAATTTGAGACTCCCAAACATGATGAATGGCGCCCTGCTGAACGAGTTACACAAAAGAAACCTAAAGATAATCTGAAGCCGGAAGGCGAATTTGAACAGCCAAAACATGATGCATGGCGTCCAGCCGAACGCGTCACCCAGAAAAAACCCAAGGATAACCTTAAGCCTGAGGGTGAATTTGAACAACCGAAGCATGACGAATGGCGCCCTGCTGAAAGGCAAACGCCAAGGAAGCCTAAAGACAATTTGAAGCCAGAAGGTGAGTTTGACACTCCCAAACAAGACGAATGGCGTCCTGCTGAACGAGTTACTCAAAAGAAACCTAAGGACAATCTTAAACCGGAGGGAGAATTTGAACAACCGAAGCACGACGAATGGCGTCCTGCTGAAAGGCAAACGCCTACAAAGCCTAAAGATAACTTAAAACCAGAAGGTGACTTCGAGCAGCCAAAACATGACAAGTGGCGTCCAGCAGAGCGGGTAACACAAAAGAAACCCAAGGATAACCTAAAACCTGAAGGTGAATTTGAACAGCCCAAGCACGAAGAATGGCGCCCGGCTGAAAGACCGGTTCAAAAGAAACCTCATGATAACCTTAAGCCCGAAGGGGACTTCGAACAACCTAAACATGATAAATGGCGCCCAGCTGAGAGGCAAACACCTACAAAACCAAAAGATAACTTGCGGCCGGAGGGTGAATTTGAGACCCCGAAACAAGATGAATGGCGCCCCGCTGAACGAGTCACACAAAAGAAACCTAAAGATAACCTTAAACCGGAAGGAGAATTCGAAAAACCGAAGCAGGATAAATGGCAACCAGCTGAAAGACAAACACCCAAAAAGCCACAAGATAATCTGAAGCCCGAGGGTCAGTTTGAACGGCCTGAAAAACCAAAACATGTTGCCGGCGAAAGGCCTGTTCAGAAGAAACCAGAAGATAACTTGAAGCCTGAAGGAGATATGGAAGTTGTAAGGAGAACTGATTACACTGCAACTCGAGGAGATCGCGTAGATGTCGTTAAGCATGAAGATCATCTTAGAATGGAAGGAGCCATAGATATTCATCGTTCAAGAGACGATTATAAACGTATTGAGAAAACAGAAAAAGTTGTCATTCAGAGGCATGAAGATAACTTAAGAACTGAAGGTGAGTTTATAGATCTTACAGTCCGAAACGACTACAGTGCTACTAAAGGTGAAAGGGCTCCTGTTGTGAGACCACAGGATAATTTGAAACCTGATGGCAAATTTTATAGGCCTGAGGTTATTCCTTCTCAACCAGCCGAGAAACGCAGACCATTTAAACAGGTTGATAACATTACTATTGAAAGGGACATTGATCTACGACAGAGACAAAAGATAGAACGACTTGATATAATTCGAAGGGAAGATAATCTAAAGATTGAAGGTGAATTTATTGACATGAAACAAAAGACAGATTATTCGAAAGTCACTGGTGAACGGGCTGCTATTGTTAAACATGAAGATAATCTAAAAATGGAGGGAACAATGGAAAATGTCCGATCATCTGACACATATCGTGTTGTTAAAGGTCAAAGAGTCAAATTAACTCGCAGAGAAGATAATCTAAAAATTGAGGGAGTATTCGAAGACCATACTCGTAGAGATGATTATAAGGTAACTAAAGGTGAAAGATCGGCTATAGTATATCACCAGGATAATTTGAAACCGGAAGGAGACTTTGAAAAAAGGCCAAGGGAAGAGCATGCACCTGGTGAAAAACGAACACCACTTAAACAATCTGATAATTTGAGACCTGAAGGTGATTTTGACAGACCTTCTAGACCGAAATGGGAATCTTCAGAACGGCCGGACTTAATTAAACACAAGGATAACCTACGTCCTGAAGGTGAATTTCCAAGCCGTCCTAAAACTCAGTGGCAGCGAGGAGAGACCCCAGAACAAATTCGTCCTAAGGATAATTTGAAACCTGAAGGCGATTTTGATAGACCCTCCAGGCCGAAGTGGGAATCATCAGAAAGACCCGAACAAGTAAGACCTAAGGACAACTTACGTCCTGAAGGTGAATTTACGGACAGGCCTAAGACTCAATGGCAACCTGGAGAAACACCAAGTCAACTTCGCCCTAAGGACAATTTAAAACCTGAAGGTGACATGGACTCACGCACTCCGACAAAATGGGCTCCAGGCGAAACACCTGCACAAGTTCGGCCAAAAGATAACTTGAAACCAGAGGGTGATTTCGATAGACCTTCAAAATCTACGTGGACATCCGCGGACAGGCCTCAACAGGTAAGACCAAAGGACAACTTACGTCCCGAAGGTGACTTCACGGATAAGCCCAAGACTCATTGGCAACCTGGAGACACACCAAGTCAAGTACGTCCGAAGGACAACCTAAAACCTGAAGGTGATATGCAATCACGTACCCCAACAAGATGGGCTCCAGGTGAAACACCAGCACAAGTTCGACCTAGAGATAACTTGAAACCAGAGGGTGATTTTGATCGACCTTCAAGACAAAAGTGGACTTCTGCCGACAGACCTGAACAAGTAAGGCCGAAGGACAACCTACGTCCTGAAGGTGAATTTACTGACAGGCCCAAGACTCAGTGGCAACCGGGTGAAACACCAAATCAAGTTCGGCCTAGAGACAATTTACATCCGGAGGGTGATATGGTATCACGGACGCCATCTAAATGGGTACCAGGAGAAACACCAGCTCAAGTTCGTCCGAAAGATAATTTAAAAACAGAAGGCGATGTTAACTACCCGTCAAGACCAAAATGGGAAACTGGAGATAGACGAAGCCCAGTTAAACCAAGGGATAATTTGCATCCTGAAGGTAATATGGATTCACGTACTCCTACGAAATGGGCACCAGGAGAAACACCTGCGCAGGTTCGTCCAAAAGATAATTTAAAACCTGAAGGTGACTTTGTACGACCAGGGCCTGAAAAATGGAGTCCCGCAGAAAAATCAGGCCCAATAAGACCAAAAGACAACCTTTATACTAACGGAGATATAACAAAACATGATACTAGCAAAACACAAACAAGTGAGACATCAAGGAGAACCGTAGAATCGAAGTCTGTCACTGGACACGATGATCGTGACATTAAATCTCAAACAATTACAAGTCACGACGCACAAGTACACCGCGATAATCAGTCGCATACATCTCACTCGGAAACGCACGTGAAGCACTCCCACACCACTAGGGACCATACTTCTTCAAAACATATACAATCTGGAACATATGGCAAACATATTACTTCACAGGATGTTATTGATCACAGTGGGGCACAGAAAAATATTGAAAGAGTTGCATCACAAGACAGTGTCACTGACAGAAACAAGACGGTGGGTGTTACAGATCGTTCTGTGTCTCGAAGTAGCACAGACAGGACAATAGTAAACAAAAGTAACACCAAAAATATGAAGACCATCACTACAACCACTACAAAAACCATTAAACAGATATCAGAAAAGAAGCTTCGAGGCGGTAAGTGGGTGACTGTAACAAGAAACGTTGAAGTGGATGTGAGTGACGATACGGGAAAATTCACTCCTCAGCAGTCTACTCCCAAGAGAGAGTTAGACGATCGTACAAACCGCACGCGACAAATCGGTGGAGACACAACGCAAAGAACATTGTCATCCGATCATGTAACATCTTCTACGAATCAATCTATTCATACAACACAGGGATCAAAAGGAACCACTTTTGTTGATCAACAAGATTCTCGATCAAACCAACAATATAATGACAATACTCAAAGGTTACATTCGTCTCAACAATCGATTACGTCTTCGTCCTCGAGTCAAAATTTAAGTTCCAATCAGCACCATACACAAAGAATTACAAGTGGTTCAAACATATCCCGGGATCACGTTGGTCAAAATGTTACAAAATCTACCCAACAATCAACTTCTGACGGTCATGTAATCAGAGGTGGTGATTCTACACAAAGAATTGTGTCATCCGATTACTCTGGCAGACAATCAAATCAAGACCAAGTCACAGAAAGCCACATTCAAAGAAATGTTAGCTCATCAACCCAAGTACATCAAGAAAGCCACTCAGAGCAACATATATCAAGATCAACTCAACACTCGATGAACAGAAACCAGTTGAGTGACAGTGTAACAAAGACCAGCATCGAATTCCAAAGAGCGATGCACGGCGGCGGGGGTAATGATCCACCGGCCAGCGCTATCGATAGCTCCTCACGTAGTGGTCATCATAAACGCACATCAGATTTGGTGTCTGATTCCTCGTCATCGAATTCAATTTTACATCGTAAAGGTGTTCATTCGAACACAGAAGCTCAACATTCGATTAGCTCTACAGCGGCTGCTCAGAGAAAGAGCATCGGTAATCTCTCTGAACGAGGTGAATACATTAGTAATTCTACGCACAGCACGGACAGAAAAAGCATAAGTTCCATGCATAGATCTACAAGAGACAACATGGGTGTTATTTCTCAGCACGAAAGTTCGGATTCTCGCCGTAATCAAACAAGAAGAGATGGGCAGTCTACGCTAGGGGGTGAACGTCAGCCAGCACGAATTGTTAGAGATAATCTTAGAGTCGGTGGTGACTTTTATGGGCAATCAGAGGCTCGTTATGGAAGTTTTTCACGCTCAGAACATGCACAGAAAACTGACCGTTCGGAACGAGTCGAGCGTGTAGAGCGGGTCACACGGCACGGAAATGCTTCGCAATTTGTCCTGGGTGACGGCAGCACTAGCTACAAGCGTGAATTTACTTCTCATGTCCACGGAACTTGTCCGGCTACATTGATCGATTCTGGACGCACTCCTTTCAAACACACGCGCGATTCTCGTGAACATAAGTTTTATGCGACAAAAATAACACAGCAACAATAAACATTTTTGCTGTCTCTTGAACCGAGAAAAGGCTAAAAATATTTCATTCCTTATATCCCGTATGGAGCTTATAATGTAATCCTGTTAATGTTATTTACTTATTATAAACGCATGCTAACTGCTAGTCTTAATATACGATTAACATGCCTTATCTATATGTATAATATGCATAATGTAATTCTTAATTTGTTAATTTAACAAGTTTATATTTTGTTTTGTCAAACATTGCCATGCAATAAACTTTTATATCATTATGGAGTTGTTTTTTATTTACCTTCCCTACTTATTCCTAGTTGATAAATATTTGAACACGCAGTAATCCAATGCTAATGTGGTCGTTGTTTTGTCCAGCTCGTTCCGCCATCTTCTATAGTCTACAGTGCTTGCTTCCATGCTCCATAGACTATAGAGCATGGATGCAAGCACTGGAAGTCATGGCGAGGGGTTATTCCGTTCATCTACCCTAACAAATCCACCCTAAGGTGGATAGGTATGGGCTTAGAGTGAATTCTCGGACATTCACCTTCGGATTTTGGTTGAGATGGTTAAACGGACTAACTCATGGCGAGAGGGCTTTGCCCATCAGTGGGATGATACAGGCTAACTGCAACAGTACCTAACTGTTGTCACACGGCGGAGAGACTTCTAGTTAGCTGCTAAATGTTGTTCATTATTGTCTAATATGGTCCCTGGGGGTTATAATACAACCTCGGAATAAGATGACTGAATGAATGAAATGCCCCGTCGGCCCCGACCCCAGCATGGTTTGACCTGAGTCGATTACTCGAATGAACCCAAAGATTTACACTAGCTCCTGGAGCCTCATGGTTCATGGGACTACAGAGACCATTGCATATCAAGGAATAGACCGGTGGGCCGCGGTAATGGTAGGGAGGATTATTAGAGCCATACCTGATATACATCAAGTAGGCAATGGAATTGTGGAGAGACGGGTGATATTTATTTATGCATCATTTAACGACGTCGCCGCCAGGTTGGTTCAGGTCCAGCTTCACCGTTGAATCTTTTGGTGGGGTTAAACTGCTTTCTCGACTCTTTTCCCACTGCTATGCTGTGTAAACATGTTGCTGTTTCCAATGTCTTCGTCTGTGGTGTCGCTACTATCTGTTTCAGGTGATTAAAATAAAATAAAAAAAATAAAAATCTTATATTTCAGACAGAGTCCATTGATTGGTTAGTATACAAAATAAAACTTAGAACTAGTGTTAGTACTTATAGCTACCCGGAAAAATATTTTTATATAATTAGGCCCCACTGGCATGTAGGCCTATCCAGTGTCCCAGTATGGGGCTATCCCACCTGTCCGCTATGGTTTTCAGGATGCTGTTGGGGCTGGCGCGTACCCGGTGCATGATGGAGGCGCATCGCTTGCGCATGATTGCGTGAAAACCATCAATTGCCATCTCCGCGAACATGCTGGAAGCACTACAGTAGCGCGGCAACCCCATCAACACCCTGAACGCATTATTATATTGGACGCGCAGAACGCTGTATGCCCTCCGCGTATAGTTGACCCACAGACTGCACGTGTAAAACGACTGACAGTACGCTCTAAACAGCGCAGCCTTTACGTCAGTCGAGCACGCCGCAAATCTGCGAGCCAACATATTGCAGCGGACAGCCAACGCTCTGCGCTCACGCTCGATGTCCAGGTTGTCTTTCATGTCTTCAGAAACCCAGTGGCCCAGATACTTGAAAGATGTGACTTGTTTTAGGGGACTTCCGCAAAGTTTCAACTGTGGTACAATTGGGTAGTTTTTAGTGCCTGCCTTAAAGACTAGTACCTCACTTTTCTCCACATTGTATCTGAGCCCATGGGACTCCGCATACCTTTGACATATCTCAAGCAGATTCATCATTGCGTTAATCGATGGGCTCAGCAACACCATGTCATCCGCGTAACTAATATTGTTGACGCATATTCCATCAACATAACATCCCTGATAAGTGTTGCTGAGCTCAACGATCAACCGGTTTATGTACAGACTGAAGAGGCGGGGGGAGGCCCTGCCTCACACCGCACCCCAGCCTATACTCATCCGATAATGAGCCTGCCCACCTAACACAATTAATCTGATTGTTATACCAATATCTTAATATTGATATAACTTCTCTATCCACTGAAGTATCATTTAATAATTTTTGCCACAGCAGGTCGTACGACACCAGATCGAACGCTTTGGATAGGTCCAGGAAACACGCGTTAACGGGCGTTTTCCTGTGCGTATAGTACTGGACAGCATGCTTGAGAGACAGTATGGCACTTTCCGTGGAGAGACCAGGCCTGAACCCAAACTGCGCATCATGCAGATCGATGCGGGTTGCCATATGCCTATCCAGCAAACTGTCCAGCACTTTAGCAATGACAGTAGCAAGCGAAATGGGCCTGTAGTTTACAATATCTGACGTGTCCCCAGTCTTATCCTTCACAATAGGCACGACCACAGTTTTCATCAGATCGCTGGGCAGATGTGTGTGGCTCAGACAGAGCGAGAAGAACGTGGCCAGTAACCTTGGCAGGTGAACTCCTGCATGCTGCAGGTGCTCGATGCTGAAAAAGTCATGCCCCGGTGACTTGCCCCTTACCATTTTGTTTATGACAGTAGCGACATCTTTCGCTGTGAAACTGATACTCAAATCCGTCTTACGTTCCTCAGCATCGACCCCCTGCAGCATCGCAGGGGGTCGAACCTAGAGGAGATTCAACTTTAAAATGCTTCACAAACAAATTAGCAATAGCCGTAGGCTCATTATGCCCCGCTACGCTCACGGGGACGCCCGGCCTCGGGTTCAATCTTTTCGTATTCCTCCATAATCTTGAAAAGTCTTTAGATTTATAGTTTTCAGCTATTATGTCCATTTTTATTTTATTTTGATTGTTTTGACACCATTTTAGCTTTGATTTAAAAGCTTTTCTCATCTCAGACATTTGATTATATACAGTACCACAACTCGGTTTCCCTGCTATACTCCAGACTTGGAACGCAAGCCGGGCGTCCGCGTGAGCCCGCTTAACATGCCTATTCCAACCGACAACCCATTTACCCTTCCTCCCCTGACTCGCCTTCTCATTACTGGGACCCTGGGCAGCCTCCATGAGTTTAAATGAATACTTTGTAAGATATCACAGATTTAATATTACGCACAGCAAAATAATTATGTTTGAAGGTGGGCGTAGCGCAACGATTGACAGGGGTCAATGACCTTCCTCCGCCACTAGTGGATTGCAATTATTGCCGTTTGATGACTGTGTGGTGATGTTGGTTTAAGCTGAAAACATTATTAATTAAGTATTTGGAGTCCAAACTCCATTAATCGAGAAGGAATCGCCATTTTTTCCCATTTATCCAGAACATAAAGAAACAGTGGGACCATAGACAATAGACCACTAAGCTTTGTTTTAACGTAACGTGGCGAATGTTTTTTTTTTCTCGTCTACCCCAAGGTGTGGGGTGTTGTTGGATGGGTCTTTTAAAAATATTGCGGGTTTATGAAAATAATTTTTCGATTTAGGGATCAGTTTCTGAAAGATTAAGTGGTTAGGTTGAGTGCTATATTTTGTTAGAGTCAAGTGGGAGGGACACTTGACTGTAACAAAATATAGCACCCCTCCTGCCTGCTCAACGGTTAGTTTTGGATGGGGGGAAAAATTCACGGTAGTAGTATAATTATAACGAAGTTAAAAGGAAAACTATCACAGCTAAGTAGGCTTTTCAAGTTTACGATTAATAGTCAATCAACTTAGATTTGCAGTTGGAATGTATGGGAGACCATGTTTTTTAACTACAGTGTTGTTTGTTCTTGGGATATTCATCCCAACTACGGCGTGGCCCGCCACGCACTTGGTCGGTTTTTTTTTTTACTCTTACCTACAAATACTGTTTGTCCACCGCACCGGGATCGGGACGTCAACGAGAACCGAGATAATTTGGCCATAGTAAATGTACCTATTGTCGCTACTTCGGCACCGCCGTCATAATATGTTTTGTCGGACGTCAGTCCCGGTGCGGTGTAAAACAGTGTAAGGCTATGATTACGAAATATTGTAGCAGTGTTTTGTCTACTAAAGTCAGATGTCAAGGGTCAGAATAAAAAACGTGACATCATGTTTTGGTTATTTATTTATAAATGTTTACATAACAATACCTACAAATTATACATGGTCATTTAAAATTAGTTATATAATTTACGAAGTTTTCTAGAAGTTGGTTCTCTAAAATGAAGGGATAATATTATTTGAGTGTGCGGATAGACTGCCTTATATCTATAAGTTACCTACATAACATGCATTGTACACGTACAATACTACAATTTTGCGAGCTGAACAAAAACTAATTTTAAATTACCTCATATTTGAATACTTATAAATAAAAATGTAATACAAATAATGTAAATTAAAGTTAAGTAGAAACTAATGTATTTTAATGCAAATTTGTTTAAAATACTTAAAAATTATTTAATCGTTATCATAGTATACCTTTTCTAACCATCAGAAGAAGTTGGTTCTTGATCATTATGCGATTGTTTCACTCGTCGTATTCTTTTGTATCTGTTTAAATCTGCGTCATAGTTTCGAGGGAGTGGTCCAAAGGCATCATTCTCTTGGTAATGCGGGGCATTGAAGAAATTTTCACCAGCAGATTTCTTTTCATTTTCAAGCAATAAGGTAGACCGCTCTGGTCCGTCTTTCGCGGTCTCCCTAGGGTTTTCTTCAGCAGTGCGTCTGTTTCTTGCGTCACTGCCGTACATAAGATTATCATCGACGCCTTCCACACCAGATAGAACGCCATCAGTATCTGATCCGAGACTCATTGAGCCTTCACCTTCCAGGTTTTCATGTGGTGCTGCTTTTGACTTATCAACATTTGAGTTCTTAGCTTCTACTGATTGATCAGCGTTGACAGTTTCCTCTTCTAAGCCTTTGTTACTATTTGCGAAGTTAGAAGTACGATCATAAAAGCCTTCATCATCGAACTCATTACCCTCATCGTTATCTTCATCTTCGTTTTCTGCTTTGTACGGGAAGTATCCAACTTTGGCATCAGGGAAAAGACCAGCTGATCTTTTTTTCATTACTTGGTCTGAATTTTTTCGCTTCACTCTAACTAATGGACCCGAGTAAGGCATCGAATCGTCATAAGCATTTGAATTTGGAAAAGATTCTTCTAATGATTTCATAGAATCAGATAATTCAGATTGCTTTTCCAAATCTGTCTCTCGTTTGTACTCTTTACCATCTTCATGAAATTGTTGATCATCGTCCAATAATTTTGATGAACTTTCGTCCTGAGCAAGGAAGTATCCTACGTCATTAGCATAATCCTGTCCATTTTGAAGATTCAAATCGTTGTCTATCGTTTTAGAGTCATCAATGGACATATCTTCCATATCGTCTAAATTAGTTTCTCTCTTTATTTCAGTCTTTGATGAAACTTGTGTATTTGCAACAACTTTGCCTTGATTTTTGGCATCCAGATTTAAAGCAAACGAGTTCAAAGTATCAGCAGTTTTTTGAATACTAACATCGTTGTGGTTTGTCAGTTCCATTTTATTTACAGAGCCCATACTTGTTTCCGCACTTTTTTGACTGGATATTTCACTACCGTCAGTTGTCTGTTCTGTTTGCTTACTGTTATCTGTCGCCTCTGTGTTTGGTGAAGCTGCAGCTTCGGTATTCATATCAACTGGACTGCCACCTTGAACTTTACTCAGATCAGATTGACAGTTTTCAATAAAATTATTTTCTTCTACAGCACCCGCTTTCTTAGTTATTTCTCTTTTATTAATAAACCCATTATCACTCGCATCGACGTCGTCGATAATTTTTTTTAAAAGCTCTTTTCTGTCATCGGTGAGTGAATTTAACAGCTGATTTAATTCATCTCCAGATAGTTTTTTAATGTGCCTTTTGATTGCAGATTCTTCATCTTCACTGTCTGTTTTGTCATTGCTCTCCTTAGTAACTTGGTCATTAGATACAGTTGGAGTTTCAGCGGAGCTAGCTTCTTTTATGTTACGTCTATCTCTTAAGTTGAGACGTGCACTACCATCATGACTTTTCTCTTCATTTATGTCTCTATTTTCAGTTTGCATTGTGTTATAATATTGCTTAAAATATCGAGATTGTTCATTGGCATCAGAAGCTTCATTATTATTATTATTTTCATTTCTATTGACTTTGCTTACTTGGTCCGCATTTTTTTCAAACAACATATCGCCTTCTTCGTTTGACTGGCCTTCAAACTCTACAGTTCTTTTATTGATTTGATTTTCACCTTGGCCCTGCATCATACGATTGGATTTGTAAACATCACGATTGCTCACGTGATCTGTTGCTTCTTGGTGACCGTCGTTGGATTCAGTATATACATGTGGCGGGCGAACTCTTGCAGGGAATGCTTGAATGCTCTGTTCGTCTACGGGATTTTGTTCTCGTACATCTCGATTCCTATTGGTTTTAAAATCTGAAAGCTGTCAAAATTAATTAGTCAATTTGAACATCGTAAGCTTTCACCAAGAAAGGTTTCACTGATGATTTTATAAATGACAAACATTTTCTGTTTTAGTCCGAGTGAGGCGGTCATCAGCCGAGTTGCGCTGCAAATATCTGCTTTCAGTTAGGTCCACCATGTGCCTACTTTGTGGTACGTCTTCTTCTTGAACTGCAGCCTCCTGTAATTAATTTAAATAAAATACTAGAGAATTGCGAAAGTAATTACTTAAGACGCCTGTATTCCCCGTACGGTCGTACGGTTAGGCAGAAGGAAGTGTCTAGTGCAGCCATATTTAGCCAGGTACATTTGAGTCCCATGTGGGAGCGAGCATATTGCCATAAACCTTACAGTAGCGTTAATAAATCGTAAGTAAAATTAATATCAACCAGGTTATGGTTACGTACAATGTACGAATGACCCGCTGCTCGTTTCGTTGCTCGGCATATTCGTGGCCGCGGTAGGTACAAGATCGTATTGCTCTTATCAGCGTTACACTCCACCGAGGCGGAACGCAGTAAAAATTAACGGTTCCTTATCATTAATGAATGTTGAGCGCAAAAGAGCCGTTAAAATAAAGAGATTGGGTGTCAGCCTAACTATGAGGTCATCGAACTTACTTCCCCGGCCAGGCGCGAGTCGTCATTGTCAACCAAGAACTCTTCTGCCACGGGTTCATTATCGTCTTCTTCTTCTGCCTCCTCAAGATCACTGTAACGAAAAAATGGTCTTTGTCAAAATATTGTTTACCGACTGCTGACGCTAAGCGGCCCACGATTTTACCGCTCTTGGCCAACCCCAAGAGCGGTAAAGTTATGGCCCGACTGGCTACAATCATTTGATATCAATGCCATTCAAATGTTAGTTGCGATGAGAGTAATATATACTTACTCGTTAGAGTTGAAGTGGTCGACATGATTATTAATGAACGAAATCAGCCGTTTGATTGCCTCGTTATGAGCATAGTTTCGGGCCGCTAAACTGAGAACAGGTTTTTAATCCTCGGGCATTATCTAAATCATTTGAGACTACCTACAATTTTATTTGAACTTTTAGTTGTCGCTGTTATACCTACTTAATATTACTTAACTGAGCTTAAACATAAGTAATGAGCTTTAGATGTATATCCTATAATCTATTGGGCTTGGATAGCGGAACAAGCTCACGTTTATTCATAAATTCAAGGTCATTCGAAAATCTCATAGTCTAAGATCTACTTACATACAAAAAGGAATGTTACCTATCATTATTATACTCTGCTGCCTGTTGCGGTCTGCTGATAATCTGTACTAGTAGACTCCCAAATAACATCAATACAAACCAAGAACGCATGTTTGCAAATTCACACAAAAATCACATAGAAAATGTGGTGACATGACACAAGACCGCAAAATTTGAATACTGAATTTAATGATTGACGTTTGATTTTTTCAGCCTGTAATAGAATTCAACTAAGGAGAAAGAGGTGGACTTAATGTGGAGTGTGTCTATGCGGCAATGGCGCGTACAGTTTGCGAAGTAGATGGAATTTTATTATTACTGTATGCTTCGCCTAGGTATAGCGCTACAGGTTCTATTTTGGCGCGTGGCCAAAATCAGAACGCAGTCATCTTGTTTTTTCAATGTTTCACAAAACAATTGCACAAATGTTTACCAACAGCGCCCTCTGTCAACGACATTCGAGCGCCAAAAGACACTGGGTGTTCAACAGCAAACGTTATCGCGCGCTGGTTAGGACTTAGGAATGCCAAGACGTGATTTACGAGAGACGTGTGCAGAGATCAAGCACTAAATGGCTTTTATTAATAGACTATACGCAATGAGTTTGTAAGGTCGTTCGTCAACCACCAACCGGCTTGAACGGCTTCAGATGATCGCCGTCAGCGCTGGACACTGGATGCTGGACTGGATTGAAGTGTTTACATATCGATCCATTGTCACTTGATTCCAGTGCTAGATTGAAATACTGGATCAATGTAAATCAGCTTTTATTACTCCGTCATGAAACATACATGTCGCGAAAAAAAAATCATCTATTCAGTACATTTATCTACATCAAACTCGTCAAAATGTAGGGAGCAGCTGATATTTTTTCGCGTTTTCAGGTTTGGCCCCATGGTAAAAGTTGTTCATAATGATGAGTACAATGACCCCTTAACCGGTTGACATCACTTCTGGGACATGTTGTACCTATATGAGGCGAATTTTTGCGATTCGATTCGCCTCGACTCGGCGAGCCTAAAATATGTCAGTTGTGAAAAAAACTGTCAGGTCAATCGTCAGTGGGTTGTCAGGTCAGTGTCAGGCAGGCAATTACCAGTTTTAAAAAACAACGTGTTGATAAGTTGATTAATTAATTAATTTTTAATAAAATTTAAAATTAATAAAAGTTAATCATCATTCTCCTGGCCTTATCCCAATCTATTTGGGGTCGGCGCAACATGTCCTTTTTAACCAACTTAAAAAAAAAGAGGAGGTTCTCAATTCGGTTGTTTTTTTTTTTTCAATGTTTGTCCTCAGTACACCTCAGTACTAGTAGTACATTTATAAACCGATTTGGAAATTTATTTTTCATTTAAAAGGATATAGTTCCAGATTGGTCCCATTTTTTTTATCAAAATCCAGTTCTGATGATGGGATCCATGTTTGAGTTTTTGGGAACTTCGCAAAACTAAAGGTATTGTGTAATACCTACTTATTATCTTTGAGAAGTTCCCGTGGCCATCTGTGGTCTTCTTCATCAGTTCCACTTCACTAGATGATACTTTCTGAATGCAAATGCTTGATTTGTTGATGAAAATACCAAAATTGCTATGTTTGCCTATAATTTTTGAGGAGTTCCCTCAATTCCTCAAGGATCCCATCATCAGAACTGGATTTTGATAGAAATGGGACCAATCTGGAAGTATATCCTTTCAAATAAAAAAAGAATTTTCCAAATCGGTTTATAAATAACGGAGTTCTGAGGTAACATATAAAAAAAAAAAGAAATACAACCGAATTGAGAACCTCCTCCTTTTTTTGAAGTCGGTTGAAAAACCATACTAATATTATAAATTCGAAAGTAACTCTGGTCTGTCTGTCTATGTCTGTTACCTTTTCATGTCTAAACCACTGAACGGATTTCGATGAAATTTGGCAAGGCGATAGATGGCCTCCTGGGGAATGACATGGGCTACTTTTTGTCGCAAAAATAATCCTGTGGGGATTGATCTAGGACAAGGGTCGGCAAAAGGCGGACCGCGGGCCACATCCGGACCGCGAAGGGTCGGAACTTGGACTCCCAAATTATTGGTGCATCAGTACAAGTGCGTGCGGGTGCGGACACTCTTCGCATATGCTGTTCTCAACGTGAACCTAACTATATAAATAACTATTAACGTCAAGATGACGGGACCCCGCCAGGTTTTTCGAATATCATGTGTATAGGATTTAATACAATATTTCTACGATTTCATACTTTCGTAATAAAATTTCAAAATATTCTACAAAGAAAGTGGTCCCGCTATTTTGACATCAAAACGACGGGACCAATATTCTGTTAATGAAAAACACATGGCGTGATCTTAATTAAACTGAACACACCAAATTTTAATTCGATTTAGTACAACTACGTTTGAATCGTTATTATACTTTTAAAACTTTAATTTCAATAAAAAAAAGTGTTTATTATATTTCCATCAGAAAAGCTCCTGAAGAAAAAGCATTGTTATTTTAAGCCAAGTATAATTTTATGGCTCTTAAAATTTGTTTAGGCGTTTAAAACGTTTGGGCCGCATAGAATATGTTTTTAGAAATATTTTATACTTACAATTTAATTTACAAAGACTACTTCTGTTAATTATGTAAAATGAAATGACCCTAAAAAACCATCAAGTATCACAAAAATGGTGTTTACCAAAACATACATGGGCTGAATTATTACGAGAAGAATTATGGAAGGTTACAAGGAAACCATGCACTTGGCGCTTTAGAACAGTTGCCATAAAACCTAATGAATCCATAAAGTGTTGTGGTAGCTGTAGAGAATGTAATGCCAATATACAAATACGTATACCTTTTCCGACAGACAAAATTGTAGCCTAAATAAATTGTTATTAATAAATTAAGTATCAAATTATCTTTTCAACATTTTGGTTTTGTATTCAAATCACTTTTAATTTTTAGGAAAACATAAACTAAAATAAATGCACTTTAGAGTAACCCTCCCAAAGTAAAACTGCAACACTAAACACCTAAATAAATGGTAAGATCCATAAAATGATGCTTGGCTTAAAATGATACTTGTTCTTCAGGCGCTTTTCTGATGTAAATATAATAAACGCTTTTTTTAATTGAAATTACAGTTTTAAAAGTATAATAACGATTCAAACGTCGTTGTACTAAATCGTATTAAAATTTGGTGTCTTCAATTTAAGATCACGCCATATGTTTTTCATAAACTGAATAGTGGTCCCGTCATTTTGATATCAAAATAGCGGGACCACTTTCTATGTAGAATATTTTGAAATTTTAAGTGTAGAATTTTACTATGAAAGTATGAAATAGTATAAATATTGTATTAAATCCTATTTACATGATATTCGAATAATCTGGCGGGGTCCCGTCATATTGACGTTCATAAAAAACTGGCTCAAGACCGCAGGTGTCATTTTTTACATTAACTTTTAAAAATACCTACCGATTGTGTTTTATGTTACTTATAATTATTATTCAAATTAAAAAAAAATCAACAATAAAGTGTTGCGAGTTTTTTTTATGGACCTCGATAAAATTTGTCAACAGTATCCGGAGATTACTTGCCGACCCCTGATCTAGGGGATGAAGATCTGATGTATGGGGAACCTACCATTTCTTTAGTTACGGACATGAAAATTCAAATTTATGTTTTTAGTAGGAAATAAAGAATTGTGGTTCAGCGTTTTTGAAAAATCATCTCTGGGGTAACCCTTAGACATGATTTTTCAAAAACTAGGGATTGATTTTAGATTTCACAAAAAATATTAAAATTTTTGTGTAGATAGGTACCTCTTTCTAAGAGATTTAAGGGATTGGAAATATCATTGTTCGTATCTTGATGTAACATTTAGTCTTTTATTTCATTAAAATCGATCTACTCGGTCAAGTCATTTGTTAGTCCCCCCGCCTCGTCTGTCTGTCTGTCTGAACGCGAAAACTCAAAAACTTCTTAACGGATTTTCATACCGTTTGCACCAATGAACGGGGTGATTCATGAGGAAGGTTTAAGTGTATAATTCATTAGAGTTTTGTGTAAATTGGCTGAAATATGACGATGGTTATTGAAGATGTCGGAAAACATCATGCCGACTGTAATGTTACCGCCGCGTAAACCGATAGAGTTATATGAAAACAATATAATGCATTGTTTACCTGGATTAATACATAGGGTAGGTACTTCAAATCCCGGTAGTACATTCCCCTAGGATATTTTGCGACAACCACGCGGGCGAAGCCGCAGCAAAAGCTAGTAAATAAATAACTACGTTTAGGTAACCATGAAAAATAAACAAGTCCTTACAACAACTTTATTTTAAATGAGACCGTTTCATCTCTATCACACTTATGTACATTTGGTTTAAATAAAACAAACCTTTGAAACATTTTACCGCAAAATCTTCATTAAGTTTGTGCATATTTGAGAAAAAACATTATGTCCTATAATTAAATGTCGTATGAATTCATAGATTTAAGAGTTGTAGAAATACTCGATCACACAGATTGGTGTCACGTTGCTTCCAGGGTATCGAAAGCTTTCTCATAACTGCACATACATTATCCTATTACTATTTATAACTTAACTCCAAAATGCAAAAGGTAAAAAAATCCAACAGGTTTTATAACTATGAGTACTTTTCAAATGCGACGTATGAGCAGGCGCGACAGGCCCCGCCCTCCGCGTGCTGCACACGTCACATCATCAAACGCGACGTATGAGCAGGCGCGACAGGCCCCGCCCTCCGCGTGCTGCGTACATCACATCATCACGCACAGTCGCAACAGAACATTCACAATTTTGACTTTGTACTTTTCGAATTGATAATAAACAATATGAACATAATAATATTCAAATAACAATGTCATGACGTGGTCGAAACATTCCAACCCATACAACATATTGCACCTGACTCAGACTCAAAATCAAACCCGACCGATATTCGTTAATCTTCTGCATTTGGCAGACACTAGCTTATATAACATGTACATAATGATCTAAATTTAGAAAACACTATTTAAACTTTAATAAGAAAAAAGAAACTTACTTTAACGTCAGATTAGGCTTCACAATGAATTATGTTGTGCTTTTTTACTTTATCACAATTATCGTACATTAACTATTTATACAGTACAAGTATATCATCTGTCATACAGTACATACCCCTATGGCGGAATTTTAAATAAAACTTTAAAACCATAACAACACGAACAGTCGTAATTCTGCGTACACTGTACGCAACACAAAGATTATACAATACATATTATGTTGCAATAGATATGACTTGTAAACGAGCAGATATCAAATAGCCGCGGGAACCCCACACGTGCCCACTTCGGTTCTTTCTACATTATAACAAATCATTGTATTCAAATTGCCTCATTATAGTAATGGAATGAAATCTGTACATTTATAATCAGTTGAATTGTATGAAATCTGTTAAAACTTCCTGAACATAATTTGATGACTAGACTCTTAAAACATAATATAATGAGCATTTACAAAACAGAAAAACACAAATGTCTACTTGTATGTCAGTGCACTCGTAATATTAACCGACGGTCATATTCAAAATAATTTCTATGTCATACATTTATTACAAAAACTATAGAATTATAAATTCACATAACATTACAAGAGAGAAAACATACACATGGTTAATGTTACGAGTGCAATGTATATTTAACAACTAAATATATAAAAACTTAATAACTATTTAAAGTTTAACTTCAGATAGCTACTGTTCTAGAACAGAGAACAAGGATATGATCTAGCATCGAGTATCTGTCGGAAACAATCTAAGAATCGCAAACGAAATGTAACAACGAGCAGTCACAGGAAGCCGCTGGCTAGTTCAACTGCGGGCTATTTACATTACCGCGGTTCAAATGTTGTCTTTATGACCGCCAGCGATATGTCATAGTAGAAACAAGTTTATACGTAAAGACTAGCTCCCATCCCGAATACCGAATGAAGAGGAAGAATAAAATTGTACCTTCACTACGGTTTATTGTCTAGAATGTCTATCTTTCTCTTTCTAAACGAGTCATCTAGAAAGTGATGTAGATCAAAAGAGAAAATATCGTTGTAAATCAGCAATGTTTCCTCTTCAGATATGTATTGTGAGAGCGCTACCCTTTACCTATACACATTTAGATCAAAGTTTACTTAAAAAAATAAAAAATCGAACTTACATAATCGATGTATACAATTCGAGCCGCGCAACCATACATACGCACATACATAGATATGTTTGCGACAAAAGCTTATTAAAAACCTCATAAACAGCATCCCTCTTATTTACAATGGCCTAGAGTGTTACACTAAACAACTATATCCAGAAAGGAATTGGGACATGAAGACAATGTACACATGCTACATAACGTACAAGCCCGCGCATACATAATGTATACACTTGTTTGTGGAAAGAGAAATGTCAACCATCTGCTCATCTGCAGAGTAAGATTAGAATTCAGTCAATGCTTGAGCAATCGCTGAATGACAATATTATGTCTAAGAGAATTATACGGTGCTTTGAAGTACAAGTTTAAAAACCAATAAGTTAATAATTCGTTAAAGACGCAACCGAGGACTCGGTAGTTATACTAGCATGCAACATTAGCGATTTAAATGCAATTTCATCGAAGTGAACACTTTTAGTTTTTATGTACAAAGAAATCACTGTCAAGAATTTGACATGAACAGTTATAATAAAAAACTCGATTAGATGCGAATCAATCTTCTAATGATATTCGAGTTATAGAGAATATTCACAATACTAATTAGAATAATCACGTCGGGCCGCACAGGAATCGTCAAGTCGATCGCGATCGTCACTAACTACTTACCTACCCCTTCGAAATTGAAACATGAGTAAAAACGCTTAACCACAATGAACACTTGGATCCTTGGCGGAATGTGCACAAGCTTGCGTGTAGCCGGGTGTACTACAAGCGGTCGAGCCGGAACTCGTGCTCCACGGCGGAGTCGGGCACGAGCGACGTAGGGTCCTCCAGCAGGTTGAGGTCGTCTAGGTCCAGCCCCGCGCGCAGCTGCGCCTCCTCGCCGCCAAACATGCCCGCGTCCAGCTCGCCCGAGTAATCTGACAACAAAATTCACGAGTTATTCTTCTGTTAGTAACGTTGACAGAGTACAGCAATAGACTTGCAGACAAGTCACATAAACTGTCTAAGGGGCCTCTGCGAGTTGGCTTCGGCCCCTCGTACCCAGGGTCCCGAGATATGTCAAAGACGAGTTACGCGAACATAAATGTAGGGATGGAACAACAGATTTATTTTCGCGATTTCAGGTTGGTTCCCATAGTGAAAAATGTTTGTTATCACGAGAACAATCATGTGTTTAATAGTCCTGTCAATAAAACTAGAGGTAGAGACCTTGGGTACACCATTAAAAATGAAATACCAAAAGTCCCCATCGATCCCATGTCTACTAAAAAGTTAATCTAGGTAAATTTTTCGGTTTTCTGGATTTTTCTCGTAACTAAAGGTAAGTTATATCAAAAAAATAGGTCCGACAAAAATTTAAGACCATAAAATTATCTTCAAAATTGTTTTTGTAAGTACGTTTTTTTCTAAGAATCACCATTTCTGAGATATCGCGATTCTGAAAGTTGAAAGGGTTACATTCTCTATAATATGAGAAGAAACCTTTAATGTTATTTTCGAAAAACCAGAGAGTGACGGTAGTATTTGAGGCTAGTGACTCTACAAAAAACATTAAAGCTGAACAACGTCGTCGGACTACAAAAACGTCTACATGTTTCAATATCATTTTTGATCAAGTTGTGATAGTTCCAGCAAACCAACAACAATGTCTTGCAAACATTCATAATAAATCTCGTTTCATTTCAATGTTAAGTAACAAACTGACCACTGAAATAATAGGTTGGGGAAAAAGTTTCTTCGCATTTTTTAAGAAAATTCAAAACATTTTTTAATATACATTTTTTGCATTTATCTAAAGTATGTAGGTACCATTTTGTTAGATAATTTTTTGCCATCTTGTAGGTAGGGACATGATCCCATTGCTATAGAAATTTTGGGACTTCTGATCAAAATACCGCGACAAGTGGTTTTGGCAGTCCTCTCGTGATGTTAACCTGACACTGCCTAAAGAATTCTGAAGAGACCGAAACAGGTGGAAATCTGAAGGTGCAAGGTCAGGACTATACGGCGGATGCATTAACACCTCCCAGCCGAACTCTCTTAATTTTTGCTGAGTGGCTAAAGATGAGTGAGGTCTAGCGTTATCATGATGAAAAACCACACCCCTTCTGTTGATTAATTCCGGCCGCTTTCTCTCAACTTCTTGCTTTAATCTCATCAGTTGTTCGCAGTAGAGTTCAGAATCGATGGTCCTGCCTGGTGGTAACAGCTCATAATGAATAATGCCCTTCCAATCCCACCACACACACAGCATCACCTTGTTGCGAGTTAACCCGGGTTTCGCCACAGTCTGTGAAGCCTGACCGGCCTTTGACCACGACCTTTTTTACACGTTCTTGTCGTACGTGATCCACTTTTCATCACCAGTTATCAGCTTCTTCAAAAATGATTCGATTTCATTACGTCGTAATAAAGAATCACAAATGAGTACACGGTTCATTAGGTTTCTTTCAGTGAGCTCGTGAGGTACCCAAATATCGTGCTTTTTTGTGTACCCAGTTTTTTTCAAATGCGCCAAAACTTTTTTGTGGTCAATTCCCAGTTCTTCAGCTACGTCGTAACTACTGATATACCGATCTTGCTCCACTTTTTCAAAAATGGCATCCCTTTTATCCGTAATAGGGCGACCAGAGCGACGTGCATCTTTGACATCAAAATTTCCGGATTGAAAACGCTTTAACCAAATTTGTGCTACTCTCACAGACACTGCACTGGGTCCATAAATATCGCAAATTTTTTTCGCGGCTTGCGTTGCATTTTTACCTTCTTTGTAGTAAAATTTTAAAATGTATCGAATTTCTTCATTAGATTCACTCATCTTGACAGTACGAAAAACAAATGAAAATCACACATTTTCCTAATTTGAATTTGAAATTATGTTCTTTAAAATTTAAACTTTCAATGATACCAAAACCAGCCAGATACAAATAGTATAGTCAAAGAGATTTTATTTTAAGTTCATACATACTATAATGCGAAAAGACTTTTTCCCCAACCTAATATTTTAGTGAAAAAAGCTGATAATGATGCTGATGTCCTCATAATTGAAACAGCAATAGAACGATTCATTGCAACAAATACAACTATTGTGGTTGGTGAAGATGTTGACCTGTTAGTACTACTCACTGCACGAACTCCAATTGATAAAATTAAATACTTTTTAAAACCTAGATAGGTTCAACAGCCAACAAAAATATATTCTTCTAAAAGTTTATCTGCTTATCCAAAACGTCAAAACCATAATGTTGTTTTAACATGCGATAATCGGCTGCGATACTATAAGTACATCAGCCATTTTTAGAAGGGGTAAAGCAGCAGTATTTAAATTGTTTAAAAAAAAAGATTTAATTGATTGCGCAAAAGTATTCAAATAAATTGACTCTTCTCCTCAAACGATAATCACACCTTGCAAATACTTAATTATTATTTAATAAAGTTTTAAATAAAATCGATTGTATTGACAAGTATAGTTAATAAAGTTTAATATCTGAAACAATAAACAAGTACAAATAACTTGTCTTCCTCCAAAGTCTGCTTCTACTCATCAACACTTGTGTCGAGTCTACTACCATGTTCAGGTATGGCTAGACAATCAAGTGAACCCTGAAGGCTGGGGTTGGAAATTAACAGATAGTACTTTAGAACAATAAGGGCAGGAAGATGATGACTTTAGAACCGATTCAAACTTTACACTAATTTTTGCAATTGCAAAAAAGGTTGTAGAGGTAAATGTGGCTGTAAAAAAGTAGGGTTACTTTGTTCACCAGCGTGTACACACACACACACAACCAAGCACACCAGCCTCACAGGTGGCGTGGAAATATGTGCATATTATATGAATGTAACTCTTTCAACTTTTAGAATTGCGATATCTAAGAAATGGTGATACTTAGAAAGAAAGTATTAAGGACGCTGTTACAAATGGGTAGTCAAATCATTACTTTTTTACACAAAAGTATGTTTAATAAATAAAATGCTTTGCATTCTTAAAATGTTTTTTGCCCGAATTGTTGATAGATGTGCATGGTACGATTCTGAACTATAAATATAATTTTAAATAGGTACAGTTTGTCAATAAATGTACCGAACTGAAAATTTTATTGAGAAACTGTACCTGTTTAAAATTACATTTATAGTTCAGAATCGTACCATGCACATCTGTCAACAATTCGGGCAAAAAACATTTTAAGAATGCAAAGCATTTTATTTAATAAACATACTTTTGTATAAAAAAGTAATGATTTGACTACCCATTTGTAACAGCGTCCTTAAGACAATTTTTGATGATAATTTTATGATCTTCAATTTTTGTCTGACCAAAATTCAGTTCTGTGCGAAATTTTGTTATTTGAAATGTCTATATTGACCGGGCTATAAGTATTGGTCACTAATTACCAGTCACCTTATATGTTTATCTATATGTGTGGCACAGGCACAGCGCGCGAGCACTGCGGTCGACACGCCACCACACGAAATGATGGTGTACATTATATCTACATTACATGTGTTTCACTAAAGCCAAAACTCTAAAAATTCTATAGTGTACTTTTGTTAGAAGCCACTTGGAATACGCATCTGAGATATGGAACACATGTTACCACAAATATATTAACCGCATTGAAAGCATCCAAAAAAGGTTCATAAGGTATCTATGCTATCATCAAAAAGTACCGTATCATTCGGAAAACTATCATAATCTATGTAAAAAATTTCATTTATTACCTTTAATCAACCGCCGCGAGATCTCTGACTGTGTGTGTTTGTTGAAAATCTTCAATAATACTATAGACTGTCCCGATATTTTGGCAAGATTCTATTTCAACACTCCCATGATGTCTAAGCGATACAATCCACCATTGCGAGTGCCGTTTGCTTCAACCAATTATAGGCAGAATTCGTGCGTTGTGCGTGCAAGCAAAAATTTGAATAAGCTTTGTAAACAGTATGATATAGATCCGTTCCTAACTAGCGTGTCGTCAGCCAGGAAGTGCTTAAGCCGTAACTTTTTTAACTAAAAAATGTTATGATGTTTGTTATGGAGTGCGAGCAGTATAGCAATTATGCTGTTTACTTAGTAACTGGGTGTGAATGTCCTTAGAATTTAGGTTCTTTTTTTTTCTGTTTTTTAAAAGTGGAGACCTGTTATTGGTTTTCTGATTAATGTACTGTCCTTGATCTGTTTGTTTTAGCTGTAAGTATCCCATATTATTTAAATAAATAAAAAAAATAATAAATATACCTATTGGTTAGAACTAGATTATTTGTAATATCCACTTCCTATTTAGAATTTTAGCAGTAAGTCTGTACAAATTTCATCGTGATTATGAGAACACCGAACTATCATCTGGAGTTTCACATGAACACTTTACCAAGCGCTTCAGTGCCATACAAAATATTACTTTTTCGCATTTGAGTTGGTTCGATTCTAGGTTCAGGGTTCAGGTAAGCGACTTTTCAAAATTGTTTCCCAGATTTACCGAGACAAAAAATTGGTCAGATCCTTATTTAGGGTTCTTCTACTCCACGGCTCGCCTCAACATTATAACCTATATACAAGGTAATCAAGCGTTAAATACAGGATGTAAAAAGAGCCATCACGAAGCCGTCATCTACACATTCTGTACATCAAACAAAGTAATTTTGTGCAAAAAATACTTGCTGGGAAGACTTATTTTTGGTGCGAAAATTCGCTGTTTACGATAGTGCACAATGTAACGCACGCAAAACATAGTACTTATGGGTACATGAAACGGTACACAGATAGTGGGAGTATTTAAAGTTTCTCCGTAACCCGGTTCCCAGGTACAAAAAAAAAAGATCATCATAACGGGAAGACTAAGTGACTTTCGGCTTCGTTACGGGTATTTTACACCAGTTATTTCCTTGATATTTGAGTACAGCTGTCTTGTTGCGGGCTGGTTACTGCTACAGTACGCGTACCTGTGAGCACGATGTCGGGTATGCTGGCGGGCGTGGCGGGCGTGGGCGGCGCGGAGGGCGAGGCGAGCGGCTGCAGCGCCGCGAACCCGCCGCCGCCCGCCACCGGGTCGCGCGCGTTCCGTCGCCCGCAGTTCATACCGCCCACTCCGCTCCCGCTCCCGCAACTCGTCTGCGTCGACTGCACAAAATACACGCGTACTCTTAGCATTACAGAAGGCCAATTCCCTAAGGCGCTATGACTCGAGAGAGACCACACTTACTAGTTTTCTAAATCCATGGGAAATATAGAAAACAGTGTTATAAAATTCTGAAAAAAAGATATAGGTATCTTATTTAAGGATCTGACGGACATGCAGTCGCTTTTAATAACACGATTATATTAATTTTGCTGGATCCAAAAAAAAAATCCCAGTTACCCCTTTTCGTAATGTTTAATCAATCTCATATCTACAAAACAGACTTTTTTTTTTCTTATTTTTTATATAAATGAGAAGGTAACAAGATTGTTTAACACAATTCGCCGAGTCTGGCTTAATAAAATGATTAAAATAATTATTACTATGTTTAAATACCTACCAAATAAATTCGCGAGCCTACTTCTGTTCAGTACTCGGTTCGAGCGCCGGATCATAGCGCCTTAATTAAAAACGTTCAAGATCTAGTCGCAATCTCATCTCAGCAACAATCAATGTTAAAAATCTAGGGACATTAGAGGTAATTTTGACAGATTTAGACAGATCAGACTGCAAACACTCTTAAAATAACGGGATTTGCCCCCAGGTAATAATAATATATGTTTAGTTCTGTAATGTAATAAAAAATGAAAATGACGAATCAACAAAAATTTGAAATGGGCAACTGACCTGGGGATATGATAATGACGAATTATTCGTCGTCTGCGGTGAGTGCGGTGACCCGTGGTTGAGATACGTTGTGTTGTAACTCGACACCGGGTTGTCCAACTGTCGACACAAGTAAACACATCACTATTCTATCCCAAAGACAACGCACGACTGGCAAGCGAGAGAAAACAACGAGAAAACGCAGCAAATTCTGAAATTAAAAACACATGACGTCACTAACACTACCGCAATATCAGTCATGGTAACGTTAGGTACAATGTCTAATGAGGTTGTAAAAACGGAAGCGATACAGCCACTGAACAACATTTGAAAATAAAACACTGACTGTATTACAAATAAGGACTGTCAAAATAATAACTAATTAAAATTATGTACTTACTAATGTAATCACAAGCATAATGGTTATGATTTATGAATTTAAGCGTAATTAAGTTTCTTAGCCAACTTATTTGGTTGTTTCAAAACTCATTTTCACAGGCACGGCATTATGCTTATGAATGTATGTGGGGCCGTGTTATGAACAATTAATGCCATCATTTTTCCAGTGCCAGAGAGAGACGGAACTATATATTATGACCATCCCTTTTTCGCAACGGAATCATGATGGCGATAATACTCATAATATGGAACCTGGCTCGACTAAAGAGTGCGATAATCATGCTCATGACAATACGTAATGATTTGTATCTTCTGAATCAATAATAATAATACTGTTACATTACTGTACGCAACCAAGTTTAACTAAGACTATCAAAAGAAAATACCAGTAATAGACTAGATTATTTCTTACAATGTTCTACTGTTTACTTGCAAAATATTCAGTTGACGAGCATGCCTAAGTTGATACATCGTTACTCTTTGGAAAAAAAAATCTGCAAATTAAAGGTTTAATGTCTTAATAGTACTATTTTGTTAAGCCTTTGGATTGTTACAAGATAATTTTAATAATATAAATTATAAATTACATAAAATAGTACTATTTAAGACTTTGCTACAGGAAATGAACACTCCTTCATGATTATAAGTTCATAAGATTATTAAGAAAAATATGATTAGTTTAACTAGCCAAATTGAACTTTAAAGCCACAACAATAAGAGCAGTTTTGCAAAAAATACTTCATTGTTCATTTCCCCTAGAAAGGAGGTCGCGATAATAAAATGAAACGTGAAAAGAGCTCCAGCGCTTATTGTAAAGGCTAACTCGTAAAGGTACGTGCGCTAATAATAATAATATCTGTGGAAATTAGTGTTACGACACGTAATAATAACTCAATATTGAATCTGTGAGAGGTGGACGATTTCATCGCTTTTCACATCATTCGAAATTTATTTATAAGGCTCAAACAAAGGTATTATTTATACTGACCCTACGGACAAAAAGACTGCGTGATCGCTGTATTTGGTGATCAAAAGACACTTTTCTTTGCAAGTTTGATTTCCTTTCAACGGGAAACTTAAACAAGACACGTTAAAAATAAATATTACACTTGTATGTAATCTGCGGTGTAATCGCGCACCCATCACATTGTAACGTCACTATAAATGCGTGAGGGGGGAGTGTCGTACATTTTCCGCCACTTGGACGTGCGCGGTCCAGCCTGACTCCACGAGGCTCTGCACCAGCTGCGCCCAATCCTTGGCCAACATCCACCAATATTACATATATTACACACTAGCACACTTATTAGTTAAAGTCTGTCAAATATACATAAAAAAAAGACCTAGAGAACATTTTCAATTCAGTTTCCAATTGTATTTATACATTCTAAAATAAATTTATTGTATATGTCAGTAAAGTTTATATTTGTTTTTTAAATTGTATCGCGCCTAAAGGCGATATATCGTATGGACCAGTTAGTTAATTTTGAGTTAAGTTGAGCAAAAAACACAATATATTTGCCTCGCGACGTAAATAAAACCAGTCTTAATGATACGTCATGGAACGCAAACGACATTCGTATTCTTTATACATAAGGAAATATATAAGTATATTAACTTAATATCATATACCTGGAAATAACAGACTATCCTAACTAATATTATAAATGCGAAAGTGGGTTTGTTTGTTACGTTTTCACGCTAAAACAGCTGAACGGATTTGGATGAAATTTGGCACATGGGTAGACCATGACCTGGAGCAGGGCATAAGCTACTTTTCGTCCTGGATCGCAGACGAAGTCGCGGGCAACAGCTAGTATTGAATATTTGTAGGCATATTATAAATTATAACAACATTTTAGGTTTCTTCCTTGGAATGTAGATAATCCGGTTTTAATATTTACTTCTACTTATTAATAAACATTAATACTTGGCTAATCATAGGGGTTAAAGTATGAAATTGCCGTTTATTGTATTAGGAACTTCGAATTGACATAGAACCTTCATGGTTTGAGATTTTTGAGTGAAACTTTTTTCACATGGTACCTATGAAGTTCTTCTTTTAAAAAATGTGCAACATTCGATTATCGACTTTCAGTTGTTTTTTTATTCAGCTTAGACAAGAAAGATGGATACTTCAAAAATTCGAGTTATTTTGGAATACGAGTTCCGACGAGGAACTAACGCGGCTGAAACAGCTCGCAATATCAATGTTGCAATTGGAGAGGGGACTGCTAATGAACGCACCGTGTGATTTTGGTTTAAACGCTTTCGTGATGGAAACTTTGATTTGAAGAACGAACCACGTGGAAGACCGCCCACACAGGTGAATAACAATGAATTGAAAGAGATGGTGGAAGCCGATCCGAGCCGAACTACCCAGGAATTAGCGGCATGGTTTAACGTTACCTTACCAACAATATTGACTCATTTGCGTCAAATCAATAAAATAAAAAAATATGAGAAATGGGTGCCTCATGATTTGACTGATTTGCAGAAAGAAACGCGTGTTGAAACTTGTGTTGCCTTGTTGAATCGATACCGAAATGAGGGAATATTGAATCGAATTGTGACATGTGATGAAAAGTGGATTCTTTACGATAACCATAAGCGAAAAATGCAATTGCTGACCCCAGCTCAAACGCCGCAACAGTGTCCTAAAGCAAAGCTTACCAATAAAAAGGTAATGGTAACTGTTTGGTGGTCTCAGCATGGTGTTATTCACTATAGCTTTCTCCGATCTGGTCAAGCAATAACGGCAGATGTCTACTAAGCCAAACTCCAAACAATGATAGCAAAACTAGCAGTGAAACAGCCCCGACTCATGAATCGATCTTCACCATTATTGCTCCATGATAACGCGAGACCTCATACAGCACGAGAAACCGTTTTAACTTTACAGGAACTGCAATTAGAAACCATTCGTCACCCTCCGTATTCGCTAGACCTTGCTCCAAAGGACTACCATTTTTTTCGTGATTTGGACAATTTTCTACGTGATAAAAAGTTTTCTTCTCAGGAAGCAATACAAAATGCTTTCACACAGTTTGTCGAATCTAGATCACGAGAGTTCTATCGCAAAGGCTTATATGACCTTCCTATTAGATGGCAGCAATGTATAGATAATAATGGTAATTATTTTGGTTAAATAAATAAGTTAAATTAAAAAAAAAAAACGAATTTCTATTTTTCAGTACAAATCGGCAATTTCATACTTTAACCCCTAATATTTGCACTAAATAACTTCAATATAACTGCAGATGGAAGTCTCACAACGTGACAGCTACTCATATACTTCTGTATACCTACATAGGATAATGATATAATTACATTAGCATTTGACAGACAGTAACTTTACCGTTGCTATTGTTATCACAGCGACAGGTCAAGTACATGGGACTAGTTTCTCTGCGCAATAAATATTTATGTATTTACTCATGTAAAACCAGTCTCACATACCTGTATATATATTTCAGTGTACAAATCTTGTGTTAGGTATATTCTCTATGTGCTGGCTTTAATTCGATGTCTGATGACGTGCAGCTTTATCATAATGTGCGTTTTAAATACTTTATTCCTTTTCAATATGTGCCAAAATTAGTATCTAGTCACAATTCACCGTTTTGTAACATATTTTAACTAGTTTTAAGTACATTTTTGATGATAAGAGATATATACCAGTGTGTTTAAACATAACATTTCAATTGATTATTCTTTTATTACTTACAATTCCTTGCTGTTCCATTGAAGCATAAGTGTAAATAAAGTAATATTATTGTTATTTTAAAAGTTACGTTGTATACGTAACAAGGACCAGTTACGAGCAGTTTTACTATCGAGTAACGTTATTTAGAATATTTTGTATTCATTTTATTTAAATATGCACCTGAAAAAATTTGCGAATGACGCAAGTCTTTCCTGTATAATGTTTGAGTAATTCAACTGTTTTGAATATAATATTATCAAAATGAGGTTATTGTAAAACGTTTTTTTTTAGCTACAAAACAAATAATTACAAAGGTATCACCTGATATACCTAATAAAACAATTACTTTGTTAACTTCACGATTTGTCTTTTCAATATTATAATTGAGCCTTGTTATAATACTACTTTTGGCATACAACTGTATATTTTACTTTCTTGTTTACAAACAATTTTAATATGAAGAAGTAAAAAAAATTGTTGAACTAAAATTGTTGTTTATGATTATTTTATTTTTAAAATCATAATAACTCTGACATTTTATTATTTAGTGACTTCAATTTTATTAATTTTGGTGAAACTATATTTTGTTATGTTTTTATTTTTACTAGTTGGAAGAACGAATATCTTATTAATTCATAATATTTAGGGTAGAAGTGAATAAGGGAATCCTTTGTTTTCATTCACAGCTACATTTCCTTTGTTCTTATAACAGCAGCTACGGTCAAGGTCGACAGATTATCGTACCACGAGCATACATATAATTTATAATGGAATTAATAGTAGCCAGTGCTGAATGATTGACTTATTCATAACTTAACTGTTCAAGTATGTCCTTGAACATTATTATTCAATACGTCATGCATGGACGGAAACAAGTTTTATTTACGTTCAGCATTTATTGTGTTTGAATAAACATATATATATTTTTCTTTATGTATTTAACTTACCATTGTGATTTGCTCGAACGGTTGTAAAAGCGCTTGATGTAGGTTATTGTAGTCTGTTTGTGGTGATTCCACCGGACTCCCTGGACTGTGCACCATCTGAAATTTTTGCACATCAATATCAGTAACAAAGGACCAAAAATAGGTTTTAGATGTATGTTGTCAAATCTTTAAAAACATCATAACAGCAAAAGTAAGATTTGCCAGAGTATTCAATTTACTTTAAAGAGTTGAAGTAGCTGTAAATCAGTAACGTGGGCGAAGAGAATTTAAACTAGTTTTAAAACCATTCGTAGGTTCATTCACCCCTTAAACTCAAAACTGACAATGACCTGAATTTTAATAGTTTCGTTTATCAAGATTAAAGTTGTTTTAAAACCATTCGTAAGTTCGTTCACTCCTAGAACTCAAAACAGAGAATGTCGGAATTTTAGATTCGTTTTTCAAGATAATTTTTTTCAATTTAAATTTAAAGTACTCATCTGCCAAACCCGTCAGGGATTCCAGGCCTGATGATAATATGTTATGTAAATTTAAAGTATGCATGAGACGTATCCTAAAATGGAAGAGGCTTTACCCAACACAGGGGTCCTCATTGAAATGAATTCGAATCAACAACAATTAAAATAATCAGTTAATTAAAAATTATTTAAACTTAATAATAAATATTGTAATTGATGATGAAGATAATAATAATATATAAAAAAAAAAGTGAATGATTATATCAATTTTTGTTGCATGCAATTATTGTTAAATTGCATGAATAAAATGAGAAAAAATAAAAGGCTTATTTATTTATTTTTGACATAATTAGCCTATAACGTTCCCACTGCTGGGACACTTCGAGAGGGAGTAGGCTGTAATCCACCACGCGGGCCCAGTGCGGGTTGGTAGATGTCACATGTCTTCGAATTTTTGGTTCTAGGACATGCCGGTTTCCTCACGATGTGTTCCTTCACCGTTTTTAGAGCAGTTTTTATTTATTTTTATTATTTACTAAATAAGAAGTTGTTTCGTACCGTAGGTGAAGGTATGTTAATGTTCGACGTTGAGGAATATTGCGAGGGCGGACTACAGTGCGTCTGGTAGCCGGAGGGTATCCACCCGTGGTCCAGAGGCGACATATTCTGCAACCAGTCGAAAAAAGAACGTTACACGTGACGTCATACCACAATCCCGGCTAACATTTACGCGCGACATGGTTTTATCGTCGCAATATCTTGCGCCGAAAAGAGACACAACTAGGCGTAAACATAATGTATGTATCGTTTCGGTGCGAGATTACCAAGACAAAATTTAATCGCGCGCTCACTTTAACCTGTCGCGTCGTGACGACTCTTGATAGAAAACAGTGTGACTAGTGTAAAGGATTAGTAGTTAAAGCAACATTACAATGCTCATTTAAATTGCATAAGGAGCATTGAGGATTGAGGTGGGGCAGTAAGGGCAGGTACCTTAACAGTTACAGCTCTTACGTTCATAAGAGATTGTCCTTAACTTTTGGAGGGGTTACTAACTGCATCCACAGATTTTGTAAAAATGTACCAGTCAGTTAGAAAAACGTAAATTCTCACGTTTTATTTTTATGACGCAGTTTCGTATATAGATTAAAAGACTGCAGACCAATCGTTGCAGTAAGTAGTATAAAGATTAAAAGACTTCTGAACCAACTGAGGTTAGAGTATTAGGAAAGGCAGAAATCGTAAAAATCTGTTCCCGTACATTTCGTAAGAAATTAACGTGAATAAATTAAATGATATTCAAAAAGCAGCTTGAATTGGTAGTTTTTATAGTTAACTTTCATTATTTAGAGATACTGACCACTATCGACTACTGCATAGACGCAATCTAATACTCCTTGATTTTTCTTTGAAGAAAATTAAAAAAAAAGTATTTTTAGAATTTCGTACCTCAAAAGAAAAAACGGAACCCTGATAGGATCGCTTCGTTGTCTGTCTGTCAAGATCAAGACCCTTTTTCTCAGGAACGCGTGGAGGTATCAAGTTGAAATTAATATCAAATACGTAGGTCTACTGTCCCTTGGAGTTCTAAAAAAAAATCAAGCTTCTCAGTCAACGCAATAAAAAAATACTGCCTTTTTATGCGACATATTTTGATACTCGCAAGTAAATAAAATTACTTCCCGTTGTCCTAGAATCATGAAATTTGACAAGAAGCAAGGTCTCACAGCACAAGCAAAGGAAAAAGTCCGAAAATTGTTAATTTGTAACACATTAATTAAAAATTTAAAAAAATATCACATTTATTTAAATCAGACTGTATGTATCAAGTTAAGTATCTGAAATAAATAAATTTTATTTATAAAAAAAATTTTTTTGGGTTATTGTTAAGTTTGTTTTTGGGATTTTCAACTACGGAACCATTAATTATGCATGGTCCGACATGCACTTAGCCGGTTTTTTTATTATTAAGAAATTCACAATAATTAAGTAGTCAATAAGATAATTTATGTTCTGTACGTTCATAAGTAATAGCATACGTTGAAAAGATCGTGGATAAGATGATTGATCACTACGAAATATATGGGAAATGTATTTTGTGATTTGTGGATTTTCTAGTATTCTAACCTTGGTTGGTCTATAAGAGCCTTTTAATTATAATAAGAATTGAATAAGAATCGATTGGCATCATAAAAATATAACGTGAGACTTGACGTTCTTCTAGCTGACTGTACCTATTTTTTTTTTCAAAATCTGTGAATGCAGTTAGCAAATTATTCCAAAAGTTACGGACAATCTCCTGTTATAAGCCCGTTGTTCTGTAGCTACAACGGTTAAGGTACCTGCCCTTACTGCCTCATCTCAAAATCCAACCGTAAGGCATTGGCAGATTGGTATCAACTTTAAATATCTAGTTTCTAGTTTCGAAATAATGTAAAACTAATACAAACTACCGGTGATGTTTATTTACATAAATGTTTTATAAATTAGGCTATAAATTCCATTAAACTTTCATTACAACAAGATTCTAGACTAACTTTATCTCGCTTCGATCTTTGAATGACTGCGATTTTGTAATAATAAGAATCAGCACCCTAATTGCGTAACACACTATCGATAGGAATTTGAATCATTTCGAAACAAATTGCTAATCCATTGCTTTACATGTTCGAAAAATTTGTCTGCTCGACAACGTAAATAACGCAATGAATGTTGTTAAACTGTCAAAATGAAACCAACTCCGATTGATAATGTGTTACGCAAGTAGGGTGCTGTATTCTAAATTTTTAACGAGTCAATAAATTGAATCAATCAGGTTCAATGATCAATATTTTATCCAATTTTTTATTAACATTTTTATTGATACCCATCCACTGCCACTACGTCGTTTGCAATAATATTATAAATCAAACAGCATCACTCTGCTTTAGCCATAAGCCAATTTGTACATGCAATTATATCCGAATTAATTGTAGAAGCTAATATAAAATTAATTACGAAGTGAACCGTTATGTAGATTTATCAAAATGATCTTCAAGCAGCATGTGGTCGACTCTTTAAATAAGATAACTTTTATACAAAATATCCGAATTAATTGTAGAAGCTAATATAAAATTAATTATGAAGTGAACCGTTATGTAGATTTATCAAAATGATCTTCAAGCAGCATGTGGTCGACTCTATAAATAAGACAAATTTTATACAAAATATCCGAATTAATTGTAGAAGCTAATATAAAATTAATTATGAAGTGAACCGTAATGTCGATTTATCAAAATGATCTTCAAGAAACATGTGGTCAACTCTTTAAATAAGATAAATTTTATACAAAATATAAAAGGGTATCCTGTCCTCGTTTTAAAGAAAGAACCACATTTATCTTTGACATAAATCAGATAATCATTTTATAAAACTATTGCAATAACTGCTATAAAATATACACAGGGTGTTAGGTTAAACGAGGGACATATTTTAACGGTGTGTAGCACTCAAGAAAATGAACAACTTTTACCATGAAATATGAAAAAAAAAACACCTGTTCTCGACAAAGTGCAAAACCTACGCGATCAAAATGTACGAGACAGCAGATTTTTTTTTTCATATTTCAGAGTTAGTTCCATGGTAAAAGTTTTTCATTTTCATGAGTACTACACACCGTTAAAGTGTGTCCCTCGGTTAACATAACACCCTGTATACAAGTAATCATGCCAATTTTGATAGTTTGTTTTTAATTTTGTGTTAGCAACCTTATGTAAAATATTATAGCTTATTATGTCTTAAAATATAATTTTTACGGTGATAACTAAATCTAATGTTAGATAGGCAGCACGTCATTATTCAAATGTTATTTATGAAGTTAGTCATAGTAACTGTTAAAACATATTCCAGACATTTAAGGATTATGATGACATGCACTTATATAAGTAATTGGTTGAAGCAAATAATATAAGATGGGATCGTCACTCATTTGTAGTGTTTTGCTAAAATTTATGCTATGTGTTGTTTGTGTTTTGTGTTGTGTTGTTGTTGTGTGTTGTTTATGGCTTAGCTGAAGGCCAATTCTCGTACCTAAAAACTTTCAAATTCAAGTCGCAATCTCATGCCAGCGACAATCAAATGTCAAAAATGTAGGTAAATACAATTTTTTTGACAGATTGAGACTGAGATGAGATTGCGAACGTTGTTAAAAATACGGAAATTACCCCTATGATATTACACGTGGTAGCCTCAACTTAGGCTGAGAAATGAGCGAGGATGCGTAGCGAAGGATGTGTGTAAAACTAACCAATAAGAGCATAGCTTAGCTCAAGCTATGAAAAAGAAGCGATGTTATTCGTTAGTTTACACACATCCCTCGCTACGCATCCTCGCTTATTTCTGGTGGAAACGCAGCCTTATTCTGTATTTGACCTCATGCCAGCTGAAGTACCAATGACATGAGTGACAACTTTTATTTGTATAAATATTTATTTATGTTTAACTATTCCGCTATTCACTTTTTAAAACGCGAATCTCACGGGTGTGTCTTCTTTTTAGCCAATACATATCAGACAAGTTTTAAGAATCATTTAAATAAATAAGATGATAAAAATCTTGAATAATCCTATAAATAAAGTTACAAATAAAAAAAATATACCTATAGATGCATCGGACATATATTTCGATAAGAGGATACGAACTGAATTGGTGTCGTTTAGTGCGGAGGTGCCGAAATAAGCAATATATTGCTTTGAAAATGTAGTTAGTGTACAGGCATGGTTAGCTGAAAACCAGTTAATAACGTCGATTCATGCACGAAGCACCAATGTGATGAATGAAAAAGTCGAAATGTAGAATGTATGTCAAAGACATAGATATAATGTTAGCGAGACCCAGCTCTGTTACACAGCCTGAATCAGAAATGCGTGGTCTTATTTATGGGTGACGTTCTACAATAATTGATACACAGTCTATACACAAACGCCCACATCAAAATAGACTGTAGGTACCTACTGATTTTTTGCGTTATTTTGCTGCAACAGTCATATCGATAATTTTAAGATCATAAAAAGTGTATCATTACTTACTCAATTACCAAAAGAGCAATAGAACCTCTTTTTACCTACCTTCTCGAGAATAAGAGATACTCAATTGATATCCTAATTTTCTGTAGATATCCTTTGGAATTTATTTATTTAAAGTATTTTGTTTTTTAATACCTACGGAACTATTCGAATTAAGAAAGCAGAAAAGAGAAGTTACAAACTTCTCTTTTCTGCATAATTAAATAGGCGTTCACGAAAAACGAAAGATCTCACTCACATAGCCTAAGTAAGCGAGACAGAATGAGTGTTTCGAGTTCAACATCCCCAACAGCTGTTTGGTTTAAGAGTTGTTCGTAACATCGCTGAAGAGTAAATATCGATGTGTTTGTCGATAGAAAAGAAAAATCGATATTTCCGTAAAAGAATAAACCTTGATTTGGGTCTTTTCGTATTGAATATTTATTAAATTCTCCTCATAATCCATAAATACGACCACACATTTCTGATACACGCGGTAGATAATCAAAAGTATTGGCACCAACAACAGACAGCGTTTCAAAGCATTCAAGCGACCGCCTGTAAAGAATGAGCGGGAATAAAATTTAAGAGGAGGTTAAAAAAGAAAACGAACCTTATTATGATGAAGATAATTATTTGTGTTTGGTACAGATAAGTGATTCTGAAATAAACAAAAAATGATTTGTGTAGAAAGCAAATAAACACAAACATAACAAAAAAACAACAAAAATGTTAAAGTTCCTATTGGAGGTGAGTGCTCACTGGTGCGGCACATGGCGACGTTCTCCAAGCCAGTGTTAGAGCTACTGTACACTGTACGTCTACCAACTAGTTGATTACAAATAATGATTCAGTCACTATAAGTTCATTACTCATCCAGTAGCCATCTACATTATGCATCGCAACTACCATTTGGGTAAGGGAACTACACGCCATTTTTGGCATACAATACTGGTTGGTTAGACCGACACATAAATTCTTGCATAGTAATGTCCGATAAATCGATACTGCTATAGTTTTTTAATAGAAGACAGATTTGTTTTGTAATATCAATTGATTATTATGTGATTTCCTCGATGTAAACGTAGGTTGTGAGAACTTTACGCGATTTATCGTTATAACGAAATAAAATATTTTTTATTTGAACATGCAAATCTGCATCTGAAATTATACTGCCACTATTTAATCTATAAATGCTAACAACACTATAATGGAATGGCAACTAGTTTCTAATGCAAAAACAAGCGTCCTTACGCCCAGTAATCGCGATCCCGATCGGACATTCGTAGACAATCGGAATGCTTCGACAGGTGTATGGTGGGGTGACCGACCTGTGCGTCGTAGAGCGGCGCGTGGTCCCGCTGCAGCGGCGGCGGCACCGTGGCGCCCACGGGCGAGCCCGACGCCGGCGACAGCCCGCCCGTGGCCGGCGACACGCTGCCGCCGCCCGGCGACGCCGCGCCCGCCGACACCGGCGACTGCAACCAGCCACATGCTCATGCCAGTCCGTGTGCCACCCAGCAGCTAGTCTTATCATAATAACATCGGCGATGGCGGCCAATCTCAACGGAAACTAGCCGTCGACTCGGGAGATGTTGCAGTGCACAGAGACAGCTGCACTCTCACTTCCTTCTGTCTTATATCGTGTCATCGAAAACCCTACCATCCTATACACGAACCCCATGACTGCCACCCTACCCCCTTTATGCACCACCGCCGCCAAAACAAACTAGAACCAAACATATCGGACTGACACAACATGCCACATAAATGTCACTCTCATACATTTAATCAATCATTTTAATTTCTTGGCAATTGGAGATTATTTACTTATGAGACCGACAGTAATGAGGCCTTTAGTTTAATCGCACTTGTTACGCAAGCGCACATTAGTGTCACTTTTACTTAAACCCATTACTAGTATCACGCGAGTGTGCAGTGCGGAACACGTGAGGTCAGCCGAGGGTTTTATCAGTGCGCTCGGCGGACCGCGACGGATCGGCGATCAGTTGGATTTTATTAGAACACAAATAGACGGTACAACCCTTGCGGACGTCACACAGCGAGATGTGGTGAATGAGCGGTGGTGGGCTTGTCTTACTTGCGCGTGAGGGGTATAGACACGTACGTATCGCGGCTGGTAGTCGTCATGGTGCGACGAGTGCGGCGGGTGCTGCGCATGCGGCGCGTGCTGCGCGTGCGGCGCGTAGTGTGGCGGCGGGAAGTGCACGGACGTGAGGTCGGGCAGCGAGCCTCCCGGCACGGTCATCTCGCAGCCCAGCGCGCCGCCAAGCCCGCCCCCGCCCTCCCCGCCCGCGTACACGCTGTCGAAACAGTCATACGTGCTAAACAGAAAACGTATTACTACTTTATAACAATCTCAAACTCAAAAAAATATTTCAATTAACAGGCACTTTGGAATTGTCAAGGAGTCTGTAAGTTAACCAGAAAGTTGAAGCTAGTTGCCCATTCCAAAACGTAAATCTCTATGGCGAAGAACAAGGACTCTTTTAAATCAAGATACTTACTTTTAACAAAATCCTGGGTACATTATTTTTTTTTTGCTTCTTTATGTGAGAACAATGTACAAAAAACAATTCAAAATGTAAGATTAAAGTGGCATTTACGAGATGACCAGTCGTCAACTGACGGCGTGTGTTAACGAACATGAACATAACGAATTTAGGCACACTGAGAAAGTTAAACCACCTATCAATTTAAGGGACGTCGGTAAAACAAAGTTGGTCACCTATAAAAAAAAAATTTGCTTATGTTGAATATATATGCCGAGACTATCTTATCCTAGAAAGGGTATGTTACGTATGAGAGTATGTTACCTATAACATTCTATGTGTTCCAGCATTTAAATAAAAAACTAATACGTTGTCAGCAACCATTAGACAGAATTACAGTCACCTAGTTAGTAAGATCTTTATACGTCAATATTTTTTTGTTTATTAAAAAACATGTGTTTATGTGTTTAGGTAAGCGGTTTGATTATTCATATTCATTGTTATTGGCTCAGTATGTATTTTAAGCATTAAAACGAAGTTGTGCACAAATATCCCCGTTTGAGATGAATCATATTTATAAAAGGTGATTACTAATTATGCATACATAATATATCGTAACTTGTATGGAAAAGCCATTCAAGTTGCGAGCTTAGGGAGGATAAAATTGCACGTTTTTTCCTACTGTCTTCAAAAACATATTATGTAGTAGATACGTACTTAGTATTGTTAGGTATCCTGGGTATTTCACATGACGATCTTGGCCGGTTTGCGGGGTTCATTGGCGCTAACACATCTAAGTGGATGTCACCTGAAATAAATAGAAAAAATATTCAGTTATTGTTCCGAAATTATTGATTTAGGTCTAGGAATCTATATATAAGAGAAGTCCTGACTGATTGACTGACTCATTAACGCCCAGCCCAAGCCCTTGGACCTAGAAAGCTGAAATTTTGCATAGAGGTTTCCTTTATAATTTAGACAAGGAATAAGGAAGGATTTTTGTTCCCGTGGGATATTTTTCGACATCCACGCGGCCGAAGCCGCGCGGGAAATGCTAGTATATAAATAAAAAGAGAAGTCCTGAATGACTCATCAACGCCCAGCCCAAATCCTTGAACCTAGAAAGCTGAAATTTTGCACAAGATTCCCATTATAATGTAGAAAGTTGAAGCTAGAACCCTTCCTGGGTTCTAGACTAACTGACCAACTCTTTGACAATTCAAAAGCAATTGGTTTAATTGAAATAAATGCTTTGAGTTTGAGTTTTCCCGGTAGTACGTACTACCGGGAAAACACAAACTCAAAGCATTTATTTCAATTAAACCAATTGTAATTGTAATTGCAATTGCAATTGGATGTCATGACATCCACGGGGGCGTAGCCGCAGGCAAAAGCTAGTAGAAAATATTTGTTTGGGTGGCGTAGAGGTAGTGTTTGGGTAGTCAATTACTAACTTAACAAACTATACATAGACAATGCATACTTTGCTAAATTACAATTTGCGTTGCATAGATTTGAACTGGTGTGTAGGTATATGTGGGATTGGTTTGTGTGTGTGATGATTAGTTTGTTATGATTGAAGTGTCAGTCCGCCATAACAGGGAACGGGGGGAGGGGTTGTTTCAAGGAAGCACGACCAAAACCAACATTAATATGTCATGGGTCTTTTGCCTGAATTAAGTGCCTGTCTATTATATTAAAACTTCTGGGGTCGTAGCTCACCTCTCCGGTGGTGGTTCTGGTGCGGGTGTAGATGCGGGTGCGCGTGCGAGTGCATGCTGCGGTGTGGCGACAGCGGCTGCGCCACCGCCTGCTGCTCCACGCCACACGACTGGTGGAGCGCCGAGTCCGAGTTCGTACGCCGCCAGTTACTGTCCGGCGGCGGGCTGCACACAAAACATACTTAGTGCCTTTTCACACGTCCCGGTGGCCGGGTACCCGGCGATTAAATGTATGGCCATGCCGGACAGATTAAGCCAGTACGTGTGAAAGATAACGTACATCTCCATACATTTAGCTGCCGGGAACCCGGCACCGGCTACCCGGCAACCGGGACGTATGAAAAGGCAGTTACAGTCCGGCCGTTGAGAGAATGCGTTCCTGACACCTGTCAGTCGGACAATTTCTAGTTGTAATAAGGATCAAATTCGTAAAACACATATTCGTTAGTATGAAACTGACAGGTTCGAAAAGACGATTTTTTATCGTGCACTTGATTTTCCCAGCGCGTCAAAAAAATACTCTGTTGGATTTTCAACTTTCGACGCTAAGCAGTGCGTTGAATGTACAGTGCGCGATAAAAAAATTGCCGCGTTAAGGGGATTATTTTTTTTTTTTTTAATTCCTATAAAACCAAATGTATGTGGTTAAATCATTTGTATTTCCCATAATGTGTTATTTGACTATATTGTCTACTGCTGTACTAAAACCGAAAAATTATTAAGTCTTGAAATTTTTACGATAAAAAAAAATCCAAAGTAAAGTCTACTTTCCGTTTCATACATATAAGTAAACAGTACCTTCTTGTGCAGTAAAATTTCCTTTAAATCGAAGGTATTTAAATATGTTAAGAACTTACTAAGCAAAAAATATTTTGTCATAAATCTACATTAAACGAAGCGCGTTTAGTTCCGGTGCGCGTGAGTCTTCTATCTCGCGCGTTAAACTAGACAGCCATAACGCCATTTCACATACACACCGAGCCAAATCACGCTTCGATGTATCCTCTTAATAAGTCAGTGAGTATGAAGACTTCTCTCCATATAAAACAGCTCGATGTTGACTGATCGTAAAAGTAGTTAAAACTTGATGATAGTAGGTAACTTGAACTAAATTCGCCACCTATTTCCAAAAGCGAAATACGTTTTTCAGATATGAAAGTTAAGGAAATTACTGTTGCATGAATCATTATTTTCCTCCCGAGTAGCTGCACTGAAGATTTTCCCAGCGGCAGCGTTAGTGTGGATTGTCCTTAAGAATAACTGCAGGCTATAGTGCAGTATTCTATTCGTAGACTTAGCTACACAATAAACTTTTTTACTTTAACCAGTTAACTAACATTTACTAGTAAAATTCTAAATTATACTGATATTCCCAGGACACATGCCTATCACTAACCATACCTAATCTCAGAACATCTACATGCTTATCATTTTTCACATATTATTATTATTAGTTATTTTACTGTATTTGCAAACCTGCGTAACAAGTTTCCTTACACAGTTGGATATTACGCATTTTAATTGAATTGAAATTTCCAGAAGTGACGTAATATTTAATACATCGTAGACTTAATTCTCAAGAGATAAGCAGGAAAACAGTTATATTACTAAGGTAGGTACCATCGCGGGCATTTGCTATGAACCACTTTTGTACCTTATTAACATAGTAATAAGATCGAAAAGTGGTTCACCGCAACGCTAACGTCCGTGATGGTACACTACGGCCCATTTATCTTGGCAGGTCCGAACATAGGCACTAAGAAGATTCGCGCATGTTCTCTCACTCACACTCGCCTCAGGTCACCATTTGGTTCCTAAAAAATCTTACTGCGCAGCCTTCTGCGCGAAGTTGTGACCTGCCAAGATAAATCGGCCGTACTGTACCTACCTACTTGGTTAGTATGTTAGTAAACAATTGACTACTAGTCTCACGGCATGTTTTATTCATGATTTCGATAATTTATGTATCATTATGTTATGTTAGTACACAATGCAGGTTGGTCCTTTAAAAAATGTGAATGCAGTCGTAAATCACGCAGACAGAAAACTCATCATAAAATCGAGATCATGATAAGCTTGGTCGACTGAATAAATTAAATTCATACAAGTTCTATAATTTATACGCAAATCTGAAAAGCGCTTCGTAGAAAGGCGAAACCTGACTCGTTTTTTGCTAGTTTTCGAGGTAACACTGTTGTACTAAAAATATACACTGCGTTATGTGATCTGAAAACGGATATAATCGATAATTTTGTGTTTTTTAAATTCCTATAAAACCAAATGTATATCGTTTAATCAATTGGATTTTCTATATGTGTTATTTGTCTACTAAATTGGCTGTACTAAAACCGAAACATGATTACCTACTTAAATTTTTTTCAATTGAAAAAAATTCCAAAGTAGCACCGTCTATTTTCTGTTTTATACGACTACTAAGCGAGCCGGCCCTGCAGTGCGATTCTGTAACCATCTCACCGTAAAAACTTAGGTGAAGTGAGCGTAGAGTGAGCTGTCAATAGTGTCAATTCCTAGCAAAAACAAACTCACTTCACCTAAGTTTTCACGGTGAGATTTTTACAGAATCGACCGGCTGCTTCGCAAGGCTTTTAGGACTTGACAAAACATGAAGGTTTCAATATCTACATATATAAAAGAAGAAACTGACTGACATATCCACGCACAGCCCAAACCGCTGGGTCTAGAGATTCCAAATTTGGCACGTAGGTTCCTTATGAGGTCTAGGGGTGCACTAAGAAAGGAGTTTTCAAAATTCACCCTCTAAGTGGGTGAAACGGGGGTCCAAAGTTTGTATAAAAAATCTTATTCCTTGAGTTAATAGACTTAGCACGAATATTTATTTAAGTAAATTAAAGTTTTTCATTTTTGGTTTTCCTAAACTACCCCCTAAAGAGGGATGGGGAGGTGTCAAAGTTTGTATAGAGTAATTTTAACGCGCGGACCGATTAACTCAAAATTCAGTATTTATACTTGAGACCAAAAATTAAGAATAACGTGTATCAGGTTTTTCGAAAATCAACCCCAAAGGCGGTGAAGAGGGGTAGTCAATTTTACAGGGCAGGTTTTTCTATGGGGCTTGATTAACTCGCAAATTGGTGTAAATAATCTTTCATTCAAGTTACGGAAATATCCTAGACTGTTTTTTTAAATTCCACCTCTGTGGGGGTGAAATCAGGGAATATAGTTTATTTGAAAAATCTTATTAATTTGGTTAATTAACTTGAAACTTGGCACAAATACTTGCCTAAGCAAGTAATAAAGTTTGTCATTAATCGTTTTTCCCCCAGAGGGAAGGGTAGAGGAGGAGGGGGGAAGGGGTGGGGGTATTGAGGATGGAAAGGGGGAAGTGCAGGGTTCGGTGAGGGGAGAGGGAGGAAAGGGGTGGTGAGGAAGGAGAAGGGGAGGATGATGGAGGGAGGGGGAGAGGGATAGGCGGGTGTAATGAGGGGGATGGAGATGAAGAGGGGGAGTGGGGGATGGGTGGAGTTGGTGAGCGTAGAGGGGGAGGCGAACCAGTGAAGGAGGTATGAGGTGGGGAGGGGAAAGTTAGCGGGAAGGGGATGTGATGAGAGGGTAAGAGGAAGGGGGATGGGGAGGGTGAGAAGGAGAGAAGGGGTGGTGTGGGGGATGAGAGGGGTGATAGGGGTTAGAGGGAGAGGGGAGGGGTGAGAGGGGGTGATTGGGGGGGATACGAGTGCCTTTACACCTTAAAGTTGTTTTTTGTAGAGCACTGATTGAATTGACTGATGAGATTGACTTAAGACTTGACTGATTGATTGGAGAGCGGGGAGAGATGGCGAGGGATAGGAGGGTGTAGTGAATGGGGAGGGTATGGAGAGGGGGGTGAGAGGGAGGGGAAGAGTTAGCGAGGGTTGTGTGGGAGGGGGTGAAAGGGAAGGGGGAGGTTAGCGGGAAAAGGATGTGATGAGGTGAGAGGGAGAGGGGGATGGGGAGTGGGAGTGAGGTGAGAGGGGACGGTGAGGGGAATGATAGGGGAAGATGAGAGGGGTAGGAAATGGAGGGGGGTGAGACGGGGTTTAGAGGAAGAGGGGCAGAGGTGAGAGGGGGAGGTGACGAATACTTTTACACAAAGTTGCTTTTTGTATAGCATTGATTCATTGAAGAAACATAGCCCGACAGAAATTACCGAAAAATAGAAAGCCAGAAACTCGGAACGGCACAAACAACAGGAGTCAATTCCAGTCGTGCGTCGGAGCTGAGACACACACTTTTTTTTGTTTGTTTGAACGCGCTAATCTCCTGACTCTAATAAATATCGGACTCGGACTTTAATAAATATTTTTGCATTTGATAGCCCAATTCTTAAGGAAGGCTGTAGGCATATTTAACGTCACTCTAGAACTCTTAGGTGCCTAGTAAAAGAAAAAAAGTCTGAAAGAACGCTAAGCGAAAAAATAATAGCGTGGGCGGGCAATGCGATGCGACGGGGTGGGTCGAGGGAACAAGAAATTTCACGCGGACGAAGTTGCGGGCAGAAGCTATCTCAATAGTTTTGTTCCTGTGGCATATATTCCGACATCCAAGCGGGCGAAGCCGCGGGCAAAAGCTAGTTATATAGGGTGGCTGCTAATTAGTGACCGATACTTAAACACATGATTATACTCATGATAACAAACAACTTTTACTATGGGACCAAACCTGAAATCGCGAAAAAAAAATCAGCTGCCCTATACATTCATGTTCGCATAACTCGTCAAAATGTAGGGAGCAACTGATTTTTTTTTCGCGATTTCAGGTTTGGTCCCATAGTAAAAGTTGTTTGTTATCATGGGCACAATCACGTGTTTAAGTATCGGTCACTAATTACCAGTCACCCTATATATAAGTTAAATATTAATCTTAATATATAAAACAGAGTCGGGTTTGTTCGAACACTTATAACTCGAGAACGGCTGGACCGATTTTCATGGTTTTTGATTTGTTGTATTTGTCTCCGTCCCGAATAACAGAATAACTATTAAAAATATTGGAAAATTGACGAAAAAAGAAAATATGAAAAATAGTACATTTTGATACAAGTGGAGAATGTTTGTTATTGCATTCGAGGCGGAATTAACACCCAAGTCGTAGGCGAGGTTGTTTTGGAGCCGAGAACTGCAATAACAAATGGCCACGTATATTTTGATATACGTGGCCATTTGTTATTGCAGTTCTCGTCGTCGTGTGAAGTGTTCTCGTCACTTTTGAAGAAATAAAATGACGAAAAATATTTTTGTCATGAATTATTAGGAAACTATGATTTAAATTTTCTTTTTTTTCCGCGCTTTGCTTTCGCCAGGTTGAAGAAGCAAAGGTATACTTAAACAGCCTAATATGAAAAATAGAAAATTCAAATATTTTTGAGTTTAGATTGTCTTCTAAACTCAAAAATATTTGAATTTTCTATTTTATATATAAATGATAATTTATATATAAATGATAATTTGTTCATAAACTTTTTTTATTGTAATAGTCATGGCTTTTGATGATATTCTATTTATAAACATTATTTAAATATTCAAAAAATATTAACGCCGTAAAGACGCATATCTCTCTGCCGAGATTTAAAAAAAACATTCACCTCCGAATAGAGAGGACCGTCTCGCGCCAGTTTCATTTTGGCACTTGGCACCGGCAAGTGCATAAATGAAACTGGCGCGAGACGGTGTGAATAGAGGCATTGAACCAATTTGGACCAAGTATAGGTATAAGTTATCTGTGGCAGTTTTTATTCCCGCCTACGTGTTGGAAAATGATAAATCGTACGCGTGTGAAATGCATTCAATTGTGAACCTAATCGTAGTGCGATATGAACCATTTTTCGAGGAAGTGTATTGAAAATTATTTTCTCATACATGAAATTTGGGCAGAGCAATGTCTGCCTGGAAACTTACATTCTATTTAGAATTCCAAATTCAAATTAATTTTATAATCAGTTGTTAATTTGTTTTCCTGCTGTTCGATTTATTGAAATTTTGACAGGACGACTGGCGGGTCAGATAAGTAGTATTCTAAAATAAAAATCAATTGCCGACATTCATATTCAAAACAATTGTTTTTTTTTTCAAATTAAGTGTTCCAATTAATCTTTTTCATATCTCTAACTTTTTTACTTTAAATTTATTTCGGGTTTTTTTACTTTTGAACAAAAAATCGTAGTTCAATTCTTAAAATATAAATAAAGTTTTCTTACACAATTTAAAATGTTCTCAGCTTGCGCCTTCGGGAACTTCGCGCGTTTACATTAGAATATTTATAACTAAGACAGGACAACGTCTGTCGGGTCAGCTAGTGTATTATAAATATAAACCTTCCGGAATAAATTCTCTAAAGGATAGTGAAAACAGCACCAAAATCCGTTGCGTAGTTTAGAAGAACAACGCGGCCACACACACGAAAAGCGACTTTATTTTATAATAAGTACAGATATAGATACGTAAACAGTTTCATAAGGTGCAGTAAATTTTCGAAGGTATTTAAATATGTTAAGAACTTAAAAAATTGATTTAAGTCTAGGTATAGCCATATGAGTATAGCATTTTGTCATAGATCTACATTTAAACGAAGCGCGTTTAAATTCGTGTCCAATTTAATAACGCGTTCAGAAAACTGTTGGGGTTGCCATGGCGTTGTAGTGCATCAGGGATGTTTGCGGCGGCGCGTGTAATTGTTTTTACACAATAATGCGCAAGCGCGCAGCATCCATGGTAGCTCGAGTCATGGCTGGCCCTAACAGGGTTCTGAAAATGATTGATGACAGAGTGGACTGTCCGTATACTAATGCACTGCGGTCAATTACATGTGCCATCTTTTCGTGTTGTTTACTAACACTTAGTTTTAAGGAACAATGTTACTAACCCTTATATGAGTCTTCGTTCGAAATAAAATTTTTGAATTTGAATTTAAATTCCGGTGCGCGTGAGTCTTCTATCTCGCGCGTCAAACTAGACAGCCCTAACGCCATTTCACTTACACACCGAGCTAAACCACGCTTCGATAATCCTGATCCTTTTAATTCAGTTTTTTACCTACTTATTAAAAGTTATGTTCTCATGGTATAGTATAGTGTGTTGTTTCCTGTACCTATGTTTCTTGACACGTTGCGTTGTTTAAAACAATTATTATTAAATATGAATGAGGTTTCTTAGAACGACATACATACAATGAAACTTGAATTAACATGACATGTAAATGACTCATAAAATATTTTACCTCATGAACTTGGTAATTAATAATTATCAACACGTTCCTATAGTGTTGGAATTAGAATAAATTGTTTGCCCGCAGTTTTCTTGCCAATTGGTATTTTAGATAATAATTCAGCATGACTAGAAAAGTATCGTAAGGAAGTATCTATAGTTAGCGACTGATTTAATTATCGTAACCTCGAGGGCTTTGTACTGCTATGTTAAATAAAGTTGTAAAATAAAGTGATATTTTTTATTGTTGACATTCTCTTCCTCACAATAAAAGAACATAATTATCTAACAGTGCTGGAAATAACAAAGCAAGTTCGATTAGGTACGACGTACGTGATGTAGGTACCTATTTTGGTTTTTTGCCACGAGTGGTTAAAAACGTCTCGAGTGCGAGTGGATTTGTGCAATGTTTTTAGTTCCCCTTAAAACTAGGTGTTCTAATAGTCTCAGGAAAAATGGGGAACAGAACATCGTATTTCGGCAAAATTTGCAAATTGGCGGGAAAACTTCCCGCTTAGTGAACTGGTTGTAAGTTTCATGATCAGAATGCTTCATTAAAATTTTCTTGACATTATAAATGATAACAAGGTTACCTCAAGTAGACAGTGCTGCCATAGGGGCTGGTATCGTGCCTGCGGTCGGCGGGGCGGCGGATCGGGCCGACTGACGAGGAGGCGCGGCCGCGCTGCCCCGCCGCTCCCGGGGAGCGCGACGGCGACGTGCCGCCGCTCCGGCCCCCGGCCATAGCATACTGGTTCGTTAGCGGTAATTCTTCCGGCTAGGACAAACAAACAACAACACCATAACAACAAATACACATTTTTCATAGTCTCTAAACTAAAAAAATAGACTACCAGACGAAAAAAGACAGAATTATTTCTGAAGTGGCTGGCATTTCCCGCCCTGCTAAGGCCGTCTTGGTACCGGTTTTGCTGGGCTTCCCATACATTTTCGAAACGCCTCGCGCCATCACTCCGGTTCGGCTACTTTGGCGGGAAATACTAAAACGAATGATGCTGTCTTTTTCTCATATTTTTTCCTGTACACATCACTATTTTGTTAAATGGGTAGATCTAACTGTATTTAGGTAAATGTGTCTTAACAAATTGTACTACATGCAGCTATACTGTCATGCAAAAATATATACAAATAGCACAATCAAGGAATCTTTAGTAACATTAATTAAAAAAACTAATTTTTATGTGTATAAACCTACATGTTTTTGCACATTCCACTGTAGGGGTCAAACAACAATACTAAATATTATCAATCTATTTCATTCTTACAGGGTGATATAGCATGCCAAATAAGTACATTTAATACATTATTTCTCTAAGTGCAGGGATCATTTAATTAAATGTATAAAAATCCACTAAGAATGTTCTAAAATAAATTGAAATATTAACAAGGATGCAACATACCATTTCACTAGAGATTTTTAGTTTTTATTGCAATTTCACAATTAAAAAAATATAGAAACTAAAGTTTTCTATAAAACCATATTCTTAAGGCTCAGAATGCAGGAAAAGCAAAAAAAAAATAATCATTTGCTTTATATAATAGTTAAAACAAGAACAGCACACTGTAATTAACTATAACACATTCATAGTTAAACCTGTTTATAATGTGTGAGTGAACAGATGACGGAGTTAACTTTGGTGAACAAGAAAAATTATTAGAACACATGTTATAATGTAAATATGAGTTCGACACAGTTTTCTGTTAACAATAATTACTACATGCTATGTTTATTATTCCAGGCATATGATTCTATTTAGCAATATTCAAATAAGTTTTTACAAGGTGACAGGGCAATTAGCGCCCTTATAGTTAAAGAAATTGTTTTTTTTGTAGCTCTTAATATTTTTCAATATGGCATACAAAAACAAAAACAGCATGGAAAATAAAGAGAATACACAATGAATGTAACTTGTAGAAAGAATATAAAATCATTTCAGCCAGCTACAACTGCACCACTACCGAACATAAACAGGTATAGCAAATTCTACCATAAATCACGTCCATTCAGATCTTGCAGGTAATTACCCGAGTAAGTTTTAAAAACATTTAGAAAGTAATTCATTGGTTGGTTAAATATAAATAGAATGGCAACGGAATTCCCTGTTTTTACTACCTGCAAAATCATAAGCTGGTAGATTTACGCTATGAGGGATTTTAGTGATCAGATTCCAAAACAAAGGAACCTTAATTGTTTCCAGCTCATTGACGGTAGCTTGTGGTGCAGCCACATTTGGCAGGGAGCCACTGCGGAACGTGCCCAAGCTTTGCTGTGCAGGCCGAAGTGTCGAATCAACATTATCACTAGGCTCGGGGGGCGGTTTGTCTCTGGCTACTTTACTTGAATTAACCTGTAATCATGATGCCTGAACATCTCTTGACTGTACTCTCACTATTGACATTATTATTCTTGATAAAAAAAGATGATAAATTGCATTTCTTCAGATTGAATTGGAATTATAACTACACATGAACCCTGTTATTATCAAAATCATTGTTACTATGTCTAGATTCGAAGTATGTCTGAATCTAGATGTATGATACTATTATATTCACTGACAAGTAACTATTGTTATCAGTTATGATTGAGGAACAAGACTTTAGATTTCCTTCGTTTCATTAGGAGATGTAACACTCATAATATCCTAACTAGCTATTGTGTAGGATACCAAATAGACTTACAATTCATTTTGACAATGACAATTATTGTAACTATACACACAGAACTGAATGGTATTTTGCTAATGAAAAAATATGTTCACTTTGTTATTTGGGCGCAATAAGTATATTGTAATGGATTATTGTTTACGTCGGCGGGCACATTTGACGGCCAGGAAGCGACTGCCTGAGTAAATAGGCGACATACCCTTTGGGTTGCGTCGGAAACTTCGCGCATAATCTGTTCAAAAGCAGCTGTTTCCTCCGCCTGTTTTTGATGATGGAGGGCAATTTTTTCACTAAATTTTCTTGGATTCGCCATGATGGCCAGTAAACATTTATTTTCTCGTTTTTACATCACAATTTTTAGCGTTCAAAGATCCAAAACGCGCTTGACTGTCAGTCAGCCACAGATATGTGTTGCCATTTTGAAAAAAACATAGTCACAGCACAATGACGTGCTTGTGTTTTCTTTAGTCGATTGATGTCTAACCGATCAATCTGATTTCTGATCAATTGTTAATCTGACTAAGCTAAATCCACACATAGGGACGTTGTATGAATATTTTGCGTCAACCGATCAATAAATCTGACGTCAATCAAACCAAAATCACGGTTTTGCCAATATGATCCTCTAATCAAGGGCCAATTCAGGCCGAGTCATCATCACGTCAGTGGTCTAGGCTGGGCCCATGGAATTAGTATGTACTACTCACGTCCTTGTCTCACCCATAAAAACTATCTAATCTACCTAAATTATAGAATACTTTGGCAAATAAAATTGGGTTAAAAACTGAAAGCTTGTCATAGGTGGCAGCACTGGGGCCGTACTATGACGTGAAAAAAGTCATGGAACCATTATGGTTTCGTTGTGAAAAAAGAATGGCACCATCCTTTTTTCCTTTTCTCCGTCTTTCTCTCACAGTGGAACCATCGTGGATCCATGATCTTTTTTCTCGTCATAGTACGGCACGGCCCATGTTCCCCGTCCACAAACCGCCATTGTTTTGTCTACTGTGTACTGTTTACATTATTATGCGTTAGCACTAGAAAACATTCTACATTAGATGTTTCGATACTTGTCATGAAACAAATCTCCCAATTTGTTTTGTTGAATTTGCGTTCGCACTCCACAAAACATGAGTAAGTCCTATGACAGATGTCAATTTATTGTTGGCTGCGTTCGCACTGTTGTTTGTCTAGATCAAATTATGAATACTACTTTGTCTGTGAAATTATGTCTCGCAACTTATCTTGATGTTTAGTGTTTTCCAATGGGGAAGAAAACTGTTAAATTAGTTCCGCGTAGATGGCGCTAGGTGTTTGTTACAAACGAACTGTCAAACTCCATAAAAACTTAACAATATTTTGTGTTTTTGTGGCTTTTATCAATTTAATGGGTCCTTGTGTAGCTTTCGGATTTATTGTACGGTGCCGGTGATACGGAACCCTTCGTGTGCGAGGCCGACTCGCACTTGACTGGTTTTTTATTACCTAGATAGTGGAAACCACGATAAGTCGTTAGTCCCAGCTGTCATTCGTGGATCTTTGCCAGTCGTTACGGGTCGTTGGAAGCCCGAAAGTCTTACCAAAGGGCACTACCCAGTCACTGGGTAGTGGAGGAGAGATGGCAGTCGCTCCATGTAAAATACTGGTATTCAGCTGCATATAACAGATAAGACTGAAAGCCGACCCCAACTGAGTTGGGAAAACACGGCACACGTATAGTTAGATAGGTACATACCAGTGAGTAATGCTTGAATAATGGCATCAAATCAAAAATGCTTTCTCTTGCTCATTGACACAATTTCTAAAGTTGCGAGTGGTTCTCGGGCCCACAACTCGGGCTCATTGTATGGGTTGACGAATGTCACATAATGTAAGACGTTTTAGATTCACTTTAATATCCTCCGGTTTACTTCACCGATCTGTGGTGATAAAATAAATTGCATGGAGTTTAATGTATGCCATGAATGGCTGGTTTAAACTGGTTTTGAACCCCAGACGATGGCTACAACCTATAGTTTGTTACAAAAGTGTCTAATGAAAATGTGCACAAATAAATCAGAGAATATAGAGTGCGCGCTAGTGCTAATCACAGCGTGAGGTATGTGAGTGTTGAGACGAGGGAGGGCGCGATTGACAAGACGCACATGAAGTATTTGCGAGGGCAGAAAAATCTCAAGATAACGTGTTATGAACTGTCTTAATTAATGTAATGAGTAATTAAAATAGGTATTATAATTCTCTATTTCTGGCTAAACCAAAATAAACGCATATTTAAAAAAAAAAAAAAAAATATTATTTACGATATAAAGTTGTTTTAAAAGCAAATTAAAATTTCTCAATATGCAAATCAAAATATTATATTCACTAACACCGTTCTCTCCTTCCGATGTTTGCCGACTGGAATTTTCTTGCTACAATGCGCATTACGCTGTGGGCTGACACTCCTGCTGTAGCCTCTGCTACTAATTTAGTAACGTTCATGTTATCTTTGTGTTCCATAATTTCCTTATCACCCTTTTGTCTGAGAAAAAAACTGTCCAATTGTAAATAACTTTTTTCACTTGTCGTGTTATTGGCGGACCCATCTTGGGATATTTTATCTCAAGTGCGTTTGGGACACACTGGCGCGGACATCTGAATCATGTAACCGTCGCGGCGGTTGACGCTTGACGGCAGACTACTGACTTACTGACAATTACAATTGAATTGAATTCATAACGTCATAACGTTTGACGTCATAACTTTAACTGTAAGCCCCCGTACGCACGGGCGTAATAAAATCGCGGCGGGATTTTATAGCGCACTAGATTTTCAAGTCTCGTTGTTGAGCTGAGCGTTGAGAATCCAACTTAACAATAACAGAGTACATTCTAGCGCGTCGAAAGAACACACTGTTGGATTTTGCACTCTCGGCGCTAAGCAGAGCGTTGATAATCCAGTGCGATATAAAATCCCGCCGCGATTTTATTACGCCCCAGTGCGTACGGAGGTTAACCCCCGCCCATGCTTCGCTGGTTAAAGTTATTGTTAAATATCTGTCAATTCTGTCAGATGCGTCAAATGTCATGTCCCTGCTCCGAACTTTATCTTTTACATTTGACATGACGGTGCAACAGCAGGTACTCATTCTATGGTCATTTTAACTTTAACGGAAACTATAACCTACCTCTTGGTGCAACCCACCAAGTTAGCTTGACGTTTGTCTACCTCCCCCGTCTCACCGCTCACTTATCTCAGGCGGTGACTAGCACTTGCACGAGCACTATAGTACGAAAGAAAATAAAGTCGCTCCGTGTGTACCTAGCATAACAATGCGAGGAAGCTTGAAACCGTAGCGTTAAACGAAAGCATAAATAAATATGTTGTACAATAAAGTACAGCAGTAAAGGCTCCTACACACTATTCCGGCGGCCACAGCCAGTGCGCATGTCACCAACTAGCCCGGCGGCATTCCCGAGTGGGTATTTGAGCCGGCGCGGCGCGACGTGGCGGCGGGCTCGCCGTACAAAAGGCGCATACCCGCACCGCACGGCAAAAAACCGCCGGCTGTGCCCCAAGCATAGAGTGTATGAGCTTTGAGAGATGAGAGATGAGAGTGGGAACGGCGGGAGGAGACACCCTTGAAGGACATTTACTCCCTTATTGGTGATGTTATTCAGAATGGTCAGGTGCGGAGACCTCGCAACCGGAGCGTGCTTGTATGACGATGTGTGAACAGTAAAGAAGTATGTAAGGATCGTAGCTATTGACATTCTATAGTTTCTGCGGTTTCTGCCTACCCCGATGGGAATAAGGCGTGAGTTTTATGTACCTACCATGTACCTAATAGTAGAATAGATAATACATACTAATTTCATGCGTGAAACCGAGCAAGACAGGGCACTTCTGATTTGACATTACGCCTGCTGCTGTTTGAAGTTGACATTATTGACAATATTGACATTCGAATTCGAATGTTGACCGACTTTGTGCAGTCAAGTCAATTTGTATAGTATTTTATCAAAGAGAAATGAGTGCGGACGAATACAATAAGCTAGCTATATTATTAATTTAAGCGTTCCTTAGTAAATTAGTTGTGTGGAAGATTAAGTGTTGAGGAAAACCATGGAAGAAAAATATATTTTAACTTTAGACATAGGCACTAGCACTATTCGCTCTTTTATTTATAATTCCAGAGCTGAAACTGTTGGAAAAGCGGTTGATCAGGTATTCGAATTTAGAGAAAATGTCCTAAATATTATTGCTTATTATAAAATTTTCGTAGCAATTGATACGTAATTAGTTTGAGTGTTTGTTGAATTATTTTTTTAAGCCAGCGAGATTCTTAAATTCAAACTCAAATGAAAAACTGATCTTAATTAAATACATTTTATTTTATCATTTAGGTGGTACTACATTATCCGCACCCTGGTTTTGTAGAAATTGATCCAGATGAACTGTGGACCTCTGTAGTCAGTGTGGTACAAAATTCATTGAGAGGTGAGTTTCAACTAAATTAAGTAATTATTTTTAGATACCTACTTTGTGCTTATTTAATTGTAATCCAAATATATTTATAACTTTATGAACAAAAAAAAAAAGCGAAACATCTATTAACTGTAGCAAATAACTATACATATACCCTTGTGCTGAATAGACTGGTGGCTTAAAATTGTGATAAGATAATTTATCAATTAGTTCATTGTAATGGAAATTAAGAACAACAAAAGTGGCAAAACTTGTTGAATAAAATCTATTGTTTACTTATTATAAAATAGATATGTCACTAATCTATTATTCCTCAATGTATTCATAATTTTCAAACAAATTAATAAAATAATGTATACACCAGGAAATGCAGATCTGATCAGAGAGTCCTCAAAATATAATAATTTTCGGTCAGAGCGTCATATTAGTTGCCTGTCAAGATTAACTCAATATGGAGTGAACCCCATTCAGAGACAAAGCAAAAGTTATGGTGCTGAGAGACAACATATAAAATTTTTTTAACTTGGTCCCTTTTTTTTTCGTGGTGATATCCTCATGGATACTCTCTAGAACGGAAGGTTATGTTGGACTCCTACCAACTAAAACCTCACTGTTCTTTTTGCTACCGTAAGTCGGGGGCCCAGGAGATACTTGTACAATGGGCCAAAGTTCTGCATGCTCACCTTAATGACGATAATCGCACAGCATGGCTCACAACTCGGTCACACAATGCATGCGTTTTGACCATTAGGATGCACGAAGTGTATTTTAGTCGTGTTTGTATTAGTATAATGATGTATTAGAAGTGTGACACTTGCACTAAGAGCGTGTTTTGCTCACTTATTTGTGAGACGATTTTTCAATGGGCACGGCCAGCGTGAGCTCTTAATGACTTGTTATTTTATTATTGACAAGAGGTAATTTTAGTACTCATATCTTCTGTTTGGTTTAGAAAATGTATTATTGGTATTGCTGTATTAGTATCAACTTTCCACAAAAATAGAATAATTTGGAATAAGAAATGTCAACTACAATACTAGCTTTTGCCAGCGGCTTCGCCCGCGTGGATGTCTGAAAATATCCCACGGGAACATACTAACCAGGAATTCCTTCCTTATTCCTTGTCTGCATTATAAAGGGAACCTCTTTGCAAAATTTCAACTGTCTAGATCGAAGGGTTTAGCCTGGACGTTGATGAGTCAGTCAGTCAGTCAGGACTTTTCTTTTTATTTATATAGATATCCACTTTAATAATCCTCTCTCTATCGCGTCTATAAATTTACGATATATAGGAACACTTTCACTGCTTCCCCAATTTTCACCATATTCTATGTGATGCCGCTATACAAATCGCGAACGCACTAGGTGTGTTGACCGGCACTGCATAAAGGTATAAAAATTTTATATTGTGATTTTTTATGTTTAAATCGGCGTGAGAGGGACTTCTTACTTGTGCAGTACTATTGAAAAGTAAATAACTAAATTTCTATGTGATTGTACTTGGGAATACATATGTCAAATGAAACCGACCAAGTGCGTGTCGGATCGGCGCACAATGAAGGGTTCCGTAGTTGAAAAGAATTTATCCCTAAAACAAACTTAACATTGTAATCACAAAAAAAATGTGATAAAATTACAAATTAACAATTTTCGAACTTTTTCCTTTACTTGTGCTGTGAGACCTTGCTTCTTGTCAAATTTCATTATTCTAGGTCAACGGGAAGGAGGTACCTACCCTATAGGTTTTGATTTACTTGCGAGTATCTCACACATGTTTCAAAAAAAGCATCTTTTCATTTAACAATCTTAAAAATTTGATCCCGTGTGAGCGAGAGAGGTGATAAAATGTGACAACCCTCTTAATACTTTTAACAGTTGTTATTTTTTGCTACATGCCCTTTACTCACACAAATGCATATTGTCTCTAATTGGGCGAAACCAGGAAGGGGTGTGGTTTATCACTAGCTGCGCTCCCGCAGGAATATTTTCTTAAATGAGCACGCTTAACTTTTGTCCACTGTACATTCGCCGCACTCAATAACTTTGTCCCTGCCAAATCTATACAATCCAATTAGTCCAAAACAATCACACAGAACTGTGGCAAAAGTATATGACATTATATAAGGTAAGAGGATTGATAATTTTATTATACGAAGCCTCCTTGTTAGTTCTAATTTATTCTGATATGAAACCCACTAGCTTTTGCCCGCAGCTTCGCCTGCGTGGATGTCGGAAAATATCCCACGGGAACAAAAATCCTTCCTTATTCCTTGTCTACATTATAAAGGGAAACTCTGTAAAAAAAAAAAAAAACCTATAAAGCACCTATAAAGGTCCAAGGGTTTGGGCTGGGTGTTAATCGAGTCAGTCAGGCAGTCAGGACTTTTCTTTTTATAATTATATTGATATAGCTTCTGCCCGCGACTTCGTCCGCGTGCAATATCTTGTTCCCCTGAGCCACCTCGTCGCATCGCATTGCCTGCCCGCGCTATTACTTACTTCGTTTGCGCTTAGCATTTGCACTTTTTCTTGTTTGCTCGGCTCCTAAGAGTCCCAGAGTGATGTTAAATATGTCTATAGCCTTCCTTTAAGAATTGGGCTATCAAATGCAAAAAAAAATATTTAAGTCCGACGGGTAGTTCCAGAGATTAGCGCGTTCAAACACACTTTGAAATGCTTGCTTAGATGGTTCTACTCGTAGCATGTCATCCTATATTGTTTCTGATGCATATAATCAGTGTTGCTATTAATTGTACATCCGTAATTGGCTGTAAGATTGGTTTTATCTGATCTATTTAAGTAAAATTGTTAAAGAGCTGTAGATTTTGTAATAAATAAATAAATAAATCAGTGCTATATAAAAAGCAACTTTTAGGTGTAAAGGGACTTGTCCCCCCTCTTACCTCTCCCACTTTCCCTCCCCATCACCCTCCCTCTCACGCCCACACCACATCCTCCCCCTCTCCCTCGTTTCCCCTCTCACTCCCCCTTCACCACTTTCCCCTCCCTTCTACCCTCACCAACTCCTCCCCCCTCTATCCCATCTCCACACCCTTCCCCTTCACTACACCCTCCTATCCCTCTCCCCCTCCCTCCATCATCCTCCCGTCACCCTCCTCACCACCCATCCCCTTTCTCTTCCCCTCAGCACATCCTTCCCTTCCCCCTTTCCTTCCTCACCACCCCCTCCCCTTTTCTTTTTCCCTCCTCACCACCCACTTCCCTTCCCCTCTCCTCTCTACCGTTCCCTCTGGGAGAAAAACTTTATTACTTGCTTAGGCAAGTATTTGTGCCAAATTTCAAGTTAATTAACCGAATTAATAAGATTTTGCATATAAACTATATTCCCTGTTTTCACCCCCACAGGGGTGGAATTTAAAAAAAATCGTTTGGGATATTTCCGTATCTTGACTGAAAGATTATTTACACCAATTTTGGAGTTAATCAAGCTCCGCAGTAAAACCTGCCCTGTAAAATTGTCTACCCTTTTCACCTCGTTAGGGGTAGATTTTCGAAAAATCCTGATACACGTTATTCTTCATTTTTGATCTCAAGTATAAATACTGACTTTCGAGTTAATCGGACCGCGCGTTAAAATTCCTCCATACATACTGACACCCCCCAATCCCTCCTTAGGGGGTAGTTTAGGAAAACTAAAAATGTGAAACTTTATAATTTACTTAGATAAATATTCATGCCAATTTCAATTCTATTAACTCAAGGAATAAGAGTTTTCATACAAACTTTGGACTCCTGTTTTACCCCCTTATCGGGTGATTTTTGAAAAATCCTTTCTTATCCTTTCTTAGGGGTGCACCCCTAGACCTCATAAGGAACCTACGTGCCAAATTTGGAATCTCTAGACCCCGGCGGTTCGGGCTGAGCGTTGATATGTCAGTCAGTCAGTTTCTTCTTTTATATATTTAGATTAGATTTTTTCCAGCCAGAAGATTATTTGTTTACCATGATAACTTAATGGATCATTAAATTTATCTCATAATAGATAATACGGGTTGGTATCCGCAACTCCACGACAATGCGCGTATTTTGCGTATGGTAATCTCATTATAAGTACAGAATATCACAAATGAATATTATGATTTGATTGACAATATTGTGTTACCCAGTAACTGGTTTGTGGAGGTCAGATAGGCAGTCGCTCCATATAAAATATTGGTATTCAGCTGCATCCGGTAAGTAAGACTGGAAGCCAACCCCAATATAGTTGGGAAAAGACTAGGCAGATGATGATGATTGACAAATTCAATTAATTATTAAGTTTTACTTATTAATACATTATTATAAGATTTCTTATGGGCCTAAAAAGCCTTTTAGGCCTATTAAAGGAATCTTAGCTTTCTTAGTTTATCAATAAATTAATATTAAACTCTTGTACCCAGATGCCAATCTAATAGCTGAACAGATGACAGCCATGGGCATATCCACACAAAGAGGCACATTCATCAACTGGTCCCGCAAAACTGGCAAACCATTCCATAAGTTTATTACATGGAAGGATCTGAGGGCTGATAAACTAGTCAAACAATGGAATGCTTCGTACACATGGAAGGTACATTTTAGGCAAATATCCATCAGAGTTTATAACTTAATAACCGTAGTTTTAAACTTAATGACTTATTCATGTTTTTTTTTTTCAGTTATTCAAAGCAAGTGCCTACATTCTGTATGTTATTTTAAGGAGCAAAAGATTCAAAGCAGGAAGTGTATTTAAATTTATGAATACTCAGGTGAGTTATAAAAAAATATTAATTAAAATATTACATGTTTACTTCCTTAATCAATTAAAATAGCAATCGCATTCATCTATACTAATAATAAAGCTGAAGAGTTTGTTTTTGTTTGTTTGTTTGTTATGTTTAAACGCGCTAATCTCTGGAACTCCTAGTCGGATTTGATAAATTATTTTTGCTTCTGATAGCCTAATTCTTGAGGAAGACTATAGGCTATTTAACATCACGCTACGACCCAAAGGAACCGAACAAAAAGAAAAAAAGTCAGAAAGAAGGTTAAGGGAAAACGAAGTAATTGCGCGGCCGACGCGATGCGACGGGATGGGACGGGGGAACAAGAAATTTCACGCGGACGAAGTCGCGGGCAGAAGCTATCTCAAATTACATAAAAAGAAAAGTTCTGACTGACTGACTGATTCATCAACACCCAGCCCAAACCCTTGGACCTGTAAAGCTGAAGTTTTGCACAGAGGTTCCCTTTATAATGTAGACAAGGAAAAAGGTCGGATTTTTGTTCCCGTGGAATATTTTCCGACATCCACGCGGGCGAAGCCGCGGAAAAAAACTAGTAATAATTTATAATACATGATCCTTCTGGAATAGATTCTCTAAATGATGGTGAAAAAAGCCTCAAAATCTGTTGGGTAGGTACTTTAGAAGAACAACGCGGTCACACAGACACACGGAAAGCGATTTTATGTTTAAACAAAATATAAGGGTAATATATACATTTTTATTTTGTTCTTAAGAAGGCAATTATAGTTCTTCCAACATCACTTCTTACACAGTTCTTCATCACTTCTTCTTCTCTTCTTTTTGTAGTGTGGAATGTCTGGTAACCTTTCGTATAAGAGTCAAAACAATAATTAGTTATAAGTGTCATCTTCGAATACAAAGGTACTTCGTTTTATTTATTATCATTATAATAATTAGGGTTCGGTACCCGAAGGGTTCTAAACGGAACTCTTTTACTAAGCCTCCGCTGTCCATCCGTCCGTCTGTCTGTCAAGTGGCTTTATCTCGTGAACCGTAACAGGTAACCCTCCCCCTTCACTACACCCTCCTATTCCTCTCCTCCCCTCCATCATCACCCCCCTTTCCCTCCTCACTACCCCTCCCCTCCATTTCATCCTCACTACACCCTCCCCTTCCCCTTTTCCTCCTCTTCCCACTTTTCGTCCTCACCATCCCCTCCCTCTACCCTTCCCTCTGGGGGAAAAACTATTAATGACAAACTTTATTACTTGCTCGGGCAAGTATTTGTGCCAAGTTTCAAGTTAATTAACCAAATGAATAAGATTTTTCATTTGAACTATATTCCCTGTCTTCAACCCCAACAGGGATGGAATTAAAAAAAAATCGTTTGGGATATTTCCGTAACTTGACTGAAAGATTATTTACACCAATTTTCGAGTTAATCAAGGCCTGCAGTAAAACCTGTCCTGTGAAATTGACTACCCCTTGTCACCCCCTTAGGGGTAAATTTTCGAAACATTATTCTTCATTTTTGGTCTTAAGTATAAATACTGAGTTTCGAGTTAATCAGACCGCACGTTAAAATTCCTTTATACAAACGTTGACACCCCCCAATCCCTCCTTAGGGGGTAGTTTAGGAAAACTAAAAATGACAAACTTTATAATTTACTTAGATGAAAATATTCATGCCCAAAGATTTAAATCGCTAGATTAACACTCACCGTACTTAGTCACGCAAAAAGTGCCCATACCGAGAAGAGTGTGCTCACACATTTACTATACAGCGTTTCCATGGCAATCAAGTCAAGTCACTGCGTCATTTGTGTGTCAGACGTGTCAAACAGAAACAGATAAGTACGCGACTATCTCTTGATGCGGTAGGGCGAATCTAACGATTTAAATCTTTGCAACTGCCATAATTTTCATGACAGCCGTTACTGCGGCCGTTAAGTGCGGTGACCGCTCTTGTAGGAAATCGTAGCTTTAGCTAAGCCCTCGTCCAGTCCTGTAACGTCAAAAATAAACTCTTGACACGCTCACTCAAAATAAATAACATAACATGTCTTGTCTTATTCTACGCCATTAATTATCGCAGTTGTATGAGTAGGTTCTGTTCTAAAATTAGATACATTCTGGCTGGAAGCGTGCCGCTACATTGTTGATATTGCATTCTTTCATTTATATTAGGTCTTTACCTATGAAATTGCCGTTCTGCAGTACTGGCCATTTCAAATCAAAATAATTTTTATTTGGCTAAGAATTCTAATTTCAAATTAATTTTATTTTAAAAACATGGATTTTTTTTTCCAAAAGTAGTCATTTGTTTATTGATTAGTGTTACATTTTCATCGCATTTCAATCTTTTTCGTCATAATGGATACGTTAAAAATTCGAGTAATTATGGAATATGAGTACCGTCGTGGCAGCAACGCGGCACAAGCGGCACGCAACATCAACGACGTTTACGGAGCTAACACTACAAACCAACGCACCACTTGTTATTGGTTTGCTCGCTTCCGTTCTGGAAATTTCGACCTGAAAAATGAACCTCGCGGTCGTCCGAAGACTTTGGTCGACAATGACGAATTAAAGGCGATTGTGGAAGCTGATGATACACAATCTACGGCTGAATTAGCAGCAGCTTTCGACGTTAGCGTCAAAATAATATTGGTCCATTTGCGTCAAATTGGCAAGGTAAAAAAGCTTGACAAATGGGTGCCCCACGAACTCAATGATCGCCAGCGCGAAGTACGCGTCGAGACGTGCCTTGCACTGCTCAACAGACACACAAATGAAGGAATTTTGAACCGCTTTGTTACCTGCGATGAAAAATGGATTCTGTTTGATAACCGCAAGCGCTCAGCAAGTTGGTTGGATCCTGGTTCAGCACCTAAACAATGCCCTAAACGAAAACTTACCCCTAGAAAAGTGATGGTCACTGTTTGGTGGTCTAGCGCCGGTGTGATTCATCACAGCTTCTTACCAAACGGGGTGAGCATTACTTCAGATGTGTACTGTGAAGAACTGAACACAATGATGGAGAAGCTGGCACATCTCCAACCAGCATTGGTCAATCGCTCGTCTCCGCTGCTCCTGCACGACAACGCGCGACCTCATACTGGACAGCAGACGGTCTCCAAGTTGCAAGAACTGGGGTTGGAAGCTCTCCGTCATCCGCCCTACTCACCAGACCTTGCGCCTACAGACTACTACTTTTTCCAGAATTTGGATAACTTCTTGGCGGGAAAAAAATTCAATACCCGAGAGGCAGTACAAAATGCCTTTGAAGAATTTGTTGCCTCCCGTCCAGCTGATTTCTTTAAGAAGGGCATCAATAAACTGCCACTGCATTGGCAAAGATGCATTGATTGCATGGGTGATTACTTCGATTAATACAAATAAAAAATGCATGAAAAAAATTCGTTTAAATTTTTTCATACAAAACGGCAATTTCATAGGTAAAGACCTATTATTGTAACTGAAGACAATACTGGATCGTATATTAATCACGAAGTGAATATATATTTTCTTCGTGATCTTTATTTAGGTATACAGGGTGAATCAAAAAGGTGTGGTCAAATTTAAGGGTACAGGAGACCATCAAAATGAACAACTTTCTCCATGACACCAACATCGTGAACGCGAAAAAAATATCAACAGTCCCATATAAAACTTCAATACCTAGTCGACACAAATGTATGGGACTGCTGATTATTATTTCGCGATTACGATGTTGGAAAAAGTTGTTCAAACGGATGGTCACCACACCCATAAAGACCGCACCTTTCTGGTACAACCTGTCATAGTATATTACTAGCTTTTGCCCGCGGCTTCGCCCGCGTAGATGTCGGTAAATATTCCACAGGAACGTACTACCGGGAAATCCTTCCTTATTCCTTGTCTACATTATAAAGGTTCTGAGCTAAATTTCAGGTTTCTAGGTTCATGGGTTTGGGCTGGGCGTTGATGAGTCTGTCAGTCAGTCAAGACTTCGCTTTTTATTTATATGGATATATAGAAGGTTGAAGATAACAGTCTTTTGGCTTTGCCCTAGTCGGATACAAACAAAATCGCTTTTCGGGTCTGTCTGTCTGATCGCTTAGTACTTCTAAGCTAGCCTAACAATGGATTTTGATGTGGTTTTCACCATCATTTAGAGATTTTATTCTGGAAGGTTTATGTGCGTAACTATAATACAGTAAATATTAGATTTCTCTATTAAATGTATTTACTTTAATAGAGAAATCTCGATGTTTTGTCTAATCGTAAAAACCGTGCGAAGCAGGAGGTCTACTACCTAAGCTCGAAATCCGTAGTTGCGGTAGCAATGACGGTCGATTCCTACTCCGTATCACCTACGGACATAAGATTAGTTTGGGGTTTCGGATTTGACAGTTGTTCCTACCGATGTGTTTTTGTCCGACAGAAAAAGTTATTTATCGGTTGTAGGATACACTCCGAAGTTTCGAATTACTTTCAGACGGGCCCGTATCTTCCTTGACAGACGTAGGGCGTAGGCCTCTTGGGGCGGGTCGCTAGTTAATAATTAATAATACCTATATGGATGTCCTTCGCCCTGGTGCGGGCCGAGGGGTTTGCCCTGACTAAAATCATACGGTGTTCTTCAACTATCTTTGGCCGGGGTGCTGGAAGACTTGCGTAGTTCGTCTCATTCCCCCGGCAAGGTATTGGCACGCATGACTTACTAGCAGTTCGTGCCCGGCGTCGCTCGGGTGAATTTCAGGTCTCTATCCCAAGTGGTTCAGGCTGTGTTTTGTCTGTTTCTATACAAAAATACCATCCAAACTTCCGATTTCTCCGCTCAATTTTCCAAAAAAAAAACTGTCATACAAGCCAAATGTTATGTTCAACCGTTCTGAAGCGATGCGCTTACATACATTCGCCAATTGATTTTTATTTATATTCGTAGATAACATAGGTAGGTACTAGAGTCTAGTTAAACCATTTCAGATGGTTTTCTAAAAACAGGCAAACACCCTGTTGTACAAAATACCTAAGGTAAATCATTAGATTTACCTTAGGTATTTTGTACAACAAGAACAAATAAATAAGTATTGTTAATTTGTATGATAAGTAATTATACTTTTCATACAAATTAACAATACTTATTTATTTGTTCTTTTTGCAGTAGGTATATAAATACAATTGTACGCTGTAACCTTATCCTTTGTTCGAAAATGCTTTGCATAGAATTTCAAGTAGGCACCTATTGCATAACATGACTTGGTACCTGCCTACAATTTAGTCATAAGTTCATACTTTGATCAAAATGTCGTATGTATAATTTAAACAAGCAATTTCGTGCTTTAAGACGAAGATATATGCCAATGGCCATGAGTAGTTAGCTTGCGTGTTCTGTGCTGAGCCACGCAACTCGTCGTACGTCCACCCAGTAAATAGGACTCGCCCATTATGGAGCGCTATCCCAAATTAGACGTATTATTAATTTATTATAAGTACATAAAATAAAAGATATTATATTAAAACACGCGTATTAAAATATAAATAATTAAATTACCTTTAAAATGGTGAAGGTTTCATAAAAATACGATTGATAGTTTTTGCGCGATTCTCAGTTTTTATCAGGAAATCAAACGTAGGCATTGGAGCTTTGACCTTTTCACTACGAGACTCGCTCCCGGAAGCCGGCGGCGGCGCTCTAAAAGCCGATGGCGCTAAAGACGATATAGGATGGTCTCATCAAATCTATATTAAGATTCGAATAAAAATCAGAATAATATTACTTCTTTCCACTTAAATCTTGCCTAATATTTTTTCCAGGATGTGTAGATTCGGCTGAACTTACTATAAAATTATTTTACGCAGTAGATTTGATTTTTATTTCTATTAGAAGCATAGCTTTTATGAGGGGCAATTTCTGTATTTACCATGCCATTATTCTAAGATGCCAAGCTAGCAAATGTTTGACAAAAGGGCATAGGTAACTATGCCGTAAACGTTAGAAATAAAAAGAAAAAAATACGGGATATTTGGAGAGATATTTCCGATGCGGGAATAGAACATGCGTCCTACTTTATTATGTTCCAATATTACTTTTTTGTCGCTGAGCCATTCAGGCATAGTATCTAATAGCTATTTTTAAGGGGGAAGCGCCAGGACAGCCCGCGAAATTCAAATTTTCTTACGTTTTTTGCAATTTGTAAGTCAGTCTTAGGTTGTATGTTGATTAAAGTATGATTCGCTACCGTAACAAATATGTATTTACAGAATTATAATCATAAAATCAGTAATACAACTCCTTAAGTTAGTACAATCCTCAAATGTCAAGATTTTATGAAATAGTCATTCAACAGGATTACCTGGTTTTAAAGAGTTGTATTGATGACTTTAATAATTATAATTCTGTAAATACCTACATACTTGTTACGGTCGCGAATCAAATTTCGATCAACATAAAACCTAATACTGACTTGCAAGTTGCAAAAAACGTAAGAAATTTTGAATTTCGCGGGCTACCCTGGCGCTTTCGCCTTAACATGGAGTGTTGTTTTCAGACATGCTTGAGATTATATTGGGCGTTCCAAAACGTGCCTGCATTTAAGACGGCCATACAAGATGACGATGCCCTTTTTGGAACCTTGGATACGTGGCTATTATATAGATTGACAGGTAATTGTTATCCTTTTTTTTTTTTTTTTTGTGCATCAAATGACTTCTCCCGCTCTGGGCGGAGTGGGAGGGCGTGTCAGACTTTTACTGACTAAAACCCACCCGTGTTTCTTCAGTTGCCCGTGCCAGGGCCACGGTATCTCTTTCGAACTACCCGCGACCCCGGCGGCATCGGCCCTATTGGACCCCGTCACTGCTGATATATCCTCATACACAGATTTAGTAAATAGAAAAACAAAGGCTAAACTTTTTACTGCGTCGGTGATAAATTTCCGTGATTGTGCCGGCTAATTTGCTTCCCAATTTGTTTTGACTGTCGTAAAACTGACTAAGTAAAAAGTAATTAAAAAATAAATAAATCGACTTCAAAAATAAATTGCTAAAGCTCATAATTATGAAATAACTTTAATTTCGGAAGTCGGTGTCTTGGGATCTGTATTTTAGGTTTTTTTTTGCCACCGACTTCCGATATTAAAGTTGTTTCATAATTTTGAGTTACTTACTTACTTACTTAATTTATTTTTAAAGTCGATTTAATTTTTTAGGGTTCCGTACCTCAAAAGGTAAAAACGGATTACCCTCTAGGATCATTTCGTTATCCGTCTGTTTGTTTGTTAATTTGTAGTTTTTTCACTTATAAAAATAGTTTTTTGCGATTACAAAAATTTTACCGTGACGTACCTATATCAATGTATGAACATGTTTTTCAACTATAATGTTAAGTTTGTTTTTGTAATGCTTTATATAAAATTAAAATAATATTTACTTACGTAAATAATAGCTTATACCTAATTAATTAATAAAAATAACAAAATTATATCGTAACTTAATTAAACTATTCACAAACTAAAAAATGGCGTCGCAAAATTCATCCGCATCGCTATCCACTGGTAATGAACCCATGAGACTGGCGGCATTGCCACGTTGTATGGCAATGCTTGAAAAATGAAAAATTAATTAAATTGCATCTGGTAAAAGTTTGTTTTAGTTATAGATTCTTTTAAACTATACGGGGCCCTTCATTGTGCGTAGTCCGACATGCACTTGGCCGGTTTTTTAGCCCTTTAATTGGCAGAACAATCAAAATAACAAAATTTTATATTTGACACCATGAGTCAATTTCTAGCACTTCATAGGCATGGTAAAAAATAGAAATAAAAATCTGAGTCTTTCAGTTTTCTGAAAATTATATGTGAAGTATACTGGACATTACCAAATACATAGCAATTAACTGGCTGGAATGTATGTGCAATATACTGGACAGTGCCAAGTTTACTAAGATAAATTTAATAATAGGAAAATAAATGAAAAATTGATTAATTTTATTAATTATGTTTATTTTTTATGAAAATTCAAAAAACAGTTTCTTTTTCCTGCGACAAAACATAGTCTTTGGTTACATTTTATACATATAACGTTTGTTTTACCATCCTTACAGTAACGGCATCTCCCATAGCTACACGAATCGGGAAAATTACCTACTTGATCATAGCGTATATCTTCAATCGGTCTTGCTAGCACAGGTTTCTTAATTTTTTTATCTTCTGTTTCCCGCCTTGGTCCCTTTATAGGGAATCATCATCTCATCTATACTAAAATTTTGTTCCTCGTACATCTTCAGGCAGTTTTGCCTAATTTTTTCCACTACGGGCCGAACTTTGAAGTATCTATCACCGTCGTCTAAATTATTATCGACAAAATGTATGTAACGTCTAATTGTTTGGTAACGCTTTAGTGGCATGAGATCGGCAATATTTGTAAATCTAAGCCTGCGGTTCCAATAATCAGTGTAGCTAGGCATATGTACAACTCCCATTAAAATTTGTATGGCAAGAAATGTTAGGAACTCTTCATGAGTAAGTTGTATGGATCTTCCTTTTACCTGAACAGAGTACAGATTTGATTGATCTACTATATCTTTTATAATTTCGGTGAAAAAAAACGATAAAAGAACGAAAGAGGTTGTTGTTCGTCTTCACTCGGCATCAGCGCATATTTTCATCTTCAATTTCAGCCCGATGAAAAAATAATTCCTTCTTCCACTTGTAACTCAGAACAAACTTTTTAGATGTTTTAACTTTTTTTGAAACTACTTTCTTTTTCTGCGCTTTTTTACGTTTTCTAGTGGAACATGTGTCAATGGTCGGGTGGACAGTTTGCATTGAACCAATTGATGGTAAGGAACTTATAGAAGGGATGGCATCGTAATTTGTTTCATTTTGAGACAGAAAAACATTTTATAATATTGGTGTGAGTGGTAAATTAATTGCATTGTTATCTGTAATTTCATCTTCGGAAGATTCTAAAATATTCAGTGCCTCTAAGGCCGAATCTACTGATATCAAGCTGCTTTCATCCGAAGAATCGTGGTTGTTCGAAGTTTTATTGGTAATTTCAAGTTCTTCGGTAAGCGTCACTGGAATCGGAGCATGCATGTTCAGGCGGTATCAAAGCAACTAGCCTATTCGTGCGGGAGCGTATTAATCGCTAAAACAAAAGGAAAAAGCTCATTTGATACATGCAACCCATACAAACCCAAAATACTAATTAGTTGGCATTGTCCAACCCGCTTCCCAAACAAAAACAGTGATAATATTGTGAGCAATTGGCAGTGTGAAGTATACTGGACAACTAGTTTTAAGTGCAAATTACAACGTTATTGAAACAGTTCTGGGTTATTATTTGGTACCATGCAATAAACCGTCACTTTAAAATAATATATAATGCATAGCGAACCCATATAAATAATTCCATATATTAAAAAATATTCAAAAACTTACCTGTGTCGCATTAACCGACCGTTGCTTCGACGCCATTTCAATTTTTCACATATTTTGATGTAGCCAGGCATATAATTTATTTTTCTACCAAATGCTTAACCTTATTGTGGAATTACCAGAATAAAAAAATGTTGGTATAATCAGTATACTCGTTTACAAATTTATTTTTTATTAATGTCCAGCCGGCTACACTCCGTCAATTTAAGGGTTAGAATTAATTTTTATTTCGTAATTTTTAGTTAATAAGTAGTTAATAGTTTTGTTGTAAACATTGCACTAGAATTTGACTAAGGTTTTGAGATGTTTTTCCTTTCATCAGTAAGCCAGGCCGTCACACTTACACGCATTGATCCATATCTTGAACACTACTGAACCGATTTTGATGAAACTTACACTGTTCCCTAAATTGAAGTAAATGTAAGCCAATAAAAATGGTCACAATTCGATTAATAGTTTCCGAGAAATGCGTAGACAAACATACAATACATACACATATAAAATTTTGTATATTTGATTGGAAGCCCTAATAGATTAGGTATCATATGTGAATATATTGCAAATCAAATAATATTACATACAGTACCCGGCGATAAATATTGCACATCGACCTTTGGAAAGAGACAATCGGTAAATTCGGCTTCGTAGAGCGTTATCTCTGTCGCACACTACCTATGTGACGTTTTGTCAGTCGTTGTTCAAGTGCGATAGAGTGCGGTCGCGTGCAGTTCAAAATATATATTTAGAGTTCTTAACACCCCCAAATTTAAATAATTTAAAGTTGTACTATGGCATCTTTAGGAAAAAGAGGGAAACCTTTACGAGGTCAGTCACGCGAAATTATCTACAATGTTTATAAATATTTTGTAATCGAAGATACATCTCACACTAAAGGGAAATCTTGGAGTGATGATAAGAAAAAAGCAGTAAAAAAGCCAATTTCAAAAGGTCAACGTTTGATAATAGTTCATGCGGGAAATGAAAAAGGCTTTGTACCCGGTGCCTTTTTAACCACGCACACTATTGGTGACTATTACAATGAAATGAATAACGATAACTACGAAAAATGGCTGGTTAATCAATTAATCCCAAATATACCCAGTGATTCTGTTCTAGTTATCAACAACGCACCCTATCACAACAAATATGTTGAAAGACCCCCCAACTCAAACACCATTAAACAGGAAATGATCAACTGGTTAATCAGACACGAAATTCCAGTTGATCCAAAATTAACAAAAACCCAGATTTACTCTATTATATGTCAGCACAAGGAGAGGTATACAGAGTTTTCTGTGGACAAAGTACTTGCCGAACATGGGCACACTGTGTTGCGATTGCCACCATATCATCCGGAGTTTAATCCAATTGAAAATATATGGTCTCAACTGAAAGGCTATGTAGCCTCTAAAAATGTGGGTATGAATTTAACTACAGCAAAAACATTATTGACTGAAAAAGTAAACATGATCGGGGCTGAAGAGTGGAAAAAGGTTTGCGATCATGCAATCAAACGTGAGAATGAATATAGAACATTCAACACGATTTAGACAATTACACTGATATACTAGTGATAAATACGGCTGACAGTGACAGTGATATTGACCTCTTTGAGAGCACAGATAGTGAAATGGAAGTAATTGAGAATTAGAATTATTATTATTTTTATTACAATGTCTCATTTTAACAATAGGTATAATGGTGTTTATTATGTACACTACAGCTGTAATTTTCCAAAATAATTAAATACAAATTTTGGGGTCGAAACGCTCGGGACATGGGGCCCGAGTGCGCGTCTACTTTTTAAGGAGATTTCTCGCCGACTGGTAGAGTCTTCACGTGACCAGAGGGCGGGCTCGTTCTTTGGCCAAAGAATTAGCATTGCCATTCAACGTGGCAATGCTGCCAGTCTTCTGGGCACGTTTCCGGATGACATCGATGCGGATGAGTACTTCGACGCCTAAGTGTCCTTTTGTTTTGTATTTATTTGTATAGTTAGTTAGTTAGTCATTTACATTAAATTTATATTATAATTTTGTTTAATGGTGAAAAAATAAAATATAAATTAAATACGTAAACATAATGTGAACATGTTTTTTTTTTATTTTATTTTACCCGAACCTAAAGCCATCACTTAGGTGTATTTTATACAAAGAATAAAAGAATTATCAAAAGAAGCAAATCATAATTGTTTTAACAGCTCCTAATAGATACCGGACTGTTTGTATTTCGTGCGACAGAGATAACGCTCTACGAAGCTGAAATTAGCCGATTGTCTCTTTCCAAAGGTCGATGTGCAATATTTATCGCCGGGGACTGTACATACGTGTTGAAGTGATAACCTCCTTTTTTTGAAGTCGGTTAATAAAGAATGGTAACTTTGAACAAACATAATTAGTAACATCATACTGCTCTCACGAATCTATCTGAGTGATAGTAAAATTATTGTAATGTCCCTCGAACCGACATGCGACAAAGTTGCGAACTTACTTTCGAAAACGTTGCAAAATTACCATTCCACTGTTGCACAGCACTGTAATCGTTGTGATCTACTTTGCAAATGGACTTGCACATGCAATTCATAATGTGTTAATTAATGCCGCATAGCGTAAAACTATCGATTATTCCACACAGGTGGTAAAGTTCACATGACGGACGTGTCATCGGCATCGGCCACTGGTTTCTATGACCCGTTCACCATGCAGTGGGCAGGATGGGCCATGACTATATTGAAGATACCTCGAGCAGCGCTGCCCGAAGTTGTCGATACGGCGGGAGATCACTTCACCAGCACGGTGCCTTCGATATGGGGACATCCGATACGTATTGTTAGTTGTGTGAGTATGTTTGTTGTGTTTATTCAGTTGAAAAGAGAACGTATTTATGTAACCGTTTAGGCAGGAACTCTGGTGCCTCTGAAGCATCAGGGTACTTAAACAGGTAGGTAGTAATCATATTTGATTTTTGTGATTTAGTATTAGTAAGTAATGAATATTATTACGTTTATTAGAGGTCCAGAAGCTCCTCTATATCATATATAAAGGAGCTCGTGGCTAAGTAATAACAGCCGCACGGGTCGATCCATTAGGTTAAGCTACTCTTGCCGGGGTTGTCCGTGGATGGGTGACCATCTTTACATACCAAGACTCCTCCGTGCCTCGGAAAGCACGCTAAGCCGTTGGTCCCGGCTGTCATTCGTGGATCTTTGACAGTCGTTACGGGTCGTCAGAAGCCTGAAAGTCTGACAACCAGTCTTACCAAGGAGTATCGTATTACCCAGTTACTGGGTTGTGGAGGTCAGATAGGTAGTCGCTCCATGTAAAATACTGGTATTCAGCTGCATCCGGTTAGACTGGAAGCCGACCCTAACATAGTTGGGATAAGGCTAGGCAAAAATGTTATTGCGTTTGGGATCCCTAAAAGTGCTTGATCAAGAGTTAAACACAATACATTTCTCGTTTCTTATTTGCTCCGTGTAGATTTATTTATAACGACGAATAAATAATAACAAAGTCCAGTCAGTTTTACTTATCTACATTCTGAATGTATTTATTTGGAATTAATTAATTAATTAATTGAAAATTATCAAGTTAATGGGCTTTTTGTAGTGTTCATGGTCAATGGCCGTAAAAGGTCACTGTTTGAACGTCAACTGTAAATACCCACGATCGCTGCATCAGTTAAAGTAAATTTAATTTAATATTTGCTTGAATTGTAATTAAACAATGGAAAAATAAAAAGATGACATTTCGAGGTAAACGTCTTCTTCGTTTCCTTCTTAAGGCTGCGCTAGTGGAGATTTTTTTGATAAAAATGTTGTGTGGGGTTTTTAATCTACTGTTTGCCATCATACGTCCAAATATAAGCATGCTACCGATTTATCTCGACGTTACCTATGCCTGTACAATTGTACATAAGAAAAATAGTAAAAATAAAAAGTATCTATGTTATATGTTAAAGGGTTTGATTTCCGTACTTAATCCCTCAGGTGGACCATTATGTGTGTAAAAAAAAAGGAATTTGAAAGTTATGGGCCTCGAAAGATCCGTATTTCAACATTAATTTAACGCAAGTTTGGGAGTAAGTAAATAAATAACAGAAGTAGTATAAAATCTCCAAAACAAAATTCCTGCAGGCATAGTTACATTTTTCAAGAGTTCAAATAATATTTTGAACTAGCTGTTGCCCGCGACTTCGTGTATTTTGTATTTTATCATTTTTAATACAAATATCCAGGATGAAAGTAGCCGATGCTTTACTCCAGGTCCCAGGCTACCTATCTGTCGAATTTCATAACGATCGGTTCAGGCGTGAAAAGGTAAACACAGGCAGACTGACAGACAGACAGAGTTACTTTCGCATTTATAATCATCGTGCTTCTCGGTTACTCATAATACTTGAGAGATACAGCATGCGTTTTAGCCACTCCCACGAATAAGTTCGAGCCATCGACTAGCGCAGCCTTATACAAGGTAGCTCAGTCAAACATGGTATGAGGATATATAAAATCACATTGCTGTTCTTGGAATTAAAAATGCTAGGCATTTGTTGCACTTGTTGACTGCCTCGTTGGTCTAGTGGTCGCAAGCGCTACTGATGAGCAAGAGATCCTGGTTTCGATTCCCAAGTGATATTGGGTTTTTTCCTCAGGAATTTCTCACTTTGTGCCTGGTTGATGGCAATAGGCTCGCCCCCTATTACATAAATAACTAAACACTGACGAAATGTGGGTGTAGTATTATAGGTACTATGGACAAAACTTAAGCATGCACACTTAAGAAAATATTCCTGTGAGAGCGCAGCTAGTGACAAACGAACATTGTGCGATCGAGGCGTGAGCCGTGCTATGCGATTATCGCCTTTGAGGTGATCATGCGGAACTTTGGCCCATAGTACACTTCTGCCCAACCCTTCGGAAATTACAGGCGTGATCCTATTTTATTTTAATAGGCATTTGCCAGTTACTCGTAAAGCGTGCAATCTAAATGTAACGAGGCGAGTGCCCTAAAATATAACATTGCCGAAAAAACTATTGTTTTCTTATATCGTATTGGCATTTAATTGGCACTAACAATATTAAGGAGATCCTTGGACATTTAATTATCGCTACTCATGAAGGCTATTCTTAATTAAGGGGGATGCGCTGTGGTAGTCCGCGAAATTATTTTTTTTGGGTTTTATGCAGTTAGCAGGTTACGGACCTGTCAGGTTGTATCTTGATCAAAATATGATACGCGGCAATAAAACATATGTATTTACATAATGTACTGATGATTTATAAGATTAAAATTATGTCAATACATATGTTTTATTGCCGCGTATCATATTTTGATCAAGACACAACCTGACACGGACCTGCGAAATGCTGCGCATCCTCCTTAAAATATACGTTAACCCCCAGATGGCGGACCAAACAGCCTCAATGTGGGGTTCATGTTGCTTCGACATTGGCGACGTGAAACTGACCATGGGTACAGGAACATTCTTCAACATAAACACGGGTAGGGAACCCCATGCCAGTGTCTCGGGCCTCTACCCGATAGTCGGCTGGAGGCTCGGAGAAGAACTGGTGTTCTCAGCCGAAGGCGCGAATAACGACACCGCTTCGATTATCATGTGGGCGCAGAATTTAGGTGATTATTATAACTTTTTTCCTCTATATTTTTATGTTTTTTTCAGTGCCATTAACTATTGTTAACGTAGGTTTGTGGTCTAATATGAAGGCATATATTATGTTGAGTTATGCATTTAAAATTTATAGAGCATAATAAGTTAATAAGCTACTAAAATGAATTCATTTTTTTGTGTTTTTTCCGAGGCCTTTATCTATGTGAAGCATGAAACATGCATTGTGCATGTTGCACATTGTGTATTGCAATGAAGTACTAGTAATGAACAGAATTCATGCATATTTATGCATTGCGTGCGTAAAAAGTCAGTTTCAGAAATTGAGAGAATGGATATTTGTTAAGTAATTTACATTTTCGATGTTACACATATCTTGGCCATAATTTGAGCATTATCGAATCTTAAGTAGTTTTCACAAAAATAATGTAAGAGAATGATGGGGAATCTTAAAAAAAATATGATACCAAACCAGCCTCCCAATTCTTGCGTCCATGTTGTCGTCTTGTTTTTTCAGGCAAAATAGAATCCTATCCATCCTCTCTAATACACATAATCTATTACAAAATCTCTCTTCTATAAATTACACACAAGAACTGTTACACTTATGCAATGAAAGTATGGTTGTTTAAGATTAGTTTTATTTAAGACTAGCTGACCCGTCAGACTCGTCAGAGAATTTTTTTTTTGTTTCTTTTAAACCACCCCAGTAAAGAGGAGAATAAAACAAAAAAATATATTAGAGATAAACGGACAGAAATTGATTTTTATTATGAATATTTTTATATATAAGACTAGCTGTTGCCCGCGGTTTCGCCCGCGTGGATACTTCCCTATTTGTTTCGGATTTTGTTTACAATCTCATGGGTTTTATTTTTTTTGCGCGGAACCCTAATTCTTTTTCTAAAATAAAAGTAGCCTAAATTACTCCTTATAACATCAGTTATCTGCCAGTGAAAGACACTTACACTTACGTACAGACAGACACTTCAATTTTATTTATTTGTATAGAAAACATAAACGGAGCACAACTAGCTTTAATTATTTTAACAGTAACAATAGAAACCTTCACCTGTTTTTAGGACTGTTCGACAACCCGGAGGATACGGCCGACATCGCGACCTCAGTGCCAAACACTGACGGAGTTTACTTCATACCAGCGTTCAGCGGGCTAGGGGTAAATATTTACATATCGTTTGACCGATACCACTGTATCGCGCCTTAGGGATGTGCGCGGCGAGGCGGAAGGCAGTGCAGGCCGCTCATTCGTTAATGCTCACGGCGTCGCGTCCCCCGCGGTACAGCGGTATCGGTCGAACTATAGTAAAATAACCAGCCTGTTCTGCCCACCCGAGCCTGCCCCATTTTATTTTATAGTTTTTTTTTATAAAAAAAAATAACGTAACACTGTTTAGTATTTTAGTTTTGTACAAATACTTTCACCTTGCATTCAAAGTTTTATCGAAATGTCTGTTTTTCGAATTCATGTTTTTCCTGTTACTGCACTTTAGGTTCGGGAGGGCAGTATTATTGTCCCACTGCAGGGCAAGGGCCTCGTGTCATACAGAGAATGCACGAGCATTTATCACCACATTTGCTGAAAGCTGATTGGCGTTTTCAGACTTATATCTATCTATACTACTAATAAAGCTGAAGTTTGTTTTTTGTTTGCTTGAACGCGCTAGTCTCTGGAACTAACAGTCGGATTTGAAAAAATCTTCTTGCATTTGATGAGCCCAATTCTTGAGAAAGACTTGGGCTATTTATCATCACGCTACGATCCTTAGAAGCCGAGCAAAATGAAAAAAAGCCGGAAAAAACGCTAAGCGAAAACGAAGTAATAGCGCGGGCAGGCGATGCATTGCGACGGGGTGGGTCGGGGGTACAAGAAATTTTACTGTTTTAATTTTTTAGTCCAATCAATAGATTTTTTGTGAATAGATTAATTGCGTCATATTTTGCATTTAATTACCAGCGTTGTCTCATCGCGCTTCTCTTTCTTTTCTATGCATACCGACAATGACCGCGCTTTAGCTATTGTCAGCCTCTTAACAGATTGCCTCGTTGGTCTAGTGGTAGCAAGCGCTACTGCTGAGCATGACTTCCTGGGTTCCATTCCCAGGTCGGGCAAAGTGTTATTGGGTATTTCCATCAGGAATTTTGTCAGTAGCAGCCCGGAACCTGGATTTGTGCCCGGCTGATGGCAATAGGCTCACCCCTTATTCTATGAGACTTAAAATAAATGGCGTAATGTGTGCGTACTATTTAGGTATAGGTAAAAACACAAAATTGATCAAAATTGATTTATTTCGCACAGAAATTTATGTTAAGTGGGTTTTAGTTGTATAAAAGCAACGAGTTTTAACAGCCCTGACCTGAAAGTGAGTTACTGTGAAAGTATGCGTCACTTTCACATTACCGGCTATTGGTATAACTGTCACGTGAGGAGCTCATGGCTAAGTAATAACAGCCGCACGGGTCGATCCATCAGGTTAAGCTACGCTTGCTGGGGTTGGTCCGTGGATGGGTGACCATTCTTTACATACCGAGACTCCTCCGTGCCTCGGAAAGCACGTTAAGCCGTTGGTCCCGGCTGTCATTCGTGGATCTTTGACAGTCGTTACGGGTCGTCAGAAGCCCGAAAGTCTGACAACCAGTCTTACCAAGGGATATCGTATTACCCAGTAACTGGGTTGTGGAGGTCAGATAGGCAGTCGCTCCATGTAAAATACTGGTATTCAGCTGCATCCGGTTAGACTGGAAGCCGACCCCAACATAGTTGGGAAAAGGCTAAGCAGATGATGGTATAACTGTCACGTTTTTTTTTTTTAATGCGTATAATAGTTTGGCAAATATGCCTGCCACACCACCATCCGATGGAAAGCGTTTACCGTCGCCTTTAAACTTTTGTAATACCACAGATAAGTAATACAAAGGATTGCCGATGCGTTGCCATCCGTAAGGCACAACAATGCAGAGAATAAATATTTTGACGAACCTTTCCCGAGTAGCTCGACGAATTGTTAATATTATTTGTAATTCCCGTCAATATATTTTGTTGAACGAAATTTTATTTTTAAATTCTTTATTCGGCAGATTTTAGTAGATTTTTTGAAGTATTTTTAGAAATTACTCTGTCGAGTTTATTCTCAATCTAACAGATATTAGTAAATTTTCGTCGAAAAAATTATTAGAAATATGCTCGTGTGATATTAAAATGTGGTAATATAATATTTAAATCAATTATTTAAAATCCGTCTAAAGTACCTACTTAAATCTCAAAACGGAAATATTGACCAGCTTACGAAAGCAAAACAAGTCTCTTGGTATAAGTAGGTAAACATGTTTGCCATCGATTTCGAGTTTATACTTCCTCAATATGGCGTTATCCTTAATCTTTTGTGACTGACCTTGTACTTACCGATTTTTAAGGTGACCTAAGATCGACGTACTTTTATGTGCCATGATGCATGCATGCATTGGCTGTTTTTGGAAATAAAAGATTTTTTTTGTTTTACGAGTAATTTATTTCTTCCGCCTAACCGTTTCCCAACTACTCGTATATTGGGGTCAACTTCCTGTCTAACCGGATGCAGCTAAATACCTGTATTTTACATGGAGCGACTGCATATCTGACCTCCACAACCCAGTTACTGGGTAACACAATACCCCTTGGTAAGACTGGTTTTTACACTTTCGAGCTTCTGATGACCCGTTACAACTGTCAAAGATCTACAAATGACAGCCGGGACCAACGGTTTAACGTGCTTTCCAAGGCCGATACCCCTCGTCTTGGTATGTAGAGATGGTCACCCAATCCATGGACCAACCGCGGCAAGCGTAGCTTAACCTGATAGCCACAAGCTCCTTCTTTTTACTTATAGACAATATATATATTTCAGCCAGTACAGTATATCTTTTGTAAAGACACTTCAATACGCCGCCGATGTTAAATGGTTTTTAAATAAGAATATATCTTCTAACTGGCGATTAGTTAATTAAATATATATATTAAATAGAAATATGTGTATTTTTTATTTGAAACAAACGATACCTAGGCGATCTTATTCCGTTCTGAGGTTTCTTCCAGAAAACTTTGATGTACAGATCAGATAATACCTATAGTATTGCTTCTCACACTTTCATGAATGGCCATTCTCAAGACAAATTCACACAATATTTAAATGAAAAGTTAATTTGTTAGTTATATGATTCTCACATTATAGAACAAAACACGTATGTTTTTATATTGTTGCTGCTACTTGACTAAACCAGTTTTTTTTTACTTCATTGTAATTCGTACAGGTTTAAAATTATAGTACTTGGGTAATGTTAGTATTGCGACTAACTCGGCAGCAATAAAAAAATAATTGCTCGCAGTTCTGACGTCGATTGAACTACCATTACGTAGTTCATTGCCATAAAATGTAAAATAATTCTTATGATTTTCCTGCAATTACGGGGGGTTTAACATAATTATTATGTAAATTGCTATGGATATGGTAGATGAGTACGGTCAGCAACAGAAGTCGGTTAACACTGCTACTTTTTGACATCATCTAAATTAACACAAAATGATTCGATATACTGCTTTTTTTTTCGTTTAACTGTTAAGAGTTAATGTTCTTAAAATTTGAATTAAATATTTCGCTTAATAATTAAGATTAAAAAACTGCAAGTGTTAATCGACTTTTGTTGCTGACTGTACCACGGACCTATAATCTTTCTAACCATTTATTTCAATCACTTTAGCGTCCATGAAGTATTGCATTTTGTCGTCTATGGTTGCCTGTCAATAAATAAGGAACTTCGTAGGCGTGCTTATGTCAAAAGTAATATAAATGGTTAGAAAGTGTATATATTAATTTAGGTGGTAGGTACTTAATGGTTCAGAAAAATAAATTACCTAAAGGTGAGCCGTCGGGCCCACTGAACTATTAAACAGATACTTTCGAAAAGTTTCACTTTACAATTTTGATCTTGTGTTGTTGAAATAATATTGAATACCATCACTATATATCCTAAACTTTTTAGGCAGTGGTGATTTTACAACGCATGTCATGCGACCCGCATGCTCCTTTGAGCATACAATATAATTAAAGAAACAACTGGACTCCATATCATAGAATAAATAATAGTGCTAACGTATTCATATTATCATCGGTATAAACAACAAGAACTCAATCTTAACATGATGATTCGTGTAAACAAACACTACCTTATTACTTATTCGTAGACTACTTCCACGTTATCACCCGGTAAAATAATTTTGAACAGAATTTATATTCATTGTTGTAACATAATAATTATAATATGAAATCATAAATAGGTACACAATCATTTCTTGTCCTCGGGATGTAAAGTAAATAAACTAGTAGTTCTGCGAACAGTAGACCACGCGTAGACCGGTGCACAGTAGCGGCATCTAGTGACCTTATTGTAAAACTAACATATTAATATTGGTTTGCAAGCCTCGTTTTTAGAGAATACTGATAATTATTTTCAGAATTCTCTAGTTTTGTGATGAGAAGGTAGTCCCAGGTGCTCCATCAATCCCTACCTGGTAGTCAAAGCGCCGCTTCCACTGGTAGAAATCTAAAAGTGAGCAATTTACTCCATTTTGAGGTGCTGTTCTGCTCATCACGCCGAAGATCCTCATCAGATCATCACCAAATTTTTATGAGATCAACTTAACGTTACCACCTTTCAAATCAAGAGAGAACCATCTAGATCGGATCTCATAACGCGGAGATATCCAGTAGCCCCCTTTTTGCTCCCTTTTGGAGGAAGTATCCCTCCAATCAAAAATCACCGATGATAGAAAAAATCTATAAATTCGTAAAACCCGTATACCAAGTTTTGACCAGATCGGTTGTAAAATACCACCTGTAGAGGAATAACAACAAACTGACTGACGAATAGCCCCCGTTTTGCCCCTTTCTGGAGGAAGTAACCCTCCAATCAATAATCCCCGACGACAATAAAATTCTATACATTCTTGAAACCTGTATACCAACTTTCGTCCAGATCGGTTGTAAAATACGTCCTTTAAAGGAGTAGCAACAAATTGACAGACAAAAGCAAATTTTGCCAGACTTCAAGCAAAAGAGAATTAAACCACTTGAGAGCTGATAGACCGATTACGTCTAAATACGACGCGTTCGGTCGGAGGTGCGGCGCGGCGCGAGTGGTGGTGCGTTGCGTGATTGCGTCGTACGTGACTCGCTGAGCGCGTATAGACCCCGACTGGCTAACAACTGTAAGTTGCCGCGCGCTGTAAGTACTTATCTCGAGCGGAATGTACCAGTGCAAGAGGCCTTTTTTTTTTTTTTTTTTTGTGGATGGGAAATCATCAAATGACTTCTCCCGCTCTGGGCAGAGCGGGAGGGCGTGTCAGACTTTTACTGACTAAAACCCACCCATGATCCTTCAGTTGCCCGTGCCAGGGCCACGGTATCTCTTTCGAACTACCCGCGACCCCGGCGGCATCGGCCCAATTGACCCCGTCACTGCTGATATCTCTTTGAGGCGCGCGTGGAACACAACGCGCCGTCGACCCGGGCCTGGTCCTTACCGGACGGCGAGCTGCCCATTACTCGTCGTCCGCAAGCCCGCGCCTACGGTGGCCGGGAATCGGCAATCGATTCCCGCCGCCCAGGGCGTCTCCTACGGCGGCTAGGGGCGCGAGGGCGCGGCTGTTGCCTCTCCCTCACGCGTTCCGCTTCCTCCTTCGCGAGCATTACTGCTTCGCAGAAGGAGGTGACGGCTTCCCATGCACTCTCGCTCCGCACCATGGCCTGGACCAAGTTTGGACGCGAGAGATCGCCGCCGCCGATCGCCTCCGTGAGAACACGGCGGCGCTCCGCCCAAGCCGGGCAGATCTCCACCGTGTCCTCCGGGAGTGCAAGAGGCCTGCTAACTGTTTTGAAGTTGTCACGACACACACATTAGTACAGATAGAAAGGGACAGGCGTATTGACGATACCCTAGTGAGTGAAAGGGACTTTTCAAAAAGACATCAACGCGGTTTACAATTTTGTGCCATTTTACGTAAACAACCAGTTCAGTTTGAGCCCAGCAACTATTCATAATATTATTCAATTATAAATATGCTTTACTTACCGATGAAAAGTTACGCCATCTTTTTTATAGCTGGATGTTCTAGATGATTTCCCACACCATTTGATTGAGAAGGAACTCATAATTGTTTTAAAAGGTATCAAAATAACCGCGTATGCAGAGGTCCTATACTGGTCAACATTAAAATAGTCACTTATATTGTCATCTAGTATAAGTGCAATTTCATTTATTTGACGTGAGCTTGCGTCGCCCGTACGAGCAGTCAAGAGGCTGTATAGTGATTGCTTGAAGCAGAGACGCTTTGCTCGCTCGGCCAATAAAACAACATAATATTGTTTACAGCCTCCATATAACGACGGTTCAGCGGCCTCAGGGTTTGTGGGCATGAAGCCGTCGACGACTAAGGCGCATCTAGTGAGGGCTGTGTTGGAATCTCTCGCATTTAGAACGGCGCAACTTTACAGCTGTGTTCTCCACGAGACTAACTACGCGTTTCATACTATCAGGTATTTAGAAAATTCACATATCTAATTTGAAATTAAATTATCCGGAAAAGAACCGACATAGCTTGCGGAGTAAGCAAGCTGAAGTGGCAGTAGACTGGCCATGTTTGTCGAAAGACAAACCTGGCCTGTGGACCAGATGAGTCCTGGAGTGGAGACCACGTATCGGCAAGCGAAGTGTGAGACTCTCCAACTAGATGGACCGACGACCTTAAAAAAGTGACGTGGACAGATTGGATGCGGAAGATGGAGGACAGGGTGTTGTGGCCCAGCCTGGGAGAGGACCATGTCCAGCAGTGGACTGTGATAGGCTTAGTTGATTAATTGACATCTCTAATTTTGTCCGCCTTTCCTCTGCCTAACTGGCTGGGCCCTGACTGGCTGGACTGTGATCAGCGTAATATGTTTTTCAATACTCAATCGATTATTGCATTACGCAATGTGTAGGTACTTAAGAGGCCGTATACGATTTTTTTCCGATTTCGCCGATTTTACAAATAAAATACTGTATTTCTATAAGTTTTATTGCGCAACATGAAAGATCATTTCAATAATGAATGAGCTGTTTTATTTTGCGTGAATATTATAATGCGAGATTTAGATTGTTTTAAAAGATTTGTTGCCAATTTTTTTAGAATTTTTGCATTTTTTTTTCAGGAAAATTATTGGTTTTTGACTGAAGTTCATTTCTGCTGTTTTAATTTTATGAACGAGGGTTCTAAGTAGCCGAAATCAAAAGCAATTCTTTGCCCATTTTCTCTAAAAGGAGAATGCTAAAAACAACCCAACTCCGGGGTAAAAGAGATGTAACTCAATTTATTAATAATAATAAGTAATAAAATAATAGCCGGTTAGGATCGTGATCCTAACTGGCAAACATTATAAAAATTGACAGTGTTATTATTCAGGCGTTGATTTTAAAAAAATAGTTTCATTAATTATTTTAATTACTTTATTCAAAAATATGATGTTATAATAATGCTTGGTGAAAATATATGCAGCCCCAAAAATCATTGCCTCCTAAACAAGTAAAAAAAAACATAAAATGGTAAAATATTGCACCCCGCCTAACTAAAGAACATTATTGTCATGCACGGCCGGAGAACCTTAAGAAGCTGCATCATTTATATTTCTTATGTTGGGCCAAACACGAAGAGGTTTTTAGACATCCTGCAGCTTTCTTAGATAACGTTCTGATTGATCGTCATTAATAGTAAAAAATGTTATAAATACACTGGTTTGATTTCACCTCTATTTCAAAACTTCAAAACTGGTGCCCATGAATCATTAATGCATGACTGATGCATTAAGGTGTTTGCATATCGATATTTCACTATCGATAGTTAAGACAAAACCAATAGTATAGAAAGTCCTCACGTGATTATATTATTAATAGTATAGATGGCGCTGATGGCGATACCACAGTCAGTGTGTTTTTTGAATCACATAGTGATACGAAGCCCGAAACGAAGTGAGATGTCGCGACGCCCCGCAAGGGGCGTGGCGTGCGGTACCGGGGCATTGCCCCCTTTCCGCGGAGGCTATACTGCGGCCCGTAACAACGGGCCTCTCATTTTATTTGCCACTGGCAATGGTATGTTTGGACGTGCTGCATTAACACGCCCATGTTAACAGTAGTCTGTATATGTATTCGTAAGCTCGTCACGACATATGCATACTGCCGCTTTCTTCACCGCGTCCCGGCGGTCAACCCCTACCGGGTGGAACACACACCTACATGCATGAAGTCCAGCAGAGAGCGACCAGCGACAGAGACGCGGACTCGACGTTCCTACGGATGGGATGGATGGCTCCCGCCCGCCCCACTTTCAGAGCTAGCCGAGCCTGGCACGGGTTAGGGAGACCGTGTACTGAGTGTATGGGTGACATTGAACTGTGTGACGTCATCTTACGCGAGTCGCCGCCCGCGCGGCGCCACAGCGTGTGTGTTTCTGCGCCTGTTTAGAGGTGAGTGTCTGTCGTTTGTCACGTGACACGCCTAAATTATCCTAGCACGCATCACGTGACAGCGTATGTAGTATGTGGTGAAAGCATTAGTGTCACAAGTGAGCCGCGTGTAGCCGGGAGCGACTCACTTGGAGGTCAATCCGGTGCGGTGATGGGGTCAACGTCCGCAAGTAAATCGCGGGGTAGGGGCCCTCGCGTCGGGGGGGCGCGCATGCCACGGCGCTATTTGCTTGACATGGGGCCAAGCAGACGCGTTGGCACGCGCGAACATTCCCTTCGCTAGGCGGCCCACAAACTCGTCCAGGCTCTCAATCCCGAGGTCGCGGTGGAGCACGTCGTTCCTCACGACGCGAGGAGCGTCAACTATCGTCCGCAGCGCGAGACTCTGCTGCGCGCGGAGCGATTTCCGGCTCGACTCGCTTGTGATGGCGAACCATGCGTGGGCGACGAAGCCCGAGCTGCACACGAGTTCGGCGAACTACGTAAGCAGCTCGGGCTCTCGTCGGCCGACTGTATGATGTGTGGCGATACTATACGTAGGACTCCCAAATTATCGAATCAATAACACAGTATCGCTATTAACAATAGTATTTTCAATGACTATAAGCATTGTAAAAAATATAAAATAAGCCAAGCTCGCATTTTAGGACGCTGTTACAAATGCGTAGTCAAATCATTACTTTTTTACACAAAAGTATGTTTATTAAATAAAATGCTTTGCTTTCTTAAAATGTTTTTTGGCCAAATTGTTGATAGATGTGCATGGTACGATTCTGAACTATAAATATAATTTAAAAAAAAATACATTTTCTCAATAAATGTACCGAAGTAAAAATTTTCACTTCGGTACATTTATTGAAAAACTGTACCTATCTAAAATTATAATAGGTCTTTACCTATGAAATTGCCGTTTTGTATGAAAAAATTTAAACGAATTTTTTTCATGCATTTTTTATTTGTATTAATCGAAGTAATCACCCATGCAATCAATGCATCTTTGCCAACGCAGTGGCAGTTTATTGATGCCCTTCTTAAATAAATCAGCTGGACGGGAGGCAACAAATTCTTCAAAGGCATTTTGTACTGCCTCTCGGGTATTGAATTTTTTTCCCGCCAAGAAGTTATCCAAATTCTGGAAAAAGTAGTAGTCTGTAGGCGCAAGGTCTGGTGAGTAGGGCGGATGACGGAGAGCTTCCAACCCCAGTTCATGCAACTTGGAGACCGTCTGCTGTGCAGTATGAGGTCGCGCGTTGTCGTGCAGGAGCAGCGGAGACGAGCGATTGACCAATGCTGGTTGGAGATGTGCCAGCTTCTCCATCATTGTGTTCAGTTCTTCACAGTACACATCTGAAGTAATGCTCACCCCGTTTGGTAAGAAGCTGTGATGAATCACACCGGCGCCAGACCACCAAACAGTGACCATCACTTTTCTAGGGGTAAGTTTTCGTTTAGGGCATTGTTTAGGTGCTGAACCAGGATCCAACCAACTTGCTGAGCGCTTGCGGTTATCAAACAGAATCCATTTTTCATCGCAGGTAACAATGCGGTTCAAAATTCCTTCATTTGTGTGTCTGTTGAGCAGTGCAAGGCACGTCTCGACGCGTACTTCGCGCTGGCGATCATTGAGTTCGTGGGGCACCCATTTGTCAACCTTTTTTACCTTGCCAATTTGACGCAAATGGACCAATATTGTTTTGACGCTAACGTCGAAAGCTGCTGCTAATTCAGCCGTAGATTGTGTATCATCAACTTCCACAATCGCCTTTAATTCGTCATTGCCGACCAAAGTCTTCGGACGACCGCGAGGTTCATTTTTCAGGTCGAAATTTCCAGAACGGAAGCGAGCAAACCAATAACAAGTGGTGCGTTGGTTTGTAGTGTTAGCTCCGTAAACGTCGTTGATGTTGTGTGCCGCTTGTGCCGCGTTGCTGCCACGACGGTACTCATATTCCATAATTACTCGAATTTTTAACGTATCCATGATGACGAAAAAGATTGAAATGCGATGAAAATGTAACACTAATCAATAAACAAATGACTACTTTTGGAAAAAAAAATCCATGTTTTTAAAATAAAATTAATTTGAAATTAGAATTCTTAGCCAAACAAAAATTATTTTGATTTGAAATGGCCAGTACTGCAGAGCGGCAATTTCATAGGTAAAGACCTAAGTTCAGAATCGTACCATGCACTTCTATCAACAGTTTGGACAAAAAACATTTTAAGAATGTAAAGCATTTTATTTAATAAACATACTTTTGTGTAAAAAAGTATTGATTTGACTATCCATTTGTAACAGCGTCCTTAACATCATAGTTTTGAATAAAGTAATTAAAAATAATTAATTAAACTATTTTTGTAAATCGACGCCTGAATAAAACTGGCAATTTTTATAAGTTTGCCAGTAAAAGGATCACGATCATAACCGGTTATTATTTTATTACTTATTATTATTTATGGTTATACATCTCTTACCCCGGAGCTGGTTTTTTTTCTATGGAGCTGGAGCTTTCTTCTTTGACTACGTTAAATATTTTTTTACTCAAAATTTTTATATGAAAGTTGTAAAACGTGATGAACATTGTTTATACGACTTTCACAAGAATATTGTAATTGTATTTTTTTCGTACCCTGTAAACATCAAAACGATTCGTAAATATGTGACATTCTAAACCTCGTACAGCAAAAATTCACAAAACAGTCGCCGGTTTTAGGTCGATTAATCAAATTTAAATTATAAAAATAAAAAAAAAGTAGCTCATTCATTAGATCATAATGGAAATGATCAAATTATATTTCATGTTGTGCATTCAAAGTTATAGAAACAGAAATACAGTATTTTAACTGTAAAAAAATTTCGTATAGGGCCTCTTAAGGTGGTAATTCACTCCCTTTCAATTCATATCTTCCGTCGTACAATCAGTCAATTTTTTTCTTTGGTCTTCTTTTCCTTATCCATTCATTAACACTTTTATTGGGTTTAAAGAACTTTATTTCTCATAAGAACTTATTTATAAAAATAACAGTTCGCTTAAAATGAGATATATTATTGCTATTAACATTGGTTACCTCTAGGGTGCTGGAGATATTCTAATTATTAGCTTACTCCGATTTATGTTATTTCAAATGTTGTGATGTATTGCCTTAGTCTGCGTTTGAATGTCTTTACATTGTCACATTTTTTTTTTATTCTTCTTAGTCTCATGCGTTTTGTCCTTTTGTCGACTTTGTCCGTCCCTGGATGTTGTAAAAGGTGTTGTATCGTGTTAATTAAAGTTCTAATGTACAAAAAAACATTGAGCCTATACCTACTTGCTCGGGGAATTTAAACCCAGCTCGCTAATCCGCTGTGTGGAGTAACCAGGATTTATGAAACGGTCAACATCGTATCCTATCAAAAATGTGATGTTCCGGGGCAAACTTACATCCTAGCCATTTCGGCGTGATTGAGCAACGCTTCCAAACATTATGAAATTGTAGTTGTAATGTTTTCCTTTCAGACTAGATGGCGGTGTATCGAACAATGACTTCATCGCTCAGTTGGTGGCAGATCTTACAGGGTTGCGCGTTGAACGGCCTATCCATGTGGAGATGTCGTCACAAGGATGCGCGTATATAGTTGGATATAAAATAGGTAAGATACTTTAACTGGTAGAAATCTTCACTAACGAAAAAGCACGTTCATACTTCAGTGGAATCTCGATAAACTTGATACATGCCCCCTCCATGTGACTTTATTCTTTCGAATTCACACTTTCTATCTCTCTCTCTCTCTCGATAGACACAGAGAGAAAGTGTGAATTTGGTCAAAATGAAAATCCAAAATGGCAGCTGCGAAAATTTACATGGGCGTCGTGTTCCTAGTTTTCGAGGGTGCTAAAGCTGACAGTGAAGTCAAAATGTGAATCGAAGATGGCGGTTGCGAAAATTTTAAATTTTTTAGTCATGGGTGTCGTTTTCATATTTTTGTATGGTGCTATAGTCGATAGTGAGGTCACAATATAAATCCAAGATGGCAGCTGCGATAATTTTAATTTTGTTTTAAATCATACTTGAGAAGGAACTTCGTTCCTGACGGGAGACCGCAAATTTTTTGTTACTTAATGATTTTTTGACCTCATTTTTCTACCTCTCCAACTGGTTGTAATAAAATAAATGTTTCCGTTTCAGGTATATGGAAATCAAAAGAAGAACTAAAGAAACTCAGACAAATCGACTGCGTATTCAATCCTCGACCACAAATAAAGAAAGCATACGAAGTAACATTCGCACGATGGCAGGACGCCGTCAAACGAATGTGCGGCTGGTACAACGGAGAGACGTCGCCACAGGCTTCGATATCAGACTCGAGCAGTAGCACAGTCACGCCACAGAGTAGCTTCAAGGTCGCCGGTGGTAGTAAGAAGAACGGCAGTATATCCAAATAGCGGTGGCTTTTCTGTTTGCTCGCGATGTTCGCCGCGTGCTTGCCTCTCTGCAGGTGATACAGGTGTTGGGAGGACTTCTTCAAGGTTCAGTTGGTGTACTCGTAGGTTCCAGGTGCCGTGATAAAAGGTTTGACATGACTGGCTCAATACCTTGGGAAGCTCATATTTTAATGTATTAGTAAAATAGCCCGTTTGACAAACGGCACGTCCGCATAGACTTGATAAATGTAAAACCACATTGCAAATGAACTTTTTTATAATTACCAATGGTATTAGGGGAGCGTGTACTACTCAATAGTTACGAGAAGTATCATTTAGTGCCTGTTATGACTAGAATAAAGGAGTTACTGTTAAGCTATATCAAAGATTTATTATGTGTTAAGATTGAAATATTAATTAATATATGTATGTAATACGCTTACACCCAGTTTCTGAATTGAGAATTTGAAGTTGAGAACGTCCTAATCTGTACTTAAGTATAACATAAACATTTTTTCGTTTCTGAATTAAGTTTTTTTAAACTCTAATCAAGATTTGAGTAATATAACATCATTTACTCAAATTTGAAAGAAAGCATGCTTAACTCATGCTTAAAGCCGTCAGTTGCGTTTCTGAATTAAGAAAAATGTGTTTGACAATACTCAAAGCATAATCAACGTCAGGTTGAGCAGTTGAAAGTTGACACACCAATTTCGGCTATTCAAACTGTAATCAGCTATATAATAACTAGTGATTTTGATCATAATGAGTGACGACGATACATCCTTGTCGTCTATGGAGATGCCTCAACGTAGACAACCGCACAGAAGAATAGCAGGACATCGGCCTAACTTGTTCATCACGCTAAGCGATGAACAATTTAAGAATCGGTTCCACTTTACGAAGGAGTTGGTTCGGTTTTTTTTTAACAAAATAAAGCCTAAACTGCGGCAGGACTGTATTTCTCCCATATTACAGCTACTAATAGCTCTTAGGTTTTATGCGACTGGTAGCTTTCAAGCAGTTGTGGGGGACACCGTGAATGTGAGCAAGGCGACGGTGTGCCGCGTGGTAGAGAAGGTGACTAGTGCCATAGCATTGTTGAGACGGCAATATGTTCGTATGCCCACTGCGCAGGAGAGACCATCAGTGGCGACACGATTTTTTGACATAGCTGGATTTCCTAGTCATAGGTGCTGTAGACTGCACTCATGTAAAAATAAATTCACCAGGAGGGAGCAGAGCTGAGCTGTATAGGAACAAAAAAGGTTTTTTTCTATAAACGTTCAAGCCATCTGTGATGCCAATTTACAAATAACTAGTGTCATTGCACGTTGGCCAGGCTCCGTACACGACACTACTATTTGGAACGACTCACCACTTGCAGCTGAGTTTGAAGCTGGCAGATTTGGGTCATCCCTTATTCTTGGAGATAGTGGTTACCCATGCCTTAGGTATCTCATGACACCCTTCTTGAACCCTGCCTCTCCATCCCAAGAAGCCTATAACAGATCCCAGATAGCATCACGAAACACAATTGAAAGGTATATTGGTGTTCTTAAAAGAAGATTTCCATGCCTACATGCAGGAATGCAGTTAAAACTTCCAAAGTATTGAAGGTGATTGTGGCGTGTGTTGTTCTTCATAATATAATATGACTGTTCATCTACATCATGGAATATGATGAACATGTACAAGAAGAAAGTGATGAACCATTACCAATCAAGTGTCAAATACACAAAATTTTGCTACCAGAACATCCATAGTACAAAATTATTTCACCCAATAAAAGTTTATATATTACAATTAAAAAAAATGTAGGTATTGTAATATTTTTAATTATTCCTAATTTAATCAGTTACATAAAAATTAAAAAATACAGCTTTGCTCTAAAATACAGCCTTGTAGAATCGGAAGTACACTACTATAGGTATGAGCCCGACACAGTTCTCGAAAATGGAAATATCATATTGTACTGGGATCGATCCATCATCACTGTCATGACTATTGTTGCCAATAAGCCTGATATAGTGGTGTACTCACCGATCATTGTGCCGATAGTCGTATCGATGTATTTCTTGTATTTCTGTTGCCGCTATAACAACAAATACTAAAAAACAGAATAAAATAAATATTTAAGGGGGCTCCCATACAACAAACGTGTTTTTTTTGCCGTTTTTGTAGAAAATGGTAGGTACGGAACTCTCCATGCGCGAGTCCGACTCGCACTTGACCGGTTTTTGATTCTATAGGGAAGCTTCCCAAATGCTCTTCGAACGAACGAGTGTAGTGTCTCAGATCTTCATGTGAGTGGGAGCTACATGGGCATTTGCCATGACTTTTGTCTTATCCATGTTCATTTTAAGACCCACTCTTTCGGAAGCTCTACTGAGCGAGCTCCTCCATAGTCTCAGCCTTGGTACTCGCCATTGATGTTGATGCCTAGCCCTTTCCGTCCAGAACCTTGAAAACATCCTCCAGTGCAATGGTGAACAGTTTCAGAGAGATAACGTCTCCCTGACGTTAGCAAGAGACAAGAGGCTATTGTACTCTTTAGTAATGCACTTCGAGGCTTCCTGTTTCTTGTGGATATAGTATGCCCCTGTCCTTTTGCATTCTATTACACTTTGGTATCTGAAGCAATAATAAATAAACGTAAAATTATATGTTGGTAAACATTAGGTAGGGGCCGGAAGGCTCTGGAGTGGCGACCGCGTACTGGAACACGTAACATTGGAACGCCTCCCACAAGTTGTAGCGATGACCTTGTGGAGGCCGCAGGAATCCGCTGGATGCGGGAAGCACGGAGCCGGTCGAAGTGCTTGGGGAAGGCCTATGTCCAGCAGTGCACGTCTTTCGGCTGATATGATGATGATGATGATGATGAAACATTATACGTTATTATCTCGTTATTACGTACTTACTTAGCTATTATTGAAAGAAGATTTTCTTTCTCCTCTAGAGTATAGTTAGGCGATCTCTTTTTCTTATCTCTATCAATTTTATTTGGTATAGAACAGAATTCCAATAAAACTTGTGTTTATTTACTTTCAGTTTGACATTCACGATTCAGTTCATAGAAATACGTCGAATTGCTAAAATATACATATATATTAAATTGCTAAAATATGCATTAGCAACGCTAATAACATAAATTTGTTGAAATTATGCCGTTATTCAAAATTCACTTACTTTTTAAGTCTGTTTTAAATTTATAAGAATAAAATGAAGTAATATTATGAGTTTTTGAATAGTACCGGTTTTTGAAAGTAAATTAGAACGTGTTAGCTTTGATCAGCAATACTTAAGTAAATGATCAGTTGATTATGGTTTGACGAAATTCGATTTTAACTTGTGAAACGCAAAAAACTTAAGCGCATACTTATGTATTTGAGAATAATCAGTTGAGATTTGCTACTTTTCTCAAATCAGAAACTGGGTGTTAGTCTTGTGCGGGAGCTAAGTCTAGCGTAGTAAAATGTGCAATATTTTTGCTCAAAGGTTGGTGACTGCTGTCAAATGCATGCATGTACTAAAATGGCTGGAAGATAGCATAGTATATAGTTGATTTCCTATTTTAATGTCATTATAATGATCTATTATAGAATTCATTTTGTTTAGAGATGCCAATGTGAACATGGCTTATGCCATGACAGGCCGAGGAAAACTTATATAATTGTCGTTAGAAATAGGACAGATATCTTACGGCGGCTAATTAAGTATTCTGTGTGACAATGGGGAAGAAAACTGCCAAATTAGTTCCGCGTAGATGGCGCTAAGTGTTTGTTACTTTCATTCGGCTTTAGTTACTTTCATTCAGCTGTTAATGGAGTTCCTTGCTGAAAACTTTGCCGCGAGATGGTAGTAAGTTTTTTTTCTTGTCGCCGATTAGTCGCTTTGTCTTCGATATGACTTTGACAAGTGACAAACACACAGCGCTCTCTTGCGGCGAAGCTTCCGGGAAACGAACCCATTGGCAACTGCAAAGCATTGCTAAAATAATATCAACAGTAATAAAAGACAATTAGTAGTGATACAATCCACGATCTCGTGTCATGAGACTTATTAACAAGACATATTTTCTTATATTAACGGCTATTTCAAGGTTATCCATTAATTACCGGGCACTCGGTATAAGGTCAATGTACAGTCAACAAAAGAGATATCTAGGCAGGGTATACTAACATATTTGTATGTGAATTGCTTCATGTTCAATTTCGTGAAAATATACAATTTTGTGTTGGTGTGTTACAATGTAGGAGTATTGCAAAAACAAAGTAATAAATACAGGGTGGAATCTTTTAACCTCACCTGGAGGGAAAGTACTGTAAATACTGAAGATAGCAAATTTTACTCAAAGAAAACATTCCTTTATTTTTTAAAAGAAACAAATCTGCGTTCAAAAATTTTCGAATATTAGCTTGCCATACTCGGGAATCAAACCGGCTAAAAAACATCATCATCATCTCTTTTTATGGTTTTCCTTTCATTTAAAGCCTCATGTTTGTTAGAGAGATTTGATCCTCATGATTGTCCCTTACGATTCATGCCATAAAAGTACAGGATGTTATTTTTTCGGATTTTAGCCGGTTCGATTCTCGAGTGTGGCAAGCGAATTTTCGAAAATCTTTGAATGCAGATTTGTTTCTGTTTAAAAATAAAGGAGTGTTTTCTTTAAGTAAAATATTCTATTTCCAGTGTTTAGAGTAGGTACTTTCCCTACAGGTGAGGTTAGAAAATTCCATCCTGTATAAAATTGAACATGAAGCAATTCACATACAAATATGTTACTCTACCCTGCCTAGATATCTCTTTTGTTGACTGTACGTTTAATATTGATTATAAATGAGATTATATTTATTTGTCGTTATGGTGTTGTATTTTTTATGTGATTGAAGTAGTTAAAGGCTCAATGTAAAACTTGCCGTGTTAAGTTATACCGGATTAATATTTGTGATATCCATCAGCTTATGTATTTACATTGCATGATGCTACACACACAGCTGTATGATAATAAGACAACTATGTAAAGGTGAAACTGTAAAAAAAAACCATCCTGTGTATTAATACAAGGTGATTTTGATTGAAGAACTCGCGAAAAAATTCAGCTGCTCCCTACATTTTGACGAGTTACGCGAACATAGATGTAGGGAACAGCTGATTTTTTTTTCGCGATTTCAGGTTTGGTCCCATAGTAAAAGTTGTTTGTTATCATGAGTATAACCATGTGTTTAAGTATCGGTCACTAATTACCAGTCACCCTATATATAGCTGTAACTCGGAAGTCACAAAAAATGATAAACTAGGACCATCGAAGTAAAATAAATAAACAATAAAATTACTAATAACAATAACAAAACCATGGAATAGGGATGATGACTAAAATTTTTTTTGTTCGTCATTTATATTATTAAAAAATATTGGACACGTATTTTTTTTTTACTTAATCATAAGATTACGTCGATACATTGAGTTAAAATGTGGTATGACGTCACTCCTTGCTAGATTTTATACGTAGTTTTTTATAGTTGTGACATAGAGAGCACCCACTCCCCAACTTTAATGCTTTTTTTTACTTAATCATAAGATTACGTCGATACATTGAGTTAAAATATGGTATGACGTCACTCCTTGCTAGATTTTATACGTAGTTTTTTATAGTTGTGACATAGAGAGCACCCACTCCCCAACTTTAATGCGTTTCATCGAAGTAATTTTTTATTAATATGATAAAGCAAAAAATACGTGTCTAATATTTTTTTATTATGTAGGTAACTGATGGAATAAATAGAATTTCTTTTTTTTTAGCCAGGCATCGTCCCTATTAATATACATATTATGGAAGACAGATTGTTGAATTTGGAATATGTCGCTATCACGAAATGACATTCATTTTATTATTCTTGATTCTAAATACTCAGTTTTTAAAAGGTGTTCGTTATTGTGAGTTTTTGGTAGTTCATACTAGCAGATTATCCGAAACATGGCATCACTATGCCGACTGCTGCCTTAGGGGATGTTCGATAATTACGTGAGGCATTTAGGAGGAGAGGGGGTCTAGCGGAATCTCACCCAATCTCACGTGGGGAGGGGTGGAGCTCGACAAATATCACGTAATTCTTATTTTTCGTAAGAAACAGTGTAAAATTGCGAAAAAACTAGGTAATTATTATAAAAAATAAGTGTAATAAAAATAATTAAGCAAATTATGTAAATAATAAATATACAGAGAAAAACATATTCAAAGTTGTGTTGCTATGTACAGGGAGTATCAAATGTAGTGGTCCAAAGGTAAATGGGGTAAAGAGGAGCAGGCAGCCAGGTGGCTGGCTGACAATTGTTTTTTTTTTTTTTTCTAAATTCTTCTCTAAATTTGGGCTTTGAATGTTTCTCTACAGTTTAATAAATAGTTAGAAAAGACAAGGTGAAATTAAAATTTGAAGCGTTGCAGAGCCACACTATGTAAATAGGAACATAATCTTGTACCTACACTATCAAGACATCTTCTAGCCAGATTTGAACTCGGTACGTTGAAAATTTTGTCTAAAAATCCAATTGAAAGTGTATAAAATTTCTTGAAAATAATTAAATTAGCGAAACTTTCTGAATTGTTGAGAATATCCCAACTTTAAAATTTTTAAATGATAGGTGGCCACCAAAATGTCGTGATGGCCCAGTAGTTAAGCCTCTCATGCACGAGGGGTTCAAATCCGGGGCAAGTACCAATGTGACTTTTTCAATTCATATGTACTTTCTGAGTTTATCTTGGACATTACTGACATCGGTGAAGGAAAACATCGTGAGGAAACCTGGACTTATAGTTAATATAAGGTCTGAAATCGACAACCCGTCTTGAGCAAGCGTGGTGATCAATGCTCGTGCCTTCTCTGTGTGAGAAGAGGCCTTTGCCCCGCAGTGGGGCAGTAACAGGCTGGTATTATTATTATAGGTGACCTTAGCCGCACGGGTCGATCCATCAGGTAAAGCTACGCTTGCCTGAGTTGGTTCGTGGATGGATGACCAACTTTACGTGTCGAGACTCCGTGCCTCGGAAAGCAAATCAAGCCGCTGCCGCTGGTCCCGGCTGTCATTCGTGGACCTTTGACAGTCGTTACGTGTCGTCAGAAGCCCGAAAGTCTGACAACCAGTCTTACCAAGGCGTATCGTATTACCCAGTAACTGGGTTGTGGAGGTCAGGCAGGCAGTCGCTCCATGTAAAATACTGGTATTCAGCTGCATCCGGTTAGACTGGAAACCGAAGCCAACATAGTTGGGAAAAGGCTAGGCAGCTTGAGCTGGTCACCTCCGCTTTACTCCATTTGCCTTTGGACCACTACGTTTGAGATATCCTGTATATGCTAATGTTAGTTCTAATATAAAGGAGAAGGGATTATACCTATGTCATGAATTTTTTGTCGAGTGTTTGATAATTTATGCCGAATAAATGTAAAATAGTAACTACCTTCAACAGTTGTAATAAGTCTTAATTTTGTATAAACAACAAAATAAAATAAGATTTTCGTGAAAGTTAAATTTTTTGTTAATATTTATACAAAATTAAGACTTCTTACAACTGACGAAGGTTGCCATTATTTCACATAATTTTCCGCATAATTGTGATGTCAGATAGCTGCGTGGGCACATTCACTTGTTTTTGTGTCCCTCCATTAAAAAAAGACATTAGATATGTCGTTGGTGATTAAAAATGTAGCGACAAGAAAACAAAAGGCACATTTTTTTAATAGAATAAGCATAATATTTGTGTAGGGATCATCCCCAGGCTACAATCAAGTTATGTAATATAGAAAGACAATATCAAATATTTGTTTGTAAGTAGATAGATAATAATTACAACGTTACCTCAGTTGTCGTAGCTGCAAATAATTGTTCCTACGTGTTACTTTATTACAACTGAGGCGTTTTTTATGAAATCATAATTTTTATATATTTTTACCCTTCCATGACGTTTTATTGAAATTACGTCTTCTAATGTTTTAAAAGTGTTTGAAATCAGATTTGAATCGTGGATAAAGTAGATTAATTTAATCTAATTAAAATAATTTTGTATGATCTATAATATCTAGTGAGCGAATTGCATTCGTAAAGGGCCTCTCACATTTACAGTCCGCCGGCGCGGCTCCGCCAACAGGCGGTTCACTCGTAAAAACTGGCAGTCCAATTTTTATGAGTGGACGAACTGCCGGCGGACTGTATGTGTGGGGCCCTTAAAAGACAGTACGTTATCTTAAGTTTCAATTCTCTGAAATAAGCAATTTTAAATAACCTTTAATAAGAGAAATACCTCATAAACGAGTTGTTCTCACTATTCCTACCTTGAATTAGTGTGAATTATATATTTAAATGATAAATTAAGAATTTTAATAATCGGGTCGATCCATCAGGTTAAGCTACGCTTGCCGGGGTTGGTCAGTGGATGGGTGACCATCTTTGCATACCGAGACTCCTCCGTGCCTCGGAAAGCACGTTAAGCCGTTGGTCCCGGCTGTTATTTGTGGATCTTTGAAAGTCTTTACTGGTCGTCAGCAGCCTGAAAGTCTGACAACCAGTCTTACCAAGGGGTATCGTATTACCCAGTTACTGGGTTGTCGAGGTCAGATAAGCAGTATTCAGCTTCATCCGGTTAGACTGGAAGCCGACCCCAACATAGTTGGTAGAAGGCTAGGCAGATTGATTGTATTTTAATAATATTTATATACATGTACATAATATATATAATTCATTAATTATTAGTATAATTATTATTTCGTTTTTTCAGTTTTCTCCATATAATAAAATAGTGGTCCGCCGGTGTCGGGAGCAGGGTCCAAGGTACCGGTAGTTAGGGCTGCAGAGACAGGAACCTCCTCACAATACGAGCCGTATCGATGAGTACTGCCTTCTGAATCAGGCGCTTGATCCAACCGCCTAACCAGAGCCTCGAGAGATGTTGGTGGAGGCTTTCGGCCATCAGGCCACTGGCTGTTACGATAATCGGCACAATGACAGCCGAGCTCACATTCCACATGTCAACAACCTCGTGTGCTAAGTCGAGATATTTTATTTGTTTCTCTTTCTCAGCTTTCACGAGGTTCTCGTTATGAGGAATGGTAACATCGACTATCATTGCGCGGCGCGCTAATCAATCTATCACCACTATATCAGGCTTATTGGCGACAATAGTCCTGTCAGTAATGATATACCGATCCCAGTACAACGTGATATGGTCATTTTCGAGAACTGGGTCGGGCACATACTTGTAGTGCGATACCTCAGATTCCACAAGTTTATATTAGGTTGGGGAAAAAGTCTTTTCGCATTATAGTATGTATGAATTTAAAATAAAATATCTTTGGCTATACTATTTGTATCTGGCTAGTTTTGGTATCATTGAAAGTTTAAATTTTAAAGAATATAATTCCAAATTCAAATTAGGAAAATGTGAGATTTTCACTTGTTTTTCGTACTGTCAAGATAAGTGAATCTAATGAAGAAATTCGATAGATTTTAAAATTTTACTACAAAAAAGGTAAAAATGCAACGCAAGCCGCGAAAAAAATTTGCGATGTTTATGGACCCAGTGCAGTGTCTGTGAGAGTAGCACAAATTTGGTTTAAGCGTTTTCAATCCGGAAATTTTGATGTCAAAGATGCACGTCGCTCTGGTCGCCCTATTACGGATAAAATGGATGCCATTTTTGAAAAAGTGGAGCAAGATCGGCATATCAGTAGTTACGACGTAGCTGAAGAACTGGGAATTGACCACAAAACAGTTTTGGCGCATTTGAAAATAACTGGGTACACAAAAAAGCTCGATATTTGGGTACCTTACGAGCTCACTGAAAGAAACCTAATGAACCGTGTACTCATTTGTGATTCTTTATTACGACGTAATGAAACCGAACCATTTTTGAAGAAGCTGATAACTGGTGATGAAAAGTGGATCACATACGACAAGAACGTGCGAAAAAGGTCGTGGTCAAAGGCCGGTCAGGCTTCACAGACTGTGGCGAAACCCGGGTTACCTCTTATGCTGTGTGTGTGGTGGGATCGGAAGGTCATTATTGATTATGAGCTGTTACCACCAGGCAGGACCATCGATTCTGATCTCTACTGCGAACAACTAATGAGAAAAAAGCAAGAAGTTGAGAGAAAGCGGCCGGAATTAATCAACAGAAGGGGTGTGGTTTTTCATCATGATAACGCTAGACCTCACACATCTTTAGCCACTCAGCAAAAATTAAGAGTGTTTGGCTGGGAGGTGTTAATGCATCCACCGTATAGTCCTGACCTTGCACCTTCAGATTTCCATCTGTTTCGGTCTCTTCAGAATTCTTTAGGCAGTGTCAGGTTAACATCACGAGAGGACTGCCAAAACCACTTGTCGCGGTATTTTGATCAGAAGTCCCAAAATTTCTATAGCAATAGGATCATGTCCCTACCTACAAGATGGCAAAAAGTTATCGAACAAAATTGTACCTACATACTTTAGATAAATGTAAATAATGTATATTAAAAAATGTTTTGAATTTTCTTAAAAAATGCGAAGAAACTTTTTCCCCAACCTATTATTTCAAAGTTGCTGCTGATAATCGTGGCCACTTGGTTTTGCCTGTGCAAGTACTCGCCGTTAGCCAGACGAGAACAACCAGAGAATATGTCTGATGGACTCACCCGGACGGTGACATGCCTGACACACGTCAACCGTCCCGTCCTTCATAATATGTCTCCGGTAGTTATTCTTCAAGATAACTTCGTCCATAATTGAACAGACGAAAGGTCACCAAAACGTAACCAGGATACGGACGCTAAGAAATACACCGCGCTCATGAAGAACTCGATAGAAGCGCTCGTGAAGCTCCTTGCTTTGCCATACCTCCTTGCAGTCATCGGTAGTAAGTACTACAGGTTTGCGCCAGTTCTGTTTAGCCATGGAGAGCGGAGTGAGCCCCTTGTCCACTGCGACCACATTGCGGTGCATACCCACTTCGGCTTTTAAAAATATTCCCTGAGATTGCAAACCTCGCGGTTGTGGAGGGTTTTTGCATTTAAAAAGCCTCGACTTGTTTCTGCCTGAAAGAAGAATAATTAATATCTTCTTCAGGCGAACAAAGAAGCGGTCCTTCAACGATTGCTTCATGTATCTATTAAAAATTAATATATATATATAATCGTTCTAAATAGAATAAACTTTGAAGAAAATTCACTCTATAATTACTGGTAGGAATAGTGGGAACAACCCTTTTAAACGCTTGTGCAAACATCGAAACCCAACCATGTGGTCAGCTATAAATTAGTAGATAAAAATGTAACAATGTTTTATTTAACACGACATTGTAAAACAATACTCCAAAAGTAAATTCCATAAAATGCTGAATTTCTTATTTGTATTTTATTAAAATTATCCCTACCACCAACCATGACGTCTCCTGCCTACTATTGCTACACCAAGGTACAGTAGCCACCAAACAAGTTAGCTAAAAAGTGGGGATGCGGAGTACGGCCTGTTGCGTGATTGGTCGCGTAGCCAACTTACGTGGCAAAGACTGTAATCGGGGAAAAGTAAGCTGGTGGAGTAAAATCAAACAAACTTGACTGCACAACACGCTTTTATGTTTTATAACTTGTAACTAGTGGGCTGTCTCGGCTTCGCAAGCCATTCGAAGTCCTCAAAACATTCTTATAAATAATGATACCTAGTGAAAACTGCATCAAAATCGATCTAGTTATTTAGAACACAGAACAGATAAAGAGATCCTCCTTTTTTCTGTGATTTAGAATATGCTAATACACAGGCAAACGACGATATACTGTTTTATTTATGTTACATACCTAAAGTTACACATAGGCTACTAAAAGTAACATAATTAATAAGGTCTTATTAACATTGAGTGATCAATTAAATCATCTAGAGAAAGGAGACGAAGACAATGTTAGCTAGACATTCAAGTACATGAGCACTTGAATGTCTAACATTGTGTCTGCCAACTGGTTTAATTAGCCGTTTGGCCCATCGCCTAGCCATTTCACTAAACGCCACCATTCAATCAATGGCATGAATGATATTCAGCCATTCAATCAAATGGCTGGACAAATTACTTGGATCGATAGCGTTTAAATCACAGTGTGGTTTAACTTCTCGCCAAGAACCTGGAACTCAATTTAAATTGAAATGTCTGGGATTTCAATTTAAATTTAGTTCCATTTTCTGCCACCTGGCGCTGAAAACCACACTGTCAATCTGGCGTCGACAAGCTACAATATTTCTGGTGTTTTTCACAATTTGAATGCGTTTACGCAAAACCGAATCGGGGCACCCCGACTCCACGTAGTCTTTTGGCTGCTACCCCTAGAGTGTATATAATAAATTTACTTTAAGAAAAAGTAAAAACCGATTTCAAAACCAAAAACGAATAAAATAACTTTCAAGGTCGGTATCAAACTAAAGTGCATTAAAGAATTGATGACACCGATTTCAGAAGCCGTTAAGTGTTTTATGAAAGTTATTTTAATCGTTTTCGGTTTTGAAGTCGGTTTTTACTTTTTTTAAAGTAAATTTATTTTTCCATTTTTAGTTGAATATACAATTACTTAAGTAGGTAAGCCCAAGTCGAACGAAAAGAAGAATCATCAAAAATCCGCTTAGAAATGCCGGAGATACAGTAAAACTTCGTACATAAGAATAATTACATAATGTATTATTATACTGACACCTTTCTGAAAGTATGTACATTACGTTACTGAAAGAATCATCAAAATGTTTATTAGTTTTTGAGAAAATCGCGGATAAACAAACATACTTACATACGGGTCGAATACAGAACCTCCTTTTTTGAAGTCTGTTAAAAATCCGGAGTCGCGAAGGGAGGGCAGCCCCCGCCCGCTGTGACAAAGCATAGGCATCCGTGTGAGGCGTAGCGGCTGAGGCTGGTCGCGAGCGACCAGCAAACCGAAGCTGCGGAGGTGAGCATGGGTGCCTATCCTTTGTTATGTAAGGGCGAAGGGGTTGCACTTCCAAGTAGTTCTTCTTAAAGTATTTTAAGGTTAAGTAACAATAATTTGTTTTTCTCAAGAACGGTGCGTTACCTTTACACTGTGTAATTTTAAATTGGAATGAAATAATATATCTAAATGACCTACCGAAATACCCATTGCATGGCCCTATTGTATAAATGGCCAAAGCACCAGCCAGCCAGTTCATTATATGTTGTATTACACGTATCGACTGAATATCATTTAATTAATTTCTTCCTTTATTTCAGGCAGCTGTGGCAAATACAAAATACAATACACAAATACAAACAAAAAATATATTAGTCGTGTGTTATTCGTTGGTGTGTGTTAGTAGTGTGTTAGTACTATGTACGAGTACATACTCAATGCTGGCGGCTGAAAAATATACTACTATCAATGCAGCTGCGTCGTTGAGTAGGTATTGCTATAGGTACACGCTGCTTTTTTATTGGCTAGATAGCTGTCACGGTAGTGTTGTAAACTTCATTATGAACAACTTGATAGTGGGATGTGAAAAAAAATCAGTTTTTCCCTACATTTATGTTCGTATAACTCGTCAAAATGTAGAGAACAGCTGATTTTTTTTACGCGATTCGGTCCCATAATAAAAGTTGTTCATAATGATGAGTACCACTATCGTGGCAGCTCCGTAGCCAATAAAAAAGCAGCGTGTTTAAACAAACAATTGGTGCCTCTTGATGCCAAGTTGGATTTCTATAACATCATTTTGCGTTTTCGTTACAGCAAATTGAGAAGGAAATCTAGGACGCACCTACGAGTACCTATATGCAGTGCGAATGAAAACTCACCGAGTTCAGCGAACTGAATGGATTTTTTTTTTTTAAGATCTCCGCTTATACAGTTTAAAGTGGTGACGTCTGCCTTTCCACATTTCAGCTGCGAACACGATTACAGACAGAAGTGTACCAACAAATAGTATCACGAAAGCTACACGTTGATTACTTAACCTTATTTTAACGAAAGCCCGAGGTTCGCTGACGCGTTGGGTCTTCGAATTAGGGATATCTAGCATCTGCCTTGTCCACTTGTAGTACATACTTGGTAGACCAGCTTCATTTAGTCTCTCTGTGAAAACTTGGAGATCCTCGTAGAATGGGAAACCTAAAAAAAAAACAAAGAATAGAATTAACGCAATTAATGCTTGGTCAAATGCTTACTAAAGTCATCGGCGATTAGCGTGGGACTTCCCCACACACACCCAAGTTAATAAGATATTTGATTTGATAATTTTACCTGATCGGGCAATGTAAGACAAATAATAAGTGTAGAAACATTCGTCCACTATTTCGATGAGAGGCGTCCCGTGACTGTCTGAGAACTGCTGGGTAATTTCCATTTCGGCATCCGATTTCCTGTCCACGGTTGCTGCCCTTGTGTGTTGCAGTATTATTCCTGGGGCATTATACAATAAAATTATCCAATAACATGTATATATACATGTTATTGGATAATTTAAGGAATAATTTAATGAATACATATATATATGTATTCATTAAGCGCATGGAATATTTGTGTGGGACCCAGATGAATCTTCTTTCTATCTTTACTACCTTACTGTTTTACGAATTTTACCACTTCTCGTGCTTCGCCGATACCTAGGTACATGCTACCACCACACGGTGGTTCATTGTTTTTTTTTTTTTATGTAAAAGAGCGCCTCTCGCCATCAAACGTAAAAGTTTGGCGAGTTTAAATTTAAGACACACCGCTGTATTGTAATTTCAGTAAATAAAAAAAAAAAAAAAAAAAAATGCTCTAATAACGCTCACATACTGCTGTTTCAATTTCTGTCACCAGCGACACGATGATGATTTTACTATTTTGGTGGATCGTCGTGCTATCTTTCATTAGGTAGGTAGGTACTGTAGAGGTTTGATGGTTTAACCAAGCATCGACAATATTATACTGGCTGACATTCAATCATTTAAATATGGAATGTATCCTAGAAATAATGGGATGACAAATAGAATCTGGTGAGGGCTCCGCGTAGAACTAATTTAGTGAAGCTTAAAATATAGAGGGCTTCAGCCCCATTTAGATAGAGTCCCTCTAGTTTTATTATTTATTTAGTAAATCTCCTACTGTGAGTTTCGAGCCCTCACATAGTGGTGGAGTCTCCGTGCGTACGTTTAACGTATCTCTCGCAGTGATTTGAGTGCGCCGATACGGCCTACGAGAGTTTGTTTCAGAGATATACCTAAAGTGTTTGGCGAGGAAAATATTTCCGTCGGACGCAGAGCTATCGCACGACTAGCGAGTTCAGGAGGAGTGGAGCATCACCTTAAACAGTCTAATTGGTTTTATATATTTTAGCTGAGTGTGATTGTCACGATGCTCATGTTAGATTATCATTTCACGGGCATTGACGCTCGATGTCTGGAAAAGGTCATAGAGGATTTCAGACGTATTGCCAACACCAATGGATGGCGAGAAAGCGATTGGTCGCTGATAATGGGTTATTTTCTTATAAGTGCTGCGAAGGTATTTTATAATTATACTTATTTTGCTGGTATGACCTTTGAGGCATTGTGTGACGTATTATGGGCTGTTTTCCCATGTAGATGTCATAAAGGAATGATTTTTAGTTATGCACGACAAGAGGCGAGTGCACAGGATCTGTCTATAGAAGGTGGACAGGAAAGTGTTATGTGTAGAGGATAATTCTGAATTAATTTCTAGCAAGAGTGAGGAAGTAGCTGATTTGGAAAACTGCCATGCGGGCGATGATGAAGATGAAGTTGAGGTCATTGCTGAGCTCAGCTGCGCAGACAGCAGCCCTATGATGACCAAGGATAAGGAGCAGACAGACGAGGTGCATCAGATAGAGGACCAGGAACCATTGGAATATTCGGGTCGGTCCAGTCCTTTTATTATGTCTGCTAGTGTTTCAATGTCAAGACAATCATGTTCACGATGTGGAATTTATTGATAGTAGCATCGCATGTGATCAAACTGTTCAAGATAATTTTAGTTTAAAATATTCCAAAGCAAAGGAGAATGGGTATTTTCAGCCATCATCGGAAGTAAAGGAGATTGGCAACCTTTGTCATTTGGAAGTCGATTTCAAATTAGGTGAACAGAACGTGGAGTCATGCGCAGTCGAGACAATGGAGGTTATCGCGCAAGTAAAAATTAATTATGATCAAAAATGTTGTGATACGTTCCCTAATACCCCTTATTGACACCAAAGAGCTATGAACATGCCAATATGTGTATATAAAAAGAAAAAGTGTTATCTGTAAATAAAATTAGATTTAAAAGATTGGTTTCGAAGTTAAATAATTCAAAAAAATATGAGAAAACCAATAAGCATTTTATAGAGAAGTTTTCCGTTTTAAAATATTGTTTTTTCAAATTGAATAAAATAACGTTTAGAGACATTAATATTACTAACATTATTAAATGTAAACTTTTTAGTACGGATATTAGTAGATGGAAACTTTTTCTTTTAAAAATTATATAATTGTCATTGTTTTTATTTTCAGTTTTTTTATGTCACTAAATTGTTTTGTGACATTAATGTAGAATGTAATATTAACATTTTGTGTATATATGATTGCATATGGTGCCCTACATTGGACGCAGCCAACTGCGTGGGGGTATCACACACACCACACCGCTACCCATAACGCTGCCCACTTCATTGAAGAGCCTCTTGCTCTTCAATGAAGTGGGCAGCGTTGTGGAATATTTGTCGCGATATTTTTTTGTGAACTAACAACGTCGTCGCTTCTTTACGGGTCGATAGGGCAGATTAGCATGAACAACCTCCAGCATTTAGTATGACGGATTAGGAGTAGTAAATGGTTTTGAAAAACTGTGAATCTCCTAGAGAGGGGGGAAACTTTGGTATAAGTTGTAACCAGCTTTGCTGACGGGACATAGTCCTTGCAAAGTGTGTTGAGTTGACACAATTGATGCAGTTTATATCAGTCTGAGAATCCACAGTTTGGTCAATATGGACCAGTAGTAATACTTGAGGGTTCACTGTTGACTTTACGCGATATTTTTTTTGAACTTACTGGATATTGATCGTGAGATTAGGTTCGACGATAGAATTTTAACTTCCTGACACATTCCTCCCTCGGGCTCAATACAGTTCGATGGATAAATGAATCACGATGTTGAGTTCTTTAGTTTGTTCAACCCCTTCTGGGCTGATGTGAATCATCACATCATATTGTTATCGCAGGGGATTCTGACACGCCCTCCCGCTCTGCCCAGAGCGGGAGAAGTCATTTGATGATTTCCCATCCACAAAAAAAAAAAAAAAAAAAAAAAAAAAAGAAAAAAAAAAAAAAAAAAGGGGGCACATCATCCTTTTGCATCCGGGTTTTGTTTGACGGGGCTCAGACTGGATAAATGTGTTATTTTTGAGTGCACGTTGGCACGCATAGATGTTAACTTGACTGACACTTAACATAGTGTTAGATTTTTGCAATTCGTTTGTCCAGAGCTTAGCCTGTACCTATAAGTACAATTCCCCAGATGTCTTCCCTTTCCCGGAGTTAGGTAGGTTATTTATTAGGGATAGGTAGGTTTGGTTTGTATGATCGAATGTCTTGGTCTGAATAAAAGTCTTATTGAGAAGTGGACTACTGCAAGACTTTTATTCAAAGGGGGCGTAGCTTATGTAGAGGTTTGATGGTTTAATCAAGCATCGACAATATTATACTGGCTGACATTCAATCATTTAAATATGGAATGTATCCTAGAAATAATGGAATGACATATAGAATCTGGTGAGGGCTCCGCGTAGAACTAATTTAGTAGGAGTGTGAATTATAATTTATAGGAAGCTTGAAATATAGAGGGTTTCAGCCCTATTTAAATAGAGTCCCTTTAGTTTTATTATTTATTTAGTAAATCTCCTACTGTCAGGTTCGAGCCCTTACAGTACTGTGGAGGATTGATGCTTTGATCAAGCCTTGACAATAGGTATTATACTGGCTGACATTCAATCATTCAAATATGGAATGTCTTCTATCAAGAAAACGATTCTCGTTGTCTTCATAGGATGACAAATAGATTCTGGTGAGGGCTCCGCGTAGAACCAATTTAGTTAAGGAGTGAGATTTATAATTGATCTGAAGCTTAAAATACAGACAGCAACAGCCCCATATAACTAGAGTCCCTCTCGTATTATTTAGTAGTTCAGTAAATCTCCTGCTGTGAGGTTCGAGCCCTCACAGTAGGTACCTACCTACCGTACCTAAAACTTTAGACTTACCAAAATGATCGCCAGGTATCAAACGAGCTCGATCAAAGAATTCTGCTTGTAGCTTGTCTTCTGGTACCTGCAGCTGTCTCATGAATTCTCTCACTGAACGGGAAGTGTACAAAGTAGCCCCAGAAGAATAAAGTTGCTCTAGAGTCTTCATTTGATGAAAACGTTGAACTGTTGTGTAAACTCTGCTCAGGTGACCCTGAAATATGAGATATAGCCTATGTGATGGCACACCTTTCATTGTATACTATCTTCTAGACCACATATCGGTCACGGCGACCGGCCCAATCTCAGCTTGATGGAGTTACCTCCGTTGAGATTGGCCGGCCGCTGAGACCGAAAAGCCAAAAAGAAAAGCCATGACGCAACATAGCTTTTCTTCTTTGCCACAAAGAGTGACGATCGAATATAATGAAACCCAAGACACAAATTCGCTATTTGGGAGTTTCTATGTTTGTAAGATAATGGCCGTTTATAGAAGTCCACAACGCGTTGTGGTCTCTTTAAAACATCCACTTCGCGTTGTGGCTGTTTTATAGAAGCCAAAACCAGAAAGCGCTGTAGACTATTTTTTGGTTTTTGAGCCTGATAAATATATAATAATAATAATATTGAATCAAAACTAACCTGATATACAGCCAGAAAAAATATGGAACCCAATAAGCATGTGATCCTTAAAGTTAGGAATTTTCTTGTTTTCATCGGTGAATATCCAAGAAAGGTTGTCATCACAGAGTTGTGAAGGTACCACCAGAATGTCATTGTCGCTGTACCCGTCATTCTTTTGTTGATCATCGCCGTGGCCCACATGATGCCACCTATTGCCACTAATACCGCGCCTATCAGGGCCCATAACGACGGAGAGAACAAATTAAACACACCGTGCCAAAGCGGTACAATATCAGGCTTTCTTACTAAAGCACACAAAGTATCGGTTTTAATATAATGCAGGTAATAAATATGTTCATCCGAATAAAGAGTCATAAATCGCGAATTGAAGGATATATCCAACTCGTTACGAATGATACAACCCAAAGCACCGCTTACATTCCCGGGTAGCGCATAACCGTAATTGTCACAATTTTTCTTTTCAGGAAAAGATAAATTAAATTTTAAATGCGAGAGGATGTCGTGCATTACCATGCCGTCTAAACCGCAATACCCATTCGTTAGGTTCAAATTAAAATTCACATAGTAGTGTAAATTCTTACAGTCTCTGATAGATGTTGGATATCTGAAGAATATGCTCGCCTGCATAGGGTAATCATCAGCTAGCTTTTCTCCACTTTTTTTTATGACTATAGATAGGTCTTTGGAATGAGAAGCATTAATCAGTTTAATAGATCTGTCGTATAAATTCCGATTAGATGGTCTTTTACAGTTATAAATAACCATCTTTTGTTTACATGCATATGGGAATACTACACCAACACGCATGATTTGAAATCTGTGCCACAAAGTATTCATGATATTTTCCAACATTGCAAATTCATTTGGATTCATTGTCTCATTCTTACATTTGAATTGTCTGTCACCAGTGACGATAATGTATAATAATGACCAATTGGATTTAATAAAAAACCGCCATAAAGCAGAGTCAACCATTTTCGATGTTAAATATCTTGTCATTATCATAACGTTAGGATTATCACTTGTTCTAATAAAATCCCTTGTAACATTAAGTCTAATGTCTAAATCTGAGCCATACACGTTTAGTAACAGGACTGATTGATCAGAAAGGCTGTTCTGCAGGATGCATGTTTTTAATTCTGGGTGAGCGTGAACATCCATGTCGAAAAATACTGTCTGTGAATAATTTTCAACTGGTAGCAGTAGCGTACAATTCGCTACAATTGGTGCGAGCTTGTACTTCGACTCAGAGCATGAAACTGCGAGAAACTTTGATAGGATTAAAAATGCAAGGAACTTCATTGTTGAGGTTACAAAATCAAACTACTGCTGATGTCCATTGTTCGTCAAATAATTCACAGTACATCAATGCCTCCTCGATATAGTTAACACTAACAAGTACTAGGAAGTTTTGATCATTATCAATACTATAAACAACAATCAATCACCCTAAAGCGTTTGCCGTGTCAATCTGGACGTGGACGACGTAACGGTACAAATATGAAATTTAACATTTCTTTATTGATGAAGATGTTCATCATTGGAAGATAACATTTTATTTGGCAGCAAATATAATTAACTAACGTATTTTCGTAATGATTGTTTGTAAAATAAACAGCTAAAGACTGATGTACTAAATAATTTTGTGATTATTATTTCTGTGTGATTTTTGTTTTTATTAGGAAGCACCTTTTGTTTCTACACGTTAACATAGCTGGGATAATGTAAACGACTGAAATACATAACACTAGCAATATTTAAAAGCAACCTGTTATCAATGCTCCATTGAAACACAAAGTTTAATGTCTTCCTGTAGAGTTGCTTAATCAGCATCGTCTTTCAACCCGCGAATAATACTGACAACCCGTCCTTTATTCGCACGGTTATTTATTACGACTTGTCAAGTCATCGAGTTTTCTATGTAGGCAAGTGATGGCGAAAACCGCATTAAAATCCGTTGCGTGGTTTAAAAAAACAAAGTGGTCACGTGGAGAGACATGAAAAGGCATTTTAATTTATAATCATGTATAGATATTATTAAAAAACAAAAGGTCATCTACATAAAGCAAACACCTAGCATATTTGTGACCTTTCTCAAGGTCCAGGTCTTTTACAGAAAATGTTACTAAGCAACCACATTACAACGAAATCAAAACCAACATGAGCAGCGCTGAAAGCCTCATCCCAGATATCGGCTGTAAAACATAGGACAGTATCATCTGCAAAGGATATTATTTTACCTTGAGAGAGTTTAAGACTTGTGAGTTTGCATATACGCCAGAAATAGGGTAGGCCCAAGATGCTGCCTTGCGGAACTCCATGCAACTAGGTACTTTGTACATAGGTATTGCTATACAAAGAAAGCCAGGCCAAAGGAGACGCCGGGGCTGCCTTGAAGCGGCTCCTGCCCAATCTGGGGGGTCCAAACACCTCCTGCCGGAGGCTTTACGCGGGGGTCGTGCGGTCCATGGCCCTTTACGGGGCACCGGTGTGGGCGCGTTCCCTGAGGCTGCGACCAGCCCGCCGGTTGAACGCGTCCCAGAGGGTCATGGCCATCCGGCTAGTCCGGGGATACCGCACGGTCTCCTGTGAGGCGGCATGCCTCCTTGCCGGATTACCGCCATGGGATCTGGAGCCAAAAGTCCTCGCGCACGTGTGGGAGTGGCGCGAGGAGGCGAAACGCCGGGGCGTAACTCTGCTGCCGCGAGAAATCACGGTACAGCGGACAGAGCTCCGGCGGGATCTCATGGCGACATGGCGAGTGCGATTGTCGCAACCCAGCGCTGGGCACGCCACAATTGCGGCAATAAGTCCCCTCTTTGAGGAGTGGTTGGAGAGGCGCCACGGCGTCCTCACCTTCCGCCTGACGCAGGTCCTCACCGGACACGGTTGTTTCGGGAGGTTCCTGTTTCGGATAAGGCGGGAGGAGACGCCCGGGTGTCACCATTGTGTGGATCACCCGGAGGACACGGTGGAGCATACAGTGGAGGTCTGCCCGGCTTGGGCGGAGCACCGCCGTGTTCTCACGGAGGCGATCGGCGGCGGCGATCTCTCGCGTCCAAACCTGGTCCAGGCCATGGTGCGGAGCGAGAGTGTATGGGAAGCCGTCACCTCCTTCTGCGAAGCAGTAATGCTCGCGAAGGAGGAAGCGGAACGCGTGAGGGAGAAGCAACAGCCGCACCCTCGCGCCCCTAGCCGCCGTAGGAGACGCCCTGGGCGGCGGGAATCGATTGCCGATTCCCGGCCACCGTAGGCGCGGGCTTGCGGACGACGAGTAATGGGCAGCTCGCCGTCCGGTAAGGAACAGGCCCGGGTCGACGGCGCGTTGTGCTCCACGCGCGTCTCAAAGAGATGTCAGCAGTGACGGGGTCAATTGGGCCGATGCCGCCGGGGTCGCGGGTAGTTCGAAAGAGATACCGTGGCCCTGGCACGGGCAGTTGAAGGAGCATGGGTGGGTTTTAGTCAGTAAAAGTCTGACACGCCCTCCCGCTCTGCCCAGAGCGGGAGAAGTCATTTGATGATTTCCCATCCACAAAAAAAAAAAAAAAAAAAGGCCAAAGAAGACGCGGGGAGAAGGTAAATGTAATGAAATCATTCAGACTTGACTGCAAAGCACTCATTTATTTAAGGAATATCATCATTTATTATAGGAGACGGGCCTACAATCAAGAAAACCATCCTTTAAGGGGCGTTTTTGCACTGTGCGACAACTACACAATAACGACACGGAATCAGCGGGTGGTACAGAGATCTCATACCATTTATTGGTTACAAAAACATTTTGCTAGTGCATATTGAAGCCGCATCGGGCCACATCTTTGGCTATGCACGTAAAAAAGACGTTGGCTATCCACCAGTTTCGCATCGTAATCGTGTCGTTGTCATAGAAAGTTTTTGTAAAAGCGTCCAACACTAACATTACTTAAATTACATATTACCTACACAGGTACCTACTAAATGGTAACTACTGAACTTAAGTAATAGTTAACACTTGAATTAATATGAATTAAACCATCGATCTTTTCTGACACAATGTTATTTAGAAATTGTACAACATACAAAATGCATGGTCTGGGTTTGTCACTGACCCTGACACTTAAGAGCATGTGATACCTCAGCTCAAATTCATATTTCGCCCGCACTTCCCCGCGCTGGGGTATCACTCTATCCCACTCGCACCGTCAAACTGATTCAACTAGGGTGAACTGCGCTATTTATGGACTAGGCTTGGTAATAATACCGTCGGGTTCCCAAATAACGGTAGGAGGGGTTCATATCGGGGTCGAGTCGACGATGAAGTACCTGGGACTCGTCCTCGACAGCCGGTGGAACTTCGTGGAGTACTTCCGATGTTTGGCTCCCAGACTGGAGCGGGCCGGGGCTGCCTTGAAGCGGCTCCTGCCAAATCTGGGGGTCTAAACGCCTCCTGCCGGAGGCTTTACGCGGGGGTCGTGCGGTCCATGGCCCTTTACGGGGCACCGGTGTGGGCGCGCTCCCTGAGGCTGCGACCAGCCCGCCGGTTGAACGCGTCCCAGAGGGTCATAGCCATCCGGCTAGTCCGGGGACACCGCGCGGTTTCCTGTGAGGCGGCGAGCCTCCTTGCCGGATTACCGCCATAGGACCTGGAGGCAAAAGTCCTCGCGCACGTGTGGGAGTGGCGCGAGGAGGCGAAACGCCGGGGCGTAACTCCGCTGCCGCGAGAAATCACGGTACAGCGGACAGAGCTCCGGCGGGATCTCATGGCGACATGGAGAGTGCGATTGTCGCAACCCAGCGCTGGGCACGCCACAATTGCGGCGATAAGTCCCCTCTTTGAGGAGTGGTTGGAGAGGCGCCACGGCGTCCTCACCTTCCGCCTGACGCAGGTCCTCACCGGACACGGTTGTTTCGGGAGGTTCCTGTTTCGGATAGGGCGGGAGGAAACGTCCGGGTGTCACCATTGTGTGGATCGCCCGGAGGACACGGTGGAGCATATAGTGGAAGTCTGCCCGGCTTGGGCAGAGCACCGCCGTGTTCTCACGGAGGCGATCGGCGGCGACGATCTCTCGCGTCCAAACCTGGTCCAGGCCATGGTGCGGAGCGAGAGTGCATGGGAGGCCGTCACCTCCTTCTGCGAAGCAGTAATGCTCGCGAAGGAGGAGGCGGAACGCGCGAGGGAGAGGCAACAGCCGCGCCCTCGCGCCCCTAGCCGCCGCAGGAGACGCCCTGGGCGGCGGCAATCTATCGCCGATTCCCGGCCACCGTAGGCGCGGGCTTGCGGACGACGAGTAATGGGCAGCTCGCCGTCCGGTAAGAACCAGGCCCGGGTCGACGGCGCGTTGTGTTCCACGCGCGCCTCAAAGAGATGTCAGCAGTGACGGGGTTCAATAGGGCCGATGCCGCCGGGGTCGCGGATAGTTCGAAAGAGATACTGTGGCCCTGGCACGGGCAACTGAAGGAACACGGGTGGGTTTTAGTCAGTAAAAGTCTGACACGCCCTCCCGCTCTGCCCAGAGCGGGAGAATTCATTTGATGATTTCCCATCCACAAAAAAAAAAAGGCTTGGTAATAATTGATTAAACCTATAAATATATTATTTTACGAAATATTGCAAATCGATTTCAAAGTACTATTAGAATCGACGTCTTCTGGAAAGGTAGATGAAAATATTTTGGAAGTTTAGTTAATTCATTTATAATTTAACACACAACACAACATCACGCCTTCCCCGAAGGGTATTTATAATTTAGCTTATTTACCAAGGTTGGTATCGTAATCATCATCATCTATCTTCGAAAATATGAACGCACGATGATGACAACTATTTTAGAGCTGTTGCAACCACAGAAGTACTTGTCTACTTTACCATGGTTAGAAAATTAAAGATAAACCTCTACGCCCTATGGCTATCAGCGATACTCGGTGCTTATGACGTCATCCTAGTTAGTCACTGAAGATTGCCAATACGATACTGTTTGACAGTTAATCGTTATACACTGAAATTTCATCAGAGATACGCAATAGCCCTAGATGTAGAGGAGCACGTACCCTTTACTTGATCTCTAGCTGACCACACACCCAGGTAACTACCTATTAATTAATTAATTAATTTTAATCAGGTGGCGATTGATGAACTATTACATGTTTCTGATCCTCGCGACCCGCAGGGCTATTGCGTATCTCTGTTCCTCTATTCCACAGTTCTATGGTAGAACTAATGGGAGTTTTGGTTCTCACTAGTACTACGTGTCGATTTATTCCTGAATAGTAGAACTAGTGAAACTTTTGCTTCCTCGTAGTTCTACTTTAAGAAATGTGTTCCCAAATTTAGTAGTTTTACCTCACTTCAGGTTTAAAGTAATTTTAAATATTATTGGACAACTAAATAAAACACTGTTAAGTAATTATTAAATTATACATTGTCTTTGAAAAGATCAATATAGTGACATTGACATTATATTATGAGGAATATGTAGGTATTAATTTAGTTTGTTTCCTATATAAGTACTTAAAAAAAAATTGAATTATTAAGTGTAACATGCGTTAAAAGGAAATTAACTAATTTTGTAAAAAAATAAGTATTTCATTCAAAAACTTTTATTATTTTCTATGACACTATAATATTTTTTTCATAAACAATGTATAATTTAATTAACAGTGTTTGATTTACGTGCCCAATAATATTTTGAGTTAACTTTAAACCTGATGTGAGGCAAAACTAGTATATGTGGTAATACCTTTCTTAGAGTAGAACTACTTGGAAGCAAAAGTTTCACTAGTTCTACTATTCGGGAATAAATCGAAACGTAGTATTGATGAACAAGTAGAACAACTGGGAATAAAGGCTTCCAATAGTTCTACTATTTTGTAACACCTAATATCGTGCCCTATTGAGAAAAAAAATCTCATTAGTTCTACCATAGATCTGTTTAGTAGAACAAGTGGGAATGGGAACAATAGTACATTTTGAATACAAGTGGACAATTTTTGTTATTGCATTCGAGGCGGAATTAACACCCGAGCCGTAGGCGAGGTTGTTTTTGAGCAGTGAACTACAATAACAAATGTCCACGTGTATCAAACGACATTTTTTAATACACTTTTGAAGAAATAAAATGACGAAAAATATTTTTGTCCTGAATTATTAGGAAACTATGATTTAAATTTTCTGTTTTTTTTCACGCTTTGCTTTCGCCAGGTTGAAGGAGAAGCAAAGGTAAAAAGCCGATTAATAGCCTAATAGTAGGGGAGCCCAAGCGGGGATTTCGGGATTTACTAAAGCGCGGCAGATTAATATACAGGGGGATACCTTGTACCCGGTTAAGTACCTCCACAAAACATGAGGCCCATATATAAGGCCGCCAGTGAAGGATACAGGATCAGATTAGTAAAAAAAAATTGACCATCAGAAATTCTCGAGCGCGTCAGATTAAGGTAGGGTGAGTTAATTACATCCTAAAAAGTGTATATTCCACTAATCTGACAATTTGAGAGTGACGTAAAAAAAGGGGAGGGCAACAAAGTTGTAAAAAAAAAACGTCATCTCGACATTCTCGAGCGTAGCTAAATTTTTTTTTATTTTGAAGGAAATAATTCAAGAATAATGAAAAATATATAATCTGACGATTTCCGCAAGCCGAAATAACAAAAATTCGACGATAAAGTTAAAATGCCTGCAGCTGCGTGATGCCTACATTTCCTTCTCCGCGTTTCTAAAAAAAGCATACACTTATTTATTTGCATGCTATTTCCTGAGCTTTTTAATTAATTAAGTTCAATGATTTAAAAAAATAAGAAAAAAAATTTTTTTGAAAGTGGTTTTTTTGGAATAACTTTTAACCGGCTTTATCGATTAACTTCAAAAACTAATCCGCCTTTGAGCTTGAAAAACCACGTCGATCGCCACCAAGCTGGTCAAAATCGGTTGATTCGTTCGAGAGGTATCGTGAACGAAAGAAACCCGAAAAAGTGTTTTTTCGGGATTACTCCGAAATTTGTGGTTCGATCAATTAAAATTGCAAAATTACTTATGAGGATGATAAAACTGCGTCGAATGGTGCCAACCGCGTGAAAATTGGTTGATCCATTCAAAAGTTATTGCGGTTTGGAAATTCCAAAAATAGTGTTCTATGAAACTTTTATCAGACTTTCGAGCTGGGAGAGCTCAAATGCATAGAAATATTATTTCTTTGAACTCAGCGAGCTCAAAATATCACATAAATTATATTTTGAGCTCAAAAATGTCATAAGTACAATTTCAAGCGCCCAGGAATGGAATTAGCGGGAAGTTGCAGGGATGGCCTTTAAAGTGAACCGTTTTTCTAATTTTTTTTTGTCAGATCAGGCGAATCCCTCTAGATAATCGTCAGATTATGAGACAGTACGTTTAGAACATAAAGATGAACCATATATATCTTAATCTGACGCGCTTGAGTATTTCAAAATGGCGATTTTTTTTTGCACATTATGAAAATGGCCGCGAGTTTGCGTCCCATCGAAATCGTCAGATTAGTGAATGAGAGCTTTTTTTTGGTGTACTTAACACTCCCTTAGAAAATCTGACGCGCTCGATTAAATTTTTTTTTTTTCATTTTCAACCCTTAAATACAACCACCCGCATCATGCAAACGATCAGATTAACATACGTACATTATTAAAAATACGTAGAGCATTGATGCTATCAATATCTGATGCGCTCGAGGATGTCCATGCAACAGTTTTTTTTTACATATTTAAAAATCTATAGCCGCTTCCCCCACCGATGTAAATGTATATATCATATAACATTTTTTTCTTCTTATCATCTAAGCTTTGCATCCCAATAGGTCTCTACGAAGCTCGAGTAAATCCCCATTTAGCCTCGTGGGCTCCCCTACTATAATATGAAAAATAGAATATTCAAATATTTTTGAGTTTAGAACACAAATACATGTTAATTTGCTCATAAACGTTTTTTTTTATTGTAATAATCATGGGTTTTGATGATATTCTATTTATATACATTATTTAAATATTCAAAAAATATTAACGCCGAAAAGACGCTTATCTCTTTGCCGAGATTAAAAAAAAACATTTACCTTCGAATAGAGACGCTGTGATTGAGGCATTTAACCAATTTGGACTAAGTATAGGTATAAGTTATCTGTGGCCATTTTTATTCTCGCACAGGTGTTGGAAAATGAAAAATCGCACGTGTGTGAAATATATTGCATTGTGAACCTAATCGCAGTGCGATATGAACCAGTTTTCGAGGAAGTGTATTGAAAACGTTATTTACGTTACACATCCGTGTTTGGATCTCAGCATGGGAATTCCTTAACATTTTAAGAAATAATTATGTACAGACTTTTACAGCAAAACATATCCAGGACGTGAAGGATTCAGGATTACTTCATTTTGTGAGTATAGATGATATGGAAAACCATGTTGTGCATACATGGATAGGGTTAAACAAAGCGCAGTTCCAAATGTTAAATGAGGTTTCTCAGTTATTAGGAAAACCTACATCAGCAGCATATTTAATTATGCTTAGAACTAAAAAAGAGAGGTTGTCAACTTTATTAAAAGTCTCTAGGCAAACTCTAGTAAAATGGTTGCACCAAGTAAGAGATCTGCTCTATGAGTATTTTGTACCTAGAAACCTAGGTTTACATCATATTAAGAGGCTACCGAGTGCGCAGTGGCGCCCTCGTCGTTTGTTTGGTTATTTCTTTTATTTTAGTTTTTACGATTTTAATAAAACTTATTAATATAAAGCTAATATTTGTAAATAATAATAACGTATAGTCTTGTGGAGCACAACTATTCCTGCATTTTCATTCTAAAATAAAAGAAATAACCATAAACGCGCCACTGCGCGCTCGGTAGCCTCTTAATAGGCAGCAAATAGTGGAAAGAAATCTGTCAATACCTAATACATTGTTCGGTAACTTTGAGGGAGCTGATAGGCCCATTGTAATATTTGGTGGAACATAACGTTACAAAAAAATCAGACCGCCAAAATCCGCAAAATGTTCAGTGATGGTTTGGTAATATTGAAGCTATCAATTGACACCGATTTCATCTTTTTACAACCAGGCCCACGATTATATCCGTCTTCTTTCAACCTAATTGGTCCAACCAAACTCATTATTGGTAATTCGGAATAAATTGGCTGTGACAGACGAGACAGGCACACGAGTGATCCTATAAGTGTTCCGTTTATTTTTCCTACTGGGGTATGGAACCCTATAAACGCATAGATTACTCAAAAATTTATTCATTTAAATTACAAAATTTTACATTTAATTCTTAAAATCTATCAGTGGTACCTAAGTTGTGTCACAATAAAAAAAGTCGAGAGGTGTCGTGGGACACCGGATGGTACAAAGTACCTTTCGCTGTATATTGTACTAGCTTCTGCTCACGACTTCGTCCGCGTGAAATTATATCTTACTAGCTTTTGCCCGCAGCTTCGCCCTCGTGAATGTCAGTAAATATCCCACGGGAACGTACTACCGGGAATTCCTTCCTTATTCCTTGTCTACATTATAAAGGGAACCTCTGTGCAAAATTTCAGCTTTCTAGATCCAAGGGTTTGAGCTGGGCGTTGATGAGTCAGTCAATCAGTCAGTCAGTCAGGACTTCTGTTTTTATGTATTAAGAAGATAAGATGACACTCGGCAATACTGTAGCTTCCTACTTGTGAAAGAATTTTCGGAATCGGAGCAGTAGTTCCGAAGATTACCCCTACATACAAACTTAAAAACGTTAGAGTTTTTGATCCTTATAAGTAACAGGATCGATTGATATCAAAAAATGTTTTTGTGAAAATTGCCCATTTTCTTGCCGATTGTAATTTTTTTTCTTCTAATTCAAAATTTTCTGAAATTAAATTATGAATGTAAAAGGTTTTGCTAAATATTATATTGGAAACTGTCTAAAATAGGTACGTTTACCTTCTTAAATGTTTGACAATGTTTTGACATTGACATGAGATTACGATTTTGAACCATTTCAAAGACTTCGTTTTTATGAATGAAAATTACAAAATTCGGAAAAACTTAAAATACGGGTGTCTTACTTTTACCACTAAATTTCATTTTACATAAATATATAATTTATTCAGAACATAAAACGTTGTCAATCGGGTCTTTTGAGCGCAAGAAAAGTAATACACGCACCCCGTCTGATAGCCGAAGCGGTACTGACAAGTACTGAATCGGGGTCCTGTCGGGGGCCGGGCGGCAGGGCGGGGCGGTTCGAGGTGTGAATGGTTATAAAGCTTGATTTTTCTGATCTCATCTTTTTACAGTAAATAAAACGGTTAAAAAATAAAAACGAACCTATGGTCCCTGCATTATACATAGTTCTATTATCCTGCAAAGTTTCATGACCTAATTTGAAAATTTTCATTGATTATTCTCCATTTATTGTACGGTTTAGAGGTAACTTTGAGATTTTTTTGTATCGAGAAAATTGTATGGAATTGTGAATTCGCAACCTTTGATACCTAGCAGTAGTCCTCATCTTTAATGTATATTAATTACAAAGTGAATACTGCAGAACTATTGAAACTGCAGCCATTCATATTAAGACAATTTTCGAAATCTTAGGTAATGCAGGCCCTTAAGCGCTGAGCAGACGTTGGACATTTTGTTCGTGTACATTTGGAATCTTATGGAATCTTTTGTCTATTTGTCCTAAGTGTGCTTTATTGCTTAGGTATATTACAATACGTTCTATCGTCGCGGACAAATTGTCCATCATCTGTTCAGTGTCTTTGTTCTGTAAGAGCCTTATGGTATCCTGCGAGCAACGTGCAGGTATCTCTGAGAGCTGCAAATGTGGCTGCATCGCACAAGTACTTAAAGCTTCATACAAATTAAAGTACATTTCATTTTTCAACAGTATCAATGAGACGCCGTATGGGTCTATTCTGCAATGCAAATCTGTTTAGGAACTATGGGTGGTAAAATCAAGGACGTAGTGCATACAGCGCGAATGTTATGTTGATCGTAGATCAACTAGATCATAATGAAAAGGTGCATGAGTATCGGGAAATTCCTTTTAAACTTGATTACGGTCTTCGCTTGTACAGTTTACAATATTTACGTCTGCCGATCCACATTTCAGCTGCGAACACGATGGCAGACACAATTGTACCAGCAAATAGTATCCCAAAAGCTACACGTTGGTCTCTTAACCTTATTTGAGAGAAAGTCCGCGGTTCGATGTTGTTTTCGTTGGATACCGAATTTGGGATTTCAAGCATTTGTTGAGTCCATTTGTAGTATATATTTGGTAAACCAGCTTCATTTAGACGTTCTGTAAAAACTTGGAGTTCTTCGAAGAACGGGAAACCTAAGGAAAGAAAAATAGCACTTTAAAATGTAGCACATTTGCTGCTGCAGGCTTAGCACGGGAACCGGGAGCTTGTAGCCGCACAGGTCGATGGCTTGCCGCGGTTAGTCTGAATGGGTGATCTTTACATACCAAGACCTTTCCGTGCCTTGGAAGCACGAGCCGTTGGTCCCGGCTGTCATTTGTAGATCTCTGACAACCAGTCTTACCAAGGGGTATCGTGTTACCTAGTAATTGGGCCGTGGAGGTCCGATAGGCAATCGCTCCATGTAAAATACTTACTGGTATTCAGCTGCATCCGGTTAGAGTGGAAGCCGACCCCAACATAGTTGAGAAGATGGCTAGGCAGATGATGATTTACTACTGGGTCACATGGCTCAAGATAGTCATCGTCGATTACGATGGGATGATATTCGCTGCCTTTCACAAATGCGAGTAGGTACTGTACAGCAGTGCTATTCTGTACAAATCTCACCGTGAAAACAGGTGAAGTGAGCGTGGAGTGAGCTGTCAATAGTATGAATCTCTAGCATCAGGCAGAATGACAACTCACTTAATCTAGGTTTTCACGGTGAGATTTGAAGTGCAGAATAACAGTGCAGGTACACATTGCAAGCGGGATGGTTGATATACGTCCGTCTGTCAGTCTGTCCGTCTGTCAGCAGCTTAGCTCAGTGACTCTTAGTACTAGAAAGCTATAATTTGGCAAGGATATACATATTCATCACCGCGACAAAATGGTAAAATAAAATCATGAAAAAAAAATTTTTTCTGTACACGTAAAATGAGGATTTTTTTTTCTCGTCTACTCCATAGTGTGGGGTGTTGTTGGATGGGTCTTTCAAAAATATTGCGGGTTTGTGCAAACATTTTATTGATTTAGGGATCCGTTTCTGAAATATTAAGCTTTAAAGTGCTAATTTTTGTTAGAGTCAAGTGTGTCCCCCCCCCCCCCCCTGCCAGCTAAACGGTTAGTTTTGGAAGAGTGAAAAAATTCATGATTGTAGTACACATATAGGTATAACGAAGTTAAAAGGAAAACTATCACAGCTAATTAGGCTTTTCAAGTTTACGAGTAATCAAATAATAAAATGTACTTGGAAAAGTAAAAATTTCGTAAAATTCCATTAAAAAATACTTATATAACGTTGTTAGTTGTGTAAAACCTGTAGTAAATATAAGTTTAGAACCATGTCAAAATATACAAAAATAAAATCATAACATTCTTATTAATATTGATTTCCAAATTAATAATAGGTATTTACGCTCTAATAATGACGGGCGGCGGAGTGCACTACGGAACCGTAAGTATTACTGCGCGTGGGCGTGGCCCGACACGCACTTGGCCGGTTTTTTTTTTAATTGGCTTCGTTTCGCCAAATCATATCATGGGAAACTCGACAACTAACACAAAACCCCAAAACACTAAATGAAAATGAACACTACCTGATCGAGTAATGTAGCACAAGTAATAAGTATAGAAACATTCGTCCACTATATCTATGAGAGGAGCTCCGTGATTGTCTGAGTACTGCTCTAGAATTTCCATTACGGCATCTGACTTCCTGTCCACGGTGGCAGCGAATTTGTGTTGCAATACTACTCCTGAAATAAATATTAAACGGATTTTATTATTGTGTAGGTCATCAACTAATCTTCTTTCTTTTCATGGGGGTTCAGCTGGCCCGAATATTAATTATTCACCAAGCAAGCTCCTTCACAAACAACTGTACTACTAATGCTTGTTTAACCAATTTACCAAGACGATCGCGATCGCCAGCTATCACATGAGTTCTATCAAAAAATTCCTCTTCTAACTTGTCTTCTGGGTTTTGAATTTGTCTCAAAATATCTCTCATTGAAGGAGACGTGTATAAAGTTGCTCCAGAATAATAAAGCTCCTTTAAAGTTTTTATTTGCGGAAATCGTTCTACTGTTGTGTACACTCTGCTTATGTGACCCTGAAATTTTAATAATAATACAGATATAATTATTTATTAGAACTTTAAGAGGCCGTAGGTACACGAAACTTTGCCGATTTCGCTGATTTACGTGATTTTACAGTTATAATATAGTATTTCTATAAGTTTTAGCAGAACATGAAAGATCATTAAATTTCAATTATGATCTAATATACATTACAGCTACATTTTTATTTTGTAATTTTGATTAATCGACCTAAACCGGGACTGCTTTGTGAATTTTTACTGTAAGAGGTTTAGAATAGCACATATTTCCGAATTGTTTTGACGTTTAAAGGGTATGGAAAAATTACTATGTATTCTTGTGAAAGTTGTCTAGACAATCACTTTTTACCTTTTTCATATAAAATTTTTGAGTAAAAATATATTCAACTTAGCGAAATTTTTGAGAAAATTGGCAAAGAATTGCTTTTGATTTCAGCTACTTAGAACTCTTGTTCATAAAATATAAACAACAGATATAAACTTCAATTCAAAATCATTTTTTTTTGTTCAGTTAATTGTAATCTATACATACCCTAAAAATAACAAAATTATATCCTAACATAACTAAAACTATTAAAAAACTAAAATATTCATTTCCTGATAAAAAATGAAAAAAATTAAAAACATTTGTCAAAAATCTTTTAAAACAACCTAATTCTCGCATAATAAACTCGACACAAAATAAAAAAAGTAGCTCATTCATTAGATCTTAATTGAAATTATGTTTTATGTTATGAATTAAAACTAATAGATATACAGTATTTTGACTGTAAAATTTCGTCTGTAAAATCATGCAAACCAGCGAAATCGGCAAAATTTCGTATACGGCCTCTTAAGTCAGGTAGCTAAATACCAAAATAAATGACTTACCTGATATATAGCCAGAAAAAATATGGAACCCAATAAGCATGCGCTCCTTATCAAAAGCAAAGTTCTTGTTTTCATCGATGAATATCCAACCACAGTCGTCATCACAGAGTTGTGAAGGTACCACCAGAAGATCATTGTTTCAAGGCCTGTCATCCTTTTGTTTATCATCGCCGTGGTCCACATGATGCCACCGATCGCTACTAATACCGCACCTATCAGGACCCATAACGGCGGAGAGAACAAATTAAACACACCTTGCCAAAGCGGTTTAACACCAGACTTTCTTATTAAAGCACACAATGTATCAGTTTTGACATAATTCATGTAATAAATTTGTTCATCCGAATACAAAGTCATAAATCGTGAATTGAAGGATATATCCAACTCCTTACGAATGACACAGCCCAATGCACCGCTTACATTTCCGGGAACTCCAAAACCGTAATAGTTACATTTTTCATCCCGAGTAAAGGTTATTTTAAAATTTAATTGCGAGAGGATGTCGTGCATTACCATTCCGTCTAAACCGCAATAGCCGTCCGTTAAGTTTAAGTTAAAATTCACGTAATAGTGTAAATTCTCACAATCTGTGATAGCTGTTGGATATCTATAGAACATGCTCCCTTGTATTGGATAGTCACTAGTGAGCTTTTCTCCACTTTTCTTTATGGCTACAAATAAGTCTTTGGAATTAGTAGCATTAATTAATTTAATAGATCTGTCGTATAAACTCCGAGTAGATGGTCTTTTGTCGTCATAAATAACCATCTTTTGTTTACATGCATATGGGAATACTACACCAACACGCATGATTTGAAATCTGTGCCACAAAGTGTTCATGATATTATCCAACAACAAAAAATCATTTGGATTCATCTTGTCATTCTTACATTTGAATTTGCTGGCACCTGTAATTATAATGTATAGTAGAGACCAATTGGATCTAATAAAAAAATGCCATTGAGGAGAGTCAAACATCTTCAGTGTTAAATATTTTGTCATTATAATGATGTTAGGATTATTATTTGTCCTAAGAAAATGTCTTGTGATATTCTCTCTAATGTCTATATTTGTATTTAGTAACAGAACTGATTGTTTAGAAATGCTGTTTTGCAGGATACATGCTTCTAATTCTTGGTTAGCGTGTACATCCATATTTATGATCATTGTCTGTGAAAAATTTTGTACTGGTAACTGTAGCGGACAATTTGTTACAACTGGTGCCAACTTGTACTTCGGCTCAGAGCTTGAAACGAATGCAAGAAATGTTGTTATGATGAGAAATGCAAGGAACTTCATTTTCGATGTTACAAATATCCAGATGCGCCCAGAGTTCGTCAAATTGTCCACTTCACGTCAGTGATTCTTGATTTAACTTCACTAACAATCGCAAGAAAGATCTTTAATACATGTACTTGATTATTATCAATACAGTTATCGAAATTAATCACTCTAAAACGTTTGCTACTTCAATCTGTTAACGTGTGACAGTTGACAGTACATTAGGAACTTGAAAATTTTATTATTAATCAAGTTGTATAACAATAAAAAAAAGATAACATTTTATATGTCAGCAAATAGTATGCTTACATTTTCGTAATCGTTCCTCGAAAAATAGAACGCATTATTCGAAATAATCGGGTTGCTGCCTGAGTTGTGTACCTATGCGGCTTTTTTAAACGACTCTTTGATTTCAAAGACGAGACAAACTACATTAAGTCTTTCTCATCCCTAAAATCAACGACTTCGTTACATAGAAGGAGTTTCCTTACGTCCTTACGTCTAATATTTTCTGTCTACTAACCTGATAATTTAATTGTGTAGTCAACAACAAACAATTAAATATCGATTTACAGGAGTCGTATTTGTTGACTTTTCGGAAGCTTATGATGCCATTAGCATAAAAAGTCAGCTCGACAAAGTCAAAAGTTTAACATGAGGATCACGGATTCTGTTTTTTTTTTTATATTCACCTAATTCCAAATAAACTTCCAAGCAAGAAAGAGTAGACGGTGTTGCCAAAAGAATGGACTTCCTCAAGGGAGCGTGTTGGGTCCGACGTTATTAGGTTCATACTGCGTACAGCCAAAGGTGTATATTTTTTCATGTATCAAATGAATGTATTGTCAAAGTAACAACTTGACCAGAAAAAGCTTGCAAAAATCAATCTTACCATAACTGTAAATGATAGCTGTACCAAAAAATGAACTCTTTTAAAAATAATACTTACACTTCAAAGGTACATTCTCTAAAATGCTGGACATTGGCTAGCTTTTATTCAAAATATATGCAATAATAATAATAATAACCCCACCGCCGTATCTCTACGTTGACGTCGTGGTGGGGCTTGCGCGCTCCAAACTCTGGGTCTGTGCCGATGGAGTTTACTTTGCCGAAACAGGTCTAGGGTGAGGAGCCAGACCAAGAGAGATACGTGAACCCGCAGGGCAGCATGTGACGAGCTGTTGGGCAGTAGCGACCCCATGGACCCTATTTCCCGGGAGAAGTCTTGTTCTTCACTTCTGGCTTGCCTTTATTGGCCGGCTGGAGTGAACACTGACGGGAACAGAGCTCTCACCTCATTCTTACTTTTATTGGCCGGCTTGAGTGGAGATTCGCAAGAGCAAACGTTCTCAGAGGAAGGAAGTATTCCAGTAAGTGCTTGGAGGGATCTTGACCATCTTTCGGGCTCTGGGATTGTTCTGAGAGCCGTTGAATACCTCTCCACTCCTCAAGCACCTCAGGAAATGTTGCCCCTCGTCGCTACGTCACTATGTGCTAGCGAGCGTTTCCGGGGGCCCATTATTGAGTGTGCAAGTCACCCCCTGCCAATTTATCTGTGTATATTATATAACATTGGTCAGGCAGGGGACATAGTTCTTCCATAGTTCAAGGTCCCCAAATCCACTATAGCCACCCAAACCCATAGGCCCAATGTGTTTTGTTTCCATATTCTGCAATAATTCTGCACCAACCGGAGGTTGTCCTTGGGTGCAATTGCATAGTGCATACAGGGATAATCGCCGGCTGGTGCCTTCTTTTCATTTAAAATTGTCTAAGGGGCCTCTGCGAGTTGGCTTCGGCTCCTCATACACCTTCCAAAGGTCCGGGACACCAGGGTCCCGAGATATGTCAAAGATAATAATAATAAAAACGTTTATTTTCTCCACCACATAATGAAAACTTACTACAAAATACATAATTTGTGTATACAAAAATACATTTGCATTGGTTCGTAGGAACGTTGTTAAATAAAACTGAGGTATTCGTTGGAGTTTAGATCGAACTGCCAACCCAAGGTAGTCGGGGGAAAGAAGGCTAAAGTAGTGAAATAAAACAGGCTTGTCTACACAGCGCGCATTTATTTATGATACTTTAATTCACCGGTTAGACTGAAGCCAACTACAATCCGTAGAGGTGGAAAAGTCTAGTTGATGATGTTACTTTATTTTTCTATTAAATTACATAGTAAGTATCTAAAAGATTACACACATTTGAATTGATGAATTAATCAAACATGTTTCGGTCTCTTCAGACACAATGATTGTTAAACATTGCCCTTACAATTAGTTTATATGTGTCACACTATGATTATATATTTACATAATATAGTCTGTTGAGCTATATCTAATAGTTCACAGCCTATACACAAATGTACTCTGTGGTTCACAGTTCCGGTTCAGCAGCAGTTGTTTAAATTGCCCATGCTGCGCATGCCATCCAAGCAAATACGGGTAACTGGTAATTAGTGACCGATACTTAGACACATGGTTGTACTCATGATAACAAACAACGTTTACTATGGGACCAAACCTTAAATCGCGAAAATAAAATCAGCTGTTCCTTATATTTTGATGAGTTAAGCGAACATGAACAGCAGATTTTTTTTTGCGATTTCATGTTTGTTACCATACTAAAAGTTGTTTGTTATCATGAACACAATCATGTGTTTAAGTATCAGGCACTAATTACCAGTCAGCTTTTATAAAAGAATATTGTTTTTTGACCCCCTCCGGTTTTAAGTCTATTTCGCGTTGTATTTCGTTATTATGTGGCATATATTATGAAAATTAAGTAGGTGTATGCAGTGCGAAAGAAAATTACCATGCCAAGTCACTTTGATCTGAAAAGTGGTGCTGTTTTAGTAAAAATAAAATCAATTTAAGCTTGATGATCTTCGCCTATATAGATTCAAGTGTTGCCGTCTGCCTATCCACATTTCAGTTGCAAACACTATGACAGACAAAAGAGTGCCAATAAATAATATCCCAAAAGCTACACATTGATCTCTTAACTTAATTTTAGAGAAAGGACGCGGTTCGGTGTCGATATCGGGCATTGAATCTGGGATTTCAAGCATTTGTTGAGTCCATTTGTAGTACATAGCTGGTAAACCGGCTTCATTTAGACGTTCTGTAAAAATTAGGAGATCCTCGAAAAACGGGAAACCTAAGGGACCAAGAATATAATTAATTAAAACATGGCTCATGAAAAAGTCATCACCGATAGAAGTGGATTGTCGTTCAGTTCCTTCCTTTACGAGTATCCCGGGGAGTATTTTATAATATAGGGATTACTATGGAGGTTGTACAGTCAGCAACAAAAGTCGATTAACACTTGCAGTTTTTTAATCGTAATTATTAAGCGAAATACTTCATTCAAATCGGAACAGAAGTACTTAAAATTTTAAGAACATTGACTCTTAACAGTTAAACGAAAAAAAAGCAGTTTATCGAAGCATTTTGTGTTAATTTAGATGATGTCAAAAAGTAGCAGTGTTAACTGACTTCTGTTGCTGGCCGTACCAAGAGCAGTTGATACAAGTCTTGTATAACAAATAAATGTAATGTTTAGCAATATGAAGTATGTTTTTGGCGTTCTACGAAATTTATTTAATTGCAAGACGGCTAGACAGACGCATTTCTTTTTAAATTTAGTTTTCCCTACCGAATCCATACCGAAGATTAGATTTTTATATTTTACCTGATCGAGCAATGTAGGTCAAGTAGTAAGTGTAGAAACATTCGTCCACTATGTCGATGAGAGGATTTCCGTGATCGTCAGAATACTGCTCGAGAATTGATATCTTAGCATCTGATTTCCTGTCCACAGTGGCTGCGAAAGGGTGTCGCATAATTACTCCTGGGGGGCATAGATAATTTCCTTCAACATTTATTTATTAATGTGCAGGTCTTCAACTCAGACTTCTTTCAATGTATTACCTTCCTTCTAAATGCCCCTAGCGAAAAAAATTATGATCGACACTGTCCACATACGGCATTTCACATCCTACAGGTACGTCCAATGATTGCACGTCTATGTAGGTACATTGTACATTTGCTAAGCTTACAAAAAGTAAGGTCGATGCTTGGTTTCAATTACGTTCACATAGTACAGTTAGTGCATAGTGCTGCCTCTATACAAAACTTAACATGACGATACAATAACGTTGATTTGATTATGTCTAGTAGATTGTTGTGATAAGGGTAAACCATTAGGGTAAGGGTAAACTTCCTTCCTTACTACTTTCCATCCTTCCTTCTACATAACAATTTTGAATGTAAATCGATACAAATATCTGCTTTACATAGTTTACCTACCAACTTACCAAGACGATCGCCAGGTATCAGATGAGTTTGATCAAAGTATTCCTCTTGTAACTTGTCTTCTGGGTTCTGTACGCTTCTCATGAGATCTCTGATTGTATCAGATGTGTATAAAGCAGCTCCAGACCTATAAAGGTCCTTTAGAGTTTTTATGGTTTGAAAACGTTCTACGGTTGTGTACACTCTGCTTATGTGACCCTGAAATAATAATACAGAAAGAGTATAACCAATCAATAAATAATGGGGTTGGCGGGGGGTCACCATGGCCGCCGGCACGGATGATGACGAGATAAGAACGAGCGATCAATGCGAGCTCGAAAATGTTTGCACCATCTCGAATAGGGTAGACTTTCGTTGGCCATTCCCACAGAATTAGAAGTTACTTTTACGACTCCCCTTGAGTGTCGCATGATACCGCATACTTAGGTTCATAAGAAAAAAACCCTCGACTATTATGTAATCGTAAAATGCCATCCTCCAATGGCAACCGCGGGCTTACAGTAGTTGTGAACCTATGAGGTTCGGTTGACATTCGAGCACCCATTGACATGAACCTATGCAGTATCATGCGACAGAAAAGCATAACAAGCACGCTAACGCCGTCGACCGTACAAAAACAAAAGAAGAAGTTGTCGCCGGTTCAACCTAGGTATCCTCCTAGTTTCTTTTATTTCTACGAAAATGTGCTTACCCCGCACGACAGCGAGATGAAACTCTGAGCCACCCGCCGAGTTCGGTCGCGGTGGACAAACGATCACCGTCAACGGGACGTCACGTTTGGTTCGAATAATCTCGTTTTTCGTAGACGTCCCGTTCACGGGGCGGTGGACAAACAGTGTAACTGTGTAACATCTTACCTACTTATTTGGGACTGTGTTTCTAACATTAGTTGACCTCCCTTGAGTTGTGAAATAACTGTGTTCTATATTTAATTCAAAACTTGCGTAAAGGAGATCATTCATTTTGGGCTAAATATATGAAAGTGCAGTGTCCAAACAAAAAATAAGTTATTCCGTTAGAACATTCCATTCCCTGCGCTGATAAACGAGTTTGAAAAATACTGTTTTCACTGTGTTATTTAAAAGACTTATAGAGGCATGAGGAACAAGGTGTAAAGTTCACTCATCCTCCATTGAAACCGACCAGATGGGTGTTATATGGTGGGCAACTGCTCGACGATTGATGTCGGGACGTTGTATATATGCTAGTCGCGCGGTAAACTCTGATTGCGCGATGCAGGATTTTGCGTGACGTCAGTGTGATGCGTAGTTCGTATGTGGCGATGTAGATGCCGCCACAGACTCATAATAATAAAAAAAATAGAAATAAATACTTACAGAAAAATGTATTCATTCAGAAATTTTTTTTTTTTTTTGGCTGGCACTTTCTCATTTAGCCCATAATGTACGGTGAATGATCTCCTTTTGGGACACTCTATAATCAGTTAGTTGCGACGACTGCTTTGGTAACAACAAGATATTAAACAAAAGGTCTTGTCTAAAGTTTCTTTTCGTGATTAATTACATACAATGTATAGGTACTAAAAATGTTAGTGCTTTGCGTTGTCACTGCTATTAAGCGAAGAAAGTTAACTTTATTTCCACTGAACTGCGGTAGAATAATTTATTAATTTACCGTCTCCTTGGTTATTTTTAGTAGCCGTGTTGCTAATTAATTCTTATTAGCTTTTCAACCAGTGGCGGACTAAGCCTGTTGGTGGTCCGGGGCGGCAAAACTAATTAGGGGCCGGGTCCAGGTATGCAGAAAAGTTTGAGAAGTAGCATCTAGGAGCGAGCGAAATGAGCTCGATAAGTACACTGCCTCGAAAAAGTTAGGTTTTATTTTGACTATTCATAGAGAAATAGGAAATATTTTGTCGCCTTTTACTGAAAAGTTAGAGCATTAGACGAATATAGGATGCTAGAGCGAGCGAAAAGAGCTCGAAAATTTTAGCACTCCGCCCCGGTTAGGTAAGGTAGCAGACATAAATAGGAGTTACTATGTCGACTAACACAGAAAAGTCTCAGATAAAAGAGAATGTAGGATGTAAGAGCAAGCGCAGCGAGCTCGAAAATCTTAGCACTCTACCTTTATATTTAACTGTAAACTGTGTTTTTATTTAAATGTAGAGGGGCCCCCAACTACAAACCGCCTTTTACTTACTGAACAGAGTTTGGCCTTGTTGAGCCATTACTCGAGTTTTGGGAGCCTCCAATCCCTGGGGCCCGGGCCGGACTGCACCTGCCGCCCCTGCCCTTATTCCGCCAGTGCTTTCAACTTTAATCGACTACGAGATAATTTTTAAAACCTAAGTATATAATTAATTAATTAATTAATTCAACATAATTTATTGATTTGTAACTATCTGTAATTTGTAACTTAGAATAATTGACATCGCATGTTTTTAAATACATTTGCACGCCACGTTATGGCACGATATGTTCTATATAATATATTCTAGCAAATAAATATTTTGATTTGATTTGATTTGATTTGAAATGCACGAAGGAGTATTCCAAATTCGCGATAAGTTTCAAATTAGCTGTTGCTCAAGAGAATAGTTAGGTAGCGAATTTGTTTTGAAAACCACATAATGTCTGAAACAGACTGCATCATAATATTAGTGGACTTACCTGATACACAGCCAGAAAAAAAACTGAACCCAATAAGCATGCACTCCTTAACATTAGCATTGTTCTTGTTTTCATCGGTGAATATCCAAGCACAGTCGCCAACACGGAGTAGTGCAGGTACCACCAGAAGGTCATTGTTTCAAGGCCTGTCATTGTTTCAAGGCCTGTCATTGTTTTGTTGATCATCGCTGTGGCCCACATGATGACACCGACTGCTACTAATACCGCACCCATCAGGACCCATAACGGCGGAGAGAACCAATTAAACACACCGTGCCAAATCGGTACAACATTAGGCTTTTTTATTAAAGCACACAATGTGTCGGTTGTAACATAATGCAGGTAATAAACTTGTTCATTCGAATATAGAGTCAAAAATCTTGAATTGAAGGGACTGACGTAACCCAAAGTGCCGCTTATATTCCCGGAAACCCCAAAACCGAAATGGTTACAGTTTTCGCTTTCACAAAATGAAGCATTGAATTTAAAATGTGAGAGGATGTCATGCATTACCATCCCGTCTAAACCACAAAACCCGTGCGTTAGGTTCAAATTAAAATCCACATAATAATGTAAATTCTCACAGTCATTGATAGATGTAGGATATCTATAGAATAAACCTGTATGCATAGGATAGTCATGAGCTAGCTTTTCACCACTTTTTTTTACGGCTAATAATAAGTCATCGTAATTAGTAGCATTCATTAATTTAATAGATCTGTCATATAAATTCAGAGAGGATGACCTTTTGCCGTTATAAATAACCATCTTTTCTTTACATGCAAAAGGGAATACTACACCAACACGCATGATTTGAAATCGGTGCCACAAAGTTTTCATGATATTTTCCAAGAACGAAAAATCTTTTGAGTTCATCGTGTCATTCTTACACTTGAATTTGCTGTCACCAGTGACGATTATATACAGCAGAGACCAATTGGATCTAATAAAAAAGAGAGAGTCAATCACCTTCAGCGTTAAACATTTTGTCATTATAATGACGTTAGGATTATCGCTGCTCATAATAAAATCTCTTGTGACATTCGCTCTAAAGACGACATCTTTATTAAGTAACAGAACTGATTGTTTAGAAATACTGTTTTGCAGGATACATGTTTTAAATTCTGGGTGAGCGTAAACATCCATATCGAAAAATACTGTCTGTGAATAATTTTCAACTGGTAACAGTAGCGGACAATTTGTTACAACTGGTGCGAGCTTGTACTTAAGCTTAGAGCTTGAAATTGCAAGAAACATTATTAAGATGAGGAATCCTAGGAACTTCATTTTGATGTCAAAAAATCGACCATTGCTCGTCAAATTGTTCACTTCACATCGATGCCTTTTTGGTTTAGTTTTCACTAATACACGCCAGAAAGCTCTTCATATAGTATAGGCGTTCTTTATCAATACAGTTATCGAAATTAATCACTCTAAAACGTTTGCTACCGACTTCAATCTGTTAACGTGTGACAGCACAATTACTTGAGTCGAAGATTTCAGTATTGATCACATCTTGATCAATACTGAAATCTTCGACTCAAGTAAGGAAAAAAGATAAAATTTTAGGTATTTGTTAGCAAATAGTATAGACTAACTTCTTTTTGTAATTGCATGTAGGTGTATCAAAAAATAAAAACAGTGATGATCCCTCATGAAAAATTATCGGGTTGATTCCCGACTTTTTTTTTGTTGATAATATATGAATGCAGTTTTTTTCAACTTGTTCCATGGAATCACTCCATAGACCAAGCTCCCACCTTATTATATTTGTTTTTTAGGGTTCCGTACCTCAAAAGGAAAAAACGGAACCCTTATAGGATTACTTCGTTGTCCGTCCGTCCGTTTGTCAGGGTCCTTTTACTCAAGAACGCGTGGAGTTATAAAGTTGTAATTAATATCAAATACGTAGGCCTACGGTCCCTTTGGTGCTCTAAAAAATCAAGGTTCTAAGTCAACGCAATAACGTCCATTTATGCGACATATTTTGATACTCGCGAATAAATCAAAACCAGGTACTTTCGTTTACCCATGTGGCGTTCCTTAGTATTTACCTTACACTTACATTATCTTAATATTATATCATAATATTATATTTATATATTTATCACAGTCTTACATTACACGATCACTAAGTACAGTGGAAGCGCACCGTGCCTACGTCACGCGGTGACGTAGTCGATGCGCATGAGTAGGGCGCGCGACTCAGCGCGCGGTCGTCCACCTTGATCGACCTTCAGTCCGATCTCGCTATCGCGACGCGAAGCCCACGCAACGCTGAGCAATCACGGTGTCTGTATATTTACTGTAATCCTTCAGGATTGTCAGGTTATTTACGTTATTTCTGTGTGCCTTCACTGTGAAACCTGTTATACTATTTATTCACTTCTTTCTTGTGTATCTAACTCGTGTGTGTTGAACTATAAATTGTGCCTTTCGTCCTTGGATGTTTATGTGTTTGTAAACTGATTATAACCGTGAGTAGCTACCAAGCATCTTTCATTTACCGCCCTCACTACACAAACACAATAATTAGTGTACAACAACACTAAACCCACAATCATGAAATTTGGTAGGAAGAAAGGTCTCACAGCACAAGTAAAGGAAAAGGTAGAACTTTATTTTAAGATCCATCGATTTAAGGGGTGGGAGTGGGGGAGAATGGGGAGGGGGTAAAGCCCCCCTGTGAAGGAAAAAGTGCGGAGCCCCCCCTTTTTGAGATATGATTTTTTAAATATTCTAACAACTTTCGAATTTTCTTGTACTGACATGGATTTAAAGGGTGGAAGAAGGTTGGGATGGTGGGTGGCTTAACGAATAAAATGAAGAGGGAAGCAGCAGCCCTCCAACACAACAGTTCCAGGAGGAAAAGAGTCAAGGAGGGTTGTACAAAGATCACAATTGTTTTTTAATACCTTAAGGCATGTACCAACAATCTATGCAAATAAATAAACTTTACTTTACTTTATTTAAAGGATTTTCAAGGAAAAAGACTTCATTATACCATCCCAAAACATTACATTCTCTTGTGTTTAAATGTACTTGGCACTCGCCAGCTGCTACCGCGGCATCGGCACCGCTCGCTTCGCTCACTCGGCTCATCTGTTGTGTGGTCACAGTTCTAACCTAGCGTAACCTATATTTCTGCCTAGAAAAAAATTACAAGTCCCAGTTTCATAAAGAACACGTTGACAATTGCATCTTCAACCATCCGCTCCAAACCAAACGCCAACCAATCGCTCTTTTATAGTTTTCGTCCAAACTTTCTGAAAGCCTACTGCGTACACTATTGCGGAGCGAAGCTAAAAGCAGAATTCAGACCAGATGGCCTAGACAAATGGCATTCGCTTCGGAGCGATTCTATTTATACAGATACTTAGCTTCAAAGTGACATTGCATTTTTTTTTTTTTTTTTGTGGATGGGAAATCATCAAATGACTTCTCCCGCTCTGGGCAGAGCGGGAGGGCGTGTCAGACTTTTACTGACTAAAACCCACCCCTGTTCCTTCAGTTGCCCGTACCGGGGCCATGGTATATCTTTTGACTACCCGCGACCCCGGCGGCATCGACCTAATTGACCCCGTCACTGCTGACATCTCTTTGGGGCGTGCGTGGAACACAATGCGCCGTCGACCCGGGCCTGGTCCTTTTTTTTTTTTTTTTTTTTTTTTTTTTTTTTTTTTTTTTTGTGGATGGGAAATCATCAAATGACTTCTCCCGCTCTGGGCAGAGCGGGAGGGCGTGTCAGACTTTTACTGACTAAAACCCACCCATGCTCCTTCAGCTGCCCGTGCCAGGGCCACGGTATCTCTTTCGAACTACCCGCGACCCCGGCGGCTTCAGCCCTATTGGACCCCGTCACTGCTGACATCTCTTTGAGGCGCGCGTGGAACACAACGCGCCGTCGACCCGGGCCTGGTCCTTACCGGACGGCGAGCTGCCCATTACTCGTCGTCCGCAAGCCCGCGCCTACGGTGGCCGGGAATCGGCAATCGATTCCCGCCGCCCAGGGCGTCTCCTACGGCAGCTAGGGGCGTGAGGGCGCGGCTGTTGCCTCTCCTTCTCGCGTTCCGCCTCCTCCTTTGCGAGCATTACTGCTTCGCAGAAGGAGGTGACGGCCTCCCATGCACTCTCGCTCCGCACCATGGCCTGGACCAGGTTTGGATGCGAGAGATCGCCGCCGCCGATCGCCTCCGTGAGAACACCGCCGCAAGCCGGGCAGACCTCTACTGTATGCTCCACCGTGTCCTCCGGGCGATCCACACAATGGTGACACCCGGGCGTTTCCTCCCGCCTTATCCGAAACAGGAACCTCCCGAAACAACCGTGTCCGATGAGGACCTGCGTCAGGCGGAAGGTGAGGACGCCGTGGCGCCTCTCCAACCACTCCTCAAAGAGGGGACTTAGCGCCGCAATTGTGGCGTGCCCAGCGCTGGGTTGCGACAATCGCACTCTCCATGTCACCATGAGATCCCGCCGGAGCTCTGTCCGCTGTACCGTGATTTCTCGCAGCAGCAGAGTTACGCCCCGGCGTCTCGCCTCCTCGCGCTACTCTCACACGTCCGCGAGGACTTTTGCCTCCAGATCCTATGGCGGTAATCCGGCAAGGAGGCTCGTCGCCTCACAGGAGACAGTGCGGTATCCCCGGACTAGCCGGATGGCCATGACCCTCTAGGACGCGTTCAACGGCGGGCCGGTCGCAGCCTCAGGGAATGCGCCCACACCGGTGCCCCGTAAAGGGCCATGGACGGCACGACCCCCACGTAAAGCCTCCGGTAGGAGGCGTTTGGACCCCCCAGATTGGGCAGGAGCCGCTTCAAGGCAGCCCCGGCCCGCTCCAGTCTGGGAGCCAAACGTCGGAAATGCTCCACGAAGTTCCACCGGCTGTCGAGGACGAGTCTCAGGTACTTCATCGTCGACTTGACTCCGATGTGAACCCCTCCTACCGTACATTGCATGATCACATGACATTTCGATAGCTTATATCAACCCCATAACTTTTTGGCTTTTCTACTAGCGTCATTGCTATTTGAATGTTACTTTATCTAGGCAGTTTTGTCTCCAGTTAAGACTTAATATTATACACACAGCATAATATTGAATACAAGCACAAAGCTAATAGATTTTCTGGAGTCGTAATTGTTGAGCTTTCGGAAGCTTATGATACCACCAACTTAAATAGACTACTCAACAATGTTGCAAACTTAACGTAAGATGATCTTACGTTAAGTTTACGGTAAACTTTTGTTGGATCACCGTTTCCTAGTAACTTACAAAGAGTAGATAATGTTGCCAAAACGAAGGTCTTCCCCAAGGGAGCGTAATGGGACCGACGTTATTTAATATATTATGTACAGGGTAATCCCTTGAGATGGGACAGTTCAGTCGACCGCACATCGTTAGTAACTCTTTGCCCTTTAGCTGGCCTAGCGGAGTTTCAATAGAATAAGTGGACAGCTTATACTGGTTTTGTTTCCACTGACGTGCGGCCTAGATTTTATTTAGAATGTTGTTCTAATAGGCCTATAGCTACTTAAAACTCTAATTGTTTCAATGGGAGGCGTTCGTGGGCTTAGGGTTAAACCAAACCACTAACCCAAGGTAGTCGGAGGAAGCAGGCTGATGGGGTGAAATAAAACATACTTGATTGCAAAGCACACCTTTATTAATAATACCTACATTTTAAAAATTTACACACAAATAAAACAACGTAACGCTACGCATTGTACTTACAGTGTTCTTACAAATGGACGTAGGTGGTATGTAGTTGGTATGATAGGGACTTAGGCAGTGCAAATGAAAAATCACTGACGTTCCACAATTCTGTAGTGAAAAGGTACAACAGCAAAAATGAATTTAATTTTAAATTTTACGATCTTCAGTTACCTAAACATTTTCAAATGTTGACGTCTGTCTATCCACATTTCAGCTGCGAAAACGATCACAGAGACAATTGTACCAGCCAATAGTATTCCAAAAGCTACATGTTGGTCTCTTAGCCTTATTTTAGAGAAAGTCCGCGGTTCGCTATCATTTTCGGGTATCTTATTTGGGATTTCAAGCATTTGTTGAGTCCATTTGTAATATATATTCAGTAAGCCAGCTTCATTTAGACGTTCTGTAATAATTCGGAGATCCTCGATGAACGGGAAGCCTAAGGATACATAGATTTTATTAAAACATGGCTCATGAACATGACAAAGTCAGTGCAGTCGTTTCCGCATTTAAGTGTATCCAGGGCGAGAAGATGAAGCAAGGGTCACTATGGCAGCAGCTGTTCCAATCTCTCCGTGCATGTGTTGTTTATTTAATCATCTATGTACTTAGAGGAATTTATACCAAAATGAATTGAGATTTGATTTTTGAATGTTACCTGTTCGAGCAATGTAGGACACGTAATAAGTGTAGAAACATTCGTCCACTATATCAATGAGAGGAGCTTCGTGATCGTCTGAGTACTGCTCAAGAATGGACATCTCGGCGTCCGATTTCCTGTCGATGGTTGTTACGCGTGGGTATGTTAGAATTACTCCTGGGGGAATTAGATTGACTCATATTTTACAGTAACGTGTAGATAACAGGTATTATGGTGCTTTGGTAGAGAAAGACGAAACAGCCACAGCAGACCGAGGGTTCTGGCGGACCAAATTAACAGTCCAATCATTGAAAAATGGGTAGTTCATGTCGTCAAATTATGTAATAAATTAACCTTCCTGTTACTACTACTACAGGAAGGTTAATTTATTACATAATTTGACGACAAGAACTACCCATTCCTGTTACTACTACTACATACGCAAAATACGCGCATTGTCGTGGAGTTGCGGATACCAGCCCGTATTACCTATTACTACTACTACATCAGTATCTTCATTAATAGCCTTGTTCCAACCACTGCTGAGTATAGACGACCTCGGTTTTGTCCCACATTTCCCTGGTCTGTGCCACCAGCAATCACCATATCTATCTCGGGCGGTGCCCGCGCTCTCGCTCATTCTCGCTGTTACAAGTCGGTCTTTTCGAACGAACTCATGAAGTAAGAAGCGATGTATCTGGGAACTAGTTCGCGTAGTTCGTTCGCGAACTACACAAGACTACTACATACCGTTTTTTTATTTTGTTTACAAACCTACCAACACGGTCACCAATTGTCAAATAAGCTCGATCTAAGAATTTCTCTTGTAACTTGTCTTCTGGGTTCTGTAAGTGTCTCATGAAATTTCTCATTGATGGAGAAGTATATAAAATAGCTTCAGAACAATAAAGATCCTTTAGAGTTTTTATGGTTTGAAAGCGTTCCATTGTTGTGTACACTCTGCTTATGCGACCCTGTAACAATATAAAGAAAAAGAGATGAGACAGTATGAAGTATTGATAACATAATGTACCTATATTTAATTTGTGAAAAATAGCTCGCCGTTTTTTTTTTCATTTCATTTTGAAGAAGAGGCATTGACTCGAAGCTCGAAAAATATGAAAACTGAATATTTCTCGAGCAAGTATTTTGAAAAATAAATTACTGACCTGATAAAGAGCCAGGAAAAAAATGGAACCCAATAAGCATGCACAAGGAGTGCATCATTAGAAAAGTTCTGGTTTTCATTGGTGAATATCCAAGCATAGTCGCCAATGCAGAGGTGTGAAGCCACCACAATGTCATTGTCCCTAGATCCGTCATTGTTTTGTTGATCATCGCTGTGGTCCACATGATGCCACCGATTGCTACTAATACCGCACCTATCAGGGCCCATAGCAGCGGAGAGAACAAATTAAACACACCGTGCCAAAGCGGTTTGACATCAGGCCTCTTTACTAAAGCACACAAGGTGTCAGTTGTAACGTAATGCAGGTAATAAACTGATTCATCCGAATACAGAACCATAAACCTTGAATTGAAGGATATATCCAACTCGTTGCGGATGATACAGCCCAAACCACCGCTTACATTTCTGTGAGCTCCATAACCGAAATAGTTACACTTTTCATCTTGCCAAATAGATACATTAAATTTTAAATGCGAGAGGATGTCGTGCATTACCATTCCGTCTAAACTGCAAACCCCCAGCGTCAAGTTTAAATTAAAATGCACATAATAATGTAAATTGTCACAATCTTTGATAGATGTAGGATATCTATAGAATGTTCCCGCCACCATAGGATAGTCCTGAGATAGCTTTTCACCACTTTTATTTATGGCTACAAACAAGTCATTGTTATTAGTAGCATTAATTAATTTAATAGATCTGTCATATAAAATCTGAAATGATGGCTTTTTCCCGTTATAAATAATCATCTTTTGTTTACATGTATAAGGGAATACTACACCAACACGCATGATTTGAAATCTGTGCCACAAAGAGTTCATGATATTATCCAACAGCAAAAAATCTTTTGTGTTCATCGTGTCATCCTTACATGTAAATTTTCTGTCACCAGTAACGATAATGTATAGTAGAGACCAATAGGATCCTAAACAAAACCGCCATTGAGGATGGTGAACTATCTGCGGTGTTAAATATTTTGTCAATATAATGACGTTAGGATTATTAGTGGTCATGATAAAATCTTTTGTGTCATTCTCTTTAATGTCAACCTCTGTATTTAGTAACAGAACTGATTGTTTAGAAATACTATTTTGCAGGTTTTGCAGGATACATGTTTTTTATTGTGGGTTAACACGTAGATTCATATAGAAAAATATTGTTGTTGAATGATTTTCTACTGGTAACTGTAGCGGACAATTTGTTACAACTGGTGCCAGCTTGTACTTAGACTCAGAGCTTGAAGCGAATGCAAGAAACGTTGTTATGTTTAGAAATGCAAGGAACTTCATTTTTGATGTTACAAAATTGAAATACTTGTGACCATTGCTCGTCAAATTGTTCACTTCATCTAGGAAGCTCTTCTTATAATGTATCTAGGCGTGTGCTTGAATCAATATGGCTATCCACTCTAATCATCCCAAAACGTTTACTATGTCAATATTTTAACGTGTCAGTACAAATCATTATGAACGTCATTAATTTATTTTTTGATGAAAACATGTAGGTATTACATTAATAAATTATTTTCGTAACCGGTCTTTGAAACTGAACAAACTAAAACATTATTGATATTATAAAATTTGTGTTCCAATTTATGAGTGTTTCCATTCGCACATACTTATTTGTATTATCTGATCTCCTGATTTCACAATTTTCCGCAATAGAAGTGGACAAACATTTGCCTTTTGTATTATAACTCGAGATTTGCAATCCATATACATTTATACATTAACACTTTGCTGTATCAATAGAGTACTACAGTATATATAAAATAATTTTGCTCTATTTTTTAAGCCATTGTCACGAACAAGTCGGGAATGGCACAAGTCTTCATATTGTTCTTAATATCGATTCTATTGGCGACTTCTAGTGGACGAAGTTTTGATGGACTGCATTTGCACCCAGAAATACTGAAGACTGGAATAGAAATACGTATGGGTAACGACTACATGGATTATAGTCCTTACCATTCGTTTTTGATAAAACAAGAGGCTGATGTTCTAGTAATGCCAGCCAACAGTGTGTTGGAAATTATGGAGGACCCTACAAACCAGAAATGAAACGAAAATAAAGACGGATTGCGCAAAATTGAAGGAAAATTAAACGAATCTTAAAATGAATTATGAGTTCAATCAATTGTCTATTTATACTTCTATGTTTTACTGTAATAGGTTTTGTAAGTTTCGTACAATGTAACGGAATAATGTTTTAAGATAATAAATACCTTTCTTATAACATATTGTTTCACAGTTGTCCTAAGCACTTTCTGACATTCGTCAAATGTAAGATTGGACGCTCTCAGTCTAGGTGGTGCAACGATCTTTGTAAGGTGGCTAGTAGTAGCTGGATGAGAGTAACCAAGGCTCGAGTTAATTGGCATATGGTTGGAGAAACCTACGTCTAGCAAGGACTTCTAATAACACTCTGTATGGTAGTGTTATTTCCTGAGTTGCATTTTTCTGTGCCCTACAATCATCTGCTTAGCCATTTTTCCAAACATGTTGGGGTCGGCTTCCAGTCTAACCGGATACAGCTGCATACCAGTATTTTACATGGAGCGACTGCTTATCTGACTTCCACAACCTAGTTACTAGGTAACACGATACCCCTTGGTAACACTGGTTGTCAGACTTGGGCTTCTGACTAGTAACGACTGTCAAAGCTCTACGAATGACAGCCGGGATCAATTCCGAGGCACGTACGCCACATGGGTCTCGATCGACCCATGTGGCTGGTATTATTTAGCCACTAGCCCCTCTTGCTGTGCCGTGAGGGTTCGTAATTGTACCTTAACAGCCATGTAACATTTTTTTAACATAATGGAATGCAAATAATGGTACATTTTGATACAAGTGGAGAATTTTTGTTATTGCATTCGAGGTGGAATTAACACCCGAGCCGTAGGCGAGGTTGTTTTTGAACCGAGAACTGCAATAACAAATGTCCACGTGTATCAAACGATGTTTTTCAATACAATTTTGAGGAAATAATATAAAATAACGAAAAATATTTTTGTCATGAATTATTAGGAAACTATGATTAAAATTTTCTTTTTTTTCGCTTTGCGATTTTTTGCGCGTTGCTTTCGCCAGGTTGATGGAGAAACAAAGGTATAAAGCCGATAAACAGCCTAATATGAAAAATAAAAAAAACAAATATTTTTGATTTTATAACACAAATAAATGTTAATTTGTTCTTGTACGTTTTTTTATTGTAATAATCATGGTTTTTGATGATATTCTATTTATAAACATTATTAAAAAAAAAACATTCATCTCCGAATAGAGACGGTGTGAATAGAGGCATTGATCCAGTTTGGACTAAGTATAGGTATAAGTTATCTGTGGCAATTTTTATTCCCGCACATGAAAAATCGCACGCGTGTGAAATATATTGCATTGTGAACCTAATCGTAGTGCAATATGAACCAGTTTTCGAGGAAGTGTATTGAAAAGATACTTTTCAAAACAAGGTTGCAGTTTTTATCAAGCTATGACATTTACGATGTTATATTGTGACTGGTGGCTGAATTTTTGGTTCAAACCCTGGCAAGTATGTGTACCTTAGTGCTATTCTGTAAACATCTCACCGTGATAACACAGGTGAAGTGATCGTGAAGTGAGCCGTCATTCCACCTGATGCTAGGGATTGACACTATTGACAGCTCACTTTAAGATCACTTCACTCATGTTTTCACGGTGAGATATTTAGAGAATAGCACTACCTATCCCTTTGACTATGTTTACAAAGTATTCGCTTAACACTTACCTACACACGGTAAGAAACGTAGGTTTCTTTTCTGAATAATAAGAAACCGTTTTCCGATGGACATAAAAAGGAATAAACAAATTCAAATATAAAAACAAATTTATTTCATAAAAAAAAAAATCATAACATAAAATAAATCATCACACGTTTCAATTGAGTTATTGTAATGAGTGGGCAATAGACAATTTTGATATTATTTATAAGTATTTTGACTTTGTCAAAATAACAAAATCTTTAGTTGAAGATTAACCTACCCAAGTGGGGAGGAATTTTATCCTACGACCACCAACCCCGAGGTCCGCGTTGTCGAAGGCGAATCCGTCGTAGTTGGCCAGCAGATCGTTACTTGGATTGTCTCCTCGCAGGGCCGATCTCTTTGCTATCTTGTGGGCAGGCTCTTTGGTTTCAGGTTCTGAAGTAGTAGTAACGTCCACGAGATCCACCAAAACTGGTACATTCTCGACTACTTCTATTACTTCGAAAACGGGAACATTTTCTTCATCAGCCACTGTCGTTGTTTCAGCTGGCTGCTCTGTGGTTGCAGGAGCTGCGTAGGCGCAACTCAGGAGCGCAAGCGAGAGAAGGACGATCAATTTTGAAGCCATGGTATTGGATGCCTCGAGGTAACTTCTCCGCGATAATAAGGGAAATATTCCCAGGAACTTGTATACGTTAGCCGTCTTCCGATGCTGACTTGTGTTTATGATGGTGGAGCGTGCATGATGTTTTTATACCAATGATACAATAATGTGCTAACTAAAATTATCCAGAAATGGGCATCATTGACGCGCATTGTACCTGCGTCGCTAATGGGAGAAGTAAATATTCTCAATAACATAATGACCATGAATACTTATTGTTGTGCACTATATTGAAAAATGATGACAAACAGTTTACTTTAGTGATTTTTTGTAAAAAAGCACATATTGTACGTAACGTGACAGACGCATCCTTCCGTTTATTGATGAGTAAGGCTGAATGACTGTTGTTAGATCCTATTGCATAATACCTAATCTTTTCTTTAGTTCTGATAAAATGAACTGATTCATCTTGAGATTTTAATTCTTTGAACTGAAATTGATTCATCTAATCGTTTGCAATTACCTATCATATACCTACCACATACAGTGATAAAAATAGCATTACGTATCACAACTCTTCCCCATGATACAGGCGCCGCGCCGCCGCCGACTAGTTTGGGGACCGCCGTAAAGATCAAAATGAAAACAGTTACAGACCGAAACTAATTTAATAAGGTACTTAATAAGTACATTGGTTCCATAAATTTATTATTAGGTATTTAAATTGTCTTTGACATATCTCGGGATCTTGGGGTCCCGGACCTTTGGATGGCGTACTAGGGGCCGAATCAACTCGCAGAGGCACCTTAGACAATTTTAAAAGATGAGGAGGCACCAGCCGACGATTATCCCTATAAGCACTATGCAAGTGTTTAGTTTAGTTTAGTTTATTTATTAATAATTATCAAAATTACATGTCATTTAGTCATATCAATTACAAAATAGATTAATTAAGAACCATAATATAAAATAACAAAGATTAATTGAGAAAAATAAACCCAAGGACAACCCCCGGTTGGGGCAGGACTCAGCAGGACTATTGCAGAACATGGAATCAAAACGTATTGGGGTATGAGTTTGGGTGGCTATATTCGTAGTGGATTGGGTACCTTGACCTATGGAAGAACTAATGTCCCCTGCCTGACCAATGTTATTTAATACAGATAAAGTGACAGGGGTGACTTGCACACTCAATCATGGGCCCACGGAAACGGTCGCTAGCACATAGTGACGTAGCGACAAGGGGGCAACATGTTCTGAGGAGAGTTAATTTAATTATTATTTCCTTTATTGCATTAATATACACATACATTTTTTTTTAAATATTAGAATATAAAAAAAATACCACCGTTATCGGGAACAGGGTCCAAGCTACTGGTGGTTAGGGCTGCTGAGAGAGGAACCTCCTAACGATACGCGCCGTGTCCAGTAGTACCTCTTTCTGGATCAAGCCCATGATCCAGCTGCCTATCTTATTATTCTTTTATTATTATTATCTTCCATGCTTCCGTAATAAAGATTCTGAATTTTTCCGTGTTTGAAGAATGAACCATCATGTTAGTCCAATTACCTGTTTTGTATGTTATTTAATAAATGACTATTTGTTCAAATAATATTGTATGTACCTTTTCAGAGTGTTTTGTACACAATACAATATTCCGTATATTCTTCTAGGAATCGTGATGGTATGACAAGAAAACAAGTTCTTAATTTAAGTCCAGATCATTCCTGCTGTTATTTATAGGGTCCAATAGGAGGCCCATATTCAGTCATTGACTTTATTTGGGTCAAGGGATGATGATGGCTTTCTACTACACGCTCCACTCCCTCACCCCACCCCCGCTCTCACTTTCATGGATGGTTTTGACACGTTCTAACCTTGAGAAACTGTCACTACTAAGGTCCGAAGCTCAGATTAAGGAAGAATGAAACGTATTCAAGGTAGGCGGGAAATAGAAATGAAATGGCATTTGTTGGTAAGCGCATCACTTGAGAACCGCTGGACCGATTTGGTTTTTTTTTGTTTTAAAATGTTCGTTTTTGTCCGAATATTATATGTAATGTCGAAATGACCATCTTTACATACTGAGACTCCTCCGTGTCTCGGAAAGCACTTTAAGCCGTTGGTCCCAGGCGGTCTTCGTGAATCTTTGACAGTCGTTACGGGTCGTTAGAAGCCCGAAAGTCTGACAACCAGTCTTACCAAGGGGTATCGTATTATTACCAGTAACTGGGTTGTGGAGGTCAGATAGGCAGTCGCTCCATGTAAAATACTGGTATTCAGCTGCATCCGGTTAGACTGGAAGCCAAACCCCAACATAGTTGGCAAAAGGCTAGGCAGATTGATTGAATTGTCCGAATCAGGTTTAAACAGAAAGAAAAATTTTAAAAGTTTCTGGATCAATTGGAAAATTCGGAAAAACTGAAAGTGCATATTCGATTGGAATTTTGTATGAATTATTGAAATTTGGACAGGACAACGTCTGTCGGGTCAGCTAGTTAGCGGGTTGTCGGGTCGGGATTTGAAGGATATAATTGACAATGAAAGCTCCCTATTGTCCATATTGTTGCAGGATGTTACCTTGTTGTTTGAGCTCGAGACAAATCTGAAACTATTATCCAAATAAGTCATTGTTTTTACAGTTTAGAAAAAAAAATTCAAACATAAAAAAAAGTTTAGTATGATATTAAGTATGGGGTGAAGGTGGGGGTGGGTGGGATGTGGAGGTGCTGGAGGTGGACTTTTGCAATAAAAGTTGCTAAACTTTTATTGAAATAATTAAATTCAGCATATTTTTGCATATCTGTTACTCAAGTAAGCCCAAGTTACAAGCAAGCACCTAAGTAGTTTGGGGATCACCGTTCAAACTCCTTTGTATACTATATTTGTATAATTTATAAACTGTCTGTATCCACACACGCGGGATAATTTGATGGATGAGAATACTTTAATAATTTTTCATTAACTAATAGATACCTACTTAAGTTATTTCTGGGTTTTCATCGTGGAGTAAAGTAGTTGCATTGTCATCAGCATTCTCTTGTCCGTACTCCAATTTATTTGGTAGCCTAGTTCTCTATTACCTAGTCGTCATCTCGGTAGTCACCTCCTATGTAGCCATACCATCTTTCACACGGTCCGTCCATCGTTTCTTTGGTCTTTCTTATGCACATTCATACTCGAAACTTTCCTGACGACATTTTCCTCAGTTCTCCGCATCACATGCCCATGCCATGGTAACCTATTTCTACATAACTTTTCAGTCACCGGTGCCAGTTTTAGACTTCCTCTTATATACTCATCTTATTCTATCCATTCGCGTAACACCACACATCCCTCGTAGCAAACTCATCTCAGCTGCTTGCAATTGCCTTTCATTAATTCCTTTTGTGGCCCAACATTCTGTTCTATACAAGACAGAAGGCTAACCATTGTTTTATACATCTTCACCTTAATTTTAAGAGGAATGTGGCCAATAAAGTAGTAGCACTAATATGAGGAAATATACAGGGTGTAATATTAATCACCGTTATCCTCATAAGAGATATTTGTACTCATCATTATGAACCACTTTTGCTATCGGACCAAACCTGAAAACGTGAAAAAAAATCTGCTGTTCCCTACACTTATGTCCGCATAACTCGTCTGTATGTAGAGAACAGCAGTTTTTTTCTTTCGCGATTTCAAGTTTGGTTTCATAGTAAAAGTTCTTCATAATGAATAGTACAATGACCTCGGTGATAAAATTACACCCTATATTCCCGAGCGCCGATGAATCTCATCATTTCACATTTAGGTACATTTGTAGAGAAGTAATATAATTTTACGCCTTTTCTCATATACTCGTAATTATGAATTGGGAATTGGGTACTATTACACCTATCTGATTACAAAAGTGTTTGTGTCGAAAATATTTTGGACAAATAACTTCCGGCATTCCAAGATTTAAATTTTTGCTATTTTTGCTTGTTTTTTTTTTGTTTTTTTTTTTCTGTTTGTTTTTGCTAATATAATATAAATCATGGTGTTCAGCTGAACATTCACATTCCATTGTCTAATTTTAGACATTGACCAAAATTGTGTAATAAAAATTATGTTTTTCGTCTTGAATATCAATTTGAATGTATGCAGTAGGTATGTGTTAGTTATTTTGTTGCTCTTTATTTTTATCAGTTATCACTATTGTTTGGCGTCTCGTTAGCATCTTGCCCATAGCCAAGGCTCATAATGAAAGGATCACTAACGTGTGTTTTGAGATCTGCTGTTGTGTGATCGTGCGTCAGTACTGTTCTAAAAATAATAACGCACATTATCTAAGTTTGCGATTTCAATAAAACATAATAATTTCTGTCAGCAACATATTCACATATAAGGTGCTTCGAGATCAGTAAAGGCACAGTTCAGTTACCAGTAAAAGTAAGAGCAAGATAGGATCTTTCGGGAATGCATTCAACATTATTTATCGTCGCGTCGTTGGCGCTGCTGGCGCTCTGCGTGTGCGCACCCGTCGAGCAGGATGTGATCCAGCACATCCCGCAAAAAGCCGAGCAAACACCATCAGTTACAGAAAGAGACGCTGCGGTATCTGGTGCTTCGGCAAAGGCTGCTGGTGCGTCTGAGCACGTGGCGCGTGCCCGCCGTGACGTGGCCGGACAGGAGAGCGACTTGCTCCCCGCTATCAACGACGTGGATGTCTCACCCTTCGGAGAAACTTCGCAGCTGGAGGGCCGCGGCCGCATCAGGGTGCTGCCTGCCTACCTCGGCTGAACCTCCAACAACAACGACAATCGACATACGCTACCACTACATCGGATATAATGTTATCGTTTAAGTTATTTAAGGTTGTATCAATGTATTATTTGAAACATTAAACAAGCTTTTTGGTTACAAATGTACATATGTTTTGTACATTTTAATATAGTACTTATCTAGCAATAAAGAATAGTTAAGAATGACTGACTGCATTTTATTTAAATCTGGTTCTTGGTAACGTAGTGAGTAGGTACTGACATCATTCACAGAAATATGGTAAAAGCTAAAGGGTTTGCTAATTTAATTAATGAAATTAACATGAAACCAATAATTAGTAGCCAAGACTATAAAATGCAACTTGCTCTCAAACTAATTTAATCTTCTTTGTTTTCATAATGTTAATCATTGTAGTTACGGTAGCCGTGGGCGTCGTTAACTTGGTGTCATCCTTAAGTATTGTGCAAAAAGATAATGAACTGGGCATTACAAATGTGGCAATGTTAGGAGACAATGTTAAAACTCCGCATAATATAGTAACAGAATCAGAAACCAAAAGGAATGTAATTGACATGAATGTTGGAAACAAGGAATTGGTTGAAGCAGCGGAAAGCAGTAACTTAGTATATCGACCCCTCTTCGTGTACAGAAGGATCCAACACAGTAAAAAAAGAATCACTATGTTCAATTCGTTTGCAGGATAAGTGAATATGTCTAAGGTAATAATTTTATTACTACATGCCGTTGTATGATTGAGCAAAGTAATAAAACTCTCCCCAATTTAAAATTAATAAAACTAACAAGTCAATAAAACAATAACGATACAGTCGTGAACTGCTGGGAGACTTATATTGCGGTTTAGTTTAATCCTGGCAGTTGAAATATCAAGGACAATGATTTTATTTCGAACATTGGCTGTGGTTGTATTACTTATTGTAAGTGAATTTACTATTCCCCTTTATATTTTACGCTTGTAACTAAATTAATTTAACATTTTAGATTCCTAACTCGTACGGGGGAATATCGCCAGTACACGATTTTAAGGAAAAAATGTTAAGGACCACTAATAATAATATTAACGAAAGGTTTTTACTGACGTCTCCACATAATGTTTTGAAACATTTAGACAAAACGATATCAAAAGCAACTAAAAATGTTACTCAGAACCCGGAAATGGACGATACTCTTTACCAGATTTCAAAGGATATTGTTTCGGCTATTTTATCAAAGTTAGAAATACAAGATAAAATAACCAGAATTACTACGGAGGCACTTGAAGCTCCTGGCAAAAACAAAGGTATTACGGCTATTGAGACAAGGCGCATTTTGGATTATATTTCTAGAACATTGTCTGGTCACATACTCAGTATTACTAGAGCTTCAACAGAGCCAGAGCTTCATCGGTTGGTATATGGATTAGCTCAAATTGCAGCCGAGGTGTCCATCGTATCAGCATTAAAAGATACCACATATGCCACAGCATTGTCTAAGAAGCAATCTGTTGATTTATCTCTTAGAAGGAAAAGAGCTATTGCACCTGGAAAAGAAAACGTACTAATGACCCCGTCTCCTGTTTCTTCAGCGACGGTTTATAGCGTTATTCTGAACAAAACTGTCCATACTGCCCTTAGTGCTAAAAATAAAACATCAGCAAACATTTTTCCTTCACCGTTCTCAGTGATATCTAAAACTGAAAAGAAAGTTCTCCATGTCCTTAATAATAAGCACAGCGTTCCAACTGAAGTGAAAGGGTTCTTGAACCAAACAGCCTTAGATATCGAAAATAGAGAGCGAGAAAATAATAACACAGATCCAATTCTCATGGTAAAGGCACTAAATGGAACACATTATATGAGAGAAACACAAACTCTGGATACTCAAGAGTTAAGTGCACCAGGACTTATAGATGACTGGGTTGATACCAAGGAAAATGTTTACAAGCCTATCAATCCTGACATAGTTGCTGATATGGAGATAGATCAGCCTGAATTTGAAGACGAAGCTGCTAATGAAAAGAAATCTAAACAAAAATTGGAAAGAATGGAAGTGAAAGCCAAAAAAGCTATTTTATACGCTGGTGATGTGGCGTATTTGACAGCTGCAAGCGTGGTTGCTTTAAGACGAGCTTTAACTGCATCCATCGAAGTTCAAATGTCTGTAAGGTACGCGAAAAATGGTATGTCAAACCACCAGGAATTAATGATGAACTTGGCAAAGACTGCTGCCCAACAAGCAGGAAAACAAGCAAAAAGTGCTACATCTAAATCTTTAGCTTGCGAGCGAGTCATTAAATTGGCACTGAAGTATACAGCCCAATCACATGGAGCTCATCTGAACCATGTCGCGAATAGAATTGTGATGGATACTTTGTCATTGGCGACGCTAGCGAAATCTATGGCATTCGTTGCTTCAGATATAGCTATCAATTCTTTGTATCAAGCCACTGATGTGAAACCTCCAACATAATAATTTCAAGAAAATAAAGTGAAAATATTTTTCCAACCTCCACTAAACTATTTTTTTTTGGACATTCATTTCGAAATGGATTCAAAAAATTAAAATAACGTAACATGTCAGAATTATCTCTTTTATTATATAAAATTCAACGTAGTAAAGTTTTCCGCAAATCCCTTAATTTACATTTAAAAATATTATTACATTAAAGTTGAGATTTGAAGAGTATTTATTGAGTCTGCTAATAATGAGTTTTCCAGTAGATGTAGTGGACAGGAACACTGGGAACACTATAACAAAATATTTTTGAGTTATTACAAATTAAAATAGAGTTTTTTTAATGCTGGAGAATGGAGACTTTGAAGTAATTATCGTGGCCGTTGAGACCTCGTTTCGGTTCGAAAAAGCAGTGCTGCGTTATACATATTCATATAACGCAGCACTGCTTTTTCGAGCCGTCTCAACCCCACAGGCGGAAAGGCGGCCGATGATAATGCTGTGGTTATCTGACAAAAATATTGAATTGTATCTAAGCATTTTATGAAACGTATCAACATTAATGCTTAGTTTTGAATCTAATCAGCATCAGTCTAGGGCAGTCCACATAGGCCTCTTCAATCGTAAGTCATTGGATTCGACTGTTAGCTACTCTCCATCTTGCTACGAAGCTAGTCGCTCCACCTCCACCTTGGTCGGCCTAAAATTAAGCATATTAAAGCTGCTACACAATATTTATACACGTATACCGCCATTGTCACATTTTTGTCACCTCTCGCTCACACGGGATCAAATTTTGAAGAATGTTAAATGAAAAGATTCTTTTTTGAATAATGTAATCAATTGCAAGTGCAAAAGAGCATTATCTGTTCTTACCTCTCCGGGTAGTAGATTACTACCGGTTTTTCGTAATGGTACCAACTATGCCACCAGGTGCTGGCATCCGCCTTCAAATCTAAGTCGTCAGGCTTCGGTGGTTTCGGTAAGCCTTCGACTTTTACTGGCTTCTGTTCCAAGGGAACCAGTCCGGAAGTCGGTGTGACTTCAACAACTTTTTGGTCTTCCACTGGTAGACAACAGCATACTCCCAACAGAGTGAAGATTGCAGCGAGTTTCACGATCTGTGAATATAATTATTGCCTAGTCGGATTATAATATAAGTTTTCAGAATAAGCATATCACTTATTAACAACTGGCTTTAAATATGATCTTGATGGAGTAGGGGGAGGTGTATGTTGTTAAATTGTTGGTGGCTATTGAGAACAGGACTTGTGGCTAAGTAATAACAACCGCACGGCTCGATCGATCAGTTTAAGCTATTGCTTGCCGCGGTTGGTCCGTGGATGGGTAACCATCTTTACATACCAAGCCCCTCCGTACCTCGGAAAGCACGTCAAGCAATTGGTCCCGGCTGCCATACGTGGATCTTTGACAGTCGTTACAGGTCGTTAGAAGCCCGAAAGTCTGACAAGCAGTCTTACCAAGGGGTATCGTATTACCCAGTAACTGGGTTGTAGAGGTCAGATAGGCAGTCGCTCTATGTAAAATACTGGTATTCAGCTGCATCCGGTTATACTGGAAGCTGACTCCAACATAGTTGGCAAAAAGGCTAGGTAGATGCAGAAGATGATTGCATTATGCTGAGCGATGGTCGTCGTCGTGGATGTGACGCATATTTTCGCGTAGGTAACTTGTACTTTTTTTTTTTTTGTGTTATTTTTTGCGTCATGTTTACCGCATATAAACGTATTATGTTTATTTCTTTACACTTCACACACAGCTTAAAAAAAATTAAAACTATGAGACTAACTTATGTAGTTTCGCGCAATTGTAGACTATTATTTTAATCATTTAGATTCTTCAGTTCTCTATTACTTAAACACAGCAGGTACGCAGTTGACCCATGAGGTAAATCGCGATACGATAATACATTCTAATTGCGTTTGCCCTTAGAATACTGACACTTCGGTGTCAAGCCGTATCGGGCGAGAAATACTGGTGAAGAGAAGTTTTATCGAGTTGAATACTATGCCAATGAAACTGATACTTTTTCTTAACGCAAACAAGAAATAATCACACCTTGTCAATTTGGCTATGGTCACATGTTTTTTGAGCCCTGTAAACGGTAAGTGGTATGATAATTTGATGCTAATAGAACATAAGATCCTGTTCAATTTGCTTATTTTTGGGATACGTTGCATGATTTTAGTTTCTTACCCCCTTTTATGGCAAGCCAAGCGAGGTGATAATTTGAGAGGTGTGTTCGCTAATCTAATTGCGCGTGAAATACCTAACACGAGTCTATAAACTATATTAATAAAATATAATAACTATTTTTTCTATCAACTGTATCAATCAATCTGCCTAGCCTAGCCTATGTTGGGGTCGGCTTCGAGTCTAACCGAATGCAGTATTTTATAGGGAGCGACTGCATATCTGACCTCTACAACCCAGTTACTGGGTAATACGATACCCCTCGGTAAGAATGGTTGTCAGACTTTCGTTCTTCTGACGACCCGTAAAGACTGTCAAAGGTCCACGAATGACAGCCGGGACCAACGTACTTTCCAACAACTGTGCCAATGGCTATAATAGGCATCTATCAACTGTTTATGACTTACGTCAATATCGATGCGGGGTGGCTCACCCATAAAATAGACCGTAGAACAATTATTGCATAGTGATGATAATTTTATAGGAAGGAAATCGAAACATAGACAAAGCATAACTTACCATTTTGAATATTTTCCGAAAGTAAACTTGTAGTTTGGTTAGACGAATTTAGGAGTATGCTGGCCCCTGTAATGGGATCACTTTATATATCCTTAATTTTTTGTGAGAGACAAGGACAAAATACCTTGTATCATCTTATTTTAACAATGCTGGTCACCTTTGTGTGTCATCGGCGCGATGGTATTGCAACTAATCGTAGCCATAAATTAAGCGTTTTTGACACTATTGCTGTTATCAAATTACCCTAACAATTTTTATTAAAAGGCTTTAAATAAAGTTGCATTTTTAGGGTTCCGTACCTCAAAAGGAAAACAGAAACCTTATAGGATCACTTCGTTGTCCGTCTATCTGTCAGACTGTCAAGACCCTTTTTCTCAGGAATGCGTGGAGGTATCAAGTTGAAATTAATATCAAGTAGGTCTACTGTCCCTTAGAGCTCTAAAAAAACCAAGTTTCTATGGCAACGAATTAAAAAAATACGGCCATGTATGCGGCATATTTTGACTCTCGCAAACAAATCAAAACCAACCCTAGGTGTTGATTTGTTTGCGACAGTCAAAAGCAAGGTCTCACAGCACAAGTAAAGGAAAAAGTCCGAAATCGTTAATTTGTAGTTTTATAACATAAAAAAAATTGCGTTTACAAACTTACATGCAGTTGGAGAATTGACCATGACGTATATCGATGTATGGGAGAACGATGTTTTTCAACTGCAATGTTACGTTTGTTTTTGGGAATATTCATCCCAACTACGGAACCCTTCAATGTGCGTAGCCCGACACGCGCTTGGCCGGTTTTTTAGGGTTCCGTAGGCAACAAGGAACCCTTACAGTTTCGCCATGTCCGTCCGTCTGTCTGTTTGTCCGTCCGCAGCTTAGCTCAGCTAGTAGTAAGGTACCAGAAAGCTATAATTTGGCATGGCTATACACATTTTAATCACGCCGACAAAGTATAAAATAAAATCATGAAAAAAAATTTTTTTTAGGGTACTTTCTGTACACGTAAAGTGGGGATGTTTTTTTTTTCTCGTCTACCTCATGGTGCGGCGTGTTGTTGGATGGGACTTTCAAAAATATTGCGGGTTTGTGACAACAATTTTTCGATATAGGAATCCGTTTCTAAAAGCTAAGCTTTAAAGTGCTAATTAATTAATTAATTTTTGTTAAAGTCAAGTGTTTTTTTTTTTTGTGGATGGGAAATCATCAAATGACTTCTACCGCTCTGTGGGCAGAGCTGTTACTTAGTTTTGAATTTGTGAAAAAATTACCGGTAGTGGTATAAGTAACGAAGATAAAAGGAAAACTATCACATCTAAGTAGGCTTTTCAAGTTTACGAGTAGCCAACCATCTACGGAACTCTTCATTGTGCGTGTTCCGACACGCACTTGGCCGGTTTTTTGTAAGCGATTATGGTAATTCAGCAAGGATTAGCCTGCCTGAGCATTCAGATCATTTACCTAATAAAGACGTGGTAATTACCACAGAACATATAAAAGAGGTGTACCATTTAACTTTTGTGGAACGGATTGATTTTGTAGTAGGTACCTAATCAGTAGTCATTATACCATCTGTTTTACAATCAACTGTTTTTGAAAACCTTTGTCTTCTGGACGGCTTCCATCCGGTATCGTTTCGAACTGAGATCTCTCTTACACATAAATAAACCGTGGTTAACCGTAGTAGTTACGCTGCACTGCTTGTACAAGCATAACACAATACGTGGAGGACTAAGTGCCTTTCATACGTCCCAGTTGCCGGGTAGCCGGTACCGAGTATACGCCGGGTAGTGCCGGGTACCCGGCAGCGGGCAAAGAACGCCGGTACGTGTGAAACATAACGTACAAACAGTTAGCCGCCCGCGCCGGGTACCCGGTAATCGGGATGTGTGAAAACGCACTAACGGTTCATGCCAGAAAAATAAATATTTATATGCAGGCGAGGTCGCGGGCTTCGCTAACTTAGCATAAAAAGTAAAAAAAAAATAGCATCGGGGTGTAGACTGATATGTCAATTTTTGAAATAAGAAATCATCGGAATAGAAAATAAAAGTAAGAAAAACAAACACTAATTAAAATGAATCTAAATGTATTTTGAACTGCGATTTATCGACTTAAGCAGGATGCTAATATATTAAAAGTATCGATAACGCACGAATCATCTTTTATTTTATTTAGGCAAAATCAGGTCATTTGAAAAACATCTGGCACTAAACGTCAAGGTTTAAGTTATGATGATTGGAATATTATGATAAAAAATAAAATAAAATACTTTTATTTCAGACCTTGAGTCCATAAGTTGCTAGTCGTTAGTAACAGATTGTGGTTATATGCTATGTTAGTGTTATTAGTACCTACCTAATTAATTTACTTACATGATCCTATAACTACCTTTACCCAGTGCCTTTGGATGGATGTAATACCTAGAACTTATCTTTTTAGAAATCAAATGTTGCTAGTCTGCCAATACCAAATTATAGATAAGCACCTCGCGTGTCTGTGTAACACATAGGCACTTGATCGCTAATACAATGTCCAGTCGGGCTAATGTAATTTAAAAACAATAGTACATTTTGATACAAGTGGAGAATTTTTGTTATTGCATTCGAGGCGACATTAACACCAGAGCCGTAGGCGAGGTTATTTTTGAGCCGAGAACTGCAATAACAAATGTCCACGTATGGTTCAAGCGTATCAAACAACGTTTTTCAATACACTATTGAAGAGATAAAATAAAATAACGTAAAATATTTTTGTCATGAATTATTAGGAAACTATGATTAAATTTTTTTTTCCGCGCTTTGGTTTCGCCATGTTGAAGGAGAAGCAAAGGTATTAGGCCGATAAACAGCCTAATATGAAAAATAGAAAATTCAAATATTTTTGAGTTTAAAACACAAATAAATGTGGGGGGCTGCTGGTGCGGAAAACCTCAAACGGCGCAAATACTCTAATCTTATTGGGACTTATATGTTTGAGCCGTTTGGGGTTGAAACACTAGGGCCATGGGGTCCGAGTGCCCTTTTAGTTTTTCGGGACATCGCCAAGCGGTTGGTCGACTCTACACGTGACCAAAGGGCTGGCCTATTTTTTGGCCAAAGAATTAGCATTGCCATACAACGTGGCAATGCTGCCAGCCTTTTGGGCACTTTTCCTGTCGACAGCGATGCGGACGAATTTTTTGATGCCCTATGATTATTTCCCCTCCTTTTTTATATACTTGTACATATTTTTTGTTTTTAAGATTGTTAGATTTTAAATTTTGTAAATATTCATGGATAATAAAAATAGTTATTAAAATAAAAAATAAATAAATGTAAATTTGTTCATAAACGTTTTTTTGGTATTGTAATAATCATGGTTTTTGATGATATTCTATTTATAAGCATTATTCAAATATTCAAAAAATATTAACGCCGTAAAGACGCTTATCTCTTTGCCGAGATTAAAAAAAAGACATTGTCACCTCCGAATAGAGACGGTGTGAATAGAGGCATTGAACCAATTTGGACTAAGTATAGGTATAAGTTATCTGTGCCAATTTTTTTCCCGCACACGTGTTGGAAAATGAAAAATCGCACGCGTGTGAAATATATTGCATTGTGAACCTAATCGTAGTGCGATATGAACCAGTTTTCGAAGAAGTGTATTGAAAATAAATATAAAGTACCTAAGTATGTACCTATCTATATTTTTTTTAATAGTTTCTGGTAATCAATCTTACACGAAATAAAAGTAGATTGAGGGCTAATTTTTCAATCGTCAGATAACTTTTATTTAAGGATTTAAGGAATAAATCTCAGACTAAAACAAAAAACCAAGACATAGCGCTGTCAACAGTGTCGTGAGGCCGCAGCATTTTTCGGGTTTCATATACACATGTGTGCACGTAATGTGGTGTAGTTTAATTGGAGTTTGGTGTAAATATGTGCCTGTGTGCGTGTATGCACAGAGCGAGGTGTAGTTTTGCGCAAACTTCACTGTACTGTTCGCAGCGCGATTATTCCCGATGTCCACCACTTGTTTGTCCACCACTGGGGGACAGCGAGAGACCTAACCTCAAAACTCTTAAAAGTTGCTTCTGCATCATCTCCGGCGCTGCGGGAAGTGCAACCCCTTCGCCCTTACGTAACAAAGCATAGGCACCCATGCTCACCTCCGCAGTTTCGGCTTGTTTTGTTACGCGAAAATATGCTTATTTGATGTAATCAAAATCTGTCCAATCTAAACTAAGATCTGTTTTCTGGTCCCCACTTCTCATGGTTCTATTCTATGATGATAACATCATTGTAGGCTAACGAGATAGAAAAGTGTTTATTCAACATGAGGCGTTGTGCTAGGTATGCATTATGCTAGGTGCAACATGGGCTTCTCATTCCCTCCGATCTAGGTTCATATGTATTTTCTATTTACCTATAATTCGTCATGGGGCAGCTACTATAATATCCCTTTACGACTGGTCAATAGGCTAGATCAGCAATTTTACTACAACAGTCGCTGTGCTACGGCCTACGATGCTACGCTAAATTGCTACGAGCTACGCCATCGCCAACTAAACCCCACGTATCCCATCTATCCCGGAATGGCCAATTTTCAGCAACCGTTTTTTAGTACCTACCTATTGGAAAACCTATTATAAATGCGATTTCGAAAGAGTAAGAATTTTAGTGAATTTCTTTGCCTCAGACTTGGTTCAGCCCAGCGCCTCGGAATAGCTTTTTTTTTGTATCCCTGACATGGCTAGCACTAGTATATTTCTATCTCAACATTATGATCATTAAGGTGCACCGTTATTTTCCGCATTTACCCTAAAGCTTGAGGCGCCATCTTCACTTATACTATTAAACGCTTGATACAAAAACTACAGCGTACGTCAGTATTCACACAGGCGCTAGACGTAAAGAAATTGATACACTACAAAATCTTGAAGTTTACTCGATTTTCCTTAAGATGGTGCTGCGCTACCATCGATCACAGGAATGGCTTGGCTCTTGTGAATGGTTGAATGAAACTATATATCTAACGTTGCTGTCATTTAATACTAGATGTCGCTACTGTCAGATAGTTAACTTTTTCTGACAGGTCACAATAGTTCGAGCAATATTCAAATATTCAAGTACCTACGTAGTCTATTTAGCCTGATTCATGATATACCTATGTAGTTATGATGTATATCATGAAAAAGTAATAATTTCAAAAATCAAAGTTAGCCATAGATTGTTTTTTTTTGGTAGGTAGGTACGCACGGCTACAGATCAAGCTATATTTTTTCCAGTATAAGCTGATCTCGCGTTGTATAGGATTTCCTTACAATGAGAGGTCAGTTTAAACTGGAAATGTATAGCTTGATGTGTAGCCGTGTGTAATAAAAACAACTGCTTAAAATATATGACTAATTTTGAATTTTAAGCAGGTCATTTATATGTGTACTGTAGAATAAAGAACGTATTATAAGATAAGATAAGATAAGGTTTATTTCTCACCACAATATAAATCAACATTTCAAAATATGATTAAAAACACATAACAATATTTTTAATTATACTGTGGGAGACTGGTGCCTAAGCTAGGCCTTACGGCCTGTATTTCAGGACACCAGGTCTCCACCCCTTCGGAGGACATTTAAATAGAATTATGCACTCGTACACAAATGCGGCAAGTTATATAAAACCAGAAAAAACATTATACTAATGATTATTTATAATTCTATGGTTAGTAAGGGTGTGTGTGTGTATGTGTGTGTGTGGGTGTGATGTGTGTGTCGTGTTATGTAAGTAGGGAAATGTGATAAAAAATGTAAGGGGCTGAATTCACAGAAAGGTGATATATATAAATATACATATATAGGTATTATATTATATTATATTTCTGTTTATCAAGTTAGTGCTTTTGGTAACTAAGTGTGCATATTTCAATCGCATATGAATAGTAGTTCAATAAAAACTAACAAAATAGAATAATAAGTTTAGTTTTCAAACAAGCAAGTTATACAGTTGTAGCTAGAAGTTTTTCTGTAGCTTCATAACTTAATTCCTGGAGCCAGCTCCCAACCCTCAATTTACACTTAGATTTGGTAAGTTCATAAATCGAAAGTGTCCGATTTATTTTATTGTAGAGAAAGCGACCAAGGTAACAAAAGAAACGTTTGGAGAACATAGTAGTAAGTCGTTTACCGTGGCGATCTACTGGGTCAAAGCGTCTTTTAGTTCGTAAAAGCGAGGAGTTAAAGGAAAGGAGCCCATGTTGTTTTAGGGCCGTTTGTAGAACAAACAGCTGACGTACAGTTAGGACTTTAGTGTCTTTATATAAGAGTGCCGTGGGAGATCGAAAAGGTAGAAAGGAAGACACCTTTAGAATAGCCCTCTGCGCTCTTTCCAATTGTATGATTGTATATTTAGGTGCACCGCCCCAAGACGTTATGCAGTATGTTAATAGGGACTGGGCGAGGGCAAAGTAGATTGATTTCATCAGCCTTACGTCAGCCACATTTCTTAGGGTCTTAAAGACAAATATTAGTTTACGCAACCTATTGCTGAGAGTGTTGATGTGTTCATGAAATCTCAAGTTGCAATCTATTATAATTCCTAGGTACTTTACACTATTTGCTTTTTGTAGGCGGGTGCAGCCACATGTGTTGTCATTTTGGTTGGAGCAGGAGTGGGCAATTATAGAATACAACGGAGTCATTTGAGTTGTGTTTGTGCAGGACTTTAGGGAAAAGGAAATGTATTTTGTTTTGTCTGTGTTTAGTGTGAGAAAATTACTATGCAACCACCTCACCACAGCGTCAAAACCTGACTGAGCATGCTCGTAAACTTCATGCCATGAGTTTGCGCTAAAGAGAAGGGCAGTGTCATCTGCAAAAGTTATAATTTTACCCTTGGGGATTGTGAGCATACCCAGCTCGTTAATGTATATGAGGAAGAGAGTCGGACCGAGTACGCTACCTTGTGGCACACCATAGGTAGCGGTGCGCTCTTCGCTGATGATATCATCAATCTTAACGACCTGGGAACGCTCACTAAGGTAGTTTTCAAAAAGTTTGAGTTGTACCCCCCTTATGCCTATTCTTTCCATTTTGTGAATAAGAATGGGTACAGAAACAGTGTCGAAAGCTTTAGCAAGGTCTAAAAATATACCCAAGACCTTCTGCCCCCTATCCATGTTTGTGACAACATAATTAGTTAGGTCATGAACCGCATCGGACGTTGATTTACCAGCCCGAAAACCATATTGTGAGGGTGACAATATATTAAACTTTTCTAAGTAGTCAACGAGCCTATTGTTCATGATCCTCTCCAGTATTTTGGAAAGGGCAGGAAGCACAGCAATAGGTCTGTAGTTGTTGACAATGTTCCTGTCCCCACCCTTAAGGATAGGATGTATGATGGATTTTTTAAATGGTTTGGGAAATTGACCTGAATTTAGAGCAAGGTTGCAGATGTATGTAAGTGGCGGTACAACTATGGCGATATATTTTTTTATTAGGCCATTAGAAATTCTGTCCCAACCCGCAGCACAGTCATTGCGTAGGGATGTTATCAGATTAGCAACTTCATTTTCATCCGTCGGTAATAAAGACATAGACTGTAAGAAGCCGCTGTTGACAGATTGGGATGCTTCGTCAGTTGACCTAGAAACTATTTGTTCTGCGAGATTTTTACCGATTTCTGCAAAGAATTTGTTGGCCAGGTTAACGGATTGCAGTGGAGTAGCTGACATATGTAATAAGTGTGATGCGTTGTCTTTCTTACGAGTTCTATTAGATATAGTGTTTATGGCTGCCCAGAGTTGTTTGGTGTTGTTGCCTGCGTTGTTAATTTCTTTTCTCTCAAATTCTAGTTTAATCTTCTTCAAAAGTTTGTTGCAGTAGTTTCTGTATCTAGTGAACGTTGTTCTTAAAATTTCGTTGTCAGGTGACTTTTTTGTTTTTTTATGTAGGTTGTCTCTATGTCGGATACATCGGAGAAGGCCCGGTGTGAGCCAAGGCTTTAAGATATTTTTCCGATTTGATATTTTAACAATTTTTGTATTTGAATCAATCACCTGTGTTATAAGGCTGATCATTAGCTCTGCAGCTCTGTGAGGATTTTCAGTGCGATAAACTGGTTCAAAGTCAATTTGCTTTAATGCAACGTCTAGTAGATCGTAGTTAATTCGGATAGCTGTTTTTTTTGCAGATATTTTCTGCATTTTTTTAACTAAGAATAATAAGGTAGTGTCATGGTCAGTCAGTGAGGAGTGAGCAACATGAGTTGATGCAGGTAGAGTTGTTTTAAGAATAAAGTGGTCAAGGCAAGCTTCTAATCGCGTGGGCAGTGTGTGTGCAGGCAGTAGACCATGTGAAGCTAAAAGATTGAGGTAACTATGTTTGGTGGAGTCAAGACACTGATCATTAATATTGATGTTTAAGTAATTATGTGTTTACAAATAATAATTTTATGTACCAACTGTGTACTTAGTTAATCTGCGTAGGTACTATCAGCATATTTACTAGATGACATTCACATTTTCCGTTTACAGAACAAGTAGTAGTCACCAACAACTGTCATGTAATGAATATGCGTATAATAATATGAACTAGCCAAGGTGTGATTTTGTGCCAATTTCGGTTCAAACGGTTTGATGGTCTGTATCAGACCCTTGAATACGACCACACATATCTAATACACGCTGTCTAAACTAAACCTACCAAGGCGCATAGGTATTACAGCTAGTTACTGTAGCAGGTTCCTCAGAACATTCTAGAGACGAAAGCAGGGTCAACGTGCCACTGGGTACTACATTGCATACATACTGGTATTATTCTATCGCTAAGTGTAGGTACATGTTTCGTTTCCAACTCGTTAGATACCAACCTAATCCATTGGATGACCATTGAAACAGCTGCAATTAACTATCGATAAATTTATCAATTTTGACCAAGGTTAAAAGTGCATTCCGCTCTAAATTTTCGAGTAAAAACGCTCCTTCAAACAGGCGCGACACACGATACAAAGGCACCGCGTGTCGCGCCTTTTTATAGGAGTCATAATGGATTTCGAGAATGAATTAAAAAAAATATACCATATTATATTAGAATAGAATAGAATAATAATAATAATAAGCTGGCAACACTAAAGTCAACAAGTCACATTTGTTTTCATATCTGCACATTTTCAATTTTAATAATAATCGTAGTTTATTTTTATTTTATGAAAATCAACCTGAAACCATCCTGAAACCCAAACCTACAAGACAAAATTAAAATAGCAAAATGAACCAGAATCATAAAGATTTCCATCAAAAACTACCGAATCGGAGGTGACATCTGTCATCTCCGACAAAACAAACATGAAAATTAAATTAAAATGTTGACAAGATCAGCTGCAAGACGAGCACGCCCACCATCTCCGGACTCGCCGTTCAGCTCCGCCCCGCCGCCGCCGGTATCCAGCCCCACTATGAGCGCTGTGACGACACCGGCCGCGGCAGTTGCGTCGAGCTCGAGCGACGAGTATTTTTCCCCGCCGACGTCGCCAACACCTGTACGTCGGCAGGGGAGAGGCCGGCCACCGAGGAGCTTGGGACTTAGGGGCCATCCGGCCCCGAGCCGGGTCCCCGCTGCCGGTGGTTGTGTGCAGCGCATGAGATGGACTCAGTCAATGAACGAGAACGTCATGCGCGCATATTACGGGTCTACAGAGGGAGGAACTAATCTCACTGCGTACCGTGTTAGGATGCTGACTCTGTTCCAGGAACTAGAACCAACCGTCAACACCTCGGCCCAACGACTGTCGGATCAGGTGCGGGTCATCCAACGCAATCACAGGCTGGACGATGCCGCACTTGATAGGCTGCGCTCAGAGGTACTGAGCAGCCGTATCGTCTCGCCCCCAGCACACACCGCGGTACAAGCGTCAACTATAGATGCAATCTCACCGCGGTTCAATCATGTTGAAGAGGAGGATGATAGGGTTGACACAGTAAGTAGCCAGTGCAATAGCCGGTTGAGGAGCGCACTGGAGGATGCGTTTCGCGAGTATAGGTCCACTCCGACCGAACTTAGACCCCGTTTACCACGCCTACCTATGCACAAAAAAAATAGGGCGCTGGTGAGTGCCTTGGACTCGCAGCTTAAGAATTTTTTCGAAAGCAGCGAGGACCTCGTTGATACACACTCGATTCTGTATTGCGCGGCTGTTGCGGCATGTCGTTTAGCTAACGTCAATTTTCCTAGCTGTGACGGAGCTACTCGACCAAAACCAGCTGTACCAGCCTGGCAATGCAGGATCGAGCGTCGTATCGATGGGGCCAGGGTACTCATCGGCAAACTATACTGCTTCAGGGAGGGCAATACACGACCACGAGTGATGCGCTTTGTGAGGCAGGCATTCTCGGGGACTGGAATCAGCCCTCGAGAATACATGTCCAGTGTCACAGAGCGCATTGACTTCCTGAAGCAGAAAGTTTGTGCATGGGCGAGCCGTATTCGGCGGTATAAGCGGCGGGTTGATCGTTACACGCAGAATCGCATGTTCCAGAGCGATGAGAGGTGGGTATATAGAACTTGGGAGCGACCTGAACAAAATGTGACAGACGTATGCCGCCCGGATGATGCCGCTACGAGTGAATTTTGGCGCAGCATATGGTCGGTACCCGTCTGTCACTCTGAGGCTGACTGGATGCAGGATGTCGAGCGAGTGTGTGAAACTATACCAGAAATGGGAAAAGTCGCAATTACACCATTAGACGTAGCCAGAGCAGTCCGTCCGTTACCGAATTGGAAATCACCGGGACCGGACGGACTGCACAATTTTTGGTTGAAATGGCTAAGTAGTTCACACACTTGCCTGGCATCTCAGTTCCAATCATCCTTAGAGTCTGGGTCGCTACCGCCGTTTCTAACAACAGGCGTTACCCACCTGCTCCATAAGTCAGGTAGTCCCGTGGAACCCAAGAATTATAGACCGATCACGTGTTTGTCGACGGTCTATAAACTTCTTACATCCATTTTGAGAGCGAAAATTAATACGCACATTGACAGTAACACGATTATGTCTACCTCTCAAAATGGATGTAGGAACGGGTCTCGCGGTACTAAGGAGCTACTCCTCATCGACATGGCCATTAGCCAACAGGTTCGTCGATCCCGCAAGGGTCTGTCGACATGCTGGATAGATTATAAGAAGGCCTATGACTCGGTGCCACATACATGGCTCATAAAGGTGTTGGAGTTGTACAAGATTGATGCGACTCTACGCTCCTTCCTTGAGTCGTGTATGGGGCAATGGAGGACGGTCCTTCGCTATCCTGGATGTCGACAGATCCAAGGGAATGATGATCCTGTATGGATTAAACGGGGAATATTTCAGGGCGACAGTTTGAGTCCACTTTGGTTCTGCTTAGCCCTGAATCCTCTAAGCACACTGTTGGAGGATTCAGGTCTAGGCTATCGGTTGAAGAGAGGTGGTCAAGTGATATCTCACCTCCTCTACATGGATGATTTGAAACTCTTTGCCCACAACAAATTGCGGCTGATGGAGCTACTTAAGGTTACTGAAACTTTCAGTAGCGCCATCAGGATGGAATTTGGTGTGGACAAATGTGCAATCATGCATGTAAAACGAGGTGAGGTTATGGAATCCGATGGAATTCAACTTTCGGATTCCATACATCTTAGATCCCTCTCCTCATCCGAAAGCTATAAGTATTTGGGTATGTCGGAAGCGTTAGGCATCAACGTTGCTGACATGAAGCAATCGTTGAAGGAGCGCTTCTTTGGTCGCCTGAAGAAGGTATTAACCAGTCTTCTTTCAGGCGGAAACAAGGTGCGCGCTTTCAACGGTTGGGTCATGCCGGTTTTGATGTACTCTTTCGGCATACTCAGATGGACTCAGACTGAACTCGACGCCCTGGATAGAAGGGTCCGTACACTGCTGACTGCAAACCGGATGCATCACCCACGATCATCGGTGATGAGACTGTACATCCCGCGGAAGTGCGGGGGTCGAGGCTTTTTAAATGCAAAGACCCTCCACAACCGCGAGGTGTGCAGCCTCAGAGAATATTTTTTAAAAATCGAAGTGGGTATGCACCGTGATGTGGTTGCAGTGGACAAGGGGCTCACCCCGCTGTCCATGGCTAAAGAGAACTGGCGCAAACCTGTAGTACTTACTACCGATGACCGCAAGAAGGTATGGCAAAGCAAGGAGCTCCACGGGCGCTTCTATCGGGCTCTTCATGAGCCCGGTGTAGATTTCTTAGCGTCCGTATCCTGGCTACGTTTCGGTGACCTTTTCGGGGAAACTGAAGGTTTCGTCTGTGCAATTATGGACGAAGTTATCTTGACGAATAACTATCGGAAACATATTATGAAGGATGGGACGGTTGACGTGTGTCGGGCATGCCACCGTCCGGGTGAGTCCATCAGACATATTATCTCCGGTTGTTCTCGTCTGGCTAACGGCGAGTACTTGCACAGGCATAACCAAGTAGCTAGGATTATCCACCAGCAACTTGCTTTGAAATATAAACTAGTCGATTCTGAGGTACCATACTACAAGTATGTGCCCGACCCAGTTCTCGAAAATGACCATGTCACTTTGTACTGGGATCGGTCTATCATTACTGACAGGACTATTGTCGCCAATAAGCCTGATATAGTAGTGATAGATCGGTTAGTGCGCCAAGCAATGATAGTCGATGTTACCATTCCACATGACGAGAACCTCGTGAAAGCTGAGAAAGAGAAACAAATAAAATATCTCGACTTAGCTCGCGAGGTTGTTGATATGTGGAATGTGAGCTCGGCTGTCATTGTGCCGATTGTCGTAACGGCCAATGGCCTGATGGCCGAAAGCCTCGAACAACATCTCTCGAGGCTATCATTAGGCGGTTGGATCAAGGGCCTGATTCAGAAGGCAGTACTCCTTGATACGGCTCGCATTGTGAGAAGGTTCCTGTCTCTGCAGCCCTAACCACCGGTAGCTTGGACCCTGCTCCCAACACCGGCGGACCTCTATTTTTTTATATTTTTAAATGTTTTTTTATATCCTTTTTTTAAGAAATATTTAAAAATGTAAATAGATAAGAAATTAAATAAATAAACGAAATAATAATAAAGCCTTTATTTCCCAAAATACAGTTTTCATAATTCCATAACATTTCCATGCACATTACAATACCAATATGTATTAAATCCTAATTATATTCTACGAGTATTGATACAATATTATTTTAAATTAATTTATTTTATATTATTTATTTATTTTTGTATGATTCTTCAATATTATTTTTTAAATTCATGCTTTTCTTTAATATTATATACTTGATTAAATTATATTTTTAATTATATTCCGATAACACGACAACACAATACAAAAAACATTGACATTTCAAGGTATTCAGGTATTCATTACGAGTATATTAATTTTAATTCAATGATTGATACAAGTATATTTTATTATTGGGGTACCCATTTCTGGGTGTAGGCCTCCTCCAACTCTTTCCAGTGTTGTCTGTCTTGTGCTTGGCGAGTCCATGTAGATCCGGCCACTTGGTAGATATCGTCACTCCAGCGTCGCCTAGGTCGGCCGCGTCGGCGTTTGGCTTCATAGGGATACCAATGTAATATCCTTTCACTCCATCTGTTATCTGTAACTCTAGCTATATGTCCAGCCCATCGCCATTTCAGTCTGCTTGCTAGCTCGACGGCGTCCGTTACCTTTGTTATGGATCTAATGTATGTGTTTTTCTTCCTATCCTTCAGCTTTATGCCCAACATACTTCGTTCCGCGGCTCTTTGGAATACGTTGATCTTTTGTACGATGTCTTTTGTAAACGACCATGTTTGGCATCCGTACAATAATGTCGGCAAAACAACGGAGTCCATCGCTTTCCTTTTTAGATGCATTGGTAGTTTACTTTTGAATACTTCCTTCAGCGACCAGTATTTATTCCAAGCTTTCTTTATAGTGCGTACTACTTCATGAGATGTTTGTTTTTGGAATGATACGTTTTGTCCAAGGTATATATACTCATCCACATAGCTTATAAGATGAGATTCAGTTTTAATTGGTATTTTTTCGCTATTCGTCATGGCAAATGTCTTCTGTGTGTTCATTTGCAGTCCACACTTTCTACTTTCTATGTCTAGGGTATTTAGCATATAATCTAAGTCCTTGTGATTTTCAGATATTAACACAATATCATCGGCAAAGCGTAAGTTACTTAGATATTCACCGTTTACGTTAATACCTTTATTTTCCCAGTCTAATTTTCTGAAGATATATTCTAAGAGCGCAGTAAATAAATTAGGTGAGATCGGATCACCCTGTTTCACGCCTCTTCGGATATCAAACGGCTCTCCTTTGCCTTCCAGCTTAACCACCGCCTTGCTGTTTCTATAGATCTCTTTCAGTATCTCTATGTATCGGTTTTCGACTCCCTGCGTCTCCAGTGCTACCCACAAAGGCTCGTGTTGTATTGAATCAAAGGCTTTGCAGTAGTCTATAAACGCTACATAGAGTTTTTTGCCATATTCAGAGTATTTCTCAATAAGTTGTGTCAGGGTGAAGATGTGATCTATGGTTGAGTATGTTCTTCTGAAGCCGGCTTGTTCTCGGGGTTGGTTGCCGTCTAACATCTTTGAGATTCGATTCAATAGTACTGTGGCAAACACTTTGTATACTGTTTGTTGTAAACTTATTGGCCTATAATTTCTTAAGTCTAACGGATCGCCTTTTTTATATAACAGGGTTATAATCGATATTCCCCATTCTTTTGGTACTTTGTTGAACGTCAGTATGTCATTGAAAAAGGATGTCAGTATTGGTACTAGCGGGTCAATAATCGCTTTCAAAATATCATTTGTTATTCCATCATCGCCTGGGCTTTTATGTGATTTCAGGTGTTGGATTGCACAACGGACTTCACTCTCTATGATAGATGGTACGACACTTAGTGATGCGCATGGCTCTGGTCTAGTACGCTGATGACTTTCCTCGCTTCCATAAAGCTCCCTGTAGAACTGTGTCGCAGTCCCAATGATGCAATCCCTATTAGATATTGTTTTGTTTTCTTTGTTTTTCAGAGACATAATCCACGGTTTAGATGTGTTCAATTTTACTTGCGCCCTTTTGACTGATGCTCTCTTTTGCAACTCTTCTTCTATTATATTGTATCGATGTGCTTTGTAATCTCGTTGTATTTGTTTATGTATAAGTTTATAGAGTGCGCTGAGTTGTTTTTTCTCGGGGCGTGTTTTGTTTTCTTTATTCTTGAGTCTGTTTCTTTCATTAATAAGTTTCTCTACATACGTTGATAGTGGAGCTATGTCTTTATTTTTTATTTTAGGTAGTTCTTTTACCGATGCTTTTATTATTTTTATTAGTTTTCCATACGCTAATTCCATATTATCATCGAATTTGAAGTTGCCTATATGGTCCGCAAATATATTTTTCAATGACTCTAACTCTAGGGGGTTTAGTCTAGAAACTTTGCATCTGTAGTCTCTCCGTGACTTAGTTTTATTGCAGTTTTGTAACATGCCCGCTCTAATTAATCTGTGATCTGTAGGAAAGGTGGTGTTCACAACCTGCACATTTGAGATATCTTTAATATTTTTGACTAGTATAAAGTCTATTTCATTTCGCACTTTTCCATTCGGTGATATCCAAGTCCATTTTTGTTTAGGATTTTTCTTAAAGTGTGAGTTTGCTATGTAGAGCTGATTTTCAAAACAAAATTGTATTAATATGTCTCCTCGCTCGTTTCTGTCTCCGAAGCCCCACGGACCCATTACTTTTTTATCTTCCGCTGTGGATTTACCAATTTTGGAGTTAAAATCTCCCATAACTATTGTATCGTTTCCTGTATCTTCTAATGCAAACTGTAGATGTTTATAGAATATTTCTAGGTCTTCTGAAGTTGCGCTTTCTGTTGGTGCATAGCATTGTATCAGATGGACTATTCTATTATTAAGGAGTATATCTAATCGTATGACTCTATCCGATATACTTCTGATATCTATTATATTAGCTTTCAGATCTTTATTAATGAGAAAACCGACGCCATTTCTTCCACTTTTTTCGCCATAGAATATCATGATGTAGCTTTCGGTTTCTAGTATTTCTTTTCCTTCTTTCTTCACTTCTGCTAAGCCAATAACATCCCATTTGAACTTCGTTAAGCTATGTCGCAATTCTATAAGTCTTGTCTCGTTTACCAGCGATCTCACGTTCCATGAGCAAATATAAGTAGTACTTTGCTCTATTCTTGAGTTTTTGCATGTTGGGTTTTGATTTTTATGTTTTTGATTTTGATTCTTAAATCGGTTGGAGGGTTTGGGGATAGAATAGAATAGAATATAATAATTCTATTATATTCTATATTATTATTATTTTCATTATTATTATTATTATTTGTCTTTGGTTTATCTCGGGATCCTGGGCTCCCGGACCTTTGGAAGGCGTACGAGGGACCGAAGCCAACTCGCAGAGGCCCCTTAGACAATTTTAAATGACGAGGAGGCACCAGCCGACGATTTTCCCTGTATGCACTATGCAAGTGCACCCAAGGACAACCCCCGGTTGGTGCAGGACTATTGCAGAACATGGAAACAAAACACATTGGGCCTATGGGTTTGGGTGGCTACATGGATTGGGTACCTTGAACTATGGAAGAACTATGTCCCCTGCCTGACCAATGTTATATAATATACACAGATAAATTGGCAGGGGGTGACTTGCACACTCAATAATGGGCCCCCGGAAACGGTCGCTAGCACATAGTGACGTAGCGACAAGGAGCAACATGTCCTGAGGTGCTTGAGGAGTGGAGAGGTATTCCACGGCTCTCAGAACAATCCCAGAGCCCGGAAGATGGTCAAGATCCCTACAAGCACTTACTGGAATACTTCCTTCCTCCGAGCACGTTTGCTCTTGCGAATCTCCACTCAAGCCGGCCAATAAAGGCAAGAATGAGGTGGGAGCTCTGTTCCCGTCAGTGTTCACTCCAGCCGGCCAATAAAGGCAAGCCAGAGGTGAAGAACAAGACTTCTCCCGGAAAATAGGGTCCGTGGGGTCGCTACTGCCCAACATCTCGCCACATGCTGCCCTGCGGGTTCACGTATCTCTCTTGGTCTGGGTCCTCACCCTAGACCTGTTTCGGCAAAGTAAACTCCACCGGCACAGACCCAGAGTTCGGAGCGCGCAAGCCCCACCACGGCGTCAACGTAGAGATACGGCGGCGGTGGGGTTATTATTATTATTATTATTTATAGAGTGTTCTATTCAGAACACTCTTTATTATGCACACCATAATTAAATTACAGGTTACAATGTTACAATGTTGAAATTTTACATAGAGTGACACAATGGGCGGTCTTATCGCTAAAAGCGATCTATATATTAGCTTAGCTTTTTTTTATTAGCTAAGTAGGTACCTAACCATTACTGTTATGATCTGCTACTGAATTTATTTAACTGGTTTGCCCATTACTAATTTCTTATTTAATGATTTATTAGTGAAACATTTTCATTTCCTCTTGGCTTTTAGTTTTTGTTTGCTAAGTAGTTTACATTGGAACAATTTATTGTGGAAACACTAAGGTATAACCCCTCTCATTTTACCTAAAATTGTACGTGGTACGAGTTCTATACCAAGAAAATATTTTTTTATTATTACTTAATAGTGATGGAACAACGTTAATAATAAAAAAATATTTTCTTGGTATAGAACTCATACCACGTACAATATTAGGTAAAATGACTCACGGACCCGATTCACACCGCACTCGTGTGAGGGGATAAAGTATAAGTTTGTGTTTTTTTCATTGTAGGTAGGTACATACGAAGCAAAAACTTATTGTTTCATCTATAATATCAGGTGATTACTTACTACATTCAATTCACTGTAATAATTACGTGAAATGACGTCTCTTATTGAAGTGTTATCATCATACTTATGTACTTTATTTATTTATTTATTTATTGTTACAGAAAGCTTACAGACTAATATCATAATTAACAATTATTCATAGGCAGGACAATTTGCTAATTATAAGCTTCCACATATATACTTCTATATACAAATATTTCCGTTGACCGTGTTTGTTAAAAGCGATTTGCAAACAAAAATAAAAAGTTTATAAATGTAATAAATACTAATAAGTCGAATCGTGCAACATCAGAATAGTTTAACAGTTATTCATGACTATCTCCAAAATATTCCTTGTTTAGCATCTTTCTAATACTGTGTGCGTTGGTGCAAAATAGATCTATATCCAGGTGCGATGGTAAACTATTGAAAGCTTTTACACTACGAATGAAGAAGGCGTTGCGCCTGTAATTAGTCGATGCGCATGGTGCCTGAAGCAGAGGTCGTCTGCGTAGGTTATTTTGATTAGTGCGAAGAAGTATTTTGCTGAGTAGTTCTGGACAATCAATCGAGCCATTTGCTATGCCTACTAAAAAACATATGTCACTAACATTACGTCTTATGTTCAACGGTAAGAAATGGTATCGCTTGCAACGGTGTTCATAGTCCACTGAGAATTGCTTTGCCTTAAAATCCAAGTAACGCAAAAATTTCTTCTGAACAGATTCAATACGAGATTTGTAAATCTCGTATTGAGGGTTCCAGACTGAGGAAACGTACTCGAGGTGGCTGCGAACAATGGAACAGTAGAGGACTTTTACTGGTTTTAGAGACCGAAAGCTAGAGCAAGCTCTAGTAATAAAGCCCAAGGCCTTGAAAGCCTTCTTCACAATAGTTTCTATGTCATCGTCAAAAAGTAATTTGCTGTCGTGTACTACACCAAGATCTCTGATACTGCTTGTCTTACTTATGTACGTACCATCTAGTGTATAGCCTGAACCTATAGTAGTTTTCCGGCGCGTGTATACTACGTGAAAATATTTAGAAACGTTAAGTTGTAACTTATTAGTTTTGCAGTATGAAAAGAATCTGTCAAGGTCCGACTGAAGTAGCTCGGTATCAGATAATGTACGTACAGACTTAAGAACCTTCATATCATCTGCGTATAGTAAAATATTTGAATTAGTAAAGCAGTTCTTTATGTCTGAGATAAATATTGTAAACAATAATGGCCCTAAGATCGAGCCTTGAGGCACTCCAGATGGGACAGTTTTCTAACTGGATGTGTATCCACATAGGACTACAGCCTGCGATCGGTTATCTATATATGATGAAAACCAACGAAACAGATCACCGTGTATTCCTGCAGCTGAAAGCTTCTGAAGAAGCACACGGTGATCTATTCGGTCGAAACACTTGCTGTAGTCCGTGTAGATAACATCGATCTGGCATCGTTCATCCATCCCAGTGGTTATTAGTTCATTGGACAATACCAAATTGGAAGCAGTCGACCGCTTTCTGAGGAAACCATGTTGTTCGTCGCCGAAACAGCACTGCATGGCCGAATAGACTTCCTTGTGCACCACTCGCTCCAGAACTTTAGAGAAAAGACATAGTTTAGATATGGGACGGTAGTTTTCTATCATCGATTTATCTCCTTTTTTAAAAATAGGTGTGATAAATGCCCGTTTCCATATCTTCGGGACAACACCCTCTCTCAACGACCGTTCAAACAACAAGCAGACTGGCTCCACAAGACTCTTTGCACAATTTACTATAAAAATAGGGGGTATCAGATCCGGCCCACCAGATTTAGCTAGGTCCAGACCTTTAAGTAGCTTGAGAACCATATCAGGGCACACGCTAACGGTACTCAGGGACACTGAGCTGGAAGAATTAGTGTCTACATTAGTATCCAGATCGTCAGAGTCAGAGTCTGGTTCTTGGAAAGTTGAATGAAAGTAAGATGAAAATAGCTCAGTGATACCCTCCCCTGTGTCTGCGGACATGTCCATATAATGCGGGTGCCTGCCGTTTTGCCAAAAAGATTTTGACAAAATTTCATTACCCAAACAAATTTTAGCAACCTTTTTTTATACCATTGCAATATTTCGAATAATTTCAGTACGCATATTTTCATTTGGTCAAATTTTTACTTGGCAAAATATTACTAAGTATAATGCCATTATGGAATTTGGTCTTTAATCAAATGATTTATTACAGCAAACAATCTTCAGACAATAAACGTTTGGTGAAATGATTTGTTAAGACAAAAAATATTAAAGCAAAAATAAGATTTTTAGACATTTGACTTGCTGGTTAAATTTGATGTCTTTTGCGTACTTCTTTGTAAGTTTTTGTGCTTGAATTTGTCTGAAACAAGTCAAATTTATAGTTACTTGATATTAGTTTATTTATGGAAGTAGTTAGAGTAGGTTAATTATTTAAAAAAAATGGTTAGGTTAGGTTAGGTTAAAACTGTGACCTCCTACGCACGAGCCGAGCGAGCGAAGCGAGCGGTGCCGCGGCAGCGGCCGGCGAGTGCCAGATACGACTTGCATTAATAGAAAAAAATATATTGTTTTTAGTAGGTTATCCGGAACGCAACAATTTAGATTAGGTTAATTTCTTTTTTAAAAAAAATGGGTAGTTTTAACCTAACCTAACGGTTAGGTTAAGACTGTGACCTCCTACGCACGAGCCGAGCGAGCGAAGCGAGCGGTGCCGCGGTAGCGGCCGGCGAGTGCCAGAACCGACTTGCATTAATAGAAAAAAGAGATTGTTTTTAGTAGGTTACCCGGAACTGAATTATTTAGATTAGGTTAATTACTTATTTTGAAAAAATGGTTAGGTTAGGTTAGGTTAAAACTGTGACCACAACGCCAGCCAGCCAGGTCCGCTGCCAAAGCCGCTGGCGCTTGCTGGTTCGCTGTGCCAGGGACGACTACATTATATAGAAAAAAAGAGCACACATTGAGCGCCATTTATGATTTACCTCCTACCCACTTAGTAGTTCACATTTTTGTCATTGAAGTTTGACTGAATAGGAAAGGGTGAATTGAAAACAGACGATACTAAATAAGTATTTGGCTTCTTTGATTTTGCATAAAAACTGTTATTCCAAATGAAATATTTGACTAAATAAAAAATGTTAGAAGTACTGGTTGGTAAACAAGTTATAGTTTAAACGTTCATTTGCCAAACATTAGGTTTGCGTTACAACTTTTTGTGAATAGATTTTTTGCTAAGTAATAATTTGGCAAATGAAATTATGCGAAAAATTTTTTAGGAAGTGAAAATTTGTCAAATTCCTTTTGGTCAAACAAGGGAGACCCATATAATGCAATACGTTAGGTAATGAGTCACCAGTTCTTTTACTTTTAATATAAGACCAGAACGACTTAGGGTTTTTGGAGATCGAGGATTCTATTTTTTCCATATATGCATCAAAACAAACCGCCTCTATTTGCTTAACTCGGTTTCGCAAGATAGAAAAAGAGTGATAGTCTGATAAATTGCCATAATTTTTATATTTATTATGGTATTTCCGTTTTTCTTTTAATATTTTATATTATGTGTAGGTACCTACTTACTTTGCTGAACAACTGTGTCGTTCGACGCAAATAATAATGAGGACATTTTCTATTTTCCGCCAACGTGATTGGTGACATAGTATATACCAGACTTTGGAACTCTTCGAGGTTTTAAATTTTCATTAATGTAAACAAATAAATGTAAGTATAGCGCCCATTGTAGATCTATAGTCAACAGGTACTTTGCCAAACAGTTTTCCTATTAACATACAATATGGTTACCTACCTTTAAATAAATTATAACAATGTTCACAAAACAATGGGAAACAAAACGTTTCTATTTTTAACCGACTTCAAAAAGGAGGAGGTTATCAATTCGTCGGAACCTTTTTTTTTTTTTTTTTATTTTTTTTATTTTTTTTTTATGTATGTTCCCCGATTACTCGAAGATGGCTGGACCGATTTGGATTTTTTTTTTGTTTGAAAGGGTATACTTCCCAGGGGGTCCCATGATCATCAAGTCAGGATCTGATGATGGGATCCTGGAGAAATAGAGATAACTCTTCCAATTTTATAGGCACACTTGAAACGATTTGGATAGTCTTTGGAAGAGTACTTTCTTGGAGTGGTCCCATTTCAATTTGGTAAAGATCTGATGAAGAACTTCTGAGATAGGCAACGGAACTCCTCAATAAATGATAGCAAATGGACTGGGATTGCTGAAATCTCATGTCTGTTTGTTGTTCACACCAGTTCATAACATAACATCACGCCAGTACGCTGTGAAGGGGTAAGCACATGTGAACCACTAAAACGTGAAAAATAAAAACTTTTTTACAAAAAAATACAACCGACTTCCAAAAATAACGCTACAAAGTGAAAAATAACTTTAATTTCGGAAGTCGGTGGCAAAAACGAAAAGTCAGCCTCATCATAACTTAAACTATTCTAAACTACAAATACAAAAAAAATATTACTTCCTAAAAAAAAATGTAAGTAGGTTAAAGTTATTTTTCACTTTGTACCGTTATTTTTGGAAGTCGGTTATTTTTTTGTAAAAAAGTTTTTATATCGATTAATTTTCTTGGTGGGTATAATACGCCGAGGAACTTAATTAATTATACCTACTTGTGCTGAAAAACTAATTAGATACCTACGTTTTACTCTTCATTAGGTTATTGATAAGTATTAAACAGTTGACAACAACAAATGTTGAACACCTGACTCAGGTAGTTATTTTTGTAGCAGTTTTACATGCTTACAGTGTAATATTATCTATTTTTATACTTAAACTAGCATTTACATATGTATGTGCGTATAAGTTTATATAAGGAAATATGCAACACCTACATAATCAGTGTGTCGATTTTTATATCACAAAGAAAATCTAAACATTAAAATTACCATCAGCGTCATCATTGGCAGCCTTGCTTCATCCACAGCTGAGTATAAGACTCCTCCGTTTTGTGCCATGCTTCCCTGGCTGTGTGAGTCTCATCCAGGTCTTCTCCGCAATCTTCTGCAGGTCGTCCACCCACCTGGCTATTGGTCTGCCAACGCCCCTTCTACCCTTGAAATGAAACGTGTTTATTAAGGCGCGGTAAGATGCAAATCTTCAAGGTCAGGTAGTAACTTGTAAAGGTATACAAATACGGTTGAAAATGGCGATGCGTTTGAATCTCGTGTTCGCCAATATAATAGTTATTTCGCTTAGCGATTTTTATTTCAACATTGTAGATCGTTTCTATAAGATAGGTCTTTTTTTTGTACAGTTGACTATTTACTGTATTTTTTTTGGGCTTGTAATAAGTAGCAATAGGCTAACTGTGCGACGAAAATGTGGACGTTTTACGGTGTCCTTGTTAGGGCAGCGCCTTAAGTAGATATTTCTGTTTGATGGCATCCGGTTTAGCATGAATAAAAGCTGCTAAACTAGGCATGGGATTTATCCCTCTAAAGATAGCTAGTGTTTACTAGCATTCGTGCTAGCATTCTATGAAAGTTGTTCAGTAGGTTTTAAAAGCAGAAATCCACGGGCGAGCGTAGACCCAACATGGGAGTATTGAAAAATATTCTCGAACATTCTGCCTATATTAAGGATATTTACAATAACTTTTTTTTTTTTTTTTTTTTTTATAATTACACAAGAGTACTTCACAAATCTTCTGCCAAACTGCAGGACAGTTTGTCGGCAGTGTTCTCGTGGACACAGCTCTTAGGTTTTCTTAACACTAATGCAACATTATAAAAGGTAAAAGGTAAGGGGACACATAGTTTTATTACTTACATAGACGTAACGACTTGCCCGCCATCCCAGCACGCGCGGCGAAAGCACATGCTCCTAGCGTCCCGACCACCGCCACAGCCCCCCCCCCCCTCCGGTGGGAGACGAGCTACCCAGCGCGAGTGAGTCACCGCGGCGGCCGCCCGAACTGATGTTGAATATCGAAATCAAAACGATATTCATGCAGATATGTTACAAAATTTTGTTTGTAGTTTGAATGAAGTAGGTATGGCACGGTACCAAGGCCGAAGTAGCGGTGTCATTGACACAGCTTTTTCTCATCTTCCATTTGATAAATAACTTCCTCAACTATGGGCTCTTCAATTTCTTTAAGAATTTCATTGTCAGACTTGGACAATCCGCTTAAACGGTTATGGGACTTTTTGTAACCAAAACATAATCCGGCCGGTATTGCGCATGGTTACAAAAAGTCCCACGTTCCAATTTGGTCGGGTCGCTTGAAATCAATCCTTTTTGCTTCCACATTACGGGGTTCCGACCGAATCGAATGATTTAGTCGATTACAGTATTAAATTCTGCTCATTTCTATGTATGGTAACCCAAGGAGCGACACTCGTCTATGATTTAAAAAAATATTTTTTCTGTGTTAATTGTGTTGTTTAGTGCGGCGGTGTGCGTGGTCGAAACGGTTGGCGTATTTTTTGTCCGTTTTTGTGTTTCTTGTGGTTTTTACGGGAAAACCGGGTAAAAAAACTATTTGTGTGTGTTAACAAGAATATAGGCAATATGGATTAGTGCAGGATTCAAGTCTGTAAGTGATTTAATTAGTTATTTCAGTGTTTATCGTCAACCGGTACGGCACGGAAATGGTTTGTTATTGTTTTGAGTGACGCATCATTCCAATAAGAATCTTGATGGATTATTGGTTTGATCATTGAAATATTATTACATATATGAATAGTCTGATTATTGAGTAAAACATTAAAATCTATTTCAAAGTTTCTACGTATCAGATATAATTAGAAAAAAATATTTAGTCCGCGTGTAAAACTTGCCGCGTCAACAATATTGTCTCAACAACTTCGGATGCTTCTAAATCATAGATATATGAAAGAAGTTTTTTATATTTCTATGTTCTAAATACTAAATATTATACTATGCAATGTGTTTTGTTATTTTTTTTATGTTAAGAATAATCACACCATGTATATTAAACCATAAAACATATAGGTCATCACTTGTTTTTTTTTACTACAGCCATTTATTTGTAATCTAAGATAAAAAAATCGCTGTGTTGACGTTTACAAATTATTGTAAGTATAAATGGATGCAATCAACATTCAAACAAAAAAAACGCTATTTAAAAGCTCTGTTGTTTCCCATTACAAAAACATACACTTGAAAGGGCTCTTCGAAGAAACGACGTCGTAAATTAGGTTTGTTTATCAACATCTGGCCGGGCGGCCGGCGCTCGCGGAATGACGTAATCTGCCGAGCGGACAACGAGAAAGTGTTCGCGCGCAATTACGGTTGAACCGGTTATTCTCCAAATAATCCTCTAAAATTGTATGAATAAACAAATAACTATCCATAAAATCTTATTTCTTAAGTTTTCAGCAGTCTACGTAGAAAATATCGATGGCATTAACCTTTGTAGATTGAAGTGTGTTACGCAATTAATTAGGTCTGTACCTGCGGAGTAATTGCGTAACACACTTAATGGCTTTCATTTTGACAATTCAACAACATTCATTGCATTATTTACGTTGTCGAGCAGACAAATTTTTCGAACATATGAAGCAATGGATTATTAATATCCTTTAAAATCATTCAGATCGTGATTGATAGTTTGTTACGCAATTAGGATGATGTACCATATTTATACATACACATTTTACCGCTAGACCTTGAGTTGCAGACATCATCCTTCCATTGCAAAGCACATAACGTTGTCACTTTAGTGACATAACAGTGATCTCATGGCGACATGGAGAGTGCGATTGTCGCAACCCAGCGCTGGGCACGCCACAATTGCGGCGATAAGTCCCCTCTTTGAGGAGTGGTTGGAGAGGCGCCACGGCGTGCTCACCTTCCGCCTGACGCAGGTCCTCACCGGACACGGTTGTTTCGGGAGGTTCCTGTTTCGGATAAGGCGGGAGGAAACGCCCGGGTGTCACCATTGTGTGGATCACCCGGAGGACACGGTGGAGCATACAGTGGAGGTCTGCCCGGCTTGGGCGGAGCACCGCCTGTTCTCACGGAGGCGATCGCCGGCGGCGATCTCTCGCGTCCAAACCTGGTTCAGGCCATGGTGCGGAGCGAGAGTGTATGGGAAGCCGTCACCTCCTTCTGCGAAGCAGTAATGCTCGCGAAGGAGGAAGCGGAACGCGTGAGGGAGAGGCAACAGCCGCGCCCTCGCGCCCCTAGCCGCCGTAGGAGACGCCCTGGGCGGCGGGAATCGATTGCCGATTCCCGGCCACCGTAGGCGCGGGCTTGCGGACGACGAGTAATGGGCAGCTCGCCGTCCGGTAAGGACCAGGCCCGGGTCGACGGCGCGTTGTGTTCCACGCGCGCCTCAAAGAGATGTCAGCAGTGACGGGGTCAATTGGGCCGATGCCGCCGGGGTCGCGGGTAGTTCAAAAGAGATACCGTGGCCCTGGCACGGGCAGTTGAAGGAGCATGGGTGGGTTTTAGTCAGTAAAAGTCTGACACGCCCTCCCGCTCTGCCCAGAGCGGGAGAAGTCATTTGATGATTTCCCATCCACAAAAAAAAAAAAAAAAAAAAGTGACATAACAGTCCTTATGTGAACTTTCTAGCTTTCTATACGCTTTTACCTTCACACGAGCCTTTTGTGACGAAGCTTTTGTGATGTTCTAGGTACTTATTGTACCTAACTAATATTATTTTGTAAACCAACTTTGTGTGTAGGTGTTTAGAAACAAGTCGAGGAACAATGAGTGTTCTTCACATCTATACATACTGGCTGTATCAGAAAGGTGTGGTTAAATTTAAGATTTATGGAATAAGTTGTTCAGTTTGATGGTCTGTAGCACACCCTTACGCCTTTCATAGACACTCTGTATACAATATATGTACAGTCAACAAAAGAGATATCTAGGCAGGGTATACTAACATATTTGTATGTGAATCGCTTCATGTTCAATTTCGTGACAATATACAATTTTGTGTTGGTGTGTTACAATGTAGGAGTATTGCAAAAACAAAGTAATACATATAAAATTGAACATGAAGCAATTCACATACAAATATGTTACTCTACCCTGCCTAGACATCTCTTTTGTTGACTGTACAGGTAATAAAATAGTAGCGAAGTATTTTTGCCCGTTTGTCTGTCTGGATGTATGTTCCGGATTGGCACAAAAAATGGCTAAACAGATTTGGATGAAATTTGGCAACCAGACAGCTTATAACCTGATGAACACATGACATAGGGTACTTTTAATCCTGGTAGTACTTTCCCGTGGGATATTTTCCGACAACCACGTCTTTACGACTTGACAAAATATCTAGTTTTTTTTTTCTATGTATAAGTTTAAAATTAATGTTTTGTATTCATAAGCCTTCCACAGTAAATTCACTAAATGCTGGTGAAAATCGCATCGAAATGCGTTGCGTAGTATACAGACAGAAATAGAGGTAGGTAGGTTAGGTACATATCTAACGATTTTTGGTAATCTCGATATACGAGCGACAACAATAACAAGACAAATTGAAAATATTAATAGACATTACTGAATATTGAATCACATGTCATTTAGAACTAAGTAAGTATTGTATTTATTTTATTTCTTAGGATTATTTTTTATTTCATAATTTGCTAATATCTCATTATTATGCTGCACCGGTTAGCTGTCGCTGAAAACTAGCGCTGCGGCTCTGTCTCGCATGGGGTCACAGCATTAGCGCTCAGCAGAGCGATGGCCGTTTTGCGTGGATGTGACGCATATTTTCCCCCAACTTGTTATTTTCGTGTTTGTGTTCTTTCTTTGCGTTATGTTTACGATAAAAAATAAAGAAAATACGTTTACTTGCAGTAAACAAACAGTTTAGGTACCGAAAGTAAACGTATTTTCTTGATTTCCTTTTTCTACGATATTGTTATATGCCAAACATGCTCTACGTCGTCATCGTCGCGTCACCGCGTCGGCGTCGCGCGGGAGGTGTGGCCGTGAGGCACAGCTGTTGCGCAATAGATATCTATAATAATGGCAAATTACTTTATGTAAGTACCGGATATCTATGTACTAACATCAGAAGCCATCTTGCCTAGTCAGCTCAGGATAAATTATGCTTTATTGTGATTAATGCAGATATAGGGATCGGTAAATTGTATTCGTAATGAATATTATAGACTGCCTGCTTATGTAAACGGTTTAATCAACACAACGATTCCATACCATACTTACCTAGCACTTAAGCCATGAACCGAATGGGATGAGCAAAATTTTATCCACAATTTTGAAGATGAATTTTCAAAAATCCTTCCGTAGTGCGCTCCTTCTATTAAAATACGTTTATGGAAAGGAATCTTGTGCAAAACAAAATGTCATGCTTCTAATTCTAAACCCAGCGGTTTACGCTGTGCGCTGAGTCATTGTATTTTTAAGATTTTTGATAAAAGTAGATTATTATATGGAATTGTTTTTTTTTATGAAACAATGCAAAGATGTTTCATAAAGGCTACTTGTGTGTTAAAAGCAGGGATCATTTTGGTTACCCATTGAAAGGGTTTTCGATAGGGTTTTTCTAAGCAGTTAAACAAAAACCCATATGATGTGGGTAACCCTTTTGAACGGACTAAATTAAGCCGTTCAAAAGAGTTTCACTGTAGTAGTCTGTAGGCGCAAGGTCTGGTGAGTAGGGCGGATGACGGAGAGCTTCCAACCCCAGTTCTTGCAACTTGGAGACCGTCTGCTGTGCAGTATGAGGTCGCGCGTTGTCGTGCAGGAGCAGCGGAGACGAGCGATTAACCAATGCTGGTTGGAGATGTGCCAGCTTCTCCATCATTGTGTTCAGTTCTTCACAGTACACATCTGAAGTAATGCTCACCCCGTTTGGTAAGAAGCTGTGATGAATCACACCAGCGCTAGACCACCAAACAGTGACCATCACTTTTCTAGGGGTAAGTTTTCGTTTAGGGCATTGTTTAGGTGCTGAACCAGGATCCAACCAACTTGCTGAGCGCTTGCGGTTATCAAACAGAATCCATTTTTCATCGCAGGTAACAATGCGGTTCAAAATTCCTTCATTTGTGTGTCTGTTGAGCAGTGCAAGGCACGTCTCGACGCGTACTTCGCACTGGCGATCATTGAGTTCGTGGGGCACCCATTTGTCAAGCTTTTTTACCTTGCCAATTTGACGCAAATGGACCAATATTGTTTTGACGCTAACGTCGAAAGCTGCTGCTAATTCAGCCGTGATTGTGTATCATCAGCTTCCACAATCGCCTTTAATTCGTCATTGTCGATCAAAGTCTTCGGACGACCGCGAGGTTCATTTTTCAGGTCGAAATTTCCAGAACGGAAGCGAGCAAACCAATAAAAAGTGGTGCGTTGGTTTGTAGTGTTAGCTCCGTAAACGTCGTTGATGTTGCGTGCCGCTTGTGCCGCGTTGCTGCCACAACGGTACTCATATTCCATAATTACTCGAATTTTTAACGTATCCATGATGATGAAAAAGATTGAAATGCGATGAAAATGTAACACTAATCAATAAACAAATGACTACTTTTGGAAAAAAAATCCATGTTTTTAAAATAAAATTAATTTGAAATTAGAATTCTTAGCCAAACAAAAATTATTTTGATTTGAAATGGCCAGTACCGCAGAACGGCAATTTCATAGGTAAAGACCTAATATGTATTTAATTGTCGGATTATTCCAGAACTGTGAACTCACCTGAATTGTTTCACAAGAAATAGCTTGACCTATATATCCGGGAGGGAAGCTTAGTTATCTAGATATTAATACCATTTTTGCTTATAATTATTTCGGTATTTCATAACGGCCTTGTGATAAGGATTTTCACTATCACGTATGAATATAGTCTTAAGCCTATTTTATTAACACAAGTTTTTGTTTATATTAAAATATGTATGTTTAGGTTAAGGTATTTATCTATGGGCCAGTGTCGCCTGAAATAAATAGTTTATTATTATTTCCTTTATTCCATTTATATACATATATTTCACATTTTTAAATATTTTTTTATAAAAACATGAAATAAAAAAAAACATTTAAAAATATATAACATAGTAGCCCACCGGTATCGGGAACAGGGTCCAAGCTACCGGGCGGTCAGGGCTCCAGAGAGAGGAACCTCCTAACAATGCGCGCCGTGTCCAGAAGTACCGCTCTCTGAATCAGGCCCTTAATCCAGCTGCCCAACGAGAGCCTCCTTAGACGTTGGTCGAGGCTCTTGGCGATTAAGCCATTGGCTGATACGACTATCGGCACAATGATCGCTGAGTCCACATCCCACATGTCGACAACCTCGCGAGCCAAGTCTAGATACTTGATTTGTTTATCTTTCTCGGCTTTCACGAGGTTCCCGTCATGCGGGACTGTTATGTCAATAATCATTGTGCGCCGCTCTGTTCGATCCACCACCACTATATCAGGCTTATTGGCAACAATAGTCCTGTCAGTGATGATGGATCGATCCCAGTACAATGTGATATTTCCATTTTCGAGAACTGGGTCGGGCACATACCTATAGTACGGCACTTCCGATTCCGCAAGGTTGTATTTCAGTGCAAGTTGCTGATGGATAATCCTGGCTACAAGGTTGTGTCTATGCAAGTACTCTTCGTTAGCAAGACGAGAACACCCGGAGATAATGTGTCGGATTGATTCTCCCGGACGGTGGCATGCCCGACAGATGTCAACCGTGCCGTCTTTCACAATATATTTCCGGTAGTTGTTCGTCATCATAACTTCGTCCATAATTGCACAGACAAAACCTTCGGTTTCCCCAAAGAGGTCACCGGAACGCAGCCAGGCTACGGACGCTAACAAATCTACGTCGGGTCCATGTAGGGCCCGGAAAAAGCGTCCGTGAAGCTCCTTACTCTGCCATACCTCCCTGCGATCGTTAGTGTCAAGCACTACAGGTTTGCGCCAGTTCTCTTTAGCCAAGGAGAGCGGAGTGAGGCCCTTGTCCACCGCGACCACATCTCAATGCATCCCCACATCGGCTTCAAGGAAATATTCCCTGAGACTGCATATCTCGCGGTTGTGGAGAGTCTTAGCGTTTAAAAAGCCTCGGCCTCCACACTTTCGCGGGATATACAGTCTCATTACCGATGACCGTGGGTGATGCATTCGATATGCAGTCAACAGCGTACGGACCCTCCGATCCAGGGCGTCGAGTTCCGTCTGAGTCCATTTGAGTACGCCGAAAGAGTACATCAAAACCGGCATGACTCAACCGTTGAAGGCACGCACCTTGTTTCCGCCTGATAGAAGACTATTAAATACTTTCTTCAGGCGGTCAAAGAAGCGCTCCTTCAACGATTGCTTTATGTCAGTAACATTGATGCCCAACGCTTCCGACATACCCAAATACTTATAGGTTTCGGGTGCGGAGAGGGCTCTAAGGTTTATGGAATCCGAGAGTTGGGTTCCCACGGATTCCACAATCTCTCCTCGCTTTACATGCATGACCGCACATTTGTCCACACCAAATTCCATCCTGATGGCGCTACTGAATGTTTCAGTTACTTTCAGTAGCTCCATCAGTTGCAAATTATTGGGAGCAAAGAGTTTTAGGTCATCCATGTAGAGGACGTGGGATATAACCTGACCACCTCTCCGCAGCCGATATCCTAGACCTGAATCCTCCAGCAGTGTGCTTAGAGGATTCAAGGCTAAGCAGAACCAAAGCGGACTCAAACTATCGCCCTGAAATATGCCTCGCTCGATCCTTATCGGCTCGCTGTTCCTCTGGATATTTCGACATCCTGGATAGCGAAGGACCGTCCTCCATTGCCCCATACACGACATCAGGAAGGTGCGCAGAGTTGCATCTACTTTATACAACTCCAACACCCTCATGAGCCATGTATGTGGCACCGAGTCATAGGCCTTCTTATAGTCTATCCAACATGTCGACAGATCCTTTCGGGAACGACGAACCTGTTGGCTAATGGCCATATCAATGAGGAGTAGCTCCTTAGTACCACGGGACCCATTCCTACATCCATTTTGAGAGGCAGACATGACGGAGTTGGTGTCTATATGTTCGTTAATTTTAGCTCTCAAAATGGATGTAAGAACTTTATAGACCGTCGGTAAACACGTGATCGGTCTATAATTTTTGGGTTCCGCGGTGCTACCGGATTTATGGAGCAGGTGGGTAACTCCTGTCGTTAGGAACTGGGGTAGCGAACCAGACTCTAAAGCAGACTGGTACTGAGCCGCCAAGCGAGCGTGCGATCCAAGAAACCATTTGATCCAGAAGTTGTGCAGTCCGTCCGGCCCTGGAGACTTCCAGTTAGGCAACGGACGGACTGCACGAGCTACATCTTGGGAACAGATGGTAATAGCCTCCATTTCTCGTATTGGATCGCAGGCTCGCTCGACTTCCCGAGCCCAATCACCTTCGGTGTGACTGACAGGCACCGCCCAGATACTGCGCCAGAAAGAACACATGGCATCATCATCCGGCAGGTGCGTGTCAGTCACACCTTGGTCCGGTCGCTCCCAACTCCTATAAACCCACCTTTCATCGCTCTGGAAGGTGCGATTCTGAGTGTATCGTTCCACTCGCCGCTTATACCTACGAATACGGTTTGCCCATGCATAGACTTTCTGCTTCAGGAAGTCGATGCGCTCTGTGACACGGGACATATAGTCCTGAGGGTTGACATCAGTCCCTGAGAACGCCCGTCTCACAAAGCGCATCACTCTAGGGCGAGTATTGCCCTCCCTGAAGCAGATTAGTTTGCCGATGAGTGCTCTGGCCCCACCAATACGGCGCTCAATTCTGCACTGCCAAGCTGGTACGGCTGGTTTCGGTCGTGTAGCTCTAGAGTCATTAGCAAATTTGACGTGAGCTACACGACATGCCGCTACAGCCGCGCAGTACAGAATCTAATGAGTATCGGTGAGGTCTTCGCAGTCATCAAAATAGTTTGACAACTGCGAATCCAGAGCCGCCACAAGCGCCCTATTTTTGTTATGCATGGGCAAACGAGGTAAGCGTGGTCTAAGTTCGGGAGACATGAATCGATATTCCCGAATCGCACCTTCCAAAGCACTCCTCAATTCTTCATTGCACTGGGTACTTACGTTTATAGCCCTGTCATCACTTCCCTCATCAGCTTGGTTTGTGTCCGACTGCGGTGGTTCTATATTAGTCTGCGACGGGGGGGCAATGACATGGCTACTCAGCATTTCAATTCGCAAGCGATCAAGTACAGTGTCATCCAACATATGATTACGCTGGATGACCCGCACCTGATCCGACAGTCGTTGTGCCGAAACGTTGACAACTGGCTCAAGCACCTGAAAAAGAGAGAGCATCCGAACACGGTACGCGGTCAGATTGTTTCCCCCCTCTGTAGCCCCATAGTATGAGCGCATGACGTTCTCATTAATGGATCGTGTCCATCTCATGCGCTGCACACTTCCGCCGGGAGCTGGGACCCTATCAGAGGCCGGTGGGCCTCGAGGTCCTAAACAGTCCGGCGGCCGGCGTCCTCCCCGTCGACGAGCAGGTGGTGGTGTCGTGGGCGGGGAGAAATACTCGTCGCTCGAGCTCGACGCAACTACCGCGGCCAGTGTCGTCACAGCGCTCACAGTGAGGCTGGATACCGGCGGCGGTGAGGCGGAGCTGAGCGAAGAGTCCGGAGGTGGTAGGCGTGCTCTTCGTGCGGCTGATCTTGTCAACATATTTTTTCGGAATTTTTCATCGATGTTATTTTCGGAGATGACATGACAGATGTCATCTCCTATTCGGTAGTTTTTTATTCATGTCGAAATGCTCTTTTTGGATTTAATTGATTGTAGGTATATTGCTGGGTTTTTTTAAAAGCACTTATAAAATTCAAAATATTGTTGATAATCGTTAAAACTGATAAAATATTTGTATATTATAAAATCAAATTCCAAGACGTTTGTTGACGTTGGTGTTGCCAGCCATTATTTTTATTTATTATTATTATTAATATTATCGAGTCATTTCTCTATCGAATTATTTATCTTTATCGATTATTTTTAATCAGTTATGATATCTGAGAAAAGGTCTAGAAGCGTGTGGTAATGGTGTTATCTGACTGTCTAATTGTGGGGGTCTGTGCATAGCAGACAACAGCTCATCAAGTTATACCAAACTGTCTTTCTCCAAATGATTTTAAACCTTAAACTGTTCGATGGTTAAGTTCAAAATCGAATGAGAAAAATTGACAGTTTGTAGTAACTTTACCGGCTGCTGTGTGTACTATGGGCCAAAGTTCCGCATGATCACCTCAAAGGCGATAATCGCATGCACGGCTCACGACTTGATCGCACAATGTTCGTTTGTCACTAGCTGCGCTCTCACAGGAATATTTTCTTAAGTGAGCATGCTTAAGTTTTGTCCATAGTACATGCCTGCGACTATTTCTTATTAAATTGATCGATTGGGCGTTTTCATGATTTCTTACGTGAGATATCGTGGACGTCCAAAGCATGACGATAACATAGGGAAGTAAAATGTATGGAAAAATATGAAGACATTTTTAAATTTCAGTCCACGATGACATTATAATGTGCACTTATTTCCATACATTTTATGAACGTAGACGGGGAGGTCCACGTTACAAATTATAGAAGTGCAAATTAAGTTAGTAAGTAGGTACCTACCTAATTAACTACATAATATATTCAGGGAATTTAATTACTGTTAAGGCGAATAGTGCTGCCAACTAGTACCACCATTGAGAAAAAAATAATAAGTCTTGAGAAATGGAACATTTTGAAGTTTCATAAGCCCACATTTTTAGTCAGATGAAGTAGATTTTTTTGTATCAAAAAAATCAACACTAAACCTCCTAGGTTCGAAGCGTTAGCAATTAACGCCAAAAACGGCAGTTTTTGGCGAATGTTCCTTCCAGACTTATTATTTTTTTCTAAATGGTGGCGCTAGTTGGCAGCACTACTCGCCTTAAGCCACTCTGTAAACCTTGCTGGCTGTCTGGATCTGGACCAATCGTTTTACCAGGGCATCAGCTGTTTTTAAACGACTTCACAAAAAGGAGGAGGTTCTCAATTCTTTTGTTTGTTAACTCATAAAGTCATAACGTCAGAACTTAGTCATATAAGAACCGATTTTAATAATTATTTTTTTGTTTGAAAGTGTATAGTCCTGAGATGGTCCCATATCAAGTTTTGATTAGTGGTTTTCGAGTTAGCGTCAATAATATTAGTTTTTTATTAGTTTTATTAGTATTTTTCCCACTTAATGTACGTTGATGATATTATAATAACATTCTGTCACTGTTATTTATATAATTTATCTGCAAGTAGGAATTTGTGTGGGGTACCACAACTCAAAAGTGAAAAATAAAATCTTAATTTTTTCTCTTTTGATCTGATTTTGGAAATCTGATCAAAAGAGAACAAATTGAACTTAGAGAGATGTGTTGATAATTTTTATGGTTATAATTGTGTAAAAATATATTTGTTATAGTCGCGAATCATATTTTGATTAAGATATAACTTGACACTGACTTGAAAATTGCAAAAAACGCAAGAAAATTTCAATTTCGCGGGCTACCACTGCGGATCCACCTGAACTAAAAATAACTATAATTTTAGTCTGTGGAAAAAACAAAAACACAAAACCAAACACACCGACTCCTGAAATTAAAGTTATTTTCGTACAAGTAGTATCAAAATGAGAAAAGAAGACTCCTGTGTATTTTGTAATCCAAGGGATGATGTGGTAGGAAAAAATTGGATTAGGTACTTAATACAATGAAAAGAGGATAAAATCGAATAATAGTACGTACTGGAAAATAACGAAAACATAACATTTTCCATCTAGCTATAGGTATATCTACTGGAATCTTAGCAAGTAGCAACCAATCGAAACAGTTGTAGGTAGGTACTTAAAAATCAAAACATCCAGTTACTAAATGTTTCATAGGTAAGTAGATTGATTAGATTGATTACTAGATTCTAGTACCTATGTACATAGGTACATAATAATAATAATAATAACCCCACCGGCGTATCTCTACGTTGACGTCGTGGTGGGGCTTGCGCGCTTCGAACTCTGGGTCTGTGCCGATGGAGTTTACTTTGCCGAAATAGGTCTAGGGTGAGGAGCCAGACCAAGAGAGATACGTGAACCCGCAGGGCAGCATGTGGCGAGCTGTTGGGCAGTAGCGACCCCACGGACCCTATTTCCCGGGAGAAGTCTTGTTCTTCACCTCTGGCTTGCCTTTATTGGCCGGCTGGAGTGAACACTGACGGGAACAGAGCTCCTACCTCATTCTTGCCTTTATTGGCCGGCTTGAGTGGAGATTCGCAAGAGCAAACGTGCTCGGAGGAAGTAAGTATTCCAGTAAGTGCTTGTAGGGATCTTGACCATCTTCCGGGCTCTGGGATTGTTCTGAGAGCCGTGGAATACCTCTCCACTCCTCAAGCACCTCAGGACATGTTGCCCCTTGTCGCTACGTCACTATGTGCTAGCGACCGTTTCCGGGGGCCCATTATTGAGTGTGCAAGTCACCCCCTGCCAATTTATCTGTGTATATTATATAACATTGGTCAGGCAGGGGACATAGTTCTTCCATAGTTCAAGGTACTCAATCCACTATAGCCACCCAAACCCATAGGCCTAATGTGTTTTGTTTACATGTTCTGCAATAGTTCTGCACCACCGGGGTTTGTCCTTGGGTGCAATTGCATAGTGCATACAGGGATAATCGTCGGCTGGTGCCTTCTTTTCATTTAAAATTGTCTAAGGGGCCTCTGCGAGTTGGCTTCGGCTCCTCGTACGCCTTCCAAAAGTCCGGGACCCCAGGGTCCCGAGATATGTCAAAGACAATTTAAATAATAATAATAATAAATTTATTGCACAAACCAAAATCACATTGCACGGCATGCATTCAGTTGACATAATCCAATATAAGTTTAACCTATGAGTACAATAATTTTACATTCTATTCCTTAAACTAGGTTTGGCCTGTATCTTAAGAGATAGGGTTCAGCCATTGTGTAGGACTAAATTATATTTACTATAAGACAAGTGAAGCCAGCGACGATGTGGTACCTAAAACCGTGCATAAATAAAAATAAAAGAAACAAAAAAAAAACTAAACTAAAAGTACGGAGGTGTGAATCGGTTGCGTATTTCTGTTTGGGTGTGAGTGGTGTTGTTGAGTGTGGTGTATGTGTATAGTATGATGTGGTGGTAGGGGAGATGTTAATTATGTTTGTGTTTAAGAGATGTATGTCAGTAGATTTTCTGTTGTGATGTAGTCCTGTTGAAGTAGCGACTGAGTGATTTTGTGTTTTAGTGCGTATCTGTTAGAATCAAGTAAGTTAAGTTTTTGGTGTAGTTGCTTGTATAAATGTGTAACGTAGTATTGGTGCCTTGCAAAAGATGTCTTATGTCCTACCCCAGAGGGGATGTTTGTGCGTTTTTCTGGATTAGACCTACTGCGAATGTGCTTAGAATCTTTTTAGAGTAGGTACTATGGGCCAAAGTTCCGCATGATCACCTCAAAGGCGATAATCGCATGCACGGCTCACGACTCGATCGCACAATGTTTGTTTGTCACTAGCTGCGCTCTCACAAGAATATTTTCTTAAGTGAGCATGCTTAAGTTTTGTCCATAGTACCTACGCACTTAACTTTGATTGTTTGCCATCCTTTACTTACCAGGATATTATAATCATCATTTTATATTTCCACTTGTAGCTGTGTTTAAGGTACGTAAGTAATGTAAATATTGTACTTAAATGCAGAGTAATTAATAAACATGAAAAATCACACAAATCTCCAGTAAGTCTTTTGGATTAAGGCGAGTACAGCTGCTAACTAGCGCCACCGTTGAGAAAAATGATAAGTCTGGAGATATGGAACATTTTGAAATTTCCTTTGCTCAAAACGGCCGTTTTTGGCGTTAACTGATATAACCTAGTGCCTAGGAGGTTTACCTAGTGTTGATTTTTTTGATACAAAAAATTCTACCTCATCTAACTAAAAATGTGAGCATAGGAAATTTCTAAATGTTCCTTACCTTCAGACTTATTAATTTTATTCTCAATGGGGGCGCTAGTTGGCAGCTCTACTCACCTTAAGTTTAAATAAATAACCTTAACATAAAATATTTTTTTTAATGAGTACGACTACCGCACATACATAAAAGAATTTATAGCCTATTAATCAGGGAAATTATTTGTTAAGCAAATGGGCACTCTACGTTAATTTGCCGTACCAATTTCATAAACTAACAAAGAATGACAGTTGTGGTTTGAATATAATAAAAAAATAAATAAAAATCATTTATTATCAGGCATCTCCATCGCAGGCCCATAGCGTGTTAGTTACAAGTAACTTAAAAAAAAAACAATGATAGCAGTACCTATATTACAATAAAAAAAAAAAATACGGACATTAAGTTGGTAACAATTAATTTCCCTGACTGTTGTTTAGAACTGCAATATAAATTATTTGTTAAGCAAATGGGCACTCTACGTTAATTTGCCGTACCAATTTCATAAACTATGAAAGAATGACAGTTGTGGTTTGAATATAATAAAAAATAAATAAAAATCATTTATTATCAGGCATCTCCATCGCAGGCCCATAGCGTGTTAGTTACAAGTAACTTAAAAAAAACTATGATAGCAGTACCTATATTACAATAAAAAAAAATAAAAAAATACGGACATTAAGTTGGTAACAATTAATTTCCCTGACTGTTGTTTAGAACTGCAATATAAATTATTTGTTAAGCAAATGGGCACTCTACGTTAATTTGCCGTACCAATTTCATAAACTATCAAAGAATGACAGTTGTGGTTTGAATATAATAAAAAAATAAATAAAAATCATTTATTATCAGGCATCTCCATCGCAGGCCCATAGCGTGTTAGTTACAAGTAACTTAAAAAAAAAAACTATGATAGCAGTACCTATATTACAATAAAAAAAAAAAAAAAATACGGACATTAAGTTGGTAACAATTAATTTCCCTGACTGTTGTTTAGAACTGCAATATAAATTATTTGTTAAGCAAATAGGCACTCTACGTTAATTTGCCGTACCAATTTCATAAACTATGAAAGAATGACAGTTGTGGTTTGAATATAATAAAAAATAAATAAAAATCATTTATTATTAGGCATCTCCATCGCAGGCCCATAGCGTGTTAGTTACAAGTAACTTAAAAACTATGATAGCAGTACCTATATTACAATATTAAAAAAAAATACGGAAATTAAGTTGGTAACAATTAATTTCCCTGACTGTTGTTTAGAACTGCAATATAAATGAGTACAACAAATTGTGCTATGTAGATGATATACTTTGCATATAACTACTCAGCACTTCATCAGAACTCAGAACTTCATCGGTTGGTATATGGATTAGCTCAAATTGCAGCCGAGGTGTCCATTTATCTCTTAGAAGGAAAAGAGCTATTGCACCTGGAAAAGAAAACGTACTAATGACCCCGTCTCCTGTTTCTTCAGCGACGGTTTATAGCGTTATTCTGAACAAAACTGTCCATACTGCCCTTAGTGCTAAAAATAAAACATCAGCAAACATTTTTCCTTCACCGTTCTCAGTGATATCTAAAACTGAAAAGAAAGTTCTCCATGTCCTTAATAATAAGCAAAGCGTTCCAACTGAAGTGAAAGGGTTCTTGAACCAAACAGCCTTAGATATCGAAAATAGAGAGCGAGAAAATAATAACACAGATCCAATTCTCATGGTAAAGGCACTAAATGGAACACATTATATGAGAGAAACACAAACTCTGGATACTCAAGAGTTAAGTGCACCAGGACTTATAGATGACTGGGTTGATACCAAGGAAAATGTTTACAAGCCTATCAATCCTGACATAGTTGCTGATATGGAGATAGATCAGCCTGAATTTGAAGACGAAGCTGCTAATGAAAAGAAATCTAAACAAAAATTGGAAAGAATGGAAGTGAAAGCCAAAAAAGCTATTTTATACGCTGGTGATGTGGCGTATTTGACAGCTGCAAGCGTGGTTGCTTTAAGACGAGCTTTAACTGCATCCATCGAAGTTCAAATGTCTGTAAGGTACGCGAAAAATGGTATGTCAAACCACCAGGAATTAATGATGAACTTGGCAAAGACTGCTGCCCAACAAGCAGGAAAACAAGCAAAAAGTGCTACATCTAAATCTTTAGCTTGCGAGCGAGTCATCAAATTGGCACTGAAGTATACAGCCCAATCACATGGAGCTCATCTGAACCATGTCGCGAATAGAATTGTGATGGATACTTTGTCATTGGCGACGCTAGCGAAATCTATGGCATTCGTTGCTTCAGATATAGCTATCAATTCTTTGTATCAAGCCACTGATGTGAAACCTCCAACATAATAATTTCAAGAAAATAAAGTGAAAATATTTTTCCAACCTCCACTAAACTATTTTTTTTTGGACATTCATTTCGAAATGGATTCATAAAATTAAAATAACGTAACATGTCTGAATTATCTCTTTTATTTTATAAAATTCAACGTAGTAAAGTTTCCCGCAAATCCCTTAATTTACATTTAAAAATATTATTACATTAAGGTTGAGCTTTGAAGAGTATTTATTGAGTCTGCTAATAATGAGTTTTCCAGTAGATGTAGTGGACAGGAACACTGGCAACACTATAACAAAATATTTTTGAGTTATTACAAATTAAAATAGAGTTTTTTTAATGCTGGCTTTGAAGTAATTATCGTGGCCGTTGATACCTTGTTTCGGTTCGAAAAAGCTGTGCTGCGTTATACATATTCATATACCGTCTCAACTCCACAGGCGGAAAGGCGGCCGATGATAATGCTGTGTTTATCTGACAAAGATATTGAATTGTATCTAAGCATTTTATGAAACGTATCAACATTAATGCTTAGTTTTGAATCTAATCAGCATCAGTCTAGGGCAGTCCACATAGGCCTCTTCAATCGTAAGTCATTGGAGTCGACTGTTAGCTACTTTCCATCTTGCTACGAAGGTAGTCGCTCCACCTCCACCTTGGTCGGCCTAAAATTAAGCATATTAAAGCTGCTACACAATATTTATACACGTATACCGCCATTGACACATTTTTGTCACCTCTCGCTCACACGAGACCAAATTTTGAAGAATGTTAAATGAAAAGATTATTTTTTGAATAATGTAATCAATTGCAAGTGCAAAAGAGCATTATCTGTTCTTACCTCTCCGGGTAGTAGATTACTACCGGTTTTTCGTAATGGTACTATGGCATAGTTGGTATCATTACGAAAAACCAGGTGCTGGCATCCGCCTTCAAATGTAAGTCGTCAGGCTTCGGTGGTTTCTGTAAGCCTTCGACTTTTACTGGCTTCTGTTCCAAGGGAACCAGTCCGAAAGTCGGTGTGACTTCAACAACTTTTTGGTCTTCCACTGGTAGACAACAGCATACTCCCAACAGAGTGAAGATTGCAGCGAGTTTCACGATCTGTGAATATAATTATTGCCTAGTCGGATTATAATATAAGTTTTCAGAATAAGTATATCACTTATTAACAACTGGCTTTAAATATGTCTTGATGGAGTAGGGGGAGGTGTATGTTGTTAAATTGTTGGTGGCTATTGAGAACGGGACTTGTGGCTAAGTAATAACAACCGCACGGCTCGATCGATCAGTTTAAGCTATTGCTTGCCGCGGTTGGTCCGTGGATGGGTAACCATCTTTACATACCAAGCCCCTCCGTACCTCGGAAAGCATGTCAAGCAATTGGTCCCGGCTGCCATACGTCGATCTTTGACAGTCGTTACAGGTCGTTAGAAGCCCGAAAGTCTGACAAGCAGTCTTACCAAGGGGTATCGTATTACCCAGTAAAGGTCAGATAGGCAGTCGCTCTATGTAAAATACTGGTATTCAGCTGCATCCGGTTATACTGGAAGCTGACTCCAACATAGTTGGCAAAAAGGCTGGGTACATGCAGAAGATGATTGCATTATGCTGAGCGATGGCCCTCGTCGTGGATGTGACGCATATTTTCGCGTAGGTAACTTGTACTTTTATTATTTTTTTTGTGTTATTTTTTGCGTCATGTTTACCGCATATAAACGTATTATGTTTATTTCTTTATATTGACACACACAGCTTAAAAAAAATTAAAACTATGAGACTAACTTATGTAGTTTCGCGCAATTGTAGACTATTATTTTAATCATTTAGATTCTTCAGTTCTATAATAATTAAACACAGCAGGTACGCAGTTGACCCATGAGGTAAATCGCGATACGATAATACATTCTAATTGCGTTTGCCCTTAGAATACTGACACTTCGGTGTCAAGCCGTATCGGGCAAGAAATACTGGTGAAGAGAAGTTTTATCGAGTTGAATACTATGCTAATGAAACTGATACTTTTTCTTAACGCAAACAAGAAATAATCACACCTTGTCAATTTGGCGATGGTCACATGTTTTTTGAGCCCTGTAAATGGTAAGTGGTATGATAATTTGATGCTAATAGAACATAAGATCCTGTTCAATTTGCTTATTTTTGGGATACGTTGCATGATTTTAGTTTCTTACCCCCTTTTATGGCAAGCCAAGCGAGGTGATAATTTGAGAGGTGTGTTCGCTAATCTAATTGCGCGTGAAATACCAAACACGAGTCTATAAACTATATTAATAAAATATAATAACTATTTTTTATATCAATTGTATCAATCAATCTGCCTAGCCTAGCCTATGTTGGGGTCGGCTTCGAGTCTAACCGAATGCAGTATTTTATATGGAGCGACTGCATATCTGACCTCTACAACCCAGTTACTGGGTAATACGATACCCCTCGGTTTGAATGGTTGTCAGACTTTCGTTCTTCTGACGACCCGTAAAGACTGTCAAAGGTCCACGAATGACAGCCGGGACCAACGTACTTTCCAACAACTGAGCCAATGGCTATGCAATAGGCTTCTATCAACTGTTTATGACTTAGGGCTTATTGTTCAATAGGTTAATAACTTTTACCTGAAGAATAAATGTGACAGTTTGACATATTTTCCATACAAAATCTGTCAAACCGCCGTATTTATTCCTCTGATAAAAATTATCTGACTATTGAACAATCAGCCCTTAGATGAATATCGATGCGGGGTTGCTCACAGACTGTAGAACAATTATTGCATAGTGATGATAATTTTATAGGAAGGAAATCGAAACATAGACAAAGCATAACTTACCATTTTGAATATTTTCCGAAAGTAAACTTGTAGTTTGGTTAGACGAATTTAGGATTATGCTGGCCCCTGTAATGGGATCACTTTATATATCCTTAATTTTTTGTGAGAGACAAGGACAAAATACCTTGTATCATCTTATTTTAACAATGCTGGTCACCTTTGTGTGTCATCGGCGCGATGGTATAGCAACTAATCGTAGCCATAAATATCAAATTACCCTAATAATTTTTATTAAAAGGCTTTAAGTAAAGTTGCATTTTTAGGGTTCCGTACCTCAAAAGGAAAACAGAACCCTTATAGGATCACTTCGCTGTCCATCTATCTGTCAGACTGTCAAGACCCTTTTTCTCAGGAATGCGTGGAGGTATCAAGTTGAAGTTAATATCAAGTAGGTTTACTGTCCCTTAGAGCTCTAAAAAAACCAAGTTTCTATGGCAACGAATTAAAAAAATACGGCCATGTATGCGGCATATTTTGACTCTCGCAAAGAAATCAAAACCAACCCTATAGGTTTTGATTTGTTTGCGACAGTCAAAAGCAAGGTCTCACAGCACAAGTAAAGGAAGAAGTCCGAAATCGTTAATTTGTAGTTTTATAACATAAGAAAAATTGCATTTACAAACTTACATTTGCAGTTGGAGAATTGACCATGACGTATATCGATGTAAGGGAGAAAGATGTTTTTCAACTGCAATGTTACGTTTGTTTTTGGGAAAATTCATCCCAACTACGGAACCCTTCAATGTGCGTAGCCCGACACGCGCTTGGCCGGTGTTTTAGGGTTCCGTAGTCAACAAGGAACCCTTACAGTTTCGCCATGTCCGTCCGTCTGTCCGTCCGCAGCTTAGCTCAGCTGGTAGTAAGGTACTAGAAAGCTATAATTTGGCATGGCTATACACATATTCATCACGCCGACAAAGTGGTCAAATAAAATCATGAAACGAAATTTTTTTTAGGGTACTTTCTGTACACGTAAAGTGGGGATGTTTTTTTTTCCTCGTCTACCTCATGGTGCGGCGTGTTGTTGGATGGGTCTTTCAAAAATATTGCGGGTTTGTGACAACAATTTTTCGATATAGGAATCCGTTTCTAAAATATTAAGCTTTAAAAAGCTAATTAATTAATTAATTAATTTTTGTTAAAGTTGGGTAATCATCAAATGACTTCTACCGCTCTGTAGGCAGAGCTGTTAGTTAGTTTTGGATTTGTGAAAAAATTTACGGTAGTAGTATAAGTAACGAAGATAAAAGGAAAACTATCACATCTAAGTAGGCTTTTCAAGTTTACGAGTAGTCAACCATCTATGGAACTCTTCATTGTGCGTGTTCCGACACGCACTTGGCCGGTTTTTTGTAAGCGATTATGGTAATTCAGCAAGGATTAGCCTGCCTGAGCATTCAGATCATTTACCTACTAAAGACGTGGTAATTACCACAGAACAGATAAAAGAGGTGTACCATTTAACTTTTGTGGAACGGATTGATTTTGTAGTAGGTACCTAATCAGTAGTCATTATACCATCTGTTTTACAATCAACTGTTTTTGAAAACCTTTGTCTTCTGGACGGCTTCCATCCGGTATCGTTTCGAACTGAGATCTCTCTTACACATAAATAAACCGTGGTTAACCGTAGTAGTTACGCTGCACTGCTTGTACAAGCATAACACAATACGTGGAGGACTAAGTGCCTTTTCATACGTCCCAGTTGCCGGGTAGCCGGTACCGGGTATACGCCGGGTAGTGCCGGGTACCCGGCGGCGGGCAAAGAACGCCGGTACGTGTGAAACGTAACGTACAAACAGTTAGCCGCCGGGTACCCGGTAATCGGGATGTGTGAAAACGCACTAACGGTTCATGCCAGAAAAATAAATATATATATGCAGGCGAGGTCGCGGGCTTCGCTAAATCTTTTATTTTATTTAGGCAAAATCAGGTCATTTGAAAAACATCTGGCACTAAACGTAAAGGTTTAAGTTATGATGATTGGAATATTATGATAAAAAATAAAATGAAATAAAAATAAAATACTTTTATTTCAGACCTTGAGTCCATAAGTTGTTAGTGGTTAGGAACAGATTGTGGTTATATGCTATGTTAGTGTTATTAGTACCTACCTAATTAATTTACTTACATGATCCTATAACTACCTTTACCCAGTGCCTTTGTATGGATGTAATACCTAGAACTTATCTTTTTAGAAATCAAATGTTGCTAGTCTGCCAATACCAAATTATAGGTAAGCACCTCGCGCGTCTGTGTAACACATAGGCACTTGATCGCTAATACAACTGTCCAGTCCAGTAATGTAATTTAAAAACAATAGTACATTTTGATACGAGTGGAGAATTTTTGTTATTGCATTCGAGGCGACATTAACACCCGAGCCGTAGGCGAGGTTGTTTTTGAGCCGAGAACTACAATAACAAATGTCCACGTGTATCAAACGACGTTTTTCAATACACTATTGAAGAGATAAAATAAAATACCGAAAAATATTTTTGTCATGAATTATTAGGAAACTATGATTAAAATTTTTTTTCCGCGCTTTGCTTTCGCCAGGTTGATGGAGGAGCAAAGTTATAAGGCCGATAAACAGCCTAATATTATATGAAAAATAGAAAATTCAAATATTTTTGAGTTTACAACACAAATAAATGTTAATTTGTTCATAAACGTTTTTTTTGTATTGTAATAATCATGGTTTTTGATGATATTCTATTTATAAACATTATTTAAATGTTCAAAAAATATTATTAACGCCGTAAAGACGCTTATCTCTTTGCCGAGATTAAAAAAAAAAACATTCACCTCCGAATAGAGACGGTGTGACTAAAGGCATTGAACCAATTTGGACTAAGTATAGGTATAAGTTATCTGTGGCAATTTTTATTCCCGCACACGTGTTGGAAAATGAAAAATCGCACGGGTGTGAAATATATTGCATTGTGAACCTATTCGTAGTGCGATATGAACCAGTTTTCGAGGAAGTGTATTGAAAATAAATATAAAGTACATAGGTATGTATCTATATTTTTTTTTATACTTTCTGGTAATCAGTCTTACACGAAATAAAAGTAGATTGAGGGCTAATTTTTCAATCGTCAGATAACTTTTATGGATTTAAGGAGTAAATCTCAGACTAAAACAAAAAACCAAGACATAGCGCTGTCAACAGTGTCGTGAGGCCGCAGCAATTTTCGAGTTTCATATACACATGTGTGCACGTAATGTGGTGTAGTTTAATTGGAGTTTGGTGTAAATGTGTGCGTGTGTGCGTGTATGCACAGAGCGAGGTGTAGTTTTGCGCAAACTTCACTGTACTGTTCGCAGCGCGATTATTCCTGCGGTCCACCACTTGTATGTCCACCACTGGGGGACAGCGAGAGACCTAACCTCAAAACTCTTTAAAGTTGCTTCTGCATCATCTCCGGCGCTGCGGGAAGTGCAACCCCTTCGCCCTTACGTAACAAAGCATAGGCACCCATGCTCACCTCCGCAGTTTCGGCTTGTTTTGTTACGCGAAAATAGGCTTATTTGATGTAATCAAAATCTGTCCAATCTAAGCTAAGATCTGTTTTCTGGTCCCCACTTCTCATGGTTCTATTCTATGATGATAACATCATTGTAGGCTAACGAGATAGAAAAGTGTTTATTCAACATGAGGTGTTGTGCTAGGTATGCATTATGCTAGGTGCAACATGGGCTTCTCATTCCCTCCGATCTAGGTTAATATGTATTTTCTATTTACCTATAATTCGTCATGGGGCAGCTACTATAATATCCCTTTACGACTGGTCAATAGGCTAGATCAGCGATTTTACTACAACAGTCGTTGTGCTACGGCCTACGATGCTACGCTGAATTGCTACGAGCTACGCCATCGCCAACTAAACCCCACGTATCCCATCTATCCCGGAATGGCCAATTTTCAGCAACCGTTTTTAGTACCTATTGGAAAACCTATTATAAATGCGATTTGGAAAGAGTAAGAATTTTAGTGAATTTCTTTGCCTCGAGACTTGGTTCAGCCCAGCGCCTCGGAATAGTTTTTTTTTTTGTATCCCTGACATGGCTAGCACTAGTATATTTCTATCTCAACATTATGATCATTAAGGTGCACCGTTATTTTCCGCATTTACCCTAAAGCTTGAGGCGCCATCTTCACTTATACTATTAAACGCTTGATACAAAAACTACAGCGAACGTCAGTATTCACACAGGCGCTAGACGTAAAGAAATTGATACACTACAAAATCTTGAAGTTTACTCGATTTTCCTTAAGATGGTGCTGCGCTACCATCGATCACAGGAATGGCTTGGCTCTTGTGAATGGTTGAATGAAACTATATAACGTTGCTGTCATTTAATACTAGATGTCGCTAGTGTCAGATAGTTAACTTTTTTCTATGACAGGTCACAATAGTTCGAGCAATATTCAAATATTCAAGTACCTACGTAGTCTATTTAGCCTGATTCATGATATATTTATGTAGTTATGATGTATATCATGAAAAAGTAATAATTTCAAAATTCAAAATTAGCCATAGATTGTTTTTTTTTAGTAGGTAGGTACGCACGGCTACAGATCAAGCTATATTTTTTTCCAGTATAAGCTGATCTCGCGTTGTATAGGATTTCCTTACAATGAGAGGTCAGTTTAAACTGGAAATGTATAGCTTGATGTGTAGCCGTGTGTAATAAAAACAACTGCTTAAAATATATGACTAATTTTGAATTTTAAGCAGGTCATTTATATGTGTACTGTAGAATAAAGAACGTACTTACTTATTATGTGTTTACAAATAATATTTTTATGTACCAACTGTGTACATAGTTAATTTGCGTAGGTACTATCAGCATCACAGCATATTTACTAGATGACATTCACATTTTCCGTTTACAGAACAAGTAGTAGTCACCAACAACTGTCATGTAATGAATGTGCGTATAATAATATGAACTAGCCAAAGTGTGATTTTGTGCCAATTTTGGTTCAAACCAACCCATAATGTTGGCACGTTGAATCTTCTCAACACTTAGGTACCTAGTTACAGAGAATGTAATGTTGTCTACTATATCATCAATTCATCATACAATAAATAATATGACTACTTATACTAGGTGTAACTTAAATAACGCACATAACCTGTTAAGGGGTCATTGTACCTACTCATCACTATAAACAACTTTTACTAAAGGGAACAAACCTGAAACCGCGAAAAATCAGGTGATCCCTACATTTTGACGAGTTATGCGAACATAAATGTAGGGAACAAGAGATTTTTTTTCGCGATTTCTGGTTTAATCATAGTAAAAGTTGTTCATAATAATGAGTAGGACCCCTAAAGAGGTTGTGCGTTATTTAAGTTCCACCTTGTATACTACAGTGTTATCGATTTTACTTTTTATCGAGATTGCGTCGTAATAAAATAATCTATTTTTCTATCTAATCATAACGCAAGTGAATGTGGTAAGTATTTAATAAAGGCGCCATTTCATATCTCGAGTACCTTATTTTTGGAACTAGGGCATAATATATAGTCTTCAAATCTGCAGATAATAAATTAGGAACTCAGGTACCTATGTTGTTGGTTTTTTACCAGTTTTGAGCCAGCAAATCTCTTTGTTCTGGAGGCCCTAGCACGGACGCGCGACTCATGTGCACGGTTTCTGAAGAATCTAAACTCTTAATAGCTATTGATTTGACAAAATTATCTATTTAAGCGAATTCTTTCATTTTGCTCGGTTTTAGAGGTCCTCGGATAACCTCTCGATAGGTACTATTCACTCGACTTTTAACCTAATTATTTTTTGGAGAAGTGTTCTTAAGCACGATAGTGAACCATTAATCACTATCGAATGGATAAACTCCGTTTAAAAACCTCAGAAACAGGGCAAAAATGCGGCCATTTATGCGACATATTTTGATACTCCCAGTAAATCAAACCCTATAGGGTACTTCCCGTTGACCTTGAATCATGAAATTTGGCAAGAAGCAAAGTCTCACAGTACAAGTAAAGGAAAAAGTCTAAAAAATATTAATTTGTAATTTAAAAAAAAAAAATTGGGATTACAATGTTAAGTTTGTTTTTGGGATAAATTCTTTTCAACTACAGAACCCTACATTGTGCGTGGTCCGACACGCACTTGGCCGGTTTTTTATCGTGTAGGTCGCAAACAGCTTAGTTAGCTTGGTTTAGAATAAATAAAATATCTCCTCATACTGGCCTCCTTAAGCAGGTCGTAGTACAATCGAGGCGGGCTGGTCAAAGTCCAAGTTTGCCTAACCGATACGACATGGACAGTGATACACCTATGTACTCAAGCCGCTACGTCACACAACCGTGACTTCTTCCACACAATACAATACGTCTTTACTTCTTTAGTACGTGCTTATCGGCTTAATGTGTGGACAATTAAAGAGGTGTGTTGCAACGCGTCAAATTGATAATATTGCCGCGATGCGTGGCCTTTGTCTAAGCGATTATTCGACTCGCTCGGATAATTTATGCCGTTTTTGGTCGTAACTGTGAGGTTTTACCGTGTTGTTCACAAAGGATTGCTGCTAGTCATACATACATCTATAAATTTTAAAGTCGTTTCGCACTTAAGTTGGTTTGAGTAAGCAATGGGTGTGTCAGTCCCGCCGTCTACGCAATTACAGGTGGCATTTTGCCGGCGTCCTTGTACGCATTCTGTACTTCTTCTGCCTTTGGGGGGGGGGGGGGTCATGAAACTTCTATCGAAGACGCCGGTCAATGCCCTTAGAAACTACAACGTCCGTCTGTGGATGTGTACTGAAAATGTATTTTCGTAACTGATTACGTATAGGTACCAATTATGATAAGGTGTGAGCACTGTCTGTAGTTTCAAGTTCATTGACTACAATGAACTTGAAACTACAGATGATCAATCCTCGGTACTAACCGACGATTGATTACTTACTACAGCGACCAAGTTCACTAGAATCGACGAAGATCGAGAACTTCCGGGAAGAAAGAAGACGCGTTACTCACAATGGGTAGTTAAAATGCACATGAATTGAAGTAAGGTGTATCTACAGTCATTATAGTCTTTTATACCCGAATCCCGCTAGAGCTGGCTAAATGCTGAGCTGTTGTAGTAGGTACATATACAACGTGTCGTCTTGCATCCTCGTCAAATTTTAGGGTGTGATCTAGACCATCAAACCGAACAACTTTCCATGGCACCAACATCGTAATCGCGAAAAAAAATCAGCCGTCCCATACATTTTGCGTCGAGTAGATATTGAAGTTTTCTATGGGACAGTTGAAATTTTTTTTTGCGATTACGATGTTGGTTCCATGGAAAAAGTTGTTCGGTTTGATGTTCTGTATCACACCCTGAAATTTTACGAGGATGCAAAACGACATGTTGTCTAACCTTTACAAAGATAATTTATACACTACGGATATGAACGGGCATAAAACAGGTCAACAGACAAAATACTGTCAATACTGTATATGGAAATTCTTGCATTAAGCATTAAGTATTATTTAAACAACTAATAGACGCATACACCGTTCTTAGATTTTTCATACGTGAGTAACCTAACAGGTTTACATAAGGATATCGTTATCAAGAAAGACGCAAGCGACTACGGCGCAAAGCCGTGTTTGCCGTGATTTGTCACACATGTTCTGTAAACTAGACGTTTTGTCAGTCAAACTTGTTTGCACTACTATTTATACAGCAACCAAACACCTATACCTAATTGTAAATGCATTCTGTTCCAACAAAGCTAAGAAATTAACGATGGGTTTCAAGGACTCATTAAGTGGGTACTTTTGCTAGCCACATCAAAGCTCACCGGAATAAAGACCCAGATTAAACATAGAGTCGCCATCGCCGGATACGGTGTGGACGACATGATGAAGTGGGTACAGTAAATTTAAGTTACATCGTAGTACCTACATACTTAGGACTTTGTAGAATGGGGAGCTCTTAATGTATTTACGTCTGTACCTATACAGCGTGTATCAGAAATGTGTGGTAACAGCAGTGGTACAGACCAGAAACCTGAACAACTTTCTCCATGGGACCAACATCGTAATCGCGGAAAAATCAACTCTCCCATACATTTGCGTCGAGTATTGAAGTAGGTATTGAAGTTTTTTATGGGATAGCTGATTATTTTTTCGCGATTACGATGTTGACCCCATGGAAAAGTTGTTCAGTTTGATGGTATGTATCACACCCGTAAATACGACCACACATTTCTAATACACGCTGTCTAAACTAAACCTACCAAGGCGCATAGGTATTACAGCTAGTTACTGTAGCAGGTTCCTCAGAACATTCTAGAGACGAAAGCAGGGTCAATGTCCCACTCGGTACTACATTGCATACATACTGGTATTATTCTATCGCTAAATGTACATGTTTCGTTTCCAACTCGTTAGATACCATCCTAATCCATTGGATGACCATTGAAACAGCTGCAATTAATTATAGATAAATTTATCAATTTTGACCAAGGTTAAAAGTGCATTCCGCTGTAAATTTTCGAGTAAAAACGCTCCTTCAAACAGGCGCGACACATGATACAAAGGCACCGCGTGTCGCGCATGTTTATAAGAGTCATAATGGATTTCGAGAATGAATAAAAAAAATATACCCTAATATATTAGGTAAGTAGGTACCTAGGTACCCATTACTGTTATGGTCTGCTACATCATTTATTTAACTGGTTTGCCCATTACTAATTTCTTATTTAATGATTTATTAGTGAAACATTTTCATTTCCTCTTGGCTTTTAGTTTTTGTTTGCTTAGTAGTTTACATTGGAACAATTTATTGTGGAAACACTAAGGTTTAAAGTATAAGTTTGTGTTTTTTTCAATGTAGGTAGGTACATACGAAGCAAAAACTTATTGTTTCATCTATAATATCAGGTGATTACTTACTACATTCAATTCACTGTAATAATTACGTGAAATGACGTCTTTTATTGAAGTCTTATCATCATACATATGTATTTAAATTATGTGTACCTACTTACTTTGCTGAACAACTGTGTCATTCGACGCAAATAATAATGAGGACATTTTCTATTTTCCGCCAACGTGATTGGTGACATAGTATATACCAGACTTTGGAACTCTTCGAGGTTTTAAATTTTCATTAATGTAAACAAATAAATGTAAATATAGCGCCCATTGTAGATCTATACTCAACAGGTACTTTGCCAAAAAGTTTTCCTATTAACATACATTATGGTTACCTACCTTTAAATAAATTATGACAATGTTCACAAAACAATGGAAAACAAAACGTTTCTATTTTTAACCGACTTCAAAAAGGAGGAGGTTATCAATTCGTCGGAACCTTTTTTTTTGGTGGGTATAATACGCCGAGGAACTTAATTAATTATACCTACTTGTGCTGAAAAACTAATTAGATACCTACGTTTTACTCTTCATTAGGTTATTGACAAGTATTAAACAGTTGACAACAACAAATGTTGAACATTTATTCTGACTCAGGTAGTTATTTTTGTAGCAGTTTTACATGCTTACAGTGTAATATTATCTATTTTTTATACTTAAACTAGCATTTACATATGTATGTGCGTATAAGTTTATATAAGGAAATATGCAACACCTACATAATCAGTGTGTCGATTTTTATATCACAAAGAAAATCTAAACATTAAAATTGCCATCAGCGTCATCGTTGGCAGCCTTGCTTCATCCACAGCTGAGTATAAGACTCCTCCGTTTTGTGCCATGCTTCCCTGGCTGTGTGAGTCTCATCCAGGTCTTCTCCGCAATCTTCTGCAGGTCGTCCACCCACCTGGCTATTGGTCTGCCAACACCCCTACTACCCTTGAAATGAAACGTGTTTATTAAGGCGCGGTAAGATGCAAATCTTCATGGTCAGGTAGTAACTTGTAAAGGTATACAAATACGGTTGAAAATGGCGATGCGTTTGAATTTCGTGTCCGCCAATAGAATAGTTATTTCGCTTAGCGATTTTTAGTTCAAGATGGTAGATCGTTTCTATAAGATAGGTCTTTTTTTGTGCAGTTGACTATTCACTGTATTTTTTTTAGGGCTTGTAATAAGTAGCAATACGGCTAACTGTGCGACGAAAATGTGGACGTTTTACGGTGTCCTTGTTAGGGCAGCGCCTTAAGTAGATATTTCTGTTTGATGGCATCCGGTTTAGCATGAATAAAAGCTGCTAAACTAGGCATGGGATTTACCCCTCTAAAGATAGCTAGTGTTTACTAGCATTCGTGCTAGCATTCTATGAAAGTTGTTCAGTAGGTTTTAAAAGCAGAAATCCACGGGCGAGCGTAGACCCAACATGGGAGTATTGAAAAATATTCTCGAACATTCTGCCTATATTATGGATATTTACAATAACTGATGTTGATCTTAGAAATCAAAACGATATTCATGCAGATATGTTACAAAATTTTGTTTGTAGTTTGAATGAAGTAGGTATGGCACGGTGCCAAGGCCGAAGTAGCGGTGTCATTGACACAGCTTTTACTTCTTTTGATGGTACAAAGGTCAGTGAAATTCTACTAGACAGAATCTAGCTAGAATTTTCAGAAAATTTGGAAGTAAAATAAAATTACGCCTTGTATCTTCTTTTCTCATGTCATATTCTGTGCCCACACTTCATCAGTTATGTTGTAGATTCGGTAAGTAAAGATCAAGATGATTGCAAAAACATGAAACCAAATGAGTTAACTAAACACAGGTACGCAGTAGACTTCTATTCGTTGACAAAAGCGTGCTAACAATTTGTAAAATAGTCATCATAATTGGATTGTTGATTGCGGTTTACGCAGCCGGCAGCGAGCTGATCCGAATGCGACGCAAACCGAAATTGGACTTTGATCGACCTTGTTTGAACTCGTGAGAGCTGTGAGCTTGTGCGCCGTATATTTTTTAATGCAAACCGCATTTTTGCAGCGCTGATATATTTGTATAATAAAGTCGAAAGTCCGGTTTTATCTGGGTTTGATAAGTTGTACTAAGCTGCTTCAGGTCTAATAGAAGGCGATAATCACGATAAGAGAAGTAGGCTCTACTAACACCTCCCTACTTACGACTAAAATGCCTGAGGATTTTGGTTAGTCATAAAAGAGATTTCGTGTTCCTCATGATGGGTCCTGTCTGCCATAAAATTGTTTAAAAAAATAAAGATGCTAATTCATATAGGATATTAAATTATAAGTAGGTATACCTAATGCAAGTAGCTCCACACTTTCGAAACATTCCGGATATAGTCTTCTCTATACATTTAATTAGGTACCTGTTGTGTACTGTTTGATATGCTAATGAAAAATCAGTAAAACGCTTTAATAAGTGATTATTCTTTGTGGATTGTTTCCGGCCATTTTGTTCATCAAATAGACATTAGTTACTAGTATGTATTAGTATGTTACGCAGTCTCAGAAACACCGATTTTGCTACTGAAAATATGTAAGTGCCTATAAAATAAGAATAAAACAAGTTCAGGGATTTCTAGAAATATATTCATATGCTGGTTTTTAATGTCCATGGACCCTGTACTTGCAATTATAATGTCTGCGCACGAGTTGACAAGTTTTACTGCTTTCCTCGCTAACCCCACACAATCTATTCTTGTCCTTTGTTGGTACTGAGTTAAATAATTGCGAATAAATGTTTCTGTTATTTCAATGCATTATAAGTGAATAATTTTAGAAAAGTTGACTTTCAATTGTTTCTTGATGTCCTAGAACTTACAGAAATACTTGAAAATAATCAAAACTACTATCAAGTCTCTCTTCGTCTGAACAACATTATATGTACCAGCTTTCTAATCGGTAAAATTGCACATTGTTTCTAAGACCTACCTATGTTAATCTAGGAACTTTAGACGGATATGAATCATCCAATATTTTTTTTTATGTAAAAGGCAACAAACAAGCAACCGTAGGTATTATTTATACCTACACAACATAATAATATTTTTATTATCCATAAAAGGCCGAGAGAATGTTCTAGAACAAGATGAAACAAAACAAAGTCATTGAAAACCAGTGCAGGGTATATAAACCTACCTACATTTATGCATGCAGGTGTATATGCACATTACTATGTAGGTACATTTTACAAGTCAAACGCAGGTCAACGACTTCTATTGACGCAGGTCCCAAGATGCAGCAGGTTATTTTTTTTTTTTTGTGTATACTTCACCATGTGATGGTTATGGACTATGGTACTTATCATAAAACGACAAATAAAAAAACAGATGTTCTCAAATCATACTTCAAGTAAGTATACATAATAACTACACTACCACTTACTCGTACTAACGGTAGACGATCCTAAAAAAAAATTATCAAATAAATATCTTTTTTTAACCTACGACGCCAAAAAAAGAGAAGGTCCTCAAGTCGGGGCGTATATAGTTTTTTTTCATGTATGACCACGCATAACTTTTTACAGAGTAGTCAGATTTGAACGATTCTTGTTTTATTTGGGAGGGTATATCTTGAAGTTGGTCTCATGTAAAACTTATTAACTTTGCTTTTGAGCTAACTTCAATAATACTGTTGCGGCGGCCTAAAGCCTTGGGGTGAAAATCGAAATTTTCTTAGTGGACTGTATGAGGGGCGGTTCGGTGACACAAGTAGGTGTTTTGGTGGTGTGGGAAAATGATGATGGTACCTGCCTGGTGAGCTATGGCGACACGACGAGAAGGGTTTCCTTAGCCACGTGGCTGGCGCGTCCAGGATATCACGTACGGACGAGAATCTGCACTTTCCACAACACACATACACGCACTTGCACTGTTCAATAGCAATCTTCGTTCTTCGCGGTGAAAATATGAGTCCTTTTTCGACTTGGGATTAATTTTACCCAACAGGCGTCGATGTTGATTGAGAACTGGCGGATCTTCTTGGCGGCAGCGTATGCACGCCATTGCGGATCTTCCTTCTCGCTCTCACTTAGGCATTATAAGGGTTGTGGAAGGGAGAAGGAAAGCGGAAGGAACTTTATGTTACACAGATACTAATTAATTAGAGTTGCCAGTAATTAGGCATGAAATATAAAACTAAAGAAAGTAATGGCGTTAACATTCCTCGCGGCCTTAAAGGGTCACCTTTAAAGAGAATGATATAATAATATATACAGTGAAATTACACTTAAATCTAACTAAAGAGGGAATGGACTGAATAAGATATTACTGAGTAGGAATGGGGCATAAGCGGACCACAGGTCGCACAAGAATCCCATTAGAAGTGCGTACTGAAACGACTCGCGTGCTACCGTCTATAGACGTATGCAACTTCTCAATAACACCTAGAGGCCAGGATAGAGGAGGCGCATTATCATTAACTATCACTACTACAGTGCCTTCCTTAATCATGTCTCCATCAGGTTTATTCCATTTTAAGCGTGATTGTAAACTATGAAGATACTCGCTTCGCCATCTTTTCCAGTACGACTGGACTAATTTATCCATAAGAGAGTGTCTTTGAAGCAGGTGATCAGACAGTAAACCTACTTCCGCGGCGGGTAATGAGTTAAGCGGTACAGTATGTAAAAAATGCGAAGGGGTAAGAGCTTTAGGCTCTTCCGGATCAGCGCTAAGAACAGTAAGAGGTCTGGAGTTCAACAGGCACTCTATTTGAGAGAGAATTGTAACTAATTCTTCATAAGATAGGAGTTGTTGACCTATTGTCTTGAAAAGGTGAGTCTTCACGGCCTTCACCATGGACTCCCAACATCCACCAAAGTGCGGTGACGCGGGCGGAATAAAATGCCAATTAATGCGATGCTCAGCGAGCTCCTCTTCAAAGCGCGGGCGGTATTCTTTATTTATGAAATTATACAAGTCGCGTAAAACCGAATCGCGGCTATGAACGACACAGTCGTAAGATCTGTAGCTAATTCAATATGAACAGCGCGAGTAGTCATACAGGTAAAGATACATAAATAACCCTTGCGACTCTTCGCACCTCGAGTGCGTACGGGCACATACTGTATAGGGCCAGCGTAATCACACCCTGTATGAGAAAAAGCTTTGGTTGCAACATTTACTCTAGATTTAGGGAGATCGCCCATAATCGGCGGACCATGAGGTCGCGGTCTCCACCTGTGACATGCGTTACACTTGTGGATTCTATGACGAATAATGCGTCTAGCGGACAAAATCCAATACTTATGGCGCAATAACGACATAGTGAGTTCTGGACCTGCATGTAAATATTTTATATGATAATAGTCTACGAGGATTTCAACTATGCGATCATGACGGGGTAACACTACCGGGTGTTTAGTACTATAGGCCTCAGCCGAATGAGTTAATCGACCCCCAACGCGGATTAAATCATCACCATCTACAAATGGCTTGAGTTTAATAAGAGCGGGTGAACAAATTTTATTATTTTTTAACTCGGAATAATCATCCATGAAGTGTTTTCTTTGAACATGACGCAACAAAATGGTTTCAGCGAACTCGAGGTCGCTAGCGGTAACGGCGTCAGTCCGACGCGGGAGTTTTTTCATGAAGCGGTATATGAAAACAACAATACGCAGCAGTTTAGTCCACGACGACGTACGTTCTGCGAGTGCGAGTAGAAGCGAATTTTCCGAACTTGAATCCGCGACTATGGGATGCGCGTGGACCTTTTCTTCCGGAATGGGTTCCGAATTCAAGTCTGTAACCTTATGTATGGGCCATTCGGAAGGGTCGCGCTTAGCCCAAGCGGGTCCGTGCAACCATAATGGGTGCTCAATGAATTTGTCAGGTGTTAAACCACGTGACAAACAGTCCGCTGGGTTTTCAGTACCAGCTACGTGGTAGAAATGTTCCGCGGGGACGTTGTCTACGATGCGAACGACACGATTGGCCACAAACGTGTGCCAACGATGCGGAGAAGAATTTATCCAGCAAAGAGTCACCTTTGAATCGGTGAATGCGTAAATAGCGGTAACATTATAACGCGGATTATAAGTGTCATGAACACGGCGAAGAAGTTTAGCGAGGAGTTCGGCACCACAGAGCTCCAGTCGAGCAATAGTCAATGGTTTAACCGGCGATACCTTCGACTTGGCACAAACCAGCTGAACGACTACGTCATCGTTGCGAGTGACATGCGCATAGATGACAGCGCCGTAGGCGCTTTCGCTGGCGTCGGAAAATCCAATGAGGCGAAGAATACAATTTTCAAAAATACCTAAATGGCGCGGGATTTTAAAATCATTTAAAAGCGGCAGGGCAGAGCGAAAAGTTTGCCAAATATTTATGATGTGACGCGGGGGAGTGTCATCCCAATCGAGCTTCAGTAACCACAATTCTTTGATAAGTAGTTTAGCATAGAGAACTACAGGCGCTTCATCGACCTGCCAGAATTTTTTCAACGCCGATTCTAACGAGTCTTTGTCGGATGGTTGCGAAATATGTGAGTAACCAGACTGTGGAGGCTTATTACGACGTACAGGTAGCGCGGGCACAGTGCCCATGATGACGTAACCGAGTACCGTCTGCATGGCGGGCGGCGCGGAGGAGTTGCTGCTAACTACGCGGGGCAGCATAAGATGCGGGAAAAGCGAAGCCCCGATCAACACATCGATGCGACCGGGTTTGCCAAACGATTCGTCGGCGAGCGGTAAACCTTTTAAGTAAGGCAAGGCGGAAGTATCTACGGGAGCGGTGGGTAAATTATCGGTGATTGCATCGACAACTAGCGAATTAACGTTAAAAGCAACGTTCGGATTAAAACGGGAAAAGAAAGCGAATTGTACGGAACCCTTAACGGATTTTTCCGTACCACCGATACCCTTAACGGAAGGCGTATCAGATGAATGTCTAGTCAAACCTAATCGTTTGCAACATTCTGCGGTAATAAAATTAATTTGTGAGCCACTGTCTAATAGACAGCGAATAAAATGCTCCTTACCAAATGAATCTCGAACTATTACAGTAGCGGTTGACAACAAAATAGTAGTATTCGTATTACATTGCGGCTTTGATACGCGGGAGTTCGAGTCGTAAAGGATCGACGCAGCAATGGATGCATTACATTGCGGGGCGCTCTGAGCGGTGGCGGCGAGCGGCACGGCGGCGGCGTGAGCATCTTGCTCGCTCGAAGCCGTGGAGTTTGAACCAGATTGTGTACGTGCGGTATCATCAACACCGTTCGATATTACAGTCGCGTGCGATTCGCGATTAAAGTGTAAAAGCGTATGATGTTTATTTTTACAAGATTTACATCTAGATTCAGACTGACAGACTCTGGCCTTATGTTTAATACTTAAACAGTTAGTACATGCATCGTTTTGCTTCACCGATTTGAAACGATCACTTGGTGTCATTTTAGAAAAGGCAGGACATTTAAATAAATGTTTATGAACAAAGCTATCACACAAACATTTTGCGAATTTATCAATTACAGTGTAAGATTGCGGTTGCGGAGTTTTAGACGTTTTTTTATTTACGGGATTGTTGTTAGACTGAGTGAAACTCAAGCTGTTTAAAGCTTTAGTATTTTGTAAAATGCGAGATTGATTTTTAATGAACTGTACTAAATTGTCGAATTTAGGAATTTCGTCTTTTGAGTTCATTTCAAAAAGTCGAGCGGTTTCAGAATCAACCTTTTTTATAGCGACATGGAAAAAAATCAAATCTGATAAATCATTTATTTTAAGGTTTTTTAATGCGTTTGCGGCGGAAACAAAATTATCAGAAAAGGATTCGAAATTTTGAATAGATGCGGTATTAAAAGATTTATGTTCAAACATCCGATTAAGGTAACTAGAAGCTAATATACGTTTGTCTTCGTACTTGTTTATGAGTGAATTAAAAATTAATTGGTAGTTATCGCCATTAGGGCAAACTCCTGAGAACGCGGTTTGAGCCTTATCTTTCAATTTCCCCATCAAATAATATAATTTCTCCGAATCAGTCAATGTATTATTTTCGTGTACCGTGCTTTTAAAATTAGCATAGAACAGGGGCCAGTTACGAATATCGCCATCGAATGACACAATTTCAATGGGAGGCAAGCGAACTGTTTGCTTATTGACACCACTACCACTAGAAGTAGGAGCCGATGTGGCTGATGATTTTGAGTAATTTGAATAATTATATTTAACGCAGCAATATAATTCCTCAAAACTAATCCACGACTGATCATCAATATTATTTTCCGGGTCTTGTCTTAGAAGAAGCGAGTTATATTTATTAAATGCCTCGAGGAACTCGGTGCGCAACGCATCAACATTGACACACGCACACAAGAACTTCTCTAGCGGTTCCATACCGGACTTCATTTTTTCCATTAAATCGTAAATGATTTGCATGCGGGCAAAAATCATATTACGACATGACAGTGCTATTTGAATCGCGGATTCTATCTGATCATCCGAATCAATGGTCACTTTCTTAGGCATTTTCGATATTTTTGTTGGTTTTTATAATAGCTAAAATAAATCGCAAACTTCAACGAGTTGCGCGCGGTGCGGGATTGGTAGGTACCTACGAATATAGTACCGAACGATAGCGAAGCGAGCGAGCGGTAGATTTTACTTCTACCTACGTATATTAAAATATTAAATTGAGCGGGATGCGAAATACCTGTGAATGTACGCAATGACAAGTAGGTACTGTAATAAATGAATAAATGAAAGCGGTTTAGTATAAGAGTATAAGGAACGAAGATTGAAATGAAATATAGTTGCGGGATGATGATATACGGATATAATATTGATATCCGTTATCAAGAGGATAAAGAAAAATAGGTATCCGTGATCATGGGACCAAACTGTTGGATATCTGTGATCGTAGGACCAAAAACTGTTGGATATCCGTGATCGTAGGACCAAAAAATGTCGGATATCCGTCTCGAAGGACCAAAAAATGTTGCGGCGGCCTAAAGCCTTGGGGTGAAAATCGAAATTTTCTTAGTGGACTGTATGAGGGGCGGTTCGGTGACACAAGTAGGTGTTTTGGTGGTGTGGGAAAATGATGATGGTACCTGCCTGGTGAGCTATGGCGACACGACGAGAAGGGTTTCCTTAGCCACGTGGCTGGCGCGTCCAGGATATCACGTACGGACGAGAATCTGCACTTTCCACAACACACATACACGCACTTGCACTGTTCAATAGCAATCTTCGTTCTTCGCGGTGAAAATATGAGTCCTTTTTCGACTTGGGATTAATTTTACCCAACAGGCGTCGATGTTGATTGAGAACTGGCGGATCTTCTTGGCAGCAGCGTATGCACGCCATTGCGGATCTTCCTTCTCGCTCTCACTTAGGCATTATAAGGGTTGTGGAAGGGAGAAGGAAAGCGGAAGGAACTTTATGTTACACAGATACTAATTAATTAGAGTTGCCAGTAATTAGGCATGAAATATAAAACTAAAGAAAGTAATGGCGTTAACAAATACGTTTTTGAGTTAGCCTCAATAAGGCTAAACGAAGAGAATGAATGGAATGGTGTGCTCAAAGAGGGTCAAGTAAATATGGGTTTGGTGAGGGAAATTAGTATGGATGAAGTAAGAAAGGCAGTTCAAAGTATGAAAAATGGAAAGGCCCTGGGTCCAGATGACATACCAGTAGAAGTATGGAAGTGCTTAAAAGAAGATGGATGTATGTGGCTGACTTTATCCTACTAATATTAGGATGACATACCAGTAGAAGTATGGAAGTGCTTAAAAGAAGATGGATGTATGTGGCTGACTTTATCCTACTAATATTAGGATAAAGTCAGCCACATACATCCATCTTCTTTTAAGCACTTCCATACTTCTACTGGTATGTCATCTGGACCCAGGGCCTTTCCATTTTTCATACTTTGAACTGCCTTTCTGACTTCATCCTTAGGTCTTTACCTATGAAATTGCCGTTCTGCAGTACTGGCCATTTCAAATCAAAATAATTTTTGTTTGGCTAAGAATTCTAATTTAAAATTAATTTTATTTTAAAAACATGGATTTTTTTTTCCAAAAGTAGTCATTTGTTTATTGATTAGTGTTACATTTTCATCGCATTTCAATCTTTTTCGTCATCATGGATACGTTAAAAATTCGAGTAATTATGGAATATGAGTACCGTCGTGGCAGCAACGCGGCACAAGCGGCACGCAACATCAACGACGTTTACGGAGCTAACACTACAAACCAACGCACCACTTGTTATTGGTTTGCTCGCTTCCGTTCTGGAAATTTCGACCAGAAAAATGAACCTCGCGGTCGTCCGAAGACTTTGGTCGACAATGACGAATTAAAGGCGATTGTGGAAGCTGATGATACACAATCTACGGCTGAATTAGCAGCAGCTTTCGACGTTAGCGTCAAAACAATATTGGTCCATTTGCGTCAAATTGGCAAGGTAAAAAAGCTTGACAAATGTGTGCCCCACGAACTCAATGATCGCCAGCGCGAAGTACGCGTCGAGACGTGCCTTGCACTGCTCAACAGTGAAGGAATTTTGAACCGCATTGTTACCTGCGATGAAAAATGGATTCTGTTTGATAACCGCAAGCGCTCAGCAAGTTGGTTGGATCCTGGTTCAGCACCTAAACAATGCCCTAAACGAAAACTTACCCCTAGAAAAGTGATGGTCACTGTTTGGTGGTCTAGCGCCGGTGTGATTCATCACAGCTTCTTACCAAACGGGGTGAGCATTACTTCAGATGTGTACTGTGAAGAACTGAACACAATGATGGAGAAGCTGGCACATCTCCAACCAGCATTGGTCAATCGCTCGTCTCCGCTGCTCCTGCACGACAACGCGCGACCTCATACTGCACAGCAGACGGTCTCCAAGTTGTAAGAACTGGGGTTGGAAGCTCTCCGTCATCCGCCCTACTCACCAGACCATGCGCCTACAGACTACTACTTTTTCCAGAATTTGGATAACTTCTTGGCGGGAAAAAAATTCAATACCCGAGAGGCAGTACAAAATGCCTTTGAAGAATTTGTTGCCTCCCGTCCAGCTGATTTCTTTAAGAAGGGCATCAATAAACTGCCACTGCGTTGGCAAAGATGCATTGATTGCATGGGTGATCACTTCGATTAATACAAATAAAAAATGCATGAAAAAAATTCGTTTAAATTTTTTCATACAAAACGGCAATAGGTAAAGACCTATTATTATAAATGTGAAAGTTTGTATGTTTGGATGTTTGTTACTCAATCACGCAAAAACGGCTGAACGGATTTGGATGAAATTTGGTATACAGATAGTTTATAACCTGGATTAAGACATAGGATACTTTTCATCTTGGTAGAAGGTTCCCGTGGGATAATTTCCGACATACACGCGGGCGAAGACGCTGGCAAAAGCTAGTTCTTTAATAAGTTGTTGCATGAAGAAGGGATCCCACAAAAATTGTGCAATAGTTCGCTAGTACTCATCTTCAAGAATAAGGGACTGCAACAACTAACGAGGAATAAAAGCTCATGTCACATAGTATGAAGGTATGGGAGAAAGTAATAGAGAAAAGACTGCGAGAGGAGAGTGAAATTACTTCAAACCGGTTTGGATTTATGCCGCCAATTGTGCGAGAAGTACAGACGTGCACACAAGACCTTGCACATGGTGTTCATTGATGGCGTATGATAGGGTACCTCGGGATGTGTTGTGGAGGGCCTTGAAAGATAAAGGTTTGCCCGAGAAGTGTGTAGAGTTAATTCGTGCTATGCAAAGTCAATCTCGTACCTACGTCCGGTAATACCGACGAATTCAATGTGACTGTTGGCTTGCAAAAAGAGTCGGCTTTAAGTCCAGTTCTTTCTGTTGATTATGGATGCTCTGACGTCGAATCTACAGGAAGAGGCACCCTGGCGCATGCTGTTTGCGGATGACATTGTTCTTGTCGGTGAAGATGAACCTGAGATCCTGAGCAGATTGGAGAAATGGCAACAGAAGCTGGAGAATGTTGGCTTGAAAATCAGCAGAACCATTACTGAATATATGTTCTGCGATTTCGGCGGTATCTTCAGTTCTGGAGACATAGCGCTTGATGGCGCGCTTCTCCCAGTCTGCTCCGACTTTCGGTATCTCGGTTCGCTGCACGAGTAAACCGAGGTAGCGAATGCGATGGTGAAGTAGATCGGACGGTTAAGCACAGGATTAACACTGGATGGATAAAATGGCGGCAGGTCAAGGGAATAATCTGCGACTCCCGCATTCCCCTTAAATTTAAGGGGAAGATATGTAAAACAATGGTTAGACCTGCTGTCTTGTATGGATCAGAATGTTGGGCCACAAAAGGGATGCATGAAAAGCAATTGCATGCAGCTGAGATGATAATGCTAAGAGGGATGTGTGGTGTTATACGAATGGATAGAATAAGAAATAAGTACATAAGAGGAAGTTTGAAAGTGGCACCGGTGACTGAAAAGTTTTGCGGAAATCGGTTGTCATGGTATGGGCATATGATGCGGAGTAATGAGGAAAATGTCGTGAGGAAAGTTTTGAGTATGAATGTCGATGGTAATAAGAGTAGGAGAAGACCAAAGAAACGATGGATGGACTGTGTGAAAGATGACATGGCTAGAAAGGGGGTGACTACCAAGATGACGACTAATAGAGAAGTATGGAAAAAAGGGACATGTTGCGCCGACCCCAAATAGATTAGGTTATGGGCAGGAGAATGATGAAATAAATACGTATTTTCCCTACCTAATCTATGTGGATGATGTTCTAATGTATTTTGGCAGGTAGTGGTATTCGAATTTGTATGGGGTAGGTAGGTAGGGTTTGGAAATCAAAGTTATTTTTCACTTTGTAGTGTTTTTCTTGAAAAAGTTTTTAATTTACGCATTGATTGTGGGAGGTCGATTAATCATAGCGTAATATAGGTACCTATAACGATATTACGCTAGCGATAACGATTACGATAAACGACAACGATAACGATATTGTCTTATTAGGTACCTAATAAGATAAGAAGTCTAGACGTAGGCTATATCTAGGATACAATACAAGGATACTAGACTGATAACAGAATTGTTGCGAAACATATAATCAAAAGCGGTCTACGACGAAAAATTCATAACAACAATAATATTTAATAGTACGACCTACCTAGGTACACCTACTAGTCCTACTATCTACGTAATTAAATTATCTTCGGCACTCTGTTGTTAATGATAGTATACTATTATGTCGATAACAGATTAAAAGAATATTGTATTCAGGCAAATATGTATCACGTATGTTGACCTTAAGGCGAGTAGAGCTGCTAACTAGTGCCACCAATGAGAAAAAAAAATTTGGAGTTATGGAACATTTTGATATGCTCACATTTTTTGTCGATTATGGTAGAATTTTTTCCATCAAAAACATCAACACTATACGTCCTAGGTTCTAGGTTATAGCAAATAACGCCAAAAACGGCCGTTTTTACTCTGTATAATATTGGGGCGTGTATTTGGAACTTGGAACTTAACCCTTTAATTGGCAGAACAATCAAAATAACAAAATTTTATATTTGACACCATGAGTCAATTTCTAGCACTTCATAGGCATGGTAAAAAATAGAAATAAAAATCTGAGTCTTTCAGTTTTCTGAAAATTATATGTGAAGTATACTGGACATTACCAAATACATAGCAATTAACTGGCTGGAATGTATGTGCAATATACTGGACAGTGCCAAGTTTACTAAGATAAATTTAATAATAGGAAAATAAATGAAAAATTGATTAATTTTATTAATTATGTTTATTTTTTATGAAAATTCAAAAAACAGTTTCTTTTTCCTGCGACAAAACATAGTCTTTGGTTACATTTTATACATATAACGTTTGTTTTACCATCCTTACAGTAACGGCATCTCCCATAGCTACACGAATCGGGAAAATTACCTACTTGATCATAGCGTATATCTTCAATCGGTCTTGCTAGCACAGGTTTCTTAATTTTTTTATCTTCTGTTTCCCGCCTTGGTCCCTTTATAGGGAATCATCATCTCATCTATACTAAAATTTTGTTCCTCGTACATCTTCAGGCAGTTTTGCCTAATTTTTTCCACTACGGGCCGAACTTTGAAGTATCTATCACCGTCGTCTAAATTATTATCGACAAAATGTATGTAACGTCTAATTGTTTGGTAACGCTTTAGTGGCATGAGATCGGCAATATTTGTAAATCTAAGCCTGCGGTTCCAATAATCAGTGTAGCTAGGCATATGTACAACTCCCATTAAAATTTGTATGGCAAGAAATGTTAGGAACTCTTCATGAGTAAGTTGTATGGATCTTCCTTTTACCTGAACAGAGTACAGATTTGATTGATCTACTATATCTTTTATAATTTCGGTGAAAAAAAACGATAAAAGAACGAAAGAGGTTGTTGTTCGTCTTCACTCGGCATCAGCGCATATTTTCATCTTCAATTTCAGCCCGATGAAAAAATAATTCCTTCTTCCACTTGTAACTCAGAACAAACTTTTTAGATGTTTTAACTTTTTTTGAAACTACTTTCTTTTTCTGCGCTTTTTTACGTTTTCTAGTGGAACATGTGTCAATGGTCGGGTGGACAGTTTGCATTGAACCAATTGATGGTAAGGAACTTATAGAAGGGATGGCATCGTAATTTGTTTCATTTTGAGACAGAAAAACATTTTATAATATTGGTGTGAGTGGTAAATTAATTGCATTGTTATCTGTAATTTCATCTTCGGAAGATTCTAAAATATTCAGTGCCTCTAAGGCCGAATCTACTGATATCAAGCTGCTTTCATCCGAAGAATCGTGGTTGTTCGAAGTTTTATTGGTAATTTCAAGTTCTTCGGTAAGCGTCACTGGAATCGGAGCATGCATGTTCAGGCGGTATCAAAGCAACTAGCCTATTCGTGCGGGAGCGTATTAATCGCTAAAACAAAAGGAAAAAGCTCATTTGATACATGCAACCCATACAAACCCAAAATACTAATTAGTTGGCATTGTCCAACCCGCTTCCCAAACAAAAACAGTGATAATATTGTGAGCAATTGGCAGTGTGAAGTATACTGGACAACTAGTTTTAAGTGCAAATTACAACGTTATTGAAACAGTTCTGGGTTATTATTTGGTACCATGCAATAAACCGTCACTTTAAAATAATATATAATGCATAGCGAACCCATATAAATAATTCCATATATTAAAAAATATTCAAAAACTTACCTGTGTCGCATTAACCGACCGTTGCTTCGACGCCATTTCAATTTTTCACATATTTTGATGTAGCCAGGCATATAATTTATTTTTCTACCAAATGCTTAACCTTATTGTGGAATTACCAGAATAAAAAAATGTTGGTATAATCAGTATACTCGTTTACAAATTTATTTTTTATTAATGTCCAGCCGGCTACACTCCGTCAATTTAAGGGTTAAAAACACCAATTGTCTATCACTTTACAAACTTGCTTGCCCTAACCAATTGTATAGAGTTAGATTTACGACTGTGGTGTCTAGTCAAAACTATATCGAGACGAAATTCAAACATAACTGGGCCAATAATTTGAAATTTCCACATTTGCACACACACACACTTAATACTATCAGAATTTGAATACTTAATTCAATTTCGCAGCTAAAACCTCTTCAACGATTTTCTGTATCATGAGCCTATCTTCAGGTTTCATGTCTTCGGGCTTCGTCTTATTTTTTTCTATTAATCTAACTATAATCTCTTCCGCAATAGTATCTATATTTTCGTTTGTTTTATTTGGGCCAACTGCTTTGTCTATTCGCTCTTCCTTCTTTTCTGCATCTCCATTTTGTTTAGTTTCAGTTTCATCTACAACGTCTGTTTCTGGGACTTCAGTGATCATCTCCTCTTCAGGTATATCTCCTCTGCCATCTTTCGCTTCTAGTTATATCTGATATGATGCTTTCAGAAAGCTCTACAAAGATATGTTTATGGCGTTTCATAATATCTTTAAGTTTTTCTTTAGCTGAAGCCACAACCTGTATCCTAGTTACTAATTTAATTTTCTCAATTGCTTTCTTCTTTCTTTCTTGTCTTAATGTCTTTAAGTCATCTAAAGCTTTCTTTGTTTTTTTTTTTTTGTAATTTTGGAGTTTTCTCTTCTTCCATTTGATAAATAACTTCCTCAACTATGGGCTCTTTAATTTCTTCAAGAATTTCATTGTCAGACTCGGACATTATTCTCCAAATAATCCTCTAAAATTGTATGAATAAACAAATAACCATCCATAAAATCTTATTTCTTAAGTTTTCAGCAGTCTACGTAGAAAATATCGATGGCATTAACCTTTGTAGATTCTGCTGTACCTGCGGAGTAATTGCGTAGCACACTTACAGTAGCAATGGCTTTCATTTTGACAATTCAACAACATTCATTGCATTATTTACGTTGTCGAGCAGACAAATTTTTCGAACATATGAAGCAATGGATTATTAATATCCTTTAAAATCATTCAGATCGTGATTGATAGTTTGTTACGCAATTAGGATGATGTACCATATTTATACAGACACATTTTACCGCTAGACCTTGAGTTGCAGACATCATCAGTCCATTGCAAAGCACATAACGTTGTCACTTTAGTGACATAACAGTCCTTATGTGAACTTTCTAGCTTTCTATACGCTTTTACCTTCACACGAGCCTTTTGTGACGAAGCTTTTGTGATGTTCTAGGTACTTATTGTACCTAACTAATATTATATTGTAAACCATCTTTGTGTGTAGGTGTTTAGAAACAAGTCGAGGAACAATGAGTGTTCTTCACATCTATATATACTGGCTGTATCAGAAAGGTGTGGTTAAATTTAAGATTTATGGAGTAAGTTGTTCAGTTTGATGGTCTGTACCACACCCTTACGCCTTTCATAGACACCCTGTATATAATATATGTACAGTCAACAAAAGAGATATCTAGGCAGGGTATACTAACATATTTGTATGTGAATCGTTTCATGTTCAATTTCGTGACAATATACAATTTTGTGTTGGTGTGTTACAATGTAGGAGTATTGAAAAAACAAAGTAAAATAAAACATAAAAAAACAAAAGTAAAATTATAAGTAAAATTGAACATGAAGCAATTCACATACAAATATGTTACTCTACCCTGCCTAGATATCTCTTTTGTTGACTGTACATGTAATAAAATAGTAGCGAAGAATTTTTGCCCGTTTGTCTGTCTGGATGTATGTTCCGGATTGGCACAAAAAATGGCTAAACAGATTTGAATGAAATTTGGCAACCAGACAGCTTATAACCTGATGAACACATGACATAGGGTACTTTTAATCCTGGTAGTACTTTCCCGTGGGATATTTTCCGACATCCACGCGGGCGTCTTTACGACTTGACAAAACATCTAGTTTTTTTTTCTATGTATAAGTTTAAAATTAATGTTATGTATTCATAAACCTTCCACAGTAAATTCACTAAATGCTGTTGAAAACCGCATCGAAATGCGTTGCGTAGTGTACAGACAGAAATAGAGGTAGGTAGGTTAGGTACATATCTAACGATTTTTGCTAATCTCGATATACGAGCGACAACAATAACAAGACAAATTGAAAATATTAATAGACATTACTGAATATTGAATCACATGTCATTTAGAACTAAGTAAGTATTGTATTTATTTTATTTCTTAGGATTATTTTTTATTTCATATTTTGTTATTAATATCTCATTATTATGCTGCACCGGTTGGCTGTCGCTGAAAACCAGCGCTGCGGCTGTGTCTCGCATGGGGTCACAGCATTATGCTGAGCGATGGCCGTTTTGCGTGGATGTGACGCATATTTTCCCCCAACTTGTTATTTTCGTGTTTGTGTTCTTTCTTTGCGTCATGTTTAAGATACAAAATAAAGAAAATACGTTTACTTGCAGTAAACAAACAGTTTAGGTACCGCAAGTAAACGTATTTTCTTTATTTCCTTTTTCTACGATATTGATATATGCCAAACATGCTCTACGTCGTCATCGTCGCGTCGCCGCGTCGCGCGGGAGGTGTGGCCGTGAGGCACAGCTGTTGCGCAATAGATATCTATAATAATGGCAAATTACTTTATGTAAGTACCGGATATCTATGTACTAACATCAGAAGCCATCTTACTTAGTCAGCTCTGGATAAATTATGCTTTATTGTGATTAATACAGATATAGGGATCGGTAAATTGTATTCGTAATGAATATTATAGGCTGCCTGCTTATGTAAACGGTTTAATCAACACAACGATTCCATACCACACTTACCTACAAGCCATGAACCGAATGGGATTAGCAAAATTTTATCCACAACTAGCTGCGCCCCGCGGTTTCACCCGCGTAGACCGGGATAAAAAATAGATGTTAGCCGATTCTCAGACCTACTCAATATACTCACAAAATTTCATGAGAATCGGTCAAGCCGTTTCGGAGGAGTAGGGGAACGAACATTGTGACACGAGAATTTTATATATAAGATTTTGAAGATGAATTTTCAAAAATCCTTCCATAGTGCGCTCCTTCTATTAAAATACGTTTATGGAAAGGAATCTTGTGCAAAACAAAATGTCATGCTTCTAATTCTAAACCCAGTGGTTTACGCTGTGCACTGTGTCATTGTATTTTTAAGATTTCTGATAAAAGTAGATATATGGAATTGTTTTTTTTTTATGAATCAATGCAAAGATGTTTCATAAAGGCTACTTGTGTGTTAAAAGCAGGGATCATTTTGGTTACCCATTGAAAGGGTTTTCGATAGGGTTTTTCTAAGCAGTTAAACAAAAACCCATACGATGTGGGTAACCCTTTTGAACGGCCTAAATTAAGCCGTTCAAAAGAGTTTCACTTCAACTCTTAAAAACGATAACAGCGTATCTTTCCGACTCGGAGCAATGTAATATGATCTCTCGATGATGGGCATACGTTGCAAATAGCTAATAAGTATGGTAACCTGAACAAAACCCTTATATTAAGTAGGTATACAGGTTATCTTAATGAAGGGGTAATCCTTTCACTGGGTTTCAAGTACAGAACCCGTTCAATGGGTTATCGGTAATGAAGGGATAACTCTTTTACTGCGTTTCAAGACTAAAACCAATTCAAAGAGTTACACATGATAAAGGTAATGGTAACCTCATAAACGGCTTACCCCTTCGAAAGACTTAACTCTTAACCGGGGTTGTACGGTCCCTGGTTAAAAGACAAAGTTTTTTTTTATTGGAATGTCAGTCGGCCTAGGTCAAAAATAATGCAAATCTGTAACTTGTTTTGAGCTTAACGAAACCGGTACGGCCGATCTATTCTGTAAAAATCTCACCGTGAAAACATGGGTGAAGTGATCTAAAAGTGAACTGTCAATAGTGTCAACCCCTAGCATCAGGTGGAATGACGGCTCACTTCACGCTCACTTCACCTAAATTATCACGGTGAGATGTTTACAGAATAGCACTACGGTACCGATATACTTAAGCAGGATTGTGGACGGTTGGTTTAAAAGTAGGAAAGTAAATTGTTTCCGTGACACAACTACATACCGGTGTTGGTCTATAGCTGCGTCACCCTAATTGAAATATACCTAGTATATATACATAAATCATTAGAGTAGGTAGGTAGGTACTAAGTAGATTATATTCTAAATCAACAATACTTTGGCAGCTCATCATTTTGCACGCGAAGTTCATACTAATTATAGTTTTGCTGTACAAATGTGCACATAACATTATCTAAAGTCATAGAAAATAATTTGACTACAAACTTAAAAATTGTCCGTACGTTCAAACACATTCATACAACTGTAAATTGTATGAAAAGACAACAAACAAACAAAACAAACATGTCAAACAACACAATAACATAACAAAACAAACACAACAACAACATGTTGTTGTTGTTCGTTGTTGTTGTTGTTATTTGATAACATGGAAAAATGTACTTCACTGGCTGTAGTTACATCATATATATTTGTAGGAATAAGGGCTGAGTTCAGAGGAAAAACTTAGATTATCACAAACTGGTTTATTATTGTAAATAAACTAGATTTTTAAACTAGCATAAACCGTAAAATAACAGTAATAATGTAAAAAAATCTTGTCTTTCTCTCCGATCGTCGTTCAAAAGCCACTGTCATGCTATCTTTTTAAACATCTAAGTTTCATTTCATCCCAAGCATAGCAGACAGGCGCGACGCGACGCGACGCGACGAGCGACGCGACGACGGTGCGACGCGACGCACAGTGGATCGTCCCCATACAAGAGGTCGGACATAGAATTAAAAATTGAAAAAGTATTTAATTGAAAAAAATGAAATATGCAGTTGCATTACTCTATTAAGGAACTACAAAAAATGTTACTACAATTTTTTTATTTGACCAGTACTTTATGAGCAATTCGATGAAAAGTGTTATTTTTCTATGGAAATGGTCACAAAAATGTCTGTATCTCATGATTCCCTCCTTGTTTCGATTTGCGGTTTTCACTACTGTTATCTACCCATTTTATGCCACATTTTCTTCAAGGACACATGGTGCCCCCAGCGACCCCCTTCCGAGATATTTTGCTTTTAGTAACTTTACTTTTTATTGTATAACTGATGATATGGAGGTACATTAAGTATATTCATTACTGAGAATAAGTCATCCCTAAGTAGTTCCTTAAATAACAGGTGCATTTACGATTACTTTAATGACTTATGAACGCTTCTGTTGCCATACAACAAACGCGTTAATGAGTCCTTAAGTGAAGATTCCCAGTACTTGCTTAATCTAATTAGTTATTGTAATTACTATGTTAACAGCCCTTAATCTCTGCATTGTGATTGTCTAATGTCATCATTAGCTTAGTAATGACTGAGTCGCATTTACAATAACACATCGAAAAGAAATAGAGTTTTATGATCAATAAGAAAATATGTAGGTATAAATATATTTTTTATTTATATAATATAACACTGTAAAAATAATTTAAAAATAAAATAACTATGTACCCTAAAACAAACTAAAAAAATAAACAACTACTAAAAACTAAATTATAATAGGAAATTAATTAATTAACACGACCATGTAGTTACTAACAACAATAGAAAAGAAAGAAAAAAACCATTTATTGGCTGATGGGTGGCATAACACAAAACAAAAAAAGAATAAAATTAAAAAAAAATCACAAAAACTAGAATAGAAAAAAAGAATAGAATAAAAAAAATACACAAAAACTAGAAATTAACAAAGAAACTGCTTGTAAAATAATAATATTAGGTACTATAAGACTTAAACTATATTTTCTTCATCTTCATCAATAACGACATCATGATCATTATCATCGTCATCATCTTCTTCAACGTCACTACATGCAGCAAGTGTATCAGTTGAAACGTCCGCGTCAATGAACTCCAATTCACTCTGATCACGTATGAGTAAATCGTCTAGTTCTCTAAATGAAGACTTTTTGGCTTTATTTGTCATCTTCGGTCGTAAGCTGGCGAGAAGAGGATCGGAAGATAATAGCAGATTATGAAGAATGTCTTCATTAGTGGCGATGCTACTATGCTTTCGTGTATGACATTCTCTAAATTTGCGAAAGTCCTTGTTTCTTGCTTCAGATGCTTCTTCAGACAAAAAACCTATAGGCACTACTGATAAGTGGTCCACTATCTGTGATCCATGAATCAGCAATTTGTGTAAACTTGCTGGCATGTTATACCATGGATATAATTCCACGAATAAATTTGCTGTTTCATCACAATATAATTTGAATTTTTGGACTTGAATTTTTTCGCCTGAGGAAATGCATTGCAAAATAACGGCGAGTCTTCTAATTAAATTAACATCTAATTTAGTAATTTAGGCAGTCGTTTCAGGGTTTGCAAAAAATCTTCTTGCAGCATTTCCAGTGTTTGTGTTGCCACTACCCTGCTTAACAACGTCTAGAAGTAAGCCTGTTCTTCTTCGGAAAGCTTCTTGAATGGCTTCTTTCTTATCTTTAACTTTTTTTTTATTTTCGTCACCTTTTGCTTGCCATGATTTTATGTCCATTCTGTAAGAAATGTGTAATAAACATTCCATGGACCGAATCCAAGCATGCAATGAACTAAATCCATGCTTGTATAAATCTGTATTCACGGGTTTAGCTCTCACTTCTTCCAAGTTATTCATTTCGCTTGGGCGAGCTTTGCACAAATCACACACTGCTGCCGATGTACCAGATATGATTGAATGTACCTTACCATCAATCATGGTTAGCCATAGATTGTGAGTAACAGTAGCATTGCCGCAATCAGTCGGGTTCCGTTCACGAATCTCGGTCTCAAATATTTCCATTTCAGCCTTAACATTCGCTTCCGTTTCTTTCATAAATGTAAATGAAATCGGGCGACAATATGTGGTTGACGATGGCCGATCATTCTGCCACACTATACTTCCACTAGAAGTCACTAACTTAAGTGGTACAAGACTTGCCATAAATACACTGGATAAGTCTTGTTCACTTGTTGTTGTCGTTTGATGGTAAATGCTTTGACTTGAAGCTCCATCAAAACCCCATTTACTGTGAAGCACAAGTTGTTCACCAGCATCAAAATTTGATTCAAGTGAATCGATCAGCCTCCTAACGGTGAGATCAAGGAGGGCTTGGATACGTATCTTTGCGGAAGTTTCAGTCACAGTTATGTCTTCTTTTGCCGGGTAGCATTTAAGCTTTTCTTTAACTAACAAGTAGTAGCTTGGGTATTTCGCATGACCTTCTTTTAAACTAAAGTCCCGAAGTGTGATGTAACGCCACTTGGATAACTGCAAGTAAACGTAAAGAGCAAGTGCTTTGTGAGTAGGAACTTCACGAAGCGGAGGATTCTGCTTAGTTTCCAGGACATTTATAACTGTTGAGACGTGTTCAGGATTTTCCAGCAAATTTTTCATTATTCTGGCTATATCATTTTTTCCGGCAGACTTAAGTATACTTTCAACAGTATGCAAAAGCTCATCCGGACGACTGCAACTAGTAACATTTTCATTAACACGTCTTCTTTTGTGTCTAGTTGATAAATCTTCAAAGCGTTTGCGAGGAGATGTATATGTTGAAGTAGATGCATCTGATTTTGATGGACTGACTACCTCTTCTGCCTCATTTTCATTTGCTTCTTCAGTGTCAACAACATTTTCTTTAAAGCAATCTGGCCAAACGATATCGGAATTTAACCACTCTTCGTTCTTGTTAATGAACCTGTCAACTGTCCTTCTTGATTGCACCCATTTGGTGTAAACCCTATAGCAAAATCGTCGACACCAGTTCTTGAGATCCGTCACATCACTTTCACTTAACTGGACGTTAGTATTCGACTTCAATGTGTTAAATAAATGGTCATAGTCACGAAGATCTTTATGATTACGAAGAGCAACGTAAAGATCTAGGTAAGTAGAAAACCCACGGAAAGCCATAATGACAACACTTGGTAGAAGTTATAATTACAACTGAATTACATTTGCTAAACACACTCAAATATATAGGGCAGCAAGTAGGCAACTAGCAATGAATTTGATAAGCTAATGATGACATTAGACAATAACAATGCAGAGATTAAGGGCTGTTAACATAGTAATAACAATAACTAATTAGATTAAGCAAGTACTGGGAATCTTCACTTAAGGACTCATTAACGCGTTTGTTGTATGGCAACAGAAGCGTTCATAAGTCATTAAAGTAATCGTAAATGCACCTGTTATTTAAGGAACTACTTAGGGATGACTTATTCTCAGTAATGAATATACTTAATGTACCTCCATATCATCAGTTATACAATAAAAAGTAAAGTTACTAAAAGCAAAATATCTCGGAAGGGGGTCGCTGGGGGCACCATGTGTCCTTGAAGAAAATGTGGCATAAAATGGGTAGATAACAGTAGTGAAAACCGCAAATCGAAACAAGGAGGGAATCATGAGATACAGACATTTTTGTGACCATTTCCATAGAAAAATAACACTTTTCATCGAATTGCTCATAAAGTACTGGTCAAATAAAAAAATTGTAGTAACATTTTTTGTAGTTCCTTAATAGAGTAATGCAACTGCATATTTCATTTTTTTCAATTAAATACTTTTTCAATTTTTAATTCTATGTCCGACCTCTTGTATGGGGACGATCCACTGTGCGACGGTGCGACGCGATTCTGGTAAAACAATTTCAATTAAGTTTTCATAGACTTTTTTCTACTACAGTCGCGTCGCGCCTGTCTGCGGGAGCCTTTAGGCATACGTCATCTGTCTTACTTACACCTTAACATTCAGCTCTTTCACGCATTCTACAACATTCCATTACTACAATACAAACTTAATTAGCTTTATATGTATTTAATTGTCGGATTATTCCAGAACTGTGAACTCACCTGAATTGTTTCACAATAAATAGCTTGACCTATATATCCGGGAGGGAAGCTTAGTTATCTAGATAATAATACCATTTTTGCTTATAATTATTTCGGTATTTCATAACGGCCTTGTGATAAGGATTTTCACTATCACGTATGAATATTATCATTTCTCTATCGAATTATTTTTTATCGATTATTTTTAATCAGTTACGATATCTGAGAAAAGGTCTAGAAGCGTGTGGTAATGGTGTTATCTGACTGTCTGATTGTGGGGGTCTGTGCATAACAGACAACAGCTCGTCAAGTTATACCAAACTGTCTTTCTCCAAATGATTTTAAACCTTAAAATGTTCGATGGTTAAGTTCAAAATCGAATGAGAAATATTGACAGTTTGTAGTAACTACCGGCTGCTGTGTGTACTATGGGCCAAAGTTCCGCATGGTCACCTTTTTTTTTTTTTTTTTGTGGATGGGAAATCATCAAGGCGTGTCAGACTTTTACTGACTAAAACCCACCCATGCTCCTTCAACTGCCCGTGCCAGGGCCACGGTATCTCTTTCGAACTACCCGCGACCCCGGCGGCATCGGCCCAATTGACCCCGTCACTGCTGACATCTCTTTGAGGCGCGCGTGGAGCACAACGCGCCGTCGACCCGGGCCTGTTCCTTACCGGACGGCGAGCTGCCCATTACTCGTCGTCCGCAAGCCCGCGCCTACGGTGGCCGGGAATCAGCAATCGATTCCCGCCGCCCAGGGCGTCTCCTACGGCGGCTAGGGGCGCGAGGGCGCGGCTGTTGCCTCTCCCTCACGCGTTCCGCTTCCTCCTTCGCGAGCATTACTGCTTCGCAGAAGGAGGTGACGGCTTCCCATACACTCTCCCTCCGCACCATGGCCTGGACCAGGTTTGGACGCGAGAGATCGCCGCCGCCGATCGCCTCCGTGAGAACACGGCGGTGCTCCGCCCAAGCCGGGCAGACCTCCACTGTATGCTCCACCATGTCCTCCGCATGATCACCTCAAAGGCGATAATCGCATGCACGGTTCACGACTCGATCGCAGAATGTTCGTTTGTCACTAGCTGCGCTCTCACAGGAATATTTTCTTAAGTGAGCATGCTTAAGTTTTGTCCATAGTACCTACGCACTTAACTTTGATTGTTTACCATCCTTTACTTACCAGGATATTATAATCATCATGTTATATTTCCACTTGTAGCTGTGTTTAAGGTACGTAAGTAATGTAAATATTGTACTTAAATGCAGAGTAATTAATAAACATGAAAAATCACACAAATCTCCAGTAAGTCTTTTGGATTAAGGCGAGTACAGCTGCTAACTAGCGCCACCATTGAGAAAAATAATAAGTCTGGAGATATGGAACATTTTGAAATTTCCTTTGCTCAAAACGGCCGTTTTTGGCGTTACCTGATATAACCTAGTACCTAGGAGGTTTACCTAGTGTTGATTTTTTTGATACGAAAAATTCTACCTCATCTAACTAAAAATGTGAGCATAGGAAATTTCTAAATGTTCCTTACCTTCAGACTTATTAATTGTATTCTCAATGGTGGCGCTAGTTGGCAGCTCTACTAACCTTAAGTTCAAATAAATAACCTTAACATAAAAGAATTTATAGCCTATTAATCAGGGAAATTATTTGTTAAGCAAATGGGCACTCTACGTTAATTTGCCGTACCAATTTCATAAACTATCAAAGAATGACAGTTGTGGTTTGAATATAATAAAAAATAAATAAAAATCATTTATTATCAGGCATCTCCATCGCAGGCCCATAGCGTGTTAGTTACAAGTAACTTAAAAACTATGATAATAGTACCTACCTATATTACAATATAAAAAAAAAAAATACGGACATTAGGTTGGTAACAATTAATTTCCCACCTACTGGACAAAAGTAATTTCATAATCCATATTAATATTATAAATTCGAAAGTAACTCTGTCTGTCGGTCTGTCTGTCTGTCTGTCTGTCTGTCAGTTACACACCACACCACGCGCGGTCACGCCTAAACCACAAAACGGATTTCGCATGGCATTCTGGGGAAGGACATAGGCTACTTTTTGTCTCAAAAATAATCCTACAGGGGGTGATATAAGGGATGAAAGTTTGTATGGGAATCCCAATCTTTCTTAAGTTAGTGATAATTATGAAAATTAAAGTTTATGTTTTTGGTGGAAAATAAAGAAATATGTGGTTCAGCGTTTTTGAAAAATCATCCCCTGAGGAGGTAAAATAAGGGTTGATTTTAAAATTCACAAATAACATTAAAATTTTTGTGTAGGTACCCACCTCTTTTTAAAGAGATTAAAGGAATTGGGAATGTAGTCATCTTGAGGTAACATTTACTCTTTATTTCATTCGACGTTTTTACGACTAAATTATTACAACAAATAACTTTTGAACAAGTGGACACTCGGTCAAAAGTAATTTGTTATTAGAGCGTGACTGGTATAGTAAATTTTAACAAAACAAAGCCCCCCGCCGGATCTGTCTGTCTGTTTGAACGCGATAAACTCAAAAACTACTGAACGGATTTGCATACGGTTTTCATCAGTGGAGGGAGTGATACATTAAGGTTTTGTGTAAATAAGCTGAAATATGACGATGATTGTTGAAGATATCATAAAAAATCATGCCGACTGGGAACTTTAAGCCCACCATTTACGGCGACGATATATCGTTTCGATTTGAATTTGCACAGTTATATCGGACGGCCCTAGGTACAAAGGCCAGCACATCAAGCTACCCCAATCTTTCAAATTTTTCCCATTGAATGTGAACCTTATTCCTTTGTGGTAAAGTTGAAAATCTATCAAAGAAATTTGACAGATTGGGGTAGCTTGATGCGCTGGCCTCTGTACATTCACAATGTGAAAATATCCCATGGGAACGTACATGTGAACTTTACTTGTACATTCCCATGGGATATTTTCCGACATCCACGCGGGCGAAGCCGCGGGCAAAAGCTAGTCTGTAAGTAATTCTGTAACGTTGCTTTTTCTAATACCTATACATAATAGGTAGGGTACCTACCTAGATAAAAGAAAGTGTGGGTTGGTAGAGATAGTAATAATAATAGTCCATTTATTTGTCAGAATAAGTATTGTTACCTGATTAATAAATACCTACTTACGTTTAAAAGTTCATAATATTCTGCCATTTCCGGCGTACAAATAAATTTTACTGGTTTTGGTTAGTTTGTTAGGTAGATATAAAATAGAATTAAATAAAAGAAGGTTGCTGAAGATGGACTGCGCCGCTGAGGACCGACGCGACCGACGAGTATCGCGAGGGCTGGTTCGAGGAGGCACGGAAAAAAGACAGTTTTAGTAAGGACTTGGGGAGGCTTTTGCCCAGCTGTGGGGCAATAGGTATAGACAAGAAAAATGATCACCCCCAAGGCTTTATGGTAAGGCCTTCAAGATTACTTGTAAAATATAATGTAGTATCGGTACACTCGGTACTCGGTATGTATGTTTACATACGCTACGCAAATAGACATGTCACTACATGGACCTGTACAATTGACGTCAGAGAGGCTCCATTGCCTATAATTATTATTAGTTTTTTTGCGCAATAAGTATCTTTATTTTTTGCGATATTTCTGCTTGCTGATGTCTTGGATACGGTTGTCAGAATTACCTTGATCTATTTATAGTATTTACAGTCCCCTTCACAGTATCCGGCGACAACGACTCAGGCTACTTTCTTTTCTTTCGTGAGCTCTCTGATGACTGGCTTAACCAAATTTAGTCTTGATAAATCCGGTCACACCGTGTACAGAAGAGCTGATATGACGGTTTTGGGCGACTTCGCGTATTTGGCGCTTCTTCTCTAGTTCTTCAAGACGATTAGTTTCAAAGCACAGTTGCTTTGTGGATTGAAGTGCACAACCTCTCTCGGTTTCGAGCAAGCTCCTGCCACCGATCAACGGTTATGCCACAAGTCATAAGGTGACGTTTGAGAACGTCTTTGTAGCGCAGGTATTGCCCGCTCTGTGCACATTTGCCTTGGACGAGCTCTGAGTAAAGCAGGTTTAGGCAGTCTATAGGTACTATGCGCTGTATACGAGTATGACCACACCATCACAGTTGGATCTTTATCAAAAGCGTCTCCATGCCCATCATTCCAGTGCGCCTTAGCAGTTAGCACCTCCGTATTAGGAACATGGTCCTGCCATTTTATGCAAAGGATGGACCGAAGACATCGAAGGTGGAAAGTGTCAATCCATTAAATATCACCTCTACAGAGACACCAGCAGTGCGATTCTGTAACTATCTCACCGTGAAAACTTAGGTGAAGTGAGCTGTCAATAGTGTCAATTCCTAGCAAAAACAAACTCACTTCACCTAAGTTTTCACGGTGAGATTTTTACAGAATCGACCGGCAGCACCCTAATTGCGTAACTATCGATCGGAATCGGTTTCATTTTGAAAGTTCAACAATATTCATTGCGTTATTTACGCTGTTGAGAAGATAAACTCTTCGAACGTATGAAGCAAAGGATTAGCAATTTGCTTCAAAATGATTCAGATTCCGATCGATAGTGTGTTACGCAATTAGGTTACTGTATCCTAATTGCGTAACACACTATCAATCGGAATTGGCTTCATTTTGACAGTTCAACAACATTCATTGCGTTATTTACGTTGTCGAGCAGACAAATTTTTCGAACATGTGAAGCAATGGATTAGCAATTTGTTTCAAAATGAAACCAACTCCGATCGATAATGTGTTACGCAATTAGGGTGCAGGAGAGGAGCCAGGCTTATGTACTTACCTATTTTACGTAAAATGCGATAAATAGATAGTATAATACATGCCTAATCAAATATTTATTTATTTTATTTATGTATTCTTCGGAAAGCTTACAGTATCTTTAAAGGTAAGTTATGTGCAATGTCGCTTACAATTGCCATTTAAAAGATTCCACAAATTAAAAACTATGTACCTACCTAAACATAAAAAAAAAGTAGAACGTGTAAAAACCAAAATTAAAAAATAAAATCTCCTTAATATCTTCTCAGATACTTTAGAATAATCTTAATTATCTAAACTGTTAGATCATCATTATAAACTCTTGTCAATTTGAGGTAATGCAGGCCCTAAAATGTAAAATAATATCATTGGGCCTGGTAATCATTTATAGGGATATGGTTTTAGACAATGCGGGGTTTTCAAACTCCAAAACATATCCGTAAAATGGGGTTACATTACATTGATTTAAAAGTGTATGTAATTTCTTCAGTTTATTATAAAAAAATATTTAAAAAATACTGTAATAACGACTCATGGTCTTTATTATGGATAAAAAAATAACAATTTAAAAAAAAAAAACATTAAGTGGCTTTATCATCTTTGTACGCTTATGATATGGGGTCGCTTTGATTGCCTTTTTTTTGTATGTAATAAATAAGACAGTACCTTCATACGGGAATTAACAACAAAAATAAAATAATTGTTCACTCATTCATTAGTTTTTGTCAAAAGTCAACGAAAAAAAGTAGTCATCAAAGACACCCCGCTATTCTAATGTCATCCCATTTTACGGTAAGTACCTACCTATTCAACATGTTGTGTTTAATTGTTTCGTTTATCGTTTAAACAAGTTGTAATCACTATTTAGTTGTAAAAACTTGTAGAAAAGTTATCATAAATGACCATGTGTCATTATGTCTGAAACATCTTATCATCACGTCGATCAACAAGAGAGGAACAAAATATGAACATCAACAACATAATTAAGTAGGCACTCTAGATCTTTAATTGATTTTAGGCAAGTTCTTTTGGTAATCGCTTAGACCATTTGGAACTAATAACTTCGTAATTGTCTATCAACTGCTCCCAAATTACGACGTTTATTATTATTTTTTTACATAAGTACTTCTTTGACAATATCTTTTCATTATTTTACATTATACTAGCGGACCCGACAGACGTTGTCCTGTCTGAACGATCCTAGAAACCGACTGCAGCGCCACCTCGGTAGGTGGCGCTGCAGTCGGTTTCTAGGATCGTCGGATGAAATTTTGTGTGTATATTTCAATGTGTTCCCGGATAGTTTGAAAACACAATTGGACCCGGTGTCTAGATCGGTCCAGCCGTTTAGGAGGAGTTAGGTGACAAACACACGTACAGAAGAATTATATAGATTAAGATATCTACAAATCTGATTTCAACTATATAGTTAGTAGTGGCTTTTGTGGACAGGATATTAATTCAGACAGTGGCGGCCTTAGGGGGTGGCGAGCAGGGCAACCGCCCAGGGCCTCGTTCTTGTTGGGGCCTCTCGCAGCAACCCAAGTAAAAAAATGTTGACATAAAACTTTATATTTAACCCACGACGGAAACAGTGGGGTGTTATAAATTTAACGTGTGTTTCTGTGTATCTGTCTGTGGCCATCGTTGCTCCCAAACGACTAAACCGATTTATTATTTATTATTTATTTATTTTTTTTATTTTTTTTTTATTGATTGTTTTATCTTATTATTTAAATTGTCTTTGACATATCTCGGGACCTTGGGGTCCCGGACCATTGGAAGGCGTACGAGGAGCCGAAGCCAACTCGCAGAGGCCCCTTAGACAATTTTAAATGAAAAGAAGGCACCAGCCGACGATTATCCCTGTACGCACTATGCAATTGCACCCAAAGACAACCCCCGGTTGGTGCAGAACTATTGCAGAACATGGAAACAAAACACATTGGGCCTATGGGTTTGGGTGGCTATAGTCGATTGGGTAACTTGTACTATGGAAGAACTATGTCCCCTGCCTGACTGCCTGCAAGTTATCTTACTATTATTATCTTTTTTGTATTGTTTGAAAGGTGACTTAATTGAGAGTATTCTTTGCTATTATTCAAGAAACTCTATTCAGCCGTTTGAATATTATGGTTTGTAGTTGCGAGGCTCCCTACGTATGTAAAATAGAAACATAGGTAGCTACGTTAGTACTATTATTTATTCTTTGACGTTAGGGTGCTAAAATTTTCGAGCTCGCTGCGCTCGATCTTGCATTCGCGATTTTTTTGCGTACCTATCGGGAGGGGGGTTCCATTATTTATTTACAAACTAGCTTTTGCCCGCAGCTTCGCCCGCGTGGATGTCGGAAAATATCCCATGGGAATGTACAAGTAAAGTTCACATGTACGTTCCCATGGGATATTTTCACATTGTGAATATACAGAGGCCAGCGCATCAAGCTACCCCAATCTGTCAAATTTCTTTGATAGATTTTCAACTTTACCACAAAGGAATAAGGTTCACATTCAATGGGAAAAATTTGACATATTGGGGTAGCTTGATGTGCTGGCCTCTGTACCTAGGGCCGTCCGATATAACTGTGCAAATTCAAATCGCTACGATATATCGTCGCCGTAAATGGTGGGCTTAAAGTTCCCAGTCGGCATGATTTTTTATGATATCTTCAACAATCATCGTCATATTTCAGCTAATTTACACAAAACCTTAATGTATCACTCCCTCCACTGATGAAAACCGTATGTAAATCCGTTCAGTAGTTTTTGAGTTTATCGCGTTCAAACAGACAGACAGATCCGGCGGGGGGCTTTGCTTTGTTAAAATTTACTATACCAGTCACGCTCTAATAACAAATTACTTTTGACCGAGTGTCCACTTGTTCAAAAGTTATTTGTTGTAATAATTTAGTCGTAAAAACGTCGAATGAAATAAAGAGTAAATGTTACCTCAAGATGACTACATTCCCAATTCCTTTAATCTCTTAAAAAGAGGTGGGTACCTACACAAAAATTTTAATGTTATTTGTGAATTTTAAAATCAACCCTTATTTTACTCCTCAGGGGATGATTTTTCAAAAACGCTGAACCACATATTTCTTTATTTTCCACCAAAAACATAAACTTTAATTTTCATAATTATCACTAACTTAAGAAAGATTGGGATTCCCATACAAACTTTCATGCCCTATATCACCCCCTGTAGGATTATTTTTGAGACAAAAAGTAGCCTATGTCCTTCCCCAGAATGCCATGCCAGATTTTATCGAAATCCGTTTTGTGGTTTAGGCGTGACCGCGCGTGGCGTGGCGTGTAACAGACAAACAGACAGACCGACAGACAGAGTTACTTTCGAATTTATAATATTATTTATTTATTTATTTAACCATTTATGTACACACAAATAAACAGACAAACAGAAAGGAATAGAAAAATACGTACAAAGGTGATGCTTTTAATATGGATTGTATTTCTCATCAATCATCAGAAATACCTACTTTCAATTGACATACTTTATGCAAAGGACAAGGGCCTCGCAAAAATTTGCCACCCGGAGCGCGGCGGAGCCTCGCATGGCTAAGGCCGCCGCTGAATTCAGATTTGTTACAGTTGTAAAAGCAATTATATCATTTGGTTTAAATAGATTTTTATTATTTTATTTATCTTTTATATACTTAGATTATTTTATATTTTGTGAATGTGAGAACTTTAAAGGCTTAGTAGACTGTAGATTGAATTTTGTAGACCATTATCTATTTTGTTATGTACCTGGTACACACGGCTACACATCAAGCTATACATTTCCAGTTTACACTGACCTCTCATTGTAAGGAAATCCTATACAATACGAGATCAGCTTATACTTACAGGAAATGTATAGCTTGATCTGTAGCCGTGCGTAAATTTCTGACCTCGAAAAAAAAATTACGATAATCATGACATGATTGGTATCAAAAGAAAGGTCTTGACAAGCACATTCCTACTTGTTAACAGGCCTTCACTGTCGTCCCATATCTACTTATTAACACTGTGATTTGAAATTATTGTAAAAGCCAATAATTATTAAAAGAGTAACCGTGACGTTTCTTGCCGGCTCTTCTCCACAGAAAACGACCAATTGGAACCGTGCACCTAGCTTCTGACGTTTCATAGGTGCCCATGTAGGTTTATGTGAAATTAAATATTTTGATTTTGATTTTTAGAACATAAGAGAACCGGGTGATCTGTAACTCAGTCAGGACCCTCCTACCTTTGACACCTTTATCTAATCTCTAAATTTTATATAATATGATGTTGTGATAAATAAAGATTTATGATTAGGTATAGGATTATAATTAAGAATAAGATTTTCCTATCTTATCAATATCACCCACAATAATTCCTCCTAATTCTCATAATAATCATTATCTCTACCCCTTAGGTAATTTATAATTTATATCTTTGTAGATAATTGGTAGGCTGATGCAGTTGATTCTTTATCGAATTACCTACTTAAATTTTTTATTTTTGTGGAATTTTATAATCTAAGTACCTGTTTGTATAAGTAGGTAGACCGTAAGAGGCTTTTAGATATAAATTAGATCATTGCAGAATAATCTAGAACAGTCTTGTTAGCAGTACTTAGGTACCTATCTATCTTTTGACGTAGGTACACAAGGCTACACATCAAGCTATACATTTCCAGTTCACACTCCTATACATCCTAGGAAATCCTATACAATGCGAGATCAGCTTATACTGGAAATTTATAGCTTGATCTGTAGCTGTGCGTACCTAGATTGGAAATCGATTGGTACAGAATATGGTATATTTTCCAATTGTGATATTTTGTTAATGCCAATGAGATAGACTTAAGAATAAAACCTCAGTGCGTTGTATTGATGAATCTTACTCGTTCCTGCCTGACCTATTTATTTAGAAGCAAATAGAAATTGTTTTAAAATAAACGTGGATAGAAAAATAACACTTGTTGACATATACTCTACGTAATTATAATAAGAACCTACCTACCTGTCTAAGTAACAATTGACTATGTAGGGGTACATGCATACCTAAACATATAATTTCCGCATATCATTAGAAAAAGGAATGAACGTTACCTATTTATTTCAAACAATGGAAATAGCTGTGAACTCTTGAAATTACACAATTTGAATTGAAATTTAAAGGAATTCACTTAAGTTTGTAGTAGGTACTCGTACCTATGTGCTGTGTTATTGTACGACCTATGTACATATTTATTAGGTTGGGGAAAAAGTCTTTTCGCATTATACACTTCTGGACACATCTATTGGCCCACCTTAGAGTTTAGGTTTCGATGGCCCCTACCGAAATATGATTGCTAGATTGAAAAAAAACTGTTGATGCAGTTTTAAACCTGATACATTTTACCATCTTTTTCGATCGTATTGTTTTAAATTTGAATTCAGAATACCATACGACATGGAGCTACGCCTAACAAGTCGGATATGCGCCTTGTTAAAGGCAATTGATTTTTGAATAAAAAACATGTTTTATCAAATAAAGGTTTAATTTAATAACGCGTGTTGCCTCCATGGCCATCTACCACAGCTCTCATACGATTAGGCATAGAGTTTATCAACCGCTCTATGAAATTTTAAGGGATCATCTCCCATTCCTCTTCTATGGCAGTTTTCAACTCCTGCATCGTCTGGGCAACTGGCTGACGAGCCCTAACACGTCTTTTTAGCTCGTCCCACATGTGCTCAATGGGGTTCATGTCTGGGCTTCTGGCTGGCCAGTCCATAACTGTGATGTTCACATCCCGAAGATATTCCCTGACGATGCCGGCCGCATGGGCTCTTGCATTATCATGCATAAAAAGGAAATTTGGGCCCACATAGTCCGCGTATGGTATCACGTGAGGTTCTAAGCACTCACGAATGTACCTTTCAGCATTTAATGTTGGCAGCCGTGGTCCTGTAACAACCTCAAGTTGAGTTTTGCCGCTCGCGGATATACCGCCCCAGACAGTCCATGAGCCACCGCCATAAGCAACCCTCTCTTCAAAGCAGCATTGTGCGAAACGCTCTCCTTTACGTCGGTAGACCTTCTTCCTTCCATCATTGCCATGTAACACAATTTTAGACTCATCAGAAAAGAGTACACGGCTCCAATCTTGCTGTGTCCAATTTAAATGACTGCGTGCGAAATGAAGGCGCGCTGTTCGGTGGGCTCGCGTTAGTTTGGGGCCATTAGCTGGCTTGTGTGGTACCATATCGCGTTCTTTTAACCTTCTCCGAACAGTTCGAGCGCTCACAGATACTCCGTGGAAGTCGCGAAGTTGGTTTTGTATCTCAATGGAGGTAAGGTGACGATTTCTCAAGCTGGTCGTCACGATGAATCGATCCTGCCTTTCAGTTGTGACCCGAGATCGTGGCCTTCCTTGGCGACGAACAAAGCCGCCAGTCTCTAGGTACCTCCGATAAACATTTCGGACCGCAGATCGACTTAAATTAAGTTGAGCACTCACGTTTCTTTGGCTGTGTCCGGCCTGAATAAGTGCCACAGCTTGGGCGGCGACTTCAGGTGAAGTATCCATAGATTATTGATAGAACCTCACCTTAATGTTAAGAATAAGTAATGTTTGTTGCAAAACCAAAGATATCAATCACTTTTTCAAGAATTAAATCCAAGTAAACCAATAAAACCAAGTTTTCTTAGTATTCGATTGTTTGATATCAACAAACAGGCTCCAAATTGTCTTTTGTTTCTTTAAATTCTGTGTTCGAAATTCAAAAAAAGACTATTGAATGAAATTGTGAATGTGCCAGGTTCAAAACTGCATAAAAACTTTTTGCTCAACCTAATATAAAATTTTAGCTAGGACCAAACGAAACTGAAAATACAAGGTGGGCCAAAAGATGTGTCCAGAAGTGTAGTATGTATGAACTTAAAATAAAATCTCTTTGGCTATACCTACTATTTGTATCTGGCTGGTTTTGGTATCATTGAAAGTTTAAATTTTAAAGAACATAATTCCAAGTTCAAATTAGTAAAATGTGTGATTTTCATGTGTTTTTCGTACTGTCAAGATGAGTGAATCTAATGAAGAAATTCGATACATTTTAAAATTTTACTACAAAAAAGGTAAAAATGCAACGAAAGCCGCGAAAAAAATTTGCGATGTTTATGGACCCAGTGCAGTGTCTGTGAGAGTTATTACGGATAAAATGGATGCCATTTTTGAAAAAGTGGAGCAAGATCGGCATAAGTAGTTACGACGTAGCTGAAGAACTGGGAATTGACCACAAAACAGTTTTGGCGCATTTGAAAAAAACTGGGTACACAAAAATGCTCGATATTTGGGTACCTCACGAGCTCACTGAAAGAAACCTAATGAACCGTGTACTCATTTGTGATTCTTTATTACGACTTAATGAAACCGAACCATTTTTGAAGAAGCTGATAAATGGTGATGAAAAGTGGATCACGTACGACAAGAACGTGCGAAAAAGGTCGTGGTCAAAGGCCGGTCAGGCTTCACAGTGGCAAAACCCGGGTTAACTCGCAACAAGGTGATGCTGTGTGTGTGGTGGGATTGGAAGGGCATTATTCATTATGAGCTGTTACCACCAGGCAGGACCATCGATTCTGAACTCTACTGCGAACAACTGATGAGATTAAAGCAAGAAGTTGAGAGAAAGCGGCCGGAATTAATCAACAGAAGGGATGTGATTTTTCATCATGATAACGCTAGACCTCACACATCTTTAGCCACTCAGCAAAAATTAAGAAAGTTTGGCTGGGAGGTGTTAACGCATCCGCCGTATAGTCCCGACCTTGCACCTTCAGATTTCCACCTGTTTCGGTCTCTTCAGAATTCTTTAGGCAGTGTCAGGTTAACATCACGAGAGGACTGCCAAAACCACTTGTCGCGGTATTTTGATCAGAAGTCCCAAAATTTCTATAGCAATGGGATCATGGCCCTACCTACAATATGGCAAAAAGTTATCGAACAAAATGGTACCTACATACTTTAGATAAATGTAAATAATGTAATTTAAAAATGTTTTGAATTTTCTTAAAAAATACGAAGAAACTTTTTCCCCAACCTATTATTTATTTATGTAAGAACCTAACTAAAGCTATGGAGGTACAATACGACAACGTGCAACGTTCGAAGGTTCTATCGTTAATTTTCGGAAAACCGAACTTTGCCGAATTAAATGTGACTGGTCCATTAACCTTAATTTACCCGCCCAACATTATAACAGTTGTCGTGCCCCCAGCGCAGTAAATTGAAAAATCATTTTTAAAGATAGAATACAGCGTAATGAAATAAAAAAAGCAGATTATAGAGGTATTTGGTTGTACATATACGACTCTGGGGAAATGGGCACGAAATTATTTGTCGGATTAATCTGACATACTTAAGCGGTTAAAGGGTTAAGCGAGTGACGGAATTAGTGCGTCAATAAAATAATTAATTAACACAGGTTGGTTTCTAAATCAATTTCTATTGGTCGTTAGTCACATTTTATTTGACTTAATGCGGTTTTTCCGAAGACGATGTAACCTTTGAACGTTGTCGTACTAGAATACTATGTATTAGGTAGGTAAGTATTACTAAAATATTAGGATTACTAATTCAATCTGTATGGGTGGGTGTTTTCAGGATGGATGGCATACTAAAGAGGAGGGCGCAGGTAGACCAGTGGAATCACTAGGTAAGTACTGCTTATCTAAAATATTATGATGATATTGAGTCTTATTTTGAAGGCATCCACAGGATAGTTTGCATACTATTACAACCTCCTAGGCTGACCTGCCAGATGCCCCAAAAGAAAAAAAAAATCGGGTACTTACAGTCCTACCAACTTATCTGTGAACTGAAAGAGGACACCACCGTCGCCGTCGATGCGTCGACACAATCGAATGACATGCGTTGGCACAATCGAAGACATTTCAACATGACGACCGTAGTTCCAATTTTCGCCATTTCACAGATAAGTTGGTAGGAGTGTAAGTCTTACTAATGTCAAAATTCACGACACAAAAGTATAAGTAAGTATACTTACTTACATAGGGAATCTAGCAAATGATGGAATACTTACTTACATAGGGAATCTAGCAAATGATGGAATACTTACTTACATAGGGAATCTAGGAAATGAATAGGAAATGATGAAAGAGAAGGGAGTGAATGATAGCGTGACGGTTGACAGGGGAGAATGGAAGAAGAAAACGTGTTGCGCCGACCCCAAGTAATATGGGATAAGGGCAGGAAGATGATGATAGGGAATCTAGGAAATTCATAGTTTAGTTCCATAAGAGAAGCTAAGAGTCTATTAACCCAGTCATAATCGACAAAAAAAATCCAAACATCGTAAACGCGTATGTAACTGCGATTATTTTATATAATTTATAGGTTGTTAGGTCCCCTGAGAGTAGTTTGTTTTTTTGAAAAATATACCTTAAGCACGCGTTTTTAAGTATCTTTATTCCATATTTTGGTGAAGCAAACTAAACTTTGTACAATTTGAGTCTAACTCAAGCTGTCTAGGTCTATTGGTTGCGAAGATACAGCTAATCAAAGATGGGCACTTTTTTCCAAAAAGTGAAAACTTATTGATAGGGTCATTTGTCAAGACACGAACCGGCATGGTCCTAGAGAAAAGCCATCAAATAAGTTTAAGGGTTTTTTTTTAGAACGTTGCATCACTTCATCTTGCCTTGCCAGAAAATTGCAGAGGTGGTGTCACACCCACTGTTTGCATGCAGGAATAAAACCATCCATCGTGGAACCCGCATTTCTCTACGTGTGAAGGAATTTGCTGGAAATTGGACACACTCTGATCCACCTCTGCCGCCTGAAGCGTAGAGGCACTACTTTGGAAGTAAATTAAAGCTAATTTAATTTTCTACAAATTCTTTTTGATGAGTTTTCTCTAGGACCATTAGTTCAGCCGATACGTGTCTTGGCAAATGACCCTATAGATACTTTTTCACTTTTTGGAAAAAACGTGCCGATCTTTGCAACCAATGACTGATTGAGTTTTTTTTATTTTTTTTTTATTTTTTATTAAGGTAAACCAACAATTGCTTACACCAGTACATTAACAGCTTATTATTTATAATAGGACACAATTGCAGGTGCAACAATTAATTACAGGTTAACACCGCTAGCACAAAAAAACAGTGGTAAAACCATTAATTTACGACAGATTCATAAAAATACAAGTGAATAAAATGTTAAAACTAAATTAATAAATTATATCGTAACGAGTAAACATGATAAAAATTAAATAATAATTGATATGAAAATTAGATAATAAATTACACTCGGATAAAAATAAATTACATTGACCATTTAAAAAGAGAGTTGGGTTCAAATTGTACCTAATTTAGTTTGTTTCACCAACATATAAAAGAAAGATGCTTAAAAACGTCTCCGTAAGACATATTTTTCAAAAAAACTGAAACAAGTGCCAGAATTTCGCACATTTTCGAGCATCATGGGAGTAACACAAGGTTTTCAATGTTGCAAACTTGGGTATCGGCAACTCTCAGGGGACCTAACAACATACAAAAAAATCGTAATTACATGCGCGTATGCGGTGTTTGATGTTGCTTTTGACTGAGCTATTATGGCTTCTATCATATGCTTATGAACAATCAATCAATCTGCCTAGCCTTTTTCCAACTACCTATGTTGGGGTCGGCTTCCAGTCTAATCGGATGCAGCTGAAATGCTTATGAACATTATAGAATTAAAACCTACTTACGAGTACCTACTATTAAAATTTTGAAGTAGCTGAAAAAAAGGTAAGATTACGAGGATAAATAATAAACACTCTACATTCACTCTATTTCAGCGAGTAGGTACTTCAGGCACAGACAGTTCATAGGTAGTTATGAAAATATATTTTCTTGAAATAATTTTCACTTTGAGACAAAAATACCTACCCCATTAGCTTGCTTGTTTTACGAATCAATTTAGGTCAATGAGTCTATTGTTGTATATTTTACTGCAATGCTCGGCAATCGTCATCTTATAGTGTAATTCCAAATTATTTATATCCCGAGCTCGCGTGCCAACTGAACGAGATTACCTACATGTTTGCATTTCCCGCGTGGACATGTGATTTATGTACCTATTGTTGTATAGGCATTAGGCATACCTACTTACGGGGAACCAAAGCCACTGGGTATGCCGTTGCATACGGCATTAGGGCCGTTTTCACTAACACTAGGAAACATATAGGTACATGAAAGGCCCAATGTCCTCTTTGCACCAGGGATAGGGTGCAAAGAGAAAATTGTCATTTATTACATATCCTGCTCAATGCCGTACTTAAAAAAGTATTATGTGTTCCAACTTGAAAAAAGAAAGAATGTGAAAACTGACGAAGATATAAAATACTTTATTGTACAGTCAGCGTCAATAATATCGGGACGAACAAACTGTTCAAAATGATCTAGACAACTATGAAAATTAAATATTAGCTCAATGATACAAGGAATGTTTCAGAATGAAGACAGTACACGACAACTGTCATTCTGACAAGAACTTTATTCAATTGAGATAAAGTTTAATTTTCTTAGTTGTTGAACAGTCTGTTCGTCCTGAGTTCCTGACATTTTTGACGCTGACTGTACCTACATAGAATACACAAGTTGCAAAAGGTTGCTTAGCAAAAAAAGCACAGAATAAATAATAGTAAAAAAGCAAAAGCAAGCCAAGCAATATACGGGTAAAAACCCAATTACGTAGTAAGTAATCCTACTTTAATTAGGCATGTACAGTCAACAAAAGAGATATCTACGCAGGGTAGAGTAACATATTTGTATGTGAATTGCTTTATGTTCAATTTTATATATATTACTTTGTTTTTGAATACTCCTCCATTGTAACACACCAACACAAAATTGTATATTGTCACGAAATTGAACATGAAGCAATTCACTTAAAAAATATGTTATTATACCCTGCCTAGATATCTCTTTTGTTGACAGTACTTAAATTACATTTAAATAAATTTTATCTGCTTACAATAATAATGGCATGAGTACATATATACCTAACATATTAATCAATCAATCTGCCTAGCCTTTTAGCCAACTATGTTGGGGTCGGCTTCCAGTCTAACCGGATGCAGCTGAATACCAGTGTTTTACATGGAGCGACTGCCTATCTGACCTCCACAACCCAGTAACTGGGTAATACGATACCTCTTGGTAAGAATAGTTGTCAGACTTCGGGCTTCTGACGACCCGTAACGACTGTCAAAGATCCACGAATGACAGCCGGGACCAACGGCTTAACGTGCTTTCCGAGGCACGGAGGAGTCTCAGTATGTAAAGATGGTCACCTATCCACGGACCAACCCTGGTAAGCGTAGCTTAACCAGATGGATCGACCCGTGCGCTAACCTAACCTAACATATACTTATTTTGTTTAGCTGTAGGTATGCTTACCTAAGAAAGATAATTATATAGCCATTGCTACCTAAGCCATATATAATATAATACTACGTACCTAAGCATTATCTAGAAATGTAGGTACCAAAATACTTATGCATCATTAAGTTGAATGAGATAGCTAGGTCTACACCTACTTGATTATACTACTAGATTGATTGATTTGCTTGTGTTTAAGTAATTACAGCCGCACGCTTGCCACAGTTGGTCCGTGGGTTGACCATCATACCAAGACTCCTCCGTGCCTCGGAAAGCACCTTAGGCCGTTGGTCCCGGCACTCCCGGCTATCATTCGTAGATCTTTGACAGTCGTTACGGGTCGTCAAAAGTCCGAAAGTCTTTGACAACCAGTCTTACCAAGGGGTATGAGGTATCGTATTACCCAGTCACTGGGTTGTAGAGGTCAGATAGGCAGTCACTCCGTGTAAAGTACTGGTATTCTGCTGCATCCGGTTAGACTGGAAGCCGACCCCAACATAGTTGGGAAAAGGCTAGGCAGGTAATAAGGCAGATGAGATTGATTTATTTTGTTTAATATAAACAAAACATACGAGTACCTACTTAATGACATTTAGATCTTATTCTAAGGGCTGATTGTTCAATAGTCAGATAATTTTTATCATAGGAATAAATATGGCGGTTTGACAGCTTTATGTCAAACTGTCACATTTATTCTTCAGGTAAAAGTTATCTGCCTATTGAACAATCAGCCCTAAAAGCAATAAACATTATGATTGGGCGTTTTGTGCAGACAAAACATTTGCGTAGACATATTTATTTGTCTACATTGTGTCCCACTTTTTTTTCCTTTCAAAACTCTGCATTTTGTGCGATCTCTGGCCATGTTGGCCCCGCAAACATGATCAGATCGCCACACCACCTTCGCCGCGGTCTACCTCGACGAGTTCGACGACAATGTCCAGTGAGCTCAGACAAGGCTTTTTATTTAGTCTGAGCCAGTGAGTGACGATCTTTCCCCATCTCCCCGGGTGCATTCGTGCGACGACGCCAGCCCACTCCCACTTCAGCCTGGCTGTTTGTTCTCCAACATCCGCTACTTGGGTTATGGAGCGCTTAATTATGTAATTTATAAAACTACGTAGGTAGTTATTATGCATCAGAGGTACCTAAGTATCATATTACGTATACCTACGTTAAATAAATAATACATATTTTACCTACTGTACAGTACAGCGCGATGATAGACAAACGCATTTTATTAAAAATGTTGGTAGATAATAAAACAATGTTATTACAAAGATAGTAAGAAAATATACACATTGTTAGAATAAATTTAACAATGTGTTTAATTACTTTGACAGAATTAATACAGAGTGGCGATTAGGTTAATTGAAACCACGTGTTATGTTTCGTACAAAAGTGCAATACCTACGCGGTCAAAATGTATGAAACAGCTGTTTTATATTTATTAACTAACGAAAAATTTCAAAGCAGCCCAATCCAGAAGCAAGTACTGAATAAGTAGGTACGTAATTAATGTGATAACCTAATCTCCTAATCGCCACTCTGTGTAATAGATACCTAGGTAATCTAAAATGCAAAATTATTAGATACCTACTTAGTGGTTACGTAGCTGAGCAACGTAGCAGTTGTCATGACGAGCAAGTCAAAGGTCGTACTTGTATGGTGTACCTACCTACCTTTTTTTTTTTTTTTTTTTTTTTTTTTTATTTGGCTGTTCAACAACATTCATTGCGTTATTTACGTTGTCGAGCAGAAAAAATTTTTGAACATATGAAGCAATGGATTAGCAATTTGCTTCAAAATGCTTCAGATTCCGATTGATCGCGTGTTGGGCAATTAGGGTGCAAGTTCTGGATTTTTTTTTTTTTTTGTGGATGGGAAATCATCAAATGACTTCTCCCGCTCTGGGCAGAGCGGGAGGGCGTGTCAGACTTTTACTGACTAAAACCCACCCATGTTCCTTCAGCTGCCCGTGCCAGGGCCACGGTATCTCTTTCGAACTACCCTCAACCCCGGCGGCGTACCTACCTACCTGCTTAAGACATTATTGATTTTGAAGGATATACGAGTATTGTCGGAGGAGCTCGTGGCTAAGTAATAACAGCCGCACGGATCGATCCATCAGGTTAAGCTACGCTTGCCGGGGTTGGTCCGTGGATGGGTGACCATCTTTACATACCGAGACTCCTCCGTGCCTCGGAAAGCACGTTAAGCCGTTGGACCCGGCTGTCATTCGTGGATCTTTGACAGTCGTTACGGGTCGTCAGAAGCCCGAAAGTCTGACAGTCAGTCTTACCAAGGGGTATCGTATTACCCAGTTACTGGGTTGTGGAGGTCAGATAGGCAGTCGCTCCATGTAAAATAATGGTACTCAGCTGCATCCGGTTAGACTGGAAGCCGACCCCAACATGGTTGGGAATAGGCTAGGCAGATTGATACGAGTATTGTCGATATAGTTACACATCATCGTAAAAACATACCTACTAGCCATGAATCTTATGAAAAAAGTCTCATTAACATAAACGCCCTACCTACCTACCAATTGTTTTCCGAATCTACAGAATGTATCAGAAATGTGTGTTCAAACTTATGGGTAACAGAACATCAAACTGAACAACTTCTCCATGAGACCAACATCGTAATCGAGAAATAATAATCAGCCGTCCATACATTTGAGTGGAGTAGCTATGTACCTACATAAAATATTGAAGTTTTGTACGGGACAGCTGATAATCTTTTCTCGATTACGATGTTGGTTCCATGGAGTAAGTTGTTCAGTTTGATTGTCTGTCATCTGTACACCACACCCTTTTTGACCACACCTTTCTGATACATCCTGTATAACTAAAGTAGGTATCCTTATAATTATTTTTATATTTTTTAGCATCTTTTGCATCTGCGCGCGCGCATTTAATTAATTATGAAATAATTATATGACGATAGTATGTGCTTGAAAACCCCCGATCCCCCGGAGCTCGCGCGCGGACTGTTCCTACCATACCTACATTGTTAGGAGAGAATTCTACGTATAGGTACCTATAGAAAAACTCGTAGGTATAGGTATACCTAATAGGTGTTAGGTACCTACCTTCTTTTCCTAATAGTTCTTATCAGCAAGTGTACAGCGGGACTCGCGGCTGTAAGACTGGCAAATAAAGTTGGTAGCCACAACTATCGATGAGCGGTTTCGTTATAATTCGATCGTGTTATACCGTCACCGCCAAGGCTGAGTATAGCACTGCTTTGTTTTGACTCGCGGTCATATCTCGCAACGAAGCGCTATCGATCGTACGCTCACCGTGTTTTCCCGCGAAAATCATTTTTACCTTTTTAAAAAAAAAGATCAATCAAAATGTACTCCATCGCTGAAGTTACTTTGGCTTTCGTTGTCCTCTATCTCTTTTCTTTCCTGTTCGAAGTAGTGGCAGGATTAGTTGTATAAACAGAAAATGAATTTGTAATTTACTTTCCAAAATGTGATATTTTTTAAATTTTAAGTTATGTGATTTAGTTAGTGTATAAGTTGTTTAGTCAAAACATCAATGCAATTTAGGTGTAATAAGTTAGGTATTATTTATTTATGTACGTTATTAATAAACATCAAATATTTTGAAGAATCAAAAAAACTACAGGACCAAATAAAGCACTTGGGTAAGTGTTTTTTGCTATATTCACATAAAACCTACTATTCAATTATTATTTTCACAGTACTAGTTATTTTAAATATTTTGTGTAAATAATAGTAGGTAATTATACATACAGAAACATTTTCCTATTTCTCAGGCAGTCGGGTAAAAGCAAATCGATCGCTTTGCCCTACATTGTACAGCGCCATCTGTTATAATATGAACATGACCTCGAGTGTTAATAATTAGAAAGTTCCTCCAAATATTTCATCAAGCAATTTATAAATAGAAGAGAAAAAAATCGCTAAAACCTAATTATACGACGGTGGTATAATTAGGTTTTCAAAGTCCACGGTTTTCAGTTTTCTTTTATCTGTTTCGGTTACTGTCAGTCAGTCAACTGTCAAGTCAGTAATTTGTCAAAATAAATCGTGTGGAACTGTGGGTGGAAGTGAATGTGATGGTAAATAAAAATATTTCATAATGAAATTTACCAAAATGTGTCGTGGATTAAGTTACCAACATAAGACTGTAGCTGCACGTGGTCTTTCTACCGCGTCTGATAAAAAGTGGCAAAGTGTAGTGGGTTTAGAAGTGCATGCACAGTTGAACACAGAATCGAAACTATTTTCTGGTGCTCAGAACACTTTTGGCGGTGTAGTGAATAATTGTGTATCGTTATTTGATGCTGCCACACCTGGTACATTACCAGTGCTTAACAGAAAATGCGTGGAATTAGGAATAATGACCGCTTTAGCCCTGTCTTGCAAAGTCAATGAAGTATCGACTTTTGACAGAAAGCACTACTTTTACGCTGACTTACCGACTGGATATCAAATAACGCAGCAAAGAAACCCACTAGCTAGCGATGGCGTTATTAACTTTCAGGTATATAACTTACAAAGCTAGATAACCTCAAAATATGAATAGAGCAGAAAACTGATTATGTTTACATAACGTTACAACTTGTTTTTAACTGTTTCACCGTCATTTATTGTTGTTTTCTCTTAATTCCAGGTATTCACGCCAGGAGTAAATAAGAAACCCTATAGGAAAAGTTCAAAGATCAAACAAATCCAGTTGGAACAAGACAGTGGCAAGTCATTGCACGATGCGGAACTTAAGCGGAGTCTTATTGACCTAAACCGAGCTGGAGCCCCACTCATCGAACTGGTGTTTGAGCCTGATTTAGAGGTAAATACTAACCCTGTACCTTATCTTTTTTGATAAAGCATTGTTATCATTGTCTTATCAGCCTGTTAATGCTCTCGGCTGCTGAGCATGGGCCTGAAATTAGCTTTGAATAAACAACTACGTGGTGGCTTACTTAGTTACACAGATCTATCTATGGCATGATAGCAACACTTAGATAAGTGTCTTGATTTTCTGTACAACATGATTTTTTTTGGATTGCTCTCAATACTTGTATTTTTAATAAGTTACATTTAGGTATAAATAAATAATCTTGCCAGACTAACTAAATAATACAAATGCTCATTAATAGAGGAACAGCGACAGTTGACAGATCACCCAACAGTTGAAGCCGAACACACGGCTACTGAAAATCTAGCTGCTGTTCTATGAAGGTCCATTAGAAATTGAGGGCTTCCAGACCCCTACGGACACTACATTCTAAACTGAATCATTCTCTTTCAAGCCTGGAAGAATGTGGTGATATAGAAACTCCATTCTATTAATGTGCATTTTTATTATTTAGTTAGTCTAGCAATGTTATTTATTGAGTAAGTACAGAATATTTGGAAGTTATCAATGTATTTATTCCTCAATATTGCCCATATTATGAATTAAGTAACACATTTTGTAGTCAAGATTAACAAATAATTCATTAATTTTAAACATGATGTAGTATCTGACTGACCTTCAATCCTTTGATACAAAACACATTGAGTAAGCATAGTTCATTAATTTGCAAATGAACAATCAAGTGAACCTAAGGAATTACATTACTTTGTTGTTCTGTAACACATTTGAAACACTGACCTTGTTACATTTTAACTGCTTCTATTATAATTATTTATGAATTAAAGATTGTAAATAAACACATTGCTAAATGATGAACTTGGTTGAATTTTCTTTTGTGGATTCTTCAAATGAAGTAACTATTAGGCTTAATTTGAAGAATCCACAAAAAGACAACAGTAATTGACAAGAAGCTTCATATTAATTTTTGTTGAAGACAAAAACCTGTGTTTTGTGACTTAAAATATACCATAATGATTATGTATTTATGTAACTATATTATTGTGCTTAAATATGCAAATTAAATTGTATTTAAAAACACTATATACATCAGAGTCAAATAAGTTGTTTTTGAAAATACCTGTATTTTATTATGCTGTGACGTTATTATCTCACCTATTGCTTGCATTTTTTAATATGTTATTCATTTATTAAATTCAAGGACGGCGAAGAAGCGGCGGCGCTGGTGAAAGAACTGGTGCTGATTGTGCAGAGGCTCGGTGCGTGCACGGGCCGCATGGAGGAGGGCGCGCTCCGAGTGGACGCCAACGTGTCGCTGAGGCGGCCCGGGGACCCGCTCTCTACTCGCACAGAGGTACAGTTTTGCGCCAAACTCAAACCATCATCTTCCTGCCCTTGTCCTACGTTACAGGGGTCGGCGCAATACGTTTTCGTCTCGCCGGCCAACCAGGGATGTCTTTTTGCCGATACGATACCGATACCGATACTAATTCCGATACGCTTATTGAATTTTAATGAAGGTAAAATAAATAAAACATAAGTTGGGTTATTATTATTTTTTAAATTAATGTTAAAAATACAGACTTAGAATTAGATTATTATTAGTTATTAAAATTAATAATTAAGGTTAAAAAAAAATAAAAAAAATAATAATAATATATTTTAATTATTGTTATTAATTAAAATTAATAACAATTTTTGTTTAAAAAACAAAGTATTCTCAAGTTTTGCGGAGATAGGCGATTTCCCAAGTCTGTTTGAATGAGACCTGCGGTGGAGAAGACTCAGAAGTCAGATGCGACAAAACTCATTTGGACACTAAAGTATTTCTGCGCCATTTTTTTCCAGTTTGTGTATAAGACGTCATTGCTCGTGCCTCGTTTGCAACGAAATAGACGAAACAGCACGCGCGTTTATATTACTTTTTTGAAGAGCGAAATTTGAAAAGTATCATTCTACCGGCAACAAAAAATATCGCTTATGCCGATATATCGGCAAACCCGAAGTATAGCCGATATATCGTCAACGGTATCGGTATCGGATGCACCCCTACACCGTCACGCTATCATTCACTCCCTTTTCTTTCATATGCTAAGCAACATCGACTAAGCGTATACGCACCAATCAAATGGATGACGATATTCTTAGAGCCAAAGCAGATTGTCGTAAACGCTTAAAAGGTATTGTTTCATAAAGTTAGTTACAACTTTTTTAACTAATATAAACTGTTAAGCGGCCATTTGCAACAAGATGACCATAGTCTGGTCGCTGACCACACACAACAAATGGTGAGACATTAGCAATAGCCATTAGCACAGCACAGCAATTGTTTTTTTTTTTAGATTATGACCGCGCTGAAAAACAACGAAAATGTCAATGATCAACAATGTCTACAATCACATTAACACCTGATTGCGTTATTAACGTGATATCATTTAGTAAATAATCTTGTAGTTTTCACAAGAAGAAGTAATCGTGTGGTTATACTTGTCGCTTTTCCAAACGTCGCGTCGTCTTGTTAATTATTCTAATTCGAACCAAAGATTTAAATGGTTAGATGTGCCCTCACCGTACATGGGTCGCGCAAAAACGTGATAATTTTTTTACACAGTATGGCGGATCTACGAATTAAATCTTTAATTTGAACCGCCTGTAAGTGCCATAAAACCCAATAGTAATGACAATCATAAAAATATGGAAAAACCATCTACGTTGCAAGCATGTCGGGACTATAGATTAATTTTATAATAACAAGCCATCAAGCATACTTCCGTGAAATCGAATAAGTATCTCTCTTTATGCTCTAGCTTGACTATTGATTTTTTTACAAGTACTCGGTACGTTGACGTCGGTAGTGACGTTAAATACAATAATGTTTATTTCTATGCTTACATAAAAAGTGGGTTAAAAGTCGCGTCTATGTATCAAAGCCGACAATGAACCTAATCACTTAGTACTTTTTATGAAATCAGAAACAGGTTTTTCTAAATTACAGTAATTTAGTCGCCGATACATTAATTTGAATTTGATGGACATTCATTCGTTTAATTACGCAAGGATTATTAATATTATGAATAATTCTGATAACAGGTAAACCTAAAAATGTAATTAAGTTAATTGTGTGGTTGTGATAGTTGAATGTGTGCGATTACATTTAAGACTTACAACTAACACATCATCGTTAGTTAAAATGCGATGCGCGATGTCAATCAATCCAAATGTCAGTTTAAATATTTCATCAATAAAGCAGTGTTTTCGAAATATCACGCTGATAGCACCCATTCTCCTTTCCCTTATGCTTTGCTCAAAGGGTGTCTGATTCAGTTGCACATAGGAGTGAGTCTGCCAGCGACAGCAGATAACTGCACTGAGATTATCAACCACAATATGTTCGTTTTCACGAATGTTCTGTTCTTTTGTTTCAGATCAAAAACATTGGGTCAGTGCGCGGCGTAGCAGGAGCGATCCGGCACGAGATCGACCGACAGCAGACGATCCTGAACAACGGGGGACGCATCATCAACGAGACCCGCGCCTGGGACGCGACCGCCAGAGTCACCATACCTATGAGGGACAAGGAGGTCGTACAGGATTATAGGTAAGGCATTGAAGATACCTCTAACGTAAAATTTCTAGTCAAGTCTCTCTGTGTAACATGATACTTATTCAATAATTAGATTAGATTGGTAGGTGACGTAAATGCTTAAAACAATATTGGAATCTGACACGTTGATTTAACGCAAAAAGATTTCGATAATTTAATTAGCACTTAAATGTAAATAAAAAATCTGGTACTAAATAATTTTTTTAAGTTATTAAACGTAAACAGTACTAATGTTAATTTTCTTTGTCCAGGTACATGCCCGAACCGAATTTGCCTCCGCTACGCGTGAACTTAAAGACCAACATAGATCACAAAAACGTTTTAAGCGTACCTCTTATACAGGACAAAATACCAGAGCTTCCAGAGCAATCGAGGAAAAGACTTATTGAACAGTTCCAACTACGTCCAGAAACAGCAATTCAATTGGTCAATGAGCCAACTCTATTGGAATATTTCGAACATTTAGCATCAGATAAAGCCAGAAACCCAACTAAAGTCGCCAATTTTCTAATAAATGATCTATTAACTGTACTTAATAAGAGAAAGTTAGACGCAGATGACTGTCCCATTACTGTTAAGCAACTAAAAGAACTGACTGACATGCTTTTGAGAAAAGACATTAATTTAGAAATTTGTAGAAACGTTCTAGATGAACTGATTGCGTTATCTGATAGTGATGTATCACCATTAAGTGTGATAGAAGAAAAAGGTTGGAAATTGACAAGCAATGAAGCAGAACTAACAAAATTATGTAAGGACGTCTTAGAGAATAATCCTAAGTTGGTGAATCAGTATAGAAGTGGTAAAACCAAAGTATTTAAAGCACTTTTAGGAATATTATCTAAGAAAAACAATCAAATTGATATGTCTGTAGCATCTAAGATTATGGAAGGGTTATTGAAAAAGTGATAATAAATTAAAAATCGGTATTTTTATCTTTTATTTCTAATTGTATGTAATAAATGCCTTGGCATTTGTGTTGAAATCTCTAGCAATAATAATGAACACTACTGCTACTAATGTTAGTGATGACTTGTTTGAATGTGTCTATCGATTGCTGGGAATCGCAAAATGGTCTCGGATGATCTGCCTAAAGCGTTCGATTGCGTTCATCGTCTCCTAAGTGCTCGTAAAGTTGGCAAATAGTATCAAGGCCATTTTAATGTCTGAGACCCTGTTGGTAGCTTACTATAAATAGGTGTTATCTTGGCGTAGAAAAGACGATATGAGCCTTGATCTTTTCAGTGGTTTTGGGCTGCCTCAAGGCTCAACTTTCAGACCGTGCTGGAACACTTCCCTGGACTACACATCTACTGGGACTAGACATCGGGCGATTGGCGTATCCCTTGCTGATAGCATTTAAATTGCGATTTATAATCAACATTCTGCTTAGTGCGACTTTTATAAGCGAATAATAGGTCAAAATAATGTATAGCTATTGCTAACGATCCAGTGCAGGCGGCAACGCTACCATACGGTACAAACATAGGTTGAGACCTTCGAAGACCCGCTGACTTCCAAGAGAGCAACGAGACGTAGAAAGTTAAACAATGAAAATACATTTATATATCTCAGACAAAAAAATATCATTATCTCATTAGTCGTGGCTTGATAGATTTTATTAAGTGCCACTGTCAGTTTATTCAGTGGTGGACTGGTGGCAGACATCACCATACCATAGAAATATGCGTGTTGCACTCTTGCGGTATGTGCGCGGACCATGTACCTCCTATCTTTAAATAGTTAAAATGGTCTAAGGCGCGGACTGGTTAGTGGGCAGTTCGTATTTGGGGTATTCCTCAAAGCGCAACTAAAATATTCCTTTAAGCGCAACCATCTAAGCGCAACTAAATTATTCCTCAAACGCAACCATCTAAGCGCAACCATCAGTTGGGTTGGACTGTACTTACGTACGCCTTCCAGACCCGGTGGGATATGAGAGTAATAGGGTGGGGGAACACCATGGAACACCTCAAGGCCATTGACCTTGACCTCAGGGTCATTGACCTTAAGGTCAAGGTTAACATTCTGAGAGCAAGATCCACGATTCTCCTAAGATCACTGACCTTGATCTCAGGATCAATGACCTTGAGGTCCCAACTGATGGTTGCGCTAAGAGGAATAATTTAGTTGCGCTTAAAAACAGTTGCGCTTTGAGGAATACCCGATTTGGTATCTGAAAGTCTCAATTGTTATCCCGCTAACTAGAACAGCAACAGCAGAAACAAGGATATATTTATTTACATGTGCACAATATATTACGTTATGACATTACAATATATAAAGCCAGTAACAGTCACAATACCCCCCGTACCTACTAGTTGATACTGTATAACATAAAGCATATTCAGCCTATACCTAACGTGAATCTCCATTTGAACCTGACGGACGTAGGTATACCTATCCTCGAATACCTACTAGAAGTTTTGTTGTCGCTGTATTAATTTATGAGTGATGGAGACGAGCATCAGACTTGATTCGGGGACTTGAATCTTTTTACTAAAAAATCTAGTTTATCTTGTTTTTCATGCTTGAGCATTATTCTGTTACGGGACTCGGTTTCACTTTATTTGCTACAAGCTTTGTTTTGCCGCAAATAAGTGGTAGCGCCACTTTTTGGAATCGACTCTGCTACATTTTGCAGTAAGTTTGGTATTCTAATGTCAGGCCGCCTTACTGAGTCATCCCTTTTCATATGCTGGCCGTGACTTCGATTACCGTACCCAGGTAAGCTTCCAGGGGTTATTTCATAGACCACTAAATTCAATTCAAGTTATTTATTCAGTAACAATTTCGTATTGTAATTCAATTTGCATTTGCACTGATAGGCACACTAGGTTTTCTAGAAGTCAACAAATGGCTTATAGATTTTTACGGGGCAATATCAACTACTGCACCTTCAAAAAGTATCGCCTTTGGCGGGCCGCCATGCTACCCACCCCCATCTTGCTGCTCCACTGACCAGAGCTCAGGATCTCCTGTTTAAAACTATGGTGGAGTTGTTTACACGTTGCGGTAATTGCTGAACCTGTTAGTTAATTGGTACGTGAAATATTTCCCTGTGTGACTTTGAAACGACATCCACAATTTATTTACATACTTAGAGCACTTGGTATGCAGCTCAGCTGAAGGTTGTTTGTTGACGCGCGCCCCGAATACGACACAAAACAGTAAACACAGGGGTGCGACGTTCAGATTGTGAAGAATCGGATTTTTTTGGTAATTTTAGACCACTCTTAATGTCTGTCTCTACGAACACAAATTGTAAGTGACACTGTTAGGTTTTAGTCTAACAGTGTCCTGTACAATTAGGTAACCTTTAGGTTAAGGTATTTTTTCTTACAATCAATGTTATTGGATCATTTATTTAATCACTTAAAAATGATTAAATTAATTTTTATTTTATTTTAATTTTTTACCTATTTTCACGAGAGTCGATTATAAAGTTCGTGTACTGACAGTGACACCGAGTGACACCTCACTGCCTGGTCAGTCAAACCCTGTTATCAATAATGTTGTTCAGTAGCTCATCCATCATGCATGGTATATTTTTATAGGTATGTAGGTACCTACCGGTACCCATAGCTCGTGCAACAGTATCTCCTCCCTCTCGGCCATAAACTTGATCAATCTTATGCCTAAACGCGTAGAACACGACGACGACGTAAAAAATCTAAACAGTCTCTTATCGAATAATGGAAGAATTGTCTGACTGATTGCTAAAAAATTAGTAACCAAGGTCGCATTCATAGACCAGGAGCAGTCACAGCTCATCATTCAAAACAAAAATCAATCAATCTGCCTAGCCTTTTCCCAACTATGTTGGGGTCGGCTTCCAGTCTAACCAGATGCAGCTGAGTACCATTATTTTACATGGAGCGACTGCCTATCTGACCTCCACAACCCAGTAACTGGGTAATACTATACCCCTTGGTAAGACTGGTTGTCAGACTTTCGGGCTTCTGACGACCCGTAACGGCTGTCAAAGATCCACGAATGACAGCCGGGACCAACGGCTTAACGTGCTTTCCGAGGCACGGAGGAGTCTCGGTATGTAAAGATGGTCACCCATCCACTGACCAACCCCGGCAAGCGTAGCTTAACCTGATGGATTGACCCGTGCGGCTGTTATTACTTAGCAACGAGCTCCTTAAAACAAAAATAAAGATAAAGAACATAATAATGTTGGTAGGTAAATGCGTATCTATGTCTGACAACCCTAATTATATTGTCGAAAGCATAAATCTATCCAATAATTAGACAGAAAACACGCAGAGTTGCGAAACATCGGCTCCGCCTCCATTGTCTCCATTCTGTCATTGGGTCGACCAACCGTCTCATTGAGCTCAGAGCAATCAACGACTTCGATCAATCACAATGTGGACGCAAGGCATTACTTTTTCTGCTATTGTGACAATTGTTCTGGGAAACTCAGAAGTGCCTGGTTTACTACATATGGAAATGAGTGAAGGAGTCCAGAGCATGGGGTATAAGATCGTCTACGGCGATGAAGATTTGACTATAATCAATCAAGTGGTCTCTGAAGCAGAGAAAGGTAACGTGTTGAAGAACAGAGTTAACTTAAATGAAGCCATAAAGCCACTGCCACCCACAGATGTCAAGTGCTTGATGTCGGTCGATCGATATTGTTCCAAGCAGATGGGAGCTATGAAAAGTGAGTAACATTATTTATATTCTTAATAGACTTGTGCTGTGAATCCGTAATTAATTTACAATCCGAAGACGTTTGCGGTAGGTATACCTACTGTTGTTTATCCAGACAAGAACGCTGAATCTGCCAATCGTGTTAAGTGGGAAGCAAACTATTTCAGTTCTTATAAGGAGATAGATTGTAACACTTTGTTCTAATTTGATCCACAGGTGTTTTGATCCAAGCAATTAAAGAGGACTGCGTGAAATGTTCAGTAAAGCAGAAAGACGAGGCGGGTAAAGTGATCGCATCAATGATGGCGCACGACCCAGTTGCGTGGAAACTCTTCCTCACCAGGTACGACGCCCTCGATAGGGTTGAGAGAATACTTGGATAACGACCAAAAGATCATTTTTAAGTTACATGAACTAGATTAGTTACCTGGTCAATATGCAAGCCATAGTAAATGAACTCATGTAGTTAACAAAAATGTTGTTCATGGAATTGTTTGTTAAGTGTTTATTAATTTATATGACAGTGACTCTTTTCATAGGTTATTGGGTACCATGATTAACTTAGTGACCTGTTCTCGTTATACTTATGTCAATGGCTCTTCTTATTATAACAAATAAATTATTGCAACTTTCACGATGATTTCATGCCCTAAGGGTTTGTTAAATAAAAAATGATCCAATCTGATATTGTTATAGATCTGCACTTCAAATAATGCCAAGAGAAAAGCCTAAAAAACGAGAAGAGGTTAAATTGAGAGATATAGGTGAGCCAGAAGAAGTAATACGATCATCCAAAAATAGATTCATAATGCCTGGTGCCCGAGTTAGAGTCAAAAGATACGTTTCTGAAAAGATACCATAGTGTAATGATGTTGTACGTATCTTATACTCAATGGTTTTGTACAGTAGGTAATAGGATTTTGCCATGTGAATAAACAATTTAAAGAAAACTGATTTTTATTGTGATCACGTATTGACTAACGGCTGCCGAGATTCATCAATCTTTGAAGTTGGCGCGGATTTATATCTACGAGACCTCTCCATGCCCCGGAGTATATGTATTAGACGTTGAACCATTGACCATGGTTCTTAAATAAATCTATGACAGTTGGAAGCCCGAAAGTGACAAATATTGTAGCTTTAATATATCGATATTGCCCAGAAGGATGCTAATAAGTGAGAGTAGCTGGGTTATGAAATTCAGTTGAACTGGACCGAATAAAATATTTTTCAATACACTTCCTCGAAAACTGGCTCATATCGCACTGCGATTAGGTTCACAATGCAATGTATTTCACACGCGTGCGATTTTTCATTTTCCAACCCGTGTGCGGGAATAAAAATTGCCACAGGTAACTTATATCTATACTTAGTCCAAATTGGTTCAATGCCTCTATTCATCACACTTCACACCGTCTCTATTCGGAGGTGAATATTTTTTAATCTCGGCAAAAAGATATGCGTCTTTACGGCGTTAATATTTTATGAATATTTAAATAATGTTTATAAACAGAATATCATCAAAAACCATGATTATTACAATAAAAAAAAACGTTTATGAACAAATTAATATTTATTTGTGTTCTAAACTCAAAAATATTTGAATTTTCTATTTTTCATATTAGGCTGTTTATCGGCTTTTTTCCTCTGCTTCTCCTTCAACCTGGCGAAAGCAACGCGCGGAAAAAAAAGAAGAAAATTTAAGTCATAGTTTCCTAATCATTCATGACAAAAATATTTTTCGTTATTTTATTTTATTTCTTCAAAAGTGTATTGAAAAACGTCGTTTGATACACATGGACATTTGTTATTGCAGTTCTCGGCTCAAAAACAACCTCGCCTGTGGTTCTCGGGTGTTAATTCCGCCTCGAATGCAATAACAAAAATTCTCCACTTGTATCAAAATGTACTATATACAAAGTTTACGGAACGCCAATCTAGTTGTGAAAGGGAGATTGAAAAAAGAAGAGAAAAGAAAAGACAAAGATTGCTCTAAGTTTATAATATTAACGGCTTCCTTAAAGATATAATATATATTTCATATAATCCTTTGTGAGTTATTGATAGGTAATTGATATGTTGTTATATCTCTCGTAGGTACGCTTCCCTATACTTTAGAAGCATTCTTTGTATCTTCATCAGACTTCGTGACGTTTGTTTCTTTATTGTCTTCATTTGGCTTACTTGATAGATATTTCATTTTATAGCTTCCATCGGAATTGTATCTAAAAAATGACAAGAGTTTTGTATGTCTTGTATAGTTATCATTAAGCATTTATACGTAAGGAGTACTTGCAATCTGCATAATAAACAATTTTATAGAAATAGTCAGAGGGTCACTTGATGTGCAGTAGGTTAAAAATCACCATAAGATTGCTAGCCGGGATGCGCCCCGGACGTTCTAAATATCCAAATTATTACCTTACACATAACATACAGGTTCAAATTAAATTAGCGAAACTTCGCAGATGTGACGGTTATTGTCTAAATGATGACATTTTTTTGGGGTCAACGACCGTACGTAGTTTATTTACTTGAAATATTAGTTTCAAAATCTGTTTTTGTTGCGTGAATTCCCACATATTTTTTTTATTTTTTTTTTCGTTTTTGGATATCTTCTTTACCCATTATATCTGCGGAGTTTCGCTAGCTAATTTAATTTTTAATGTGTAAATACCAAAAGTATTCATTAATTGCAAAAGTCTTACTTTTCCTCTAGTTTGACCCAGTCATCAGGTCTATGATCGATGAGGTAGTGCATCACTCGGTCAGAACCATCGCGTTGTCTGTCGGTACATTTTTTACACTCATTCTCTATGGCATCGGGTATATTCTCTGTAATGGTATGTACAATGAAAACAAACAAGAAAGAAATTGCGAATTAAAAATCTTTGTTCCTAGTGTTTGTTATGGTAGACGTTTTTTTTTTTATAGTAACTCAAATTTTTATTTTTTTGTTACGGTAAGTATCCCACTACTCTTGCTATGCATTTATTTTTATATTGCAAGTAGTGATACCTATTATATCATCATCAACATAGACGAAGTAGGTATAGACTAACAGGTAAGTCGTTTTATTGATATTTAACTCAAAAACCACTCATCAGAATTAAACCAAAATATAAAAAAAAGATTCATCGAAATCGGTCAACGTAATAAAGAATTGACGCTGAACATACACATAAAAAAGATTCCTCCTCCTCCTTTTTAAGTAGGTTAAAATAGATACTAAGAAACCATTGAAAAAAAAAACGTGAGTAGGTAAGTATACGTGTTATAAATAACATCAAAGGCTTTGATGAAAATCTATTTGATAACTGAACCAGTAATTACATAATTTGGAAACAGAATAATGAGGCATCCTATCCAGCAAATCAAAGCAGTTTACTACTCGTAGGTACTCATCAGATTTTTATTCATAAATAAACTAGCTGACCCGATAGACGTTGTCCTGTCCAATTTTCAACCATTTCATACCAAAAACTGACGTTCAGTTTTTCCCGAAAATTTTCCGGGAATCTTTTCCAATTTTTCTTTCCATAAAAACCTAATTCGGACTCTGTAATTTAAAATGTTTGTAACATTTTAAAAGAAAACATGCCAAATCGGTCCAGCCGTTCTCAAGTGATGCGCTTACAAACGAATAGCATTTAATTTTTATTTATATAAAATAATCAATGAATTGCTCTAAGTCTTACAGGTCCAGTATCTGCTGTATTTGTAGTTGGCGGCACCGGCACTGCCGGAACCACATCCTCCTTATAGACAATATATTGCTCTTCACTTTCAGCTCCCCTTCACCTTTAAGTGTTGAAAGCACTTACTTTTCAACTCCTTTCCATCCGCCGTGCAGGGTCCAAGATCCATCAGACAGTTGACATAGCCGGTCAGCAGACGTTCATTGTTCAGGATCTCGTCTAGATCAATGCCATCGTACTTGGTTGTGTACGTCGATGTCTCAGTCGCGTTGCTCTGAATTGTCAAGTATATTAGCAGCATCATGGCGAATGTTGAATACATCATCATTCCTGAAAGAATGAAAACCTTTACTTTCTGTGTCTTGTTTTATTTCATCATCCTCTTTATCTGTATTCTAGCACATAACATCACGCCTGTAATCCTCGGAGGGTTAGGCAGAGGTACACCTAAAATACACCCACATTTCACCAGTAATGTTTAAATCCTAGGGGGTGAGCCTATATTGCCCTCAACCGGGCACAAATTCGCACTCCTGTTACGGAAAAATTTTTGATGAGAAATCCCAATAACACTTAGCGACTTGGGAAAGAACCTGGACCTGGATATTTTTTAAGTAGGTACCTCCGAAGATAATCCGTCTTATTACAAAAAAATGCTTAAGTACTGGTTTAAACCAAGACTAAAAGGTCTAGGATTGTTACGGTATTAAAGTTAGTACCAGGACCAAAATGTGTTCCGATTACAAAACGAAGACCATCCGAGGATCAGTTAGTACCAATGAAGGTCCATGCTTTTAAAATATCCACAGATAAGAAACAAAAATGGCATTCTTTAATTCGTTCGTACAGTATTTATTTGAAGCAACGTTCTGTTTCTCTAAATATTGATATAATAGTATCACTTGAAATGCTTAAATAATTATTTATCAATACAAAAACAGGTCATCAATTGTATAAGTTACACTATATTGAACAAGCACAACTTGTACTTTTGACGCGCTTTTTATAAACAAGTTGTCATATTTTTTAACACCTATAGCGTGATTTAAATACTACGGGCGGCGCGCGTAATTTGAGAGTTGAGACGAATGTTTTTGTTGCGTCCTATACCTAATAATAAATACCTGAATGCACTTCTTATTTTTATTAGTTGTTTTTAGTACTACTGTTACTGTTATGTGGTTTGTTCGTGAGTTGTTGTATATGGTTAAATTGTGAGCTACAGTACCTAATTTAAAATGGAACAACAAAAGAAAAAACGGGGTGAAATCTGGAGTTCTGAAGAAAAAGTTAGTAAAACATGCGATTTTAAATTATTATTAGGTAAGCAATGCTATGTATCATCTTATTTCGACTACTTAACGCGAAGTTCTTATTATTATAGGATATATTACGTCAACTTATTGCTCAATCAGCACATATTATAGAAAATAAGTCCACGAAAACATCTGTAAACATGCAGAAAACAAAGAGTGGAACGTGGTGGTGTACGGATTTGTGAACCTATACTTGTATCTAAAATCTTCGTCACTCAATTCAAAAGGATTCACACGATAACGTTGTCTGTAAGATCGCCGAGGCGTCTCCGTCATAATCCAAGTATTCCAAATTCATCCAGTCATTCATATTTATGTCCATTTTTAATAATTTGTAAATAAAAAGACACACAACAACGACAACTGACAACAACGCTAACCTCAAATAAATTAGTACCGCAGTTAGTCCAATAGATAAACTAGGGGTCTCTGTGGTTTAACTTTAGTACCATGGATAGTTCATGAACTAGTGATAAACTTCATTTTATAATACAGTTTTATTTAGTCATGGTTTAAACCTAGTAATAATCCTAGTACTAAATTTAGATCGCGTTTTGTAATAAGACGGAATGAGTTTAGGACCTATGCGTTAGTACAATTACTATAAATTATAAAGAAAAATATTACTTTTCGGAAAATAACCATATATAGGGTGACTGGTAATTAGTGACCGATACTTAAACACATGATTATACTCATGATAACAAACGACTTTTAACCAAACCTGAAATCACGAAAAAAAATCAGGTACTCCCTACATTTTGACGAGATAAGCGAACATAAATGTAGGGAGCAGCTGATTATTTTTTCACGATTACAGGTTTGGTCCCATAGTTAAAGTTGTTTGTTATCATGAGTACAATCATGTGTATAAGTATCGGTCTCTAATTACTTGTCGACCTATATAGTCTTAGGAGTAATTTAGAGTAACTGGGAATCTTCAAAGATACTCGTAAATTCTTAGGTAAGTGCCTAATTTTAAAGTCTTTGCAATGACACTTTGCTCGTAGTTGTTTATTTTTGGCTTGAGCGACTGAAGTTATAAACGTATGATACGTCTCTAATATTTCCAATAGGCGCACTATCTGTCTCACACACAGAATCATATGCTTTGTACCACCTTCACTGGTACCTACCACCAATTACTGTAAAACACTATTGTGGTGTGATATTTTAAAATGTAATATCACCTAACGTTCAAATTCCTACTTACCAACAATAGATGAAGACGAGACACCTTCGTTTGCTGGACCGTAAATGCTTTTTGACATCAAGAAGGCATTCTTTTATAGTCTGTAGAAAATAGCTTAACGAGGGTAAATCAGGCGTTGTTATCTCAAATGATTGGACACACTTTGCTTAATAATCTAAACAATATGATGTTAGTTATTTATGCTGGTTACCTACTTAGTAGTTTCAGGAATTGTTTTTATGGTTCACTTTGTAACTATAGCTCTAAAATCGGAACTAACGTCTCGATCTTGTGTTTTCTATATTTTCACAAAAAAATAAAAAAAATGCACAAATGATTACCACCAGCGCCCCCCTGTTAGTGTCATTCGAGCGCCAAAAGTTCCTTGTAGCAGTGAAGACATTTTTTTACCGACTTCAAAAAAGGGAGGAGTTTGGCAACCAACTTGGTTGTATTTTATTTTTTAATGTTTGTTACAGTACCCCGTCATTTATAAACTGATTTGGTTTTTTTTTTAATTTGAAAGGATATGCTTCCAAATTGGTCCCATTTTTCAACCGACTTCAAAAAAAGGAGGAGGTTCTCAATTCGGTTGTATTTTTTTTTTGTGTTTGTTATCTCAGAACTCCGTCATTTATGAACCGATTTGGAAAATTATTTTTTTAATTTGAATGGATATGCTTCCAAATTGGTCCCATTTTTCAACCGACTTCAAAAAAAGGAGGAGGTTATCAATTCGGTTGTATTTTTTTTTGTATTTGTTATCTCAGAACTCCGTCATTTATGAACCGATTTGGAAAATTATTTTTTTATTTGAAATGATATACTTCCAGATTGGTCCCATTTTTATCAAAATTCAGTTCTGATGATGGGATCCATGAGGAATTGAGGGAACTCCTCAAAAATTATAGGCATACATATAGCAATTTTGGTATTGTCATCAACAAATCAAGCATTTGCATCCAGAAAGTAGCATCTGGTGAAGTGGAACTGATGAAGAAGACCACAGATGGCAACGGGAACTTCTCAATGATAATAAATATTTCACGGGTTCAATATCTCGATTAAGACAGTTAAGCGACTATGACGAAGCTTTAAATAAATGGTTCTGATGAAAATGGTAACATCGAACCGATCTGATGAAGAAGCCGGAAGGTAGGCACCGGAACTCAGTAACAAAACAATGTATTCTAGCCGTGTTTGGGCTTATTGGAATTGTCATGACGTGCACTTTGGCTATAAATGATTTTAATGGTAATTATATGCCGCTTCAAATTGCGCTACTTGAGTTCTATGTTATGTGTGGCCTCGATTGTCAGAAGTCAGATTTCGTAGCTTCGTTATCTCCGTCAACATAAAACTACGCCTTCCAAACTTCTGACACGGCTTAGCCTTAGCGCGACGTATATTTGCCGTTTAGCAAAGTTTTTATTTGAGATGGTCGCATATAAATATCTTCCAAGTTCTGATGAGTGGCTTTTGAGTTAGCTTTAATAATTTAATACGTATTTCTCCCACATAGTCTATGTGAATGCTGCTCTAATTTATTTTGCAGTGGTATACGATGTATGGGGTAGGCACCACTAAAAAGTGAAAAATAAAAACTTTTTACAAAAAAAATACAACCGATTCCCAAAAAAAAAAAACACTACAAAGTGAAAAATAACTTTTATTTCGGAAGTCGGTGGCAAAAAATTAAACTAAAAAAAACAACCGACTTCCGAAATTAAAGTTATTTTTCTATTTATAGTGTTTTTTTTTGGGAGTCGGTTGTATTTTTTTTGTAAAAAATTTTTATATCCAAATCTAGTTCTGATGAGGAATTGAGGGAACTCCTCAAATATTATATGCATACATATAACAATTTTGGTGTTTTCACAAGTCAAGCATTTGTATTCAGAAAGTATCATTTAGTGAAGTGGAACTGGCGAAGAAGACCACAGATGGCCACGAGAAATGATAAGTATTTCACGAGTGGCGATAAGATATCACGGTTCAGATAGTTAAGCGACAATGTGGAAGCAAAACTTAAATAACTGGTTCTGATGAAAATGGTACCATCCACAGAAAAGATAAAGAGGATCTCTTTATCTGTTCTGTGGTACCATCGAACTGATCTGATGATGAAACCAGAACGTAGGTACCGGAACTCCGTAATACAACAATGCATCCTAGCCGTGTTAGGACTTATTGGAATTGAGATTCACTGGCTATTCTTATAAGATTTAAATGGTAATATCCCGCTTCAAATTGCGCTACTTGAGTTGTATGATATGTTTAATCGTCAGAAGATAAATGTTGTAGCCTCGTTATCTCCGTCAACGATCTGTCGTCGTGTGGTCGATTTAATAATTTGTTGGCGTCCAAATCTGATAAAATACGCCTTCGAAACTTCTGACACGACTTAGCGCGACATATATTTGCCTTTTTGCTAAGTTTTTATTTGAAAGGCTATACTACTGAGGTGGTCGCATATAAATTTAGTCAAGTGCTGATGAGTGGTTTTTGAGTTAGCTACACTAATACGTATTTTTTTCCATTTAATGTATGTTGATGATGTTATAATAACTTCCTGTCACTGTTATTTAAGTACTTAGCAAGTAATCAATCAATCTGCCTAGCCTTTTCCCAACTACGTTGGGGTCGGCTTCTAGTCTAACCGGATGCAGCTGAATACCATTATTTTACATGGAGCGAATGCCTATCTGACCTCCACAATCCAGTAACTGGGTAATGCGATACCCCTTGGTAAGACTGGTAGTCAGACTTTCGGGCTTCTGACGACCCGTAACGACTGTCAAAGATCCACGAATGACAGCCGGGACCGACGTCGGAGTCTCGGTTTGTAAAGATGGTCACCCATCCACTGACCAACCCCGGCAAGCGTAGCTTAACCTGATGGATCGACCCGTGCGGCTGTTATTACTTAGCCACGAGCTCCTTACTTACTTACTTAGCAAGTAGTGGTATACGAATTTGGGTGGGGTACCTACCTAAGGTACCACAACTAAAAAGTGAAAAATAAAACTTAAGTATTTATAAAACAAACAACCGACTTCCACAAAAATACTACACAGTGAAAAATAACTTTAATTTCGGAAGTCGGTGGCAAAAAACGAAAATACAAATCCAAAGACACCGCGGTGTCTGGTTTTGTATTTTAAGTTTTGTATTGTAAGTCGCGACTTCCAAAATTAAAGTTATTTGTCACTTTGTAGTGATTTTTTGGAAGTCGGTTGTTTTTTTTTGTAATGGTTATGTTATAACTTATTAGGGATTGCCCAGTACGCTAATGGCATCGGCGGTGGCATCGGCGGTGGCGGCGGCGCGGTGGCGCCCGCGCTGGAACCCAGTTGCCGAGGGCATCTCCTCCTACTTCTCTCACCTGGTTCGATGGCTACTTGGGACTACTTTTTATCAAAGAAAACCTTCATGGAGTAAAAATATAATAGACTTCAATTTATTGATCTCATAATATTGGGTTTCAATGGATTGCCGAACAGATTTATGTCAAAAGCTCTTGCTTAAACTTAGTAGGTAAATAAGTAAAAGGTAAGCCAGAGTGGTGCCTCATGGAGTCATAAGATACTGGCTAAACGAAAAGCGAGCGATGTATTGCATCAAATCAAATCAAATCAAATTGTAAGTTTCTTTGCTAGAAAGTGTAATCCTATTTTACCTGCAAGCAGGCGTGCAATTTTTTTTATTAAGTTGATACATACAATACTTTATTATTTTATTACTATTATTATTATATACTATTACCATGCATTTATTCGCAATCAAATTTTTTATTTGTATGGATTGTTTGATTGAACTTTATATCGACAAAGCAAGCGTGTTGATCTGCACTCGTTCTTTCTCTGCTCTGCATGAAAAGAGGCCTTCCTTTGTCCCGCAGTCGAACTGTTACAGGCTGTTTTATTATAAATTCTTTCTACATAACTGTACGCAAGAAATATTTTAAAAACAAGCGCGGAAAACAGGCTTGTTTTTTGTGTGTTTTTTATATAGTAGGTAAACCGAAGCCATTAGTGGATGTAAACCAGTTGCGGTGCTCTCGGGGCTTTTGTAATTACAGCTTCGGAAAGATTAAGTCTGCTTATTTTTACTTAAACTAAAATCAAATAACGAGTCCCAGGAAAACGAAAAAGTTTAAGTTCTATGTTAATTTCCTTATCATGAGAATGCACTAACAAAACGCGTCGAAAAAAGGTCAAATCTGTAAATGTCAGAACGACGTTGAAATAAAAAAAAACATCGAATATGACGATGTTGGTAAAGCCTGGTAAAGCCGTCTGACCCGAGTGAGTAGGGATGAACCGATACAAGTACATAGTTGGTACCTCTGTACCTACCTTGCGACAGTTTTTTTTTCAAAAGCTGGAGCGACAGTGACTGCTTCCAGATATTGCTTAGTCTGAAAACATCTGGAAAAATATCTTTTAGGGACCACATCGATAACTGACTTTTTTTTTGTATTTTATAAATAAATACTTAGAATATGTACTTACTGCTGTTATTTTTTTCCTCTAATACTTCCTACGAAAAACTGTCCGATAAAAGTAAGCATCGATACTTTTCATTCGATACCAAGTAGGTATCGATACCTTATGACCGGTATCGAGCAAAAGTATCTGGATATGCTCAAGAAAATCAAAATAATTACCCTCTTTCAACTTATATTGCTCAGGAGTCTATTTAAATTTTTAATTATTTTAGTACCAAACCCTATATATTAGGTTGGGGAAAAAGTCTATTCGCATTGTAGTATGTATGAACTTAAAATAAAATCTCTTTGGCTATACATTTGTATCTGGCTGGTTTTGGTATCATTGAAAGTTTAAATTATAAAGATCATAATTCCAAATTCAAATTAGGAAAATGTGTGATTTTCATTTGTTTTTCGTATTGTCAAGATGAGTGTTGAACGTCTCATTTCTTCATCATAGAAAAATAAATAATGATGCCTGCATCACAGCGGATTTTCTATTTCAAAAGTCAATAAAGGTCTGACGAACGACAAATTATGATGAGTCATTGCGTGACTAGGAGTGGCACTACGGCCACTAATCCATATGTTTCTTTATTTCTATCTATGACTTGGTGCCCATTGATGCCATTGATGCTACTACATTTAAAAACTAAAATATTTCTATTCATCAGAGTAATAAAGAGTCTTTAGTTGTGCATAAAAAACAGTGCTTCCTTATCTACTAGAACCTCGGTTTAGCGAGAATAATGCAAATTAAGTGATAAACTGCGGTTTTCCTGATCTTGATATGACTGCAGTACAAGGGCACTCTGTGTCGCAGAGGTAACTTCGACATGCGACACAATACGACATGACGACATGCGATGTTATGACGTGCATCATTGTGATGCGTAGGATTATAAATGTTAATAATCGTACTACTATGTACTACATAGTTACTTAGGGCGGTAAAACACTGCACACTTTTTATGACTTGAAAAAACTCGAAGATTTAAAAAAAATAATTATTAATGTAATGTACATATAAACCTTTATTTAATTTATTTTTAAATTCAATTTGTTTTTATAAATAGTACAATTAATCAAATTTAATTTATACATTTTAAAACTATTATTATTACAAATGAATAAATATTATGAAAATTATTAATTAATGTTATGAAATGTTAGACCAACAACAAATATAACAATTATTTTTAAATGATTTCATTGTATTATCAATCATCTTTATCATACGCACCTTAGTCATTTAAAAATGTTAAATGTTTTGAATGCATGAACTAAAAGGCTTTTTTTATTTTTTATTTATTTTTTACATATAAACCTTACGAGATAAATCCTCTAAATGATGATAAAAACCATGTCAAAATCCGTTGCGTAGATTAGAAGAACAACGCGGTCACACAAACAGACACGAAAAGTGATTTCAATTTACAAATGTTTGGTAGGCAGGGGTTTCTTTTTTTTTTGATGCAGTCTGTCCACATAATAACAATCAGAATCTTATGTGTTGTTAGTTTTAGTCATTCTTGATTTGCACCTATTGGCTTCCTCACATCAATCTATAAGGTATAGTTTGTCGGCATTCATATCAAGTCTTATGGGACCAATCTTTTTTAAGCTTTCTGAATGTCTTGGTTTTCATAAGGTTTGCTCCTGGTTTATTAGGATGAGTCGTGATCCTATTCTTGTAGGCACTGACCCTTTGTGTGATTGGCATTTTTAGGTCCCGATGTAAGCTATCGTCAGTGATGTAAATCAGTTATGCATTACATCCTAAGCATTTTTGATTGGAACCTTTGGAGCATGTCTATGTTTGAATTAGCTGCCGTTCTCCACAGCTGTATTCCGTATGTCCAAATAGGCGAAAGAAAGAAATCCGAAGTTTATTTTTTCATTAACACTGTTGCAAATAATAACATTTTTACAACAAGAATGAAAATTAAATTATTTTAATCGCAATGCTTACATGTTATTACAACTTTTGAACGGGTTTAGACAATGTACACGGTACCTCAGAATAATATGCTCCATAAAACCTTCAACCCTTTGGTTGACCGCTCGGTTTTCACGGCCACTTTACTCAAGGTAAATAACACCTGGACAGCTTGTTAACTTGTTTGGACAGTTCAGGTGGTTATTTTCCTTGTTTAGCGTACCAACCCGCGCCCTTAGCGATCAGTTATCAATAAAGTCGTTTTTCGTTTTGGGATCTGCCTGCTTTGGACGCTCCTGAATTTAAGACGATAAACAGTTCATGACGTAGAAGATAACAATTAATTACATAGGTACCATAATATTTAAAGGCTCATACAGCGTAAAATTGTAGGTCTTATAAACGGATTCAAGGTTTGTAATAACAGACTTGAAGCCTTGTGCATGTCAAACTGGGCAATGAGTACTGCAGTCTGTACTGAGGATGTGGGGAGTTCAGCAGATGATATTACGTGTAGCTGATTCAGTGACATAGGTGAGAGTAAATTTATAAATCTTTTTAAATAAAAATAGTAATGAATTAAATGATGTTCATTGGTAAGCGCATCACTTGAAAACGGCTGGACTGATTTGTTATTTTTTTAAATGTTCGTAATAGTCCGAATAAGGTTTTAAAGGAAACAAAAATTTTAAAAAGTAACCCGGAAAAATGAAAAATTCGGGAAAATCTGAAAGTGCTCTTGTCTATGGGATTTTTGTGTGATTTTGAAAGGATGGGGCAACGTTTGTCGGGTCAGCTACTTAATAATAAAAATTATGTTCAGTTTTGAGGTGGTGGTGGTGGTAGATTTTGGTCGAAGTTTGATTTGATATTTTGGGCGCATCTGACACGGAACAGATAATATCTATTCCGTGGCATCTGAATTGAGTTGTAGTCGAACCTCCGCTAGCAGTAATACATTGGGCCGCAAAGAAAATATTGGAGTTGGCTTTATTAAAATTAAGACTGTATTATAGACAATTTTATAGCGCTTAAACCAATGTCATAAAAGTTTATGAAGTTTATTTTGGATAAAATTAAGTTAAGTAAAAATTACCATTTTCAGTAGATTTCGAAAAATGTGCTACGGTATTAAATATGCAATTTTTTCACATTTTAGTAATTTTTTTTTAGTATTAGGTCTTTACCTATGAAATTGCCGCTCTGCAGTACTGGCCATTTCAAATCAAAATAATTTTTGTTTGGCTAAGAATTCTAATTTCAAATTAATTTTATTTTAAAAACATGGATGTTTTTTTCCAAAAGTAGTCATTTGTTTATTGATTAGTGTTACATTTTCATCGCATTTCAATCTTTTTCGTCATCATGGATACGTTAAAAATTCGAGTAATTATGGAATATGAGTACCGTCGTGGCAGCAACGCGGCACAAGCGGCACGCAACATCAACGACGTTTACGGAGCTAACACTACAAACCAACGCACCACTTGTTATTGGTTTGCTCGCTTCCGTTCTGGAAATTTCGACCTGAAAAATGAACCTCGCGGTCGTCCGAAGACTTTGGTCGACAATGACGAATTAAAGGCGGTTGTGGAAGCTGATGATACACAATCTACGGCTGAATTAGCAGCAGCTTTCGACGTTAGCGTCAAAACAATATTGGTCCATTTGCGTCAAATTGGCAAGGTAAAAAAGCTTGACAAATGGGTGCCCCACGAACTCAATGATCGCCAGCGCGAAGTACGTGTCGAGACGTGCCTTGCACTGCTCAACAGAGACACAAGTGAAGGAATTTTGAACCGCATTGTTACTTGCGATGAAAAATGGATTCTGTTTGATAACCACAAGCGCTCAGCAAGTTGGTTGGATCCTGGTTCAGCACCTAAACAATGCCCTAAACGAAAACTTACCCCTAGAAAAGTGATGGTCACTGTTTGGTGGTTTAGCGCCGGTGTGATTCATCACAGCTTCTTACCAAACGGGGTGAGCATTACTTCAGATGTGTACTGTGAAGAACTGAACACAATGATGGAGAAGCTGGCACATCTCCAACCAGCATTGGTCAATCGCTCGTCTCCGCTGCTCCTACACGACAACGCGCGACCTCATACTGCACAGCAGACGGTCTCCAAAGTGCAAGAACTGGGGTTGGAAGCTCTTCGTCATCCGCCCTACTCACCAGACCTTGCGCCTACAGACTACTACTTTTTCCAGAATTTGGATAACTTCTTGGCGGGAAAACAATTCAATACCTGAGAGGCAGTACAAAATGCCTTTGAAGAATTTGTTGCCTCCCGTCCAGCTGATTTCTTTAAGAAGGGCATCAATAAACTGCCACTGCGTTGGCAAAGATGCATTGATTGCATGGGTGATTACTTCGATTAATACAAATAAAAAATGCATGAAAAAAATTCGTTTAAATTTTTTCATACAAAACGGCAATTTCATTGCCACCACGAGCTGTTAATACAACTGTTATACGGTTTGGCGTGCTTTCCACCAGATTTTTGGCCCATTGCTGAGGAATATTCTCCCATTACTCTACCAGTGCTTCTTTCAGTTCACGAAGCGTGTTGGAGGGGAATTTTGCTGGCGTACGCATCGTCTCAGTTCATCCCAGGCATGCTCGATAGGGTTCAAGTCTGGGCTGCGTTCTGGCCACTCCATGCGTGTGAGAGCGACATCTTCAAGGTAGTCAAACACTATCCGAGCTGTATGGGTACAAGCGTTATCTTGCCTAAACATGGCGTTCTCGCCCATATTTACAAAAAATGGGCCAACATACTCATTTAAGATTTCATTGACGTATCTTTCTGCAGTTAAAGTGCCATTTTCTAATACCACTAGCACGGAGCGGCTTTCGGAAGAAATTCCAGCCTACACGTGTATGGAGCCTCCGCCGTATGGCACTTTTTTTTCAATGCAAGCTTGTTTATTGCGTTATAGCGCTCTCCTGTTCTTCTGTAGGATCTTTGCCTCTTATCGTGCGTGTATAGCATGAACCACGACTCGACCGAAAACATTACTCTTGACCAGTCATCCACAGTCCAATTCATGTGTTCTCTAGCGTAACTCAGCCTTAAATTTCAATGCTGCCTTTCGAGTTTTGGACCATTGGTAGGTCTAAATGGCTTCAAGTTTGCTTAAACAAGACACCGCATCACTGTACACGTGCTCGGAATGCTCTCTCCAGCAAAAAGAAGGAACGAAGGCAATTTTTGTCTACGACAGCCGTATGAAACCGATTTCTCAACATTGTTGACACCATATATCGACCCTCCCACGCTGTTGTGGACCTTGTTCGGCCTGTTCCTTTTCTGCAAATCGCTCTTTGTCTCTTCAAATCGCTGGAGCACTCTTTGAACGGTTGATAGCGACACACCAACAGTTCTCGCTGTATAACGCTGACTATGCCCGTCTTCAAGCATTTTCAGAATTCTTCAGGCGTTACTCGTATGTTTTTAATTGAATTCTCTATTATTGTATCTCTGTCTTTGAATTATTGAATGAATTCCTTCCACTTCAGCATTCCATTCGTTCATTAAATCTCCTAGCTCCTGCCACCGTCGTTGCTACAGGCTGTCAAAAGAAAACCTAGCCTAACCCAGGCGGGGTGTTAAAATTTTCCAGCTCACTTCGCTGGCTCTTGTAATTCCTAGATTCTCTTAATTCTCAAACTTTTCGACAAAGTAAACTACTCTGGCTTCAATAGGTGAAAGATGGCCCGTTTTTGGTCAGGTAGGTATGCAAAGTGGCGGAAAATGAGAAACAGGGCTTCAATGAAATTGATCATATTTGATCTCTTCATCAAGTTGAACTCAGAATTAGAATATCTAGAATCGTACAGTTATTTTTAAAAAGTACGAAATTTTTTATATTTAGCTAAATGTTACAAAAAAAAAACTGTTTTTAAAACAGGAATAAACAATACTCTGTACTCGTTTATTTACCCTCTCTGAAATCAGAAATACTCTTCTAAAAAAATTTGGCCACCTTAGTGAAAGATGATATGGCTAAAAAGAGGTGACGCTTGCCCCAAATAAATTGGCATGAGGGTAAGAGAATGATGATGAGAATGTTCTGAGTACTGCAATAGAACCAATGGCTTCAATCACATAATTGAAGCCATTGGTGTACCTGGGAACAATACTGGCTGAATAAATCAACGACTTTTTTCCTCAAATCAAAGTTGTAATGCAGACATTTTCAATATTTCTCATAGCATAACTGCTAAGTATTATGAGTCACTCATTTGTATTCATAAAAGAGGAAACGCGAAACACACGTTATTCACTACGTTAACAATTTAGTGACCATTAGTATGCTCTAGATCGCGTGGGGATTTACAAAATTAAATATTATATTTTAAACTTTACTTATTTCTAATGTTACATCTAAAAAAAAACTTCCGCAGCGAAGTATATTTATAGCATTACTAGCTTTTGCTCGCGGCTTCGCGAGGTCGGAAGATATCCCACGAGAATGTACCACCGGGATAAAAAGTATCCTGTGTTGTTCCTAAGCCAGTACCCTAATTGCGTAATACACTATCGATCGGAATCTGAATTATTTTGAAGCAAATTACTAATCCACTACTTCATATGTTCGAAAAATTTGTCTTCTCAACACCGTAAATAACGCAATGAATGATGTTGAACTGTCAAAAAACTTTTTCCAAAAAAACAACCGACTCCCAAAAAAAAACACTACGAAGTGAAAAATAACTTTAATTTAATTTTTTGCCACCGACTTCCGAAATTAAAGTTATTTTTCACTTTGTAGTGTTTTTTTGGGAAACGGTTGTTTTTTTTTGGAAAATGTTTTTATTTTAGACTTTTTAGTGGTGCCGATCCCACATAGCAAATACCACTCTGCAAAATAAATTAGAGCATCATTCACATAGACTATGTGGGAAAAATACGTATTAAATTATTGAAGCTAACTCAAAAGCCACTCATCAGAACTTGAAGATATTTATATGCGACCATCTCAAATAAAAACTTTGCAAAAAGGCAAATATACGTCGCGCTAAGCCGTGTCAGAAGTTTGGAAGGCGTAGTTTTATGTTGACGGAGATAACGAGGCTACGAAATCTGAGGGGCAATTCTCGTATTTTTAACAACGTTCGCAATCTCATCTCAGTCTCAATCTGTCAAAAATTGTAAAGCGTTTACCTACATTGTTGACATTTGACTGTCGCTGGCATGAGATTGCGACTTGAATTTGAACGATTTTAGATACGAGAATTGGCCTTCTGACTACTGACAATCAAGGCCACACATAATATACAACTCAAGTAGCGCAATTTCAAGCGGCATATAATTACCATTAAAATCATTTATAGCCATAGTGCACCTCATGACAATTCCAATAAGCCCAAACACGGCTAGAATACATTGTTTTGTTACTGAGTTCTGGTGCCTACCTTCCGGCTTCTTCATCAGATCGGTTGGATGGTACCATTTTCATCAGAACCATTTATTTAAAGCTTCGTCATAGTCGCTTAACTATCTTAATTGAGAATATCTTATCGCCACCCGTGAAATACTTATTTTCGTTGAGAAGTTCCCGTGGCCATTTGTGGTCTTCTTCATCAGTTCCACTTCACCAGATGCTATTTTCTGAATACAACCGCTTGATTTGTTGATGAAAATACCAAAATCGCTATATGTATGCCTATAATTTTTGAGGAGTTGCCTCAATTCCTCATGGATCCCATCATCAGAACTGTATTTTGATATAAATGGGACCAATTTGGAAGTATATTCTTTCAAATAGAAAAAGAATTTTCCAAATCGGTTTATAAATGACGGAGTTCTGAGGTAACAAACATAAAAAAAAAATACAACTGAATTGAGAACCTCCTCCTTTTTTGACGTCGGTTGAAAATGAAACCGATTCGGATTGATAGTGTGTTACGCAATTAGGATACAGGTCATAGTTTACTGTGTGCCAAATTTCATCCAAATCCGTTCAGCCGTTTTTGCGAAATTGAGTAGCAAACACACAAACTTTCACATTTACAATATTAGTTGGTTTTATCAGGGTAAATAAAATCTCGGACGCTTGTAAAAATCCAATTTTTCTAAAGATAAATTGGGTTTTGTTTTGCGACTTCTGAGTCTGATTTCCAAATCATGACATTTTGGAAAAAATCTAGCATCAGAGAGAGATGTATTGATGATTCTTATGAATAAAATTTTATGTACATAAATATGTACACATTTGTTACCTATAGATGCGAATCGTATTTTGATCAAGATACAACCTGATGAATTGCAAAAGACATAAGAAAGAATTTTGCAGGCATTCACCTTAAGATCAGTGCATCGTACGCAAATTATTCCAATTTGTCATGATATACCTTTTTATTAAACCTGGCTGGAATGAAAAATGGAAACAGGTAGGTATCCACAAGAGATCGTTAAAATGAGCTCGAAGTACAAGGGTAAAATGCTTGTTTAAACTTCGAGTGTAGCTTTTGAATTTTTAAAGGAATTGGGGAATTTGTCAAGAAGTTGGTCAAAAGTGTGAATTCAACGCAATGGATGAGTTAATTAACTTTTCAATAAAATAATGTTCTTAGTTCTTAGACAAAGTTAAGTACATACGTACTTTGCCCTCCCGATACTGTATTCCTATTGATCTTAGACACAGAAAGAGTTTAGGTACCTACATTACTCACTTAAGATTGATTATGCTGAAACACGTTTCTTGACACTTGATTGTTAATTCAACAGTCGTCGTTAATACTCGGTAGTTATATTAGCGCTCCTCGTGTCTTAACACATAAACACATGACGTCAAGTTAGTAAGGAGAATCGTTTGTTGTTTACCATGATATCGGTGACCTAGACGTGGGACTCGAAATGCTGCGAGCTTATATCGATTATGCAACCGATATAGTCGATAATAGAGCCGCTTGTTATTCTAGACCCAATAAATATAAAAAGAATTAACATATCAAACTAGTTTTGGAAATTTTCAAGTTTTCGTTAGGTTATTGTTGATGTGGTTTGGAAGTAAAATTGATGTTTTTGGTTCTAACTAAAATGCATTACCAAGAAGAACTGATCTTCAAATTTCAGCATGAAAATTGACATTAGTTTTGTCCACCAAATTATTTGCAGGCATTGCTTAGATACTATCCACCTAGGTGCTGAGGCGATCGGAAGGACCCTACTTCTTAAGATTGACAAAAAAATAAGCATTTATGGAATAACTTGGTTGATTCTTCCTAGAATTGTTTACATTATTAATACATTTTTCTTCTAGCTTGTCGGCTGTCCACCGCATAATATGACAAAACAAAAAAATCTCCTTTGATTTCCATCAAAGTTTGTCTCGTAATCTAACCTTTAACCCATGAAGGTTGTATGCTAAACCACATAATATTAAAGCCTCTACCAACTGTAGGTTAGGTATAATAGAAAGATCTAGGTAACGAAAAAATTTAGAACGGGTATATAGACAATTCAGCACCGCTGTAGAAGGTATAAAAATAATGGTTTAGGGTCAACGACCCGCTAACTTGGCGTAGCGTATCTCTTCTACGATAAAATGTAATGAGCAATCATGGACGTCGTACCGGTTTTTATTTTTGCTTTTGCCCACAACATCATACGCGTGAAATTTCTTGTTTTGGTGCCCGATCACCCGAACTACAACCACACCATAACGACAACACGTAGTACTAATTTGTGTACACACGGACCACATTTTGCCGTCAAAATCAACCGTGTAGGTGATACCACAACGATGATACGTCGCACCATTTGATTTGATTTTTAGTCACCACAATGCAACTGCAAGAAGCTGCAACGACACTTCACAAATCACACGTAACCACTGCTTGCGCACATTTTGTCGTTGTGATCTGGTATGGTTGTGGTACGTGTGATCGGGCTCTATGACACTCGCCAATAGGTACCGTGCTTAACATTAGTAAAAGAATTTTCGGAATCGGACGAAGATTGTCCCCTACATACAAAGTCATAAATTTTACCTCTTTATAATATTGTATAGATATGCAGATTGCCAAGCAGCACCCTAATTGCGTAACACATTATCAATCGGAGTTGGTTTCATTTTGAAACAAATTGCTAATCCATTGCTTCACATGTTCCAAAAATTTGTCTGCTCGACAACGTAAATAACGCAATTAATGTTGTTGAACTGTCAAAATGAAACCAATTCCGATAGATAATGTGTTAGGGTGCAGGTCGGACGTTTTATTTTGTGGGACATAATATCGCCGCCTACAGACACATGCTATGCCAAGGGGTTGTCAATAGGGTTGACAAACTGCGAAAGAAATGTGTGTATTATTTATGGCATCTTGCTGGTTACGCTAGGAGGTTATCGGCTGCTGCAGCTGAACCGGGTCTAAATAGAAGAGTTGGATTTTAAATACGTATAAATACTTTTTATAATATTCAGCGAGTCCTCACTAACACAGTTGTTGACAAAGTGGCACATAGCAGTTTTACGTACCGTCTTAGACCGTTTATGCCAGGTTTCTGATGAATTCTGAAACGGAGTTTAAACTCTTATTAGCTATTGATTCGACAAAATTATCTATTTAAGCGAATTCCTTCCTTATGCTCGGTTTTTAGTAACTCACTAAATTCTTCCTTAATCACCAATAATCACGATCCAATGGATAAACTCCGTTAAGAAACTTCAAAAACCGGGCATTAGAGGTTAAATGGTCTAAGTCAAGCCTCAAACATTAAGCCTTGTCTGCGTATGAGAAGAGGCCTTTGTCGTGCAGTGAGAATACAATAGGCTGCTATTTTTTATCATTACGCATATAGTAAGCTTAACATTAAATAATTATGAATTATCTACTGCCATGGTGTCACGGATTCCTTTGTGTGCTAAGTATGACTCTTAGAATAGACGTAGGTACTCAGGATCAATTCACGCATGACTTAGCAAACGAGTATTTGTTCACACTTACTAATCCATTAGAAACTGGTTCTACAAGTTTCTAAGCGCAATGTCTAAGAGCAAATATATCTAAAAAAACGTATGTTATCTGGCTGTACAGTAATCCATAGAAAACTCACGAATTCACGATGCACCTACTGTAGGTACAGATGTTTATCAACAATTTCATTTTTATAAAAATTTGTAATGCTTAAAGATTTATTAAACTCTTCCTTTGAATGTCGGAAAAGTCTATGAATAAATTTATTCCAAAAGAATGGGAAGTATCAGACTACGGATGATGGATATGTGTAATTATAATATGGTGAATTACTCTGATGCCAGCTTGGTTGTAGTGCAAAGAAAATGTTGAAAATAGAAAGATCCAAAGAAGCTTGATTTAGTAACATTTCAGTATGACTAAAAGTTAGCGAGAGAGGGAGATATTGCACGCCTCACAACGCTTGATCGTGTGAGAGTGAATATAACTCTTATAGCTCTCGTTAAGTCGCCTTGTCAACATTTTGCAACATGATATACTTAATCGTTTCTACGAACATACGAATTCATATTAGCAGGGAAGTTTTAAAAACTAGAGACTTTAAATTATGAGATTTTTAGACCTTGATATACTTATAGAACAACAAATATAATTTAAAAAAATACGTGTGGTGCTTTCCGTTAGAAATGCACTACACGTACTAAATAACAATATAAATGATAATAAGGTAATTATAAACAATTTTTTTTTCTCGACAATGGAAAAAATCCCATGCGCACGTCTTGGATGTTTATCGTCGGTGTGACGAAACCATATTCCTCGAATAATGGTCAGAGTTAAATGACCAAAACTAGTTTTGCTGTTCAACCAAAACGCTTATGTTTAGTATAAAAAGTGGTGGAGGACTGACCGGAGAATTACTAAACCCCGTGCAGAGCTCTTGGACAGAACTTCTCAAGCTTTTGTAAAAATTTAAGGTGGGTAAATTTTTGCCAAAATCTGTATTGATAATACATTGCCAAGTTTTAAATTTTTTTATTTTATTTTATTTCGGGAAATTTTATTATGTAGATTTTTATTTGATTAAAAATAATTAACAGTAATAATATTAATAATAAACTTTTAATAAAATCAAAATAAATAAGATAAAAATAAAACCGGCATCGGTTATATTCAAATAAACTGATTTATCTACAATTCTTGTTTTGGTCGATAATCAATCTGTGAGATCACCATTTATGCGCAGGTCATTCTCATTTAAGTGGTCAAGGTATACATCAATAATGAAGTTCATCCGATCTTAATTATTAAAAGAAGTTTTTCCTCAACGATTACCTTTTACTTCCGTATAAAATACGACATTATTTTAGACGTAACGCCCATTTCACATTACCATAATAATAAATAAATGCATAGTAGCTCTCGTGTTATTTTCTAGTCAAAACAAAAAGGCAAACCCTTTTTTGGATATAATTTTATTCAGATACATTTTCGTTATTTACCATCACCTTATTGCGAGATAGTCCGCGTTGTTTCATAAATGTTATTCCTAATAATTAGATAGTTGTTGCAACATTATCTTTGAATTAAATCAATACCGTCGTTTGTTTTCTTAATACCACGGTTGTTTAAATCATTTAAATCACGAGCAGCCTAGAGCATAGTCATAACGGTATTTTTTTAAATTCGTTATTAACAGGTGCCTTTTTTATTTCCAGAATGAACAGTTTCATAGTTTTGTGCTTATTCGGGCTTATGGCGATGGCCGTGGCCAGGCCAGACGGCAAATACACCGACAGATATGACACCGTGAACCTGAACGAGATCCTCGGCAACCGTCGCCTGCTGACTCCGTACGTTAAATGCATCCTCGATGAGGGCAAGTGCACACCCGAGGGCAAGGAGCTTAAATGTAAGTACAATGAGAATCTGTATTTAACTGTGTCTGGTCAAGCATCCTCTAATTTCTATGAGTCGGGAGGGCGGAATTTGTTCGCTCATATTCTGCCCTAATATTTCTAAAGACGTGTTCAATATACTGCATTGTGCATCTATAAACAACGTTATAAGAGCCATCTTTCGAGCAATTGTGTTGAAAATGTAATAACAGAGACATAAGCATTAGGTATTAGTTGGTGAAAAAGGAAAATCTTAAACAATCCAGTGTTTTTCAAGAATTAAAAGCTGAAATCTTTATGCGAAGAAACGCAACAGTTTTATTTAGAATAACTTATATTGAATTCAACGCGTTGTTATGCTTTTATTTTTTGTTATAATATTGTTTTGTAGGTAATTAAAATCAGTGATAGCAAAAAAATCAAACTTGCTCGATGATACATCATATAGAGAAAGTCAAAATGGCAACTGTATGCTTCATTGGGTACCCAGCCAATTGCATAGCCCGATGGATATGAAAATTCAAAACTATCAATATACAGGGTGTAAGTGTAAACAGTGGCAATATTTTAAGGGGATATTGTACTCATCATTATGAACAACTTTTACTATGGGACCAAACCTGAAAATCAGCTGTTTAGGTACATTTATGTTCGCATAATTCGTCAAAATGTAGGGAACAGCTGATTTTTTTTCGCAATTTCAGATTTAGTCCTATAGAAAAAGTTGTTCATAATGATGAGTACAATGACTCCTTAAAATATTGCCACTGTTTACACTTTCACCCTGTATAACATAACATCAACCTTGTTTATCTTGACCGAAAGATTAGGCAGATGTGCACACCCACTTTTCACCAGTTATCTATAAGTCCCATGTAATAGGGGGCGAGTCTATTGCCATCAACTGAGGACACATCCAGACTCCGGGCTGCTACTGAGAAATTGTTTACAATATTTTAAATATTACCTTCAACAGTTTTCCAACTCATATTTTAAATATTATCTTCAACTGTTTTCTAGCTCACATCAGGGAAGCGTTAGAGGAGGACTGTGCCAAGTGCACCCAGACTCAGCGTGACGGCACTCGCCAGGTCATGAAGCATCTTATAAACCACGAAGTGGAGTACTGGAACCAGCTGAAGGCCAAGTACGACCCCCAGTCCAAGTACGCCAGCAAGCACGAAAAGGAACTTAGAACACTTAAACAATAAGTAATTTATAGTGAAGAATTGTTGGGAGCTTACTTAGTAACTTTTTTTCGATTTAGGAACACCCCTAAGATCAAGGCTTGTGAATTACATTAAATAATTATTTAGTGAATTTTATAAATAAATAATTGATTGTTAATCGGGAGTTGGTATTTTTATTTCTGATGTCAAACCTGTCCATATACATTTGCTATTTTTAATGGACCAATTTTGGATAGATATACCTTTGCAAAATAGCGCGTTATGCGCGTACTATAGATACATGGAAAAGTTGGATTTTAAATTTCTGCCACTGGAGTTTCTTGCTTCCAATAATTCCAGAGTTCTGAGTGTTTGTTTTTTCCCCAGATTTTGCAGTAAAACTCTATATTATTTAGCTGTAATACCATAACATAACATCACGTCTGTATTCCACGAAGAACTAGGCAGACGTGTAAGGTGTGCCTAACTGCCTATATTTTGCTGTAGATAATTACTTTCAGTTATTTGCACAAAGCTCACGATCTTTCAACTTTTGTCTACTAAATGAAATGTACCTAGGTATATAATTACGCCATTCTTCTGACTCAAATAATTATACTGTTTTTGCCACTAATAACATGTTAAGTACTTGTAATGGTCATGTAAATGTGAGATTTAGCGTACAAATATCATCATTGTCACTAAATAAACTTTGACACTAACGACATCGCCAATGTAAAGCGGTTTGTCCACCGCTACCGTCGTCGATGGGGTGTCAACGAGATACATATACATTTACTATGACCGCATGTCCACCGCACAAGATTGTGACAGTCAGATGTGCCGTTAATACAAAAAGAACTTTTTTACAAAAAAATACAACCGACTTCCAAAACAACACTACAAAGTGAAAAACAACTTTAATTTCGGAAGTCAGTGTCTTTGGATCTGTATTTTAGTTTTTTGCCACCAACTTTCGAAATCAAAGTTATTTTTCACTTTGTAGTGTTTTTTTTGGAAGTCGGTTGTATTTTTTTGTAAAGTTTTGTTTTTCACTAAGTATATTATATATATTGTCAACAGATCATCCCCTTTTACAAAATATTGCTTTTCCCGATGCAGGGACGTTAATTATTGAGAAGCTCTCCTAGTAAGAACTAGGAGAACTGGAGGTGATGGTGAAGTCATCATCACCATATGCATTGTGGCGAGCATAAATTACTTAGCAACCATATTAAAGAAATTGAATCGCAACCCGTGTACTAAGGTATAATTCAGTAGTTCCGAAGGCCATCTGTGATCTACATCATCAGTTCCACTTCACCAAATGAGAGAGCAAATTCACGAATTACTATAAAAAAAACCCAAATCGCTATAGATGTACCTATAAAATTTGAGGGTTTCCCTCGATTTTCATGGGATTCCCTCATCAGATTCTGACTTGGTGACAATACCCTTTCAAACAAAAGAAGAATTTTCAAAGTCGGTCAACCATTGACGGAGAAATCGCGTAACAAACACAAAAAAATACAGTCGAATTGATAACCTCCTCCTTTTGAAAGTCGGTTAAAAATACGTTTGCTCTTGTCCATATAGTGCCATCGCAATGGCGCCGTTCGCATCATTTGTTTTATCTATCATCATGACATACTGAACAGTCAAATTCGGTTGCAGTAGACAAACGATCGTCGTCACCGGGACGTCACGTTCGGTTCGAATAATCTCGTTTCTCGTTGACGTCCTGTTGACGGTGGCGGTGGATAAACGGCCTAAGGATGTAAGCATGGATCTAAGGTAAATAATAATATTACAACATTGAACTCTACGTTCATGGAATCGTAAAAAGTTTACTCAACGTCATTCTTTGATTAAACGTGATTACATTTCTAACCTAGGTATGTCTCCTACTGTGAGGGCTCGAACCTATTAAAACGAGAGGGACTCTAGTTATATGGGGCTGATGCCCTCTGTATTTTAAGCTTCAGATAAATTATAATTCACACTCCTTAACTAAATTGGTTCTACGCGGAGCCCTCACCAGATTCTATCTGTCTTCCTATGAAGAAAACGAGAATCTTTTTCTTCATTTCATTCTTGATAGAACACATTCCATATTTGAATGATTGAATGTCAGCCAGTATAATATTGTCGAGGCTTTATCAAAGCATCAAACCTCTACAGTACCTATAATATTGATTTAGAATCGCGAAATAGACTGGTCTATTTTGCGGTTTAGGTTTTTTTTTAATTATCCCTGTATATATCAATAGAGCACAATACAATGTGGAGACGATATTACAAAAATAAAGTAGCAATATTAGTGCGTTGTAAATTATAAATAAGTCCGAATCGAAATAAAAAAATGCTTTTTTTAACAACTAAATAGTAGTTGATGGATCGACTAACGGTTTTCCCGATCAGCCGACTAGCTGTAGTGATTAAACTGTTGGATATAATTGATTTAATTTTTAGCAGACTGGGAACGTCATTTGATATACGAAGTATAAGGGGATTGTGTTTTTAAAATACCTGTAAAACCAAATGTATATAATATAGTTAAATCATTTGGATTTTCCATGTTTTATTTGACTATAATGTCTACTGTTCTACTAAAACTGAAACATGATTACTTACTTGAAATTTTTTCGATTGAAAAAAAAATCCAAAGTAGCACCGTCAATTTTCTGTTTTATACGATTATACGTAAACAGTTTCTTATTGTAAAGTAAAATTTCCTTTAAATAGAAGTATTTAAATATGTTAAGAACTTACTAAGCTAAAAAATTATTTAAGTATAGCATTTTGTCATAAATTTACATTTAAGGGCCTGCATTACCTACCTCAGATTGCGAAAATTGTCTTAGCATGAATGGCTGTAGTTTCAACAGTTCTGCAGTATTCACTTTGTAATTAATATACAGTAAAGATGAGAACTACTGCTAGGTATCATAGGTTGCGAATTCACGATTCCATACAATTTGCTCTATACAAAGAAATCTCAAAATTACCTCTAAACCGTACAATTAATTAATTAAAATTTAACACACCCCGAACCGCCCTGCCGGCTGGCCCCCGACAGGACCCCGATTCAGTACTTGTCAGTATCGCTTCGACTATCAAACGGGGTACCCGTATCACTTCGCTTCCGCTGAAAAGGCCCGATTGACAACGTTTTATGTTCTGAATAAATTATATATTTATGTAAAATGAAATGTACAAGTAACGCACCCGTATTTTAATTTTTTTCGAATTTTGTAATTTTATCGGTTTATTTTTACCACCAGCCTGCGCAGTCGTCACCTATCCTCAGTACAGGTCCAAGAACAGCTTGGAGACTTTCATGGACTGTATGCGCTCGAACTGTACGAAGGAGACTTGGAGAACGTTGCTTGAAACCTCATAAGTTAGCCAATATAACACGAGTTCACAGAATGACGCGCCTACAGTTTACACGCGAACATTTGCATTGGACTCAACGTCAATGCAGCCAGGTTTTTTTTACGGATGAAACTAAGATTATGCTGTATGGTAATGGACGTAGGAAAGTCTACTAAAGACAGAGAGAACGTTTTCAGCAATATTGTATTGAAAAGAAGGTGAGTTACGGCGGTGGGTCACGGATAGTCTGGGGCGGCTTTTACACCGAAGGAATCTGGCTTTGAGGTTGTGGCGGTACCAAGGTTACCACCACTAAATAGTGACCGGTAATTCATCAAGGCTCATGTGATGCCATATGCTGAGTTTGTGGGCCAGGATTTTATTTTTATGCATGATAATGCTGATGCATGTTTTTTTTTGCACACTGTAAGAATTGTTCGAGAATAACTGCATGGCGTTAGTATCGCAGTAATGGATTGGCCAGCAAGAAGCCCTGATATGAAGAGCACCAATAGAGCATTTATGGGATGAGCTGAAGCGGCGTGTTCAAGCTAACCAACCAGCTCCAGAAACTTTGCAGGACCTGAAAACTTCCTTCTTGGCAGCATGGGAGAACATTCTACCGTATGACATAGTGGCATTCCCAACCGCATGCCTCCTGTGTGTGTTGTGTAACTTGTGTTGTGTGTCTTATTTTGTGTTGTGTATGTGGTTTACATATTATATAAATCACAGTTTTCTTCAAAAAGTCCATGCTAATTTTGTTCCTGAGAAACGCGAAAAGACGACTTATTGCAACTCAACTGTTTTTTTTAGGATTCCGATTTCTTTGGAACAATGACAATCGGAAATGATAGTGAGTGACTAGTGGCTTCAAAACCACATTTTTGTTTTCTTAGTACTTCCATTATTGAAAAAGATACGAGATTTTTAAACAAAAATATGCAGGGAGGCTCGTTTCAGGTTTCCGGGAGTGTATTATAATTAAATTTTGATTTTTTTTTTGCTGCTTTGAGCTGTTCATTGATAGTGTGGTGAACATTCATAACACATGTAATTAGTTATAAGCTGTTGAGTTTCCTAATAAATAAATAAATCATACTTTACCTAACTTAATGACACGGGCTAAAACTTTGGCATACTGTATGAAAAGAGACTTGACATACAGATGACAAACTGAGCATTATCGTAACTCTATTGTAAGTAATAGTACGTTTTGAACAAGGTCACTTAGTTATGTGAACTCTTGAAGGAGTCAAGTCTGTAAAAGCAAAATATCCAACTTTAAGTACTTAGATAATTAAAAATGATCTTAACGGTGGTTCATGAACACCTACAACTTAGGAAACATTACATTATAATAGTGTGGTACAGTCAAAAATATGAATTGTAAAGCCAATTGACACCCTGCGTCAATTTAGAATTTCATACAACTGTCAAAGAATTACAGTTGTGAATTGAATATCATCATCATGTTCCTGCGCTTATCCAGGGTGTTACGTGGGGTCGGCGCGACACGTTTTCTTCTTCCATTCTCCCCTGTCAACCGTCACGCTATCATTCACTCCCTTCTCTTTCATATCATTCCTCACACAATCCATCCATCATGTCATCATCATCATCCACAGTTGTGATTTGAATATGGGACAAATTCAGTTGTAAGTGGTACGGTGACTTTGCTTAGCAATCAATTTCCCTGACTTTACGTAGTAACATTACTTTTGTTATTGATTTTCTTATAGTCAATATTAAGCAGTCATTGATTCGTTTAACTTTTACCATTGGAATCAGCAATTCTTACATAGCTAACAATACCTGGTCGACTGAGTTGTGCTCGGGTGATAATATAGAAAACGAGTTTTTCCAGAAATGAAACCTAGCTACTCGTAGATCGATTTTTCGCCCCCGTAAACCCCTATATTACAACTTTCATCGAAATCGTTTGAGCCGTTTTCGAGAATGTGATTACAAATATATTATATAAAATATATAAATTCACCCTGTATATACTAATACTACTCAATGGAGTCTCGGGCTCGATTTTGATGAAAACTAAAATTGCATCATTGGATTTGTGAAAAATCAATTTTGAAAAACAAAACACTATTACTCGTATTACACCATTCGATAGTGTCGCTAATAAGGATCGAATTCTGAAAAGTAATCCCATACGGAAAACTAAAGGAAAGAGCTCATTTTTAACAAAATACTTTTGTTATTTTTCTTATGTTACCTGCCTATTAAACCTTATCTGACTAATTGTTCAAAATTATGACCACTGTTTTCAATACATAGCTGGCGACGTCGCAAGGACTGTACTGCATTCAGCATTACAATATTCCTCATAGATTCGAATTTGACCATCCACGCCCACTTGAGAAATTCACTCTGTATATACAACGTGTAACGTTAAATGCGCAAAACCTCTTAAGGGGTCATTGTACTCATCATTATGAACAACTTTTACTAAATGGGACCAAACCTGAAAAAATCACGAAAAAAAAATCTGCTGTTCAGTACACTTTGGCGAACTATGCGAACATAAATAACTGCTGATTTTTTTTCGCGATTTCAGGTTTGGTCCCATAGTAGAAGTTGTTCATTATTATGAGTACAATGACCCCTAGAGAGGTTTTGCGCATTTAACTTTACACGTTGTCTAAAAATATTGCTCATTTAATAGGATGAGATAGGATGATGTTTCTCATTAGGGATTTGGACTTTTGGAAGAGGGTTTTAGGTCTGCTTATTTTTAATCTTAAAACGGCTTCTAATCTTTTAAGGGTTCTGTACCCGAAGGGTGCCAAACGGAACCCTATTACTAAGCCTCCGCTGTCCGTCTGTCTGTCTGTCTGTTAGAAAACTTTATCTCAGGAACCGTAATGGGTAGACAGCTGAAATTTTCACAGATTGTGTATTTCTATTGCCGCACTATCAACAAATAATAAAAATAAAATAAAGTTAAAAACGTGTTTTTTAAAAACTGAAGTTTTTTTTTAATATGTAAGTAGTGTTAAATATTGTTCGGTGGCACGGAACCCGTCGTGTGCGAGTCCAACTCGCACTTGGCTGGTTTTTTACAACAACAGAACCTGAATGTGGCCATTATGTACAACCTACCTACCTACCCCTCCCTCCCCCCGCTGTCCTTACCTACTGATACAATCTCCATTGTTTCTGGAAAGGATCTCACTTCCGGATGCGAAGGGTTAATAAATTACTTAGTCTCACACCTTTTCCCATGAGGGTAAGTAGGCATTACAGAACGCCACCTACTAAGATTAGATCCTACCACCACCTACCCACCTACTCATTTTGCTTCGTTTGCGTTCATATAGCAGAGGGGCATTTCCTGTATTTTTAAGACAGCCACAGACAGGCGCGACTGTCTGCGGGACCCTTTAAGAACGTTTGCAATCTGTTCTCAGTCTTAATCTGTCAAAAACACTACAACTTTTTTTTCACTTTTGTCAAGTTGTTGACATTAATTAATTGTCGCTACAAATTAATGTGTGTTAAAAATCACTTTAAATAAAACTTTTAAAAAACAACTCGCGTCAGGCGAGGTTTTCTAGTAAAAAATATTTTTTTGTACTTTAACGGCGCGGCGGCGCGAAACTATGCCTAGAATAATTGCTATATTATTATACCTATTTATTATCTAATAAGATCGTGTAAAAACCTCCAGTAGCAGGAGTAACCAACCGTACTTAAAGGTTCTCGCAGACAGAAGACTTAATATAACTTGTTTTACCGGAGTCTTGTCGCGCCTGTCTGTGGGAGTCTTAATAATGTACGACATACCTCGCCCGGTTCAGGTATCCATTGACGTCATACGAATGGTAAAAATAGTTAACATAATCTAAAAAAATAGTCTTGCCAGAGCATGTTCTGTGGCAGAGGCTGCTGAGCTCAGTAACCCTGGAAGCACTGATGGGAGCAATGAACAGAGCATAAAGGTCTTCCAATAAGACTGGTTGTATGTATAGCCTACACATATAACCAGTCTTAATGCAAGTTTCGAAATAGAAGGTGAAATCCTCTCATCAACCAAGCTTGTCAAATAAAAGGGTGTCTTTATGAAACATCTAGCGTCAAAACTATGTATATTTTTTTGTTAAATCACAATCAAAAGTCATTTTATTCAAAATAGGCTGAGAATCAGTACTTTTTGTACGTCAAAAATACACAAGACAGTCCCCCAAAACGGCCGCCCATCACCAATTCCTAGTGCTCTATTAGCTGTGAAAAAAACTGGCGCAACAAATTCCCCAGCAGCACAGCTGATTATTTTGATTTTCTGTGTCCTGTCTTAATCGAACCTTTTTCACCCGAAACTACTTTGAAATCAATCAGGTCATGCAATAAGTACCTCATATAGCCTTGATGGCCTAGTGGTTAAAAGCGTGAGTGCTGAGAAATGAGCATGGGCCTGGGTTCAATCCCCGCGAAAAAAGTGAAAAGTGTTATTGGATATTTACAAACGAATTTCTTAGTAACTGCTGGGAGTCTAATTTTGTGCCTGGTTTATGGCAATAAGTTCGCCCCCTTTTTTACACGGGACTTAAACAAAATTTGACTGGCGATATTGATAATCCCTACAGAGAGAGTGAGAGAGAGAGAGTGTGTGTGTGAGAGAGAGAGAGAGATACGGGCTAACTTACTCACTCTCTCTCTGACTTATTAATTTGACACACCTATGCTTGCCCCTTCGGGGATTCCACGCAATGTTTTGTATAAAGTAACCAACAAGAAAAGTGTCAGGAAATGGACTTTCGAGCTTCTGCCATCAGACTTGCAAGAAACGGTAGGCAAAAACAATTGACGTTAATTTATAAGAATCGATCGGTTAACAAATGAAATGATAGTTAAACATAAGTCTTACATTATTGATCAAGTAAGTAGAACGTTGGCATGATTACCATGATACAGGTACACGGAGTTAAAAACTACAATGTGAAGATTTTATTTATGTAGGCATTCCTGTATCACATCACACTAATATATTATTATATATATTATTATATATCACACTAATATTATTATAAAGGCGAAAGTTTGTGAGTGTGTATGTTTGTTACTTCTTCACGCTCAAACGGCTGGATCGAATTGGGTAAAATTTGGTATGTAGATAGCTTATACCCTGGATTAACACATAGGCTACTTTTTATCCTGGTCTACGCGGGTGAAACCGCGGGGCGCAGCTAGTTATGTATATATGGGTACCGTTCATTAAAATTAGAGGTGAAAAGTTCTTTTTGCAGATATCTGTACATGGCTACCTACACGCCATCAAACATTTTCTGATGAAGCAGGACCTTAGAAAACACAATTAACACTTTGAGCAGAGCTGAACGAGTCACACAATAGAAGTTTTATACTTATGACGTCTATGTGGGTTCAGTGCCATTCAAACATTTAAGTAGGTACTTGTGTTTACATTAGGATACGTAATTTGAATGGTGTACCTACTTAGTAAAAAATATTCTATTTTATTCTATTCTATGTATTTTGTATCAAAGCAAATAACATTTTTTTTAAGCCTATAATAACAGGAACTTTTGAAAACCACAAATCACGGAATTAATTAAGTTAAGTTTTTCAAAAGTTTTCCTATTCCTTGGCTTGCCATAAAATTACCTTGAAAACTAGCTGCAATATTTTTAGTTAGTCAGGCCTATCTTTAAGCTTTGATGTACCTATTACGACTTTGCAGAATGTAGATAATTATATTATATTTTCAAAAACTAATTGATTTCTATAGCTATTACATGACGAAAGCTTTGAGATATACGAAATAAACAAAGTTGCCAAAGAGTTAAATTAAAAACTTTACTACAGACTGCAGATCCCAACTACAAAAAACCGTAAAATACTCGTACGTTGATGTTACGGTTTTTATTAAGTCAAAACATAGTTTGATCAAATTCACAATCAGTCACCTCAGGTGAAAACCCTCGACGTATCATTTTATTATAGTACTAAACATAACACTATGTATATTACTTATAGTAAAATTGCGTACGACTAACTAGTCGTACGCACACTAAGTACCTACGTACAAGCTTTTTGTCTCACAACTTTAATGGTATATAAGTGCAGGTGAAGCCGCTGCCAGTTGTAGATCGCACAGCATCTGATCAGTGAGTACACCTCTCTCAAACTACAGGTATTATAATTTTTTATAATTATTGAGGAATAAAAAGTAAAATGTTTATTTATATATTTATTCTCAAACTGTAACGCCATACAGCAATTACACCAGCGGAGCAAAAAATTACTTCATGTGCTGCTTTCCATCCATCCTGTGCGCGGTGGACATCAATAAAATGTTAAATAATATTTAATTTTAATAGGCAAAGAGGAATATTAAAATTATTTTACTGAACTAAATTTAATAATGAATATTTAAACTTTTGTTCAATTCATTGTGGCATAGAGTTGGTTTGTGTTATCTGTGGGGTTAAAGTATTGCTTAGACTATTTTTATCAGCTTTGGTAAACCTTTCTGGGTTATTAAGTAGTAGCAGTGAAAATAAATAAATATTAATTAATTAAAGAGGATTTAAATATATTGTGATAACTTATTATAATTTTTAATAATTATTGCGGAATAAAAAGTAAAATGTTAAATAATATTTGATTTTTATAAGCAAAGAGGAACATTAAAATGACTTAACTGAACTAAATTTAATAATTAACGTTTCGACTTTCGTTCATTTCATTGTGGCATAGAGTTGGTTTGTGTTAACTCTGAGTTTAAAGTATTGCTTAGACTATTTTTAATCAGCTTTGGTAAACCTTCCTGGGTGATTAAATATTAACAATGAAAGTAAATGATAACTATATAAATATTTTGGTTTCCAGCACCAAAATGAAGTCCTGCATCGTTCTGTGCGTCCTGTCCGTGGCCGTGATGGCTCTCGCGCGTCCCGAGGAGGCTCACTACACCGACCGTTACGACAACGTAGACCTGGACGAGATCCTCGCTAACCAACGCCTGTTGGTGCCCTACATCAAGTGCACCCTCGACAAGGGCAAGTGCTCACCCGACGGTAAAGAGCTCAAGGGTAAGTGCTCAAGATTGAAGAGCTTTTACGATTGAATGGTCGGATTTTTTGCTTAGTTTGTCCCCCTAATAACATTAAGAAAAGTTGGCATATTTAGTAGCTCATCATATAAACAAATAAAAGTCAAGATTAGTGTGTGTAATTATACAAACCTACAACGTAATTCAATAAATAAATCTGTCACCAGCATTGTATCTATTGCGCCGGTAATAGATAGATACTGTAGTGAACGAATTTGCATAAGCAATTCATAACGATATTTTGTAATCACTAATTACATGAGAAGTTAATTTGCATTAGCTGTTTAAGTTGATCAAATCCACCCAACTTCTCACCATTTCTTTCTTATCACAGAGCACATCAGGGACGCCCTCGAGACCGGATGCGACAAATGCACTGAAGCCCAGAAGACCGGAACCCGGCGAGTCATCAAACACCTGATCAACCACGAGGTAGGGTACTGGAATGAGCTGAATACCAAATACGACCCTGAGAGGAAGTTCACCGCCAAGTACGAGAAGGAACTCAAAGAGATCAAGGAATAAGTGATTGACCAATTGTTTGGTACTGAATTGGAATAGAAAATTGTGATAATGTGGTTTTAGTTTACAAATAAAACAGTTTTTAATGAATTTTTACTTAATTTGAAACAAAATTTATTAGATAATTGTAGTTTTACTTCTTGTTCGCTATTTTAAGAAATATGATTGCACATAATTAGGTTTCAGAAAAGTTGCCGGTGATCTTTATGTACCTAACCTTTTATTCAAGTTATACATAATTTGGATGTACAAACGAGCATAGCAACACGAAAGTGTGCCTCTAATATTTTTTTTTTCTATTAATATCCCAATTAGCATTAATATAAAACCACCAGTGCGTGGTTTATCATGGACGAGATGCCTTAATTGGCTCAGATCCCCATTGACGTAATACGCTAAGAGCAACCTAATTAAATTCGAATTCAATTTTTATTATTTTAAGGTAAACTTTCATGGACACATATGGAACGTCAGAAGATAGTTGCACGGTTTCAATTGGTTGTTTTCTATGGAGAAGAGCCGGCAAAAACTCCATGGTTACTTTTTTAAAACTAATTCAGTTTTAAGATATTTCCAAATAACAGTCTTAACAGGTATTTGAAGACAATGTAGGCCTAATACAGGTACTTAATAGAAAATGGTCCACAGATCGAATCATCTGTGAGTCTACAAAGGTTTACAACATTCTAACGCTCATAAAATTGAAAATAATCTATATAAACGATAAATAATAATAGGTCTTTACCTATGAAATTGCCGTTTTGTATGAAAAAATTTAAACGAATTTTATTCATGCATTTTTTATTTGTATTAATCGAAGTAATCACCCATGCAATCTATGCATCTTTGCCAACGCAGTGGCAGTTTATTGATGCCCTTCTTAAAGAAATCAGCTGGACGGGAGGCAACAAATTCTTCAAAGACATTTTGTACTGCCTCTCGGGTATTGATTTTTTTTCCCGCCAAGAAGTTATCCAAATTCTGGAAAAAGTAGTAGTCTGTAGGCGCAAGGTCTGGTGAGTAGGGCGGATGACGGAGAGCTTCCAACCCCAGTTCTTGCAACTTGGAGACCGTCTGCTGTGCAGTATGAGGTCGCGCGTTGTCGTGCAGGAGCAGCGGAGACGAGCGATTGACCAATGCTGGTTGGAGATGTGCCAGCTTCTCCATCATTGTGTTCAGTTCTTTACAGCACACATCTGAAGTTATGCTCACCCCGTTTGGTAAGAAGCTGTGATGAATCACACCGGCGCTAGACCACCAAACAGTGACCATCACTTTTCTAGGGGTAAGTTTTCGTTTAGGGCCTTTTTTTTAGGTGCTGAACCAGGATCCAACCAACTTGCTGAGCGCTTGCGGTTATCAAACAGAATCCATTTTTCATCGCAGGTAACAATGCGGTTCAAAATTCCTTCATTTGTGTGTCTGTTGAGCAGTGCAAGGCACGTCTCGACGCGTACTTCGCGCTGGCGATCATTGAGTTCGTGGGGCACCCATTTGTCAAGCTTTTTTACCTTGCCAATTTGACGCAAATGGACCAATATTGTTTTGACGCTAACGTCGAAAGCTGCTGCTAATTCAGCCGTAGATTGTGTATCATCAGCTTCCACAATCGCCTTTAATTCGTCATTGTCGACCAAAGTCTTCGGACGACCGCGAGGTTCATTTTTCAGGTCGAAATTTCCAGAACGGAAGCGAGCAAACCAATAACAAGTGGTGCGTTGGTTTGTAGTGTTAGCTCCGTAAACGTCGTTGATGTTACGTGCCGCTTGTGCCGCGTTGCTGCCACGACGGGACTCATATTTCATAATTACTCGAATTTTTAACGTATCCATGATAACGAAAAAGATTGAAATGCGATGAAAATGTAACACTAATCAATAAACAAATGACTACTTTTGGGAAAAAAAATCCATGTTTTTAAAATAAAATTAATTTGAAATTAGAATTCTTAGCCAAACAAAAATTATTTTGATTTGAAATGGCCAGTACTGCAGAACGTCAATTTCATAGGTAAAGACCTAATATAAGACTTACGATTGTAGGGAAGATTATGTCATAGAAACATGGGCGTACTCAGCTTTTGGCCCAGGGGGGGGGGGGCAAATCAGGTTTTCGAACCCAACACTCTTGTGTACAACAAGTCCACCACATCAACAAACACATAAGCTTTGGTTTCCAACGTGGTTCGATGACGTATGCTGTTTTATTCGATATAGCGAAATCGTTTGACAAAGTCTGGCACAACGGTTTATATTATATTTTAGGTTCCTTTAGGTTATTGAACGGCTGTGAACGGGTACGTCTGTCGTCAAAACTGGACCATCCTTGAAAAAATAAGAATGATCTATTTTGAGTCATGGGTCATACGCCCTTTTCACGACGTAAGTACCCTATACCAAGTTGAAATTCAGCAAAATCTTGATGTTACATAATTACGTGCTGCATTGTGGTTACAATTAGAAAAGACTGCGACAGCAGTAAGACCGAAACTAGGGATTAACAAGTGATTCATACAAAAGAATAAAAATCTAACAACAAAAAGCCCTGAGTTCATTAGTTGAGTGAAGGTCAAAATTAATTGACCTCGAAAAGTAACAATAACACACGGAGTTAGCCTTGTAGAGATTTGATGTGTATTGTATAATTAAGTAAGGAGCTCAAGGGTAAGTGGTGCCGCCGGGGTCGCGGGTAGTTCGAAAGAGATACCGTGGCCCTGGCACGGGCAGCTGAAGGAACATGGGTGGGTTTTAGTCAGTAAAAGTCTGACACGCCCTGCCGCTCTGCCCAGAGCGGGAGAAGTCATTTGATGATTTCCCATCCACAAAAAAAAAAGAAAAAAAAAAAAAAGGGTAAGTGGTGACTATAGAAGAGCTTTTACGATTGTATGATCGGATTTTGCGCTGAGTTTGTCCCCTATAACAGATTAAGAAAAGTTGGCATATTTACAAGCTCATCATATAAACAAATAAAAGTCAAGATTTATTGAGTGTAATTATACAAAGCTACAACGTAATTCAATAAATAGATCTGTCATGAGAATTGTATCTATTGTGCCGGTAATAGGTACTGTAGTGAATGAATTTGCATAAGCAATTCATAACAATAATTTGTAATCACTAATTTGACTCTTGACTCATTTACCTACCTATAACAATTAAGAAGTGGAATTAACGTTTAGGTATAAGACAATTTAATTTGATGTTTAAGTTGATCAAATTAACCTAACTTCTCACCAATTTCTTTTTTATCACAGAGCACATCAGAGAAGCCCTCGAGAACGAATGCAGCAAATGCACTGAAACCCAAAAGAACGGAACCCGGCGCGTCATCGGCCACCTGATCAACCACAAGGTAAATTACTGGAACGAGCTGAATGCCGAGTACCACCCTGAGAGGAATTTCACCGCCAAGTGCGAGAAGGAACTCAAAAAAATCAAAGCCAAAGATTTACCAATTGTTTGGTACTGAATTGGAAGAGAAAATTGTGATAATGTGAATTTAGTTTACAAATGAAACTGGTTTCAATAAAATTTTACTTAATTTGAAACAACATTTATTATAGACTAACTTTTGCCCGCGGCTTCGCCCGCGTGGATGTCGGAAAATATGCCACAGGGAGAAAAATTTTGAGATAGCTCTTGCCCGCGACTTCGTCCGTGTGAAATTTCTTGTATCCCCGACCCACCCCGTCGCATCGCATTGCCTGAACGAAAAAAAAAAAAAACAAAAAAAAGTCAGAAAGAACGCTAAGTGAAAACGAAGTAATAGACTTCGTTTTCACTTAGCGTTCTTTCTGACTTTTTTGTCTTTTTGCTCGGCACCTAAGAGTCCTAGGGTGATGTTAAATATGCCTATAGCCTTCCTTAAGGGAAAGCGCTAAGGTATCCCGTGAAATTCAAATTTTCCTTCCTCACTAAGCCCTCTCCTTCCCTCCCCCCTCTACCCTTTCAACTGGGGAAAAACTATGAATGACAAACTTTATTACTTGCTTAGTTGTATTTGTGCCAAGTTTCAAGTTAATTAACCAAATGTAAAGATTTTTCTTAAAAACTATATTCCCTGTTTTTGCCCCCCCGGGGTGGAATTTTAAAAAATTGTTCGGGTTATTTCTTTAACTTGACTGGAAGATTATTTACACCAATTTTCGAGTTAATCAAGCCCCGCAGTATAACCTGCCCTGTAAAATTGACTACCCCTTTTCACCCCTTTAGGGGTAGATTTTAGAAAACCCTGATACACGTTATTCTTAATTTTTGGTCTCAAGTATAAATACTGAGTTTTGAGTTAATCGGACCGCGCGTTACTATTCCATTTTGGCACCCCCTTTTTTTTTTTTGTGGAATCATCAAATGACTTCTCCCGGTCTCGGCGGAGCGGGAGGGTGTGTCAGACTTTTACTGACTAAAACCCACCCGTGTTCCTTCAGTTGCCTGTGCCAGGGCCACGGTATCCCTTTCGAACAACCCGCGACCCCGGCGGCATCGGTCCTATTGGACCCCGTCACTGCTGACATCTCTTTGAGGCGCGCGTGGAACACAACGCGCCGTCGACCCGGGCTTGGTACTTACTGGACGGCGAGCTACCCATTACTCGTCGTCCGCAAGCCCGCGCCTACGGTGGCCGGGAATCGGCAATGGATTCCTGCCGCCCAGGGCGTCTCCTGCGGCGGCTAGGGGCGCGAGGGCGCGACTGTTGCCTCTCCCTCACGTGATCCGCCTCTTCGCAGAAGGAGGTGAACTTTGGCACCCCCATTCCTCCTTCGGGGATAGTTTAGGAAAACTAAAAATTACAAACTTTATAATTTACTTAGATAAGATAAATACGAGTATTCATGCCAAGTTTCAAGTCTATTAACTCAAGGAATAAGATTTTTCAAACAAACTTTGGACCCCCGTTTCACCCCATTAAGGGGTGAATTTTGAAAAATACTTTCTTAGTGCACCCTTAGAAATTATACGGAACCTACGTGCCAAATTTAGAATCTCTAGACCCAGCGGTTTGGGCTGTGTGTTGATCTATCACCCAGTCAGTCAGTTTACCATTTTATATATATAGATTTGCAGTGTTACTTCTTGTTCGCTATTTTAAGAAATATGATTGCATATAATCAGGTTTCAAAAAAGTTGCCGTTGATCTTTATTTATGTATCGAACCTATTATTCAAGCTATACATAATTTGGATATACAAACGAGCATAACAACATGAAAATGTGCCTCTAATAATTATAATTCTATTAATATCCCAATTAGCATTAATATATATATAAACCGACTCAGTGCGAGTCGGACTCGCGCACGAAGCGTTCCGTATCATTTTCACGTTTGTTGTATGGGAGCACCCCTAAAATATTTGTTTTAGTTTAGTTTAATTATTTATTTTTAAAGTAAATATTTAACTAAATATTTTGTGAATATTTCAAGCGTCTACCTGTTGCCGTTATCAATATCGAGCAAAAACGAGCAAAAAAATCACGTTTGTTGTATGGGAGCCCCCTTAAATTTTTATTTTATTCTGTTTTTTAGTAATTGTTGTTATAGCGGCAACAGAAATACATCATCTGTGAAAATTTTAACTGTCGAACTATCACGGTTCATGAAATACAGCCTGGTGACAGACGGACAGCGGAGTCTTAGTAATAGGGTCCCGTTTTACCCTTTGTATACGGAACCCTGAAAACCACCAGTGCGTGTTTTTCATGGACGAGATGCCTTCCTCGGCTCGGTATCCCATTGACGTCATACGCTAAGAGCAACCTAGTCTCGTCAAATTCGTTTTTTTTTTATTTCACATAAAACTTCATGGACATATATGAACCGTCAGAAGATAGGTGCAATTGGTCGTTTTCTCCATAGAAAAGTAAGAAAGTAACCGTGGAGGTATTAACCGGCTCTTCTCCATAGAAGAGCCGGTTAAAACCTCCACGGTTACTTTTTTAAAAATAATTCCGTTACACAACAAGTACCAGGTACTAAATAGAAAATGGTCTACATATCGAATCATCTGTGAGTCTACAAGGCTTACAACGTTCTCACACTCACAAAATTGAAAATAATCTATATATAAAAACTTTTTTACAAAAAAATACAACCGACTTCTAAAAACAACACTACAAAGTGAAAAATAACTTTAATTTCGGAAGTCGGTGTCTGATTATATGTATTTTCGTTTAATAATTTTCGTTTAATAGTTTTACTTTAATTTCGGAAGTCGGTGGCAAAAACGAAAATACATATAATCAGACACCGACTTCCGAAATTAAAGTTATTTTTCACTTTGTAGTGTTGTTTTTAGAAGTCGGTTGTATTTTTTTGTAAAAAAGTTTTTATTTTTCACTTTTTAGTCGTTCACATGTGCTTACCCCTTCACAGCGTACTGGCGTGATGTTATGTTATGAACTGGTGTGAACAACAAACAGACATGAGATTTCAGCAATCCCAGTCCATTTGCTATCATTTATTGAGGAGTTCTGTTGCCTATCTCAGAAGTTCTTCATCAGGTCTTCACCAAATTGAAATGGGACCACTCCAAGAAAGTACTCTTCCAAAAACTATCCAAATCGCTTCAAGTGTGCCTATAAAATTGGAAGAGTTTTCTCTATTTCTCCAGGATCCCATCATCAGATCCTGACTTGATGATCATGGGACCACCTGGGAAGTATACCCTTTCAAACAAAAAAAAAAATAATCCAAATCGGTCCAGCCATCTTCGAGTAATCGGGGAACATACGTAAAAAAAAAAAAAAAAAAAAAAAAATTTACATAATTATGCCGTTAATGAGGAGGCGGTGGTGGCTCTCAGCGCTTTCAGGGTTCCCAGATGAGCAATGAGGTCAATAAACAGGCTACTCATACAACCAGTCTTAATGCAAGTCCTAAAATAGAAGGGGAAATCCAGCCATCATTTGAGTTTGCGTCAAGTAGATGATTGTCTTATATATTTTAGGTTCCTTTAGGTTATTGAACGGCTGTGAACGGGAACGTCTGCCGTCAAAACTGGACCATCCTTAAAAAAATAAGAATAACCTCTTTTAAGTCATGGGTCATACGCCCTTCTCATGGCATAAGTACAAGTTGAAATTCAGCAAAGTCTTGATAATACATAATGACGTGCAGCATTGTGGTTACAATTAGAAAAGGCTGCGACAGCAGTAAGACCTAAACTGGGGATCAACAAGTGCATTCATTACAAAAGCATAAAAATCTGACAACGGAAAGTCAAAGTTCATCAAAATTAATTGACCTAGAAAACTAACATTATCACACCGAGCTAGCCCTGTAGAGACTTCATGTGTATTGTAAAATTAAAAAAAAAAAAAAAAAAAAAAAAAAATTCTTATGTTGTTCCTTGGTGAGTCAACGAACGATTATAGGCAACTTAATTAAAACAATAATAAGTTCTTAGTAATAAAATCTAAGACAATATTAGGTATGTGGTCTTATCGAGTCTTTTTTGAAATAAATAACAATAATTGGCGACAAAAAAAAAGTTAATATTATGGTCACTGGAAATCATATTGAAATTTAGTTAATAACAACACGAATGAACGATATACGAACGAACACAATAGCGATAGTAACGACGACGATTTAGATAACATTAGAATAACTGGATAATACGCAAGAATCACTTCCAACATCTCTAAAACTTTCCAACATCAAGCAGAAAATTCTCAGAACATTTAACTAAACGTTTTTAAACCTTTATTTATATATTGTGGTTGCGCGAGCGCTGAGCAAGTTTGATCCCCAGGTCCGGAAAAAGTACTAATATTGGATATTTCTATTTGAATTTCTTAGTAAGTAACAGCTTGTGTCATATTTTGTGCCCGGTTTTTTGGCAAAAGGTTAGACCCCCTTTTATATGGAATCAAAATAGGACAGGCAAAATTGGAAATCCCTAATCCAATTTGATACACCTATGCCTTTGGGGTTTAGGCGCAATTATCTGTCTGCCTAGCCTTTTCCCAACTATGTTGGCTATATGGCTTACAGTCTAGCCGGATGCAGCTGAGTACCAGTATTTTACATGGAGCGACTGCCTATCTAACTTCACAATACTTGGGTAATACTGGCAAGATTGGTTGTCAGATTTTCGGACTTCTGACTAACCGTAACGACTGAGGTATAATGTTTTGTTTAATGTAACCTACAAGAAAAGTGCTTATCAATGGACTTTTGATCCTCTGCCATCAGGCTTGCTGGCAGTGTCCGACAGAATTTCGTTTTCGTATTGGGTTTTCGGAAAATTTCAGCTGAAATATCAATTTTCGGCAATTTTTGTTAACGCAAATAAATACTTTTTATTAATTTATTAAGAAAACATCGATCTTTCAACAACTAAAAGCTTAAGACTTACCTATGAAAATGCAGAAAAACGCTTTTCGCATATAGCATCAAATTTAACAAATTAGACTTTCCGGAAAGTTTCGTATTATTTAAGTTTTAAAGGTTATAAATAATTATTAAAAGATTGACACTACATTATTTTACTTTTATCAAAGGAAAACCTATCGACAAACAAAAAGCATTTGCTTTCGTTTTCGGAGGAAAAATCCAAAAATACATTTTCAGTCGGACTCTACTTGCCGCCATACGTAAGAAATGGAAGGCAAAAAGTTAGGTAGGTAAATTTTTAAGGACCAATAAGTTGTCAATAAAAATGTTAGTTCAACATAAGTTTTACATTTTGACCATGTAAGTAGAAAGATCGAAAGATTACAATAAAAGAGGTACACGGAGACGAAAACTATAATGTACAGACATCATGTAGGTATTCCTGTATTAATTACCTTAGAAAACACACTTAATTATTTTTCTTGTGTCAAAAACATCTAGAACATTTTTGAACTTTAACAGGGATAGAACTTTCAAAACCAAAAGTCACGAAAACAAATTAACATCCCAAAAATATTGAGGTTTCCAAAAGTTTTAAAAAATTTTGGCTTAGAATAAATTGATCTAGAAAAAAACTTTTTTACAAAAAAAAAAAAAAAACAATCGACTTCCAAAAAAATACTACAAAGTGAAAAATAACTTTAATTTCGGAAGTCGGTGTCTTTAGATTTGTATTTTAGTTTTTGCCACCGACTTACGAAATTAAAGTTATTTTTCACTTTGTAGTATTGTTTTGGAAGTAGGTTGTTTTTTTTTGTAAAAAAGTTTTTTATTTTTCACTTTTTAATGGGTCAGTCTGTAATTTATCTAAGTTACAATAGACTGATGTCAACTGCTCATCACCTTTTACAAAACATTGCTCTCCCCGATACAAGTACGTTAATTGTTGTGGAGTTCTCCCAGTAAGGAACCAGGAGAACTGGAACTGATGGTGAAGTCACTATCAGCTCCTCTTCAACATATGTATTGTGACGAGCATAAATTGTTTAGCAATCATCAAATCGCAACCCGTGAAATACGTATTATTGAGTAGTTCCGATGGCCATATGTGGTCTTCCTTATCAGTTCCACTTCATCTAATGGTGAATTAATAAATTAGTAAATTAAAAGCAAAAAACCTTTTTAAAACTAAACGTGTACAGTATACAAAATTTCAGCTCAATCGGTTGAAGATATCTGCTTCAAAATTGAGTAGCAAGGTTTCACGCGAACATACATACATATATACATACATTGCAAGCTAAATAAAAGCTTTTAATAAAAAATACCCAAATCGCTATAGGTGTGCCTATAAAATTTGAAAGTTTCCCTCGATTTCTCTGGGATGGTACCATCGGATCCTGGTTTCCTTGTCATGGTACTGCCCTTGAGATATTTTCGAACAAAAAAAGAATCATCAAAATCGGTTCATAAACGAAGAAGTTACCCGCGAACGCACATAAAAAAAAATATATATGTATGTAAAAAAAATAATTTATAAATGTATATACAAATTGAGAAACCTCATTTTTTTGAAGTCGGTTAAATAGTTAAAAATCCAGTTAGTTTAAAGATAGGCCCCTTTTTTTGTGGATGGGAATTCATCAAATGACTTCTCCCTTCTCTGGGCGGAGCGGGAGGGCGTATCAGACTTTAGGTTAAGTTTTGGTGTATAATTTAATTTAATATTGAACTTTGGCGTGCCAAAAAAAAAATTGCCTTTTATATCACTACTTCACAAAACAGTCAAAATCTGATTGATTTCTACAGCCATTACAATATATGACGAAAGCTTTGAGATATACGAAAGAAAAAAGACGATAAAGAGTTGAGTTAAAAACTTTCCTATAGATTGCAGATCCCATCTATAAAAACCTTATAAAAAGTCAAAACTGAATTTAATTAATTGCCTAGCCAGTCAGTCACCCCAGGTGAAAAAACTCGGCACATATAGTGTTACATATAGGTAAAATACTAACTAGTCGTACGCACACTAAGTACCTACGTACAAGCTTTTTGTCTCACAACTTTAATGGTATATAAGTGCAGGTGAAGTCGTTGCCAGATGTAGATCGCACAGCATCTGATCAGTGAGTACACCTCTCTCAAACTACAGGTACTTATTATAATTTTTAATAATTATTGCGGAATAAAAAGTAAAATGTTAAATAATATTTGATTTTTTTAAGCAAAGAGGAACATTAAAATGACTTAACTGAACTAAATTTAATAATTAACGTTTCGACTTTCGTTCATTTAATTGTGGCATAGAGTTGGTTTGTGTTAACTCTGAGTTTAGTTTAAAGTATTGCTTAGACTATTTTTATCAGCTTTGGTAAACCTTCCTGGGTGATTAAATATTAACAATGAAAGTAAATGATAACTATATAAATATTTTGGTTTCCAGCACCAAAATGAAGTCCTGCATCGTTCTGTGCGTCCTGTCCGTGGCCGTGATGGCTCTCGCGCGTCCCGAGGAGGCTCACTACACCGACCGTTACGACAACGTAGACCTGGAGGAGATCCTCGCTAACCAACGCCTGTTGGTGCCCTACATCAAGTGCACCCTCGACAAGGGCAAGTGCTCACCCGACGGTAAAGAGCTCAAGGGTAAGTGCTCAACATTGAAGAGCTTTTACGATTGAATTGTCGGATTTTTCGCTGAGTTTGTCCCCCTAATAACATTAAGGAAAGTTGGCATATTTACAAGCTCATCATGTAAACAAATAGAAGCCAAGATTAATGAAGAAGAAAGAAAAGAAAGAAAGAAAACCTATTTATTCTGCACAAATAAAACGCACATTATAAAAATAATAATTTACAAAATACACTAAAAAACAATGTGAGCAAAACCCTCATCTGCAATTTTGATTGATATGAGACCAAAAACAATTTCAATTTTACAACTCTGACATACATAGTTATCTGTGTTAAAACTCCACATTGCCTCTGCTCTGGGTTGTGACACTATGAAAGGAAAACAAACCTAAACAAACATGCAATAAAAAGTGGAAAAATAATACTTTTATAACAAAAACAACAAGAACAAATTAATCCGTGCGTCGTATCTGTGCAAGAAAAAGTCGTTGCTCAGCAAAATGCCGTGACGACGGGCGAGCCTATCTTCAGCGGCGCTGATTTTCATTTTTGAGTGTAATTATACAAACCTACAACGTAATTCAATAAATAAATCTGTCACGAGCATTATACCTGTTGTGCCGGTAATAGATAGATACTGTAGTGAATGAATTTGCATAAGCAATTCAAAATGATATTTTGTAATCACTAATTACAAGAAAAGCTAATTTGCATTAGTTGTTTAAGTTGATCAAATCCACCCAACTTCTAACCATTTCTTTCTTTTCACAGAGCACATCAGGGACGCCCTCGAGACCGGATGCGACAAATGCACTGAAGCCCAGAAGACCGGAACCCGGCGAGTCATCAAACACCTGATCAACCACGAGGTAGGGTACTGGAATGAGCTGAATACCAAATACGACCCTGAGAGGAAGTTCACCGCCAAGTACGAGAAGGAACTCAAAGAGATCAAGGAATAAGTGATTGACCAATTGTTTGGTACTGAATTGGAATAGAAAATTGTGATAATGTGATTTTAGTTTACAAATAAAACAGTTTTCAATTAATTTTTACTTAATTTGAAACCATATTTATTAAAGTTTTGCAGTTTTACTTGTTCGCTATTTTAAGAAATGTGATTGTAATTATGCAAAGCATATAATCAGGTTCCAGAAAAGTCACCGTTGATTTTATATATAAGCTATCCATGCTTTCCAACTACAAACGAGCATAAAAACTTGAAAATGTGCATAATATAATTATTATGCTATTAATATCCTATTTAGCATTGAGATAAAAACCACCAGTGCGTGTTATTGGACGAGATGCCTTCCTCGGCTCAGAACCCTATTGACGTCATACACTAATAGCAAACCTGGTTTCGTAAAAATTAATTAAATGACCCTGGAAGCACTGATACTAATAAGGTGGGAGCAATGACGTCAGTAAACAGGCTACACATACCTACAACCACTCTAACCAACCAATCTTAATGCAAGGGGAAATCCAGCCATTATGAGTTTGCTTCAAGTCGATGATGGTTTCATATTAATTATACTTTAGGTTACTTTAGGTTATTGAACGGCTGTGAACCCGAAAGTCTAACATCAAAACTGGACCATGCCTGGAAAAAATAAGAAGACTTATTTTAAGATAATGAGTCATGTGCCCTTCTCATGACGTTAGCAGTGGAAACATGTTCCACGCTATACCAATTTGAAATTCAGCAAAGTCTTGATGTTAGGTACCTAATCACGTGCTGCATTGTGGCTACAATTAGATAAGACTGCAATAGCAGTGTGAGATCCAAAGTCGGGATTCGCAATTGCAACGTAGATGCTTACTTTATTATAAAATAATAAAAATATTTTATTAAAGTTATCCATCAATCAACATCGCGAATTCTGTCTTTCAACTGGTGAGAAACTATGGATATATAAATAAATAAACATTTCATTGAAAGCGTGTAACGGGCCTCTGCGACTTGGCTTCGGCCCCTAGTACGCCTTCCAAAGGTCCGAGACCCCAGAGTCCCTAGATTTGTCAAAGGCAAAACATAATAATACATTTTTTATTTCAGAAAAAAACACATTTACGGTTCACAAAAACAATTTTCCAAGTAAATATTGAATATTCCAGAAATAAGTGTATCGATGGTGTCTGTACTAATGAAAAAATCATTGTATCACAAACAGCAGCGCCTTGGAAACTAGGTTACATTAAAAACGAAATTTTTCAAGCGTGCTATATGGTGAACTTGTAAAAAATATATAAAATTAATTTAAAAATAATAAAAACGAATTCTTTAAACTACAATATTCAGCTATTACCTACTTATATTTTTTTGTGTGTGTGTGATTGTGTATGTTTCAGTGTATGTAGTTATGCATCTATGTTTTTGACACGGAGCTGATCTGATGATGGAGCCGGAAGGTGGCAATGGAAATTCAGTAACGACGCAACCCTATCAAATTTGAGCTCGTTTGATTTGTCTTGATAAGGACTCTGGTCCTAGATGATATCGAGACTAATAAAAGCTTGATTTAAAATATATATATTTTTTTAATAATACATAATATAGTTATTATAAACAGGTACACTTGTGCAAAATGAAGATGGTTTCAATGTAAGCAGCCTGCCCCACAGTAAGATGCCATACGACATAATAATAGGTCTTTACCTATGAAATTGCCGTTTTGTATGAAAAAATTTAAACGAATTTTTTTCATGCATTTTTTATTTGTATTAATCGAAGTAATCACCCATGCAATCAATGCATCTTTGCCAACGAAGTGGCAGTTTATTGATGCCCTTCTTAAAGAAATCAGCTGGACGGGAGGCAACAAATTCTTCAAAGGCATTTTGTACTGCCTCTCGGGTATTGAGTTTTTTTCCCGCCAAGAAGTTATCCAAATTCTGGAAAAAGTAGTAGTCTGTAGGCGCAAGGTCTGGTGAGTAGGGCGGATGACGGAGAGCTTCCAACCCCAGTTCTTGCAACTTGGAGACCGTCTGCTGTGCAGTATGAGGTCGCGCGTTGTCGTGCAGGAGCAGCGGCGACGAGCGATTGACCAATGCTGGTTGGAGATGTGCCAGCTTCTCCATCATTGTGTTCAGTTCTTCACAGTACACATCTGAAGTAATGCTCACCCCGTTTGGTAAGAAGCTGTGATGAATCACACCGGCGCTAGACCACCAAACAGTGACCATCACTTTTCTGGTTTTTATATATTAATTGTTTAACATAAACTCATTTTTGATGTAGTACTTTATTAAAATATTAGGTCTTTACCTATGAAATTGCCGTTCTGCAGTACTGGCCATTTCAAATCAAAATAATTTTTGTTTGGCTAAGAATTCTAATTTCAAATTAATTTTATTTTAAAAACATGGATTTTTTTTTTCTAAAAGTAGTCATTTGTTTATTGATTAGTGTTACATTTTCATCGCATTTCAATCTTTTTCGTCATCATGGATACGTTAAAAATTCGAGTAATTATGGAATATGAGTACCGTCGTGGCAGCAACGCGGCACAAGCGGCACGCAACATCAACGACGTTTACGGAGCTAACACTACAAACCAACGCACCACTTGTTATTGGTTTGCTCGCTTCCGTTCTGGAAATTTCGACCTGAAAAATGAACCTCGCGGTCGTCCGAAGACTGGTCGACAATGACGAATTAAAGGCGATTGTGGAAGCTGATGATACCCAATCTACGGCTGAATTAGCAGCAGCTTTCGACGTTAGCGTCAAAACAATATTGGTCCATTTGCGTCAAATTGGCAAGGTAAAAAAGCTTGACAAATGGGTGCCCCACGAACTCAATGATCGCCAGCGCCAAGTACGCGTCGAGACGTGCCTTGCACTGCTCAACAGACACACAAATGAAGGAATTTTGAACCGCATTGTTACCTGCGATGAAAAATGGATTCTGTTTGATAACCGCAAGCGCTCAGCAAGTTGGTTGGATCCTGGTTCAGCACCTAAACAATGCCCTAAACGAAAACGTACCCCTAGAAAAGTGATGGTCACTGTTTGGTGGTCTAGCGCCGGTGTGATTCATCACAGCTTCTTACCAAACGGGGTGAGCATTACTTCAGATGTGTACTGTGAAGAACTGAACACAATGATGGAGAAGCTGGCACATCTCCAACCAGCATTGGTCAATCGCTCGTCTCCGCTGCTCCTGCACGACAACGCGCGACCTCATACTGCACAGCAGACGGTCTCCAAGTTGCAAGAACTGAGGTTGGAAGCTCTCCGTCATCCGCCCTACTCACCAGACCTTGCGCCTACAGACTACTACTTTTTCCAGAATTTGGATAACTTCTTGGCGGGAAAAAAATTCAATACCCGAGAGGCAGTACAAAATGCCTTTGAAGAATTTGTTGCCTCCCGTCCAGCTGATTTCTTTAAGAAGGGCATCAATAAACTGCCACTGCGTTGGCAAAGATGCATTGATTGCATGGGTGATTACTTCGATTAATACAAATAAAAAATGCATGAAAAAAATTCGTTTAATTTTTTTCATACAAAACGGCAATTTCATAGGTAAAGACCTATTAATAGGATTCGGAGCAAAGATAAAGTTCTTAAAAATAGTATCCAAGATGTGCACAGCCCAGTTGACGGATGACAGATGACAGACAGTTAAAAAATGTCAACAAAAAGGTTGCGCGTCATCTGTTGTTAGAGAAGCTTCTAGAATGTTCTAGAAGCTTTGACTCGCTCTTATTGGCCGAGCGGGAACGGGAGGCGTTCCCGCCAGAAGCGTGCGGATTGTGGCGGGAGCGGTTAGAAATGCTTTCGCGCTATGATTTTATTATAATATAATTCTTTTTTTTTTAATTTTTGCTTTATATATGTATATTTAATGTTTTTGTTTAAGACCTCACAAAATCGTATAATTCCCTTCTTGATCTCACACACTAGTGTTTACATTTTTTTTCATTTGTCCTTTCGCAGGTTTGCTGGAAGAAATTTCTTAAGAACTATGCAGTTCTCAATACTGCCACAAGATCGACTGCCAATATATAATTAGATACCTATTAAATTAATATTATTTACTAGTTTGCTAATTGATTACATTTATTACACTGGTGAACTACTTTTGGACCTTATTACCATGGTAATAAGGTCAGAAAGTAGTTCACCGCAAATGTTCGGGATGGTACATAGACACTTATATAGGGTGACTGGTAATTAGTGACCGATGCTTAAACACATGATTATACTCATGATAACAGACAACTTTTACTATGGGACCAAACCTGAAATCGCGAAAAAAAATCAGCTGTTCCCTACATTTTGACGAGTTAAGTGAACATAAATTGTAGGGAGCAGCAGATTTTTTTTTCCCGATTTCAGGTTTGGTCCCATAGTAAAAGTTGTTTGTTATCATGAGTACAATCATTTGTTTCAGTATCGGTCACTAATTACCAGTCACCCTATACACATTCCGCGATGGTATCTATTGGTATTTTTTCTATTGTAACTTACTTACTCCTACCATATTTTGTCTCTGCATCACCCTAAGACGAGACGTCGTCGCTCGACGAGAAACAAGATTATTCGGTCGTAGTAAATGTACTTAGTTATTATAGCCGAATAATCTCGTTTCTCGCTGACGTCCCGTTCCCGGTGCGCTGGACTGTGCCCGTCGCTTTGCCGTCATCGTCCACGTCTCGTCGTGTACGGGCTGCCAGAGAAATACAAATAGTGTGGCATTTTGGCGACTCATTAGTATTTAGAGTTTGTAATTGGTTACTTTTGAGTACCATCGCGGACGACGTGTCTTAGTCATGCACACTAAGTACCTAGATACACGCTTTTTGCTGGACAAATTTAATGGTATATAAGTGCAGGTGAAGCCGCTGGTAGTTGTAGACCGCACAGAATCTCATCAGTGAATAAACCCCTCTCTTGTTGGTATTTTATTTTATTTTTATTTAAATTTAGTTTCATAATGGTGTTAATTTAATTTTGTTCTATTTTATTTTTGTACTTATTTTATTTTTGTGATTTGTATTTTGTTAATTCTTGGGGTTAAAGTAACTATTGTTCAAATTGCGGTCCGTACACGTTATTAACTTGTTTGTGATTGGTTTCCAGCACCAAAATGAAGCCCTGCATCGTTCTGTGCGTCCTGTCCGTGGCCGTCACGGCTCTCGCGCGTCCCGAGGAGGCTCACTACACCGACCGGTACGACAACGTAGACCTAGATGAGATCCTCGGCAACCAACGTCTATTGGTGCCCTACGTCAAGTGCATCCTCGACCAGGGCAAGTGCGCGCCCGACGCTAAGGAGCTCAAGGGTAAGTGTCACATATGATAAGTTACAAGGCGTAATAATCCACTTTGAAGATCTAATAACCGACTTTAAAAAGGAGGAGGTTATCAATTAAAAAGTTATTTTTGTAAGTATATTCGGCGATATCTTCGCAAATTTTTAAGGATTTTTTTATTGATGTGTACCTACTGTAGTACAGAAAAGTTTAGTACGAGCATAGCTAGGTACGATTAAGTTACTTAACCCGTCGCGCGCTAATTAGCAGACACAATTGAAATTCTATTGTTATCTGTACACATGGTGTGCAATCGACATTTTAAGAGTTAAGGAAACAAATTAAACACTATTGATTTAATCTGACATGATTGTTCCTGACATACTATTGTAAATAGAATTTACATAAGAAATTCATTACAATATTTATAAGCACAAAAAAAAACATGACATAAAAAAACAATATAATTTCAAAGAACCGGAGTTTCTTGCCAATACTTCTCCATAACATAGACACAGCTTTCCGCTTTGATATTGGGCTCCTAACTTCGTCTTTCTGACTGACTGACTCCAATGACCAATTAGACAATTCAAAAGTCTTTATAAGTCAGCCTGGAAATGGTTTATTTAAAATTTGAATTGGCACTTGGCAATTCCATTGAGGTTAACTTTTAGGTAATATGAAATAAAACGCTTCTATTTGATCACTACTCCACGCTGAACACTTGAAACAAATCTCTAACCACTTCTATTTTATTACAGAACACGTCAAGGAAGCCCTCGAGAACGAATGCGGCAAATGCACTGAAGCTCAGAAGAAGGGAACCCGGCGCGTCATCAGCCATTTGATCAACCACGAACCAGATTACTGGAACGAGCTGACTGACAAATACGACCCTGAGAGGAAGTTCACCGCCAAGTACGAGAAGGAACTCAAAGAGATCAAGGAATAACTCGTTGACAGGGTTTGTTACCCAGTCGGCAGTCAAAAGTGTAATGTGATTTTAGTTTGTAAATAAAAAAGTTTAAAACTACTTACTTCCTAGTTTTGAGTGGATGTTTATGTGATGTGTGGTATCATTGTGTTAATTAACTACGAGTAACAATCAATTTAAATATTAACAGTACAAAACAAGGCTGATTAACAATATTGGAATTGAGTCTTTGAGGAAAATGATTGAATACAACATCGGAATTCGGAAGTAATAAAATGGTATCTTTCGTCTTGGTGTCTTCATCGCTTGTCAAAGATATATTTTCTCATTTTTCTAGGTCTTCAATACGTAATATTATATAATCTCCATGCAATACTTCGATAAAAAAAAATCTAAGTTAGGTAGGAAAACGACTGGTTGACACATCCCGTGACCCAAGGGCTGGCTTTTACCTTGGCCAAAGGCTAAGCATTGCCATACAACGTGGCAATCTGGAATGCCGCCAGTCTCTTGGGTACATGATGGGATGCCATATTTTAGTTTTTTAAGAGTTTTAGTTAGGATAGTATATTTTAATGATTTGTTAGTTAATCCTTACTAATATTATAAATGCGAAAGTGAGTTTGTTTGTTACGCTTTCACGGTAAAACGGCTTAACGGATTTGGATGAAATTTGGTACACGGGTAGAACATGATCTGGAATAGGACATAGGATACTTTTTATGTCGGTAGTATGATTCCATAGGATAATTTCTGAAATGCACGCGGGCGAAGCCGCTGGCGAAAGCTACTTTATAATAAACTTTATCACTTAGGTACAGAGGCCAGCACATCAAGCTACCACAATCTGTCAAATTTCTTTAATAGATTTTCATCTTTATCGCTAAAGTATTAGGTTCAAGGTTGATTGGGAAAATTTGACAGTTTCGGGTGGCTTGACCTGCTGGCGTCTGTACATGGACGTACAGAAACCGGAAATTTATACTAATAACGCTTGGCTAAAAAACCGTAGAACAAAAAAAATCCTAATGAGGTTCTCGCGAACATTATTATGTACTTAGGCATGTTTGTGAGGAGCATTGTCAGCAAGGTTACATAATACATATATTAAGTAGTTTTTATGTACAGTCAACAAAAGAGATATCTAGGCAGGTTATACTAACATATTTGTATGTGAATTGCTTCGTGTTCAATTTCGTGACAATATATAATTTTGTGTTGGTGTGTTACAATGTAGGAGTATTGCAAAAACAAAGTAATATATATAAAATTGAACATGAAGCAATCCACATAAAAATATGTTACTCTACCCTGCCTAGATATCTCTTTTGTTGACTGTACCTACACTTTTCTTCAATTGAGCCTCATAAATGGATGACTTAACACGACGCATAGCTGGAACTATTTCTGTTTTGTGCTGGGGATTATAAAACAATTTTGTTTTCTATTTTTTTATTTAAACTGTAAAAACACTGTTTTATGGTTTATTCTGAGTTAAAATTATACCTACCTACGAATTAATTAATTAGTTATTAATTACCTTTTTTAAATATTATTTATCCCTGTGTCCCAGTAGTGGGAACATTATAGGCTGATTGCGTATAATGTTCCCACTGCTGGGAAATCTCTCTTTGAGAGGGAGTGGGCTTTAATCTGCCACGCGTGCCCACTGCGGGTTGGTTGTGAGATTTTATGAGTGCGTTCTAACCTTAACCTAAACTTTATGTTTTTATATCTTTTATGTGCATTTGTAAACTGCGTCTTTAATTTTTGTAATTAGTTTTAAACGTTTTTATTAAAGAAAAATAAATAATAGGTCTTTACCTATGAAATTGCCGTTTTGTATGAAAAAATTTAAACGAATTTTTTTCATGCATTTTTTATTTGTATTAATCGAAGTAATCACCCATGCAATCAATGCATCTTTGCCAACGCAGTGGCAGTTTATTGATGCCCTTCTTAAAGAAATCAGCTGGACGGGAGGCAACAAATTCTTCAAAGGCATTTTGTACTGCCTCTCGGGTATTGAATTTTTTTCCCGCCAAGAAGTTATCCAAATTCTGGAAAAAGTAGTAGTCTGTAGGCGCAAGGTCTGGTGAGTAGGGCGGATGACGGAGAGCTTCCAACCCCAGTTCTTGCAACTTGGAGACCGTCTGCTGTGCAGTATGAGGTCGCGCGTTGTCGTGCAGGAGCAGCGGAGACGAGCGATTGACCAATGCTGGTTGGAGATGTGCCAGCTTCTCCATCATTGTGTTCAGTTCTTCACAGTACACATCTGAAGTAATGCTCACCCCGTTTGGTAAGAAGCTGTGATGAATCACACCGGCGCTAGACCACCAAACAGTAACCATCACTTTTCTAGGGGTAAGTTTTCGTTTAGGGCATTGTTTAGGTGCTGAACCAGGATCCAACCAACTTGTTGAGCGCTTGCGGTTATCAAACAGAATCCATTTTTCATCGCAGGTAACAATGCGGTTCAAAATTCCTTCATTTGTGTGTCTGTTGAGCAGTGCAAGGCACGTCTCGACGCGTACTTCGCGCTGGCGATCATTGAGTTCGTGGGGCACCCATTTGTCAAGCTTTTTTACCTTGCCAATTTGACGCAAATGTTTCAATATTGTTTTGACGCTAACGTCAAAAGCTGCTGCTAATATTTAGCGACTGTTTCTCAACAGCTGTGAGACTGATGACCGAAATTTGCGATATTCATTGACAAAAATGAAATGCAGCATGAGGTCCTGTGTTATGTGGGTTTTCTCTCTGGAATTTCTCAGTAGCAGCCCGGAGTATGGATTTGTGCCCGGTTGGTGGCAAAAGGCTCGCCTCCTATTATGAGACCTAAACATAACTGGCAAAATGTGGGTGTAAACCTCTGCCAAGCCCTTCGGGGAAACAAGGCATGATGTATGTTATGTGTAAAAATGAAATGCTGTTTGCTGGTTTAAAGCGCATACTTGAGAACGGCTTGACCGATTTGGATATTTTTTGTTTTAAAATGTTTGTAATAGTCTGAATTTAGTTTCTATGGAAATAAAAATTGGAATGTTTCCCAGAAAAAATGAAATTCGGGAAAAACTTAACGTCCTTTTTGTACGGGATTTTTGTACAAACTATAGTTTAGATAGGACAACGTCTGTCGGTTCAGCTAGTTTGTAATAAATCCTGCATCTGTTGCACATGCTGATCCCTAGTTTGGGTCTTATGCTGGGGCTACATTAGCGGACGAAGATTCATGTCGCGTTGGCGTGCACATCGTGCCGGGTGGTGTTCGACGCTTCAAAATCTGGACTGCACTGAAGTAACGCAGATGTAGCCACTAGAGAATCGAGAACCGGTACTGTTTTTAAGAACCGGGAATTTCGGTACTAGCCTTCAAAGTAACCGGGATTTCCCGGTATTTTCGGTACTTTCGGTACCAGTCTTTTCTTCTCTTTGGCGATGTAGAAACGGTTTAAGGTAATGGTTTACGTAACATAAGTATTACGTGAAGGGATAAAATTGCGATAGTCTAGCTATCGCAATTTTAATAAAAAGAAAAAGCTATGGCCAAGAGAAATGTTTTTATTATTATTATTAAATAATTTAGTGTGATGGTTTATGGCTTATGGATGCCATTGTGGCGGCATCTACATTGTCACATGTGAACTACGCATCACACGTCACGCAAAATCCTGCATCGCACAATCGGAGTTTACCGCGCGACTAGCATATAGGTAGGTATACAACATCCCGACATCAATCGTCGGGCAGTTGCCCACCAGACACGACACCCATCTGGTCGGAGGATCCTCCCTTTTCTATGGAGGATGAGTGAACTTTACACCCTGTTCCTCATGCCTCTATACTGGTGACCCCGACGTGATGAATGTCAGCGCAGCCTTCGTGCAACTCCATCAGCGTGGCATCATGAGTATCACTTCCTCAAGCTTTCGAGCGGCGAGTCACACAGCCAGCCAGCACCTACGGCTTTATCGGGTATCCTGACCACCAGCATGCAGCGGACGCGCATTTCTGGTCAGCAACCTTAGCCTCATCAGCAACCTTGGCACAGCACACTGCACTATCGGCCGGTCAACAAGAAAAGCCCTACCCTCTCCTGGCCGACGCCAGCAGTCAGCCTCAAACCGGCGCTGTACATCTGACTCATTGGAGCATAACGCAACGCCACCCCGACTCACTGGGGAATTACCGCACCCGGTTCCGACTCACTGGAACCTCAACTGGCACTGGCAAGCATTGCGAGATACATGACTCAGCCCACTATCGACCTCCGATCTCCGGAGGGGAGTGATGTGGCGGCACCTACATTGTGACATGCTAACTACGCATCTCACGTCACGAAAAATCCTGCATCGCGCAATCAGAGTTTACCGCGCGACTAGCATATATGCAACGTTCCGACATCAACCGTCGGGCAGTAGCCCACCAGACACAACACCAGTCTGGTTGAAGGATCCTCCCTTTTTGGAGGATTAGTGAACTTTACACCCTGTTCCTCATGCCTCTATACATACACAACATTTTCAGGGAGTCATCTGGTATAGAGGCATGAGGAACAGGGTATAAAGTTCACTCATCCTCCATAGAAAAATGAGGATCCTCCAACCAGAATGGTATTGTGTCTGGTGGGCAACTGCCCGACGGTTGATGTCGGGACTTTGCATATATGCTAGTCGCGCGGTAAACTGCCCGATGCAGGATTTTTCGTGCCTCTATACCATAATGGATTAATTATACAAGTAGCTTACCTTCTTCAAATACAAATAAGAGAAACAAAAGAAGGTGTACTTAAATATAGTCTAGATAAAATCTGATACAAAAATAAGTAAAAAATCTAGCAGTTTAATAATAATAAACCTTCAGTTACACAAGTAGCCAATTTAACCTACTGCAAATATAAATAAGTGGAACAAAAGAAAATGTACCTAAACTTAACCCAAAAGTTTAGATAAAATCTGATATTTAAATACAAAATTTTTGGTTATCAAAAGTAGCGAAAGAACCGGGATTTATTTTAAATCCCGGTTCTTTTTTTACTGTTAAAGAACCCGGGTTTCCCGTTACTTTCGGGAACGGGATTTCCCGGTTCTATACCCTAGTAGCCACGCAAGCGAATATGATTTATTCCGGTATATTACCAACAAACTAATACCACTGGTATTTGTTTGAACTAATATTTATTTTCTATTCTACACGGATACCGTTGTATAAACTAATACCAAAACAAGTTCAAAGATATAATAAGGTATAGTCAGTAAAAATTAAACTTAAACCTATAAAAAAAATGCTTTGTGCTTTGTAAATAAAAACCTTTAATTAAAAAAAAAAACAGTTAAATCCAAAAAAAAAATTGTTAGCAAACGTCTAGTTCAATAATAAAATATGACTTATAATCATAACTTTATTATTAACTTTATTATAATTATAGTTCCTCCTTGTATCTGTATAATGTTTTTTTTTTTTTTGCAAAAATATCAAAACAAGAACAATTTACTTACAAAACAATCTAAAAATTACAAAATATCTCAGAAAATTTAAAATTTATCTGATATACACTTCTGGACACATCTATTGGCCCACCTTAGAGTTTAGGTTTCGATGGCCCCTACCGAAATATGATTGCTAGATTGAACAAAAACTGTTGATGCAGTTTTAAACCTGATACATTTTACCATCTTTTTCGATCGTATTTTTTTAAATTTGAATTCAGAATACCATACGACATGGAGCTACGCCTAACAAGTCGGATATGCGCCTTGTTAAAGGCAATTGATTTTTGAATAAAAAACATGTTTTATCAAATAAAGGTTTAATTTAATAATGCGTGTTGCCTCCATGGGCATCTACCACAGCTCTCATACGATTAGGCATAGAGTTTATCAACCGCTCTATGAAATTTTGAGGGATTATCTCCCATTCCTCTTCTATGGCAGTTTTCAACTCCTGCATCGTCTGGGCAACTGGCTGACGAGCCCTAACACGTCTTTTTAGCTCGTCCCACATGTGCTCAATGGGGTTCATGTCTGGGCTTCTGGCTGGCCAGTCCATAACTGTGATGTTCACATCCCGAAGATATTCCCTGACGATGCCGGCCGCATAGGCTCTTGCATTATCATGCATAAAAAGGAAATTTGGGCCCACATAGTCCGCGTATGGTATCACGTGAGGTTCTAAGCACTCACGAATGTACCTTTCAGCATTTAATGTTGGCAGCCGTGGTCCTGTAACAACCTCAAGTTGAGTTTTGCCGCTCGCGGATATACCGCCCCAGACAGTCCATGAGCCACCGCCATAAGCAACCCTCTCTTCAAAGCAGCATTGTGCGAAACGCTCTCCCTTACGTCGGTAGACCTTCTTCCTTCCATCATTGCCATGTAACACAATTTTAGACTCATCAGAAAAGAGTACACGGCTCCAATCTTGCTGTGTCCAATTTAAATGACTGCGTGCGAAATGAAGGCGCGCTGTTCGGTGGGCTCGCGTTAGTTTGGGGCCATTAGCTGGCTTGTGTGGTACCATATCGCGTTCTTTTAACCTTCTCCGAACAGTCCGAGCGCTCACAGATACTCCGTGGAAGTCGCGAAGTTGGTTTTGTATCTCAATGGAGGTAAGGTGACGATTTCTCAAGCTGGTCGTCACGATGAATCGATCCTGCCTTTCAGTTGTGACCCGAGATCGTGGCCTTCCTTGGCGACGAACAAAGCCGCCAGTCTCTAGGTACCTCCGATAAACATTTCGGACCGCAGATCGACTTAAATTAAGTTGAGCACTCACGTTTCTTTGGCTGTGTCCGGCCTGAATAAGTGCCACAGCTTGGGCGGCGACTTCAGGTGAAGTATCCATAGATTATTGATAGAACCTCACCTTAATGTTAAGAATAAGTAATGTTTGTTGCAAAACCAAAGATATCAATCACTTTTTCAAGAATTAAATCCAAGTAAACCAATAAAACCAAGTTTTCTTAGTATTCGATTGTTTGATATCAACGAACAGGCTCCAAATTGTCTTTTGTTTCTTTAAATTCTGTGTTCGAAATTCAAAAAAAGACTATTGAATGAAATTGTGAATGTGCCAGGTTCAAAACTGCATAAAAACTTTTTGCTCGACCTAATATAAAATTTTAGCTAGGACCAAACGAAACTGAAAATACAAGGTGGGCCAAAAGATGTGTCCAGAAGTGTAGTTAGTAGATAGGTAGGTACGTAATTATTTACATCTACCTATCTAATAACACAGTCAGGTAATTTTTTCACAAAAACAAATCACTTTTAAAACCTTTGTTAAAATATTGGAATGAAGTGAATTTGGAAAGTTTTAGCATTATTACGATCTTACGATCACATTAAAATATAAGAAAACTTTAATTTGATCCGGTTTGACTGAGCTGACTGTAGGTACCAAATTCAAGTTGTTGGTAGTCGTTCGCACATTAAATTTAATTAAAGAGTGCTATCCGTTTGGAATAGAAAATAAATACGAGTTCAAACAAATACCAGTGGTATTAGTTTGTTGGTATTAGAACGGAATAAATAGCGTATAATGTCGCGACAAACCCCTTTGATGCGCGCCAGACAATGCCCTGATAAGCATTCGTCATCGCCCGTTTACTACGCGAAGCTACGATCTACCTGGCCACACTTGTCGCGATAGTGCGAATATTCGCCGTATCTCGCTATTGTAGCTCCAGCATTACTGCTATCGCAGTATTTCCTAATCCACATTGTAGCCACAATGCAGTACTTGATTATGCAGGTAACATCTAGAGTTTACTGAATTTAATATTGGTGTAGGGTAGAACAGGTTTCCACTTCTTACGTCATGAGAAGGGCACATGACCCATAACTTAAAATAGGTAATTCTTATTTTTCCAAGGATGGTCCAGTTTTGACGTCAGACGTTCCGGTTCGCAGCTGTTCAATAACTTAAGGACGCTGTTACAAATGGGTAGTCAAATCATTACGTTTTTACACAAAAGTATGTTTATTAAATAAAATGGTTTGCATTCTTAAAATGTTTTATGGCCGAATTGTTGATAGATGTGCATGGTACGATTCTGAACTATAAATATATAATTTTAGATAGGTACAGTTTCTTAAAAAAGGTACCAAAATGAAAATTTTTACTTCGGCACCGTTATTGAGAAACTGTATCTATCTAAAATTATATTTGTAGTTCAGAATCGTAAATTTTAGGAATGCATAGCATTTTATTTAATAAACATACTTTTGTGTAAAAAAGTAATGATTTGACAACCCATTTGTAACAGCGTCCTTATAATAACCTAAAATGTAATTAAAACGAGTAGGTATGAGAGCAGCATCTACTTGAAGCAAACTCAATTGATGGCTGGATTTCCCCTTCTATTTCAGGATTTGCATTAAGACTGGTTGTATGTGTCTAAGCCTGTTTACTGACGTCATTACTGCTATCTTATCTGAATCAATGCTTCCAGGGCCACTTAACTTTGATGATATATTAGCTAGTTAGATGCTGTTAGCGTATGACGTCGATGGAGATGTGAGCCGAAGAATACGAGTATCGTGCATTAAGAAACTCGCACTAAGGGCAAATTTTTCAGTAGTCAGTTTTAAGTCCTAGCTGAAGAATAATAATTTAAATTTTGACAGCTTTTGTATATGTCAAACTGTCATATTTATTCTTCAGATAAGAGTTATCCGACTATTGAAAAATCAGCCCTTACAATAATAATTTATTATGTCCGGGCTATACCAACGTGAAACGCCGTTGATTATCGCGATGATTGTCGATGACGTAGGCCGTGGGTATAGCCACAGCTTATCGCGATAATTTTATAACGGCATTCACATTGCCGATTGACGTGGCGATAACTCGGTGGCGGCGTTCAAGTGCAGCAACACAATTTATCGCGTTAATTATCGGAATAATTAGCGCGATGTTTATAGCGATGATGGTCATTGACGTTGACGTTGGTGTGACCCCGACATTATTCTAGGCACCGTTACAAATTATGGATAGCTTGAACAAAATGTTCGGTGGATAAATATTAAAGATCAACGGCAACATTCCTGAATCCTGATTATGTGATTTGCCACATTTCTTAAAATGACACAGACAGGACAGGAATTAAAACTGCAAACCTTTAATAATAATTGTTTCAAATTAAGTTAAACCTAATTGAAAACATTTTTATTTGTAAAATCACATTATCAATTGCAATTCAGTAGGTACCAAACATTTGGTCAACAATCGCTTATGCCTTGACCTCTTTGAGTTCCTTCTCGTACTTGGCGGTGAACTTCCTCTCAGGGTCGTACTTGTCATTGAGCTCGTTCCAGTAATCTGCCTCGTGGTTGATCAGGTGGCCGATGACGCGCCGGGTTCCATCCTTCTGGGTTTTAGTGCATTTGCCGCATTCGTTCTCGAGAGCTTCCCTGATGTGCGCTGTGATAAGAAAGAAATGGTGAGAAGTTGGTTTAGTTTAATAATCTTAAAAGCTCATGCAAATTAACTCCTCTTGGATACGGTTTATTCAATAGAGTCAAGTGACAAACTAGGTAGTAGTTACAAAACATCGTTACGATTGCTTATGCAAATTCGTTCAATTCGTATAATTTTACAGCCACAACAGGTACCTACAATGCTCGTAACATATTAATATGTTTAATATTATTTAATTACGTTATACTGTATTATTAATTGCCGAATAACACTATTACATAGTGACTGTAATTTGTTTACGTGATGAGCTTGTATATAAGCAAACATATCTCTTAGTCGACGTTCGCACGGACGTAAAAATATCGCGGCGGGATTTTATCGCGCAATGGATTTTAAACTCTCGGTGTTGAGCCGAGCTTCGAGAGTCCAACCTAACAACAACAGAGTGCATCCCAGCGAGTCGAAGAAACACACTGTTGGATTTTCAACTCTCGGCGCTGAGCAGAGCGTTGAAAAAATCCAGTACGCGAAAAAAAATCGCCTTGATATTTTTACGTCCGTGCAAACGTCGACTTATTGTGGGTCAAACTCAGCTCAAAATCCGACCATACAATCGTTAAAGCTCTTCAATTATCAACCACTTACCCTTGAGCTCCTTAGCGTCGGGCGCGCACTTGCCCTTGTCGAGGATGCACTTGATGTAGGGTACCAACAGGCGTTGGTTGCCGAGGACCTCGTCCAGGTCTACGTTGTCGTAACGGTCGGTGTAGTGAGCCTCCTCGGGACGCGCGAGAGCCATGACGGCCACGGACAGGACGCACAGAACGATGCAGGACTTCATATTGGTGCTGGAAACCAAAATATTTATATAATAAACACAACGACGCATAGCTTTAATCCTGTATATTAGTTAATAAACATTTATTTACTTTCACTATAATTATTCACTTATTCACACAGGGAGATATACCAAAACTAATTTAAAAGTCTTCACAATACTTGAACCCAAACCAACCATAGGCTATAGTAAAATTAGTATAAGTTATGTAACGTTATTATTGAATTCAGTTATATCATTTTAATATTTTTCTTTGCATAATTGAAAATTAAATAATATTTAATATTTTACGTTTTATTCCGTAACAATTATTAATTTGTTTAATTATATTACCTGTTTCTTTGAGAGTCGTTTCCTCACTGATCAGATACTGTGCGATCTATAACTACCGACTTTACTTTTATACCTACGAATAATGTTGTGAGACAAAAAAACTTCTACGCACTTTGTGCGTGTTATTAATTGTGTGTGTGACTAATCGTGTGTGTTAATATAATATTACATAATATAATAAAACTTGCTTTTGCCAGCGGCTTCGCCCGCGTGGATGTCGGAAAATATCCCACGGGAACGTACTACCGGGAATTCCTTCCTAATTCCTTGTTTACATTATAAAGGGAACCTCTGTGCAAAATTTCAACTTTCTAGGACCAAGGGTTTGGGATGGGCGTTAATGAGTCAGTCAGTCAGGAGTTCAGGACTTCTCTTTTTATTTATATAGATTATGCCTCGAGTATTCTCACCTGAGGTGACTGACTAGGAAATTAATCATAAATTAAGTTTTAACTTTTTATACGTTGCATAATAATACCATAACCAGCTTATAATGTTCCCACTGCTGGGACACAGGCCTGCTCTCTTCGAGAGGGAGTGGGTTATTATCTACCACGCGGGCCCAATGCGAGTTGCAGATGTCACATGTCTTCGAATTTTTGGTTCTAGGACATGCATTAGACTGTTGAGGACTTTCCTCGTCTGAAGCTAATCCTGGGTGCAGCAGCCAGGTCATAGTGGACTTTAGAACGGACTATCATAATTAAAGCGTATATAAAATTTTGTGTCTGTACGTTGACCGTTGAGGAGTTCCCTTGTCTGGAGCCAATCCTGGTTGCACAATCAGGTCATGCTTAGCATAAAAATGCATTGCCTTCAGAATTGAACTAACATATAATATGTCAACTCCGGAGGGAGTGGTGTTAACTCGGCTTGCGAGATTTGTCCTGAACAAACAAACATCAAGTTGAATAAAAGCTTTTAAAAAAACCGGCCAAGTGCGTGTCGGATCACGCATAATGAAGGGTTCCGTAGTTGGGATGAATTTGTCCCACGAACAAACTTAACACTGTAGTTGAAAAACATGGTCTCCCATACATTCCAACTGCAAATATAAGTTGGTTGACTACTACTCGTAAACTTGAAAAGCCTACTTAGCTGTGATAGTTTTCCTTTTAACTTCGTTATATATACTACTACCGTGATTTTTTTCACCCATCCAAAACTAACCGTTTAGCTGGCAGGGGGGACGGGGACACATGACTCTAACAAAAATTTTCATTTTAAAGCTTAAATCGAAAAATTGTTTCAACAAACCTAGAATAATTTTGAAAATCCCAGCCATCAACACCCTACACCATGGGGTAAACGAAAAAAAAAACATCCCCACTTTACGTGCACAGAAGATACCCTAAAAAATATTTTTTCATGATTTTATTTTACCACTTTGTCGGCGTGATGAATCATGTATATCCATGCCAAATTATAGCTTTCTAGTACTAAGAGTCTCTGAGCTAAGTTGCGGACGGAGAGACGGATAGACATAGCGAAACTATAAGGGTTCCATGTTGACTACGGAACCCTAAAAAACCTATTAACTACCTAACCTAACCTACAGAGCTTTTGAACCGAATTATTTGTCCGCCAACTCATGTAATTAACAGTTGAGATTGCTGAGAGTGCACACAGTACACAAGAATTAAACATGTTTAGTCTTGTGTCAAAACAGGTTTTTCAGTAGATAAAGTCAGGAAAATTAATGTTAAGCAAACTGAGAACTGACTGTTAACTGAATTATATATATATAAAAAAAGAAAAATATCGTTAATCCTTTTACTCTGACATTGAAAAAATTATTTTATACTTTTTAGTTCAGTTTATGGTATTAAAGCGTGTTTTTTAGTTTTTTAAACAATAATTTATTTTTAATTTTTTTAAGAGTTAAATCGTTAATCCTGTTGATCCTGATCAGGAGCTAGACCACCACCTCTTAAAGCAGTATTATTTTAATCTTACATGAGTGTGGGAAAGAGATGGAGCTAGACGTCCTGTATAGCTCCATCTCTATCTCACACTGAAGTAACATTAAAACAATACTGCTTCAAGAAGTGGTGGTTGGCCCCCAGGATAATGGGACAAATTTTTAAATTTTTGTATTGTCATCGGGCCCTGATAAGTGTGCAAAATTTCGAATTGACCTTAAAGTGGGTAAAAATCGATTTCAAAGATTCCGTTACATACAATCATACAAACATACATACATACAAACATACATACAGGTGAAGCTAATAAAAGCGTGTTAAAAAAAAGTAAAACGCGCGCGCTATACGCTTGCTTTTTGATGATAGATAATAAATGGCTATAACATGGCAATTTGACGTAGGGTGTCAATTTGCATAACAAAAAATTTTCCAGACTACATTATAACAATTTTTAATACGGGACTGTTTTTTGTGACTTTGCGACTTATCATTATTTTTATAGAGCGATAGACTGTCTAAGCCGACGTACGCACGGACGTAAAAATATCGCGGCGATTTTTTTTCGCGAACTGGATTTTTAACACTCTGATTAGCGCCGAGAGTTGAAAATCCAACAGTGTATTTTTTCGACGCGCTGGGATGCACTCTGTTGTTGTTAGGTTGGATTCTCAATGCTCGGCTCAACATCAAGAGTTCAAAATCCAGTGCGCGATAAAATCCCGCCGCGATATTTTTACGTCCGTGCGAACGTCGGCTAATAGGCAGTCTTGAGTCTGCGCAAGCCGTGGATTTATTATTAAGATCGATGGGTAAAAACCACTTGATCTTATTTTTATACACCTGTTACTGGGAATACCAAGTGTTTGGAATAACACAGAGTTTCTAGAACTCGTTCCTTGTTTATGTTTCCATTATTACCTTTTTTGTTAAATTTTTTTAACAAAAATTATTTTGAATGATAATGATTGCTATTAATGATCATAGCAACTCGTAACGTACATCTGTAGATATTACTTTGATTGAGTTTTATGACTTAGATTAGGAAGCGTTCTTGAAATAACTGATTGTTTTGATGGTATGTTCTCACAAGTTCAGCCGCAGTGAGCAATTATATCGAGTTGTAGGCATGGCATTCAATGTATATTTGATTTTTTACCCGATTTTTTAATTGTAAAATGACAAAAACAATACGTCCTTGAATGTAGATAACAGTACTTTATTTATCTTCACAGCTAAATATGATCTCCTACACTATAAAGTTATCACGTTGTCATTGATGATCACATTAAGCAATCCGATTTGGTGCTGTTGTTATAATTGGCACATAAATGTAGAGTAACTCCTCCCGAAAATGTAAAGTCATCAAGAGACTTTATACAATTTTCTGACAAAGACGACGTAATGGAAAGCAAAGCATTCATGAGAATGTTAGTGAAGAGGTTTTCTAACAATCCGGACAGGGTTAAAAAAAAAGTAACAAAATTTCTTTGCCACATTTTAATTTTTCTATTTTTAGCCAAAATCGTACTCAGATGTCCGTCTGAAGGCTCATTCAAATAGGCGCGACACGCGACGCGATACAAAGGCACCGCGTGTCGCGCACAATTCGCGTCACGTGTCGCCCCTGTTTGTAGGGGCCTTTATTTCTAGCTAGTTCTCTTAAAGATACTTCAAGGCTAAACATTTTATGACTTTTATACAGCTTATCATGAATCGTTTGGTCCTTGATAAGCTGTATAAAAGTCATAAAATGAATGCCTTGAAGTATCTTTTAGAGAACTAGCTAGAAATAAAGGCTCCTTCCTACAAACAGGGGCGACACGCGACGCGAATTGCGCGCGACACGCGGTGCCTTTGTATCGCGTCTCGTGTCGGTTTAAAACACTAATGCCCGTTTTCACCAACCCTAAGTGACACTTAAATGAATCCTTAAATATTATTGTCACTTACGGTTGGTGAAAACCGGCATAAGGGTCAGTAAAACAACTAACTTAGTAATTTTATGTACTTGCACATGTATCTACTGACAAGCCAACTACTGATAAGCCAAATCCCTGATGTAGACATGGTAAGGGAGGTGCAGCATGAAACCTACTGATGTAGATTATGTCTGGACTTCAAAAGAGACTGTGACCTCTGAGTTTGTTTCGATCTTTCTTCAATCTTCTCAGAGTAGTCAGACAGGAAGCACCGAATGCATCTAGTTTTTTTTTAAACATAATTTATTTTTGACGAGTAAAAGTGTTTCTGCAAACAGTCAATCTGCTTAGCCTTTTCCCAACTAAACTATGATGGGGTCGACTTCCAGTCTAACGGATGCAGCTGAATACCAATATTTTACATGGAGCGACTGCCTATATGACCTCCACAACCCAGTTACTGGGTAATACTGGTTTGCAGACTTTCGGGCTTCTGACGACCCGTAACGACTGTCAAAGATCCACGAATGACAGTCGGGACCAACGGCTTAACTTGCTTTCCAAGGCAGGGAGGAGTCTCGCTATGTAAAGATAGTCACGCATCCACGGACCAACCCCGGCAAGCGTAGCTTAACCTGATGAATCGACCCGTGCAGCTGTCATTACTTGGCCACGAGCTCTCGAGAAAAGTGTTTCTACAAACCTATTTACAGAAATAGAATAATTTATCATTTATAAATATAGGTATGATACTCTTAACTAAAGTGAGTGGATCCTTGCTGGTGACAGACAGGGTTTTTTTCCCTATCTGTTGACAAACATGATGACTTTTTACAAAAAATTCGCTACAACTCGAATACCCAAAGAGTACCCAAAACCCAACAACAATGTCTCGCAATGGGCTTTGTCGCCAGTTCGACTAGGGACTTTTTTATTAGCATAATGAAAAGCCTTTATCACCAAAACTAATCTACATAATTCTCGGAATTGCGGAAAACAAACTGAGTAATCTGTTATTTTTAGATTTGAATTTATTTATAAACTGGCACTTGGCTCACGACTTCGTCGGCGTGGACTTCGTATTTTTAGCTTAACACATTAACACACAGCATGGTACCACACACACCCATATCATATCATGTATCACACATGGTATGGTGTGGGTGTGTGTACATATGGTAAATTCGCGCCAAGTTTTCAATAAAATCTTCCCTTTTCATCCCCAGGTTGAATGCTCGCTTACATTATAAAGGATGCCACATGTGCAATATTTCACGTTCCAAGCATAGACCTATAAAAAATATTTGGTCTGAGGTTCTTAGTTCCAGTAGTTTGTGCTCTGACATCTGTCAGTCTGACAGTTTCTCGTCTTTAAATACAGGGTGTTCTTTGTTCACGCCTTTTTTGGTGGTCATAGAGAAAAACGCTGAAAGGAACCAAGTGATAAAAACAAAAAAAGTAAGTTGAAAAACTAAAACCTGACTACTAAAAAATCACGCTCTAAAAAGTATGAAACAAGAAAATACACTTCTGGACACATCTATTGGCCCACCTTAGAGTTTAGGTTTCGATGGCCCCTACCGAAATATGATTGCTAGATTGAACAAAAACTGTTGATGCAGTTTTAAACCTGATACATTTTACCATCTTTTTCGATCGTATTGTTTTAAATTTGAATTCAGAATACCATACGACATGGAGCTACGCCTAACAAGTCGGATATGCGCCTTGTTAAAGGCAATTGATTTTTGAATAAAAAACATGTTTTATCAAATAAAGGTTTAATTTAATAACGCGTGTTGCCTCCATGGGCATCTACCACAGCTCTCATACGATTAGGCATAGAGTTTATCAACCGATCTATGAAATTTTGAGGGATCATCTCCCATTCCTCTTCTATGGCAGTTTTCAACTCCTGCATCGTCTGGGCAACTGGCTGACGAGCCCTAACACGTCTTTTTAGCTCGTCCCACATGTGCTCAGTGGGGTTCATGTCTGGGCTTCTGGCTGGCCAGTCCATAACTGTGATGTTCACATCCCGAAGATATTCCCTGACGATGCCGGCCGCATGGGCTCTTGCATTATCATGCATAAAAAGGAAATTTGGGCCCACATAGTCCACGTATGGTATCACGTGAGGTTCTAAGCACTCACGAATGTACCTTTCAGCATTTAATGTTGGCAGCCGTGGTCCTGTAACAACCTCAAGTTGAGTTTTGCCGCTCGCGGATATACCGCCCCAGACAGTCCATGAGCCACCGCCATAAGCAACCCTCTCTTCAAAGCAACATTCTGCGAAACGCTCTCCCTTACGTCGGTAGACCTTCTTCCTTCCATCATTGCCATGTAACACAATTTTAGACTCATCAGAAAAGAGTACACGGCTCCAATCTTGCTGTGTCCAATTTAAATGACTGCGTGCGAAATGAAGGCGCGCTGTTCGGTGGGCTCGCGTTAGTTTGGGGCCATTAGCTGGCTTGTGTGGTACCATATCGCGTTCTTTTAACCTTCTCCGAACAGTTCGAGCGCTCACAGATACTCCGTGGAAGTCGCGAAGTTGGTTTTGTATCTCAATGGAGGTAAGGTGACGATTTCTCAAGCTGGTCGTCACGATGAATCGATCCTGCCTTTCAGTTGTGACCCGAGATCGTGGCCTTCTTTGGCGACGAACGAAGCCGCCAGTCTCTAGGTACCTCCGATAAACATTTCGGACCGCAGATCGACTTAAATTAAGTTGAGCACTCACGTTTCTTTGGCTGTGTCCGGCCTGAATAAGTGCCACAGCTTGGGCGGCGACTTCAGGTGAAGTATCCATAGATTATTGATAGAACCTCACCTTAATGTTAAGAATAAGTAATGTTTGTTGCAAAACCAAAGATATCAATCACTTTTTCAAGAATTAAATCCAAGTAAACCAATAAAACCAAGTTTTCTTAGTATTCGATTGTTTGATATCAACAAACAGGCTCCAAATTGTCTTTTGTTTCTTTAAATTCTGTGTTCGAAATTCAAAAAAAGACTATTGAATGTAATTGTGAATGTGCCAGGTTCAAAACTGCATAAAAACTTTTTGCTCGACCTAATATAAAATTTTAGCTAGGACCAAACGAAACTGAAAATACAAGGTGGGCCAAAAGATGTGTCCAGAAGTGTATTTTGAAATTAAAAAAAGACAGACAAATTAAAAATCCGGAGTCACACGTCATGTCAAAGGCATAAATTGATCACATTTCGTTCATCGTTCCTTTCCTTTCATTTGATACCCAACATGGCAACATTAAAAAACATATTTTTTTAGTTCATGACTTTGTGTCCTTTAGAGGGCGCCATATTCAATTTAATATTACGTCATATAACCAGCGGATAATACCTTATTTGTCAAATTATGATAAGTAGTTTAGAAGTTATGAGAGAACAGATGAACATACATACATTCATACCGGTCAAAATCATAACCCTTTATGCTTCGCCGTAGTCAGGTAAAACTAAAAGTAATGAACTTCAAAATTGAAAAAAGTCTAAGAAAATTAGTGCTTTTGTTTAATTAACAATAAGAATAATTTATTGTTTAAGAAATTACATTTGATGTGTTGTTTCCTGGAACTCGCACTAGGATTCCCTGTGTCGTGAGAAATGCGTGACGCTTCTATTTAAATAAATCTGTTCAGCTGTACTCAGAACATGAAATGGTGGCCACTTCGAACAGTTTACACAATCATGGTCAAGGTATCTTATGTAAATTAATATTTTTGATAACGATAATTTATTCTAAGATCAAAAATGGGAACTGCGTTCGCGATTTAGCATAGACTATACGCGTTTTTGTAATGTTTTTTTAAATATTTTGATGTGACTATGTGAGTACCTACTATATTATTCAGTGGGTAATAGTAGACTCTAGTAGAGTGGTTGTTCCGAAGCGAAGCCGGTAGGAATTGAGTCGTATGAAACCCTTGCCTGTAACCTGTAACAACTTTAGACAGCTTGTTTCACGATTTATTGATGTAAGGGAGAGTATTTAAAAAAAGTAATTTAAAATAAAGTTAAATTTTAAAATAAATAATAATAACACTTTTATTTTCTTTAAAATTGAGCTTAGGGTTTCAGCATTTTCTCTAAATACCCATAGTTTAAAATTTAGAACTTACCCATAGTGGCTACAAAAAAGATTTCACCCTGTATATAGACAGATGATTACTCATCACCAAAAATCCCAAGAAACAAGTTGTACTCATGACCTTAGAAGGATAAATAAAACAAATAATAACAAACTCGTTTCTATCAGGAGACTGGGGTCATATTCTAGGTAGTATATAAAATACAATGATCGACTAATATTTCAAACGTTCTGTGATCGTCAACAGGTGATCTGGTTAATTCTACATATTCTATTTAAAAGTAAGTTGAATTAATACTGGTTTTAAATAAATAAATAAACATAAACGTGTTGATTGCAAACTTTTTGATACAATCTTTTTCTAGTCTTGCTTTTATTCGCTGCACGTTATTTGATGTAAATACTAGAGAACGATAATAAATAGTACTTTTGTTATCCCGCGGTTAGAGTCTGCTAAAACGTATAATAGTTCTAACAGTCTAGAGATAATTACAATAAAAAGTTCAGTGCCAGCCTACTTTTACCGCAAACTACTTCAGTTGTGGATAAATGTTAGGTTATTACATGAAGATTTCTAGTCGCTGTTAGTGTCTATCTATGTGATCGCTTAGATCTTCTAAACTGCTTAATGGATTTTGATGCGGTTTTTACCATCATTTAGAGCATTTATTTTAGAAAATCTAAGTGTATCTGCAGAAGTCTCGATATTTTGACTTGTCACCATTGCACCCGTCTATGCAAAGTAGGTAGTGATTTTGTAAGATTTTTTTTTAACTTGTTCTAATTGTGCTAAACCTTAAAACCACGGCATCCACCTGATGATTATTACCGTAGGTACCTATCCACTATGAAACACCATCTTCTTATTACAGGCGATAAAACATGAAAGCCGTTATCTGCCTTTGTGCCCTCGTGGTAGTCGCCATCGCTCGACCTAATGAGAAGTACACAAGTAAATACGATCATGTGGACGTAAATGGGGTCTTAGAAAACAAGAGGTTGCTGGAATCTTACTTCAATTGCATAATGGGGACGGGCAAGTGCACACCAGAAGGCAAGGAACTCAAATGTGAGTAATTTTACTGTCCCTTAAGCAAGGGTTGCTAAGCTCTTTTATTCTCTATTCAACTTAAAATTTACTATGTGTGGTGTGTTCAGAAGAAGATTGATTTCCGTTTTCACTAATTAAATGATAAGCAAAAATCGTGCACTTTTAATTAGCCATTACATTTAGGTTTCGTCTTGTGTTAGTTAGAACAGGCATGACGGTTTTACGAGTGTGCAAATACGCCCAAGTAATAAATATCTACTGATCTGAGGGGCTCGTGGCTAAGTAACAACAGCAGCATAGGTCAGGTTCAGGGTCTCTTGCCGCGGTTAGTTCATCGAAGGTGACCATCTTTACATACCAAGATCCCTCCGTTTCTCGGAAAGCACGTTAAGTTGTTGGTCCCGGTTGTCATTCGCGGACCTTTGACAATCGTTACGGGTCGTCAGAAGCCCGAAAGACTGACAACCAGTCTTACCAAGGGGTATCGTAACCCAGTAACTCGGTTGTGGAGATCAGGTAGGCAGTCGCTCCATATAAAAAAACTGTTATTCAGGTGGATCCGGTTAGACTGGAAGCCGATCCCAACATAGTTGGGAAAAGGCTAGACAGATGATGATCTTATCTGGATTTACTTATTTAGTTTAATTAAGTACTTCTAATCTAATAACTACTAATCAACATAATATTATATACTTATCAGTAATTGTTTACCTTAAAAAGGCCGAGTCATTTTAATACAAATCCACTAAAAGTGAACGAACGAAAACATATCAATGAGAACACCTCTATACTTGTATTTTTAATCATTTTCAGTAACTTGATAGTTCGGTGCAAAATAATTTTCGTTTATATTAATTATCGTTTTTATTGTGGTGTAAACGAATATAACGTGTTTCAATTAAAAACACACACACACAAGCACATCAATGTTGTTTCGCAAACTTTTTTTTCACCTCATTTCCTTTTTATCGTCAGGAACTTATCCATTCAACTGTCAAGTTTCTGAATACGATTAAAAGTCCAAGTTTACTACCCTTGATATGTCCTTGTTTTAACTTGCATTTCGTTTTGCAGCTCACATCATGGAGGCACTCGAAACCCACTGCGCTATGTGCACGGAGAAGCAGAAAGAATCTACCCGCCTCGTCATCGGACATCTGATTAACCACGAGCCTGCCTACTGGAGGCAACTCTGCGACAAATACGACTCCGATGGAAAATTCGCCGCTAAATACGAAAAGGAACTCAAAACCGTTGCTTAAATTATAACAAAATACTTTGTTGAAGCAATGATGTCCCTCTGTGATTGTATGGGTTGTGCCAATAAACTATGTAATAAGACTACTCCGTTGTTTTTTTGTTCCTTACTGCCTGTGCACTTGTGCAGCTGGTTAAGACAGGTATTTTTATAATTTGAAGCTAGTTAAAGTATCACCTTCACAAGTTAGCCTTCAGCGTAGTAGAGTTCCTTGCTGTGGTATTTCAACAATATTATTATGTTATATATTTATATTAAAATGTTTAATAAGAAACTTTTTAAGAGGTTGACATTTGACTTTAATATTTGAGGTCAGATCAAGGAAATGTAGTTTATTATTAAGGCTAGGACTTTTAATGCTTCCACAAGAATCTTGAAATATGTTACGAACACAGACGTATACACACACAAATACATATATATTATGCTGCATTCTTACAAATAAATAAGTTCTGATTCTACATAATTTGGACAATGATGGACGAATTATAAAATTACGTTGGAAACTAATAAATTACAAAAAAAAATCTATACGCTTAAACGCCTCATCAGCTCGAAGATAAACTCATGGATATCTAGCCCAAGTGATCTCTTGGAATTACGTGTCTTAATGAGATAGATACGCACACTTTACTTTTGGTTCTATGCTAGATTCCACCTTGAGTTCTCTGGCAGTAGTGGTTTTGCGAGACTGTAAACAACATAAGAGTAAAAAAAAAATCAAAAGTATTTGACCGGAAATCGATTTTAGCGTTCGAAAACATCACAAGATTCATGAGGTATTATTTGTCCAAGTAAAGCAATCACTTAAACAACTTCTTAAGTCTTTTTTTTTCCTTTTACATCCACTCTGGACAGGTTTATAAATAAACTAGCAAATAGTTGGAAGCCTTCAACTTCATATACCTCTTTAATTATTAACTACTGACTTTTGTTCGCGGCTTTGCCCGCGTGGAAACGGAAAATTATCCCAAGGGAACGTACTACCCGGATAAAAAGTATCCTATGTCCTAACCCAGGTCATAATCTATCCGTGTGCCAAATATTATCCAAAGTCGTTAAAGCGTATGAAGGTGATAAAGGATAGACAAACAGACAGAGTTACTTTCAATTAAGTATGAATGCTTACAAAAAACCGGCCAAGTGCGTGTCGGACTTCGCACATTTAGGGTTCCGTACCAAATCTGATTTATCAATATTTAAAATATTTACCGTCATACAGGGTGGCCGGAACATAGACGTCCATTTAGGTCCCTCGTATCGTGGGGTATCCGAATCATCCCCATGTATGTTCCGCGACTTTTCATAGTTTTCTAGTTAAGAATTTTTCTGATTTTTTGAGAATTTTCGACCTGACCAATTTAAAGAAAAATAAAAAGTAGAAGACTTAGTCGAGATTTTTTTTGTGCTACTGAATCTTTAATTTAATTTAATTTATTCCTTTATTGCAGGCAGCTGTGGCCCATACAAAATACAATACACAAATACAAAAAAATTCCAACATAACAAAAATTAGATAATAGTACATATAAAATATAACTTATAAAATAAACTAAGACACACACACAACTAAGACAAAACGTCGGTAGACTACACCCTTCGGCCAAAACTCTTCCTTTAGGAACATGTCGAGATGGTGTGTCGGAACCCGCACCACAAACGACTTGAAATTGGTGTTGTGACGGGGCTCCAACTTCTCGACCCTCAAGGTCCAGTTGGTCTTCACCTACATGTACTCCACGAACTCCTCAACCTTCGTGGAGTGATACAGTCGGGACACATAAAGCAACGTCGTAGATATCGCTGGACGTAGCAGCATATTTGGTCCTATCAGTCCAGTTCCGCATTGATTGCGACAAGTAGGCTTCTTCTTCTTCTTCTAAACTTTGGTGAAGCCATCCTCATCACACTGAATTATTAAAACTGATTATGAAAACTGAGATTTTGGCGCAGTGTTGAGGCCTAATTAGGAACCATGAAGTCACCCGTTTTGCTTTTTTATTTAAAGTTGAAAATTTAAGTCTTAATTTACCGAACGTAAATTTTTCACTTTAAACCAACATTTTCATAGCTTTCATCAAAGTTACGAAGCTGATTATTTTATGCATAAAAGAACTACTCATTAAAATTCAGTTGCAAAAAAAATCTCGACTAAGTCTTCTACTTTTTTTTTAGATTTTTCTTTAAATTGGTCAGGTCGAAAATTCTCAAAAAATCAGAAAAAATTCATAACTCGAAAACTATGAAAAGACGTGAAACATACATGGGGGTGATTCGGATACCCGGATTCGGATACGAGGGACCTAAATTTTATTTTTGGACGTCAATGTTCCGGCCACCCTGTATAAATACGTAGAAATAAATTCAATCAATCAATCTGCCTAGCCTTTTTCCAACTATGTTGGGATCGGCTTCCAGTCTAACGGGATGCAGCTGAATACCAGTATTTTACATGGAGCGGCTGCATATCTGACTTCCACAACCTATTTACTGGGTAATAAAATGATACCCATTGGTAAAACTGTTTGCCAGACACAATATAATATTGATTGAACAAAAGATATAAATGAAGAAAAAAGCAATAATTGATTAATAACACTGCTTTGATAGTTGCGGTTTGATAGTTACATAACAACTGGTCTTGTGTTATTTTACCATGTTTGTTGTTAACTATCTGTGCTCTGTAATGGTTAGCTTGTTGTTATTTGTTTCTCTATTTTAGAAAAAGCTTTTGATAGGGATAGTCAGGACCCCGCAAAGTTCGTAATAGAAATTGTAAACGCTAAAGTGTAACCAATAGTTTTTCTTTTCCTCATAATACTCCAAGTGTGTGCTTTGTATAAATTTATCAAAAAGCAAAAAAACTAAACAGATTTCTGTTAACATTTTATTTTGTTCATTTAAAAAAAAAAAGATTTTTTACTATCCTACATTGTGTCCCACCACACTGTCTCCTTTTCCTTCCAAACCTCCCTGTCTTGTGCGGTTTCTGGCCACGTTGGCCTTGCAAACCTTATCAGATCATCACACCACCTTTGCCGTGGCCTGCCTTGACGGCGATGTCCCTCCCCTCAGGCACCCAGTGAGTGACGATCTTTGCCCATTTCTCCGGGTGCATTCGTGCGACGTGTCCGGCCCATTCCCACTTCAGCCTGGCTGTTTTTTCTCCAGCATCTGCTACTTGAGTTATGGAGCGTATTTTTGTTCATTAAATTAAGAAATTGTTTCGTAATTAGCGTCTTCAGAATCACAAGGTAAATCAATCACACTGATTGTCAACTCGGCGACCTCTGCACTACAACCCGTCTGACTCAACCAACATTACAAAATAAACAATAGATGTAGGTACGTAGGAAGCGTACGTCACGTTCTTGAAGTAAGCAAGACGCCACGTGATTTTATCTATTTTATATCATTATCAATGCATATTGTGAATTAGTAAATTTTCGTGTCTGCTGTGTGACTACCTTTTTCTTATAAACTACGCAAAGGAATTTGTGCAGTTTTGACCATCATTTATAGAAAATCTGGAAGGTTTATGTTTACGAGTATAATGAGTTTTTAATAAACTTACATTTATTAAAGAAATATCGATGTTTTGTCAAGTTGCAAAATTCATGCGAAGCAGGAGCGGGTCTCTAGTTAAACCATATCTCAAGGTCATTCAATAAAGTTGTTTGGTAGAGACTGATCAAGTTTGTCTATGGGTCTTGGAAACAGTAAATTACCTCTAGCCTTATGAACGATCACTGGCTTTTTAACACCCACCACCCAGTGTGAGTGCGGTGCTTCTGATCAGACCATGCCTCACTTGCTGGAATGCCACTGAAGTCAATGTGGCAACCTACTGGGCTTAATCAGTATAAAAACATCGAAGAAGAGTACCATCGACTTGACTTTTCGAGTCGATGGTACTCTGAAGACGACTGGGTATTTTTATTGGGCAATTAGACGCTTTAACTTTGGTCCCGGCTGTCATTCGTGGATCTTTGACAGTCGTTACGGGTCGTCAGAAGCCCGAAAGTCTGACAATCAGTCTTACCAAGGGGTATCGTATTACCCAGTCACTGGGTTGAAGAGGTCAAAGAGGCAGTCGCTCCATGTAAAATACTGGTATTCAGCTGCATTCTGTTAGACTGGAAGCCGACCCCAATATAGTTGGGAAAAGGTTAGACAGATTGATTGTAACATGGATTTTTATTAATACGGGAACTACTAAGCTGTTTGAGTTCTAGTTTTACAACTTTGTAAGAAGGCAGCTTAGTTTTTTTCGTGTTAGATGGTTCGTAGCGATGCGAGTAATCGTTGTCGAATCAATTCGACAAGCTTCGTTATTTTTTCTTGGGGTGCAAAAAAAGGTACCACACGACTGTGATAGAAGCCTGTTTTTATGTATTTTTTTTAGTTTTTTCATGCCAGACTGACGCAGACTCGGGTCCTCTGACGCAAGATGTTTATTATTTTTATTTAATGTGGGATGGCTGATTCTGTTGCATTCATCTGCTCATTATCTTATTTGGGTATTACCTCATATAAACTTTTTTAATAGAGTTTTGGAGTAATATCGTCTCGACGCCTTCGTTGTGGTAAATACTTTATTGTTCCAGTCTAAAATTAGAAACAAATTATTTCAAAAACCCATCGTTTTTGTTTGTTGTTGAATAACAAGTTAAATATAGACGCTGTTTATGACCTTAGCAAATACAGCATCAAGAAAATAAATGATTTAAAATAAATGTTTGGTGCTTCTGTCTATGTTGCAATATATTCAAGGCTATTTTTTGTTGACAAAGTTTTACAGTATTTAATGATTTTCGTCGTTACGTGGAAGCAGCAATGGTTTCATCACAATACTCGTAATGTCGATTTCGCGAATGTCATGTTTAGCCGCTGAGCTACAGAAAGTGTTATAGGTTTGTAAATATAGTAACACTAGTGGTTAGTAATGGTGTCTTGATGATAAATTCTAATCTAGAAAAATTAAAGATACTTTTAGCTTGTTTAGATAATTTATTTCTCTACTCAGTAAAATCAGTTGCATTTTTGACTACCAACAACATATTATTTTCCACCTCCTTGGTTTCTAGTCTTCTGCAGCAAGGAAAGCTTCATATGTTTCTGAGTACTGATTGTCAGGGTCATATTTAGCGATGATCTGCTTCCAGTATTCCTGTTCCTTGGCTTTGATGTGCTTGACCACCTTCCTGGCTCCCTTCTTTTGTTTCTCCGTACACTTCGAACACCCAGTCTGCATAGCGTCCTTGATATGTGCTGGAATAAGATTACAAGTATGTAGTCTATGATTATGTGTAGCATAACATCATAATCAGCCAAAAAGGTCCCCACTGCTAGGACACAGGCCTTCTCTCTTCAAGAGAGAGTGGACTGTAATCTACCAGTGCGGCTTGGTAGATGTCACATATCTTCGAATTTTTAGTTCTAGGACATGCCGGTTTCCTCACGATGTTTTCCTTCACCGTTTTGAGAACAGTTACGATTATGATTGATTTTGAGAAATTACCATCATCATATTGAAGATGTTTGTAAATGGTGTACCATTTACAAACGTCGCCACAACTACCTGCTCTATGCTTCCTGCGTGATCTGATAGGGTGACTGGTAATTAGTGACACATGTCATGTGTACTCATGATATTAAAAAGCTTACTATGGGACCAAAACTGAAATCGCGAAAAAAAAATCTGCTGTTCCCTACATTATGACGAGTTGTGCGAACATTTCAATTTTATTCCATATTTCGCGATTTCAATTTTGGTTCCATAGTAAAAGTTGTTTGTTATCATGAGTACAATCACGTGTTTCGGTCACTAATTACCAGTCATCCTTTATAGGTAGGTATGTAGTACGTCGACGTCGTCATGTAGAAACAGAAATGTAAAAGGCAAAATTCTACATAGCGTCGTTGCGCCTACAAAAAACGCTATGTGGTTTTTTTCGATTATTGGTTTTTACAGCTTGCGTGTATTGAAATAAGGATCAAAATTGAAAATACATCAAAACCAATAATCGAAAAAAAAAACAGCGATTTATGTAGGCGCAACGACGAGGTACTATGATATGTAGTCTTTTGCTTTTGACATTTCTGTAATCGTACTTAGTAGGTAGACCTGTGAGTACTGAGTCGGCCCTCTACAAGGCAGGCCATTGTCCTAGTGACGTTAGTGGGTAGAGCAGGACCAGTCTTTTAATAATGTTTGGGGTTTGTTGTTTGTTTCGATAGTGGAAGTCCATTGGCCGATATGATAAACGTAAGCATAGTATTTGATTGTACAGTGGACTGCATCAATTGGGTACCCCAGTTGTATTAAAATTTTAATACAACTGGGGTACCCAATTGATGCAGCCTTGTACATTGTGATATGAAAGGAGCAGTTCTATTTTTGTTCCCGACAACACGCAAAACTTTTCTTGTAAAAATAAAAGACTCGATCAAATCTAATTCGATATGCACAATTATAACACCGACGCCATCTTGCAGCCTACGTCAATCGCCATGTTTGTTGTTGGCAATCGCTTGATTGTAATCATGGAGCAAGTTCACGGAAATTTATAAATAAACAACAACACTGCATGCTCATATTGGTAATATTGTGGGTAGTTTTCCACATTTTCCAAGCTGTCAATACTGAAGATTTTTATTTAACTGTCATGGAAGGCTTGTTATTTTTTGTACCTCGAAACGTGGTACTGAATCAACATCATCAGGCGCTACGTATTTTCTTTAGTTATTGTTTTAGAGTTAACATAACTTAAGTTTATTTTTAAATTAGGAATTAGCGCCTTTAAAAAAAACACGGTAAAAAGTATGGTTCAGCAAAAGTTAATCACTGCTTAACTTTAAAGGCCTTAGCTCATCTCCACCGCGAAACCATAGCAGCGATACCGCAGTAGTTCTATTCAACTGACTCGCATCATCAATATCAGTGAAACATCATGCGGTTTTGCGGCTTCGCAGCGGAGGTGTGCTAAGACCTTATGCAATATTTATAAGTAAATAAGGAGGTAAGTTATTAGAGGAGGAGGTAATTAGTTGTTAGCATATAGAATGCCAGAGCGCCTTGACTTCCATAATACAAGTCCTACTTAGTTTGGATGTCAAGAGTTCCTTTCCGTGTACGTTATTTTAATATGCAATAAACTTTTTTTTTTATAATGCTTTAGATTTGACACACTTAAAACTAAATATTATTATTTATCGGTCTGCTATTACCAATTTAACAACTATTAGTTAAGTACAAATACTTTATTCTTTGCAAGATTTAGGTGGGCTCAGGTTTCAGTTTTCCATCTAACATTCCACAGAAAAAGTATATGGTATAGCATTTTGCTTGCATCAAAACCATTCTTTGTAAAGACATTCAGTTCTGCTGGATCAAAACCTCAAAGCAAGGAACTCATTATCATCTGCCTAGCCTTTTCCCGACTATTTTGGGGTCAGCTTCCAATCTATTCGGATGCAGCTGAATACCAGAATTTTACTTGGAGCGACTGCCTATCTGACCTCCACTACTCATAAATGGGTAATTCGATACTTCTTGGTAAGACTGGTTGTCAGAATAGCAAGGAACTCCACCGTATCAAAAGATTCGATTGAAAAGAAAACTTCATACCTTTAAGTTCCTTTCCTTCAGGAGTACATCTTCCCTGATCGAGGGTACACTTGATGTATGGAACCAGCAGCTTCCTGTTGTCAATGATCTCGTCAATGTTGATGTGGTCGTACCTATCTGTGTAAGTTTCAGCGGCTGCGAAAGCCGCCAGAGTTACCACGATTGATAACACGAGAAAATTCATCCTGAAAGATGTAGAAATATTCTATGTAACTGCGAAAATTCTCGAAAATATTAGCCACTGTCTACGTTTCTTGAATACACGTTAAATAATGATTGAAATTCTTTATATTTTCGCAGTTTTATATCTATTTTCTTTATTACATTAGTGATTTACGTTATAGCCACCTTTTGCCCTCTAATAAGTTACACAATTTTTCAAGTAGTTTTTACATAGTTTACTCATTCATATATGATTTCTCTTTTATTTAATGGTATATTCATATATGACTAACAAAATAGCCATTGTATATTTCTAATACATCAAACATTTTTTTATTGCAGAAAATAAATAGCTTTTATAGCAGAAAATAAACAGTTAGTTATGTTACTATTATGTTATTGTTATGTGTGTAGTAACGAATTTAGACAATTTTGTATGGATAGGTACTAATTTTTGAGATTTATCTAATTATTTAAATCTGATGAAACTCGATAAATAATAATAAAAATAAGTACGCTTCGCAAAAATCACTGATCCATCGGATAATTTAGAAATTGTTATCTGTAATATAAGAAATACCTGTAAATTTTTCCGGTCTTCGCAGAATATTATCTATTGTAGAGTATTGAAAGGCACTGATGATTATATGAAAATCAATTCCATTTATAGGACTGATATCAACGATTACACGCGGAAAATTGCTGCTCATTGTTGTGATAATTATGTAAAACACTTAACCTGCAACCCTGCTGTAATTAGTGCCTATTATTCCACATTTCAGACTCAAGATAGACATGAAGGATAACAAGTATAGGTATTACCAACTGAGGATGACTTAAGTCGCGATGGTTGCGTTTCAGTCAATTATGTTTCACGTCTATGATCATTTCTACTCATGTAGCAATGTAGCAAGCATTCCGTCAAACTCAAACTCAAACGGTGTTATTACAAACAAGGTTTTTCTTCTGTCATGGTTTAAACCATCGAGCCAGTTTTTGTAAAAGGAACCTAGCTCTGATAGAAATACAGTTCTTTATATAAAACTGACAACTTAGTCCGGTACTAAGTTGTCAGTTTTGTAAAACTGACCACTTAATGTGTCGGAATAAAGTTCGAAATTCAGAAAAGGGTCCATGGCTGGGTATGAAGATGAACCTTGTTTTGTAATAAGACGGATAGCATTTCTTTCAATTAAAGCTTTTAACAGTCGGTCAGTCAGGAACATGAAGCTATTTTCCCATTTCTTTCTATGGAGAAGAACGGGCAAGAAACTCCATGAACAGTCTATTCATTCAAAATATTGTTACACAATATTATTATTAAGTATTTATTTCAGATCTATTACAAATTCATAAATTGTTAGTAATTACTTAAAACTATGTTAGTAAAACTTATCTAAAATTAAAAACTGTTGGCGTGGAACCCGTGTGCACACTGTTCCAGTACCGCACAAGAGGGCAATCAACCCTATCTACATTGGTTGGTTATTGGTTGGCTTGGTTATCATCTATATTGGTTACATTATCCATGTTGAAATTATAATTGCTTACGTACAGTGAGAACAATGTAGAAAGATGTGCACGTTAAGAGCGTCCAGAGTAAAAAGTAAAAAATAAAAAACAGCTAAAAATATTATAAGTAATTCAAATAGGTAAGCAAATGATCAGCCCAAACTGACGGCGTCCGTTCACGAACATAACGCATAGATCAAAACCATTCAGCTCAACCATTTTGACGGGAAACGATACAACCCGTACGCCAACATCAGCGAAACGTTTGAGTGAGCATGACGTACTCTCAACTGCCGGGGCACATTCAAGTCAATGATAAAAAAATGAAAAGAGCTTTTGGTTTTCCAAGCATCACATCATTATGGTTGACGACCAAAAAACCATAGAGGGAATCGGCATTAGGCATAAGAGACCTTAAGTTTACGTGTTTTTAGACACATTTACCGGCTGATGATGACAGCAGTGTGATTATTTAGCCTTCACGAGTTTAGTGTATTAACTAATACATTTGCGAAGTACTTTGTACCTACTGACAAAACAATATGAGAATGACTGTTGATCGCACTACTATTTTAAAGGCGAAAGCTTGTGAGTTTGTATGTTTGTTACTTCTTCACGCTCAAACGGCTGCACCAATTTTGATAAAATTTGGCATGAAGGTAGCTGAAACACTAGATTTACACATAGGCTACTTTTTATTGACATACCACGCGGGCGAAGTGGCGGACGGAAGCTAGTTGATAATAACCAGCATAATATTGTCCCACTACAGCACTGAAGGGCAAAGGCCTCTTCTCAGACGGGAAGTCAATTTCTTTCAGACTTATGTTAACTATACTAGCTGACCCGAAAGACGTTGTCTTGTTCAAATTTCAATAATTAAAAAAAAAATCCCTTAGAAAATGCACTTTCAGTTTTCCCGAATTTGCAATTTTCCCGCCATGAACCTTTCCTCTTCTCAGACGGGAAGTTGATTTCTTTCAGACTTATGTTAACTATACTAGCTGACCCGAAAGACGTTGTCTTGTTCAAATTTCAATAATTCAAAAAAAAAATCCCTTAGAAAATGCACTTTCAGTTTTCCCGAATTTGCAATTTTCCCGCCATGAACCTTCTCTCTTCTCAGACGGGAAGTTGATTTCTTTCAGACTTATGTTACTTAACTATACTAGCTGACCCGAAAGATGTTGTCTTGTTCAAATTTCAATAATTCAAAAAAAAATGCCTTAGAAAATGCACTTTCAGTTTTCCCGAATTTGCAATTTTCCCGCCATGAACCTTCCCTCTTCTCAGACGGGAAGTTGATTTCTTTCAGATTTATGTTAACTATACTAGCTGACCCGAAAGACGTTGTCTTGTTCAAATTTCAATAATTCAAAAAAAAAATCCCTTAGAAAATGTACTTTCAGTTTTCCCGAATTTGCAATTTTCCCGCCATGAACCTTCTCTCTTCTCAGACGGGAAGTTGATTTCTTTCAGATTTATGTTAACTATACTAGCTGACCCGAAAGACGTTGTCTTGTTCAAATTTCAATAATTCAAAAAAAAAATCCCTTAGAAAATGCACTTTCAGTTTTCCTGAATTTGCAATTTTCCCGCCATGAACCTTCCCTCTTCTCAGACGGGAAGTTGATTTCTTTCAGATTTATGTTAACTATACTAGCTGACCCGAAAGACGTTGTCTTGTTCAAATTTCAATAATTCAAAAAAAAAATCCCTTAGAAAATGCACTTTCAGTTTTCCTGAATTTGCAATTTTCCCGCCATGAACCTTCCCTCTTCTCAGACGGGAAGTTGATTTCTTTCAGATTTATGTTAACTATACTAGCTGACCCGAAAGACGTTGTCTTGTTCAAATTTCAATAATTCAAAAAAAAAATCCCTTAGAAAATGCACTTTCAGTTTTCCTGAATTTGCAATTTTCCCGCCATGAACCTTCCCTCTTCTCAGACGGGAAGTTGATTTCTTTCAGATTTATGTTAACTATACTAGCTGACCCGAAAGACGTTGTCTTGTTCAAATTTCAATAATTCAAAAAAAAAATCCCTTAGAAAATGCACTTTCAGTTTTCCCGAATTTGCAATTTTCCCGCCATGAACCTTCTCTCTTCTCAGACGGGAAGTTGATTTCTTTCAGATTTATGTTAACTATACTAGCTGACCCGAAAGACGTTGTCTTGTTCAAATTTCAATAATTCAAAAAAAAAATCCCTTAGAAAATGCACTTTCAGTTTTCCCGAATTTGCAATTTTCCTGCTATGAACCTTCCCCGGACTTCAACGAAAAAAAAATTGCTGCATTTGTCCAGATGTTCTCGAGTTTTGCGCGTAGCAACACATTTTTATTTATATAAATAAGTCTAGGTTACCTCTCGATGTTTTCCTTCACCGATGTCAGTAATGTCCAAGATAAACTCAGAAAGTACATATGAATTGAAAAAGTCACATTGCTACTTGCCTCGATTCGAATCTTGTGGGTTCACATCTCGTGCATGAGAGGCGAGACCATCATAATCAGCCTATAACGTTCCCACCGCTGGGACACAGGACTCCTCACTGCGAGAGAGAGTGGGCCGTATTCCACCACACGCGGGCCCAGTGCGGGTTGGTAGATGTCACGTCTTCGAATTTTTGGTTCTAGTTTTCTTACGATGTTTTCCTTCAAAGTTTTGAGAGCAGTGGTGATGAATTAATTTACACAAAGTAAAGCGCCTGTCTGGGTTCAAACCTACGACCTACTCGCCATGCCTACTCGTAAGTCGCGGCCATTTTGATCCGACAGACGTTGTCTTGTCAAAATTTCAATAAATTGAACGGCGGGAAAACAAATGTACAACTGATTATAAAATTAATTTGAATTTAGAATTCTAAATAGAATGAAAGATTCCCGACAGACATTGCCGTGCCCAAATTTCATGTATGAGAAAATGGTTTTCGTGAATTTTCCAATGTTTTTAATAGTTATTCTGCTATTTGGGACAGAGGCAAATACAACAAATAAATTTAAAACCATGAAAATCGATCCAGCCGTTCTCTAGTTATAAGTGTTCGAACAAACCCGACTTTGTTTTATATATTATATATAGATTTTGATGTTAAGTATTTATGATCGTTTCTGTGAATTCTAAAGTTCCCCGGAAAATACCAAAACAAAGTTAACAATCATGTAATGATTCCATGGTGTTTATACCATGGAATGTTCATTAACCTTCATAGGTACCAGGAACCATTACTGGTCGTGATTTAAGTTATGGTCATACACGTCATCTCAGAAAATCTTACGCTTTAAAAGTTATTGTTTTACGATTTTTTTTTGCAATGATGTCTTTGAAGTGAAGATAATTATAATAAGTTATGTAAGTATGATTCGTCCTTATTTATTACTGTAGTTAAGGCTTAATGATGGGGGATTCACGGAGTTTTTTTAGTATTATTTTTGTAAACCGTAGCACTGTGCATTGATTCCGGATCCGATAGATATACTTATTATAATACTTATTAAAAAAAACAATAATTAAAAAAAATAAATAAGTAAGACTTCTATGTTTTAATTATTAGATTGCTTTTTTACAGAAAAAATTAAGAAAAAATTCAGAGATAATAGGTAAATAAAATTATTCCTCATCGACAAGGTTTATTAAAGATGAAAAGTAAACAAAAAAATTTAAAAAGCAATGTTTGTGGGAACTATGCATTGAGCTTGTTTTTATTATAAGTACATATAATAGGACCCATTTTTGATTAGAAACTATAGTACTTATTTTCTACTAGCTGTTGCCAGCGATTTCGTCTGAGATACAGGATGAAATGTAGCCTATGTCCTTTTTCAGGTCATATTCTATCCATGTGCCAAATTACATCCAAATATGTTCAGCCGTTTTAGCGTGAAAGCGCAATAAAACTAGCGCCTGTTGATTTGCAAGAGCGTGACTAGCTTCACTTAGAAATTAATGTTAAATCTTACTTTGCCTACACCCGAATTCCCGTAATTAAAATGTTCAAAATTTATTCGCAATCTCATGTAGGTGACAATATATGTCAAAAAAACCGGCCAAGTGCATGTCGGACCACGCACAATGAAGGGATCCGTAGTTGAGATGAATTTATCTCAAAAACAAACTTAACATCGACATACGTCACGGTCAACTCTCCAGTTGGAGAGTTGACCAAAGCAAATGCAAATGTAAGTTTGTATTCGCATACCAATATTTTTTAATGTGTTAGAACTACAAATTTACGACTTTCGGACTTTTTCCTTTACTTGTGCTGTAAGACCTTGCTTCTTGCCAAATTTCATATTTCTAGGTCAACGGCCTATACGGGTTTTGATTTATTTGCGAGTATCAAGTATGTCGCATAAATGACCGTATTTTTTATTGCCTGTTGACTTAGAAGCTCTTTTTTTTGGAGCTCCAAGGGACCGTAGACCTACGTATTTGATATTAAAGTCAACTTGATACTTCCATGTGTTCTGAAGAAAAAGGGTCCTGACAGACAGGCGGACAACGCAGTGATCCTATAAGGGATCCGTTTTTTCCTTTTGAGATACGGAATCCTAAAAAAGCGGTAAATTTGAGGTATTTTTGTCAGATTGAGACAGATTAGAATGCCAACGTTCTTCAAAATACGAGAATTGCCCCTCTAATTTAATTTATTGCATATTACAGATTAAATATAATGGGTATGATGTCTTGCATATGCATAATCAGTCTATAATGTTCCCACTGCTGAGACAGGCCTCCTCTCTATGAGAGTGAGTGGGCCGTAATCCACCATGCGATTTTTTGGATAAACAACAATTACATAACATATTTTATTTATACTATCTGGAAAAATAAAAGAATATGAAAATGCAGGTACGTAATGAAACAAAACAAAATACTTATTTTAAGCGCCTGCAAAAATTATGTTTGCAAAAAGCAAGAGCGCGTTGATGTCGTTTATTCTACGAAAATGTCATCATCTGCTTAGCCTTTTCCCAACTATGTTGGGGTTGGCTTCCAGTCTAACCGGATGCAGCTGAATACCAGTATTTTACATGGAGCGACTGCCTATCTGACCTCCACAACCCAGTTACTGGGTAATACGATACCCCTTGGTAAGACTGGTTGTCAGACTTTCGGGCTTCTGACGACCCGTAACGACTGTCAAAGATCCACGAATGACAGCCGGGACCAACGGCTTAACGTGCTTTCCGAGGCACGGAGGAGTCTCGGTATGTAAAGAATGGTCACCCATCCACGGACCAACCCCGGCAAGCGTAGCTAATTCTACGAAAATGTATGAAAATATTTTACATTTTATTATAGGCTCTTAAGTTTAAAACAAAGTAGTTTGTCTGTAAATTCGCTTAGTACGCCTAAGCTAATTGACGGATTTTGATACAGTATTCACCAATATCTAGATAATTTTTTGAGGGTAGTATTGTTTTAATTATTTGGATGAATGGATGGTAAGAGAAGACTAAAGAAACAATGGATGGCCTGTGAATGATGAAAGATGATATGATGACTACCAAGACGACGACTTTAGTAGAGAAGTAATGACGACAAATACACATTGCGCCGACCCCAAATAAGTTGGGAAAAGGACAAGATAATGATTGCCCTTCCATGACCAAACGACCTTGAGCGTTTGGTCCATCTCAGCTCAGAGACTGGCGGCATTGCCACGTTGTATGGCAATGCTTAGCTTCTGGCCAAGGTAAAAACCAGCCAGTCACGGGAAGTGTCAACCAGATATATCTTTAAAGAGACTATGGGCACTCAGACCCCACGGCCCGAGGGTTTCAACCCCAAACCAATAAGGTTATTATACTTTCGCCGCTTGAGGTTTTCCGCAGCCGCAGCAGTGAAGCCAGCACAGCACGCCGAGCCAGGAAGATGGGATGGCGCAAGAGTATCGACACACGTTGCATCCCACACCAAAGGCCTACCCACCTTCCAAGGAAATAAAGACATGCCGTCCGGTCTCTTGCCATCGTCGCGTGCCAAGCCATTGGGTTCTAATACAGCTGGAACGCCGACGGTGACAAGAGCTCGTCGGATGATGTCAGTAATGTTCGCGTGCCGCGGTAAGCGACCCCCACTTCGGCTGCAAGACAGGCCGTGGCGTGTCCGAGGCTGTTGACAACTTCGCCACAGTGACAGCTATGAGGAGAACAATATGGAGCTCCAAGTCGTAGGGAAGCAGCGAGGCGGAAAGTAGTATCGTCGAACACAGTGAAATATATAAATATCCGTAGAATAAATTTGGCAACTGACAGTTTTTGTGTGGAGAACTGTCAAAAATTCAAAATTTATTCGAAGGGTAAGACTTATACTGGGTATAAAAGTTTCGTCGAATTCATCCTTAGTGTAGGTACCCAATAAAGATGCATTTGTCCCCATTTGGGGACAAACACGTGGGGGCAGATGGGAATACTCAAATTTTAATCACTTTTTACAAGGAGTTTTTAAATGTATTTATAACACACTAATTGTTGCCCGCGGCTTCGCCCGCGTAGATGTTGTGTGCTTTATACAACCTGGTGGCATTGTAACTCCTCCGTTATGGTTAATTTCTGCGTTCAAGTCCATTGACAGTAGGTTGCCGTTATCAAGCCGTTTAAAAGCTTTAGTTTACAGCGATTATTTAGTTTAGGAGCAAGATGGTTTTTCATATTTTTTGCCGAATTCCCATTGATTAACAAATCAGTTTTTGAAGTGAAAACTTCTTTGTGCGCGTTGAGCGATTTTTGGTAGGGGAACATCTTATGGGTTTTTGTCACCGACATGCTGATGTTAACAGTATATACTGTAGCTATGAGTATGATGTGTTGCGCATGGCCAGCAGTTATCTCATAGTTTTAAGTTTTCACTTCTGTTAGCAGTCCCCATAACCGGCGTTGTTTTTTTATTAATTCTTGAATGTATGATCTACGATCGATAGAAACTGTCAGTGTAAACATTACCCAGAATGACTAAAACTTAGCTCAAAGGGAAAATTTTTGCTCGACAAAATTCATTCCAGATTTTCAGTCATTAAAAAAAGGAAATACTTAGTACTTACACTTAAAACAAAACAAAATAGCAACAGTATACCATTACTTGGGCTATGCAGAAACAAGATTAAACACAAAAGTGAATTTCTTTGGTTTATTGAAATATAATAATATCAAAGATGACAATAAAATTTGACAATTTAAACAATATTACACAAGAAACACTTAAATAAACAACTGCATATTTAGCATAGATACATAATAAATTTTCAAGTATAGTAAAAAAGCAAATTGATGTAAAGTACATTAAAAAATGAGTAACAGTAAAAAAATAGTGAGTAGGACAATTGAGCGGTTAGACATTGCTTCAGACAGACTGAGTTCAAGCATTCATAGAACGCCTGAGCAAGGTCTACCTGTATCTGCCTTTAGAGGTTTTTTTTTAAGAGGCATTATTCGGGAATCTCGATGCCGTTGGCCTTCGCGCGGTCTTCGTACTTCTTCCTCCAGGTGCCAGTGGGGTCGTACTTGGCGCACAACTCGCGCCAGATGTCCAGCTCGTTCTTGATCAGGTGCTGGATGACCTTGGATGCTCCCTTCTCTTGTGCTTCCGAGCACTTCTCGCAGCCATTCTCAATAGCTTCCTGAAGATGTTCTGTAAAGGGAAATGTAAATTGTTTTAATTTTACCACAGAATTGGAGAAAAAGATAGGCCGAATTCAAAGTTCCAAAATATGTAGGTACTGGAAAGTTGCACGCTGCTAGAATCAAGTAATGTTGAAATGCGCAATGGAGTTTGAGGATCGAGAATTGTATAAGTGATGTTCGTGGAATAAATTCTCTTCTTAATCTCAGTTTTTTTTGGTTCCTATATACAAACGATGTTATACATAATATGGTAATCTTTTCCCCAATGTAGACTCTACGGAAGTCGATTCAATGGTAGTGGACGTGACTCGCTTTCGACATTACAAGATTACAGTTCCTTAGAAGGACTAAACGTGTTGCGCCGCCCCAAGTAACATGAGACAAGGGCAGAGTAACATGGGACTAGGGCAGAACGATGATGAGTTCCAAAGATATCTTCTTGAATTTAATTTCCTCCTGTCATCATTATTTTATTTCTTAACTCTTTAGCTTCGAACTAAAGTAAATAAGCACTTATAAGGACAGAGAAAAAAAATACAGCTTGCCTATTTTTTTGTAACAATGGGTAGTTTTGGGTGCTTTAATTTAGTTACAACTCAGGCTAACCCTTTGAGGAATACAGACTTGATGTTATGTTATGATATGTAATTTAGTTATTTGCTTGATATTAATAAGATTACTATTGTAACAAACTATTCGTTAAATTTCGGTCCACAAAATGCGCTCATAAAAATTCCACTGTTGCGTCGCCACCTCTAGGTGCAAGAGTCAATGGTAGTGTAGTAATTTTACTCTATTGAGATAATTATGCCTCCGAGGTAAGAAGTTAATTACTTTTACTTCTGGGAACACGTGTGTTATTATTATGTAATGTGCCACTGTCTGCAGTTAAAGAAACAATTACCAAAGGAACGATGGATGGACTGTGTGAAAGATGACATGGCTAGAAAGGGGGTGACTACCAAAATGACGACTAATAGAGAAGTATGGAAAAAAGGGACATGTTGCGTTGACCCCAAATAGATGGGATAAGGGCAGGAGAATGATGATGATGTTCCATAGTCTGCAGTTAGTTAACTATCATCATCATCAATTCAGCCGAAATACATCCACTGTTGGACATACTTACACCATAGGTACAGTTACGACGGAAGAACGACATGATAATAAGTATTTCAACCAACTAGTTTTATTAATCTATCAGCTGATTCATCGAATAATCTAAGGCGTCGATGAAAATCCTACTGCGAATACTACGTTCCAAGGTTTGACAGTAAGAAAATCAAATCTATTGATATTCGGAAAAAAAATCTTTTAAAGTTTGATAATCACGTCAGTTTTCTATAATCATGTAAGGACTGAAATAATGCCTGTCTCGTCGTCTTGGTCTATATATTTCTGAATAACTGGGGTTTTTAGTACATATCCTAATTAATTACGACCTTAATACGCGATCTTGTACTCATGATTATTTGAAAGTGTGTCATTTGTTAACATGTACAAAACATTGCCCAACGCTATTCTTCTAATTTGTACATATGCTTCTAAAGATGCACCGAAATGATAAGTAACTCTTTACACTTCAATTCTATTTTTTATTTTAGAAATATTATGAAACTTTGTCGTAAAGGGTGAAGAAGAAAACAAAATGTTGTACATAAATACATGGGCTGCGAGATTTACAGCTCTACCTTAGTAAAAGGTAATTACTGGTCTGTATTTTTTCTACTGCAGGGTATACACATCTTATCTTACAGGGAAGAGGCAGCATTGGTCACCACCCATCATCATCAGCATTATCATCATTGCTTGGTCATTCCTTATTGGTTACTTCAGACTGAAGTGCAAGTTTATTTACGATGTTTTCTTTCTTATAGTCAATAGACATTGATTACTACAAATATTATGAATCACTTTGTCATATTTCAGGTCTCGTGCACAAATCAACGTGCTTGAGAAGTGGCCCCTAACTTTCCAGTCATAACGACTTTTAGTTTCACCGTAGAAACACACAAGATCTATTTACCTTTGAGCTCCTTGCCTTCGGGACTGCACTTTCCCTTTTCTAGGACGCAATCGACGTAAGCCTTGAGGAGTCGTTTGTTGTTGAGGACCTCATCCAGGTCGATATTGTCGTACTTTTCGGTGTACTTGTCTTCGGCCATGACGGCGGCCACCATCACACACAGCAGCAGGGCGAACTTCATGATACACTGGAACATTTAGGAAAAGATGAGTTGAGAGAGTAAAATGGAAGAGATATGCGGAGTTTAGAGAATATAAATTATTCTATAACGGGAATCAAACAAAATGGATTGATGGCTCCAGATAGTGTCGAATGCGAAAAGAGCTCTAGGTTTGAAGCTAAGAACTGTTATACCAGGGACACAAAAATGTCAATGTACGTGTTATTATTATGATTAAATGGAGGTAAGTAAAAAGTTATGTAAGCTAATTTTATATCACTCACTATAACTTTAAAAGGAATCGAAATGAAAGATGGTGCTTGTCACTCTCAGAAAAACGATCAAGATTTGTTGGCAAGAACAGCTTAGCTAATGGTGACCTAATTAATTCCTATATCAACTTGTAAAGATAAACTAAAATTCCACTTTAAAATATACAATAAATTCATCAAGACTATGAAGCAGGAGAAAGAAACACCACATAATCGTAACAAGATGTGCACCCTTTTCTACTTCATGCTAGGGATTTAGATTTCTACGATCGACTTTATTATGTTTGTATCGTATGCTAAACTACTTATTATATGAAGATTTTTATGTACACAAATATATAATTTGTATGACTTACCGTTTGCTCCTCAAGTGAGTATGTAAGTAATCGCAAGTAGTCGAGTGACTTATGATGTCCGTCATAATGATATGCCTCTATATATACTGTCGACGGTGTGCTCAAAACATCTAATTTGCCCCTGGTTGGTTCATTATATTATGTGTCTTCAATGCATAACTCGCGTACTTGTGATACAGGACGTTGTATTTTCTTTGTTTATGTTTTCATATCACGTCATTGGAACGAATTGTACCTGCCTACATATATTTGCGTACATTTTAGGAGTTTAAAAATTTGAATGTTGAAGCTTTATTTTTTGATGATCCTTTATATAGATTCTGAGCATATTCTTTTATAAAAAGTAGGCTATTTTATGATATAAGGACGAATAAATAAAGTCCATAACTTATGGTTCATAATATGATGTATTGTTTATTAGACAAATTTCACTTTCATTTAGTATAAGTTAACTGGTGAAATGTGGGTGTACTTTAGGTACACCTCTGCTTAACCCTTCGCGGATAACAGCCGCGTTAAAGAAAATTTAAAAGTTAAATAAAATTTGGTTAGTACTGTACTTACCTACATTTTACATTAATAACAAAAAGTTTCAGAATTTTTGATGCATAATTATGACGTAGGTACTCGGTTAATCTGGGTTTTAAATAGCACTTAACAAAGTTTTAAGAATAAAAAAAAAAAAAACTGAATAATTATACTAGCTAACTAGCTCATTCCATTAGGAAGTTGTTTCTGAAATTATTTGTTGTTTTTGCCATTGTTTAGTAGCTTAGCAACAATAGAGAGGAAAATTTGTAGATTTAAATAAATTGTGCTTCGAGTTAATTTAAGGCTCCTAAAAACAGGTGCGACACGCGATATAGTCGCGCGCGACACAAAGGCACCGCTCGTCGTGCGAAAAGCGGTGCTTTTGTGTCGCGCGCGATCATATCGCGTGTCGCGCCTGCTTGAAGGAACCTTAACCCTGACAGTGCCATAGTGTTCCTACTTTCTTGAAATAATAAATAAACAATGTGGTTGATTGATAGTCTAATCACTCCGAGGTGATAAGTTCAGGACAATTCATCAATCGACAATAATTAGAAAATAATTACACCTACTATTATAACTTGAATGTGATGGAAAGCTGAGATAGTTACTGAAAATGGAATTAGACTCATAATTCAATAGTTAATTGAGTTACATTTTATGCATTATAATGATTATAATAATAAATGCTCTCTCTGGAGCCCTGACCGCCGCGCCGCCGGTAGCTTGCACCCTGTTCCCGATAGCGGTGGACTACTATTTTTTATATTTTTAAATGATTTTATTTTATTTTATATAAAAAAATTAAAATTGTAAATTATATGTAAATGAAATAAAGGAAAAAAAAATAAAAAAAAATAAGCATATTTGTGGAATATAACCAGGAATCAATGGTCTGTTGATAATAAAAGTTACAATACATTGCAATACAAACGGCAAATTGAAAGTTACGTTCATCTCATGCACAAAAAGTCTAATGATGGATGTGCATAATATAACGAGATGTTCATTGAATGAGAGCATTCTGGTTTCATACTTTTTAATCGTTTGCCGACTGAACCTATGCGCAGCCTTATTGCATCCAATGTAACTCTTTTGCATAATTTAGACACCAGAGGGCACAGACTTTAGTAGATTTTCGAAGTATTTTTTTAAACTAGGCAGTTGGTGTTGTGTTTCGGATTCAACATAAAGTTTGTGCAATCTTTGCCTTCATAATTTGTTCATTTGATTCAATCGTGGGTTCAATACATAGACTTTTATGATGAGATCTTCGAAAATTATAAGGCTGTCCCATTCAGGCTTTCCTCAGTTTTCTTTGAAGGCATCCTGGTACCATTTCAACAGATACCTTTATTTAACTAATACGTATACTTCAAAACTAGCTATAGATATTTATGTTAAGACCTAAGGAGGACACTCATAATTATTCATTCTCATAGGGCCAATGCTTGCAGAATTACAAGTTTACATTAATTCCGTTGTATTTTACGTAAGTATTTGTTCTCATTTTCTGTTATGAGCTAATTACTAATAAGAAATTGACGTAATTAATGGTACCTTATTATGTGTAGCACGTTGAAAATTAGCTCGCTCTATAATTTTTTAAATGTGGCAGCATTACGCCAAAATAGGAGTTTTTTGACTTTAATTTTTTCTTTTTTTTTTTAAATATGCTTTTGTGTTTTATGTTACTATATGATTGCGTTTAGTTTGTGATCTTCCTGTGCGACTCCTAATGAATACTTCTTCTTTATTTATTTCTTTCATTAACTCAATAGTTTAAAAAATTTGAGAGCATACTGTATATGAAAATTATGTTAAGGGGAAACACTCGCAGGGTCTTCCGTATCCACTACCGTTATGTACCCTTGAAACTACGTTCATTGTGTATTAGTTTTATATTTCTCATTATTATCTCTTTATAAAAATCCTAATCAAAATACACGCGTAACAATAATAATAGTGAAAAAGTTTGTCATTGTTTTTTGTTGATATTTATTTTTGCAAAAAAAAATCCATTAAAAATTGTTATGAAAATTAAACTGGAAACTAAAGTTCGTTTCTAGGGTCCAACATGAATCTTTATTGGAAACTTCAAATTGCATCTTCATAATCAAGTCATCACATCTGTCATTTTGTTTTGCTATTTTAGTTATTAGTAAAATAATAACACCTTAAATTAGAAATAATGTAAGGTATGTTCGTTTTCAGGAAACATGATCATCTTTAGTAATGCTTTAAACAAAACTTAGATACTATTGAATACTTAGGTAGTTATTTTATTTGATTCATCATTATACATAACTAACAGCGCAACTGCTGAGTACGTTGTCCTGAGTACGATTCCCGGGTCTGCCAAAGTGTTATTGGGTTATCATCCGGAATTTCTTTGGATTTGTGCCCGATTGGTGGCAATAGGTTCGCCCACTATTACATGGGACTTGAACATACGAGTAACTGGCGAAATGTGGGTAAACTAAAAACTGACTAACCCTTTAAGGAATACAGTGGTGACGTTAAGTTATAACTACAATAGTATTCTTTAGGTGTAGCGGTTACGGTTACATCTCTATAAGTTGTCACCGAGAAAATATCAGCTACGTGTTACATATTTAATTATTCTAGAAATAATCCCACGAATAAATTACAATACAAGTAGCTTTGCTGCGGTTTATTTCATATTTCGTTGAATTCATTACAGAATCTAGAATCAGTACCAAGGAACCAGGGACCGTACAACCCCGGTGAAGAGTTAAGTCTTTCGAATGGGTCCGTATATGAGGTTACCTTTATCATGTGTCATCATACATCACCTTGAATGGGTTTTAGTCTTGAATCCCAGTAAAGGGCCCCCTCAATTTGGATAACTCATTGAATGGGTTATATACTTGAAACCCAGTGAAAGGGTTACCCTTCATTAAGATAGCGATATACGAGTAATCATCATTCTCCTGCTCTTATCCCAATCTTTTGGGGTCGGTGCAACATGTCCTTTTTTCCATACTTCTCGTCATCATCTCGGTAGTCACCCCCTTTCTAGCTATGTCATCTTTCATAAGGTAACCTAAATAATATAATATAAAGGTTTTGTTCGGGTTACCATATTAGCTATTTGCAACGTATGCCCATCATCGAGAGATCATATTACATCGCTCCGTGTCGGAATGTTACGCTGTTATCGTTTTTAAGAGAATTGAAGTCAAACCCTTTTGAACGGCTTAATTTAAGCTGTTCAAAAGAGTTACTCACATCGTATGGGTTTTTGTTTAACTGCTTAGAAAAACCCTATCGAAAACCCTTTCAATGGATAACCAAAATGGTCCCTTAAAGCCATTCAAAAGGGTTACCTACATCGTATGGGTTTTTGATTTAACTGCTTAGAAAAACCCTATCGAAAACCCTTTTAATGGGTAACCAAAATGTCCATTAAAGCCATTCAAAAGGGTTACCTACATCGTATGGGTTTTTGATTTAACTGCTTAGAAAAACCCTATCAAAAACCCTTTCAATGGGTAACCAAAATGTCCATTAAAGCCATTCAAAAGGGTTACCTACATCGTATGGGTTTTTGATTAACTGCTTAGAAAAACCCTATCGAAAACCCTTTCAATGGGTAACCAAAATGTCCCTTAAAGCCATTCAAAAGGGTTACCTACATCGTATGGGTTTTTGATTTAACTGCTTAGAAAAACCCTTTCAATGGGTAACCAAAATGGTCCCTTAAAGCCATTTAAAAGGGTTATCTACATCGTATGGGTTTTTGATTTAACTGCTTAGAAAAACCCTTTCAATGGGTAACCAAAATGGTCCCTTAAAGTTATTCAAAAGGGTTACCTACATCGTATGGGTTTTTGATTTAACTGCTTAGAAAAACCCTTTCAATGGGAGAGGATCATCTCAGCTGTCGTTGAGTGCGGTCGTGTCCTGCGCTCCGACAAAAATAAAAAATTCTACGGCGCGAGACATAAGTGATTTGCGATCCTAGCACCGGTCATAAAAATTATTTAGCGTTTCTGTTGAAGTGCTCGCGAAGTAAACACATTTCATTGGAACTGTGCACCTGATCTCAAGCGAACGATCCGTTGCAAGGGTGAAACTGATCACCCGAATTAGGTTCCTGAGTTCCAAACTCCCAGCAAGCAAAATTGGTGAGGCCGTTCCTTATATTCCTTAGTCAAAAGTATTGCATGTTCATAAGATTATAGCATGAATCCAAATTCTCAAGACATAAAGTTAAACAAAGAGTTTACCTACTTCTTAAATATTGCAAATCAACAAAAATCTCCGCACAGACCCTTTTTTTTTGTTGAATGTCAACTTATGGCAAGCTAAATTCTATGTTCACAAAAAAATTTATCCCATACGGTAAAGCTTCAAAATAAGGTCTTTGTTTCAAAACACGGGTTGGTCGTTCTAACCAGTTTTGTTACCACTCAAACAAAAACATAACAAAATTATGCTTCGATTTGTGAAATTTTCTATTTAGAGCTATAGCATTACAAATACTTATACAATTTAATGGGGCTGACATTCGACCACGTGTCTGTTCGTAGACCTTGCAAATTATGTATCGGCTAATCATAACGACGGCAGAATTGACTTAGCACTTTTGAATAATATTCAGGACTTTACTCCGTCTTCAATTCTCAGAATAAGATCTGCTTTAAGCAGGAAAAGCACTACTAAAAAACGTTGTGAACAGGCCACTAGAAACGCTGAATCTCTGTTACCATTCGAAATAAACTCAAAGATGGACTGAAAATTAGCCAGACTCATGTATCGAATGGTGGTCGTACCTTGTATGACACACGGTTTGAAAGTATCAGCACTCACCAAAGCTAACAGGACAAGACCGAGAAGATATGAGAGAGTTATCAAGAGTGACTTGATTAACCGCGCTAGGAATAAACCAACACGAAAGAAAATGCGTGAAATCTTAAACGGAAAAACCGTAACCAAACGCATTAAGAACCACAGGATGTGCTATCTCGGACATGTCCACAGGCGTAGGCGTCGGGAACCGCACCTGCTACATGCAGCAATGCAGTACAAGGTAATATCCAAAACGTCGGCCGTCGTCTATTTACACATGGAAAGCAGGACATAATTTACTTCGATAAGGAAATCAACTTTTGGGTAGACACGGCTGAAGATAGAGATAAAATTAAGAAAGCTGCTAACGAGATTTACAAGAAACCTGAAATGGATAACAGTGAGACCTCAGACGAAGATATTGGAAATAACAACGTGGCATAGCAATGACACCAAAAGAGTCGAAAGCGCAGTTTAATTGCCAAAAGATTCACCAGGGAAGTTGAACTTGAAGCAACATGGCAGTGACGTCATAAAAAGAGCCCGTCCATAATCCTGTCGGGTGTGGCGACAGGGTACCATCCGTAGGTAGGTACTTGAATTGACTTCTCGGGTCGATTAAGAACTGAATGCGATTTCATAAAAACAGCAAACCTCAACACTCGCAAAAAAGCACCATTGAACACTCCGATTTTGGGACACAGGAACACCAAATAATATTATTATAATTGACACACACGCGATCTTTATTTTTTCCCCTTCGTTTGGGTTAAGAGTACTATCAACGACTTTTGTGCGTCACACCCATACGGAAGGTATTCGTATGCACGGGCCAGTGGCTAGTGGCCTGCATTGTTTTCGTCCACCAATAGCGCTTCGGCGTACATTATAAAAGAAAAAGGTTAGAACGCCAAGAAAAAACAGCAATTAACGTTTAAGAAAAGGGACATTGTTTATTTTAGGGTCATCCTTCTTAGGCGACATTCTTAGTTCATTGGTCAAATAAAACAACTAACTGTAAAAAGGTCCATCCTTCATTCATTGGTCAAACACAAAAAGGGCGTACGATTACGACGTGCAACCGAAAAAGTTTTGAAAAGGGTGAGGCACAAAGACTTTCAATAGTTGCACGCTGGCGCCCCCGCTTCGCAGGCACCTCGCTTGGGTGTGACCGAAGCTTAAGATTTCTACAAACACTGACAACCGCCCATAAATAATAAAAAACCTAAGCACTATGATACGAGTAGCTGGGTCACGATCGAGGCGATCAGTACATCAGTAGTCAACAAATTCTAACGCAGAAATTATCTAACACCAAGACACGACAACATGCAGTAAACTTAATTAGCCAGTACAACATACGTGTTGAGCAGGAACAATCAGAACTCCGGTTCCAAATTACCAGCCCCCAATTACCACAGGACAAGATCGACTTTTTTTTTTTTTTTTTTTTTTTTTTTTTTTTTTTGTGGATGGGAAATCATCAAATGACTTCTCCCGCTCTGGGCAGAGCGGGAGGGCGTGTCAGACTTTTACTGACTAAAACCCACCCATGTTCCTTCAGCTGCCCGTGCCAGGGCCACGGTATCTCTTTCGAACTACCCGCGACCCCGGCGGCATCGGCCCAATTGACCCCGTCACTGCTGACATCTCTTTGAGGCGCGCGTGGAACACAACGCGTCGTCGACCCGGGCCTGGTCCTTACCGGACGGCGAGCTGCCCATTACTCGTCGTCCGCAAGCCCGCGCCTACGGTGGCCGGGAATCGGCAATCGATTCCCGCCGCCCAGGGCGTCTCCTACGGCGGCTAGGGGCGCGAGGGCGCGGCTGTTGCCTCTCCCTCACGCGTTCCGCTTCCTCCTTTGCGAGCATTACTGCTTCGCAGAAGGAGGTGATGGCTTCCCATGCACTCTCGCTCCGCACCATGGCCTGGACCAGGTTTGGACGCGAGAGATCGCCGCCGCCGATCGCCTCCGTGAGAACACGGCGGTGCTCCGCCCAAGCCGGGCAGACCTCCACTGTATGCTCCACCGTGTCCTCCGGGCGATCCACACAATGGTGACACCCGGGCGTTTCCTCCCGCCTTATCCGAAACAGGAACCTCCCGAAACAACCGTGTCCGGTGAGAACCTGCGTCAGGCGGAAGGTGAGGACGCCGTGGCGCCTCTCCAACCATTCCTCAAAGAGGGGACTTATCGCCGCAATTGTGGCGTGCCCAGCGCTGGGTTGCGACAATCGCACTCTCCATGTCGCCATGAGATCCCGCCGGAGCTCTGTCCGCTGTACCGTGATTTCTCGCGGCAGCGGAGTTACGCCCCGGCGTTTCACCTCCTCGCGCCACTCCCACACGTGCGCGAGGACTTTTGCCTCCAGATCCCATGGCGGTAATCCGGCAAGGAGGCACGCCGCCTCACAGGAGACCGTGCGGTATCCCCGGACTAGCCGGATGGCCATGACCCTCTGGGACGCGTTCAACCGGCGGGCTGGTCGCAGCCTCAGGGAACGCGCCCACACCGGTGCCCCGTAAAGGGCCATGGACCGCACGACCCCCGCGTAAAGCCTCCGGCAGGAGGCGTTTGGACCCCCCAGATTGGGCAGGAGCCGCTTCAAGGCAGCCCCGGCCCGCTCCAGTCTGGGAGCCAAACGTCGGAAGTGCTCCACGAAGTTCCACCGGCTGTCGAGGACGAGTCCCAGGTACTTCATCGTCGACTCAACCCCGATGTGAACCCCTCCTACCGTTATTTGGGAACCCGACGGTGGCGCGTTCCGAGGACCATGAAAACACATGACCTCGGACTTGTGCAGGGCCACCTCGAGTCCCAACTGCCGGATCCTCTCTACGATTGTCGCAACCCCGCGTGTCGCTAGTTCAGCCGCCGCCTGGTGCGACCTCCCCTGCGCCAGGACCAGCGTGTCGTCAGCGTAACATACAACGCTGACGCCGCTAGGGAGGTCGGCGCGCAGCACCCAGTCGTACCCGATGTCCCACAGATGTGGCCCCAGGACCGATCCCTGTGGGACACCGCACGACATCTCTCGCCGGTTCCACTCTCCCTGATGACCGGGGTAGATGACGGCCCTGTCCGTCAAATAGGCCTCGACCGGACAAGATCGACTTCAATAAGGAAATTAACTGTTCGGTGGACACGGCTGAATCAAGAGATAATATCAAGAAGACTGTTAACGGGACTTACAAGAAAACTGAAACGGATAGCAGTGAGACCTCAGACGAAAATACTGGAAACAGCAACGTGTAATACAACGTAGCAGTGACATAAATGGAGTCGAGAATGCAGTCTAACCCCGCCAAAAGATTCACCGCTGAAGCTAGATTTTAAATAACATGTTATTACTTGCCGCGGGTATACCGCATCCTTGCCGCGTGTGTACCGCGGTAGCGCGTACTTGCAGGGAGTGTACCGCGTCCTTGCCGCGAGTGTACCGCGGTAGCGCGTACTTAGAGCGGGTGTACCGCGTCTTTGCCGCGTGTGTACCGCGTCAGTACCACGTCCTTGCGCGTGTGTACCGCAGTCATTCGTTTGAGTGAAAGAAAACCTGTCTCATGTAATGTTGACATTTGTTTTTAAAAACGAACGTCACGATCGACGACGATCAGTACCAACAAATTCTAACGCAGAAATTATCTAATGCCAAGACACCACAACATACAGGATACGTAATTAGCCAGTACAACATACAAATTGAGCAGGAACAATCCACAGAACTCCGGTTTCAAATCACCAACCCCCAACTACGCAGGACAAGATTTACTTCAATAAGGAAATTAACTTTTCGATGGACACAGCTGAATAAAGAGTTACATCATGAAGGCTGCTAGAGATATACAAGAAACAGGAAACGGATAGCAGCGAGACCTCAGACGACGATTTTGGTAATAACAACGTATAATACAGCATAGCTGTGACATAAAGAGTCAAAAACGAAGTTTAACCGGCAAAAGATTCACCGGAGAAGCTGGACTTGAAGCAACACGGCGCAACGTCATAAAAAAGCCCATCCATATTATATCACCCGTCTCTCCACTATTCCAAGGCTTACTTTACGGTGCATACTGGGTATGGCTCTTTATCCCCTCCATATCCTAAGGGCATGTCTTCCCTACCATTACCGCGCCCCCCGGTCTACTCACTGATATACAATGGGCTCTGTTGCACCATGTAACATGAGGCAACAGGGTCTAGTGTGAATCTCTGGGTTCATTCGAGCAATCGAGTCTGGTTAAACCACGCTGGGGTCGGTGCAATTCATTCATTCATTCATTCATTAGAAAAACCCTTTCAATGGGTAACCAAAATGGTCCCTGCTAGAAACTATAAGTAATAGGCTGTGTTAAACAAGATAAGTTCTTGTAATAATACCACAGTATGTAAATATGTTTCTGGGAACAGGCAGGTCCTCAGGCTAGGTGGAGCGACGATCTTCGCAGGTTGGCTGGTGGGCGCGGGCGTGCGTTGGAGGAGCCTGTCGAGCAGTGGACTGCTGTAGGCTGATGATGATTTATCTGGGAACACATATTGCCATGACAATTTTTTTTTGGCGCACGTTATAAAAACAATTTGGCTTTGTGCTCTAAATAAATAATTAGCATTTTGGCTTCATACATAGTTTGTATTTTGGATTCATTTAAAAACGACCTATTGTTTATTAAACGTGTGGCTGTTTAAAGTTTAATACGAAGATGTAAAAGTAGTCATTAAATGTCTACCTACATCTTAGTATCAAACCTACAACAGCCACACGTAAGACTTTAGCGTCATCTTGTAGCCTAACAGGAAAAACCTATCGTTAGATTTGATGAAGGTAACTTTTTATTAAACATAAACAATAATATGAATCAACCGGTGCAAGGCCATCGCTATAATTGCTTCGCTATACTGACTTCTGCCCGCGACATCGCCCGCGTGTTTTTAACTTAAAACAATATTATTCTATGGCACTCGTAGCTTTCTATCAGTGAAATAATTTTTGAAGTCGGATGAGTAGTTTGGACATTACTACTAGGTACATACAAACTTAAAACCTTTCCGCTTGAGTGCCGCATGATACAGATTAGTAGAAGTGCTCCAAATGTCAACTGAACCTCATAGGTTCGCAACTGCTGTCAGCCCGCGGTCGCCATTGGACGATGGTATTTTACGGTTATTTACACTTACACGATGTCTGTTGACTTTGAGCGCTTTCTGTTATTATAATGCGGTATCATGCGACACTCCGGTCGATCCTTAGTTTAAATTAATATTCATTGTGATCCTTGTAATTCCTACCTATACTCCATTAAACCATACACCATATGATCCATAAGATTAGACATTTAAATAACCCTTTTTTACAGTCCGTTCAACCGATTTTGACTTCTATTGCGTTGGTGGCATGATAAATGGCAGCTGCAGTAAACATTTGGTATTGTAACCACTTTTTTGCCTTTAATGCCATCCTTAAGTCTACGGAATAGAAGTCAAAATCTGTTGAACGGACTGTAAAAAAGGTTTGTTTAAATGTCTAATGTTATTGTAAATGGAGTATAGCAGAAAAGTATTTGCTAGTATTTCAAAAGTATAAACCACCATTTCACTTTACGTTAGGTGTCATAAAAGGCGTCTAAAGATGACTAGGGAAGTGGTTGTCTGTGCAGTAGGTACCTTATAACACCGTACTAAAGATTGCGATTACTTCACCAAGCTTGACTCCATGGCACGCCATTCTCTATTTATCCATAGTATTTTCCCTTTATATCATTCTGATTACTTACATCCATACTACGTTTCAGTTGTCCTAGGCACTTTGTCGACTGTCAAATATACAGACATCTGATTCTTAATAAAAAAAACCGGCCAAGCGCGTGTCGGACCACGCACAATGAAGGGAACCATAGCTGGGATGAATTTATCCCAAGAACAAACTTAAAACTGTAGTTGAAAAACATGGTCTCCCATATATTCCAACTGCAAATGTAAGTTGGTTGACTATTACTCGTAAACTTGAAAGCCTACTTAGCTGTGATAGTTTTCCTTTTAACTTCATTATATATACACTACCGAATTTTTTCACCTATCCAAAACTAACCGTTTAGCTGGCAGGGGGGGGGGGACACTTGACACTAACAAATTTAGCACTTTAAAGCTTAATATTTCAGAAACGGATCCCTAAATCGAAAAATTGTTTTAACAAACCCACAATATTTTTGAAAGACCCATCAACCCATCGAACAAAACGCTAGACGTTACGGACGGTTAGACGAGAAAAAAAACATCCCCACTTTACGTTTACAGAAGGTACCCTAAAAAATTTTTTTTTCATGATTTTATTTGAAGCATTCCCGTTCGAGCACCTATTTTAAGAGCACCAAAGGTGTTCTCATCTGAACACCAATCAATATTTTAACGTGGTGCTCAAAAAGGAACAGTAAAAAATATTCAACTTTAGTCCCTTTTGAGCACCTACGGTAGCTTCTAGTGATGGGGTGTTTAATAAAACATATCGATACAAATTGACAGTACTTTTGAACGTCATGGGATAGCTTGAGGGCATTGACCTTGACCTTGAGGTCAAGGTCCAATTCGCGCTTGGTATTTTTGTGTAAAAGGTTTAAAGTAACCTAACCAGTACCTAACCTCGGGGTGTCTTTCGCTCTCTGTTGCATCTTGACCATGTCGAGCGAAGGGCACCCCGAGGTTTGGTTTGGTTTTAATTTTGACCTTTACCTCAAGGTCAATGATCCTGAGGTCAAGGTCAGTGACCTTAGGAAAATAGCCAATCTTGACTTTCGGAATTTCGACCTTAACCTCAAGGTCAATAATCCTGAGGTCAAGGTCAGTAACCTGAGGAGAATCACGAACCTTGACTTTCGACCTTGACCTTTTGACCTTGACCTCACGGTCAATGACCCTGAGGTCAATGTCCATGCCCTCGAGGTATCCCATGGTGGTGAAAAGTACTGCCAATTTGTATCGATATGTTTTATTAAACACCCCATCACTAGAAGCTACCGCACCGTACGTGCTCAAAAGGGAATAAAGTTGAATATTTTTTATTGTTCCCTTTTGAGCACCACGTTAAAATATTGATTGGTGCTCAGATGGGAACACCTTTGGTGCTCAAAAAATAGGTGCTCGAACGGGAATGCTTCTTTTATTTTACCACTTTGTTGACGTGATGAATATGTATATCCATACCAAATTATAGCTTTCTAGTACTAAGAGTCTCTGAGCTAAGCTGCGGACGGATAGACGGACGGACATAGCAAAACTATAAGGGTTCCTTGTTGACTACGGAAACCTAAAAATGGGCACAAAAAGTGTAAGCTTTATTTTTTGTATGGGGCCATTTGCATGGCGCAGACTTGGTTGCTTTAGCCTTTTTGTTATTATCCCAGCAAACTATGTGCACTTACGCTGAAAACACTGACTACCTACTTATTAGGTACTGAAATATTCGCTTTAACTATGTTACACTTGGGTTATATAATAATCCGCCTGACAATTGAATGTAGCAGACGCAACGAGCATGGACCGATGCAGATGGCGACCTTCGTGCAACACGTTGAGCAAGCCTAATGTTTACCACCTCTTCGGCTCTTTAGGTGAATTATTACTATCTGGGAAGGTACCTACTCCACCTGTATTGATAATTTTGCATAAGTCTTAAGTTTCATGGTTCATAACTCCAGGACGTCTAACAAACCAAAGGTCTAATTTTTTAAATAAGTTCTTGTACTTTATTTATGTAATACAATCCCACTTGTGCCCCTGACCACCTGACATGACACCACATGTCAGGGATGGAATATTTTATGTCTGTAAGACACTTTGCTATACCCAGAACTATTTTTTTGAAGTGCTATCTTATTAAAATAGTGTTGACAAAAATAATGACATTCAGGAACTTGTGAATTGGGAAATTAACCCATTGTTAGCATCAACTTAGCCTGAAACGCTTTTAAATCTGATTTGAAATGAACAATGTGCAATGTTTCAGAGTACCATGTATGTAATATCATTACCAGCAGATTGCGTTCTAACTTACCTAATTACATGCACACGGATACGTTGCAAATTAGTAATTCTTTTATTCATAAAAAAAAAATACCTACTTAAATATTATATTTAAATTTAACTACGTCAATATACAAAAACTAAATGCATTATGAAGAAGCACGGGTATCTAATTATTAAATTGACGATTACTTTTTGTGTTGGGTTATCATGAATTTCAACTTTTCCATTCACATGTGAACTATACTGCACATATCATCTTCCTGCCCTTATCCCATATTACTTGGGGTCGGCGCAACACGTTTTCTTCTTCCATTCTCCCCTGTCAACCGTCACGCTATCATTCACTCCCTTCTCTTTCATATCATTCTTCACACAATCCATCCATCTTTTCTTTGGCCTTCCTCTGCCTTTCCATCCATCAACATGTATATTCATAACTCTTTTAGTCACATGCGTTTCGTCTCTCCTCATTACATGCCCATATCAAGACAAACGATTTCCTTTCAACTTTTCTGTCACTGGCGCCACTTTCAAACTTCCTCTTATATACTCATTTCTCACTTTATCCATTCTCGTCACTCCACACATCCATCTCAACATTCTCATCTCCGCTGCATGCAATTTTTTTTCATCCGTCTTCTTCACTGCCCAGCATTCCGATCCATAAAGTACGACAGGCCTTATCACGGACTTGTAAATTTTCCCCTTCAACTTGAGGGGCATCCGTGGGTCGCAAGTTGTTCCTGTAACCTGTCGCCATTTCATCCATCCTGAGTTGATCCGGTGCGTTATGTCTCGGTCTACTTCGCCATCCCCTTGGACAAGTGACCCGAGGTACCGAAAGTCGGAGCAGATCGGTAAGGGCGAACTATACTGCACCAAATGCAGAAAAAAAAGTGATTTGCAAAATTACCAACCAGTTGTACTTACTTGTTACGAAATGCAAGTGTCAACAAGGCTGTTTATTTTGGTGGTCATTTCAAATTCCGCTTATACTTTGAGGAAAATCTATGTTAAAAAACAATTGCCTAAATAAATAATGATGGCTACGGTGTTTATAAAATAATGGCTAATCATCATAGTACTCGTATTATATAACATCTTAAATCGGGCGTTTTTTTTTAGAAGCGGAAAACTTTAAATTGAAATAAAACAGACAAATGTTTTTCATATCCATGGAATTGGCTTTATTTGACAGATTGTGAGGCATTAAGGGGATACATTGATAATTTTGTGTTTTTAAAAATCCTCTAAAACCAAATGTATACGGTTAAATCATTTGGATTTTCCATATGTATTATTTGACAATATTGTCTACTGCTGTACTAAAACCGAAACATGATTACTTGAAATTTTTTCGATAGAAAAAAATTACAAAGTAGCGCCGTCTATTTTGTGTGATAACAGTTCCTTATTGTGCAGTAAAATTTGCTTTAAATCGAAGATACATAAATATGTTAAAAACTGACAAAGCTAAAAATTTATTTAAGCCTATAATAGCATTTTGTTGGCCGTTTTAGGCATCAACTGCTAAGGCTTCGAATCTAGGAGGTTTAATGTTGATTTTTTTGACCTCGCCTGACCTACCTCATCTGACTAAAAATGAGAACAAAGCACAAAATGTTCTATATCTCCAGACTTATGATTTCTTTCTCAATAGTGGCGCTAGTTGGCATTACTACTCGCCTTAACGTGTGAATAATGATTTCGGGCATGTGACCCCCACGGCTGACTACTTATCTACTAATATAATAAAGCTGAAGAGATTGTTTGTTTTTTGTTTGAACGCGCTAATTTCTGGAACTACCTTTATGAGCCGAATAACATTGGTGGCCATTCTTATAAAATTACAAATTCTCATGTGCATCATTGCGTAACGTATTTTTTTTTTTTGCTTATTTTATTTAATTGTTTGTTAATTATTCTTTTATTATTTCAAGGTCGCTGTTTTAATGTTTGTTATGTTTGAAAGGTTGAAAGTTTCAGTGTTTTAACGCCCATTTTTTACTTACATAGGGGTATATATACATTTGCTTAAGCAATTATGAGTGAAATACGATACAGGATGTGAAATATCGTTTTGTCTCATTTAGGGTTCTCTCATATAAGGTTTGTTCATTAGGGTCGGGAACCAAAGGAAAAAACGGAACCCTTATTGGATCACTGCGTGCCTGTCTGTCTGTCAGTCTGTCAAGACCCTTTTTCTCAGGAACACGTGGAGGTATCAAGTTGAAATTAATATCAAATACGTAAGTCTATGGTTTCTTAGAGTTCTAAAAAACTCAAGCTTCTGAGTCAACGCAATAAAAACATACGGCCATTTATGCGACATATTTTGATACTCGCAAGTAAATCAAAACATATAGGGTACTTCCCGTTGTCCTAGAATAATGAAATTTGGAGGCAAGGTCTTAACAGCACAAGTAAAAGGAAAAGTCTGAAAAATGTTAATTGTAATTCTATCATATGAAAAAAAATTCAAGACCCTTTTTCTCAAGGACGCGTGGAGATATGAAGGTGAAATTAATATCGAATACGTAAGTTTATGGTCCCTTAGAGTTCTAACAAAATTAAGGTTCTAAGTCAACGCAATAAAAAAATACGGCCATTTTGCAACACATTTTGATACTCACAACTGTCGCAAGTAAATCAAAACCTATAGGGTACTTCCCGTTGACCTAGAATAATGAAATTTGGCAAGAAGCAAGGTCTCCTACTCGTAGCACAAGTAAAGGAAAAAGTCCGAAAATTGTTAATTTGTAGTTTTATGACATAAAAAAACTTTTTTTTTTGGGATCTCTTGTTAAGTTTGTTTTTAGGATAAATTCTTTTCAACTACGGAGCCCTTCATTGTGCGTGTTCCGACACTCACTTGGCCGGTTTTTTGTAATAAAATAATCGTATTTGATAAAAGAGACCACAATATTTTAGTTGATGCTTATTATGGCAACATTTTGTCGTGACGTAGTGACAGTTGTAGGTAAGTGCCATATCTGCCATCTTATGCGACGAGTTTTGCTGTCAAATGGTTGTTTACTTTTTGTATTATTGAGCTTTGCGAGAAAATTAGTAGGAGTTTACCTTTAAAACTGCATGTAAATGTTAAAAAAACAGCAATTTAACTTTAGTTATAGTAATAAATATGTTCCTGGATTGGCACAAACCCTAGCAATGGCAGCCATATTATGAGACATTATGAATGAGTTTAGGGTTATATTATCTATGCAACATTTTTTGTAGCTAATTCCAGTCCTTAGATTTATATGTCTAGGGGTAAAAAGCTGAAAGCTTGTCCGTGCGATGGCAGCACTGTTGTAATGTTACTAACTGTCACTAATTTGATGATTATCAAAATTTAAAATTAAGCAGTAAAAATGTGTGCGACTTGTATTGACCCGTTAAAGATGAGTTGAGGCTTTTCAATTTTCTCCTTGCAGAGCTTTCTCCCATAGTTTTGTTTCATTAAAACTTTTGTGAAATAAATGGATTCCTGCATTTAAATTAAACAAACCTAGGAGTTCGAAGCCTTAGAAGTTAACGCCAAAAACGGGCGGCGGTGGCGCTAGTTAGCAGCACTAATCGCCTTAAGAAAAATCTTCTTCAAAAACGATTACTACGCACGGACTAGAAAAAAAAGAAGGACTCCGTGCCACGCATATCGAAAGTGAAGCACAGTAAGTATATGACCGGTTGTACAAACACGCCTGACGCACACATTTACATCATAGTATGCCGACCGGCCGCCAATAAGTGACACGACGGCGGCGTTTTTGTCAAATCACGCACACATAGATCGGTCGGTGCTTCACTTTCGATACGCGTGGCGCGGTGTCCTTCTTTTTACAAGCTTTTTTTTTCTAGTCCGTTTACTACCTTATTTTTGTTGTAGACTCAAAAACAATGTTTATAATGAAATATAATGTAGGTAAAATAGTAATTAACAATGTAATTAATGCAATTATGATTTTAACGAATCATGTCTTTCAATTAAAAAACGCAACAAGACAATATTAACCAACAACATACAATTACTGTTCAAAATATAACAACTGAGGAACTAAGTAATTTTGTTTTTACAGACAATATGATTTTCAGTAGATAAACATATTTTTTCCGTAACCATGGAACGGAAACTTCAAACAACAAATATGGTTAATTATAAAAACTATATGGATACAATCATCTCGCTCGGTTCCTATAAACAAAAACGAATCGTTTTGCTTACCAATGGTAGATTTTTTTATTGCCAAACTGGGCATACAAATAGATTCGTAAGCTGATTTTACCTGTGATAGCTACTTCCATATGGGAGAGTATACTATTACTATGCAAAGCTATGAGGTCTTTGCTTCATTATTGGTAAAGATACAAGAGTCTTGATTTTAACCGATAACCACCCGTAAATTATAGGAATCGGCCATTAAAGCGCAACTCTATGGGATTGTGAACTAAAACGGAACAATATTTTAAAGGTTGAGAATCTATAATTCGCAACAAATTTGGTCAAATTCTTACCATATCAAGTACGGAGACCACAATGTACAACTTAAAACTTAGATGTTTGACAAGATCAAGGTCCTATTAACGCGTAGAAACGTACGTTCTATTCTTTGAAAAACATCAACTATCTACCAGTTAGTCGACGTTCGCACGGACGTAAAAATATCGCGGCGATTTTTTTTCGCGCACTGGATTTTTAACCCTCTGCTTAGCGCCGAGAGTGCAAAATCCAACAGTGTGTTTTTTCGACGCGCTAGAATGTACTCTGTTATTGTTAATTCTCAACGCTCGGCTCAACAACGAGAGTTGAACATCCAGTGCGAAATAAAATCCCGCCGCGATTTTATTACGCCCGTGGGTACGGGGGCTTGGTTGAAAGGTCCTGCGAGGCTGCGACAGACAAACAGATGGCGCATAAGGTCTCGTATTTTCCAGTAAGGGTTCCAACCTGAAGGGAAAAACGAAAGCCTAATACTCGTAAGATCACTTTATTACTTGCCTGTCACAGAGGTATATATCTATGCAATTTAGGCGTAATGTCAGGTTTCAATGACGCGCACACAGATCGCCAGACAGACTAAAAAAAGTATTTTTTAGGTTTAGTTGGGGGATCCGCTTGACCCTAAGAAAAAAGAATATCGCGTTAGGTATCATTTGGAATTGTTTTCTCTAATTAATTTTTTATTTTTATTTTCTGTTCAGTAGTCTTGACGATAAAGCTAAAAAGCCAAAAATAAAAAACCGGCTTAAGACCTAGGTTTAACTATCATTTGGATTTTAGGGTTATTCAGTCATATTTTATTGAAAAGCTATAAGCGTTTTCGACACCATTATAATTCCATTTTACTTCACGGCGATCTGAAATATAATTGGTTAAACAGAGTAGTATTTCTAATACACACGTCTATTATCGCGATTTTTACTTGCAACTTGCAACAGCCGTTATAACAGGTCCCATTCCTATGAACTAGGTTAGGGAAATGTAAAAATATGCTTTGATATATTTTAAATTTATGAGCATGAAGGCTGCGAGACAGCTTTGCTCAACCCTGCACATTGTCTGTGTCGTAATCTTGCAAAAGCATTATACTTCCCCAGTGGGGAGGGATCCCACCCTGCCAACCGGACTGTTACCAGCGAGTATGAGATACTCTTAGCAACATTAATTCTATGTTGCTAGCTGGTACATATTTGCCATAGCTTACACATGCTTAGCATGAGACGCTCCTAGCAAGCTATCACAACACTATGTTATCTAGCTCTCGCATCGAGGGGAATATTATGGTCACCTCGTCTTGACAGATTATCTTTTATCAGCTAATGTCACACATGTCTGCAACAAATGCTAACATATTTCTGGTTATGGCTATGCTGCCCAGTTGCCAATTTTAACAAACAAATATACCTAATTAAAACAAATGAACATGTACAAGATACTCAGTGCCCTACCTAAGCACTAGGCGGTTTAACTATCCCGACACAAATAGATAAACAACATCTATTTTGTAAATTATAATAAAGCAAAATTGTGTAAATTTTACACTAATAAATATAAATAAATAAATAAATATATGTTTTGGACATATCACACAACGCCATCTAGCCCCAAGCTAAGCAACCTAATGCTTGTGTTATGGTAACGAGATGGCTGATAAACTACTTATATACATTTTTTTTTTTTTTTTTTTTTTTTTTTTTTTTTTTTTTTTTTTTTTTTTTTTTTTTTTTTACTAATACATTCAAATACTAAGTACAAGATACTTTGTTAACATGATTGTGTGACACATTGGCTGATGACAAATGCCTCAGATAACTATGGCAATTCTTGATTTTAATTTTAGATATCTATTTAACTGAAATGGATCAAACAAATACAAAGTACTATTCCATACTGGTATTTACTCATAAGGTTATTTATAAGCCTTACTGCCAGATTTCTCTAAACTGAGGGAACAAGGGATTGAGATATTCCAGAAGCAAGTTGGACTGGTTACCACTACCATAGGGAAAGCAATGACTGACCCATGCTAATGAAGAATATTAAGACAAACACATGTCGTTGACTGATTTGGCTGATGCAACAAAACACCTGCCAATATTCACTACCACCAAATAAAACCAGAACAAAAGTAATATCATCTCTAATTGACATGAATTTTAATTTATTATATTTGGTAAACAAACAGATTCTGATACATAACAAACATGAGTACACAATCTTATAGCCACAAACAATAACAATTAATCAAATAATATTAAAACCACAAGAGAATCACTCTTAAGATAATAGAGGAAACTTACCAGTCCTCCTCAATAAGATTCTATTGAGAAAATGTAAAACAAGCACAAAAGGAGGTGATCTATTACAGAAAATAACAAATTAAAACATCATACAACCGGGTCAATAACAGGAATCAATCAATATTGAAAACAAAATGAATATTTGTGGCGAACCTCAACAATAACTTGGCTTATATCTACATTCCAAAATAACAATTCAACAAGACTGACACTGGAATGCACCAACCAAATGCTGACAAAACAGTTACATGCTGTTATTGACTGCGGGTACAAAGATATAATATACAACTATTTGATAACAGCTTTCAAATTCAATGTCTTAACTTCTCAATACCATTACAGTTAGTAAATAGGTACTGAGATTAATCAAAATACATTACTGACCTACAAAGAATTAATGGAAATATTGATTTTTAAACCAAACAAAATAGAAAATTCAGTTTCAATTTGAACCTAAAACTGTTAATTAACCCCTTCTAGGGCAGTGAAAATTTCACCATATTTCATTGGCGTACCAATACCAAAACCATACTAAGCACAGTATAGTTTGGTTCACCAGCTCCAATTTTGCGAGCCCGACTCGCTCTTGGCCGGTTGTTAACCTTTGGGTATGGAGCCCTGAAAACAGAACTAAGAAAATACAAGTTGGAAACATGCACTTATCGAAATTAGGTAAAAGTACCTGCTCGACCGAGCTCTGCTCAGGTGAAAATAGAGAAAACTTTTTTTTTTCATTTTCCCAGACGAGATCTAGATTGATTTTTCGCCCACGTAAACCCCTATAATGCAAGTTTCACTGAAAACGTTAGCGCCGTTTTCGAGAGCGTGATTTAATAGTATAGGATACAACAAATGACAGTGACGTGTGTAATCCTACGCTGACAAATATAAATTTTGTACCACGGTTTTACCGCGACGTAATTACGGAAATTACCGTCGTACCTGGGTTGTCCTAGAGGCTTTGACCTGCGTCAAACTATGAGCTGAAAATTAGGTTGACATGCAGGTAGGTGCCCAACCCGCTTATTAACTTGGACATGAATACAACTTGCATGCACGAGTACGAAGTTAAATCTACAACATTGTTTTATTTTTATTAACATACAGTCATTGAGGTACAATATAATGTAGTAATGTATGTATGAATGTTCTACAAGGTGGAGATTTTTCGAGAACCAAAAACCTTAGGTTCCGGTACTGTTAGCATTCGGCGTGCTAACAGTACCGGAACGTAATGAAATGCATTTATTGCGTGATTATTTAAATCATCAAATCAATTTAGATTACAGATTATAATTAAACTATAAATGTAATACCTAATAACAGAATATAATGATAATATAATACAATACAATTTAATATAAATATTTAATAATGTAATAAAATTCTAGACTTAATGTAAACATATGTTCGAATTAGTAATGTTACAGACACAATATTCTAGTTTTAAGTTTTCTTGCTGCGCCCCAACGGGGTTTTGTACTCATTAGTTGTAAGCAAAGCCTGTAACTGTGTGTACATTGTGCAATAAATAAATAAATAAATAAATTTATAAAGGCTGATTTCCATAAGGTCAGTAGACTCCAAATAAAGTCAGAGCTGACGCCGAGAACGGACTCTCACTGTTTACATGAGTTCGTTTACATCCGTTTTTTTCCTTTTGAGGTACGGAACCCTAAAAACAGCTATGTGAATAAATAAAAAACTAACTTAATATCCACACAATAATTATTTAATAGTTGAATCTAAATACGAGTATTTTATTTACATCATGACCATGACCTGTGATCATGACGTGGGCCGTCAGCTCTTTAAGCTGATCATCTTCTATTCTTTTCTATAATATTCTAAATATGAAATAGTGCTTATCGTTTATATTTATATAATAGTAATTCCATGTGCTTATCGCATTCATTATACATGCCATCAACCTATAAGATATTCGCGGAGGTCGGTTATCAAAGCCAGCCTCTACAGTACCTACTCTATTGTAAATGGATTTAATATTATAGTCAACTTTTAAGAATTAGCCAGCACCACTCAATCTTGTTTACTTATTCATAATCAGTGGTATAGCTAGTCCTAATAAATTTACTTTAAAAAAAGTAAAAACCAACTTCAAAACCAAAAACGAATAAAATAACTTTCATAAAACACTTCAACAGCTTCTGAAGTCGGTGTCAAGCTAAAGTGCATTGAAGAATTGATGACACCGACTTTAGAAGCTGTTGAAGTGTTTTATGAAAGTCATTTTATTCCTTTTTAGTTTTGGAGTCGGTTTTTACTTTTTTTAAAGTAAATTTATTTTTTAATTTTTTGTTGAATAGGTATACAATTACATAAGGTAAGCCCAAGTCGAACAAAAAGAAGAATCATCAAAATCCGTTTAGAAATGCCGGAGATACAGTGTATTTATGTATATAACTTCGTACATAAGAATAATTAAATAATGTATTATATACTAAAACCTTCTTGAAAGTATGTAGATCACGGTAGTGAAAGAATCATCAAAATTGATTTATTCGTTACTAGCTGTGCCCCGCGGTTTCACCCGCGTAGACCGGGATAAAAAGCAGCCTATGTTTTAATCCAGGGTATAACCTTCTAACTGCGAGATGTGGTAGCTTATTTCATAACGATTCCAACGACAGTTTAATATACAGCTCTCATACAACACTTTAGAGATATCGTCTACCGCGCGAGACAACCCAGAAATAATCTCACACAAAAACCCAGAAAAACAAAATGGCAGTCACATTGGCAATCCATATACCAAATAACATCCAAATCGGTCCAGCCGTTTGTACGTGAAGAAGTAACAAACATACAAACACACGCGCACACACTCACAAACTTTCGCCTTTATATTATTAGTGTGATTATACAGTGTGTCTGTATTCGGACTGGCGAAAATTAAGGGGGTGGTACAGACGATCAAACTGAACAACTTTCTCCCGGGGACCAACATCATAATCGCGAAAACATTTTCAGTCGTCCCATACATTTGGCCGAGTAGGTATTGAAGTTTTGTATGGGATGACTGATTTTTTTTTCACGATTACGATGTTGGTCCCCGGGAGAAAGTTGTTCAGTTTGATCGTCTGTACCACCCCCTTAATTTTCGCCAGTCCGAATACAGACACACTGTATATTATATTATACAGGTGCTGCCCGCGACTTCGTCCGCGTGAAATTTCTTGTTCCCCTGACCCACCTCGTCGCATCGCATTGCCTGCCCTCGCTATTACTTCGTTTTCGCTTAGGGGTTACTTCTGCCTTTTTTTTCTTTTATTTTGTCACGGTCTTAAAGTGATGTTACCTAAATATGCCTTCGTTAAGATTTGGGCTATAAAATACAATAGTTATTTGTGCAACAAGAGAGCAAAATCGTTTTTTGCTGCGAGTGCTGATTTTGAATCCTGAGTGTGGCGAGGGATTCAAAGGCACGAGATGCAAAAAAATTTTGCTCTCGAGTAACACACATAAATTTTCACTTCAGCAGCGAGAACACTTTATAGGAGATAAAATAATAAACAGGAATAGATTGAAATAACTATTTATTGTGAATCAAAATAAATAACATTGTAGGTAGAGGTACCAATTCAATAAAACGGAACATTTTAAAAGTTAAAAGTAAAATTACTGCAATTCTGCAAATTAAAAGTAACAGTTTTATTTGGCAACGTTGCAACGGCAATAGTTGCATTGAGTTGTTTGATTATCTGGGGTTAAGGTTTCTGTTTCGGTGGCGGATTGAGAAGGAACAACGGTGAACGTTGGTGACTCTAATTGGCTTTCTGTATAAGTACACTGTGCGTCGTTGGAAGTGGATGGGCGTGGGTGAGACCAAGGATCCGAGGTCGAATTCAGACTTATTGTTTCCACTATACGATTACAGATTTTCGACTTATTTTCTATTGAGTCTTCAATATAGCCTTCAGCAACCGTATTGGACTTCCACCCGCCGTGACGTTTTAAAGTGGTGAGATCGGCTCCGGAATCAGCCAAGAGCGTTGCCGAAGTTCTCCGAAAGCAGTGACCCGTGTATAAAGAACCCGTGTTTTAAGAAAGTGGCAATTTCTCCCGGTATAGCACCTATTTTATTTACTCCCATAGGCAGTCTTGAGCATTTATTATTATGGTATTGTATGAAAAATCGGTCGGTTTTTATATTGGCTGGACGTAAATTTTGGTATTTTTCTACAATAGTTACATATTCTTCGCGTACGACAAAATACCTGTCAAGGTTCGTCTTCGTATTTTTCAATTTTACTAACAGTAATTTATCTGAATATCTGAATGCTTTTCGATATTATTAACTTTTAGCTGTAATAGCTCGTTATTGCGACACGCTCCACTAATTCCTATGATCAGTACAACCTGTAATGAAAGTATTACATAGTTAATATGCATAATTTAACATTTACAGCATCTTTTACATATCGTAATAAATATTTTAACAGTACTCGTATTGCTAAGCCAGACTAGGATTCATTGCGCCTCCAAAAATTAGTAGTAGGGAGTAAGTACCTTTATACATAATAACTAACAACATAGATTCATAGGTACCACTCACTTTAGCGGCAAGAAAATTGCAGTCCGGGTATCTATGTTAAGGGCCGTGAAAATTTTGGACTTTTTAGCCTTATGCCCAACTGACATTCTTTTTAGAAAAGATACGAGTTTTGCGTATGTTTCAATATGCACGTTATGTTTTGTTTTTAAAGTAGCTTTCAACAAAAAGAGGATATTGTTTTTTTTAATAAAATAAATAGATTTGCTTAATGACTTGGAAGGACCAGCTGTCAATGCTGTCATTGTGATGTGATCTTACTAATAAAGTGCAAGAGTGAGCGAAACGAACTAGAAATTTCGAGCATTCTGACTCGGTTCCGGTTTTAACAAAGGGCTAGCGAAGCGAGCCCAATAATTGGAGCAGCGCTGGACCGGGACAGGTTAACTTTTCATTGTAATTTTACTAAGAGAATGAAAGAGCGAGCGAAGCAAGCTCGAAAATTACAGCATCCTGACTGTGATACTAGGTTCAGCTGACATTGTGATTTTACTAAGAGAATGCAAGAGTAAGCGAAGCGAGCTCTAAAATTTGGGCACCCTGACTTTTTCTGTGTGATTTTACGAATGAAAGAGCTTGAGAATTGAACCGCGATCTAACGTAATTATTTTCTGTTAATTTTCTTTAGATTTTCACTCATTTCTTTTCAAAAAGAATTTGATGATTGGAAAATGTTTAACGATTTTTTGATTCCACACGTCGCGTCGGGGGAGGGCCTGTAGCTTGAGGGCCCCGTATCATTGATACGGCTGATACGGCGGTACGCCCCTGTTCATAAATACTAGTTCACGATCCGCACAATGTCAATTGTATTATGAAAATGTTAAAGAGCTAGCCTAGGTCATTTCCGACGACGCGACGCCCTACTATAATTTTATGAGGAAAACTCCCAGTATTCGTAAGTGTATGTACTCGTAGGTAGCAAAATTATTTGGATCTTAAAAATATTAAAACAAGCAAGATGTTGTTTTCGTTATAACATGACGCCTGTAATCCCCAAAAGGTTAGGCAGAAGAGTACCTATAGCTATTGCATGTGGGATATCCTCTTTTTAAAGTTTTTGGCTAATTAGATTAATTGTAATTTGATTTTGTGATGCCTGTTCAGTAGTTTCTTTATAGCGGTTTAATTTTTTGTAATTTACCTATGCATAATACTTCACCAAATTGAATGATGATAGTTTATAACTTTACAGAGTAGTAAAAGTTCGAAAAAAACATCAAAATTATGAATATAATAAGAATAAAAAAAACATTTTGTTGCTTTTCTTACATAAAGTCACTCAATCACCTTGTTCTAAGAATTCTCATTGTTGCGAACATGGATATTAAAATCTCTATAATATTCATTATAATCGCCATGCTAATCATTTCTGCTAACGCCTTCTAGATGCGAGATTTCATCAGAAAAACTTGTAGCAGTAAATAATCTTGTCTGATCCACTTCGATACATTTTTCCATGCTCAATGTGTACCTACTGTAGAATTGTGCTCATTAGGTAATTAATACGCAAACCTGAGCGGAATCACGTCATTGTTTGTTTAGCGCTTGCAAAATGTATACAGATGAACGAATTACGGTATTTTCTTTGTTTTACGGAAGCCTTTTGACGTTAGTGTCATAACTTAGGTATACTTGTCTAGTATCTTTGCAGAATTCATTAGTAATTTTTAGTAAGCTGATGGTAACTGACGGTGAGTTGCACGAAAACAAATTAGTTTAACGCAGACTTTAAATTGATGCTGTTACTTTCTCTTTGATACAACATGTAAGGGATGGCATGAAATTAAAGTCTCCGTTGAACTAATGTTGGTTTCGTGCAACTCAACGTGAAGCTGTTATTAGTTGAAGAGAACTGTCACCACGAAATACCAATTAAGTTATTAAGTAGGTATAGAGCTCTACCACACTATACACAACAGAATATGTGGTCTTTCCCAAAAGTTACGCAAGCAGTGTATTTAAAACTAGCTTCTACCCGCGACTTCATTCGAGTGAAGTTTCTCGTTTTAACATAAAACATATCATAAGGCACTCAGCAGTAGTGTAGCTTTCTATCAGTGAAAGAATTTTTGTAATCGGTGCAGTAGTTCCGAAGATTACCCTTCACAAACAAACTCACTTTTACCTTTATATAATATTAGTTTAGACTTACGCTGATAGTGATAAACTGATAAGAACCACACAAGCAGGTATTCACAGATGGTGACTTTTAGCTACAACCTTTTAACTATTAAGTCGACGTTCGCACGGACGTAAAAAAATCGCGGCGATTTTTTTTTCGAGATTTCAGGTTTGGTCCCATAGTAAAAGTTGTTCATAATGATAAATACAATAATCCTTATGAGGTTGTGCGTTATTTAAGTTACAACTTGTATAAGTCGACGTTCGCACGGACGTAAAAATATCGCGGCGATTTTTTTTTCACGCACTGGATTTTCAACGCTCTGCTTGGCTACGAGAGTGCAAAATCCAACAGTGTGTTTTTTCGACGCGCTAGAATGTACTCTGTAATTGTTAAGTTGGATTCTCAACGCTCGGCTCAACAACGAGAATTGGAAATCCAGTGCGCGATAAAATCCCGCCGCGATTTTATTACGCCCGTGGGAACGGGGGCTTACTGTTGCTTTTAACTATTGTTTAAGCCATACTGTGTCACTTTCTTATCGACATTTACGTATTTATTTTTGCTATTTTATTTTGTAATAATGTTTAGCGAACTCAAAAAGCAATAGTTTGTCATCATTGTAATTACATTTGCCCAACACTGAACAGTTTGTCGTGCAAACGACAGCAAAGTTACGGGCATTGAACACGCGACGGTTAAAGACTGTTCACATTTGACCGCACTGACTATTTACAAAAGTAAAGCATAAATCATTGCTTCTTCATGTTTTTCTGCTGGAGTAATTTCATCAGAACATAGTGTAATAATACTTACTTACGTGGTTAAGTAATATTTAATGTCTTTGCTTACGTGGAATATTTCATTGACCCCCTAAAAACTTATTGAGCTTCTAATGTTGACCGCCTTTTTTGGTCCTCTAAAAACTTTAAGGTCTTCCAACGATAATAGCTTTTTTGATCATTTATCAAAAAAAAACCTATTAACGTTGGAAGATCATAAAGTTTTTAGAAGTGTTCCTTGCGGGGAGGTAAAAATATTGCAGTGTAGAAATAAATGAATTACTTTCAATTAACGACTGGCAAAAAGACTATTATCCCAATTCTAAAAAATATAACTTGGTTTGACAAATGTTGACAGGTTGTTGTTAGTGACACTCATGTCACAGTCACAGACGTTTGCGCTTTGTGCCTTGTGATTTCTTTAATTTTTTAATTTTCACTTGACCCGGACTGTTTATGGACTGTGATATTGATAGTTTGGTACCTGCCGGTCTATTCTGTAAAAATCTCACCGTGAAAACTTAGGTGAAGTGATCTTAAAGTGAACTGTCATTAGTGTCAACCCCTTAGCATCAGATGGAATGACGGCACACTTCACGCTCACTTCACCTAAGTTATCACGGTGAGATGTTTACAGAATAGCACTACTGGTCACTCCTGACCTTTTTTTCACGTCATAGTATGGCCCCCCGTACTATGACGTGAAAAAAGATCATGGATCCATCACGGTTCCGTTGTGAAAATAGGTTGGTGCTATAGGTCGTATATAGCAGAATATAGCTCCGTCTCTCACTGGAACCATGATGGATCCATGATCTTTTTTCACGTCATAGTACGGTCTCAGGTACAGTATAAGGTGCTAATGAGAACGTAGTTAATTGAACACATATTATATTCATTTTTAATATATTAGTTTAGATGTTACACAATACGATCGATAGATCGATACAAGGAATGCCAAGTATGTTAGAAAAAACTCCATAGCAACGCTACATTTCTTCTAAAGAGATTATGCTCTGTGATGCCTGCAACCTCCAACAGGTATTCCCCTGTGTGACCCTGTGCGTGTTTAAGGACACCAAGATTTTCCCTGTCTGGCATCGTGCTTTTTCTTTACTGGACACCGATTTTGCCTCATTCACATACCCAGGCCCAGAAAGCTTAGTTGGTCGGCACACAGTAGGATGTTGCGCTCATGTAATGACGCTAGTCTGGTACTTAGGATGGAAATCATTATAAGACAGGATGACGAAGAATAAATATTAATGTAAAAAAACTTGTTTTATTGGTTGTTACCAACTTACTCAACATATTCCACACACACTCTAGGATTTTATAAATACTTATTTATCTGAAAGTTAGCAAGTATTTATAAAATCCCAGAATCTATCACATATACTCGTACTATTATAATCCTATTGCTTCAATACCAAAAACAATGCTGACGGTGACTGGCAGCCTCAGACCTGTTGTACATACCAATTGTATAGCTGCTTACCTAAGGTAAGGCCTACCAAAGAGTATTTATAATCACTGGGATACCTACCTTTTACAAGACATTACATTCTGAAATAAATGGGTAAGGAAAATACTAATGCATTATTACCCTTTTACTTCCTCGAATTGGAATTACACCAGAAACATAACCTACAAAAGCTCATGACTGAATTTCTATTATTCTTGGACTTCTCGAACAAAAATTCTTGCACAAACTAATTCAGAAGTTGACGCCGAGTTAAACAAGAAATTTTTCATTTAAAGCCGCCAGAATAAATTAATGTATGGGTAGCTGCCATTGTTCATGCAATGTCGTTTATCTGTGCTCCATGTATAAACAGTTGTGTTCCAGTTGAAAGCCATCATCTAAAATTTAAGTAATCCTGCCAGGCACCAAATGTAGAAAAGGGTGTAAATAATGTCTTTGCGCAAAATTGGGGCGGTGTCGCCGCTCGAGCAGTCAGGCTCGAAGAGGTGGCACGCATGACATGCGCGCCTTAATGGGAGGACGTGTGGTCGTGGGATCGGCCGCACTTGGTGATGGGGCCCGCCATGGCAGGGCGGGCTGATACCAGTCGGGGGTGCGGTGACTGTACAAGTATCTCCCGGGCCCCCGACTCATGGTGTTAGAAGGAACAGTGGGGTTTTAGTCGGTAGAAGTCCGACATAACCCTCCGTTGTTCCCAGACGGAGGGCATCCATGAGGATTTTCTCACGAAAAAAAAAGGTACAAATAACTATTTCTTTCTTACAAAATATGACTCCAGAAATATCGTGTCAATAATTTTCCTTTAGTCAAGCAAGAGGAACATAAGGTTATCGTAGTGACTCACAATTCTTTGTTTGGTTAAGTGTGAACCAGCTCTAATGCAGCCTGCGCTTGCACATCAATCATGGCGCTTGTGCAACCGTCATCTGCCATTGTTAAATGCCTTTAGGATCACTTAGCATACAGTTCCTGGTTTGCATAACCTTTGCTTATGTACGTGAATATTATATGTTTAAGTTATGTGATAGAATTCACGACCGGCTATGTAATGCTGGTCATTGATGTTTATCTTTTGATAATCAATGCAAATTTTTTGATAAAAATAAGTAACTAGTTGAAATCTATAAACTACATAAAAATTAATCTCTATTTCCCTTGGTCATCGCATCACGCGTCAACGGATGGAACGATTTCCCTAATGCTGTTTTTGTTGTGTTTATTATTGTCAGGAGAAGGTTCATATGATGAGAAAAATTGGAAAAGTTGCCGGGAAAATTAGAAAATTCGGGGAAACTGAAAGTAAATTTTCTACGGTAAATTAGTATGAATTATTGAAATTTGGACAGGACAACGGCTGTCGGGTCATCTAGTATAATGTATATTTATGAATATCATGTATATTTTATATTCTCAACATTTTTAAACATAAAGAAGATATAAATATAGCGTGGCGTATCTCGCACTAGTGCGCAAAAGCAAATTAAAAAGCACGTGTGTTGAATACACTGCATTGTTAACCTAAAACCTGTGCAATACGAGCTACTTTTCGAGCAAATGAAAAAATATCTATTTTATTAACAGCTGTTGGTAAAATGCATCCAGTTAATTCAGAACTAATAAAATAAACATGCTAAAAGTGATGCCATTCTTTTGAATATTCCTAATATCTACCTAGCCATAACACGATGCGTACACCTAATCCGTCATCGGTTGAACTATGCTGGTACGTCGTGAACCGAACTCGCCCGATCGAATCAAAGTACCAAACATATTATGTAAAAGAACGTGAGTGTTAACCCCTCAAACGTCATCATCTATATACATAAAAAACCGCATAGGTCATGTCAATGTGTGCTCGAATGTCAACTGAACCCCATAGGTTCACAACTACTGTAAGCCGTCGCCATTGGATGATGGTATTTTACGTTTATTTAAATATGATTTCCCAACTATGTTGGGGTCGGCTTCCAGTCTAACCGGATGTAGCTGAATACCAGAAAGCCAATTCTCGTACCTAAATACGTTCAAATTCAAGTCGCAATCTCATGCCAGTGACAATCAAATGTCAAAAATTTAGGTAAACGCTATACAATTTTTGACAGATTGAGACCGAGATGAGATTGGGAACGTTGTTAAAAATACGGGAATTTCCGCTCAGTACTTTACATGGAGCGACTGCCTATCTAACCTCCACAATCCAGTTGGGTGATGGTAATACGATACCCCTTGGTAAGACTGGTTGTCAGACTTTCGGGCTTCTGACGGCCCGTAACGCCTGTCAAAGATTCACGAATGACAGCCGGGACCAACGGCTTAACGTGCTTTCCGAGGCACGGAGGGGTCTTGGTATGTAAAGATGGTCACCCATCCACAGACCAACCGCGGCAAGCGTACCTTAACCTGATGGATTGACCCGTGCGGCTGTTATTAATTAGCCACAGACCCCTCTCAGTTTATTTAAATATGATATATTTTGTTTATATCAAATCAAAATCAAATCGTTTATTGGCACAATTAGGATATTATAAATTAAGACGTGTTTGGAGCCTCCCAATTCGCAAAAAATGCCTGTATTAGGAGAACATTATATGCATAATATGTAAAGTTTTTTCTTATGCACACTTGGTGCAATCGACGTTTGAGAGCTGGACGTCATTGGACGATGTCGGACGTACACACTTACTTTTGCATAATGCTTGGTACGATCAGCCGAGTTCGGCCGACGACGTAAGTACCTATATTCTATACTAACTACATAGACGCGTAGGTACCTACCTATCGAGTCGTTAGCCTTTCCTCAACAAAACCTTTGTAAACTATTAGCAGAATTTAATTGATTAGAATCTAATTAAAGTTATCATCTATTCATTAGTTAATAACTTTAATTGTTTTTAACAAGTTTTAACGATTACTTTAAAAGGAACACCAACACGCCAACAACTTTGTCTCGCAAGAATAATTTACCATATTGTTAAATAATGACTCACTGATAATTAATTACTGTGGCCTGCATTTAATCGAATCCTAAATTATTCGACTTTTTGATTTCCTTATCCCTAGAAACAGTCTGCGTAAAATTGACGCATGCGTTAGCGAACTAGGGTGACCTTGCTAATGGCAGGATAATTTGACACGAAAAGTATTTGACAAGTCTACATTTACTCGTACAACAGCGGCCCCAAGCAGGACAAATTACGAGAATCGTAATCCGTTCAAAAATGAATGAACGGAAATTATAAAGGTACCCATCTCTTTCACTCTACACTACGATACGTAATACTTTCTTGTGTTTGAATTTTGTAACATGACATTTAATTTTAATCGTACTGTACTAAATCTCCATGGAAACTACGTATATGGTTTCCATGGAGATTTAGTTTATTGATTGTCGATAATGGCAGGATAATTTAACACGAAAGTATTTGACAGGTCTACATCTTCAACAGTGCCCCCAAGTGGGATAAATTGCAAGATACATCTAATTCAGTGATAACATGTTTCGAATCTAATACTAAATTATATTCCTATTATGAGAAGATTTCATATATTGTAAATAAACTTTATGACCACTCAATAAGTTTTCTATTATTCTCTCTCTTTCTAAACATTGGAAATCACGCGTAGTGAGTCTATAAGGTTAATCTCACTGAATTATTACCGTTCACTTCACTCTCGGTCCCTCGACCCCCAGTAAATAATGTGTCCACTGGACCCCTAAATATAGTTTATACTCGACCCTTAGGGGTCGAGAGTGGATTTTATTTTCCAGGTAAGTTTTAGTTTCCTCTAGACCCCCAAAGTACAGTCAGTTACGATGCTAAATCATCAGTCACATATTTCAGGTTATTGGTTTGTCCCCGCCTGCAGTTCCAATATTCTATAGATTATAATGCTCGTTTTTCTCTTTTTTATTTTTTTTAAATATTTTTTTATGATCTGCAATAACTCTATACTTTTTTTACAAATCAATATTTATTTATTAGGACAACATGATCCATAATGTTAGTAATACGCTAGTGCTAGTAAGTAATGTAATTTTGTACTTATTATTATTTGAGTATGAAACATCTTGTACAGAAGACCACCGAGTAAGTTTCTCATCTGGCCAAGTGGCCATCCTCTCCACAAAATGCCTCAAAATGGGAAAATAGTTGTCTATTTTCCCATTTTGTGGACAGGATGGCCAGGTGTGAAACTTACTAATGCTTGTTTTTCTCTTTTCAGTGGGTTTTTTCTGTTTTGATCATATTTTTTTTATTTCAATATTTTTAGTTTTATTAATATAATATATATGTCGGAGGAGAATGTCGGTGTTCGTTGCCTGACTGGTCGTCGTCCATTGTTGTAGCCGAAATAAGACTCCATAATGCACTCTATAGTTTTAATTAGATCGATTTAACAAACAATCGGTTAGAAAGTATCACACACGAATCGGATGGAACTGGATTCGTATCGGAACGCGGCGAGGTTGGTAGCGCGCGTCCGTTCAGTTCGGTGTCTAATCACGAAGTCCCCGTCAAGTACAGAGGCCTTAGTGTGAGTTTTTAATACTTACTCGATCACGTTAACGTAAACTTCAATTTGTACTGAAACTGAATAAGCGCCGTCTGGTGACTATAATGGGAAACACAATTATTCCATACAAATTGACGTAAGGTAACGTTAACGTAAACGCGATCGAGTAAGTATAAAAACTCGCACTAAGCCCTCAGGTGCCTTGAATGACAGCCGTCATCTGTCACCGTTATTCTCCCCCGCAAACTCAAAATGACATTGACAGCTCGCACAGTGATGCCAACCCCCATTTCCGAAGACACCCAAGTCGGTTCAACTTGACGTTTCGTTCAGAATCCACGACATATATTTATAATTGACTCACTACTAGCTTTTATTTGATACCAATATTGTTGTAATTTATTTTGAAAAAACCTTCCCCTCCCTTTTTTTTGTATTTCCAGATACAATATATAAATATTACATAGCCGATGTCACTCTCACAATTAAGACGAATCTAACAACACCTCATATGTTAAAATCCATCGTGCCGTTCATGCTACAGAGCGTTCAAAGAAATAGACATACATACATACTCTCGAAAAACATTACCCTCCTTCTGGGGCAGTCGGGTAATAATAAAGAATTCTACTTTTAGTATTCTCTAATATTGCTCGTTTATTTTTTTAATATCAATTCCTGAATTTTGCATTTCTGTAGCTTACTGTACTAAAATATTGATTTTAGGAACTTACCGAACTAGGGGTCGAAAGTGGACAAGGTATGCCTGTCCTTTGTATGAAAATTCAGTCTCACCCCCTGAGGGTCGAGTGTGAACCATGTTTAGGGGTTGAGAGGAAACAAATAAACAAATCTTTTAGGTCGAGGGGCCGAGAGTGGACTAAACGATTTTTACGACCGTGTGAGTCAAAATGATTTTGATTATCTTTACCTAACTTGACATTTAGAATTTTGGTCTTACCTTACTTTTACAAGTTTTTGTGTTGGTACTGAGTACGTTTTACTGTACTTTTACATAGGTTTAATCACAAAACAAAACAATTAGGGTGAGTCGAAACAAGGCTGAAGACCATAATTTTCTGCTCTTTTAGAGGGTGATGACGAATTTGTAGGTGAGGAACTGAGGACACTACAAGTGCCCCTGCAATATTCGAACATGGAGTACAAGTGATAATTAAGTCAAGTCACATAAAATCCATGTTAACAGTCCCACAAGCCTGTGGCCCGGTAACGGCGTCGCTGTCGGTCAACAAAATATGACAAGCCTTGTCACCTTGTCACAGTAATTACGTTAGTTCCAATTAAAGCCACCGGGTAAGATAAGTTTGTGGCACTATACAAACGTTTCACCTTCATAACCCTAAGAATGAATCATTTGATGCGATACAAGGTCCGTTTTATTTTTAGCGTACCTACATAATTACATGACTATCGTTTGGACTTTGGTGGATGTTCCTGAGGTCCTTAATTGTCTCGGCGTCCTGAGTTGAGTATGAGTCAAGAATGTTCCTTCAAACGGACTTGTGTTTGACTTGACTTCAAACGGTGTTATTACCTGTTATTAGTTTATTATATTTATACAGCAGATTAATAAATTGGGATACGGATAGGAAAATAATAATTAGGAATTGATTAATAATCTATTTTGTATGCTTTGGATTGGTTCTTTATTTCCTAATTTAGGCAACCAACAGCGATACATACTCGTAATAATATGTTACAGTATATGTATATTACAGTATTGTATAGCTAATAATAGGTTTCCATATAAAACTAGGCTAAATAAAAAGCATGTGAAAGGAGTACTAAGAAATATTTAAATACAAAAGGTGCAATTTTAGGTATATTGCTTATCCAGTCGGGAGTGCGGTGAATGTACCTAAAAGTATCTCCCGGGTCCTCGACTAGTACTGGAAAGAACTATGGGGTTTTAGTCGGTAGGAGTCCGATATAACCCTCCATTCTTCCCTGACGGAAGGTATCCATATGAGGATTTTCCCACGGAAAAAAAGGATATATTGCTTTATAAGGATATATTGCTTTATAAGGATATATTGCTTAAAATTTTAAAGAAAAAAGTTTGATTATTTAGAAAAAAAAAGTTTTAATACTAAGAGATGTTTACAGTCCTACCAACTTATCTGTGAACTGAAAGAGGACGCCACCGTCGATGCGTCGACACAATCGAATGGCATGCGTCGGCACAATCGAAGACATTTCAACATGACGGCCGTACTTCCAATTTTCGCCATTTCACAGATAAGTTGGTCGGAGTGTACTATCAATCGGCGTCGTTTCATTTTGACAGTTTAACTACATTGAGCAGACAAATTTTTCGAACGTATGAAGCAACATATAGCAATCGGAATCTAAACCATTTTGCAGCAAATTGCTAATCCATTGCTTCAAATGTTCAAAACATTCGTCTGCTTGACAACGGAAATAACGCAATGAATGTTGTTGAACTGTCAAAATTAAATCGATTCCGATCGTTAGCGTGTCACGCAATTAGGGTGCTTAGTCGCGAACCCACCTAACGGAAAAACGTTTGGCACGTTTTAACAATGTTTAAAGACTGTTAATTGTTTACATTATTTGCTAATATTTGTTCCCAGTATACAGTAAGCATTTGTATGTACTGGGAAAAATATTTTTGTTCAGTTCATGGCCGAGTGTGCGAATCTGAGAGTATAACCTGAATACTTGGGTTTAGGCTGTAGAGGTGTAATCATATTTCGTAAATTTAATGCTATCAGCATTTTCTATTGCATGATTTTTTTTATTAGTGATGAAAACTGAGTAAGTACCTATTTTCAAACTAAACACAGGCAAGTAAAATTAATACAGGTATTATCTTTCTTTCAAATATACACGGAATAATATAATGATTTGCATCATCTGTTCGATCTATGTAGTTTGCTGTGATAAATGAAGGTGCAGGAATCCGCTGGATGCCAGAACTGCAGAAAGCACAGAACCGGTTGATGTGGCGATGTTTGGGGGAGGCCTATGTCCAGGAGTGAACGTCTTTCGAATGAAATGATGATGATGATTGTGAAGATGTTTTCAATTGCTACCTTTTCATCTGATATTTACTTTTATTCGGCCACCTAGTTTTTCTTTTCTATTCTAATACTTTTGGCCCACTTCAAAAGTGTTAGAAAAGTATCATCCACCCACGTTTAGAGTAGATTTAACATTCAAAGACTTCATTATAAAGCTGAAGAGTTTGTTTGTGTGTATGTTTGAACGCGCTAATCTCTGAAACTGCCAATCGGATTTTAAAAATTATTTTTTGCCTTTGATAGCTTTGTCAAAAATTAGATTTTGAGGAAGGATAGGCTATTTAACATCATTCTAGGACCCTTTGGAGCCGATCAAAAAGCAAAAAAGTCAGAAAGAACGCTAAGTGAAAACAAAGTGATAGTGCGGGCAGGCGATGCGATGCGACGGGGTGGGTCGGGGGGACAAGAAATTTCACGCGGACGAAGTCGCAGGCAGCAGCTAGTTGTAAAATATTAGCTATAACTTTTCTTAATTCCAATCTAAGTTTTATCCATACAACTCAAATTTACATAGATAATTAAGATGGAAAACGACGAGATATAAGAACAACCACAGCTTCAAGTTGCCGCCCTTGTATCAAATATAATCCTGTCTTGATTAAACTATCGTCACGTAATCTTAACTCGGTAACGATAGTTAGAAACGTGGTTTGTAAAAATGCATGTTACTTCGTTTTTATTTTAAGCTACAATTTTAACTTGCACCTACACTAGTTTTATTTTTTTCTATAGGATGGTTGCATTTGTGGCACGTTATGTTTATAAGTAGTAATTTGTCTCGTGGTTAGTAAGAAAATAATAGGTCAATTAATTTATGTCATGAATTAAATATTTCTTTACGTCAATTAATACATAATTTAATCTCAAAGTTCACCGCAGAAATCTAAATTTTTTATAACAGTTATTAGTGCGAAAATTGCTTGAGGAGCTCGTGGCTAAGTAATACCAGCCGCACGGGTCAATCCATCAGGATAAGCTACGCTTGCCGGAGTCGGTCCGTGGATGGGTGACCATCTTTACATACCGAGACTCCTCCAAGCCTCGGAAAGCACGTTAACCCGTTGGTCCCGGCAGTCATTCGTGGATCTTTGACAGTCGTTACGGGTCGTCAGAAGCCCGAAAGTCTGATATATATTATATAGTCCTCCTTATCGATTTCGATAACGGCGACCCTTCGAAATCACTTCCTTGCGTGTGCCCTTAGATGGTTCGCTAGACCGAATTTAGTTTTGAATACCCGGTCACAATTAGAACAACAAATTTGGCCTGCAGTGTTGTATGAATACGTGTAGGACGGCTTAGGTCTCTCTCTGCGTATTTGTCGCTTTTCAATAATAGCGTCGTGTCGCTTTTCTTCGAAAGATCTGGTACTTTTGTGAATAGTAGAGCGCCAAGACAACCTGTGTAGAGCGAGCCTCTCCCAACCTGTAGGATCAATAACACACGCGTTAAGATGCTTTTTGAGCACATCCTTATAGCCGAGATGTTGACCGCCATGCTTCCGTTTACCTTTTGCCATCTCATAGTAAAAGACCATTTTGGGTAAACGGAGGTCCTTCATGCGAAGGACGTGTCCACACCACCTTTTTTTTTTTTTTTTTTTTTTTGTGGATGGGAAATCATCAAATGACTTCTCCCGCTCTGGGCAGAGGCGGGAGGGCGTGTCAGACTTTTACTGACTAAAACCCACCCATGCTCCCTCAGCTGCCCGTGCCAGGGCCACGGTATCTCTTTCGAACTACCCGCGACCCCGGCGGCATCGGCCCAATCGACCCCGTCACCGCTGACATCTCCCTGAGGCGCGCGTGGAACACAACGCGCCGCCGACCCGGGCCCGGTCCTTACCGGACGGCGAGCTGCCCATTACTCGTCTTCCGCAAGCCCGCGCCTACGGTGGCCGGGAATCGGCAATCGATTCCCGCCGCCCAGGGCGTCTCCTACGGCGGCTAGGGGCGCGAGGGCGCGGCTGTTGCCTCTCCCTCACGCGTTCCGCTTCCTCCTTCGCGAGCATTACTGCTTCGCAGAAGGAGGCGACGGCCTCCCATGCACTCTCGCTCCGCACCATGGCCTGGACCAGGTTTGGACGCGAGAGATCGCCGCCACCGATCGCCTCCGTGAGAACACGGCGGTGCTCCGCCCAAGCCGGGCAGACCTCCACTGTATGCTCCACCGTGTCCTCCGGGCGATCCACACAATGGTGACACCCGGGCGTTTCCTCCCGCCTTATCCGAAACAGGAACCTCCAGAAACAACCGTGTCCGGTGAGGACCTGCGTCAGGCGGAAGGTGAGGACGCCGTGGCGCCTCTCCAACCACTCCTCAAAGAGGGGACTTATCGCCGCAATTGTGGCGTGCCCAGCGCTGGGTTGCGACAATCGCACTCTCCATGTCGCCATGAGATCCCGCCGGAGCTCTGTCCGCTGTACCGTGATTTCTCGCGGCAGCGGAGTTACGCCCCGGCGTTTCACCTCCTCGCGCCACTCCCACACGTGCGCGAGGACTTTTGCCTCCAGATCCCATGGCGGTAATCCGGCAAGGAGGCACGCCGCCTCACAGCAGACCGTGCGGTATCCCCGGACTAGCCGGATGGCCATGACCCTCTGGGTGTCCACACCACCTGAGTTGACGTTGCATGAGTAGAGCTTCCATGCCATATATGCTGGAACGATGCAAGATCTCCGTATTAGGAACATGGTCCTGCCACTTAATGCTCAAGATCGATCTGATGAAATGTGTCTTAGATGAAATGTCCAGTTTCCTAATGTCTGGTTTGTATAGGCACCATTTTTCTGCGCTATATAGAAGAACAGTTAAGATTAATGCCATGTAAACAATAATTTTTGTCTCTAGCTTCAAGTCATGGGATTTCCAGATCATTAAGCCGTCCAAACGTCGCAGCGGCATTTGCAATGCGCAATGGTATCTCCGATGCCAGGGTGTTATCATGCCGTATGTTGCTTCCAAGATATTTAAACTGCGTGGCTTCCTTTAGTGATTTCCCATCTAGATTAAGTGTGGCTTTAACAGCTTCGCAGCCTCGGGGTTGTTGTTTGAGGACTTGCGTCTTGGAAGCACTGATAACTAATCCAAATCTTTGACAGGATTGATGTACCTAATGCATCGACATAGCTTTGGATATGCGCCATGCTGTCGGACATGAGGCACACATCGTCGAAAGTCTGACAACCAGTCTTACCAAGGGATATCCTATTACCCAGTTAATGGGTTGTGGAGGTCAGATAAGCAGTCGTTCCATGTAAAATACTGGTATTCAGCTGCATCCGGTTAGACTGGAAGCCAACTCCAACATAGTTGAGAAAAGGCTAGGCAGATTGATTGACCTTAGCGCACATCCTCCTTTAAGGCGACGAGCTAAACGCTATTTGTAGTCACGAGTCACGTTTTAACCGTCGGTGTCGGTTAATATGAACGTAACATATCTTGTGTATAAATATCATTGAACAAAACCCTGTAAATTAATCATAATAATCGATCAAAAATCTTTAGTTATCTCAACTTTCTATTATAGACACTAGTATAAAATGCACAATCTTAAATAGAGAAAGGTGTGTAAAGTAGGAGGGAGATCACCCGGCTCTTTTGGATAGAACATGTTAATTTACAAAATGGTTAGAGTCAAGATATTATAATTATCTATATAAATAAAAAAAGAAATCCTGATTGACTGACTCATCAACGCCCAGCCCAAACCCTTGAACCTAGAAAGCTGAAATTTAGCACAGAGGTTCCCTTTATAATGTAGACAAGGGCTATGGAAGGATTTTCCAGTAGTACGTTCCTGTGGGATATTTTTCGACATCCACGCGGGCGTTGACGCGGGCAAAAGCTAGTAAGTATATAAATCTGAAATCCTAATTAGGTAAAAGCAGAACCTACAAAATCTAAATTTTATTAATTTAAACTTTATTAGGGTTTGTCACATTGGTCTTGAAAGCAAAATGGACCGTGACGTTTCATTCCGTGCACGTGAAATTCAACCTTAGGGTTGTCAAGCAATTGAGGAGTGACTAATCAAAAACATTTTGTAATTTTTTTCAGAAAATGAAAATAAAGCCTTCTAACTTACTTATTAACATTTTTAGAAACAGATTTTTTTTTTATGATAACTTTACTATATATATACTGAAATGTTCGAAAGTATATTGTATACTATGGTTGGTTATGGTTGGTTTGATTGGTTGGTTGGTGGTTGTCTGTGGTTTGTTATTTGTTTTTGTATACTGTTATTAGCGAAATTATTCGAATTGTTTGTTAGGCAAAGAAATATGGAGATAGCGGTTTTTGTTCAAGCCGTTTTGGATTTATGGGGTTTAGATCATGCCAGTCTGGACTTTATCGGCATTTATCGACAGATCCTTAAACAGTAGTGCTATTCTGTAAATATCTCACCGTGAAAACAAGAGTGAAGTGATCTTAAAGTGAGCTGTCAGTACTGTCAACCCCCTAGCATCAGGTGGAATGGAGGCTCACTTCACGCTCACTTCACCTGAGTTATCACGGTGAGATGTTTACAGAATAGCACTACAGGACTTTAGATGCACTCACAAAGATAGTATTGTTTAAAGATACCTAACTAGAAAACAATCGAGAAAAATCGAGTTGATTTGATAGACCATACCTGGGAATGATAGCAATATTTGGTCAAACCATCGACTTTAACATTTTATTTCAGTAAGATTACCGATCGTAGCAGGTGTTTTGTAATTTCTGCTTACCACCATGAGAAGAACGCGTGAGTTTATGTGTATATGTATGTAATTATTATGTACGTTCTCGTTTTCCTGGGATCAATAAACAAACACCAGAACAACAAAAACCAATCAGGCAATCAATAAGTCATCTCAATCTCTCTCATTATTGACCAATTTGTTTAACTCTTCTAATTAAAACTACTTCGTAATGCAACACCATTGTTTATGATATCCCGGTGGCTATTATATGCATAATGTCATCACAATGCCTGATTAATTCAAGAGGTGAATGCAGTATATATTGTGCTATGGGCGAGATGCAGGCGTCACTGCCCAGCCAAGGGTCGAACGGAGCTCACGGAAGATCGGTGAGTCTAACACCCTTCAGCTTTCTTTATTTTTGTTTACTTTCTTTGGGAGTGCAGTGTTTTTTGTTTAAGTATATAGGAATTATAATTGAGTCACAGTTTGAAAATGATGATTGTTAATGTATTCTTGACAGTTAATAATGTTTGTTTTCTTGTTTGTTTTTTTTTTGTTTGTTTGTTGTGTTGTTTTCAGTTTGTTGACGTTTGGATTATTTTTTACTTTCATGTTGTTGTTACATCAGTACTCTCTTTTTTATCATTCATTGTCAGTTGAATTTCTTTCTGTGTTGTGGTTTACTGAATCATTCGATTTTTTTGAGACAACGGTGGCGATTCTATTCTGCACAGACTAAACTTAATTAAAACTATTTCCATCTTTTTCTCTCTCATAAACCTTGAAACATATACCTATTAGACCATATACAATTTTAGACACATGCATGAATAGTTGACAAATCAGAATATTAGAAGATAATCACTCGGAGATTTGTATATTTCTATTCCATTTTTAATAAATGACAAGCAAAACCTATGTCGTCTATTCTGTGAACAAAGGAATCGGCGTCAATGTTGTCATTCTGTAGTTGCGCAAACCCATGAGATTACCGATTTTGTTGATCCTGTTTAAAGCGAGCTGCCAACAGCGCCACCAGCGCGATTTTTAACTTTAAAATCACTAAAATCATTAAAACTTTAAATTCAATCAAATCATCAAAAATAGATTAAGGTTAGATTACGAGACAAGCTTTGATGGACAAAGTTTGTCTCGTAATCAAACCTTAATCTAACTCATGAAGGCTATATGCTAAACCACATAATAATAAAGCCTCTATATTAGCTACGCCCCTACTGGATAAAATAGGGCTACCACATGCGGTGTCCAATGTTATCCATTTGAGACAAACTTTGAATTAGCCTACCTATACCAATAAGAACAAGAGGAGCTCGTGGCTAAGTAATAACAGACGCACGGGTCCATCCATCAAGTTAATCTACGCTTGCCGGGCTTAGTCCGTGGATGAGTGACCATCTTTACATACTGACACTCCTCCGAGCCTCGGAAAGCACGTTAAGCCGTTGGTCCCGGCTGTCATCTTTCACAGTCGTTACAGGTCGTCAGAAGCCCGAAAGTGACAACCAGTCTTACCAAGAGGTATCGTATTACCCAGTTACTGGGTTGTGGAGGTCAGATAGGCAGTCGCGCCATGTAAAATACTGGTATTCAGTTGCATCAGGTTACACTTGAAGCCGACCCCAACATAGTTGGGAAAAGGCTAGGCAGATTGATTGACCTAATATTAAAATGGATAATAATTTACAGGGTTGCGTATTCCATCACGAAAGCGTTTAAACCAAAATCGCACGGTGCGTTCATTAGCAGTCCCCTCTCCAAACGCAACATTGATATTGCGAGCTGTTTCTGCCGCGTTAGTTCCGCGTCGGAACTCGTATTCAAAAATAACTCGAATTTTCGAAGTATCCATCTTTCTTGTCTAAGCTGAATAAAAAAACCAACTGAAAGTCGATAATCGAATGTTGCACATTTTTTAAAAGAAGAACTTCATAGGTACCATGTGAAAAAAGTTTCACTCAAAAATCTCAAACCATGAAGGTTCTATGTCAATTCGAAGTTCCTAATACTCGTACAGTAAACGGCAATTTCATACTTTAACCCCTATTATTAAGTCTAGCTTTGTGCACTTATTTTTTAAATGTGTATAGTTTTAATGAACAAATAATGTGTCAATTATCGACATCTCGATAAGAGAAACAATTAAATAGGTTGGTTGTAACTTGCCATGGTTTAAAATAATCAGCGAATCATTCGTTTTCCTGATAAACTCGTTAGCATCTTGTTGTATACATTGAAACTAAGAGCTATATATATTCTTTGCTCATTATAGACTTCTTTGCTAAGCGACTGGGCTAGTCAAAGCAAGGTCATGCGATTGTCATCATCACAAAAATGTTCTCGTAGAAACAACTCATCCAACTCGTCCATCATGGTAACAACGTTGCCTATGTTTCGCTTCAAGCATTCTTATGGAAACATTCTGCAACTAGCTAGGTACACACGGCTACACATCAAGCTATATTATTCCAGTTTACACTGACCTCTCATTGTGAGGAAATCCTATACAATGCGAGATCAGCTTTTTCTGGAAATGTATAGCTTGATCTGTAGCCGTGCGTACCTACTTACTTTTGAAGGTTTGTCGCATGTAATTACATAATACATAAGTAATTATAATAAGTACATGCAACAGACATTAACGATAAAGCCGCCCATGCCTTTTGTGTGGCTGTAGTACCACAGTATAATAATGTTACAGTAATTTACTTTCATAGAAAAGGGCCGAAACGACGCGCTTCGAAATCTCAGTCAGTCTCAGCTACGGAACAGTTCGAGCGCGCGGCAGTTGCGCACGGACGGACACGTATTTATGCGGACAAGGTCACTGCCCAGATAAACCACTGTAGCTTTATTAGTCTGTGGTAGCACTGTGTACTTGTAGGTAAGGGCATTGTGTAAATGTATGCATCAGTAGTGTAGGCTTGTTTACAATATAACATCATGAGCTAATTATAATACATAATGTATCTCGATCTGTATAATGCATGCAAGATAAGGTTGACACCTCGATCTCATATTTTGACATACCTCCTATCCATGGGCGGACGTCCTATTATTCAACTTAAGCAGCGGTTATTCAAATATAAATATCTTATTAGATTTTCACCCTAATTGCGTAATACACTATCAATCGGAATCGGTTTCTTTTTGACAGTTCAACAACATTCATAGCGTTAGTTACGTTGTCAAGCAGACAAATTTTTCAAACATAAGAAGCAATGGATTAGCAATTTGCTTCAAAATGATTCAGATTCCGATTGATAGTGTGTTACGCAATTAGGGTGCTGCTTGGCGTTTCGATAGGGGAAGAGTTATCTATATTGTACTGCCATTTTAATCGAAATTAAAAGTCATTTATTCATTATTTATCAAACTTGGCTTAGAATCAACATTTTTTGAACGTTAAAATTACTTAAGACGGTCCCCTAAAACGCCCGCCCTTCACCACTTCCTAGTGCTTTAGCTGGGAAGAAGTGGCGCAGCAAACTCCCCAGCAGCACAACTGCCGGTTATGTAATCTTAACATTTTTTTCGACACTGTTAATGGTCAATTCTAACTTACGGAGTTGTATTGCTGATTCTAATGATTATAGTACTGTAAAGCCATATTAGTTACAGCCGCGAATCATATTTTAATCAACATACAACCTGACATTGACCTGCAAATTGTTAACAAAATCATAACCCTCCTTTTTGCTTCGCCGTATTCGGGTAAAAACTTAAGAAAATTTGAATTTCGCGTGCCGCCGCCCTGGCGCTTTCGCCTTAAGATAGCCAAGATATTAAACTTTGATAATTATGCATAATCACTCATATTAAGTCTCTTGATATATCAGAGTCGAATTAACCAGCTTACGCCTATTACCAAACATTTTTCTATTTTTACCCGACAACGGCGAAGCAAAAAGGAGGGTTATGATTTTGACCGGTATGTATGTATGTATGTATGTTCATCTGTTCCCTCATAACTTCTAAACTATTTATCATAATTTAACAAGTGAGGTATCTTTGGAAGCGTCTTGATTGACCGCTGGTTATAGGCTATGTGACGTCACATTAAATAGAATATCGCGCCCTCTAGAGGACATAAAGTCCTGAACTAAAATTTTTTTTTTTTAATAATGCCGTGTTTGATATCAGATGAAAGGGCTTAATTAGCACATTTTAAAAATAAATATATTGTTAGCTATTGCTCGCGGCTTTGCTTGCATGCACGATAATTGTGAATAATTTCTAAAACCACGCCTCAGATGTGAGCCAAACATATTTTCTCTGCAAACCTACCCAATATACATAATGTAATAATTATTCTTCTTTAAAAATGTAAAGTGGCTTTGCAAGAAATTATAACCCCAAAATAATAATAAAAAAAAAAAATAAGTTTAAAAACTAAAACCCAACTACTGAAAAATCACACTCTAAAAAGTATGAAACAAGAAAATATTCTCATCTGAAATTAGAAAAAGACAGACAAATTTAAAATTCGGAGTCACACGTAGGTAATATGTATATTCGATTTATCCCTAACATGACGTGTGACTCCGGATTTTAAATTTGTCTGTCTTTTTCTAATTTCAGATGAGATTAGTTTCTTGTGTCATACTTTTTAGAGCGTGATTTTTCAGTAGTCAGGTTTTAGTTTTTAAACTTACTTTTTTTACGGACTAAACTTTACTGTGTGTTGTCTATCGATAAATCATGGACGTCCTGTTAAATTTTGTATTAGTAGGAAGTAGCCAAAATACTTATAACGAAATCTGAATAAAAAACCCATGCGACTGACGAAGGATCGCAACAATCGTTCCATTATTATGAGCGTCACAATGAGACAATAGGTAATCATAGTAATTAATAACAACGCCAGCTGCCCGTGAACCTCGCCAAACAATTACTGTCGCTCCCAACCATTGTCAGATGGTTTCATAATAAGCAGCGGAAAATTTATTGATTCTAGATACACTGTACGCATCGATTGATGTAATAATTACTAGCACTAGGTAATTGCGTTAGCAATTTTAATTGCAGTTAGATCCGATGCTGTAGACTCAGTTTAATCTGCTGTAGTAACACCCAGTTTTGTATTTTGTGGTCTTTTCCTATGAAATTGCCGTTCTGCAGTACTGGCCATTTCAAATCAAAATAATTTTTGTTTGGCTAAGAATTCTAATTTCAAATTAATTTTATTTTAAAAACAAGGATTTTTTTAAAAAAAGTAAAAAGTCAAAAGTAGTCATTTGTTTATTGATTAGTGTTACATTTTCATCGCATTTCTATCTTTTTCGTCATCATGGATACGTTAAAAATTCGAGTAATTATGGAATATGAGTACCGTCGTGGCAGCAACGCGGCACAAGCGGCACGCAACATCAACGACGTTTACGGAGCTAACACTACAAACCAACGCACCACTTGTTATTGGTTTGCTCGCTTCCGTTCAGGAAATTTCGACCTGAAAAATGAACCTCGCGGTCGTCCGAAGACTTTGGTCGACAATGACGAATTAAAGGCGATTGTGGAAGCTGATGATACACAATCTACGGCTGAATTAGCAGCAGCTTTCGACGTTAGCGTCAAAACAATATTGGTCCATTTGCGTCAAATTGGCAAGGTAAAGAAGCTTGACAAATGGGTGCCCCACGAACTCAATGATCGCCAGCGCGAAGTACGCGTCGAGACGCGCCTTGCACTGCTCAACAGACACACAAATGAAGGAATTTTGAACCGCATTGTTACCTGCGATGAAAAATGGATTCTGTTTGATAACCGCAAGCGCTTAGCAAGTTGGTTGGATCCTGGTTCAGCACCTAAACAATGCCCTAAACGAAAACTTACCCCTAGAAAAGTGATGGTCACTGTTTGGTGGTCTAGCGCCGGTGTGATTCATCACAGCTTCTTACCAAACGGGGTGAGCATTACTTCAGATGTGTACTGTGAAGAACTGAACACAATGATGGAGAAGCTGGCACATCTCCAACCAGCATTGGTCAATTGCTCGTCTCCGCTGCTCCTGCATGACAACGCGCGACCTCATACTGCACAGCAGACGGTCTCCAAGTTGCAAGAACTGGGGTTGGAAGCTCTCCGTCATCCGCCCTACTCACCAGACCTTGTGCCTACAGACTACTACTTTTTCCAGAATTTGGATAACTTCTTGGCGGGAAAAAAATTCAATACCCGAGAGGCAGTACAAAATGCCTTTGAAGAATTTGTTGCCTCCCGTCCAGCTGATTTCTTTAAGAAGGGCATCAATAAACTGCCACTGCGTTGGCAAAGATGCATTGATTGCATGGGTAATTACTTCGATTAATACAAATAAAAAATGCATGAAAAAAATTCGTTTAAATTTTTTCATACAAAACGGCAATTTCATAGGTAAAGACCATTTTCAGTTGCGTCAATGCTGTGCGTAGAAACATCACAGGTCAATCTGCCAAGCCTTTTCCCAAGTATGAGGAGCTCGTGGCTAAGTAATAACAGCCGCACGTGTGGATCCATCAGGTTAAGCTACGCTTGCCGGGGTTGGTCCGTGGATGGGTGACCATCTTTACATACCGAGACTCCTCCGTGCCTCGGAAAGCACGTTAAGCCGTTGGTCCCGGCTGTCATTCGTGGATCTTTGACAGTCGTTACGGGTCGTCAGAAGCCCGAAAGTCTGACAATCAGTCTTACCAAGGGGTATCGTATAACCCAGTTAATGGGTTGTGGAGGTCAGATAGGCAGTCGCTCCATGTAAAATAATAGTATTCAGCTGCATCCGGTCAGACTGGAAGCCGACCCCAACATAGTTGGGAAAAGGCTAGGCAGATTGATTGATTGTTGGGGTCGGCTTCCAGTCTAACCGGATGCAGCTGAATACCAGTATTTTACATGGAGCGATTGCCTATCTGACCTCCACAACCCATTATCTGGGTATAATACCCCTTGGTAAGACTGGTTGTCAGACTTTCGGGTTTCTGATGACCCGTGACGACTGTCAAATATCCACGGACCAATCCCGGCAAGCGTAGCTTAACCTGATCGACCCGTGCGGCTGTTATTACTTAGCCACGAACTCCTCGTAGAAACGTAGAACGTAGAAACATCACAGGTATCATCAATAATTAGGTGTAGGTAACAACTTAAGGATAGATTTGTGATCGACCGTGCAACTAGAGTACGTATTTATTTATTTATTTATTAATTATAATGATTTAAACAGCTTATAAACTAAGCCCCACAAAACCATGGCAATAGTTTGACTGTGGAGTCAGGCGAGTCTTCATACACAATTTACAACTTTATACTTTTAAGACTTAGGTAGCACTGTTAGTTAACATGTTTCTAAATAATTCCCTTTTAATTTATTTCTAAATCTGTTTACATTGACTTCGCTCCTTATATCTGCCGGCAGACTATTCAATAGATATGGTATTCGTTTTTTTAGAGTTCTGTCACCAAAGTAATTGGTGACTCTGGGTACCTTGAATTGACGACTAATTTTGATTTTGATTTACAAACAGTTTACTAATGTAATTAAATATTCTTTTCCAGAACAAACACAAACAAAATGAAACTAATTATCGCAGTTGCATTATTATGCATGGTGGCGGTGTCTTGGGGAAAGCCCGCCTCTACCTACACAGACAAGTGGGACAACATCAATGTTGACGAGATCCTGGAGTCACAGCGCCTTCTGAAAGCATACGTGGACTGCCTGCTCGACCGAGGACGATGCACTCCTGACGGAAAGGCCCTCAAGGAAACTCTCCCTGACGCCTTAGAAAACGAGTGCAGCAAATGTACGGAGAAACAAAAATCTGGCTCAGACAAAGTGATCAGGCACTTGGTGAACAAGCGTCCAGACTTATGGAAGGAGCTGGCGATCAAGTACGACCCAGACAATATCTACCAGGACAAGTACAAGACTCAGATTGAATCCGTGAAGGAGTAAGGCACCGAGAAGTGCTTACGAGGATGTCACTTAGTTGGTGGTGGCAATGTAAATTATGATCTGAAACGCAGTTACCAAAGCTTTCATTGGAGTTTATAGAAATAAATAAATATCATGTTTTTACTACTTAAATATTTTGTATTTATTTTTTCTTTAATGTTAGTTAAGAATTCAGTAAAGAGGGCCTAGACAAATGACATTCGCTTCAATGTGACATTGACATGATTACGTGACATTTCAATAGCTTATTTCAACCTCCATATTTTTTTTGGTTTTTCTACTAACGTTATCACTAATCGAATGTTACTTTGTCTAGGCCCTCAGGGATTTATCCTGTTTTAATATTAGTCAAATAATGTTCTAGTTATTCTGACTGCAATCTCACTGTTTCTTAAAAACAATTTTATTTTACTGATAAACCCATAAAATCTGGAAGTGTGACTCAGACTATAGTAAATTAAACACTAAAAAAGACGTAGAAAAAAGATATGAAACGCCTGCACAAATCACAATGATTAAAAGTTACGTTTAGTCTTCTTTTGCTAGAAACTTATCGAAGGATTCTTTGAATTTCTTGTCCTTGTCGTATTTTTCGCTGAGCTGCTCCCACGTCTCAGGATGTCTGGATATCACTGCCTTGATCACCGTCTTTATTAACTGCTTTTGTTTAGGACTGCATTTCCCGCATGTGGTTTCTAGAGCTTCTGGAATTACTTCTGCAAAGGAAACCAAAGTTAAAATAGCATTTTCAAATTCCTTGCACAAGCTTTACTAATTTCTTTAATAATTAGTAATTGTACTTTATTCATAAGTGCTTGCAGTTTCGTGATAAATTAAAGCTACTAGGTAGGTACTCCTTACTGACATATCTCAATGAATCATACTCCTACGCAGGAAAAAAAGGTGTCGTGGGATACCCGGTGGAACGAAGTTCCTTTCGCTGTATATATATAGGCTGATCCAAATAGTGATGTCAAAAAGAAAAATCTAAATTCCTCATACCCAGGGGTATTCAAAGATACCTCATATATGTATGTTCCGCGATTTTTTGTAGTTTTCGAGTTATTTTTATTTTTGTAATTATTTGGAGTTTTCTACCGGTGGAGCTCGTAAAAATCATATCTTTTTTGTAGTGTGTATTTTTCTGATGTTTTTTTTTGTGACATGAAAGTAACATTCAAGACGATAGTGTCACAAAAAAAAAACGCGGAATATACAAGGGGTATTTTCGAATACCTTTTGACGTCACTATTTGGACCAGCCTGTATATGTCGCCGCCGGATTGGATTATATTGACGTTCAGTCAAAATGTATTACTTACGGCTAAATAAACGTCGGTACGCCGCATTGTGATAGCACATCGCGTTCTACAATGCGGCTAATCAAAGTTCCACCAAAATGTAATGCGGCTGATCAACGCTCCGTCATAATACCTACAATTTGGCGCATTGCGTCGCTTTGTAGTTTTTAGTTCCAAAATGGTTAGGCTAGAACTGTAACCAACCACGCGCGAGCCGAGCCAGTGAAACGAGCGGTGCCGCGGCAGTGGCCGACGAGCGTTACTTGCAAGTTGGTCGCAGTTTCTTTGCTTGGTTACTCTATATTTTGGATCTGTTTGCAATAAGGCTAAAGGTTTGCCGCCGTTTTGGCAAACGTATCATTACGACGTTTTGACTGAAAGTCAATTAGCCGTACCTAATAGAAAACAGCGTCTTTATGTATTTCGTCTAGACGTTTTGTATTAATTTGACTGCTACCTATAATGTATTAATACAGCGCCATCTAGTATGGTCTTAAATTTCAAGTGTCAAAACTTTTGACACTTGAAGCTACGGCATAGTGAAATTTCTGCCAGTTTACTCCTATGACAAGCCATGTTAAAGAACTTCTTTCCAAAAACAATGCTAGCTGACATTCGCAAGGCAACTCGTATTACTACTGGTAGAAAATTTGCTTTGAAGGGCAGGCCGTTTTGGGTCTTCTAAAATGCAATTTCCAGCAATAACGTTTAGTTTTTTTTTTAATTATTATATACTTACTTGGACATAAAAAAAAACAATTGTAAGCTTACTCTTAAAATCCTTAGCATCAGGCGTGCAGGGTCCCTGGTCGAGGAAACACTTGGAGTAGCTGAGGAGTATCCTGTCATTATCCAGAAGGGGCTGCACATCGAAGCTGTCATACTTGGAGTCGTAGAAATCTGCTGCAACTACAGCTATTAAAGTAGCTAGGAGCACACAGTCAGCCTTCATGATGAACTGAAACAGTAAAATCAAAGAATTTATACATTGAACAGGGACTTTATGGGTCGTGGTTAATTGAAGCAGTGAGGAAACTGCGCTTGCTGCTCTCAGACAATGTAAAGAAAGGTTAGCAATCCATGTCTGAGGAGGATGACCATTCTTTAAATCACACAATCTTTGTGGTGTGAGATAAGCATTGAGCACAGTTAATTGTCACACTAGGAATTAAGAGAAATATAACAACCAAGGAGTTTTTGGCATTGTGTGGTTAACGGTTATGTTACTTACAGTAGGTACAATATTTATAAACTATAGATAGGTACAGTCAACACATCAGTGGTAACACTTGCACTGCAACAATAGAACTTACTTCTATGACATAATGGCGCTATCAATGTCAAATTGTTACCACTGATGTGCGGTTGTCTCGCATTTAGACTACGGTATAAACAAGCCGCTAAACAGCTTAATATGAAAACTAAAAAGCTATTTAGGTATTCATTTTATTTTTAGAACACTAATAAATTATTGTTTATGTTAATTTGATCAAATAAAATGTTTATATACTTAACACATTATTTAATTTATGTACACAGTTTATAAATCATATTCACAACTTTTTTGGGCATAAAAAGGCATTAAAGTTAGCAGAGAATTTTTTTTAAATCGATAATTATTTAACTGTGGTGTAAATTCCCGTGCTAGTGTAGGAATGCAAAGTAAAAAGCACACGTGTTCAAGACACTGTGAACCAAAGCGGTGCAATACCTAATAGCCGATATTCGAACAAGTGCGTTGATAAATAGTTAACAACTAAATGTCTGGAACAACGTCACATAAGATACATGTTTTTTACAAGACATATTCTTGATTAGTCTTTTATCTACAAGATTTGTCGACAAAAATTATCACAACTTGTATTGTGGGTGTTAACGCGGGTATTAACTGTAGCTATCCAATAACTATAATAACTACTTTAGTGGATCCAATATTTCCATTGGCGATACTTACAATACACACTTATGCTACATGACCACGTGTATTTTCTACGTTAACCACAAGCAATTAATACATTATTAACATAACGTCTAATAACAGCTAGCAACACACACAAACGACAGTAATGTAAGTACTTTAGGCACCTGTCCCACCGCGTGCCGCCGCCGCCGGCATCGCCAGCGCCGCCTGCCGCACGCCGACGCGCGACTAGGAAGCGACTAGCTTTATACGATTTTCTCGCTCAACATAGTACAAAAGATTGTAGGTCCCGTGTAAGTAAAAGAGATACATATATATATTAGTCGAACGCTGACTGTTCCACAGCCAGTACTCACTAGTCACAGCAACAAGTTTTCCCATCCACAAAAAAAAAAGCGTGACCACCACACAAACTGGTTTTGTCGACGGTAGAACAGACAAAATGACAGATTGTAGAAATATTTCTACGCATTCTACGCGTCTAAGCATGGCAATGTGTCATTATATTCTTCCGTCGACAAAACGTCGTCGTCGTCGTCGTCGTCGTGCTGTACCAACAAAGGTTTTGAAAATAAATGGATGATTTGGAAAGTACAGAGGCCAGCACATCAAGCTACCCCAATCTGTCAAAATTCTTTGATAGATTTTCAACTTTACCACAAAGAAATAAGGTTCAAATTCAATTGGAAAAATTTGACAGATTCGGGTAGCTTGATGTGCTGGCAGAGGTACATTGAAAGGAGTACCTCAAGTAAAATTTTCAAGTGTCTAAGCAATAGGATAACGAAGGACCCCGCTGCCGCTGGATGGAAACAGAAAATAAATATCTTTCTGTCTATAAGGCGGAAGTGCATTGAATATTTTCATCTGATTAGACAGGTACAGTCAACAAAAGAGATATATAGGCAGGGTATACTAACTAACATATTTGTATGTGAATTGCTTCATGTCCAATTATATATATATTACTTTGTTTTTGCAATACTCCTACATTGTAACACACCAACACAAAATTGTATATTTTCACGAAATTGAACATGAAGCAATTCACATACAAACCCCTACCCTGCCTAGATACCTCTTTTATTGACTGTACATTCAACAAGTTAACAGTTTACACCGATTTAGTTATTATGGTTCTGGGGGGCCAGTTAGATAGAAACACATTAGCAGTGGGACAGGTGCCTAAGACTATTTTACGACTCTCTCTAATGTCTCCATTAATAGATTGTTTATAATTAACATTTATTTAGGTTATAGAGGTATGGGGAGCAGGGTGTAAAGTTCACTCATCCTTCATAGAAAAGGGAGAATCCTCCGACCAGACGGGTGTCATGTATGGTGGGCAACTGCCCGACGGTTGATGTCGGGTGGCATATATTATATGCCATTCGCACGGTAAACCCTGCTTCCACTATGCAGGATTTTGCGTGACGTCACATCAGTGTGATGTGTAGTTCGTATGTGGCGATACAGATGCCACCATAAGGTAGATAAAGTGCATATTTGTATTAAGAATTAGCTGTTCTAAAAGTTCCTCCTGGATGCATGACGAAGCCAACTGTACAGGGCTGTTACCACGAATTTAGAAGATGGTTCTAAATTCCTAACGATGAAATTTTTCGTCGGTTATTTAAACAAATTTGCTGTTCCTTAACAGTTCAGTTCGTACCAATTTGCGTGTCTATGTCTAATCGATTTCTGCCACAGCGACTGCATTCTATAAAGGATGTCATATACCAGAAGAACCCAACCACGACTGATCCATGACAGTCATCGTTCTTCTATGGTACTGCTTTTGCATGTGCTCTCATGTACTTAACTACTAGAAACCTAAAATGCCCTAGTCCAAGTCACCAAATATCATCCAAATCAGTTCAGTAGTTTAGTTGCATACTCGTATTTACAATATATATAAACTCCGTTTAAAAACCTCGGAAACCGGACATAAGACATTGACTTATCACGGTTTTTCCTCATTTCAAATGACAAATAAAGTAGCTTTCCATGAAGTTTTAATAAAGTTTATGTAAGTAATTTAAACTTGAGTTACTGCTTTCTCTGCGCTAATTCACTTTCAAAATAATTATGGAAAATTGCCGGACATCCTGTCGTGATCATAGCAAAGGAGAAACACATATTTAAAGCAAACTTGGCGGTGTTATAACATGAGACAAGAAAATGTGAGACGTGAAATTATCCCACGGGAACGTACTACCGGGATAAAAAAGTTTCTATGTCTTAACCTACCTGTATGGTCTACCTGTATGCCAAACATCGATATCGGTTCTGCCATTAAGACATGAACAGGCAACAGTCAGTTATCAGAGTAACCTTCGCATTTACAGGCTTATTTTAAATTGGCTAGCTAAATTCCGTAGATGCGATGGGTATCAATATAGATATCGATACCCATCAAAACAAACAAAACAAAACAAAAGCTTCTCCGCGTCTGCGCAGTTTAGCTAGCCAATTTAAAATAACCGTGTTACGTAATATTAAGTATGGGAGTATGAATTTGGATATCGAGAATAATAAATATTTTAATTTTAATTACCTGCTAACTATGCCAAGCCAGATCAAAATGGAACACAACTGCAAAGGAAGTGACATACGTAGTTGTATATAAAGCCTTGTTTGTCATTGTCCATAAGTGCGCACAGAGTAAACACAAGTGATTATTACAATCTACAGACGTGAGTACGTTGGTAATAGGTGCATTATCGGATACAGCGTCAGTGAGGCGCATGCCTACTGCCGGATGACCCTTGATTTCAATGATGATAAAAATACGTACCTGATTCCTCTCAACATTTCCTGTATATTCTATTTTAGTAAGCCCTTGCAAATCACTTTGCTTTATGTATAATGTAGGTACTACGTGTAACTCGTTTGAATATAGGAAATATTGAAACTGATTTTTCAAATGAGTTTATACTATCTACTACTATCTACTATCGAGGACACAATCAATAATTGTGTCCTCGATGTTCTTTAACATGGAGTTCTTAGCCAATGCCAATATTTGGAAGTTTCAACCCCTGTTTCAATGTATTATCTATGGTTAAAGTTTAACAAAATTTCATGTACCTACACTCCTACCAACTTATCTGTGAAATGGCGAAAATTGGAACTACGGCCGTCATGTTGAAATGTCTTCGATTGTGCCGACGCATGTCATTCGATTGTGTCGACGCATCGACGGTGGCGTCCTCTTTCAGTTCACAGATAAGTTGGTATGACTGTAAATGTTGACATGAAAATGTAACAAAATGACACAAGTCACCAGCTTTACTTTAATAATTTTTGGCGAGATTTTTCAAGAGATTTATATAATTCATTGTCATATTTGAATAAACATATTGATTATGCCTTTAGAGTGTTATAGAGCAACTTCGGGAGGAAAGGGGAACCTTGGAATGTTTATAGAAAGAGATCCAAAGATTGTTGCTGCTGGTATACCAAGTGCTCAGGCTACAGAAACTGTGAGCGCTGCATTGCAACATTACCTGCTCAAAGATGCAGCGGATGCTTTATTGAGTGATGCTATCTTTCCAACGCCTAAGCCACGCCCGCTTCCACAGCTCCGTCATCCTATACCGCAAGATATGCGGCATGCAGGCCCCAGCGGACAGGTCGCAAATTTAATCAATCCACCAAATAAAACTAAATTTCAAAGTCTTGTTATGGATTTTAAGGATACGGTGTACGCATCTTATTGGACGAAGGCTCTTGGACAAGTAAAAGATCCTTTGCCAATGTTACCAGAAGGCTTTGATAAAGGAACCACATTTGGCAAACTGACACCGTATGATGACCGACTGTATGATATAATAATGCCTAAAGTTCCATTACCTGATAAAACACCCCAGTCGAAACGCCCTGGAGTTCAGGTAAATCGCAATTATTGTGCACCTCCTTATAGTTCAGAAGTAACTTATGGATATTGCATTAACGCGGACAAGCAAGGCACTCGCGGTCGATGTGCTGTCACTGATGATAGGAATATACTTGGAAAAGCACATATGGGGATAGTGAGTTCAATAGAATCCAATTTTGCAGATACCCACAAGTTCAGGATTGGGGAGGTGTTAGCTCCGAATGATAATATTAACGAAATGCCCAAAGATCATACTTTCGGGATACTGAAACCTCCCGATAGTATCAAGGAATGTTTGTCATTCTGCGAAATCAATGAGGGAGTGGAGTTTTTCAGAACATGCTTGAAACATCTTAACACTGTACGGAAGGGTTTATCTAAACGTGTTCTACCAAATTTTTTCAATACTTTTTACTCAAACCTTAAGTATTTTGATAAAGATGGGTCAGGTTGGCTCTCAAAGGATACAGTTTATGATATTTGTGGTACAAAGCTGATACGATTCGATCCAGCATTGATAGAACCTCTTTTATCAATGTGGGGGGCATTTAACGGATCTAAAATTGAATATAAAATCTTTGTACGTGTAATTAATTACAGAGTGCCTTCTCCTGAAATCCCCAAAATACTCGATCTACCAGAACACTGCCTTGATTTTCGTACTACTTATAGAGAAATGGTAAAACCAGGACAAGTACAGGATACTCGTCGAATGGCTGGTATACCGTCGGGTAGATATTTTGATCTGGATTATCCAATATCTCCTGAAAGAATGTGTAAAGCAGACAGAATTTGTCTCCCACAGGAATCCGATGCTAAGTCTTGTTTGTGTCCCAGTGTTTTGACGCTTCTCTTTGTTTCACATCGCGATATGTACCAAAAACGGGAACCAAACGTTATAAGAACTGTTTTCGAGGCAGCCGGAGAAAAGTTTACAGATGAAACATTTAACGCTATTTGGGATGAGGCTAAACAACTACATTCCCAAGGATGGGTCTGTTATGAAACATTTCGTCGGACACTTGATAAACGTTCTTCTGAATCTGAAGGGAAAGTAAAAACCGAAGAATAATTATTTATAAATGTTCATATATTTTGTTATCATGCACTTCTTACAATATTTAAAAAACTGTTTGTTATTTTATTGGAAATTGATAAAGATATTTATGTCAAAATGGATAAAGTAACTACTTGTTTTTATTCTTGAATGAAATCCTGCCATGCCTGCTGGTATTTGCCTTTAGGGTCGTATGTAGCCACTAGTTGCTTCCAGAGGTCAGGGTGATTTTTCTTCACTTCTTGAGCCAGCGTCTTGCCCATTTGTTTTTGTTTGTCCGTACATTTAGCACATCGAGTTTCCAAGGCTTCCGGCAATTTTTCTGTAAAAGGCAAAACAGAATGAGGTAAACTGATATTGCTTATCACAATAACGCTGAATAAAACCTAAATTGTGGACGGCATGTCTTTATTTCCATGGAAGGTGGGTAGGCCATTAGTGTGGAATGCAACTTGTGTCGATACTCTTGCGCCATACCATGTTTTTAGCTCGGCGTGCTGTGCTGGCTCCACTGCTGCGTCTACGGAAAGCCTCAAGCGGCGAAAATATAATAACCTTATTGGTAACTGTATTTTCGAGCCTTTCGGGGTTGAAACTCTCGGGCCGTGGGGTCCGAGTGCTCAATATCTTGAAATGGCTGGTTGACACTTCCCGTGACCCAAGGGCTGGGTTTGACCTTGGCCACAGGCTAAGCATTGCGCAACGTGGCGATGCCGCCAGTCTCTTGGGTACATTACCAGTCGACAGCGATGCGGCTTAATTTTTGGACGCCTTGTTATAATTTGTGAATAGTTTTAGTTATTAACACAAGGTGGCGAAGGTATTGATGTTCTGTTCACTGAGAGAGATTCGAAGATAGCGACAGACTTGCCGGAACTTTCAAACAACATTACTTACTATACGAAGTATATGCGCTCATCTGTGATGCAATAATACCTGTAGAAAAGAACCGAAAGAAAATTTGATGGCTAAACCTCCAAAATAGAAAGATATGCGAAACGCTGCTGGAATGTTACTAAAGCTGCTAGTTTTATTAATCCGCCATCAATCACGAAATTTCAATGTCTCCTACAAGAATTCAAAAATACAATCTATATTCCTATTGAAATAAACAAGTAGGAAGGCTACGCGATCAAGTACCTATACGAGTATTACCAGAACGCTGTAACATTCTACCTAACCAAAACCATGGGAACAAAACCTGTGATAATATCACTTATCGTTTATAATATGTATAAAGGCTCCTACAAATAGGCGCGACACGCGATATAATCGCACGCGACACAAAAGCATCGCTCGTTTCGCGTTGTTTGCGTCGCGCGCGATTGGAGCATTTATGTGATGTTATAATGCTAAAATTCCCATTGCCGTTGTGACCGACGAGTCTCAATCAAACCGCGTCGGTTGTCAAATCGATTGCAATTATGTTGCATACCACCCTCTGACCCTAATTTTCCGGCGTTAGAGTTACGTTGATAAACAGGGCAGACATGCAAAGGTTCCCTATCCATTTGCATAAAATTATAAGACATAATATAACATAGCATACAATTGTTTATCTTAATTATATAATATTTACGCATAACATTATGTACGCTCAAAAGCTTACGCATAATTTTTTTAAACATAATTTCTCTAATCATAATAATGTTTAAGCATAACAATCTAAACCATAAATTTATTTACGCATAATGATATTAAAACATAATTTATTTACGCTTAATGATATTAAAACATAATTTTAATAATGAAATGTAATGCGTAATTGCGTAGGCGCTAATAAAAACGATGAAACTATACTGTGTTTTATTATGGGTAGTACTTAAGCGCACATAAAAAATTGCCAATTTTTCCCAACAGAATTTGCACATCAAAAATACCTACTTAATAAATTAAACTTAACGTCAGGTCGATGGAGACCCGCTGCACTGCGCGGGGCTCCTATTCCTGTCTGCAAGGTTTAAAGGAACCTAACCAAACCTAACATCGAGGAGTCGGAGTGCTCTATAATTATTATTTGTATAAGTTTTGATATTCAGTTAGTTAACTAGCAGTGCAATAATAAGTTTATTATATGCTTTTTTTTTAAATAGTTAGTATTTTTGATATGTAATTAATACTTTTGTTGTGACTAGACATAAATTGATGTATAAAAATACTGATTATTATTTGTACAATTTTTAATATTCAATTAGATAATCATTGATTTGGTGTACATGTAGATTATTGATGTACTTAAGAATATTTTTCTGGTGTGCGGTTAATAATTTCCTTATAAAAAATATCATTAACCACAACTGTATTTCTTTACCTATTATTCAGCATTCAACATAAAACTATTGGCTGCATACACTCAATTATGACTTTTTATATTTAAGGCTCATTTATCATTAGACGAATAAATAGTATGCCTTAAAAACAAACAAATTAACCCCACATGATAGTTATGCTTATGTTGCATTATGCCAAAGTACTATTATGCCACAGTATTATTATACCAAAAAAAAATACAACAAAATACTTATGCCAAAGTATATTAGGAAAAAAAACATTATGCGAAATTAAAACTTTTTTTACAAAAAAAATACAACCGACTTCCAGAAATAACACTACAAAGTGAAAAATAACTTTACTTTCGGAAGTCGGTGTCTGGTTAAAAGTATTTTCTTTTTTGCCGACTTCCGAAATTAAAGTTATTTTTCAATTTGTAGTCTTGTTTTTGGAAGTCGGTTGTATTTTTTTGTAAAAAAGTTTTTATTTCTCACTGTTTGGTTGTGATACCTACCCCATACAAATTCTAATACCTCTACCTGCAAAAGAAACTAGAACATCATCCACATAAAAAGTGAGGAAAAATACGCATTACTGAAGCTAACTCAAAAACTACCCAAGCAAAATGAATACATTTTATATGGGACCAACTATACCCTCTCGAATAAAACATTTTTTTTTTTTAAATCGGACGACTCTTTTAAAAGTTATGCGTGGTCATACATAAAAAAATATACGTGTCGAATTGAGAACCTCCTCCTTTTTTTTCATCGGCTAAAAAAGGGGTCCCTCATGCAAAATGTTGTTTGACTGACGACAGTGACGTTGGGTTCCTCCCGCCATACTCATGTTGCAGTTTTGAAATTTCATAAAATCTAATAATACAGAACTAGGTTTATCAAAATCACCATCATCATCTGCCTAGCCTTTTCCCAACTATGTTAGGGTCAGCTTCCAGTCTAGCCAGATGCTGCTGAATACCAGTATTTTACATGGAGCGGCTGCCTATCTGACCTCCACAACCCAGGACTTTCGGGCTTCCACCTGTAACGACTGTCAAAGATCTACAAATGAGAACCAGAACCAACGGCTTAACGTGCTTTCCGAGGCACGGAGGGGTGTCGGTGTGTAATGGTGGGTCACCCATCCTGGGACCAACCTCGGCAAGCATTGCTTAACCTGGAAGATCGACCGGTGTGGCTGTTATTATTTAGCCACGAGCTCCTCAATCGTTTATCAAAATCACCAAACAATAATAATATGTAGTTGCGTACCAGAAGGTTTTGCGTTTGGGTTAATGAAACCTCCTGAAAATCTTCCCGAATGCCTTACAACGTGGCGGTTAAATACTGAAAGACAATTCTTTTTATAATGTCTTGGCGACTTAAATACTTTGCGAAAATGTTTATCCAAACGTTTAGAACCAAAATTTTTATATAACTTTCATTTTCGCTTACAGTTTCAGAAAACTAAATCAAGATGGCTTCCGAAAGAAGTCGTTTATGACTTATGTACGACTTAAGAATGTTAGCATTGATCCGTCCTTAATTGAACCTCTTTGGAAACATGGGACGCATTTAACGGTAATAAATTAAAATAAAACTTTTGCTCGAGTAATTAATTATAGAGAACCATAGTAATGGTTACTTACTTCGCCGAAAATACAGGATGTACACAGAACGAATGCATTGAACATTCTAATACATATAAAGACATGGTGAAACCCGGTCAAAAGTGAATATAAGAGGCTCATGGCAGGTCTACCATTGGGAAGATATTTTAACAGAGACTAGGTATCCTGTAATACCCCCTGATTATACCGACTATTGTAAAGCACACGATGTATCTCAATTCTAAATCTGACGCATTATCATATTAAGTCCAAGTAATTTAACACCTAAGGCGAGTTAGTGCCGCCAACTAGCGCCACCATTGAGAAAAAACTCATACATCAAACAAAAAATCTAACATTTTCTAATTTCCTATGCTCACATTTTTAGTCAGGTGAGGTAGTTCAGGTGAGGTAAAAAAAATTCTACCTCATCTGATTAAAAATGTGAGCATAGGAATGATCCATATCTTCAGACTTATGACTTTTTACTCAATGGTGGCGCTAGTTGGTCAGCGAGTCCATAACCTTCAAAAACTTGAATTAAACATGGGACGAGGCACTGGCAAGTCTCATGGATGGGTTTCTTATGCAAAATGTTACATAAGAAACCAATCCATGAGAATAATGAGCTTTTCTCAATGGAGAAAAGCTTTGTTTATGGATGGTTCACGATTAAACTATTTATTGGATTGAATACCAAATTATAAGTTTACAATTAATTTGTAAAGTTTGGATGGGTGACCATCTTTTCATACCAAGACCCCTCTGTGCCTCGGAAAGCACGTTAAGAGGATACATCGAAGCGTGGTTGAGCTAGGTGTGTAAGTGAAATGGCGTTATGGAGGTCTAGTTTGACGCGCGAGAAGACTCTCATCACGCGCACCGGAATTTAACGCGCTTCGTTTAAATGTAGATTTATGACAAAAATAAATTTTTAGCTTAGTTCTAACCTATTTAAATTCTAAGTTCTTAACCTATTTAAATAACTTTCGATTTAAAGTAAATTTTACTGCATTGTAAGGAACTGTTTACGTATAATCGTAATACAATAAAACAGAAAATAGACAGTGCCACTTTAGAATTTCAATATCGAAAAAATTTCAATTAAATAATATTGTTTTGGTTTTAGTACAGCAATAGACAATATAGTCAAATAACACATGGAACATCCAAATGATTTAAACCATATAAGTACTTTCTTTGGTTTTATAAGCATTTTAAAAGAAAAATTTATCGATGACCCGGCTGTCATTCGTGGATCTTTGACAGTCGTTACGGATCGTCAGAAGCCCGACAGTCTGACAACCATACTTAACAAGGGGTATCGTATTACCCAGTAACTGGGTTGTGAAGGTCAAAGTGGAGCGACTGCCTACAGTCGCTCCACTTATAATACTGCATGGTATAGGTTAGACTGGAAGCCGACCCCAACATAGTTGGGATAAGGCTAGGCAGATGATGACTTAGTTTGTAAAGGATTAGTTTTAGAATAATAAATTAATGACAGTTAGATTATATTTAAAACTTGCTTTCTTACCTTTCAATTTTTTTACTTCTGGTGTGCAGGGTCCCTTGTTCAGCAAGCAGTTGGCATATGAGTTCAGTAATCTTTTATTGGTCAGAACTTCTGAGATGTCGAAGTCATCGTTGGCAGACTCGTACTGGTCTTGTGCGAGCACTCCGAGGGCTAAGCAGAGCGTGAGCAGAAATACTTTCATGATTACTAGCTTTACAATACAGACAGGTGATTCTTGAGCACAGTCTAACAGCTGAGTGGTTTACTCGTCGATGTGTCCTATATTTATATATCAACTAATAGATGCTGTATTTCTTAGAACAGACCACAGTATGACAGTTATGTCGCCAGTAATTATGCATTACCACGATAATTATCAGTTCAATGAAAATTGTTTTACCGCATATTTAATGATTAAACGAGCAAGCATTTAATAGAAACCTTTTATGATTCACATGACTTAAGCGCAGACAAGTGCCAGCGGCCTTGAGTGGTGAGTTTGCGTGTTCTGTGCTGAACTCACGCATCGTCTCCACCCGGTAATAGGGCTCGCCCATCAAGGAGGCTGTCCCAAAATAGACGCATTATTAATTTATCTTTAAAAATAAAAAGAGAAGTCCTGACTGACTGATTGACTGACTCATCAACGCCCAGCCCAAACCCTTGGACCTAGAGAGATGAAATTCATTATAATGTAGACAAGTATTAAGGAAGGAAGTCCCGGTAGTACGTTCCCGTGGGATATTTTCCGACATCCACGCGGGCGAAGCCGCTGGCAAAAGCTTATTAATTACTCATGAAACAAAAGGTATTATTTGAAGGTTCCATAAAAATACGCTTGATAGTTTTTGCGTGATTCTCAGTTTTTTATCCACGTTACAGATAACTTTATAAATTAATTACACTATATAATATACACATAAAACAATTTGTAATATAAACATGATCTAAAATATTGACACATTAAGTTATTAAGAAAACGCCTTAATGTAACATATATTTTTTCCAAATCATTCACACTACGCGTTTATACGTGATCTCCAGTTTGAAATCTATAAAAGTCGCTTATCGCACATCCTTACGACCGTCAGGACAGCGAATGGAGAGAAATGAAACTATGAAACAAGTGAAACTATGGAAAGTTGTGTTATATTTTTATTATCTTATTCTAAACCTTATAATAATAGAAATTGAAACCAATTTTAATAAATAATAAATGCATTTTCCATTTTTTAGCGATGTTTGCATTAAACAATTCCATTGACATGATCCAATGCGTGAATCCAATAGAGACAGTCACAATTTGCGAGGTTCACGTATACTACTAATGATCAAATATTAATAATTTTAGGCCCACTTGCACCAAATATCACTAAATATTTAGCACTAAACGTATTTAAAACATCGTTCTATTTCTGTCAATCTTTTGAAGGTGGGTGACAGCGGCGGAACGGTGATTAAATTCATTTAGCATTAAATGATGTAATGATGTTAATTTGACTATACATTAGCAGTAAAGCAGTAATGCCTTTTGTAAACCAATATTGAATGTCTAAGGTGTTCTTTAATAAATAAATAAATAAACGTGTTTAGTGATTTGTGGTGCAAATGGACCTTATAGTATCTTACTAGGTTATCAATAATTTCAATACATATTATATCTAAATAACATAACGGTATCACCAAACTGGTCTGTCCTGACCTGATAGATAGTGTAGTCACTGATGAAACAGTTCATTAACATTTAACTACTCAGAAATTAAGCAACTTTACTGTTATAAATTTAAGTAACGTTACGGTTACTAATTGCCAGTGACTAAGAAGGTGTAAAGGGCATCTCTGTTGGAGCGATCAGGGTTGTACTTGTCAAGTAGTTCTAGGAAGCGAGGCTCGCTCTTAGATCTGATGCCGAGGAGCAGCTGGCGCACGATCGACTTTTGTTTAGGATTGCAGCGACCACACGCGGTGGACAACGTCTCTGGCAGTACACCTGGAACAATAGTAATTGAAAGACTTTAATTTATGTTGGTGATACGTAGCAATATTGTTAAACCATGGGCTAGAGTCAGGGAAATGTAAGCATTGGTTTGAGTTGTAGATGATTGTACTTTAGATCAGAGTCTTTGTTGATACAGTAGAATCGTATCCAAATCGTATCTAACAAAAATGAAAGGACCATTACATATTGTTCTTCTTCTTAGCGTGTGGATGATAATTTAAATGAACTCGGCCCAAAATTTGGCTACGTGTTTGGCGTCATCACTAGCGTCCATGTAACGTGCCGCTGACAGGACATGTGCTGACACGCAGCACATGATATTAAGTGTTCCATCGTTTATGGAAAAGCACCACATTTACACTCTAAGGCGGAGTCGTTTATGAATCTCCACCTGAACAGGTTTTCCTTGCTTCCCCCAACCTGGGTCAGGAGTCTATTTAAAGATTTCCAAGTTACCCAAGGCAACTCGTGTCCAGGTGAGAATCTTCAGCAGGTGGAACGAATGGTTTGGGTAAGGAAGCACTGTCTTGCTACAGCTTCAGTCTTACATTTTAATTATTATTTAATTTCGATCTAGGGAATTGCAGATTTAGGCCAACCTAAACCCAACGCTCAGGATGTTAAATGTGATCTGCTCGTAATTTACCTACTTCTATGGATTTTAGGACGATTTTAGGACGTATGGATTTTAGGGGTCTTACCACAAAAACTTAGACACTTGTTAAACGCGTGTCTAATGTCAGTCTTACGTCAAACTCCTTATATAAATGTCATGGTAAACCGTTGTTTAGCCTAAACAACTGATAAACACAGTTTTGTGGTAATACGGTCAATGTTTAAAACCAAAGATAAAAAGTTATTTTTTTATTCAATTGTTTTCCAGTAAATGAGATGTAAACTAATACTTTGAGGTAGTTAATGAAGCGAGTATGTAATGTTTTATTTAATAATGTCGTTAGTTGCCTACTTCCGTGAGTAGAATCTATTATGGGCTTAAAGATTTCCTACATACTAAAAGCTACGTCACGATTAATCCATTTACATTGTTTAAGTTAGGTTTTAGTAGTTCAGCGTAAGATTAGTCTAAACTGATTAGAAGAACATAGATAGGTACAGTAACTCTAAACATTATGTATCTGTTTATATTAATTTGACCCCTCGATCAAGCCTTTGGTTACCTTACCACAGTCATATTGAGTTTCTTAGAAAATAGTGCACACATCCGCGAGATACTAATTCCGCAAAGAGTAGCTCACCATAGCACCCTTCTTTGTGTAAAAATCTACGATTTCAAACAATAAGACAAACTCAGAGGATTCTGGATTGATCTTCCAGCTTGTAACACCATTCCTTTGTTACACAACTGCTTGCAAGCAAAAATCTAGAGGAAAAGTATTCAGGAAGTTGATGAATCTCTCCGGAACTATTTTTTTTTTTATTTGAAATGCCGTTCATAATCCTTGAATAGGCAGCCTCATTCAAATAATGAACTAGAACTACAGTTATGTTGCGCTACTCAATTCGCGATTTGAGTAGCGGAACATCATGCGAGGTTGAATTGAACTACTGCTATTTCACTGCTATGGTTTTGTGGCGGAGCGAGGTGTGATATTATACCCGCCTGAACAGTACATGAGGTTCACTATAAAACATGATATAACAACTTACGTTTGAAGTTCTTTCCATCCCTCGTGCAGGGTCCCTTGTCCATTACGCACTTGTAGTAGGCCAGTAGGATCCTATCGTTTTGAACGATGGCATCTGCGTTGAAGTTCTCGTAGCGATTGGGACCTTGCGAGTAGCATGACACCACCACCGTCAGCACGCACAGACATAGCAGCCAATTCCTCATTGTTGTAGGGTATCTGGTAGAAGAAAATTTAGATTAAATTAGTTTTTGCTTAGCCGTTATTGTTGCCTCCACTAATTGCGATATACATATACAAGATGTAACTTAAAATAACGCACTACTTCTCAAGGGGTCATTGTATTCATCATTATGGACAATTTTTACTATGGGACCAAACCTAAAATCGCGGAAAAAAAAACAACTGTTCCGTACATTTTGACGAGTATGCGAACATAAATGTAGGGAACAGCTGATTTTTTTCGCGATTTCAGGTTTGAATCCACAATAAAAGTTGTTCATAATGATGAATACAATGACCTGTAAGAGGTTGTGCGTTATTTAAATTACACCTTGTATTGTATACATACAGGGTGCATCAGAAAAGTGTGGTCAAATTTAAGCGTACCACAAGGGTTTAAAGGTCAGGGTGTTTGGGGACAGACTATCAAACTGAACAACTTTCTTCATCGGACCAACATCGTAATCGAGAAAAAATTATCAGCCGTCCCGTACATTTTTGTCGAGTGATAAAAGCTTTGTACGGGACAGCTGACCATAAATCTAATTGGAGCCAATTTGGGTAGCGAGCAAGACGGGTTGCTGAATGGAGATTATTTTTAAAATACTGTGGGCTTTTCTGAACAGGCATGAAAGATTAGTCATAGTCATAGTGTAAGTCCCATTAATAATATCGTACTACTACTTACTAGCTCAGTTTACTAGTGCAAACATCATGCGGCTAGTTTACGAGTAATTTAGAAAGAAGGAAAAAGAAAGAACAATTGTTTATTCTCTACAAACGCTGCTCGCGCACGGACGTGTAAAATACCGTTTAGAATTTTATTAAGATCGAAGAAAGTTAAAAGTAACAATAGTTTCGCACAATGTCAAGGTCAGCAGATGTGGACGGTAAATTCCACTTTCTCGTGTATACCGGTAAAAAATGGATCTACACGTTAGTTTGTATGCAAGACATTTGCAACTTACCCACTTATATGTATTATTATTTAGAAAAACTATAGACATCAAAAGCTATTACGGAAGTGATTGGTCGTAAAAATGTTATTGTAGATGTTATCCTAACAAACTCAATCTGTCGCCTTTTCCGAACTATGTTGGGGTCGGCTTCCATTCTAATCGGATGCAGCTGAATACGCAGTATTTTGTATGGAGCGACTGAATTACTGCCCCCCCCTGCCTTGGTAAGACTGGTTGTCAGACTTTCAGGCTTCTGACGACCTGTAACGACTGTCAAAGATCCACGAATGACAGCCGGGACCAACGGCTTAACGTGCTTTCCAAGGCACGGAGGAGTCTCGGTGTGTAAAGATGGTCACCCATCCACGGACCAACCCCGGCCAGCGTAGCTTAACCTGAGGGATCGTCCCGTGCGGCTGTCATTACTTAGCCACGAGCTCCTCGCAACTAATATTATTAATGCGAAAGTGAGTTTGTTTGTTACGCTTTCACACTAATACGACTGAACGAATTTGGATGATATTTGGCCCATGGGTAGACCATGACCTGGGTAAGGACATAGGATACTTTCTATTCCGGTAATATGTTACAGTGGGATAATATCCGACCTCCACGCGGGCGAAGCCGCGGGCAAACGTTATATAATTACTGCTTGTTTACAAATGCATTAAAATAAATAAATTATACCTATCAGATACCTACGTAAGTTGTGGTTAAAGATCAATCTATTAAGGAGGAATTACGTCGATATTTCTATCATGATCAGATTTTAAACAAAAACAAATGCATATAATCTCGATGAACAACAAAATAGTTAACAAGAACAATAGCCGGAATAGTAAACAAGGAAAAAACGCAGTTGAACTAACACGTTTCTAAAACAAACTGCGAACGTCCGCTCACTTTCACAACACTTTCTAAGAAGCTTTTAATAGAAAAATACTCACCGAAGAAAGTTGAGTAAGTGCTGCTCTTGCGGTGTCTACTGTTGCAATGGTGGCTTGTGTTCTTGTGGGCCCCTGGCTTGGTCCCGAGCCCCCACGGCGGGGCGCGAACACTTCTCAAACCAGTCGGCCCGGGGTCGATGTAACGGGCCGCATACTAAACGCGACGAAGAAAGCAGTGCGCCCGCGCCACCAATAATGATATTCGTATTGTATGGTGGCTTTGATCTTGTTGTGTATGTTATTGTAGGTACACAATCACACTAATATTATAAAGGCGTAAGTTTGTGAGTGTGTGTGTTTGTATGTTTGTTACTTCTTCACGCTCAAACGGCTAGAACAATTTTGATAAAATTTGGTATGGAGGTAGCTGACTTCCTGAATTAACACATAGGCTACTTTTTATCCCAGTCTACGCGAGTGAAACCGCGGGGCGGAGCTAGTAATAAATATAATCATTGTCTGTGATAAACTTGATGATTATTAAAATAAGTAAAATAATTGGTCATTATATTAAGTACTTATAGTTATAATTAATGCTGGATGCCAATCAATGTAAGATGGATTATACGACTACAAATAATGATCATAAGCAATGGAAAATTAACTAAGACTTTGCTTCCATTAGGTTCAAGTTTGTGACTGTTTTGCACTACTAAGGAAGTATGGACACATTTATTTCCAGTGTTTTTTTTTTTCACCTCTAAAGGTGCTTCATTAGGCCACTAAATATATTTTATTTTATTTATTGGTCTATCTACAATCGTTACATTATTCAACCAATTAACACAAGCCAAGCGCACAATATTAACCGATAGACACAGCATGCATTAAACAATATTAAAATTAAAAAAACAAAAAATATAACAATAAAAGAGTACAGAAATGACACAATTTCTTTCACAATTTTAACACGAATTGTTGATAATAGCAGGGCAATCATGCGTTACATATAGGTATTATATCTGGAAAGATCTCGACTGATGAAGTCTACGCTATGTCCAGCACCGATACAAGTCCAAAGCCCCAAGAGACACTAACTTTAGAATCGTTTCGAATGCCTAGGGAGCTCTATTGATGATTTTGGTAACGATGCCATCGTGAAAACTGTCCATACGTCGGGTCTAAGATGTTCAATACCCGTTGTACAAATAGAAACAAGAAGCTTTCTGATCCTACTTTAGAGCTCATGGAGGACAGGCGCGAGATGATCCTGCAGTCTTCAGACGATCCGTCAATAGACGGATCTCTAAGTCCTTGAAAAGCAACCTTCGCCACTTTAATGCACCGTACAGACCGTATAATATTAAGAACACTATAAAACGGAACAAGGGCTCCATAGCCTTTGCAAGAGATCTGTCTATTGGACAGAGCCAGCTTACAAAACTGAAGACCGATGATGGCAGGATCGCATCCGCCAAACCCGAGCCGTTGAGAGAGATCTGAGAGGTTTTATGGACAGTTATACACGTCAATAATTAACCCCGTTAAAAATCTGGTAAACGATCCAAGAGCTAGATTGAGCCGACACTACCGATGTAAGCTTGTACGAGATTAGGATGGCTCTCAAGCAGCTCAAAAACAACAAGGTGCCCGGTAATGACGGAATTAACGGCCTAACTGCTAAAGGCCGGCGGAAAACCCGTTTTTAAGACCCTCCAGAAGCATAATCAGCCTATAGCGTACCCATGCACACAGGTCTCTTCTTTGTGAGAGGGAGCGGGCTGTAATCTACCACGCGGGCCTATTGCGGGTTGGTAGATGTCACATGTCTTCGAATTTTTGGTTCTAGGTCATGCCGGTTTCCTCACGATGTTTTCCTTTACTGAGAGCAGTGGTGATGAAATTATTTACGCATAGCCCCTGCCTGCCGCAGCTGCCTGCTGCTGGCGCCTGCCTGGGTTCAAACCTAAGACCTACAACTCGTAAGTCAGGGCTGTTACTACGGGGCCACCACTGCTCTCAAGCTCCATTTAGCCCAATCCAAAATGCAATCTCATCTCAAGTGCAATGACAAACTTGGCACACTTACATAAAAATACCTTAGTAGCTCCGCCGTAGAACTTAGTCTGAACGTAACTGTAAAACTTATCCTTTGTTTCTAAACCCGTTATTTTATCTGAGTGTAAAAGATTAAGAAAAAATAAAGTCCTTTAGAGTATGCAGAGTTAAAAGCATTGATTTTATGAGAACTGGTTTGGGATGCAATGTCAATTAGGTACATTACGTTAGGGGTTAACGTAACGGTTTTGTGATATAATATAATCGTAAACATCGCAGCATTTGTGAATTGCATACCTACCGTTATAAACGTGTTATAAAGGTACCTATAACCGTCTTAATTCCTTATCCATCAGATAGTTACGGAAGAAAGGATTGGAGAGGGAACAAAGAAAAATTTAATATATTTTTCTTTGTTTCCTCTCCAATCCTTTCCTCCTTTCCTCGAGATATTAGTAGGATCCTATCACACTAATATCTCGCGCAAAAACGGCTGAACGGATTTGGACGAAATATGCAAATAGATGATGACCTGGCTTAGGACACTTTTTACCCCGATTTCGACCTGTAGGTTAGAATTGCGGGAGAAGCCGCAGCTGAAAACTAGTGGTGTTATAAAAATAATATATGTTCCCCTATCAGATTTTACCTACGAGTCTACTTTGTAATTCATTGTGCTGCCAGCACATATGAATGTATCTGATTAAGTAGGTCTATGGGTTTGTTTTCTGGCCAAAAACGGTAAATTCGCTACTAGCTCACAAGTATTGCCAATAGCGTGGCATTTATAACAGTATGTATCTGTAATGTAAACGTGTACTACTAGTAACCGCAGCTTCACGCGTTAGTAAATACTCAATTTAGGGGTTAAAAAGAAAGTGTGAAATATTGATAAAATATTGTATAAGTGAGAAGAATTTTAATTTTTTTGAATTCAGATAGGTGTGAAACTCGGTAAGAAAAATGGAAAGCAAAGAAAACCATTTAGTCTAACTCAATCAATCTGCCTAGCCTTTTCCCATCCACATTGGGGTCGTCTTCCAGTCTAACCGGATGCAGCTGTATTTTACATGGATCGACTGCCTATTTGACCTCCACAACCCAGTTACTGGGTAATACGATACCCCTTAGTAAGACTGGTTGTCAGAATTTCGGGCTTCTGACGACCCTTAACGACTGTCAAAGATCCAAGAATGACAGCCGGGACCAACGCCTTAACGTGCTTTCCGAGGTACGGAGGAGTCTCGGTACGTAAAGATGGTCTGGCAAGCGTAGCTTAACCTGATAGATCGAGCCATGCGGCTGTTATTACTTAGGTACGAGCTCCTCATCCTCCTCCTTAATATTTACGTATAATATCTTTTTTGCGTCGGCTAAAAATACGCGCTTAAACGTAGCGAAGTTACAAACACTATCCCGTCTACTACGTATGTGTGAATCTGTGAATCGAATGCTTGGAATAATTTACTACCTGATTCACTACCGTGTTTAGTTGATTCATTAGCCTATCAGGTTGTTGGACACAAACAAACATACCTACTGTTTAACATTCATAGTACCTACTCTAAATACGAGAAATGAATCACGAGTTTTTTCTTAATTCATTACAGTTAGCAGTTAGGTACCCGTTTCTGATTGAAATGGTGACAACGTGAAAGCTACCATGATCACTGATCAAATGTTTTATCTATCTATCAATCTGCCTAGCCTTTTCCAAACTATTTTAGGGTCGGTTTCCAGTCTACCCGGATGCAGCTGAATACCAGTATTTTGCATGGAGCGACTGCCTATCTGACTTCCACAACCCAGTAACTGGGTAATACGATACCGCTTGGTAAGACTGATTGTCAGAATTTCGGGCTTCTGACGACCCGTAACGATCTGTCAAAGATCCATGAATGACAGCCGGGACCAACGGCTTAACGTGCTTTCCGAGGCACGGAGGAGTCTTGGTGTGTAAAGATGGTCACCAATCTACGGACATCCCCGGCAAGCGTAGCTTAACCTGATGGATCGACCCGTGCGGTTGTTATTACTTAGCCACAAGGTCCTCTAGTGAAAGCTACCATGATGGACATTTGAAAGTGTTAATGGTTCATTTGTATGTACCTACATCTGAGTATAGTGCTTTTTGAGAATATTATTCTCGTTTTGAACCTTTTCTATCGGAAGATTTTTTTTTTTTTAAATTCTATTTAGAAAGTTTAATCACAAACTGATTATGCCATCCAGAACTTGCACCCTAATTGCCCAACACGCGATCAATCGGAATCTGAAGCATTTTGAAGCAAATTGCTAATCCATTGCTTCATATTATATGTTCGAAAAATTTTTCTGCTCGACAACGTAAATAACGCAATGAATGTTGTTGAACTGTCAAATGAAACCGATTCCGATTGATAGTGTGTTACGCTGTGTTGAGGCGAAGAAGGAAATGCTTTCTGTTTGTACGGAGAAGAGTGTTTATAAACTACAGTCTAACATAGTGCACTTACGTCGCTCAAAATGTCTTCCAAATCGCAACATACATTTGTGGTGAATACGGGCGTCGGGTTCGGTGTTCGTGATCGATTAGGTAATGCTTATTCATACAAGCAATTGAGCGGGTGTTCTGCTAAAGAAGTAACTAATATTTCGTAATATTTGTTCAATTTATTATCAATTGATACGAAGGGTTAGAGAGAGAGTAAGCCCTACAACCAGCAGCAACTTATTGTTGCGATTCGAAATGTGCCAGAGAAGAGATTCCAATTGAAAACGTCAGGTTTTTGATAGAGAGCATGCATTCCAGGCTTCAGAAGTGCGTAGCTAAATAAAATAGGAGGACCATACTAGTTATTAACAAACAGAAAAATAAATTAAAGGTGAAGTAACTTTTTAATTTTGGGTGAGTTTCCGTTGTTTGCATTTTTATCCTAAATTGAATTTTTTTAATGATTTAAACTGTTAGGTACTGGCCTAATCGGCAAACATTAACATTGTTTTGTTTTTATGTAAGTTTTAAGAAAGTATTCAAATTCAAAAACTTTAATTTGAGCGGTACACTCATTATAGGCTTTGTAACACTGTCCTTAAATACTAAGTGTTAGTAACTTAGTAGACAACACGAAACGATGGCACATGTAACTGTCAACAGTGAATTATAGACGGACAGTCCACTCTGTCAGCAATCATTTTCAGAACCCTGTTAGAGGGTTGGCCATGACTCGAACCGCTATCATGCTGCGCGCTTGCGCATCATTGTGTAGAAACAATCTAGTTACATGCGCCGCCGCAAACATCCCTGACTCACTGTAACACCATGGCAACCCCATAAGTTTTCTGAAGGCGGTATTAAATTGGACACGAAGGGTTCCATATTCCCGCGAATATTTCTCTCACAAGCTGCACGTGTGCGTGATGCAGAATGCTCTAAAGAGCGTCACCGGTACGTCTGCAGTACAACGTGTAAACCTGCGGGCTATCATATTCGCTTTCGCACGCACGGAAAGAGCCCTTCGTTCCCTTTCAATGTCATTATTGTCTTTAAGGTCAGTGTGTCAGTGGCCTGTGTATTAATTTTATTACTTTCACAATCCGTCATGGGGATTTCAAATTGGCAAAACTGATAAACTTCCGTAGAAACTTTGATCCAATATTTTACGCCTTTACGGAATTAATTTTCCAAAATTCTACCATAATATATACCATAGTATATATATAGTGCTCACCTTCGTTATATATGGAATTCTTGTGGAAGTTTCATGCTTCTATAGCCTAGCGTCTAGGCTCCAGACCCAGTAGTTAAGGGCCTTAAGATTGACTGACAGACAACGCACTGCCTTAACTTAAGGCAGTGCGTTGTCTGTCAGTCAATCTGCCTAGCCTTTTCCGAACTATGTTGGGGTCGGCTTCCAGTCTAACCGGATGCAGTTGAATACCAGTATTTTACATGACTGCCTATCTGACCTTCACAACCCAGTAACTGGGTAATACGATACCCCTTGGTAAGACCCGTAAGACTGTCAAAGTTCCACGAATGACAGCCGGGACCAACGGCTTAACGAGCTTTCCAAGGTACGGAGGAGTCTCGGTATGTAAAGATAATCACCCATCCCCGGACCAACTTTGGCAAGACGGATCGACCCGTGCGGCTTACTACTTAGCTACGAGTTCTTCTTTAGTGCGTTGTCTGTCAGTAAATAAATGAATGAATTAAAGATTTTAATTACATAAACACCAAAAACACCTAATGGCCCTTATTTTGTTTTGACTAGTATATTTTAACTTCACAAACGTAATTTTCTATGCAAGAAATGATGAACTTTTTGATGATTTAGGTATCTATTTATTTTTTAACTTGATTGTGTCACTACAAATTACGATTAGTCAAGGGTGTCGTACGAATATAATAAAATCTTTTTTTATCAAATTAAATACAAACCTTTTGCATGCTAGGAATCCGAATCAACTACATATACTTTCGGGTAAATTTTCAACTGAGCAAATAATATACATAAGTTTAGCCAAAGCACCCAAGCATAATGAGAAATTCCCTTTGTACAGTCAACAAAAGAGATATCTAGGCAGGGCACACCAACACATTTGTATGTGAATTGCGTCATGTTTAATTTTATATATATTACTTTGTTTTTGAAATAGTCCTACATTGTAACACACCAACACAAAATTGTATATTTACATAAAATTGAACATGAAGCAATTCACACACAAATATGTTAGTACACCCTGTCCAGATATCTCTTTTGTTGACTGTACGTATAATCAGCCTATAAAGTTTCCAATGCTGAGACACAGGCCATCTGTGAATTTAGTCATTCTAGAAATCAAATCTTTTAAAAATCAATCTTTAACTATTTACCTACTTTAGGTTGGGTACAATCAGACCAACGACTTTTACCGAATCATGACTTCGCTGGATTCGTTTTTTGAGAATGCATTTCCTAGATCACCTCGACACAGTGCAGCTCATGTGTTGTGCTATAGAAGCATAGGGTGAGTACAGATGCTAAGAGCGCCTCCGTTGAAAAAAAAAAATAAGTCAGGAGGCATGAAACATTTTGAAACGGCGAAAAAAAAAGCGGCCGTTTTCGGCGTTAATAGCTATAACTAGGTTTAGTGTTGATTTTTTTGATACAAAATATTCTACCTCATCTGACTAAAAATGTGTGCATAGGAAATTTCAAAATGTTCCATATCTCCTGACTTAACAATTTTTCAATGGTGTCGTTGCCGGTTATCAGCTCTACTTTTGCCATAATATTATGTTGCTCGTATTTACAATTTCTCTGCCCAAAAGTTTCTTTAGCACAACCCTGTACAAGTATTGAGATGAAGAAGCATTTGTACATAATTATGTGTTTTTGTGCATAAATATAGCAGCAGTGATGGCCCAGTGGTAACGGCCCCGACTTACGAATTCTAGGTCGTGAGTTCGAACCCAGGCAGGCGCTTTACTTTGTGTAAATACTTTCATCACCACTGCCCCAAAACAGCGAAGGAAAACATCGTGAGGAAACCGGCATGTCCTAGAACCAAAAATTTGAAGACGTGACATCTACCAACCCGCACTGGGCCCGCGTGGTAGATTACAGCCTAATAATTACCCTCTCTAAGAGAGGAAGCCTGTATCCCAGCAGTGGGAACATTATAGGCTGATTATTCCATTTATGAGAAATATGTCAGTTCGAAGACATTGTTAAAATTAAAGTCCCCAATAGACCCAATAGCAAGGTAAATAACAGGCGAGTGAGAGTTACCGAACACCTTATTTAATTGTCAATTGTTTACAATGGCAACGGTAAGCAGCCGCAGTAGCTTGCTGACATTTAGTTTAATATAAACTGAATCGTACACAATACAAATATTATTCTTATTGACGCGGAATTTAACAATACACATATTCAATTTAAGTGCCAATGATATTTTAAAATAGAGTGATTAGATATAGCTTTATTCCTTTTTGGCGGCAACTTTTTTCATAAGTTCGTTGTAAAAAGGCTCATATTTGTCGTGCAACTGCTTCAGAACAGAGTCGTATTTTGCCTTCTGTGCTGGAGAGCACTCTGCACATTTATTAATCATTGACTTCATTGATAGTTCTGAAACGATTAAAAACAAATAGTATTAAAATCTTTCAAACTAAATTGGTCTAACAAGGGTCGTGGAAACCGATACAGCTGCCTATCATTACTATCAACAGTAAAGGGTCCTCGAAAAGGTCAATATGCAATTGTCAATTTTTACGTGGATAATACACATTGATGCACAAATTGATCGTTTACCAAATGCAATTGAAGCCATTGACAATATTACTACAATAGAAGGTGATTGCAAATAATCAATGGCAATTGATCGTTTCGGGGCAGTTGATAGTAGGTAATATTAATTATTGACTCACCTGTCAGCTGTTTGTAGTCACCGCATTCCCCTTTCCCCAGCATACAGTCGAAAACTATCTTTCTCTGTTCATCATTGGCGAACAAAGTATCGTAGTCGAAAGCTTCAAGCATTTCCAGCTCTTTCGGTGTTAATGCAGCTGCTGCCGCGAAGGCTACCAGCGCTGATAACACTACAAAGACTTTCATCTTCAGACTTTATAGGATCTGAAAATAAATTATCGAATTAAAGGTTTTAAACCTTTTATGTACGGTGTACCTAATTTAACACAAGATACGCTGTTGTTTTTAAGGGGTGTATTCCCTGTCGTCCCACTGCAGTCGTCCCACTGGTGGCACAAACGGGAATTGAATAAATATTATCTTTATTCCCGTTTTGATTAAAAAAAAAAAAAATTATTTCAGACATTTCGTCCATATGATAAATAATATTAAATTTATTCCCGTATTGACAATGTCAGTGGGATGACTGGGAATAATTTTATATTATTTTTTATATTCCCGTTCGTTCCATCTTAGTGGGATGACGGCAGTGGGACGAATGGGAATACGCCATTTTTAAGGGCGCTATTACATTTCGACCGTGATTTTTGCGTTAAATGACTCAACTTTTTCGGTCTTACGAGTATTCTGAGAAACTGAAAGACTTCGACAACTTTGACTTATTGATGCCCGGTTTCTGAAGAATTCTAAAACGAACTTTAAACTCGCAACGGCTATTGATTCGACAAAATTATCTATTAGGTTGGGGAAAAAGTCTTTTCGCATTATAGTATGTATGAACTTAAAATAAAATATCTTTGGTTATACTATTTGTATCTGGCTGGTTTTGGTAACATTGAAAGTTTAAATTTTAAAGAACATAATTCCAAATTCAAATTAGGAAAAAGTGTGATTTTCATTTGTTTTTCGTACTGTTAAGATGAGTGAATCTAATGAAGAAATTCGATACGTTTTAAAAGTTTACTACAAAAAAGGTAAAAATGCAACGCAAGCCGCGATAAAAATTTGCTATGTTTATGGACCCAGTGCAGTGTCTGTGAGAGTAGCACAAATTTGTTTTAAGCGTTTTCAATCCGGAAATTTTGATGCCAAAGATGCACGACGCTCTGGTCGCCCTATCACGGATAAAATGGATGCCATTTTTGAAAAAGTGGAGCAAGATCGGCATATCAGTAGTTACAACGTAGCTGAAGGACTGGGAATTGACCACAAAACAGTTTTGGCTCATTTGAAAAAAACTAGGTACACAAAAAAGCTCCATATTTGGGTACCTCACGAGCTCACTGAAAGAAACCTAATGAACCGTGTACTCATTTGTGATTCTTTATTACGACGTAATGAAACCGAACCATTTTTGAAGAAGCTACTAACTGGAGATGAAAAGTGGATCACGTACGACAAGAACGTGCGAAAAAGGTCGTGGTCAAAGGCCGGTCAGGCTTCACAGACTGTGGCGAAACCCGGGTTCACTCGCAACAAGGTGATGCTGTGTGTGTGGTGGGATTGGAAAGGCATTATTGATTATGAGCTGTTACCACCAGGCAGGACCATCGATTCTGAACTCTACTGCGAACAACTGATGAGATTAAAGCAAGAAGTTGAGAGAAAGCTGCCGGAATTAATCAACAGAAGGGGTGTGGTTTTTCATCATGATAACGCTAGACCTCACACATCTTTAGCCACTCAGCAAAAATTAAGAGAGTTTGGCTGGGAGGTGTTGATGCATCCGCCGTATAGTCCTGACCTTGCACCTTCAGATTTCCACCTGTTTCGGTCTCTTCAGATTCTTTAGGCAGTGTCAGGTTAACATCACGAGAGGACTGCCAAAACCGCTTGTCGCGGTATTTTGATCAGAAGTCCCAAAATTTCTATAGCAATGGGATCATGTCCCTACCTACAAGATGGCAGAAAGTTACCGAACAAAATGGTACCTACATACTTTAGATAAATGTAAATAATGTATATTAAAAAATGTTTTGAATTTTCTTAAAAAATGCGAAGAAACTTTTTCCCCAACCTATTATTTAAGCGAATTCCTTCCTTATGGTCGGTTTTTTGAGGTTCTCGGATAAGCCCTCGATAGTAGTTCACTCGACTTTTAAGCTAAATTCTTCTCTAACGAAGTGCTCAGAAAAACGATATCGAACCAATAATCACTATCAATGGATAAACTCCGTTTAAAAACCTTCGAAACCGGGTATGAGTGATGGAGAATAAGTTATTAGTATAGTCCATAGCGGCCTTGCTTTTCACATTTTTTTCTTATCTACATAAAAATATATAATAATATCTCTTAAGTAGTGGTTTAGTCAATAACGGCCTCAGAATTTTGAAATATGTATGGATTATCTAAAAAAAATCCCATTTAAAACTATAAAACTACTAAAAACGCTCAGAATTAACAATAAATTTCGCCTTACTACATTCATAATTATTACGTAAAATTTATATCAGAACTCATAAGAAATTATAATTTCATACCTTAAACAAAAAAAAAAAATAAAACCCAAAATAAACGTAATTACAACTGCCAAATTGCTACAAAAAAAAAAAAATTGCTACGTCGCCGTGCTTCCATATAACTAATCTGTCAAAACGCAATTTTGTGATATTCCTCTGTAAACTAGAACTGAGTACGTGAGTTCCGATAGCGTGGTCTAATCCTTATTTATAACAAAAAAAAAAAAAAAAAAAAAAAATTAATATAACATTTTTAATTTATTTATTTAAATATTATTTGTCTTTATTTAAATGTCGTTGGTGCACATAGTTGCGGGTCCAAATCCGGACAAGCAGCAATGCGACATTTTTTAAGGGTGAATTCGACCAACCTTATATACCCAGTATAAGCTTTAATCTTCGAATAAATTTTGAATTTTTGACAAAACTGTCAAAAATTTTTATGAAGAAACCTTAATTCAAAAATTTGCAGGGCTAATTTGAACAATGTGAGATATCTTTTATCCGTGGAATAAAATTGACGACTGACAGTTTTTGTATCCGCTCACACGAGCGCAGTGTGAATCGGGTCCGTACCTAATATTGTACGTGGTGTGAGTTCTATACCAAGAAAATATTTTTTTATTATTAACGTTGTTCCATCACTATTAAGTACTAATATCGAATCCTATGCATTTAATTTGATGCGTTATCTATTTCCGAACGATTTAAGATACGTCAACACTGACTGAGACTCGTCACTATGACATTAAAATTTTTTTTTTTCTCTGACATGTCATTGTTCGGTCGGTTGACTGTGAAAGTGTATTACTCAGTTAATAGTTTAATTGTACTGCGGTAAGTGGGTTTATTTATGTTTCATGTTAAGAATTAACACACCATGCATTTTAAACCTTAAAACATATAGGTCATCGCTTGTTTTTTCTTACTAGAGCTTTTTCTTTGAAATCTGAAGCTAAATTGTCTTTGTTCGCCTTTTTAACCATTTCTAGAAATGTAAACAATAACAAATTCAAACGAAATACACACTATAATGGAGTTTTAGTCAAAAGGTTTCCAAGAAATGAACTGGAGCTACAGAATTCTTAGAAACTATGCCGCTAGCGCATTATGTAAACAAACGCGCGCCGCGGGCCGAATGACGTCAGCGGGTGGTACACTCGACTAGTTTTTTAAGCGGGCGTACCTGCTCGTGTGAGCGGGTATGGAGAAACTGTCAAAAATTTAAAATTTATTCGAAGGTTCTTCCTAGCGATATGGTCGATGATTCGAAGGTTTCTATGAACAGATTTTGAACGTCTGTATCTGAACTAGATATAAAATATCTGTATTTCAGACATCAGCGCTCTTGTCCTGTTGTAGATTTAACATTTATTTATTATAAAGAAAATGTTGTATCAATAGTACCTACTATTGATACAACATCCAATTATACTACAATTATGGCCTACATTTTTACCAGCTTAATTTTTCCAGTATTTTCCACCGTTAGGTAGTTAAAAAAATATTTTCCGTAGGCAACTGACAAAAACCTTCCGCTTTTTGGCATTTGCCTACGGAAAATAAATTCCACAAGTGGTCCTTGAGAAATTCTGCAGATTTTTAGCTATACGAGCACTGTATATGTTAAAAGGATAATATTCACTAGCATTGGAATATAATAATTAAACTTAATAGTTATACCTACACACTAGGATAATCTTGATAAACGATAGTAGTAGAGTAGGAGTAGGAGTAGTTCTAGCTGATTAGCTAGAACTACTGAACTGGCTTTTGTAAGGTAGCTGAGTTAGACCGGAAATAGAAAACACAAAACTTGAGTGAGTCAGTGGCTTGCGAGCAACTTACTTGAACGGAAAAAAAACTACAATGATACTTTTAGACTAAGCGACCACACGCTATGGGCAATTGGGCACCCCCTGAGGGTTACGGACCCCAGCTTAGGGCGTCGCTGAGGAAGGGCAGCAAGGGATAGGATATATCGGATCAAACCAGTACTAGACATAGCAACATAGTTTTTTTTATGGTGCTTATGTTAAGATATGGACAATGAAAGAAATTTATTTAGAAAATGCAAAATGATTGTTGCAAATCAGACCTTTGGATGGCAGCCGAGTCAGACTGGACGTAGAAAACACAAAACTTGAGTTAGTGACACAAAATGGGGGACGCCAGTTGTCCAAGTGGCTCACGAACAACTTACTTGAACGGAAAACTATGGTGAACTAACACTGACTGCTATTAAACCTTATTTATATTAAGTCTAGCTTACAAATAAAGTGCTTATTAAGTTAGAAAAAAAAATACCTATTAACTTTACCTTTAAAACAATGATGTATAGTTGCGTGTGTCTTCAATGTACCTGACAGTCTTTCATAAGATGAGGAAAATTCTGAGATACTATAATGACACGACATCAATTAAATCCATTAGGAAAAATAATTATCACGTCACTAGTTTTTGCCCATGGCTTCACCTGCGCGGAGTACCGAGATTATCCAACGGGAACAACAACGTACTACCGGGATAAAAAGCATCCTATGTCCTAAACCAGGTCATGGTCAATTCGTGTACTAAATCCGTTCAGCCTTTGAGGCCTGAAAAAGTAACAGAGAGACAGACAAAAGAGTTGCTTCCGCATTTTAAATATTAGTATAGATAGTATGCATTGTAATTAGTATATAATGGAGTTCCCAGTTGCATACAACTGGAAGATGAAACTTTTATCTACTCAAAAGATGAAAACAAGACAGAACCCACCATCAAACACGATCCTGCTTCCAAATTGCATTGCTGTATTCCTGTTTGATAGATCGGATATAAGAGGCACATGATGTTTATCCATTATCTTTTCTCCTGGTGACAAGCGTGGTGAATGAGGCCCTCGTAGGTCGGTGCCGACCTGTCACTGCCGGCCGTTAGTTGCTCGATGGTCGGAAGCGCCAAGTCGTGGGATGCGGTGATCTCCTTCTGTAAAACCGTCATTTTGCACGAGGCTGCGGAAAGGGAAAGGGAGATCACGAGTGCTCTCCCGTCCCGCAGCAGGTGCATTGGGTGTCGGCGGAGGGCGGACAATGCCCTCTTCCAGCCCCCCTAAATAGGTCCAGGGGCGATGGACTCGGGGACATTCATCGCCCCTCATTCCACAGGACCCGAGATGGTGGCGCGTAGAGTTCCACGCGCGCCTCTCTAAGACGTGATGGGGGAGTTCAACATCTCACTCGTCCTATGAGACGTGGCCCGCATAGTGCGGGCCATCACCAGTCCGGGGCAGTGGAAGTTACATTCGCACCCGCAGCCTCCGACGCAGGTGTACGAGGGAACACCGGGATGGTTTTAGTCAGTAAGAGTCTGACAGACCTCTCTGTCCACCCCAAAACACAGGATATCCATGAGGATTTCCACCCCGACAAAAAAAAAAGACCACCAATTATGCAAATATAAAACTCGTCTTCTCAATCAATTTTTTTTCTCATCTTGTAATCTGATTGGATATAATACAGTTTTTTAACTTAATTTCTAAATCAATTATACCTCTTTACAATATTAGTTTCTAAACTAATATTGTAAAGAGGTATAATTGTTTGTTTATGTTCGATGTTCGTAAACTAATCTCTGGAAGTACAGATTCGATTACAAAAATTCATTCACTGGTAGAAAGAAAGAAAAAGAAAGAAAGAGAGAAAAACTGTTTATTCACATGAAAGTGACGCAACATTACATAGTTATCTTATATCTAGGCTTGTAAACTAAAACAAAACGCAAATTTGCTACACTATTGCCGAGTGACATATCGCGGGCAGTGAAATATCCCCCCCTCATAGACCGGAGGCCTGTGTCCCAGCAGTGGGAACATTAGAGGCTGAATAAGATGACATCGCGGGCAGAACATAGTCTCCAATTTAGAAGGCTGAAAATGTACCGTCTGCAAACAATTGCTCTGAAATCTCTTTTCTATAAGCATTTTTGGTAGGGATATTGTAATTTGGTTACAACCGTAATTTGATCATCAAAAAATCATAATGTAAAATGGATGTGACCAAATTGCATAAGATTTTTTGATGTCCAAATTTACCTAGCACATTTTAATATCTGTGGAAGTAAATATTATTTATTAGTTACGTCTTTTTTGTGTTCAAAATCTTTTAAATGTACAGTCAACAAGAAAAGGTAGCCCAGCTTTTAAATACATGTCGGAACGTCAGGATTTACTCAGTTAGATTTAGACAGATATGTGGGCAGAAGATGGGTTACGTGCAATGAAAACACACTGGGTGCGATACACGGTGATTAAAATCACAATCTAACACAATCACTAAGCACCACGAATCGAATACAGTTCCGTGGCGTACCAACCCCGATGTTTCCTCGATGCGATCCGACACTAGACTGTTCTTCTCGCCATGAGGTTAAAACATCACGACTCTGTAGAAGCGCGCTGTAGGCGTGGACACCTCACGTGATGTCGCCTGTGGCGCGCCTGCGATTCGTTACGCGTCCGTACTATTGACCGGATCCGACATACATGTTATTTTTAATAATTATTATCTTTTTAATGCAAGGATTCGCTTTTGTAGAAGTATTTCAAAAGTTTGAGACCTTACAATGGACATTTGCGTTGCTAAATTTTGGGCCGAACTTTAAGTATTTTAAGTGTTTTATTTTTTCCTTCGACACGCTAAGAAGAAGATGGACCGTCTCGTGTCTCACCTACCCTTTAGACAAATAATTAATGTTTATTATTTTGAGTAGTCGCTTCGCATAAAAATATTAACTTTAGAAATATGGTGTTAGGTTACTGGTTTTTTATGGGACAAACTGGTGAAAGAAGAAGCACCTATAAAAAAAAAACATATACTGACTAAGAGGCGGTTGATTTTTTTTTGTTATAATCTTTTGCGTTTGTCATACTATTACGATCCAAATACTTTGATTTCCCTAGTGGGAGTTGTGGCAGTGCTGTGTGTAGCATTCCATGTGATGCAGTCCAGTTTACATATTTATGTTTACGTCTCCCACTAGAATATTATTTTTATACAATTGATGTTGCTGGACCGATTTAGATGAAATTTGGTATGTAGATAGCTTATACCCTGGATTAACACATAGGCTACTTTTCATCCCGGTCCACGCGGGTGAAACCGCGGGGCGCAGCTAGTTATAAATAATGAAGTGTCACACGAGGCAATCTGTCACATCTTTTGTTGCACAAAACATCAGAAAAAACGACAATTAGCCCAACATTAATATTGCAGTTCGTGGTTATTTTATTGACTTGTGTGCGAATTTTCAGTTTTTATTTAAAAAAACAGTGGAAAAAAGGAAAGTTAGTCATTCCTGGATTATGCAACATATTTAAATAATATAAAACAATACATTGGTTTTGTCGAGCCTATCATCATTGTCTGAAGCCGAAGAATGTTCCCCGTCGTCGCCGTCGCGTCGTCGTCATATCCCAAACAGAGAAGACAAATACATAAATTACATATTGTTAGGAGACAGCGACTGCTATAATAAAAACTACTTATTGACCCCTGTATTGCAACCACAAACACACGCAGAAGAAGCCGAATGATTGACCGTTATCATATTAATAAAACAACCTATGTTTAGGTGTGGGCTTCCTCTCCTTTATTTACACTGTTTGATTCAGGCCTGTGCTAATCTTATCTATTGCTTTCCATTACCCTTACCTAATACCTACATCAAAATAAATTAACCAGTTGTTGCAACACTATTGAAAAGTTGATGCTAATAATGTGGAAAAAACATTAGGTATTTGAAGTAAAAACAAACAAAAAGAAATTGTATTATGAAAAAAAAAATATTGTAAGTACCTATTACATATGTGCCTTTTTTTTTTTTCAAAATAAGCATATTTAGCTTATAATGCTGTTCTTTGTTTTAGGAGTATTTATGGAAAAATAACTTTTTTACAAAAAATACAACCGACTTCCAAAAACAACACTACAAAGTGAAAAATAACTTTAATTTCGGAAGTCGGTGTCTGATTAAATGTATTTTCGTTTTTGCCACCGACTTCCGAAATTAAAGTTATTTTTCACTTTGTAGTGTTGTTTTTGGAAGTCGGTTGTATTTTTTTGTAAAAAAGTTTTTATTTTTCATTTTTTAGTGGTTCACATGTGCTTACCCCTTCACAGCGTACTGGCGTGATGTTATGTTATGAACTGGTGTGAACAACAAACAGACTTGAGATTTCAGCAATCCCAGTCCATTTGCTATCATTTATTGTGGAGTTCCGTTGCCTGAAGTTCTTCATCAGATCTTCACCAAATTGAAATGAGACCACTCCAAGAAATTACTCTTCCAAAAACTATCCAAATCGCTTCAAGAGTGCCTATGAAATTGGAAGAGTTCCCTCTATTTCTCCAGGATGCCATCATCAGATCCTGACTTGATGATCATGGGACCACCTGGGAAGTATACCCTTTCAAACAAAAAAAAAAAAAATCCAAATCGGTCCAGCCATCTTCGAGTAATCGGGGAACATACATAAAAAAAAAAATAAAAAAAATAAAAGGTTCCGACGAATTGAGAACCTCCTCCTTTTTGAAGTCGGTTAAAAAATATGTTTCAATTCTTCTGATGAAGTATTTCTCTGGGGCTTTTGTAGAATAACAGGAACTGAAACGTTTGGCAATATGTCAGTATTAATTACTATCTTATCATCGTACGGCAAAAATCTGTCTACGACCAGTGCCTACTGCAATTACTATTATATTTATTATTTATTTGTAATTGCCGGAAGATTTGATCAATCAAATTCGGGATTTTTATCAATAGAAAAGAAAATGCATGGAAATGCATTTTCTTTTCTATTGATAAAAATCCCTCCCGTCCTTTTGTCTTCCTAATGTGTTCATACATAACTAAATAAAGGAAAATTAAGAAATAAGTATGTAGAAATGTGTTTTTAATTCATAAGTTCGTGTACCGCCCGGTGTACACGAGCAAAGTCGGGGCACGGGCCTTTATTTTAACATAATTATGCATCAGTTGTGACGTTTGCATCGACTAATGGTCAAAAGTAATGAAAATGATATTGGACAAATGGCGTTGTCGGAAACTTTTGTATTGGGACTGCGAACGTGCTAATGCATGGTCAAGGCAAGAATTTTCGCGTGTCTGATATTGGTGCTCGGGATAGAAGCCGTAGTATCCGGTAATCTAATATTATCTATATATCGCGGCGTGGCCGCAGTGAAATCGTGATTCGTCGCGCTCCCGGTTTTTAATCTCTTCTATGGATAATTTCGCGGTGTACTGCGCTAAAAATGTGTGTAAACTGAACTGTTAATATCATAATACACGTATAAAGTGCAGGACAGTGTTAATTTCTGTGAATAGTGCAAATAGTACACAACGTGTGCGCGGCGGGCGCGAAGAATCGCGGGCCGCGCATCTTGCTCTTTCACTCCCGCCTATAGCTTCGTCTCACTCGCACAGCGCGGACATTCAAAATGATTTGTTTTGCTTGCAATAAAAACATTGCAATGGGAGATTTCCTGAGGTGTACTGGATGCAAGACAGTCTACCATTATACTTACCTGTCTAAATATTACTTCGGCTACATTTACTGAGAAAAAAACCCAGCTGAAAAGTTCGTACAGGTGTGATTCCTGTTCGAACGTAACACATCGTGTACGAGTGACAGATTATGATACACCGGTACGCGGCTCCTGCTCAGGAGGTGAGTTGATAGAAAAGGAATCAACTAAAAGTTGTGAACAGACTAATTTTGAGGAAAATACTACGTCATCGGCAATTAACATGATGGAAAGTATCCAGAGTGTTACGGATATGTTAAAAGGGGAATTATCTGCCAGATTGAATGCTATAGAATCAAAACTTATACAAGAGATTAACAATTCAGTAGCAACTTTGGTCTTAGAGAATAATAAATTGAGAGAATATTTAAGTGTAGCTAATAAAAAGTGCACTTGTTTGGAAGAGGAAATTAAAGTTCTTAAGAACGAAAAGATTGTCCCTACGCAGCCGTATGACTGCCCCAAGTTAGTCCACAATTCTTCACATAGTCATATTAGCAAAGAAGTTGGGAAAAAAGTATACAATTCAACGACGCAGTTATCGCGCGCTGTTGCCGAGCCAGGTCCCGCGAACGCGACACCGCTGCCGGCCCCGTCGCTCATGCCTACGACGGCGAAGGCTCAGCTGAGCGCTACTTACGCGGCGGTGGCCAGAAATACAGCGGTTGCGGAAAATATCAATGATAAATGGATTGAAGTGAAAAGAGGCAAAAGAAATAATCCTGTAAAGAAAGGCGGTAACTCTTCAATTAGATTGTTGAAGGCGGTAGAACGGAAAAAAATATCTACGTGTATGGAGGTTGGACAAAAGTACTACAGAAAATAGCATTAAGGAATTTATAAAAGATGTATTGGGAAATAACTCGGAATTTATAGTAGAAAAGATAAGAACGAGAACTGAAAGAAATTCTTCGTCATTTAAAATAGGTTTACCAGAAAACAGCTTTGAAAAATTATGTAACCCTGATGTTTGGCCCCTAAATGTAGAATTCAGTGAATGGATTTTTTTTCGACGCTCAACCACAACCACATCAAACCATCCACGAAAAGACACACAGTAGAGCATACAACATTTTATACCAAAACTTTAGAGGACTAAGAACCAAAACAATATTTGCTATTACTGAAACAGGATGTAACGAAGCAATTTACGATTCGGAAATTTCACTGCCAGGATACCAGATCCTACGTTGTGACCGAGCGGATGGACGCAAGCAGGGCGGCGTACTTTTAGTGGCCACACCGTGTTTTGAACTGCGGCGAGTACAAATGCCACATGATATTAATATTGATACTCACCAATTTGAAATGATATGTGCAAGTGTTTATAAGCAGAGTCGTTTTTTATTTCTATGCTGTGTAGTATACATACCACCAAAGGCAGAAGAGACTGAGTACATGGTAATGTTTAGTTTATTAGAGAAATTGTGTATTAAGGATAAAAGTAATATAGTAATTTTAGGAGATTTTAATTAAGATTCGTAAAAAAACCCAGCGTTCGGAATAGTAGTATGTAGTTATTTTGAATATTTTGTAGCTTTTTGTGAGGTCACTCAGTGTAACATGGTCCCGAATTGTAATAATAGGCAACTGGACCTTGTGTTGAGTGGGCGCGATGGGGTGACGGTGTGCGCTGCAGACGAAGGTCTGCAGCCCGTGGACGCGTACCACCCGCCGCTTGCGGTCGGCGTTGCGGCGTCATGTGCGCCAACACCAACACATTCCGCACCCGCAGCTCGCGAATCACAACCACACCCTCAGTCACAGTATAGAAAAAGGAATTTTCGTAAAGCAGATTATTTAGTTAATTTAATAGATTGGAAAGATTTATACAGTTTCAAGATCCTGATTTGGCTTTAAACTTTTATTATGATAAAATTTATGAAACGTTCGAAGCTAGCATTCCTCCGAAAACTAAAATTATTAGTAATAGAAGATATCCAGAATGGTATAACTTAGATCTTTTTAAAGAAATTAAATTAAAATACAATTTACACAAAAAATACAAAGCGACCAAATCTCCAAGTGATTATGAGGTATTCTCTCAGTGTCGGGCAAGGGTGAAGGCGGCAACAGCGAGTTCTCACCTCCGGTACAAATATCGAGTACAGAACCATCTCGCTACAGACCCTAAATCATTCTGGAATTACGTAAGGTCGAAAAAAGACACTACTAGTCAGTACAAATTAATCAAAGAGGGACGAGTTCTATCTGGAGATGAATCCGCTAAGGAATATGCTCGATTCTTTTACTCTGTGTACAGCGCGACAGCAGGCACACTGAGCGCGGAGACGGCGTACGAGGAAGCAGCGCCGAGCGGCACGTATGCGCACCTCGCCTGCCTCGAGCGGGCGGCCGTCCGGCGCGCGCTGACTTGTCTGCCGCCTAAGCGTTCAGTGGGTCCGGACGGTATTCCGCCCTTCATTTTGAGAGATTGCCGCGTGGTATTAATAGAACCTTTGCTGCACATATTTAATGTTTGTTTGTCGGTGGCACACTTTCCTAGTCGTTGGAAATTTACGCGGGTGGTACCTATACCGAAAGGCCGAGGTGGTACGGATGTCAGTGACTTCAGGCCAATTGCGGTACTGAGCGCGCCAGCCAAGGTATTCGAGATGGCTGTTCACAATTGCCTTTATGCACAGATAGGCCCTCATTTGTCGGATACGCAGCACGGTTTCCGTCCTGGACGCGGTACGACGGGGAACTTGCTACACCAGATGACACAGTTGGTACCAGTTGTTGACGCTGGGCTTCAGGTCGACGTGGCCTATCTTGACTTTAAGAAGGCGATCGACACAGTCGACCACGACATACTCTTGTCAAGACTGGCAGGTATGGGCTGCACATTTCATACTGTAAAGCTCAGTCAGATATCTTCGAGATAGGCGTCAGTATATGGACTGTGGCGGACACTTCTCAGAGCCCTACTACACCAGATCGGGCGTCAGTCAAGGTACAAATCTGGGACCTTTATTATTTATTATTGTGGTAAATGATTTACCAAAGGTAGTCAGGTCAACATACCTGCTATTTGCTGACGACCTTAAGTTGTCTACAGTCATAAAAGACAGTGCGGATCATGACATGCTGCAGCACGACTTGGATAGGGTCACTGAGTGGAGTCACCGCAATAAGCTATACTTTAATGTATCAAAGTGCTCGTTGCTTTCATTCACACGCACACGAAGCCCACAACACCACCAGTACATCATGGACGGGGAGCCGCTGCAACGTGTCATGGAGGTTAAGGATTTAGGCATTCACTTCACCAGTGATCTACAGTTTCGCAAACACGTAGTACACGTTTGTAAAAAGGCGTACAGGAATTTGGGATTTGTGCTGCGTCAGGCAAATGACTTCACGAACATCAGTGTATTGAGGGCTTTGTATGAGGCTCTTGTGAGGAGTCATCTGGAGTATAATGCCGCCGTCTGGAGCCCTAGTGAAATCAAATACAAAAATATGCTCGAACGGATACAGAACAAATTCATTAGATTTATTTATTTAAAGCTGTATGGGATATGCCCGGGATACCCGTTACTGTATCCTACCTTGTTCTGTCTAGGCATGGTGACAAATTAGAAATCAGGCGTGAAGTGGCACTGGCAACGTATCTTTTCAAAGTTTTAAGGGGTAGTATACAAAACTCGGGTATACTATCAGAAATAGGGTTTAATTTACCGGATATGTACGTGGCGCGGCGGCGCAAGCCGCAGCTGCTGGTGGTACCGCGTGCGCGCACCAACTTGCTGGAGCGCGCACCGCTGACTGGCGCGCTGCGCATTCTCAACACGGTGGCGGAGGCCATCGACATATTCACCTGTGCACTGGGTGAGTTCACAAGGGTCACGTACTGTGTATGTGTAGCATGTAAGGTATAGATACCTAGTTAAGTAAAATTTATTTTAAGTTACTTTGTCGCATTAGATTTATTGATATCTGTAATGGCAAAGGAAACGTGTGTGATAAATAAATAAATTAATTAATTAAATAAATATAAATTATAAAGCTGAAGAGTTTGTTTGTTTGTTTGGTTGAACGCGCTAATCTCAGGAACTACTGGTTCGAATTGAAAAATTCTGTTAGTGTTGGATAGTCCATTTAACGAGGAAGGCTATAGGCTATATAACATCACGCTATGACCAATAGAAACGGAGCCTCAATGAAAAATGTTGCTAAAACGGGGAAAATGTATTCCTTTTGAGAGCTTCTGCTGCGTGCGCTACGTAAACGATTAAAGTTACGCAACAATCATGTATGACAAATGTTTCTCTTAAAACGTTCTAAAAAAAAGTCCGGGATAGCATATGTCTATCTTTTAAGGCTGGCTCCCTATAACTGTTTTAATGGTAATCAAATTTGTTATAAAATAATGAATTATATGTGAAGGTGTTTTCATTGTACGGTCTACGTGCATTGACCCTACTTCTGGCTGACAAGGCGAATCAATAAGTTCACTTGTCACAACAAATACTGCTACTTACTCAGTGTGCAATTTAACAAGCCGCGGAACAGACATACATGTAATGATCACCAACCTTTACGGTGTACGACACTAGTGATAAATAAACTTTTGGGTTAATATGTGAAGTGTACATGTTGGACACACTCGCCACTAAACAAACTACACAAACAGTACAGTGTACACTTCAGGAACTAATCTGGACCGTACATTCATAAACATGGCATTAATCCTTATCCAAATAAATACGTTATTCATCACAAGTATTTAATTTTGAACAAAATTGCCTGTTACATCATTTCATTTCAATGAATATCTTCGGAGATATAACTGTTTTAAAATAATCCGCAGCAAAAATAATGAGCAAAAGTAAGTTTATTTGTTTGTAACGCTTTCACGCTAAAACGGCAGAACGGATTTGGATGAAATTTAGCACATCGGTAGACCATGACCTGCAAAAGGATATAGGCTACTTTTTATCGACATACCATGCGGATGAAGCCGCGGGAGGAAGCTATGTAAGATAATAGGTTACTCACTGATGTAGTATTCTGACACATAACACAACACAATAATCATAACAACTTTTTTTAAATCAAACTGGTTTTCACTTTGTAAGTTAATTGTACACATGGCTACACATCAAGCTATACATCCAGTTTACACTGACCTCTCTCTCTGACCTGAAGGAAATCCTATACAATGCGAGATCAGCTTACACTGGATAGGATTCTCCCGAGATGGTCACCTTTATTATGGTGAAGATCTGACAATTGAACTCCTCAATAACGTACAGTAGGTAAACGTACTGTGATTTGGTTACTGTACAGAAAACAAAGAAAATTACTGGTTAGTTACTATCCGTGGTCAACTAATTATGGACTTTGAAAATAAGTAGGTAAGTAAATACCTACTTACCCCATGGAACTCCTCATCGACGAGCAGTACACATAATTGTGAATGGGTAATCGTACGGAAGATGAAACACACAATCTGTTAAGTACGTAACAGTGGTCACCTAATCATGGACTGCGAAGAAACCCTACTGTCACGGAACTCCTCAATGACGAACAGTACCTATACCTATTGTAATGGGCTATCCTACGGTATGTGAAAAAATGTTGCTGAGTATCAATTACACGATTTAGGTAGTTTGAGGTAGGCAGGTAGGTATAATACGCGCCACGAAAGATGAGACTTGACGAGCGCCGTACCGCGCCTCCCGCGCTGCGCGATGACGCCCGGTCCCTTTCCGTCTTTACCTCATACCACTAAAGAGACCTTTATATCGTCTACTGCACAAGTCAACCACGTGGTGTGTCAAGTCTCATCTTTAGTGGCACGTATTATACACACGGCTACATATCAAGCTATACATTGCCAGTATAAACTGATCTCGCTTTGTATAGGATTTCCGTACAATGAGAGGTCAGCTTATACTGGAAATTAATAGCTTAATATGTAACCATGTGTACTATAATGCTAAAGACGTTTAATTATTAGTATTTATTAAAGTCGGTTACAGTTTCGGTAATTCCTTGCCAACTCCTTCCAAAACTAAAGTTATTTTTCACTTTGTAGTGTTAGTTTGTAAGGAAGTTAGTTTTATTGTTTTTGTAATAAGTTTTTTTAACGATGGGCACATAAATAAAATACTGTATTTATTTTAAAGCGGGGGTGTAATTTTTACGGTTTTCGGGAGTCAAAAGAGGTCTAAATAAAAATGGTGTACAACATGTTCGATAAGGGGGTGTCATCTATATAGTCCCGAGGGCGCTGGGCCGAATATCAGGAAATTAAAATCCAAAATGGCGGCCATAACCAGAGATGGATCTCAGTAAATGGGTTGCTTTTCAGTTTACATGGACAACCGTAGCTCAAACATCGTTTACAGAGAAGCATTTTCTTAAATAAAGCAAGTTTTTAAGAATTTTTTTTATATTGGTCTTTACCTATGAAATTGCCGTTCTGCAGTACTGGCCATTTCAAATCAAAATAATTTTTGTTTGGCTAAGAATTCTAATTTCAAATTAATTTTATTTTAAAAACATGGATTTTTTTTCCAAAAGTAGTCATTTGTTTATTGATTAGTGTTACATTTTCATCGCATTTCAATCTTTTTCGTCATCATGGATACGTTAAAAATTCGAGTAATTATGGAATATGAGTACCGTCGTGGCAGCAACGCGGCACAAGCGGCACGCAACATCAACGACGTTTACGGAGCTAACTTTACAAACCAACGCACCACTTGTTATTGGTTTGCTCGCTTCCGTTCTGGAAATTTCGACCTGAAAAATGAACCTCGCGGTCGTCCGAAGACTTTGGTCGACAATGACGAATTAAAGGCGATTGTGGAAGCTGATGATACACAATCTACGGCTGAATTAGCAGCAGCTTTCGACGTTAGCGTCAAAACAATATTGGTCTATTTGCGTCAAATTGGCAAGGTAAAAAAGCTTGACAAATGGGTGCCCCACGAACTCAATGATCGCCAGCGCGAAGTACGCGTCGAGACGTGCCTTGCACTGCTCAACAGACAAACAAATGAAGGAATTTTGAATCGCATTGTTACCTGCGATGAAAAATGGATTCTGTTTGATAACCACAAGCGCTCAGCAAGTTGGTTGGATCCTGGTTCAGCACCTAAACAATGCCCTAAACGAAAACTTACCCCTAGAAAAGTGATGGTCACTGTTTGGTGGTCTAGCGCCGGTGTGATTCATCACAGCTTCTTACCAAACGGGGTGAGCATTACTTCAGATGTGTACTGTGAAGAACTGAACACAATGATGGAGAAGCTGGCACATCTCCAACCAGCACTGGTCAATCGCTCGTCTCCGCTGCTCCTGTACGACAACGCGCGACCTCATACTGTACAGCAGACGGTCTCCAAGTTGCAAGAACTGGGGTTGGAAGCTCTCCGTCATCCGCCCTATTCACCAGACCTTGCGCCTACAGACTACTACTTTTTCCAGAATTTGGATAACTTCTTGGCGGGAAAAAAATTCAATACCCGAGAGGCAGTACAAAATGCCTTTGAAGAATTTGTTGCCTCCCGTCCAGCTGATTTCTTTAAGAAGGGCATCAATAAACTGCCACTGCGTTGGCAAAGATGCATTGATTGCATGGGTGATTACTTCGATTAATACAAATAAAAAATGCATGAAAAAAATTCGTTTAAATTTATTCATACAAAACGGCAATTTCATAGGTAAAGACCTATTATTTGGATCTCCAACAAAGGTTATCAAGGTAAATAGAAAAGAAATCGCAATAATACTGTATTAATAATTTCATAGTTGTTTTGCGTGTTTTCTTGGAAAATTTTAAACAGCGCTCTTAAAGCGTGATCCTTCTTCACCATGATAACACTTCAACACACTCCGCCAGACTAGCAGTCAATTTATTGAGTATGGCAGGTGCACAGTTAGTGAGCAGGTGCCTTGATATTTATTTACTTTCAAAAATCAAAGTGACACTTCGTCGCTTTGACATTATAAACCGCAGTGACTACATTCGAAAGGGCTATGGTAGAGAACCCCAGGAATGAAGAATCTTCCGATCTTGCCTGGTGGAAGCACATACTTCGCACCAGGCAAGATCGGAAGATTCTTCATTATCATTGGAGGAGTTTTAAAGGATACACCTATACCTTATCTAAGCTATATATTATTATTTTCCGACATACACGCGAACGAAGTCGCGGGCACAGCTAGTGTCAAGATATTCGCTGGCTCGTTTGTCTTCTGTACCGTGTTTAATATCGATATGTATGTCCCCTATAATTGCCACCGATGTTGCACAGTTGGAGCTGAGGAGGGTTTCTAAAGATTCGCATAAATTACTAATGTTGTACACTGAGGGCGATCGGTAGATAGCAAAGATGGTAAATTCTGTACCAACACCAATAACTGAGCAGTTTGTATCCTTAAAAGGCGGTTCAAGTGTGGTGACATTAAGTTCAGATTTAATTAAAATTGAGAATAATGGCATTTATTTAATTTGTAGTAATTTAATTGAACATTTGGGGTGTGCTCATGAAATCTACATTCTGTCAGTATGATAATATGAGGTAAAAAAATTTGTCGGGACAGAAAAAGCGAAAAATTATCAAAGTTTTTCATTATACTCCGTATATTTTGGTTAAATATAAACTGAATCGTATACAATACAAATATTATTTTTGGTGACGAGGAATTGAACAATAAGTACATTTATTTTTAATTTAAATGCCACTGACATTTACAAATAGAGTGATTAGCTATAAGTAGCTTTATTCCTTTTTGGCGGTAACCATCTGCATAAGTTCGTTGTAAAAAGGCTCATATTTGTCGTGCACCATCTTCATAATAGTCTCATATCTTGTCTTCTGTGCAGGAGAGCACTCTGCACATTGACTTCTCACTATCCTCACTGATAGTTCTGAAACGATTTAATACAAATGGGTATAAGCATTAAATTGTATTCAAACGAAATTGGTCTAATAAGGATCGCGGAAACTGATAAAGCTGCCTGTCAAGTTGACAGGCAGCTTCGGCTTGCTATTGATAAGTAGGTAATATAAATATTATTCACACACACACACACACACACACACACACACACACACACGCACACACACACACGCGCACACACACACACACACACACACACACAGTATGTGTGCATAATTAAGCTAGATCATAGTTATATTAGCTATGAAATAATAATATCACACTATCACACTTCACATCAACACAAAATAAAATTTGTGAGTGTGTGTGTATGTTTGTTACTTCTTCACGCTCAAATGGCTGGACCGATTTGGATGAAATTTGGTATGTAGATAGCTTATACCCTGGATTAACACACAGGCTACTTTTTATCCCGGTCCACGCGGGTGAAACCGCGGGGCGCAGCTAGTAAGTTAATAATGATATATTGTGCTCGCCTTCAACTACTGCTACATGTTAAAATCATAGGCGAGGACGCTGGCACCCTAAACACAAGTTAAATCTTACTTTGGGTGCCAGAGTTCATCGTAAAAACTCTTTTTCACTAGTTGTAACGCTGCATAGTGTTTAGATAAGTGTTTCTTGTGCAATTGATGTAAATATTTTTTTTTTATTGACTCACCTGCCATCTGACTGTAGGCACCACATTCGCCTTTTCCCAGCAAACAGTCGAAAACTATATTTCTCACTACATCATTGGCTAACATTGTACCATAGTCGAAAGCTTGAAGCAATTCTATCTCTTTCGGTGTTAATGCAGCTGCAGCCGCGAAGGCTACCAGCGCTGATAATACTACAAGTACTTTCATCTTCAAACTTTATAGGATCTGGAAATAAAATAACGAAATAAAAGTTAAAATATTATTGTTAAATATATAAATAAATAAAACGTGATTCGGTGTTGTTTATAAGTAATCTCAACTCTCGTGGTGTAATATGTACTTTTATAATCAAAGAATATACCTATTATAAATATTTTATCAAGTACCAGCTAGATAATGTCAAATTATATGATATGCAAACCTAACATAACGAAAGTCATTAAGGCGAAAGCTCCAGGTAGTCCGCGAAATTCAAATTTTCTACGTTTTTGTAATATGCAGGTTAGTGTCAGGTTATATGAATATGATTGACGACCGTAAAAAATATGTACCTATCTAAAGAATTATAATTATTAAAATCATCAATACAACTCTCTAAGTTCATAATATAGGTAATCCTAATAAATAACTAGGTATTTCATAAAATCTTGACATTTAGGATTATACTAATTTAACCCTTTACCGCATCCATATGTGGTTCGCCAGATTCCGTATTTTTTTCCCCGTAATAAATAAACGCGTTGTTTACATTATCTTTAGTACGTTGGCAATACGAAAACATTATTTGTTATAAATAGTCTAACGTCAATTTGGTTATAACATCACGTTTATTTTTTCACACCCACGCATGTACAGCGTGGGTGTGAAGTTCAACACTGGCTGTAAATTCCTTTTCAAAAAAGTTTTTCTACATGAAACAAGTTTCGCTTGATAAAAAATTAAAACATAGTGCTGTTATTGTTCTATTTTATTAAGTATGCTTTATTTTGTTACTTTACTGTTTACGTATTTGTAGCATATTGGGGGGCTTTTTCTAAGACACCATAATATTTGGTTTTGTATGCAATAGCCGTGGTTTGGCCGAGGTATTATGTTTCCTTGGTTGCAGAATGGATCCTGCTCGCTTTTATAGCTCTAGTAAACACGTTAATCCATATACTATTAAACGAGTAATATTTGTATTCTGTATATATATATATATGTCATCATCTTCCTGCCCTTATCCCATATTACTTGGGGTCGGGCGCGTATATATATATGTATTTACTATTTTTTATTTTTTTTTGTATTTTTTTTTTATTTATATATATATATATATATATATATATATATACTCAAACGATTACAAATATATATATATATATATATATATTTATATCTATTTGTAATCGTTCGAGTCGATTTCGATGAAAGTTGCAATATAGGGGTTTACGGGGGCGGAAAATCGATCTAGGTAAGTCTCATATCTGGAAAAATTCGTTTTCTCCGTATTTTTACACAAAAAGATTCGGTACTTAAAATCGCTGCCGCCGCCGCCGCCGCTATGCATACTTTTCACTCGTGAGGTTGAAAAAAAGTTCGTTTAGTGTTTATTTTTATTTTTTTTTTAAATAAAACCTATTCGATACTTTTTTTAGAACTTTTAATTTTCATTTGTCTAAAAAAGCTACATAATTGTGGCGCGTAGACGGTGGCACCACCCGCGGTAACTCGTGTAAGTGACTCGGACGATAGTAGATAATATTTTCATCGCATTTCATATGGGCTCGGTCGTGCCTGTGTCGGTCCCGGAGAAAGAATAGGACCACCCCATGTCGTCCCGTGGGTGTCGTAAGAGGCGACTATTTGACTAAGGGAGCTCAAGACCCAGTGCATGCCATATAGCACTTTGGGTCATCCGCGCGATGGCGGGTAAACCATCAGCAATCGCATTCCCAAGGAGGGTTGGTGTCAGGCTGGCGGCCGACTATAAAATTTTGCCGAAACTTCAAGCAACATGATGAGTAAACATATGATGCGTGATAGGGCTAGGGCGTACCCCACAGGCGACGCGCAGGGGCAGCACCCGGCTCCTGCGGGAAGTGGACAAGGGTTGTTGCACCACCCCGGGCGGGGGCAACGTAAGAAGCGAGCTCGGGAAGTGAGATTGAGGTATGCAAGTTGGAATGTTGGGACGATGACTGGAAGAGCCAGAGAGTTAGCGGATGTATTAAAAAAAAGACGAATAAATGTGGCGTGTTTGCAAGAAACAAAATGGAAAGGAACGAAAGCGAGAGAAATCGGTGAAGGATACAAGTTTTTCTACTGTGGAAGTGACGGGAAAAGAAATGGTGTGGGAATAGTGTTAGACAGTAATTTGAAAGACGGCGTGATGGAGGTAAAAAGAATTAATGATAGATTAATCGTTGTAAAAGTTATGTTAGAAAATGTAATGCTGAATATAATTAGTGTGTATGCACCGCAGGTAGGATGTGATGAAAGGGTGAAAGAGAAGTTTTGGGAGGACTTTGACACAGTTTTAATGAACATTCCGGTGCATGAAGAATTGATAGTTGGAGGTGATTTTAATGGACATGTGGGAAGAATGCGAGGGGTTTATGAAAGAGTGCATGGAGGATGGGGATTTGGTAGCCTAAATAATGAGGGAGAGACATTGCTGCAATCCGCTACCGCATTTGACCTGGCAGTAGCTAATACTTGGTTCCAGAAGAACGACGGACACCTAATTACGTATAAAAGTGGCAATCACAAGACCCAAATTGATTACTTTCTAGTACGACGCAAAAACTTAAAACACATCAAAGACTGCAAAGTGCTACCGCGAGAAGACCTAGCGGCACAGCACAGACTCCTAGTTATGGAAATAGTCGTAGAAATAAAGCCCAATAAAAATAAAGAGCGACCTCCACCTAAAATAAAATGGCATATGCTGGAGAAGAATGATTGTGCGAAGAAATTTAAAGAGCGAGTGGTGGATAAAATGATAGATATGGGGGACATGAATGATCGAAGTGTAAATGAATGTTGGAATGAAATGGCGGGGTATATTAGGAGTACAGCAAAAGATATTTTGGGAGAGACAAAAGGAAAGGGTACTATAGATAGGGATACATGGTGGTGGTCGACAGAAATACAGAATGTGTTACAGGATAAGAAGAGAAAGTTCAAGGAATGGCAGAGTGTAGAAAATGAGAACGTTAGTTTGAAAGCAGGAAAAAAGAATGAGTATGATGCTCTAAAGAAAAAAGCCAAGAAAGCTGTAGCCATAGCGAGAGCAAAGGCCCAGGAGAAGCTTTATGACACACTGGATAATCCAGCAGGCCAAAAACATCTATACCGGCTTGTTAGAGCTAGAGAGAGGAGGACGAGGGATGTCTGTCAGATAAAATGTATAAGGGATGAACCTGGAACAGTTCTTTCGGATGATGAGAAAATTAAGGATAGGTGGAAGGGCTATTTTGAAAGACTGATGAATGAGGAGAATGACTGGAGTGGTGTGCTTGAGAATAAACCAGTAAATGAGAGTTTAGTGAGAATGATTAGTATGGATGACGTGAGAATAGCAGTTAATGGGATGAAGAATGGTAAAGCAATAGGTCCGGATGGAATACCAGTCGAAGTATGGAAGTTATTACGGGTAGATGGATGGACGTGGTTAGCTTTATTCTTCAATAAGTTGTTGCTAGAAGAAGCCATACCTGACGAATGGTGCAACAGTTCGCTGGTGCCCATCTTTAAAAACAAAGGTGATGTGCTGGAGTGCAACAACTATAGAGGAATAAAGCTAATGTCACATAGTATGAAGGCTTGGGAGAAAGTTATTGAAAGGCGACTAAGAGAAGAGAGTGAAATTTCGCAAAACCAATTCGGTTTTATGCCTGGTCGAGGAACAGCAGACGCCATCTTTGCTATCCGCCAGCTGTGCGAGAAATACAGAGGTGCGCATAAAAACTTGCACATGGTATTTGTTGACCTCGAAAAGGCATACGACCGAGTGCCTCGCGAAGTTTTGTGGTGGGCACTTAAGGAAAAATGTGTACCAGGGAAGTATGTGCAGTTGATTCGCGCGATGTACAGTCGATGCAGTACCCAAGTCCGGTCTACAGTGGGCACTACTGGCAGCTTCGATGTGGCTGTCGGCTTGCACCAGGGGTCTGCACTCAGCCCTTACCTTTTCGTGCTGATAATGGATGCTCTTTCTTCGGATATCCAGGAAGAGGCTCCCTGGTGTATGCTGTTCGCCGATGACATTGTGCTGGTTGCCGAGAGTGGCTTAGAGGTCCAGAGCAGATTGGAGGTGTGGTGGAAAAGACTGGAGACCGTTGGCCTGAGAGTAAGTCGGACCAAAACAGAGTATTTGTTTTGTGATTTTGATGGTCTCTCCGGTCCTGTGCCCATATCTCTTGCCGGAACGCCCTTACCGATCTGCTCCGACTTTCGGTACCTCGGGTCGCTTGTCCAGGGGGATGGCGAAGTAGACCGAGACATAACACACCGGATCAACTCAGGATGGATGAAATGGCGACAGGTTACAGGAACAACTTGCGACCCACGGATGCCCCTCAAGTTGAAGGGGAAAATTTACAAGTCCGTGATAAGGCCTGTCGTACTTTATGGATCGGAATGTTGGGCAGTGAAGAAGACGGATGAAAAAAAATTGCATGCAGCGGAGATGAGAATGTTGAGATGGATGTGTGGAATGACGAGAATGGATAAAGTGAGAAATGAGTATATAAGAGGAAATTTGAAAGTGGCGCCAGTGACAGAAAAGTTGAAAGGAAATCGTTTGTCTTGGTATGGGCATGTAATGAGGAGAGACGAAACGCATGTGACTAAAAGAGTGATGAATATACATGTTGATGGATGGAGAGGCAGAGGAAGGCCAAAGAAAAGATGGATGGATTGTGTGAGGAATGATATGAAAGAGAAGGGAGTGAATGATAGCGTGACGGTTGACAGGGGAGAATGGAAGAAGAAAACGTGTTGCGCCGACCCCAAGTAATATGGGATAAGGGCAGGAAGATGATGATTTCATATGGGCTCGCTGGCTAGTTTATCAAACTGTATGAGTATGACGGCGTTCGGTAATGCGATGGTACGAGTACAAGTCGAAACAATAAACTTTTTTTGAAGTATTCTTTAAATTATTCGTAACGAATTCAATGAATCGGCCCGCGCGGGCGTTAAAATTGCTCCATACAAACTTTGACAAGTGACGATGAAAAGAGACCTGACGGAATGACCATAATGCCTTGGAAGTTAGGTCGGCCTTTGGTAAGGGATGCAACATGTGTCGATACCCTTGCGCCATCCCACCTTCCTAGCACAGTGGGCTGTGCTGGTGCGGCTGCTGCAGGTACGGAAAACCTCAAACGGCGAAAATATTCAAATATTTTTGGGAGTTATATTTTTGAGCCGTTTGGGGTTGAAACACTAGGGCCGTGGGGCCCGAGTGCACACTTGGTTTTTCAAGACTTCGCTAAACGGTTGGTCGACTCCTCACGTGACCAGAGGGCTGGCCTATTTTTGGCCAAAGAATCAGCATTGCCATACAACGTGGCAATGCTGCCAGCCTTTTGGACACTTTTCCTGTAGACAGCGCTGCGGACGAATTTTTGATGCCCTATGATCCTTTCCCCTCCTTTTTTATATACCATGAACATATTATTATTTTAAATCTGTTAGTTTATATATTATGTACTTACATACATATAAATAAAGACTCAGTCTAAATAAAAAAATAAAAAATAATTACCTAATTGTAGAAGTAGCGAATGTGACATCATATTGAATGGAGAAAAACTGGAATTTATCAATGAAGTGGTTTTCCTAGGAATCACGCTAGACAAGAAATTACAACAGGGACCTCATATAATATGTTTTGCGGGGCGGACAAGCTCGGGCGCTTATGCTGTTAGAAAGATAAGACAGTTAACAAATGTAGAAACCGCTCGTTTGGTCTATTTTAGCTACTTCCACAGCATTATGTCGTATGGAATTTTACTGTGGGGTCGGGCTGTTGACATTGAATTCATCTTTATATTGCAAAAGAGAGCTGTCAGAGCCATTTATAATCTGCGTCGCTGCGAATCTCTCAGGGAACTATTTAAATAGATTAATATTATGAAGGTACCTTGCCAATTCATTGATGAAAATAATATGTACGTAAAAAAATATCCATCTTAAGATAAGTGATATACATAATATTAATACTAGAAATAAAGATAAAAAGATCAACCATTTTTCAGATTATCTAAGTACATGCATCTTTTATGGGGTACTGTGTTAAATGTTACAACAAAATACCTTGTGATGTAATGCAATTAAATGAAAGAAAATTTAAAAGTCCCATTAAAAATACACTTTCTAAACAAGCATACTACAAATTAGAGGATTATTATTATATCCAATGAAAGAATGCTTGGAAACATGCTGGTCTTGCTCCATAGGACAATCTAGATTCGAAACAAAATCAAACTGGTTGCTGATTTAATTGTATAATTTATATTTATTTTCATGACATTGATTTTACATTCTGTGATTACTTTATACTCACATACTGACTTTCACTTGTTGACATTTTTAGGAAAATCGTATAGTTTTACAAAGTTTGTAAATATGTTAGCACTATGTATCTATCACATAATTAATTTATCTATCATTGCTTCATTTTGAATTCTTTTTACCTATTATGGTACAATCATTTTATTCTACGTCTTCACATATGATATAATAAATTAATGTGTACATAATATTGTAAAAAAATAATTAAAAGAGTAGGTAACAGTGGAGTTTCTTGCCCATTCTTCTTCATACGAGACTATTATTTGGAAGGAGCGACTAGAACCAATTCTATTATTTTTTTGTGACGTTCAAAAGTGCCTTTTATGTGCCTTTTTGAAATAAATGATTTGGCATTGACTTTGATCTTTGGATGGAAGCTGAGCCAGACTGGACGTAAAAAAAAAACTTGAGTTAGTGACACAAAATGGGGGACGCCAATTCTATCAGTGGCATGCAAAAATTAACTTACTTGAACGGAAAACTATAGTGAACTAACACTGACACTGCTATTAAACCTTTTTATAAATAAAGTGCATATAAATAATGTTTACGTAATAACTTTACCTGTGAAACAATGATGACTGATGAAGAAAACAATAGTTCCTTGGTTTTGTTAATCATTTTATAGTTGCACGTGAGACTGAAAAATAAAAGCTTTTCATAAGATGAGGAAATAAATCTGTTAAAGAAATCAACCAAGTGCGAGCCGGACTCGCACACGAAGGGTTTCGTACCACCGTATAATATTTAACTCTACATACACACATCAAAAGTATCTAGCTAGGGACCAAGCACGCATTTGTTACTTACTAAAAATCTGGTTTTTTAATTGTATTTTTCATTTTTGTAACTTCTGCGGATACATTTTAGTACATTTTGTCATTTGGAAAGGGTCAAAATATAAAAATCTTCTATCAGGTTGTATTCCTATATACTCCTAAAACAGGTTTGAGGCCAAAGCAGTGAAATTTCTGTGATACTTCTGAGTGGATCAATACAAAATTACGTTGTCATGGAGAGAAGACGTAATTTGAGCCGAGAAGAAATGATCAGAGCTTGGGAATGTTGGAAGCTGGTTCTTGGCAACGCGCTGTGGCAATCGCACTGGGGCACTACGCAGAGTGTTGATAATTTAACTTTGGACACGTTACCGCATCACTGGCAGCGTGGCAGAGCGACATGGTGCACGAGCTCGCATCACCACGCGCAGACAAGATCGTTACATACAAATCACTGCTCGACGAAATCGTACAATGACTGCGATGATCTTGGTTACGAGGCTTTATAGCTCTTCAGGGATGATAATAAGCGATCAACCCATAAGACATCGCTTGCATGAAGTCAATCTCCGTTCCCGAGGACCACTACGTAGACCACCTATTGAGCCCCGCAATCGCAGAGACCGTTTACAATGGGCTTGTGAACACAGAAATTGGGCAGAAGAAGAATGGCGTATTGTATGTTTTTCTGACGAATCTTGCTTTGGTATGAGGCCAGATACTAGACGTTACACGGTATTGGAGGATCTCTGGATGCCATGAACGTTTAATCTTGCCAGGAAGTCCATGTATAGTGGTGGAACAATCATGACATGGGCGGGTATTTGGATCTGCGGAAGAACCGAACTGATCTGGATCAGAGGCAATTTCAATGCCCAGATTTACGCTGAAACGATCGTATAAGATATTTTCGTTCCTTTGCGGACCCAATTTGGTGCTTCATTTCTGCTTATGCATGATAATGCACGTCCACACACTGCCAGAGTCTTTGCAAACACACTAGCCGCAGGTAATATCAACGTCCTACCATGGCCTGCTGAATCACTAGACTTGATTCCCATTGACCACGCATGGGATATGCTCCAAACAGCTCTGCCAAATATGGATGCTATACACACACCAGAAAATCTTTTTTACCTGTTACAACGGACGTTGACGGCCATTCCGCAACGTGATTTGGATGAACTCCTTATAAGTAATACCGAGTTGCTGCGATTGTGTTATACGCGTTAACGGTGGAATTACAGATCCCTTATTGTTTAAAATAAACAATGAAAAACTTTTATTTTTACCTTTTGTTTCTCACATTTTAAATAATTCATGATCAACAAGGGGAAAAATCCAGCAGAAGCAAAAATCGCGAAAAGTCTTTATTATTGCAAAAGCAGAGGGGTGTACTTCGTCGATCTACACATAAGAAAACATTTTATTTTTAACTAGCTTTTGCCAGCGTCTTCGCCCGCGTGGATGTCGGAAAATATCCCACGGGAACTTACTACCGGGAATTCCTTCCTTATTCCTTGTCTACATTATAAAAGGAACCTCTGTGCAAAACAGCTTTCTAAGTGCAAGGGTTCGGGCTGGGCGTTGATGAGTCAGTGAATCAGTCAGAAATTCTCTTTTTAATTATACCTATAGATCAATCTATTTTTATTTTAAAGAAATAATTTGATCCCTAGACACTTTTGATGTGTGAATTTAAAAAAAATACTGTTTAAAAACACGTTTCTTGAGGACCCTTTCATTTTGAACTTTTCTTATTTTATGAACAAAATAATAGGTCTTTATCTATGAAATTGCCGTTTTGTATGAAAAAATTTAAACGAATTTTTTTCTTGCATTTTTTATTTGTATTAATCGAAGTAATCACCCATGCAATCAATGCATCTTTGCCAACGCAGTGGCAGTTTATTGATGCCCTTCTTAAAGAAATCAGCTGGACGGGAGGCAACAAATTCTTTAAAGGCATTTTGTACTGCCTCTCGGGTATTGAATTTTTTTCCCGCCAAGAAGTTATCCAAATTCTGGAAAAAGTAGTAGTCTGTAGGCGCAAGGTCTGGTGAGTAGGGCGGATGACGGAGAGCTTCCAACCCCAGTTCTTGCAACTTGGAGACCGTCTGCTGTGCAGTATGAGGTCGCGCGTTGTCGTGCAGGAGCAGCGGAGACGAGCGATTGACCAATGCTGGTTGGAGATGTGCCAGCTTCTCCATCATTGTGTTCAGTTCTTCACAGTACACATCTGAAGTAATGCTCACCCCGTTTGGTAAGAAGCTGTGATGAATCACACCGGCGCTAGACCACCAAACAGTGACCATCACTTTTCTAGGGGTAAGTTTTCGTTTAGGGCATTGTATATGTGCTGAACCAGGATCCAACCAACTTGCTGAGCGCTTGCGGTTATCAAACAGAATCCATTTTTCATCGCAGGTAACAATGCGGTTCAAAATTCCTTTATTTGTGTGTCTGTTGAGCAGTGCAAGGCACGTCTCGACGCGTACTTCGCGCTGGCGATCATTGAGTTCGTGGGGCACCCATTTGTCAAGCTTTTTTACCTTGCCAATTTGACGCAAATGGACCAATATTGTTTTGACGCTAACGTCGAAAGCTGCTGCTAATTCAGCCGTAGATTGTGTATCATCAGCTTCCACAATCGCCTTTAATTTGTCATTGTCGACCAAAGTCTTCGGACGACCGCGAGGTTGATTTTTCAGGTCGAAATTTCCAGAACCGAAGCGAGCAAACCAATAACAAGTGGTGCGTTGGTTTGTAGTGTTAGCTCCGTAAACGTCGTTGATGTTGCGTGCCGCTTGTGCCGCGTTGCTGCCACGACGGTACTCATATTCCATAATTACTCGAATTTTTAACGTATCCATGATGACGAAAAAGATTGAAATGCGATGAAAATGTAACACTAATCAATAAACAAATGACTACTTTTGGAAAAAAAAATCCATGTTTTTAAAATAAAATTAATTTGAAATTAGAATTCTTAGCCAAACAAAAATTATTTTGATTTGAAATGGCCAGTACTGCAGAACGGCAATTTCATAGGTAAAGACCTAATATTAATCTTCATCAAAATAAATTATTTTATGATCACAAGGATATCATAGAGATAAGATTTGGCTTTTACAGTATGTCAATTCGTCATACAGTTTCGGAGATATTATAAAATTACTTTAACGCAAAATAACTTTCATTCATACCGCAGTGAGCATAAAACATGCTTAGTGCGGATGTTTTATCAATTTACCCATAGATAGCGCTGTGCAAAGACGTAATTTTTCTGAATTGCGAGATTTTCCGCCGATTGATAACCCTTCTAGATTTATTATTACAATATTGTCGGTGGAATAAAGCGGAAGACTTTGTTTTTCTGTTAGTTTGTTTGAACGCGCTAATCTCTGGCAATCTCTGGCAACAATATCAGTTACGCAGACGATGGTACTGCTGAGCGCGTCAGTTTGCGGCTTGAGAATACTGGTTGCTCAATGGGAGGCGTATGCTAAGGTTCATGGCTTGGCATACAACACTAAAAAGTCAGAGGTCATGGTGTTTGTGACTGGGGTAAAAGTCCTGATGTAGTACCTTCTGTATTACTTTATGGTACATCATTGCAGAGAGTCTACAGGTCATATATTGACTACCAACCTCAAAGAGGATGATAACATTGAACGGGAGTGGAGGGCGTTGTCGGTTAGAGCGAACATGTTGACTCGCAGGTTTTCACGATGCTCACTTCCTGTTAAAATCACGCTCTTTCGAGCCTACTATACTTTTTTTTACACGTGCAGCCTGTGGGCTAGGTATACACAAAGATCGTACAGCGCACTCTGCGTTCAATATAACAATGCGTTTAGGATACTGGTGGGGCTATCCCGTTTCTGTAGTGCGTCAGGGATGTTCGCAGATGCGCTTGTAGATAACATTTAATAGATTACATTAAAAAAAAAGCATTTTTTAATTTAACATTCTTAAAAACTTGGTCCCTTGTGAGCGGGAGAGATGACAAAATGCGACAGCCCTTCTAAATCATTCATTCAAAATAACGTAGAATTGTTTGTTAAAATTGTTTATAGCTTCGAAGAGTTTTAATTTTAACTTGCGATTTCATAAATGTAAATTAACAAGGAACTTATTTAATTACCAACTGCTTACAATGGTAAGTAGCCTGCAGGGCATAGCTGCCCAGTGCAGTAGGATTTGCAAGCTGACATTTTTAGTATCAGTAATTAAACTGAATCGTACACAATACAAAAATTGCATTTATTGATGCGGAATTTAGCAATACGCTTATTTTTGATTTAAATGCCAATGATATTTTAAAAAGATAGCGTTATTCCTGTTTGGCAGCAATCTTCTTCATAAGTTCGTTGTAAAAAGGCTCATATCTGTCGTGCAAAATCTTCATAACTGTGTCATATCTTGTCTTGTGTGCAGGAGAGCACTCTGCACAATTATTTATCTGTAACTTCATTGTTAGTCCTGAAACGATTAAAAACAAATAGGTATTAGCATTATTTTCTGTTCAAACAAAATGGTCTATCACGGATTGCGGAAACCGATAAAGCTGCCCGTCAACCATCAACAGTAACTGGTCTTGTAATAAGTAATATGAGTATCAATATTATTGACTCACCTGCCAGATATTTGTAGGTACCGCATTCCCCTTTCTCCAGCAGACAGTTGAAAGCTATATTTCTCTGTTCATCATTGGCTAACAAAGTTTCATAGTCGAAAGCTTGAAGCAATTCTAGCTCTGTCGGTGTTAATGCATCTGCAGCCGCGAAGGCTACCAGCGCTGATAACACTACAAGTACTTTCATCTTCAAACTTTATAGGATCTGGAAATGAATTATAGAATTAAAAGTTAAAATCATAAACAGCCTATCTGAACACGTAAATCGCTGTATTTATAATTTAACTAGCAGAACTCGGAGCTTCAATCTCGTGATATAATACTTACTCGGATAATCAAAGACTACATTTATCTGCTCGATAATGTCAAATTATACTTATGTCATGCAAATCTAACCTGAGCTCGGTTGCTGAGATCCTTAGATAAACTCAAAATTGCAAAAGTTAGCCCTGTATACAAATCCGGCACAAAGACAGATCCTGGGAATTATCGACCCATTTGGGTATTACCGGTACTATCAAAAATCTTTGAACGATTAATCTACATTAGCTAGAAAAAATACCTAAACGACATTAATTATATTTATGACCGGCAGTTCGGTTTCCGACCCAAATCAAACACCTTGTGCGCCACAATCGATTTAGTCACCACCATCAAAACAAATATTGAAAAAAAAAACATTGTACTCGGTATTTTCATTGACCTAAAAAAGGCTTTTGACACGGTATCCCACAAAATTCTATTATTAAAGCTAAAAAGCATTGGCACCGGAGAAATGTATAATATCCTCTCCTCATACCTTGACAATAGAAAACAGATAGTTAAAATAGGAAACACGATGAGTGGAGCATCTTCCATAGAATTTGGTGTTCCCCAGGGATCCTAGCTATCCCCCCTCTTATTTGCTGTTTACATAAATAACATTAAAGAGCTCGGCTTAACTGGACAACTAACTCTGTGCGCCGATGATACTTGCCTTTTCTATTTCGGTAACAACATAAAACACATTGTAGCTGACGCTCAAAAAGACTTAGACACATTATACAAATGGTTTAGCTCTAATTTACTTACCGTAAATGCGTCAAAAACATCGTACATGATATTCTCAGCTAAAAATAAAAAAAATCCTGACCACCCAGCCTTACACATAAACAACACTATAATCATCAAAAGTAATTGTGGAAAATACCTCGGACTTAGGTTAGACAACAAACTCACTTGGCAAGCACATATTGATTACATAAAAACAAAAATAATAGAGGGTACATTAATAACATTCCAAAAAAAATCCGCTACAGTATCTACAACTCACTAGTTCGCTCGCACATAAATTACCTAATCGAAATCTGGGGATGCGCCACCAAATCTACGATTAAAGATCTACAAATAGCACAAAACAAAATAATAAACTTCTATTCAACTACGACTATAACACACCTACTTCCGAACTATACAATTACACCAAACTAATGAGCATTCATCAACTTTACACATTCAATTCCTGCATTCTCATTAGGAAAATTCTTAACAAAACCATACACACGCAATTATCCTTTAACATAAAAACATCTAAATATAGCCAAAGAAACCCAAACCAAATACAGACGCACCCCCCGCGGACGCATAGTGGCAGGAAAAATATAAAATACCATAAATAACGACCTAGCGTATCTACATAACATATTTTTTTAACTAAAATAGTGTTAAGCCACTTATTTACACTCGAAAAAAATATTATTTTAAATAAAACTACTATTAAAGACGAATTCAAATAATAAAATCCATTTTATTTTAGACGCGATCTCATAAATCCTTGATCTACTCGTATAAATTCAAATGTTTGCATGTCGCATTATTACGACTAAGTGTAATGGATCTGTATATTTATTTAATTTAAAACCGAATTTTGTACTAACACTTATGGCGAATTAATTGATTTGATTTGATTGATTTCATATACAGACCGATCTAGCGTCAACTAAGGAACTAGTTGTCGGTTTCATATTTATTGAATGGCTTGTTGCTTTGTCAGAAACGCGCAACTTTATTGATTTCAATAGCTCAAACTCAACTTAAAAGCATTTATTTCAATTAAACCAATTACAGGCACTTTTAAATTGTCAAAGAGTCGGTCAGTTAGTCAGAAAGTTGAAGCTAGATCATACCAAAACGTAGTAACTCAATGGAGAAGAACGGGCAAGAAACTCCACGGACACTCTTTTAAATCAAGATAAGTAATATAAAATCCTGGGTACATTATTTTCGTTGCTTCTACATGTGAGAACAATGTAAAAAAAATAAAAAATAATTAAAAACAAGTCAAAAGTCAGTTAGGACCCAATTAAATAAAAATAAAATAATAATCATAATGTCAGAAAAAAAAGGGAAGCATCTCTTCCAAATATTAAAATGTTAATAAGTGGACCCAAGTGGCTGTGGAGCAGGACCAGCATTTTGCCAAGCATTTTTATCTACGATATAATCATCCAACTTAAAATATGCTTGTCTACATAGTGTGCGTTTAATGCATGCTTTAAATTTCTTCTTGTTTAATTGAAGAATATCGAGTGGTATTTTATTATAACATTTTACACAGTACCCCATAAAAGAAGTGTGTACTTTAGACAATCTGAAACATGGATGATCTAATTTGTTCCTATTTCTTGTATTAAAATCATGCCTGTCACTTATCTTACTAAAAATATGTAGATTTTTTTTAACGTACATAATTTCTTCATATATATATTGACAAGGAACCGCCATGATGTTAATTTTTTTGAACAGTTCCCTTAGAGACTCGGTTTTGCGGAGGTTGTAGATGGCTCTGACAGCCCTTTTTTGCAGAATAAAGATAGAATTGATATCTGCAGCCCGTCCCCACAGCAAAATACCGTAAGACATGATGCTATGAAAGTAACTAAAATAGACTAGTCTCGCGGTATCCACGTCAGTCAATTGGCGGATTTTCCAAACAGCATAAGCGGCTGAACTTAGCCGCGCTGCAAGTGATGTTAAGTGAAGACTCCACTGCAGCTTTGAATAAAGCGTGATTCCCAGGAAAACGGTTTTTTCGACGAATTCAAGTCTCTTCTTATTCAATACAACGTGACATTCACTACTTCTAACATTTGTTATCGCGAATCTTATGCATTAAGTTTTTTTCTCATTTAATATCAAATTATTTACAGTAAACCAATTCTGGACCTTAAGCATAGCGTTATTTACATCGTCAAGCTCCTACGCATGTCTGTTTACTTTAAAAATCAGTGATGTGTCAATCAGCAAATAACACCATTTGTGGTCGGTTTTTTAGTAAATGAGGTTAATCATTTATACATATATACCAAAAAGAGGAACGGACCCAATATTGAGCCCTGCGGTACACCCATTTTGACTTTTAAACCCAATTAATACACACCATTTATTTGAACTTGCTGCAGTCAAGATTAAACTAAGCTAAGCGCAAGTTTACCCAGTCCGTAATGCTCAAGTTTCAAAAGCAGAGTTTCGTGATTCACGCAATCAAATGCCTTGGATAGGTCGCAAAAGATGCCTATTGCATCTTGTGAATCAGAAAGAAAATCAGATAATTTAACATTACTTTTTCAAACACCTTGCTGAAAACCGGCAAAACCGATACGGGTCTATAATTATTAGTGTCTTTGCTGCCCCCAGATTTGAAAAGTGGAATAACTTTACTATACTTCATTAAATCTGGAAATACCCCTTGATCTACACACAAATTAAATATTAAAGCTAAATAGGGTGCAACTGTCTCAATAATGGTTTAACAAACTTTAGTAGACATGCTCTACAGATCTTCGGTAATTATGACGTAGCTATTGACAGTTTATTTGAGGATCTCAACAACCGGGCTTCAATAAAATTATACTTGAACGGAAAACTACAGTGAACTAACACTGATACTGCTATTAAACCTTATAATAAATAAAATGCTTAATAAGTTAGAAAAACAATGCTTACGTATTAACTTTACCTTTGCAACAATTATGAATACTGATGGAAAACACAATAGGTCTTTGATTTTGTTAATCATTTTATAGTTGCGCGTGAGACTGAAATAAAACAGCTTTTCATATGATGAGAAAAACTATCAGTTTAAAAAAAAAACTGGGTTCCGTAAAATATTTAACACTACTTACACATTTAAAAAAAATAGTCCAGTTTAAAAAAAAAAATAAGTATAGTATAGTATATCATTATGATTATTTCCCCTCCTTTTTTATGTACTTGTACATATTTTTTGTTTTTAAGATTGTTAGATTTTAAATTTTGTAAATATTCATGGATAATAAAAGTACCCCCTGGTATATTTTTAATTACATATTTATTTAAATAAGGATAGCAATAAACTAGTATATCATTTATTCCCTCTTTACAAAGCTGACTTGAAGTTAGTGTGAACAAAAAATGTCTCAAATGTGTTTATAAGTAAAAAAAAAAAATTTTAAAATTAAAGGGGGAGACCCCACTTTAATTTTTAATTTATTTTATTTATATTATTTGTTGTTGTTTTGGAGGAGCTCGTAGCTAAGTAATAACAGCCGCACGGGTCGATCCATCAGGATAAGCTACGCTTGCCGGGGTTGGTCCGTGGATGGGTGACCATCTTTACATATCGAGACTCCTCCGTGCCTCTGAAAGCACGTTAAGCCGTTGGTCCCAGCTGTCATTCGTGGATCTTTGACAGTCGTTACGGGTCGTCAGAAGCCCAAAAGTCTGACAATCAGTCTTACCAAGGGGTATCGATTACCCAGTTAATGGGTTGTGGAGGTCAGATAAGCAGTCGCTCCATGTAAAATAATGGTATTCTGCTGCATCCGGTTAGACTGGAAGCCGACCCCAAAATAGTTGGGAAAAGGCTAGGCAGATTGATAGATTGATATTATTTGATGTTATATATATATATTGACTTGTGCTCCCTATATAAAATTGTAAATTGTTCATTGGATGGCCACCTTATTGATTATTTAGATATAAAAATACCAACTCGATCAGTGCGTATTCCACAGCTGTTTAGTATTCCTCCAAGCAATAATAATGTATCTCAGAACAATCCTTTGCACAGAATGTGTAAAAATTATAATGCTATTTGCTCACAAGTGGACATTTTTCACGACAAATTTAGTTCTTTCAAATCTTTCTTGCTGCATTATATGTAATTATAACATTGCGTGACCTTTTTAGTCAATTTAAGTTTTATTAATATTTTATTTGTTGTTTATTTATGTTTTTTTTTTAATTTTTCTAAATTTTTCTAGTTAAAGGTATTTTTTTTCTTCTCTATATATTTTGATTCTCTATTTGATTGTTTATACATTTAAAATTAAATCCTTTATTGAAAACGAAGCATTATATGGTCAAGTTGTGTACGGTTGTAATTGGACTTCAGGTTCACTCACTGTTTATTGTTAAGGCTCATTCTTTGGTTTTTTATTAATCTGTTGTCTGTATCTGTACCTAATGAATAAAATAAAATAAAATAAATAGCGGCAATAGAAATAAACAGTCTGTGAAATTTTCAACTGTCTACTAATTACTGTTCTCATGATACAGGCCGCTGACAGACAAACGGACAGTGGAGGCTTCTAGAGTTCGGTTTGGTACCCTTCGGGTGCGGAACCCTAAAACGATAGACTAACGTAACATAATAATAATATTTACATAATTTATATTCTAACAGTCTTAAAAAAAAGTGTGTCCGCAGCAGCTATCTTAATTCTCGTATATACAACAAAGTCGGGTTTGTTCGAACACTTATAAATAGAGAACCGCTGGACTGATTTTCATGGTTTTTAATTTGTTAGAGTTGTCTCCGTCCCGAATAGCAGAATAACTATTAAAAACAAAGGAAAATTCACAAAAAAATAAATATGAAGAAAAATCATTTTCTCATTCATTGGACAGGGCTGTCGGGAATCTTTCATTCTATTTAGAATTCCAAATTTAAATTAATTTTATATTCAGTTGTTAATTTGTTTTCCAGCCGTTCAATTTATTGAAATTTGACAGGACAACGTCTGGCGGGTCAGCTATATAGTATACTAAAATAAAAATCAAATTGCCACTTCAGAACCGATGCATCTATTTAGCTAATTCTTTTTTTGTTGTATTTGTAATTGTCAGGACAAGGTTTGTATGAAAGAAACTTCTAAACAGTTTATTGTTACAGAGTTAATTTACTAACACTTCTGTACTAAATATGTGGAGATTTGACACAAGTAACAACCCACTATCCCAATTTATTTGGGGTCAGCGCAATTTGTCCCTTCCATACCTACTTCTCTATTAGTCGTCATCTTGGTAGTCACTCCCTTGCTAGCCATATCATCTTTCACACAGTCCATCCATCGTTTCTTTGGTTTTCCCCTACTCTTATAGCCATCGACATTCATACTCAAAACAATTTTTTTTTCAAATTAAATAACTCCAATTAATCTTTTTCATATTTTGACTTTTTTATTCCGGTATTTTACTTTTGAGCAGAAAATCGTAGTTCAATTCTTAAAATATAAATTAAGTTTTCCTACACAATTCAAAATGTTCTCAGCGTGCGCCTTCGGGAACTTCACGCGTTTACATTAGAATATGCACAGCAAGACAGGACAACGACTGTCGGGTCAGCTAGTTTTCATATAAATAAAACTGAAATACTGTTCGTGTGTAAGCGCATCACTTGAGAACGGCTGGACTAATAAGTCAAAACAAAAAATAGCCCAATAGGGCTATTTTTTGTTTTAAAGATTTTCGTAATAACAAGACTACATTACAGACAAACATCGGGACAGGTGAAACAAAATAAAAGCTTGTAAAAAGCCCAAATTATGTTTTTAGGAAAAAAAAAGTTCGAAAAGTTTCCCGGAAAAATTTCGAATTTGTGAAAAACTGAACGTCCTTTTTTCTTTTTTTTTATATACGATGGATTCGTATGAGTCAAATACGAATAGAACCAAAGGGCCGGCAGGTGCCTAACCGATGCGTGCGGTGAAAAAACACTAAAATATGGTGAAATGCGACTGCTAGTGACACAGTGTGGTGATCCACTGGCTCCCAGTATCCCGTGAGTACCACAAATATGATTGAGTATCGCGTATAGCCAAGGACGCTTTTTGAAGTTTCTCACTCAGAAACAGGCTAAAGAATGAGAATTGAAAGAGGTCAGGTACTCTCGGGATGCTGGGAGCCAGGAGATCACCACACTGTATCACTAGCAGTCGCATTTCACCATATTTTAGTGTTTTTTCACCGCGCGCGTTGGTTAGGTACCGGCCGGCCCTTTGATTGAGTTTGAACTCCAGTTTTCATCTACAGGCCGTCAGATGGCGGAAGCGATGCGTTGTCCTTGTTGCACTCACAGCAATGGGCGAGTGCAAGTGGCGGCGAATTTAAAACAGGGAGGAAAAGGAAAGACTGAGGAAAGCATCCCCAAGCCATATCCCCCCACTTGATATCAACCAGGGATTTCATAAGATAAGATCGATGAAATTTTTCTATTGTGCGAAATCGAATTATTATCGTGAAGTAAAGTTTTGTAACATAAAATGTTTGCTAGTTTTCTATTTTATTTACTATCGAATTAAGGTAACTCAAGTTTAGGTAGCCGCGCGTTGCGTTTTACGTTGATCCATAATTTCATACATTTTTATGATTAAATAAAAACACCTTAATAACCACCTAGATATGAACATTTTACATTACTGCGGAACCAGTCAGATTGACACCTGAGAAAAAGAATATTTCACATTTCCCACTTCTGTAATGTTTATTGTACAGAAGAGAAATGGTCACTGGGCGCACATAATTGTGTATTTTGTTTGTGAAGTGATCTGTGTTTTGTGTGTTTGTTGCGATACTCCAAATTAAGCTTTCATATTAACGAGAAAAAAATGCAATAAAACCAATACTAAAAAACGGAACTCTCTCTAATCTCTGGAACTACCAGGCGGACTTGGAAGGCTATAGGCATATTTAACATCACTCTAGGAACGCTAAGCCAAAACTAAATAATATCGGGGACAAGCAATGCATCGGCAGCAAAGAATTTCAAAATTTTGGCAGAAGCTATGTATCTATATAAATAAAAAGATAAGTCCTGACTGACTGATTGACTGACTCATCAACGCCCAGTCCTAACCCTTGGACCTAGAAAGGTGAAATTTTAACAAGTAGACGAGAAATAAGGAAGGAATTCCCGGTAGTACGTTCCCGTGGGATATTTCCCGACATCCAAGCGGGCGAAGCCGCGGGCAAAAGCTAGTAACAAAATGAAGAAATAAGTACGTAGAAAACAAAGAATTTAAATGACTACTAATATACAGATACTGACTTTGTTAGGAGATCTGCAAACCACGGTTTTTTCATCCGCTGTATATGTGCATATTAGCCCCACATGAACCCCACATTCTCTTTTCCGACTGCCAGTATAGTGAAAAAACTTTGCAGGAAAACAATATCATAGACGTCTTATTTTAACTACAGTCTGATTTTTAATTCGACGGAATTCTGATATTTCAGAAGTGTTGCCAAAATAATAAAACGATCCTACTAAAAACGGAACGCATTTAAGCGAAATTAAAAAAAAAACCTTTCTTGAATTCCAATTAGAAAAACTAAAACATAAAAATTGACTGATAATTTTAAAATGGTAATCAGATTTTTTATTATCAAATTATTGAAGTAACAATAACTAGTAAGGTAATTATTTTTCTTTCACGGGAGTCCCTGTCTACTAATCCATAGGTTACAAACCTTTTTTATTAGGAATGTCTTTTTGTTTGTAAAATCTTCGCTTCTTGTAACTACAGACAGGCAACGATCATCATCGTTGCCTTATCATCATATTAGTGATATTGATACTTAAATAAATATTTAAATTTAAACAATATGTTCTTTTACTCTTTTTTCTATTTAGCCATATAAAATTAATATTTCAGTTAGTGTGCATTGAATGAACAGAACAAACACTATTTACATTGTCATATTTACTTGATCTCATTCTCTTTCATATTTTTTGTTATTTTATATCCAAAAAATTCTAGTCATAAAAATAACTTGTAAAAGGGACAAGACAGAAAAGGTTTAGGATATCTGAAGTGTCAAAAAATTACAGCTGTCAGAATTCCATCGAATTAAAAATTGTTTCGTGTTTTTACCACAACAATAATCATAAATCACAGTAAAAACAATGCAAACTAAAAAACTCGGAGCACTTTGAATACAGCAAACTCATTTATCATCTCATGTCAAAATTGTCAATTGTCAAACATGTTATTTTTTCATCGAGTGTTGCTAGATTAAAGAAAAATAAACGGAAACCTTCACTCATGTTCATTCTTTTCACTCAATACTACTAGCAACATTGTTTAAATACCACTTTAGGTAATGGAACATTAACTTATGCTGAATCTGTGTTATGCAACATCATTAGATTAATGACATCATTAGCGTTAATGATCCATTACATAATGGGGCATTCATGTTTCTCTTTGTGCAACTGGCTGAACACGCAGGATTGTTTAAATATTTTGCAATCAGAAAATAAGCAAGGTCTGGCGGCTCTGGGATCTTGGACTATTATCTAAATCAGCGTGAATGAAACGTCAGATTGTAGATTTTAGGTCTAAATTTTTGTAAATTAGAGTAGCTGTTTGGTAACTTCCACTTGCCTGTTATTAAACTTGGTGCATCTATTATATAGTGACCTTGCTATTGGGTATAAGAAGGCGCTTTAATTATAACAACGTCGTTGAACGGAAACATTTCTCTTAAAATAATGGACTCTGATGCTATATTCTATATCAACAATAGCTATATTCTAAATAAACAAAAAACAATTTGGCTTTCAGAAAGACCGAAGCGCCGCTCAGCTATTGTGTCAATTTAGCAATGAAATTAAATCATACCTTTTTGATAAAAAACATATTTTAATAATTTTTATTGATTTTAGCGAAGCTTTCGACACACTTGATTATAATACACTTTCCATGAAATTAGAATGCAGTGGTGTAAGGGGTCCTCACTCCGGTGGTTTATGAGCTACCATAACAACAGATATACGACTGTCAAGCTAAGAAACTCTTATAGCGACATGAAATTAACAACAAAAGAACGGCACAGGGGTTGTTAATCGGCCCTACTGAATATCTACTCTATGTCAACGATATGTGCAATACCTTAGAGGTAGGCTCCGTATACCAGCTTGCCGATGACACCTGCATCGTGGTAGCTGATAAAGATATTGAAGAGGCCGAGCGTATTCTTCAAACTAACTTTGACTAGCTTTGTAAGTGGTCGCACGATGTTGGTCTCGTCATAAATGCTGATAAAACCAAAGCCATACATTCTTCACATAATCAAGCCACTTATAGACCAACCATCAAGGCGCAAAACCATGCCTGCCTACACGCAGTATGTAACGATAGTTGTAGCTGTGAAACATTAGAGTTCGTAAAGGAAAACACAAACAAATACATTACAAATACATTGGTCTTATAATGACTACAAATTTAACTAGGTGCCACACATTAACTATCTATGTGACAGACTAAGATCTATCCTGGGTCGAATAATCGTACTTAAACATAAAATGCCATATAAAACTCTAAGGCTCCTAGACCTAGCCCTAGCTGACTCCATAATTGGCTATGGTCTCAGTAGCTATGGGAGAACATAAAAAACTAATTTTGATAAAATTTACAAACTACAATAACGAATCTTCAAAAATATTGTACCACTTAAAATTAAAAGAAAACACCAAATGATTACTCTGAACTATTTCATTATTGCAATATATTGCCAATATAAAACATGACCAGACTTTCAATTCTAAAAGACGAATATATCAATATAAATAATTTAATTAGGAGAACACGTCATCCTAAATTAAGAACTTTAGCTAATATGAAAACCTTTACCTTGCCTAGATGTAACAATACATATGGTATGAGAACATATACCTACATATTACCAAAATTAGTAAACGAACTCCTTGCGGACATACAAAGTAAATACCTGTAACCCTAAAAAAGCAAAATGTTTATTAAAAAAGCATTTTCTGGAAATTACAAACTATGAATATGTACTTTAGTTTGATACACTTACTACCATCTTTAATTGTGCTATTATTAGTTTGATGCACTTGCTGCCATCTTTAGGTATTTGTGCTATTATTGTATTAGATAAGAAGTAAGACTTAAAATACTCTTTAAAATGTAAAACTTACCGTCTAAATATGTCTATTACTTACCTAAATTAGATATATATTTCCGAACTCACTAGCCATGCCTTCAAAGGCTTCTGTGGTTTTTAGCGTAAGATTTAAACTTTGCGATATACATTTTGAACATTATTAAAAAAAAAAAAAAAAAATATACTTACGTGTTTACAAATATTCCTTCATTCCAACACTTGTACGAGGTTGTGTTATAGACGCTTTTGGTTAGACAAATTGGGAATAGGAGCTACGTTTGCTCCTTTAACACAACACATAAACTGTGTCGAGGCGAAGGCTAAGAACTCACGGAGCGATTTTCGCCCGCGTCCGCTGCGGTTGCGGGCCCGCAGCTTCTGTAGAATGCAAATATTTATATAAAAAATTAAAGCACATTTACGACGCGTTTTACGCCCGCGGTGTACGCGGTTGTATGCGGCTCCCGCTGTACCGGCGGGCAACTAGTAGAATCGCGCGGGCCGCGGTTACCCGCAGCCTCGGCGGGTGGCGCCCGCGCGCTTTGCGATCGGACTAGATACGGACATTCGAAAATAATTAAAGAATTTTTCTTCGTCCTTCTTTAATTCACTAATAAGAGTAACAAATAATCCATAACGATCTCTGTCCTTAATCAGTGGATGCACCCAGAACCTTTTGGGCCTTCTTTTTTAATTCTTCTGTGAAGTAAGTATAACGCAACGGCTCGTTTCTGGTGTTTGTCCATGGCGGTCTGGACCTCAACTGATCGTTAACCACCCGTCTTGCAATTTTGCGATCATCGCCCGCCACGTTTGCGGGCGATGATCGCAACCGCGGCGGCCGCGTAACCGCGCGAATAACCGGTCTCGTGAGTTTTGCAATAAAACCGCAGATCCACGACCGCGGCGGTTGCGGGCGAAAATCGCTCCGTGAGTTCTTAGCCGAAGAAGGAAGACCGTTCTAAAAAAAAATAATCAAGCGAACTCTTGGTTTCACAAAAGATGTTGGTCTAAATTTAGCCAACCTAAAAGTTACATAGTTAATATTTTATTTTCAAAAGGGTTGATTTCTAGAATCGCTAAATTCGCTGAGAGGAGGCCTGAGTACCAGCATTGAGAATAATATAAGGCCTGAAACTGCGTTAAGCGGACGCCCGCGCAGTACCATACAAAAGTGCACCGTCGCGGGGCCCCGCGCGGGTGTACGTTGCGGGGAGGCGGGCCCCGCGCCAGCGCAACGGTGCCCGTTTCCGTGCGACGGATACCCGCGCGGGGGCACGCGCGGGACCCGCTAGCGGTAACACGCACGGGCTTGTTCAATTAATAAAGGCGAGGCCCCACCGCGGTGCATGCTGTGCACGGGCACGCGGCGCATTTTAGCTGCGTGTATTCACTTGTTTGACAACGTGGGTCTACGTTTCCACTGGAGTACCTACACGAAGACCCACGACTATGTTTAGCGTGGCACGGCGCACGGAGAGGCTACACACATGCCACTGCAATCTACGGACACGGGCTTCACTGCGGGAGGTGGGACCAACCAACCATTCTATGAGTACCTCGATACGATATATACGAGAAACACGAAACGCGTCCGTTCCACAACGTGTATGACTGAAAACTGCTCTGCGATAACCGAGCTGTACATAGTCGTGGGTCTTATTCGTGTACTCCAGTGGAAACGTAAACCCACGTTGACAGCGTTGAGCTATGTAACCGCCTATTCGAGCAAGCCACGCATGTATCAATGACGTCAATTCATGCGTAGCCTCTCCGTGGGTTGCAGTGGACACAACCACATACATTTTCTTACAAAGCGAAGCTTAATACACGTGCGTAGCCTCTCCGTGCACCGCGGTGGGCCCGCGCCTTAACGCTATGTGATACGGACCGCACGCACGCTCGGAGAAAATCATGTCTTTCGATACGGAAAGAGTAATTGTAGAAGTTCAGTGTCGCCCTGCCATATGGGACCAGGCGAATGACCTTTATAAAAACAGAGATGCAAGAACAGCGGCATGGCTTGAAATTGGAAAAGAATTGTTTGAAAATTTAAGTGAGGCGGAAAAAAAAAACAACAGGTATACAATTTTTACTACTCTATTTTAGGTAAATAGGTACTTACATACTATTTTTTTTCTCAATATATTATGTAATTCTAATCAATATACGGATAGATGTAGGTATTGATACTTATAACTAGGTTAGGTACTTTAAATTAAGCTAGAATAATATTATTGCGTCGTATACCAATTCCTATCGTCCTGTTTAGTTCTGTTCACTAATAATAATATAAGGATGTATAACTTAGTATGAGAATTGGGTTTGAGGACGTCTCAAAAAACACTGCGATCTTGCCACGACACCTTACCATCTTTAACGAAATAATCAGCAAATTTATCGCGTATTGTATACGCGTCTCTTTGAGTATTCCCAAACCCATAGTCGACGTCACGAATATGGCTTGGTGTCATGATAATATCGTCGACATCATTGACATCTTGTCTAGATCTAATAAAATTATGCAGAATACATATCGCTTTAACAAAACAAATGGCATTCTCTTTTGAAACGTTCAAAGGACGATGAAGTATTCGAAATTTATTAGCCATGATACCAAAAGTTGATTCAATAAAACGTCGCGCTCTTGTTAATCTGTAATTAAATATTTTTTTCTTATGGTCCAAATTGAGAGCTCGAGCATATGGCCGCATGACATGACTAGACAACCCAAATAATAATAATAATAATAATTCCTTTATTTTCAGGCTACTAGGGCCCATAGATAAAATACACAAATGATTGGTACAAAATTATAAACTAATACATATAAAAACATTTAACAAACTTAAAAACTACTGCACATGAAGTGACGGCGTCGTGTTACGCTGCGAGGTGTCGCGTAGCTGGCCGCGGAAACGCCGATACAACACACCTTTCGGCCAAAACTCTTCCTTGAGGAAGGTCAACAAATGGTGAGTCGGAACGCGCACCACGAACGACTTGAAATTGGTGTTATGGCGCGCCTCCAACTTCTCCACCCTCAAGGTCCAATTGGTCTTCACCCGTATGTACTCTACGATGTCCTCAGGCTTTGTAGAGTGGTGCAACCGGGACACGTACAGCTGCGTCGTCGGTACTGCAGGACGTAGCAACATGTTAGAACCAGCCGGCGCCGTCCCACACTGGTTGCGATAAGTAGGCTTCTTCTTCTTTCTCTCCACCTTGATGAAGCCGTCCTCGTCGCATGTGTTCTTCGGTGGAACCTGCTGTTCGTGGTCCATCACAGCGCCTTTAGTCGCGCTAGATGCTAAGCGACTCTGCTTTCCCCCTTTTGGTTTTCCTGCGTGTCGTTTCGTTTGCGACACAGCAGTTTTCGTCTTGGCGACAGTTGTAGAATAAGTACATGCATGTAGTAGTAAATGCTTCATCTCCTACAATAACGTACGGCAATGGTATGGTTGCTGCAGTATTGGTTGACTTATTGTTGTGTAGCACGGGTAACGCTTTAGCAGTAGGAATATCCAATAATTCATCATTCATTTGTTGGAACAAGCGGCTTTGGTTCTCTTTATAGTTGGTATTACGTACCTACTGAATTAATTCTTAGAGATTTTAGAATAGTGTTTTCTTCACCCCACAGCTGGTAATCAGGCTTTTTTGTGTAATTGCCGAGGGTGTTGATTTGACTAAGCTTCCGGTGTTTACTCATCGCCCATTCGTGGAGCCTTCTGATTGGTTGCGGATGAGCACACTAGCGCCGCGCTCCTGCGTGTGTTTTTTCACTGTACTACGTGCTATTACGTGTGTCCGCGCATACACGCCACGCACGATATATACTTTTCTACAAAAATAAGGTCCTTCGGTTGAAAACGTGCTACAATCCCCGCAAGATACCAGATATACCCTGAACCAGCGCCTGTGGAAAAATATGTGTAGTGGAGTTGATGCAAGATTCAGAACTATCGATCGCGCCTTCTAAGCCCATCGGTGTGCGAAGCGGCGGGACGGGAGCAACCGGTAAGTTTGATTCGAATCTTCCCTCTTTACGGCACATAATTGTTTGATCTCTTCGAGCCTGGATTTATATCTAGGTACTTGTTGTGGGGTTATTTTCCTAGTGTTCTTACTGTTCTTAGTTCAAAGTCCATTTGCGGCGTTACGCGTCCAAAATGGCGGAACTTATTCAACAAGACATTTTTGAACGTGAGATCATTATCGATGATCTCAACCGTATTTTAGAGTTCATAGATTCAGACGAACAACAGTTTAGGTCACGCTCAAAAGAATTAACTTTGCAACAAAGAAAGTTCTTCAAACTTCAGGCAAAAATAGAAAAATTCTTGATAAAATCCAATACTTTCGACAAAGACGAACAACTGAAGATTCGTAACAATTTTAATGATTGTTATTTCGCAATTAGTGTTCACTTAGATAAACTTAAGGAAGAGGATAATGAGCGTAAACGAAGAATGTCCTCTAGTACGTCATTTAATAATAACTCAGTGGTACATGTTCCATCTACTCATACGAGTAATAGTTGTACAAGTAGATTACCTATTCTTCCAATGCCTACCTTCTCAGGGGAAACCACGGATTGGCCCCCATTTCACGATTTGTTTAGTTCATTAGTACATGGCAAAAATACCTACACGGAGACAGAGAAGTTTCGTTACCTGTTACTGTCATTAAAAGATGAACCCTATAATCTTATTAAATCGATACCAATTACAGACGAAAACTATAGTGTTGCGTGGGATATTTTAGTTTCTCGGTATGATAATAAACGGGCTATCGCCACGAAACATCTCGAAAAAATATTAGACATTGAACCTAGTACCGAGAAAATGACTCAAAGTCTAAGAAACTTACTCAATGTTTATCAAGAAAACATCAAGGCATTGCAGGCTATGCAATTTCCGATAGATCAGTGGAGTTTCATAATAGTGACGATTTTACTACGTAAGATTCCGTCTAGTGTTAGAAAACGTTTCGAATTATCACTAACGAGGCCATCGGATATACCTGACATAAGTACTTTGATAACTTTCTTAGAACGCGAGTTAGCTGCAGGCGAATTGCTCTGCCACTTACGTAGCTCGAAACCAGCTGACGAACAAATACCTACTAACTCACGTTGTAAAACCAGGGCCTGCTTTACGTCGCCTGCTCCGGTGACGATGTCATCAACAAAAACCTGGTTCTGGAGAACCTTAGAACCTAACGAGAAATTAGGAGTTAGTAGGTATTTGTTCGTCAGCTGGTTTCGAGCTACGTAAGTGGCAGAGCAATTCGCCAGCGTTACTCGCGCTTTACAAACGTCAGTCGTTCAGGGCGAGCGGCCTGATAACGTTTCTTTCGCTCTGATGGAGAATGACAAACAAATAAAGGTTTTAGGACTTCAGTGGAATCCTGAATCTGATACTTTCACTTTTAGCATTCAGTCAACTAATGATAAAATTACCAAGCGATCCATACTATCACAAATAGCGAAAATGTATGACCCTATGGGATGGTTATCTCCTGTAACTATTTATGCGAAACATCTCATTCAGTTGTTATGGATTTCAGCGGTCGACTGGGATGAGTCACCTCCTTTAGATATTATAAACGCTTGGTCTAGTTTTCTTAACGAGTTACCATTATTATCAAAGTTTCAAATTCCACGTTTCGTTTTTGCAAACGTGAATGCAATTCAAATTCACGGGTTTTCCGACGCTTCCGAGCGGGCTTATGCCGCGTGTGTTTACGCCCGTATATCCGATAATAATGATAACGTTAAAACATTTCTTCTTCTCGCTAAAACGCGGGTAGCACCTATAAAACCGGTTCTTACTATTCCGCGCCTAGAGTTGTGCGCTGCTGTTTTGTTATCAAGGTTGATTGATAAAGTGAGAAGTGTGTATGATAACCACTTAAACTGTGAACATGTTTGTGCGTGGACTGATTCATCCATCGTGTTAGCGTGGCTTCGTTCTCCACCACACGAGTGGAAAACATTTGTTTCTAATCGCACTAGTGAAATCTTATCCAGGCTTCCGGCCAAAACTTGGAGACATGTCCCGTCAGCTGACAATCCAGCTGACGCACCTTCTCGAAGAATGCTTCCTACAAGTTTTGTCCAAAATGAGATGTGGCTCCATGGGCCCTGGTGGCTCGCGCGTGATTCTAGTTCTTGGCCAAGTCCCAAGAAAATACTAGAAGTCACTGAAGACAAACGCAATCTACCTATGTCTATGGTGTCAAACTCTTCCACCTCAGCACCACCTGATGGGGTCGAGTATATTACTAGATTTTCTACTCTAGGTAAACTTGTTAGGATAACAGCACTGTTATTTCGATTCTATAATAAATGTAACAAAGTTCAAAATTCCTATCCAAAATACATAACTGTATCCGAGTTTAATTTTTGTTTAAATCGACTTATCCATTTAGTTCAACATTCTTGTTTTTTCGAAGACATTAATAATATTTCACATGGAAAGTATCCATCAATTAAATTACGTCGACTCAACCCTTTCATGGATAACAAAAATAATCTTCGGGTAGGTGGGCGAATTCATAAATCACTTTTACCGTTTGTTTCCAAACATCAATTGATTTTGCCTAAGAAACATCATCTTACAAATTTAATCATTGACCATACACATATCACGCATCTACATGCTGGTCCGCAATCCGTGCAATACATTTTATTCCAAAAATATTGGATAATGTCTAGTCGTGACGCTATACGTACACGCATACATCGCTGTGTTCGTTGTTTTCGTGCGCGCCCCGTGAATCCGCAGCCATGCATGGGTCCGTTACCGGCCGTCAGAGGGCGCCCCGAGCGGCCATTTCTTAAAACATCTGTTGATTTCGCGGGTCCGTTTTACGTTCGAGCAAATAAAGTTCGAAATGCGAAAATTATTAAATGTTATGTATCTGTTTTTGTGTGTATGTCTGTCAAGGCCATACACCTCGAACTCGTATCCGAGTTGTCAACTGATGCATTTTTGGCAACATTGCGACGCTTCACGTCCCGTAGAGGTTTATGCACCGACATTTACTCTGATTGTGGAAGGAACTTTGTTGGTTGTAATAATTATCTACAAGACTTGTATAATTTTTTACGTAATGATTCTGTTCAAGCCACTCTTAATAGTAAAATTTTAGAACAAGGCATTACTTGGCATTTTCAACCTCCTTACGCCTCTCATTTTGGTGGCCTTTTTGAATCCGGTGTTAAAAGTTTTAAACATCATTTACATCGAGTCCTCGGTACACAAACTCAAACTTATGATGAGATGCATACCCTTCTTTGTCAAATTGAAGCGGTACTTAATTCACGTCCACTTTGTGTATTAAGTGCTGACCCATTAGATCCGTTACCTTTGACACCAGCTCATTTTTTAATAGGAGGTCCGTTGCCGTCCCTACCGGACTTTTCATTAACCGATAATGTTTCAAATCGACTCACTAGATGGCGTAGAATACAACAATGTGTGCAACACTTTTGGAAACGTTGGAGTCGTGAATATTTACACGAAATTCAACAACGTAACAAATGGTTTCGAGATCGCGGCTCACAACTCCGTGAAGGTATTATTGTCATTGTACGATATGATAATTTGCCACCATTACAATGGAGACTGCCTCGTGTCCATACTCTCCACCTAGGTTCCGATAATATTACTCGTGTCGTAACTTTACAGATGGGCAAAACTTTCGTGAAACGCTCAGTAGTCAAAATATGTCCTTTGCCCGTAGAATAATCATTCTGTAAGTTTTAGTTAATATTGTTGCGAATCTTAGTTAAGTAATCTTAAGTTAGAATAACTTTAGTTTAAAAAATTTAAAGCTTCATGCTTTCGTAGTATTCTTCATTCTTTTCTCGAATGTTACATTCTTTTTTTGTCTTTTAATTTAAGGTTAAAAGAAATTCATTTTTTAAGGCGAGCGGCATGTTACGTACCGTTCTCTTTATAGTTGGTATTACGTACCTACTGAATTAATTCTAATAATAGTGTGTATTAGTTCTAATAATAGTGTTTTCTTCACCCCACAGCTGGTAATCAGGCTTTTTTGTGTAATTGCCGAGGGTGTTGATTTGAATAAGCTTCCGGTGTTTGCTCATCGCCCATTCGTGGAGCCTTCTGATTGGTTGCGGATGAGCACACTAGCGCCGCGCTCCTGCGTGTGTTTTTTCACTGTACTACGTGCTATTACGTGTGTCCGCGCATACACGCCACGCACGATATATACTTTTCTACAAAAATAAGGTCCTTCGGTTGAAAACGTGCTACAATCCCCGCAAGATACCAGATATACCCTGAACCAGCGCCTGTGGAAAAATATGTGTAGTGGAGTTGATGCAAGATTCAGAACTATCGATCGCGCCTTCTAAGCCCATCGGTGTGCGAAGCGGCGGGACGGGAGCAACCGGTAAGTTTGATTCGAATCTTCCCTCTTTACGGCACACTTCCTTTAACCTTTCATTTATAATTTGACAGACTTCTTTCACTATTTTTCTGATTGTGGTTATTCCTGCCTGATACGCCAGATGTAGATCTACGAAAGTATGTCCGCTTGTCACGTACCTGTAAATAAAATAATCTGTATTGTTACAGTCACAAAATTGCAATCAAGGTCACTGCAAGGAAACTGCAAGGGACACTTATATTAAAGTGAGAGGAAATAAAAGAAAAGCTAAAGCAGGCAAGAAATACATTTTTTATGATATGTTAACTTATGTTAATTATAATGATAAGTATATTAATATAATGTTAATTATATTAAGTATGTATAAATAAAAATAAAGATGTTAAAGAACAAATTAATATTTTTTACTTACCGCAATGTTATTGCCAGCCTTTCCATTGGTGATATGACTGATACAGATTTTACTCTAAGATTTTTGATCCTCAAATACGGTTCCAGTTTCGAAAATAATTCGTCATAGACCTGTACCGAAACTTTAAAATATTTATAAAATGAGTTTTCATTTTCTCTTAATTTACCGAACTTTACAACAAATTCACCGCATAGCAATCTAGATTCAATGTACGGGCTTACTGGTTGTCGTTTTTTTTTTGCTTGTCGTTGTTTTGCTACGTAGTAATAAGTATATTAAGTTCTCCATCGACACGACTGAAAATTGAACTAGCGACACTGCGTAAATAAAACGCCGCGACGGGTACCCGCGACGGGGCCCGTAGCGTTCCCACAGAGCCCACCCGCGTATCCACGCACGTAGGCACGCGACGGATGCACGTCGCGGGCGCCCGCTTAACGCAGTTTCAGGCCTAAGTGATTACGCCATGGGCAAAAAGAATTTTGATTGTTATGGTGCTTCGAAAATACTTAGCTATAAAAGTTGATCAGTTGAAAGTAATTTTACAATAAAATATGTGTAGTTGATTCGGATTTCTAATAGGCAAAATATTTATATTTAGTTTAATAAAAATGATATTATTATCTACATTCTTGACACATAAGTAGTGACAATCAAGTTCAAAAATATAGATATATACCTACTTAATCATCAAAAAGTCCATCATTTCTCACAAACAATTTTGGCAAGTTAAAATAATCTAGTTAGAACAAATTATGAGCTTCTAGGTATTTTTGGTGATCCTACTCGTATCATCTACTTAATAACAAATAGTTCCCTTCTAAACAAATATTCATGAAATTCCACAAAGTTACGATAAAAAATAACATAATTCATGCTCGTAACTTTAATAGAGGAAAGCATTAAGCATACCATGGAGAAACTAAATAGTGGGCACATTGGCTTGGGCACGAAGGTAACCGCCTGCCTATCTATGAGTATATTGCTGATCGTCTAACAGCGACAGGCGAGTGATAGGAGTTAGCGAGCAGCTGATTTAATTACCAACTGCTTATAACGGTAAGCAGCCGCAGTAGCAGGCTGGGCAATTTTGTCCATTTGCCAACCAGTGGGACTATACAGGCTGATTTAGTTTAAATAAAATAATATGCAAACTGAATCGTACACAATACAAATATTATTTTTATTGACGCAGAATTTAACAGTATCTACATTTATTTTCAATTTAAATGCCACTGATATATTAAAATAGAGTGATTAGATATAGCTTTATCCTTTTTTAGCGGCTACCTTCTTAATAAGTTCGTTGTAAAAAGGCTCATAGTTGTCATGCAACATCTTCCGAACAACGTCGTATTCTGTCTTCTGTGTAACAGAGCACTCTGCACATTCGTTTATCAATAACTTCATTGATAGTTCTGAAACGATTAAAAATAATTAGGTTACTTATTAAATTCTGTTAAAAAAAAACTTGTCTATTATTGATAGCGGAAACCGATAAAGCTGCCCGTCAACCATCAAGAGCCCTTTTTTTTTTTTTTTTTTTTTTTTTTTTTTTTTTTTTCCCGTGTCAGACTTTTACTGACTAAAACCCACCCATGTTCCTTCAGCTGCCCGTGCCAGGGCCACGGTATCTCTTTCGAACTACCCGCGACCCCGGCGGCATCGGCCCAATTGACCCCGTCACTGCTGACATCTCTTTGAGGCGCGCGTGGAACACAACGCGCCGTCGACCCGGGCCTGGTCCTTACCGGACGGCGAGCTGCCCATTACTCGTCGTCCGCAAGCCCGCGCCTACGGTGGCCGGGAATCGGCAATCGATTCCCGCCGCCCAGGGCGTCTCCTACGGCGGCTAGGGGCGCGAGGGCGCGGCTGTTGCCTCTCCCTCACGCGTTCCGCTTCCTCCTTCGCGAGCATTACTGCTTCGCAGAAGGAGGTGATGGCTTCCCATGCACTCTCGCTCCGCACCATGGCCTGGACCAGGTTTGGACGCGAGAGATCGCCGCCGCCGATCGCCTCCGTGAGAACACGGCGGTGCTCCGCCCAAGCCGGGCAGACCTCCACTGTATGCTCCACCGTGTCCTCCGGGCGATCCACACAATGGTGACACCCGGGCGTTTCCTCCCGCCTTATCCGAAACAGGAACCTCCCGAAACAACCGTGTCCAGTGAGGACCTGCGTCAGGCGGAAGGTGAGGACGCCGTGGCGCCTCTCCAACCACTCCTCAAAGAGGGGACTTATCGCCGCAATTGTGGCGTGCCCAGCGCTGGGTTGCGACAATCGCACTCTCCATGTCGCCATGAGATCCCGCCGGAGCTCTGTCCGCTGTACCGTGATTTCTCGCGGCAGCGGAGTTACGCCCCGGCGTTTCACCTCCTCGCGCCACTCCCACACGTGCGCGAGGACTTTTGCCTCCAGATCCCATGGCGGTAATCCGGCAAGGAGGCACGCCGCCTCACAGGAGACCGTGCGGTATCCCCGGACTAGCCGGATGGCCATGACCTTCTGGGACGCGTTCAACCGGCGGGCTGGTCGCAGCCTCAGGAAACGCGCCCACACCGGTGCCCCGTAAAGGGCCATGGACCGCACGACCCCCGCGTAAAGCCTCCGGCAGGAGGCGTTTGGACCCCCCAGATTGGGCAGGAGCCGCTTCAAGGCAGCCCCGGCCCGCTCCAGTCTGGGAGCCAAACGTCGGAAATGCTCCACGAAGTTCCACCGGCTGTCGAGGACGAGTCCCAGGTACTTCATCGTCGACTCGACTCCGATGTGAACCCCTCCTACCGTTATTTGGGAACCCGACGGTGGCGCGTTCCGAGGACCATGAAAACACATGACCTCGGACTTGTGCAGGGCCACCTCGAGTCCCAACTGCCGGATCCTCTCTACGATTGTCGCAACCCCGCGTGTCGCTAGTTCAGCCGCCGCCTGGTGCGACCTCCCCTGCGCCAGGACCAGCGTGTTGTCAGCGTAACATACAACGCTGACGCCGCTAGGGAGGTCAGCGCGCAGCACCCAGTCGTACCCGATGTCCCACAGATGTGGCCCCAGGACCGATCCCTGTGGGACACCGCACGACATCTCTCGCCGGTTCCACTCCCCCTGATGACCGGGGTAGATGACGGCCCTGTCCGTCAAATAGGCCTCGACCACTCGACGGAGGTAGGTTGGCACCCGGTGATACCGGAGTGCCTCCCTGATGCAACTCCAGGGCAGGGTATTGAAGGCGTTGGCGATGTCTAGAGACACCGCCAAGACGACCCCACCCCGGGCCACAGCATCCCCCGTCGTGAGGGCTCGCACGCGCATGATGGCGTCCACCGTAGAGCGCCCCCTGCGGAAACCAAACTGGCTCTCCGCCAAATCCGGCCCCTCCTGCACCAGCCACCCGACGAGGCGGTCTGCAATGACTCTTTCAAAGAGCTTGCCCACCTCGTCGAGCAGCACGATGGGCCGGTAAGCGGACGGAGAGTCCGCAGGGCGCCCCGGCTTCTTAATGAGGACCAGTTTCCCTGTCTTCCAACGAAGTGGGAACTGGCCCCTATCAAGAGCCCTGCATTTGAAATAGGTAATATTAATATTATTACTCACCTGCCAGATATTTGTAGGCACCGCATTCCCCTTTCTCCAGTATACAGTCGAAAACTATCTTTCTATGTTCATCATTGGCTAACAAAGTATTAAAGTCGAAAGCTCGAAGGAATTCTATCTCTGTCGGAGTTAATGCATCTGCAGCTGCGAAGGCTACCAGCGCTGATAACACTACAAGTACTTTCATCTTCAAACTTTATAGGATCTGGAAATAAATGTATCAAATTAAAAGTTGAAAACTTATACATACCTAATTAAAATGATTCGCTGTTGTTTATAAGGAAATTAACAGTACTCGGAGCTTCAATCTCGTGGTGTACTTACCTATTCGTATAATCAAAGCCCACTACCTGCTACTCTAATCTTATTGGGACTTATATGTTTGAGCCGTTTGGGGTTGAAACACTAGGGCCATGGGGTCCGAGTGCCCTTTTAGTTTTTCGGGACATCGCCAAGCGGTTGGTCGACTCTACATGTGACCAAAGGGCTGGCCTATTTTTTGGCCAAAGAATTAGCATTGCCATACAACGTGGCAATGCTGCCAGCCTTTTGGGCACTTTTCCTGTCGACAGCGATGCGGACGAATTTTTTGATACCCTTTTATTATTTCCCCTCCTTTTTTATATACTTGTACATATTTTTTGTTTTTAAGATTGTTAGATTTTAAATTTTGTAAATATTCATGGATAATAAAAATGTTCCTGCTAGATAATGAATGTCAAATTATTATGTTATGCAAACCTAACTTATAGAAAGTCATTAAAGCCAGCCTCTAGCCGGGTAATAATATTGTACTGAATTTAATTACATCCATCCATGTCAGGATGGCCCTCGCTGCACTCGGAAACACTAGATTACTTCGTTACCCTCCGCGAGCGCGAGCGTAACGAAGGATTTTTATGTGAATTCGTGACATAAGAGACTGCTTTATTCCTTTAGTGAATAATCTATAGATAGGTCAATAGAATACTCTTTATTATATCTTTATCCTCTTTTTATTCTCTTTATTTTTTATCTATCTATATAAATAAAAAGAGTAATCCTGACTGACTGACTGACTCATCAACGCCCAGCCTAAACCCTTCGACCTAGAAAGCTGAAATTTTGCACAGAAGCTCCCTTTATAATGTAAACAAGGAATAAGTAAGAGTTTTTTTTTAATTCTATCCTTAAAGGGGTCAAATAGGGGATGAAAGTTTGTATGAAAAACCTTATTCCTTGAGTAAATAGACTTGAAACTTGGCACGGATACTTATCTAAGTAAATTATAAAGTTTGTCATTTGAGTTTTCCTAAACTACCCCCTAAGGAGGAATTGGGGGGTGTCAAAGTTTGTATGAAGGAATTTTAACGCGCGCGCGGGCCGATTAACTCGAAACTCAGCATTTATACTTGAGACCAAAAATGAAGACTAAAATGTATCAGAGTTTTTCGAAAATCTACCCCTAAGGGGGTGCCAACGGCTTGGCACGTGACGATGGAAAAAGACCTGACCTAACTTCCAAGTTAGGTCAGCCTTTGGTAAGGGATGCAACATGTGTCAATACCCTTGCGCCATCCTACCTTCCTAGCACAGTGGGATGTGCTGGTGCGGCTGCTGCAGGTACGGAAAACCTCAAACGGCGAAAATATTCAAATATTTTTGAGAGTTATATTTTCGAGCCGTTTGGGGTTGAAACACTAGGGCCGTGGGGCTCGAGTGCCCACTTGGTTTTTCAAGACATCGCTAAACGGTTGGTCGACTCCTCACGTGACCAGAGGGCTGGCCTAGTTTTTGGCCAAAGAAACAGCATTGCCATATAACGTGGCAATGCTGCCAGCCTTTTGGGCACTTTTCCTGTACACAGCGATGCGGACGAATTTTTGATGCCCTATGATCTTTTCCCCTCCTTTTTTATATACCATGAACATATTATTATTTTAAATCTGTTAGTTTATGTATTATGTACTTACATACATATAAATAAAGACTCGGTCTAAATAAAATAAAATAAAATAAAATTACCTAATTGTAGAAGTAGCGAATTTGACATCATATTGAATGGAGAAAAACTGGAATTTATCAATGAAGTGGTTTTCCTAGGAATCACGCTAGACAAGAAATTACAACAGGGACCTCATATAACATGTTTTGCGGGGCGGACAAGCTTGGCTGCTTATGCTGTTAGAAAGATAAGACAGTTAACAAATGTAGAAACCGCTCGTTTAGTCTATTTTAGCTACTTCCACAGCATTATGTCGTATGGCATTTTACTGTGGGGTCGGGCTGTTGACATTGAATACATCTTTATATTGCAAAAGAGAGCTGTCAGAGCCATTTATAATCTGCGTCGCTGCGAATCTCTCAGGGAACTATTTAAATAGATTAATATTATGAAGGTACCTTGCCAATTTATTGATGAAAATATTATGTACGTAAAAAAATATCCATCTTTTTAATAAAATACGTGATACACATAATACTAATACTAGAAATAAAGATAAAATAGATCAAATATTTTTCAGATTATCTAGGTACATGCATCTTTTATGGGGTACTGTGTTAAATGTTACAACAAAATACCTTGTGATGTAATGCAATTAAATGAAAGAAAATTTAAAAGTCACATTAAAAATACACTTTCTAAACAAGCATACTACAAATAAGAGGATTATATATCCAATATAAGAATGCTTGGAAACATGCTGGTCCTGCTCCATAGGACAATCTAGAGTCGAAACAAAATCAAACTGGTTGCTTATTTAATTGTATAATTTATATTTATTTTCATGACATTGATTTAACATTCTGTGATAACTTTATACTCACATACTGACTTTTACTTGCTGACATTTTTAGGAAAATCGTATAGTTTTACAAAAGTTGTAAATATATGTTAGCACTATGTATCTATCACATAACTAATTTATCTATCATTGCTTCATTTTTAATTCTTTTTACCTAATAGGGAATAATAATTTTATTCTACGTCTTCACAGATGATATAATTAATGTGTACATAATATTGTAAAAAAATAATTAAAAGAGTAGGTAACAGTGGAGTTTCTTGCCCATTCTTCTCCATACGGAACTATTATTTGGAAGGAGCGACTAGAACCAATTCTATTATTTTTTTGTGACGTTCAAAAGTGCCTTTTATGTGCCTTTTTGAAATAAATGATTTGACATTGACTTTGATCTTTGGATGGAAGCTGAGCCAGACTGGACGTAAAAAAAAACTTGAGTTAGTGACACAAAATGGAGGACGCCAATTCTATCAGTGGCTTGCAAAAATTAACTTCCTTGAACGGAAAACTATAGTGAACTAACACTGACAGTGCTATTAAACCTTTTTATAAATAAAGTGCATATAAATAATGTTTACGTAATAACTTTACCTGTGAAACGATGATGACTGATGAAGAAAACAATAGTTCCTTGGTTTTGTTAATCATTTTATAGTTGCACGTGAGACTGAAAAATAAAAGCTTTTCATAAGATGAGGAAATAAATCTGTTAAAGAAATCAACCAAGTGCGAGCCGGACTCGCACACGAAGGGTTTCGTACCACCGTATAATATTTAACTCTACATACACACATCAAAAGTATCTAGCTAGGGACCAAGCACGCATTTGTTACTTACTAAAAATCTGATTTTTTAATTGTATTTTTCATTTTTGTCTATGGATACATTTTAGTACATTTTGTCATTTGGAAAGGGTCAAAATATAAAAATCTTCTATCAGGTTGTACTCCTATATACTCCTAAAACAGGTTTGAGGCCAAAGCAGTGAAATTTCTGTGATACTTCTGAATGGAATCAATACAAAATTACGTTGTCATGGAGAGAAGACGTAATTTGAGCCGAGAAGAAATGATCAGAGCTTGGGAATGTTGGAAGCTGGTTCTTGGCAACGCGCTGTGGCAATCACACTGGGGCACTACGCTGAGTGTTGATAAGTTAACTTTGGACACGTTACCGCATCACTGGCAGCGTGGCAGAGCGACATGGTGCACGAGCTCGCATCACCACGCGCAGACAAGATCGTTACATACAAATCACTGCTCGACGAAATCGTACAATGACCGCGATGATGTTGGTTACGAGGCTTTATAGCTCTTCAGGGATGATAATAAGCGATCAACCCATAAGACATCGCTTGCATGAAGTCAATCTCCGTTCCCGAGGACCACTACGTAGACCACCTATTGAGCCCCGCAATCGCAGAGACCGTTTACAATGGGCTTGAGAACACAGAAATTGGGCAGAAGAAGAATGGCGTTTTGTGTGTTTTTCTGACGAATCCTGCTTTGATATGAGGCCAAATACTAGACGTTACACGGTATTGGAGGATCCCTGGATGCCAAGAATGTTTAATCTTGCCAGGAAGTCCATGTATAGTGGTGGAAAAATCATGACATGGGCGGGTATTTGGATCTGCAGAAGACCGAACTGATTTGGATCAGAGGCAATTTCAATGCCCAGATTTACGCTGAAACGATCGTATGAAATGTTTTCGTTCCTTTGCGGACCCAATTTGGTGCTTCATTTTTGCTTATGCATGATAATGCACGTCCACACACTGCCAGAGTCGTTGCAAACACACTAGCCGCAGGAAATATCAACGTCCTACCATGGCCTGCTGAATCACTAGACTTGATTTCCATTGAGCACGCATGGGATATGCTCCAAACAGATCTGCCAAATATGGATGCTATACACACACCAGAAAATCTTTTTTACCTGTTACAACGGACATTGGCGGCCATTCCGCAACGTGATTTGGATGAACTCCTAATGAGTAATACCGAGTCGCTGCGATTGTGTTATTCGCGTTAACGGTGGAATTACAGATCCCTAATTGTTTAAAATAAACAATTAAAAACTTTTATTTCTACCTTTTTTTCTCACATTTTAAATAATTCAGGATCAACTAAGGGGAAAAATCCAGCAGAAGCAAAAATCGCGAAATGTCTTTATTATTGTAAAAGCAGAGGGGGTACTTCGTCGATCTACACATAAGAAAACATTTTATTTTAACTAGGTTTTGCCAGCGTCTTCGCCCGCGTGGATGTTGGAAAATATCCCACGGGAACGTACTACCGGGAATTCCTTCCTTTTTCCTTGTCTACATTATAAAAGGAACCTCTGTGCAAAACAGCTAAGTCCAAGGGTTCGGGCTGGGCGTTGATGAGTCAGTCAATCAGTCAGTCAGGAATTCTCTTTTTATTTATATACAGGGTGTCCCGTAAATAATGGATAACCTCTTAAAGAGTCATTGTACTCATCATTATGAACAACTTTTACTATGGGACCAAACCTGAAATCACGAAAAAAAAATCAGTTGTTCCCTACATTTATTTTCGCATAACTCGTCAAAATGTAGGGAACTGCTGAATTTTTTTATTATTTTTATTTATTTAATGATGAGTACAACAACCCCTTAAAAGGTTATCCTTTATTTACGGGACACCCTGTATATATCAATCTAAATAGACATTTTTATTTAATTTCAGTAGGGCGATAAAATATTTTAAAGAAATACTTTGATCCCTAGACACTTTTGATTATATGTGTGTATTTAAAAAAAATACTTCAGTTTAAAAACACGTTTCTTGAGGACCCTTTAATTTCGATTTTTTTTTTTGTATTAAGAACAACATATTAATCTTTATAAAAATAAATTATTTTATGATCACAAGGATATCATAGAGATAAGATTTGGCCTTTACAGTATATCAATTGGTCATACAGTTTCGGTGATATTATAAAATTACTTTAACGCAAAATAATTTTCATTCTTAACGCAGTGAGCATAGAACATGCTTAGTGCGGATGTTTTATCCATTTACCCATAGATGGCGTTGTGCAAATATGTAATTTTTCTGAATTGCGAGATTTTCCGCCGATTGATGACCCTTCTAGATTTATTATTACAATATTGTCGGTGGAATAAAGCGGAAGACTTTGTTTTTCTGTTAATTTGTTTGAACGCGCTAATCTCTGGCAATCTCTGGCAATAATATCAGTTACGCAGACGATATGGTACTGCTGAGTGCGTCAGTCTGCGGTATGAGAAAACTGGTTGCTCAATGTGAGGCGTATGCTAAGGTTCATGGCTTGGCATACAACACTAAAAAGTCAGAGGTCATGGTCTTTGTGACTGGGGTAAAAGTCCTGATGTAGTACCTCCTGCATAACTTTATGGTACATCATTGCAGAGAGTCTACAGGTCATATATTGACTACCAACCTCAAAGAGGATGATAACATTGAACGGGAGTGGAGGGCGTTGTCGGTTAGAGCGAACATGTTGACTCGCAGGTTTTCACGATGCTCACTTCCTGTTAAAATCACGCTCTTTCGAGCCTACTATACTTTTTTTTTACACGTGCAGCCTGTGGGCTAGGTATACACAAAGATCGTACAGCGCACTCTGCGTTAAATATAACAATGCATTTAGGATACTGGTGGGGCTGTCGTTCTGTAGTGCGTCAGGGATGTTCGCAGATGCGCATATACATAGATTCCTTTAATAGATTATATTAAAAAAAAAAGCATCTATTCATTTAATATTCTTAAAAATTTGGTCCCGTGTGAGCGGGAGAGGTGACAAAATGCGACAGCCCTTCTTAATCTTTGTTTCAAAATAACGTAGAATTTTTTGATAGGTAGTTCTGTTATCCAGTTAGGTAACGAGTTATATAAATGTATATACACACACCTGCGCCTGAAGTCTTTCAATAAATACTGTGACTTTTCGTTTGTTAAAATTGTTTATAGCTTCAAAGAGTTTTAATTTTAACTTGCGATTTCGTAAATGTAAATTAACAAGGAACTTATTGAATTACCAACTGCTTACAACAGTAAGCAGCCTGCAGGACAAAGCTGCCCATCAGTGCAGTGGAATTTGCAGGCTGACATTTTTAGTATCAGTAAATAAACTGAACACAATAGAAAAATTGTATTTATTGATGCGGAATTTAACAATACATATATTTTCAATTTAAATGCCAATGATGTTTTAAAAAGAGTGATAAGATAACGTTATTGCTTTTTGGCGGCAACCTTCTTCATAAGTTCGTTGTAAAAAGGCTCATATTTTTCGTGCACAATCTTCATAACTGTGTCATATCTTGTCTTCTGTGCAGGAGAGCACTCTGCACATTGATCTATCAGTAACTTCGTTGTTAGTCCTGAAACGATTAAAAACAAATAGCTATTAGCACTAAATTCTGATGAAACAAAATGGTCTATTACGGATCGCGGAAACCGATAAAGCTGCCAGTCAACCATCATGCTGACCATGCTGGTCAGCATGCTGGTCTTGTACTACGTAATATTAATATAATTGACTCACCTGCCACATATTTGTAGGTGCCACATTCCCCTTTCTCCAGCATACAGTTGAAAGCTATATTTCTCAGTTCATCATTGGCTAACAATGTTTCATAGTCGAAAGCTTGAAGCAATTCTAGCTCTGTCGGTGTTAATGCAGCTGCAGCCGCGAAGGCTACCAGCGCTGATAATACTACAAGTACTTTCATCTTCAAACTTTATAGGATCTGGAAATGAATTATCGAATTAAAAGTTAAAATCTTATACAACCTAATTGAACACGTAAATTGCTGTATTTATAAGTTAACTAGCAGAACTCGGAGCTTCAATCTCGTGATGTAATATTTACTCATATAATCAAAGACTACATTTATCTGATAGATAATGTCAAATTATATGTCATGCAAATCTAACTTATGCTCGGTTGCTGAAATCCTTAGATAAACTCTCAATAGCTATTAACTCATGCCCGGATTCTGAGGCACTTTTAACTGTGGTTAATGTATCCCACAGAAAAGATAAAGAGGTTTATCTGTTCTGTGATGTATCCAATAGCGCTATTGATACGACAACTTGTGAAAGTACGTTTCCGGACACCGCAATGTAGATAAACTCCGTTTATACTTAAGTTAACTTATCTGACCAATGTCGTTTATCCATTCCATAACTATTTGACGTTTCATTTCATAGAAGACTTTATTTTCCTCGACGTCTCTAAATATTAAAAAAGTAGTAGTCATAGAAACAACATCACTTCTTTTTAAAATGTCAGATAAATTAGGTTCATGCTTTATCTTTATCAGTCGTTCATACATCTGCCCATAAATAACTAAAATAATGTTATGGACGCTGTTACAAATGGGTGGCTTATTCACACAAAAGTATGTTTATTAAATAAAATGCTTTACGTTTTTAAAATGTTTTTTGGCCAAACTGTTGATAGATGTGCATGATACGATTGTGAACTATAAATACACTTCTGGACACATCTTTTGGCCCACCTTGTATTTTCAGTTTCGTTTGGTCCTAGCTAAAATTTTATATTAGGTCGAGCAAAAAGTTTTTATGCAGTTTTGAACCTGGCACATTCAAAATTTCATTCAATAGTCTTTTTTTGAATTTCGAACACAGAATTTAAAGAAACAAAAGACAATTTGGAGCCTGTTTGTTGATATCAAACAATCGAATACTAAGAAAACTTGGTTTTATTGGTTTACTTGGATTTAATTCTTGAAAAAGTGATTGATATCTTTGGTTTTGCAACAAACATTACTTATTCTTAACATTAAGGTGAGGTTTTATCAATAATCTATGGATACTTCACCTGAAGTCGCCGCCCAAGCTGTGGCACTTATTCAGGCCGGACACAGCCAAAGAAACGTGAGTGCTCAACTTAATTTAAGTCGATCTGCGGTCCGAAATGTTTATCGGAGGTACCTAGAGACTGGCGGCTTTGTTCATCGCCAAGGAAGGCCACGATCTCGGGTCACAACTGAAAGGCAGGATCGATTCATCGTGACGACCAGCTTGAGAAATCGTCACCTTACCTCCATTGAGATACAAAACCAACTTCGCGACTTCCACGGAGTATCTGTGAGCGCTCGAACTGTTCGGAGAAGGTTAAAAGAACGCGATATGGTACCACACAAGCCAGCTAATGGCCCCAAACTAACGCGAGCCCACCGAACAGCGCGCCTTCATTTCGCACGCAGTCATTTAAATTGGACACAGCAAGATTGGAGCCGTGTACTCTTTTCTGATGAGTCTAAAATTGTGTTACATGGCAATGATGGAAGGAAGAAGGTCTACCGACGTAAGGGAGAGCGTTTCGCACAATGCTGCTTTGAAGAGAGGGTTGCTTAAGGCGGTGGCTCATGGACTGTCTGGGGCGGTATATCCGCGAGCGGCAAAACTCAACTTGAGGTTGTTACAGGACCACGGCTGCCAACATTAAATGCTGAAAGGTACATTCGCGAGTGCTTAGAACCTCACGTGATACCATACGCGGACTATGTGGGCCCAAATTTCCTTTTTATGCATGATAATGCAAGAGCCCATGCGGCCGGCATCGTCAGGGAATATCTTCGGGATGTGAACATCACAGTTATGGACTGGCCAGCCAGAAGCCCAGACATGAACCCCATTGAGCACATGTGGGACGAGCTAAAAAGACGTGTTAGGGCTCGTCAGCCAGTTGCCCAGACGATGCAGGAGTTGAAAACTGCCATAGAAGAGGAATGGGAGATGATCCCTCAAAATTTCATAGAGCGGTTGATAAACTCTATGCCTAATCGTATGAGAGCTGTGGTAGATGCCCATGGAGGCAACACACGTTATTAAATTAAACCTTTATTTGATAAAACATGTTTTTTATTCAAAAATCAATTGCCTTTAACAAGGCGCATATCCGACTTGTTAGGCGTAGCTCCATGTCGTATGGTATTCTGAATTCAAATTTAAAACAATACGATCGAAAAAGATGGTAAAATGTATCAGGTTTAAAACTGCATCAACAGTTTTTGTTCAATCTAGCAATCATATTTCGGTAGGGGCCATCGAAACCTAAACTCTAAGGTGGGCCAATAGATGTGTCCAGAAGTGTATAATTATAGATATGTACAGTTTCTCAATAAATGTACCGGAGTGAAAATTTTTACTTCGGTATATTTATTGAGAAAATGTACCCATTTAAAATTATATTTATAGTTCACAATCGTACCATGCACATGCATCTATCAACAATTTGGGCAAAAAACATTTTATGAATGCAAGGCATTTTATTAAATAAAAATACTTATGTGTAAAAAAGTAATGATTTGAGTACCCATTTGTAACAGCGTCCTTAGCCACTTATTTACTCTCGAAAAAAATATTATTTTAAATAAAACTACTATTAAAAACGAATTAAAATAATAAAATACATTTTATTTTAGACGCGATCTCATAAATCCTCTCATCTATAAACCCAAATGTTTGCATGTCGCATTATTACGACTAAGTGTTATGGATCTGAATATTTATCAAGTTTAAGACCGAAATTTGTACCAACATCTATGGCGAATAAATTGATATGATTGATTTCATATACAGACCGATCTAGCGTCAACTAAGGAACTAGTTGTCGGTTTCAAAGTTATTGAATGGCGTGTTGCTTTGTCAGAAACGCGTAACTTTATTGAGTCAATAGCTATTGAGAGTTTATCTGAGGATCTCAACAACCGGGCTTCAATAAAATTATACTTGAACGGAAAACTACAGTGAACTAACACTGACACTGCTATTAAACCTTATAATAAATAAAATGCTTAATAAGTTAGAAAAACAATGCTTACGTATTAGCTTTACCTTTAAAACAATGACGAATACTGATGGATAACACAATAGGTCTTTGATTTTGTCAATCATTTTATAGTTGCGCGTGAGACTGAAATATAACAGCTTCTCATATGATGAGAAAAACTATCAGTTAAAAAAAACTGGGTTCCGTAATTCCGTACAATATTTAACACTACTTATAAATTTAAAAATTACTCCAGTTTAAAAAAAAATAAAGTTTATTGTATGGTAAATAAAATAAATTTAAAATGAAAGGGGGTGACCCTCCTTTAATTTTTAATTTATTTTATTTATATTATTTGTTGTTATAGCGGCAATAGAAATAAACAATCTGTGAAATTTTCAACTGTCTACTAATTACTGTTCTTATGATACAGGCCGCTGACAGACAGACGGACAGTGGAGGCTTCTAGAGTTCCGTTTGATACCCTTCGGATACGGAACCCTAAAAAGATAGACTAACGTAACATAATAATAATATTTACATAATTTATATTCTAACAGTCTTAAAAAATGTATGTACCTACAGCTATCATATCTTAATATATTATAAAACAAAGTCGGGTTTGTTGGAACACTTCTATCTCGAGAGCGGCGGGACCGATTTTCATGGTTTTTGATTTTTTGTATTTGTCTCCGTCCCGAATAGCAGAATAACTATTAAAAACATAGGAAAATTCACAAAAATAAAAAATATGAAGAAAATTAATTTTCTCATACATTGGACAGGGCTGTCGGGGAATCTTTCATTCTATTTAGAATTCCAAATTCAAATTAACTGTATAATCAGTTGTTCATGTGTTTTCCCGCTGTTCGATTTATTGAAATTTGACAGGACAACGTCTGGCGGGTCAGCTATGTAGTATTCTAATACAAGAATTAGGGACGCTGTTACAAATGGGTAGTCAAATCATTACTTTTTACACAAAAGTATGTTTTCCTCCTCAGCGTCCTTGAGTTCAAAAACTAAAACCCGACTACTGAAAAATCACGCTCGCCGTGGTCGGTCTGTAACCTATTATTAATATTATTTACCTCCACTTTTACTTATTTTTCATAATTTAAACATATTTATTTACATAAACAATGTGACTTAAATACATATTTGTAATGTGCTCGTCAAGACCTTTCTTTTGATACCAAACATGTCATTATTATCTCAATTTAATTTTTTTCGAGGTCAGAAATTTACGTGTATCCACCATATTAAATTTATGGAAAATTCACCCGGACCAATATCACGAATCTATTAATACTTCATTCATTAAAATCAGTTTAGTAATTTAGGTGCTACGGTGGAACACACTTAAATACATACATACATAGACTGCTAAAATCATAACCCTTCCTTTTGGCTTTGCCGTAGTCGGATAATAAAAATCAATTGCCACTTCAGAACGAATGCATCTATTTGGCTAAGTCAATTTTTTTTAACCGACGAAAAAAAAGAAGGAGGTTCTCAATTCGACACATATGTTTTTTTTGTATTTTTTTTGTATTTCTAATTGTCAGGTTTGTATGAAAGAAACTTCTACACAGTTTATTGTTACAGAGTTAATTTACTAACACTACAGTACTAAATATATGGAGATTTGATACAAGTAACAACCCACTATGCCAATTTATTTGGGTTTAGCGCAACGTGTCCCTTTCTTCCATACTTCTCTATTAGTCGTCATCTCGGTAGTCACTCCCTCTCTAGCTATCATCTTTCACACAGTCCATCCATCGTTTCTTTGGTCTTCCCCTACTCTTATAACATTCATACTCAAAACTATTTTTTTTTTTTTATTAATTAGCTCCAATTAATCATTTTCATATTTTTGACTTTTTTACTTTAAATTTATTCCGGTATTTTACTTTTGAGCAGAAAATCGTAGTACAATTCTTAAAATATAAATTAAGTTTTCCCACACATTTCTAAATGTTCTCAGCTTGCGCCTTCGGGAACTTCGCGCGTTTACATTAGAATATTCATGGTAAGACAGGACAACGTCTGTAGGGTCAGCTAGTTTTCATATAAATAAAACTGAAATACCGTTCGTGTGTAAGCGCATCACTTGAGAACGGCTGGACTTATTGGGCTATTTTTTGTTTTAAAGATTTTTGTAATAAAAAGCCCGAATTAGGTTTTTATGAAAAGAAAAATTCGAATAGTTTCCCGGAAATTTTTCAAATTTGTGATAAACTGAATGTCTTTTTTTTTTCTTTTTTTTTCATACGATGGATTCGTATGGGTCAAGTGAATGTTTAACGTTGATCCATAGTTTCAAGAAAATTAATGATAAATTATTTAAAAAAAAAAAAAAAAAAAAATAAATAAATAAATAAAGAATAAATTATTATCATTAATTTTTATTATTAAATAAAAACACCTTAATAACCACCTAGATTTGAGCATTTTACATTACTACGGAACCAGTCAGATTAACATCTGATAAAAAGAATAATTCATATTTCCCACTTCTGTAATTATGCGTAAGTATATATTGTGTAGAGGAGAAATGGTCACTGGGCGCACATAATTGTGTTCTTTGTTTGTGAAGTGATTTGTGTTTTGTGTGTTTGTTGCGATACTCCAAAAATGAACGAGAAAAAAATGCAATACGACCAACTTGTATCGACAACTCGATACGACAACGCTCTTGTACATGCAATATATCGAAAAAACATTTTTCAGACTGATTAAGTGATTACCTAGGCTATTCTCGTTCTCTTTTTAACGGACGAAAAAAAAGGAGGAGGTTCTCAATTCGACACGTGTTTTTTTTTTTTTTTGAATGACCACGCATAATTGATTAACTTTGCTTGGGTAGTTTTTGAGTTAGCTTCAATAATACGTATTTTTTCCCCACTTTTATATGGAACAACAAAAAAGTGAAAAATAAAAATTTATTTACAAAAAAATACAACCGACATCCAAAAACAACACTGCAAAGTGAAAAATAACTTTAATTTGGGAAGTCGGTGGAAAAAAACGAAAATATATTGAACCAGACACCGACTTCCGAAATTAAAGTTATTTTTCACTTTGTAGTGTTGTTTTTGAAAGTCGGTTGTATTTTTTTTGTAAAAAAGTTTTTATTAGAAGAAAGTTTTTCCAATCAGCCGACCAGCAGTATTGAAACTGATTTCGCTTTTCGAGCTTCTTAGACGAGTTGCCTTGACCTCGCTGGTAGACGATCAGCAATATCCTCGTAGATAGGCACGCGTTTACCTATTAAGTCAATGTGCCCATATTTAGTTTCTCCGTGGCATGCTTTCCTCTATTAAAGTTTCAAGCGGCATGAAGGATATTATTTTTCATCGTAACTGAGTGAAATTTCACGACTTTTTGTTCAGAAAGGAACTATTTGTTATTAAGTAGATAATAGGTACACTATTTTGTTTTGACTAATATATTTTATCTTGCCAAAATGGTGTATCATCAGCTACAGTATGTAAGAAATGATGAACATTTTGATGATTAAGAGGTATCTTTAGTCTTACTCTTGATTGTGTCGCTACAAATTACGATTTGTCAAGGATGTAGATAATAATTTTATTTTATTAAATTAAATACAAATAATTTCCCTAATAAAAATACGAATCAACTATATTTTTTGGTAAAATTACTTTGAATTGAGCAAGTATACCTATGTTTTGCCAAGGCCCCTAGCAAGTAAAATTAATAATTAATAGCGTAATCACTTATAATATTCCCAATGCTGACACACAGGCCACCTCTCTGCGAATTTATTGGTCTAGAAATCAAACCTGATAAAAATCAAATTTTAACTATGTAACTTTTAGGTTGAGTAAACTTAGACCAACTTCTTTTCCGAAACCATGAGTTCGCTTGATTCGTTTTTTTTTAGAACGCACTTCATTTTTCTCCTCGTCACAGCTCATTGTGTTGTGTTAAAGGAGCATACGTACCCGGTCCAGAGGGGCCCCCAAATCTCGAGAATAATCAAATCCCAAACAAGACCAAAATATGTTTAGTAGGTAAAAGTCATTTTCTAGGTAGGGGCCCCCTACGCATGCTAGCTATAAACGTAGGGTACTTACAAAAAATTCCGAGCTCGCTCCTCTCGCTATTGCAATCTGCAGTCTCATTTTTCTCAGACTTCTTCTGCGTAAGTCGACAAAATAACTCCTATTTATGTATGAAAGTTAAAGAAAACCTTACGTACATATCCGGGGCGGGGTAGATTCTAAAATGTTCATGCTCGCTTCGCTCGCACTTGTTTCGAAAGAAAATGTAAACTATGCGGAGTGCAAAAATTTTCGACTGATGCTCTATTTTTTCTGTTGTCGACAAAGTAAGTCCTGTGCCCTGTTTTCTTTATCATTCTGGTCAAAAGAAAACCCAACCTTCTCGAGGTAGCGTGAAAAATATTTCAACATTCATTTCTGGACCCCATTTAATTTTGCCGCCCCGGCAGGCTTAGTCCGCCACTGAGCATACGTAGCTCGCATTCCAAATTTGTCGTCTTTAACACCCCTCGTACAAGTGGTGGGATGAAGAAGCATTTTTTAACACGCTTAATATATAGGATATAGCAGCAGATTCCATATTTCCTTTCGAAGGCGTTGTTAAAATTAAAGCGCCTTCTTATACCCAATAGCAATATAAATGATGCAGCTAGTTAAATAACAGGCGAGTGGGATTTAAAGTACAGCTAATTTAATCACCTATCTATTTTATTTAATATTATTCTCATACAGAGTAGGAACAGTCTACCGCACATTAGTCGTTACAATTTGACATTGACAGCGTCTTTATATCGTAGCAGTAAGGGCGATTTTCGTATTGCAAGTGTTACCACTTATGTGCGGTTTACTGTACACTAATCAGGGCAAGTGTTGTGCAGGGCAAATCAAAGACATGGTACAAAATCGCATGATAATTAACTTTTGCAAAGTTAAGTGTCATGCAATTTTGTAAGGTAAGTAGGTTGCTAGGGACAAGATAACTAACATACTAAACTAACATAATATAACTATAAATGACTACAATGCACTCCTGAAGTGGTAGGACTGACATGATGTTTTGTTGAGAAATTCGCAGATTGAATAAAAAGTAAGATGCGATATCAACCATATTTTCGTACGTAAAATTTTTTGTAAGTTGTTAGTTCTGTTATCCAGTTAGGTAATGAGTTTTGTATTAGTGGCGCCATATACATGCAGCTGCGCCTGAATAGTTATATCCTAGGTACAGGGATTTTGAACTAAATACTGTGACTATTCGTTTGTTAAAATTGTTTTTAGCTTCAAAGACTTCAGAGTTTATTTTAACTTGCAACTTCGTAAATGTGAATAAAAAATACACGGAACTAATTTCATTATCAACTGTTTTTATCAGTATCAGTAAATAAATTAAATCGTATACAATACAAATATTATTTTTACTGACGCGGAATTGAACAGTGAATTTATTTTAAATTTAAATGCTAATGATATTTTAAAATACAGTGATTAGATATAGCTTTATTCCTTTGTGGCGGCAACCTTCTTCATAAGTTCGTTGTAAAAAGGCTTATATTTGTCGTGCAACAGCTTCAAAATAGAGTCGTATCTTGTCTTCTGTGCTGGAGAGCATTCTGCACATTGATTTCGCATTACCTTCATTGCCAGTTCTGAAACGATTAAAAACAAATAAGTATTAGCAATAAATTCTGATCAAACAAAATTGGTATATTATAGATCGCGGAAACTGATAATGCTGCCCGTCAACTATCAACAGTAACTGGTCCTGCAGTTGATAGTAGGTAATATTAATATTATTGACTCACCTGCAATCTGTTTGTAGGGACCGCATTCTCCTTTCTCCAGCAAACAGCCGTAAACTATCTTTCTCTGTTCATCATTGGCTAACAAAGTTTCATAGTCGAAAGCTTCAAGCAATTCTAGCTCTATCGGTGTTAATGCAGCTGCAGCCGCGAAGGCTACCAGCGCTGATAATACTACAAGTACTTTCATCTTCAAACTTTATAGGATCTGGAAATAAATATTATGGAAATATAAGTAAGTTAAATTAAAATCTAGATACCTAACTGAGCACGTGATTCACTGTTGTTTATATGTAATCTGGTGGTATAAGTAAGTGGTCTAATACTTATAATCAAAGAATATTTTCACAAAACCAAATAATATCAAATTACATGTCATGCAAACCTAATTTAAAGAAAGTCATTATAGCCAGCGTCTAGCCGGGTTATAATATTGTACTGAATTTCAATTCATCTCGCTGGTCAACAATATGATTTGAATTTGTAACCTCATTTGAAAATTCGTATGAAAGCTTTTACAACTGAACTTTTTTAATATTGTCTGCATCGTTGAATTTCTTTTTATTATCTCGCAGAAAATGTGAAAAGTGGAGTTTTCTCCTCGGAGATAAAAGTGTCTTTAGTTTAGGGCGAGCTGTCATATCTCAAACGGTTCGGAAATAGATAATGCATCAATGTAAATGTATGGAATTAGTTTATAATCGTGGAACAAGGTTTAAAGTAAAATTAAATTTGCGTGGATGACTTCCATCCCACGTACAATCTATCCCAGGTTCGAGTGAGCGGCAAACACACTGCTTTATCCTCTTAGTGGTTAATCTTAATAATTATTTGTCTTTTTTATATGTCATGTTAACCCAGTGGTTATGGCTTCCCTTCTGATGCACGAGGGGTTGTGTGTTGTGGGTTCAAATCCGGGCAAGCGTCAGTGTGACTCTTTCAATTCAATCATACGTAAGTACGTATCAACTTTCTGAGTTTATCTTGGACATCATAACGTAGAAATTGGTTAATTTAAAAATGATACCTGACTTACAATATATACAAGTTTCTTTCTGCCCGCAACTTCGTCCGAATGAAATTCGTTATTTCCCAGACCCAACCCGTCTCATCGCATCGCCCGTCCGCACTATCACTGCGTTTTCGCTTAGCGTCCTTTCAGACTTTTTTTCTTTTTGCTCGGCTCCTAAGGATTGTAGCGTGATGTTAAATAGTCTATAGCCTTCCTCAAGAATTTGACAATCAATAAGTTAGTCAGTAGTTCCAGAGATTAGAGCATTCAAAATAAAAACACAGTGTTCAGCTTTATTACTAGTATTAGATAATAACATAGATAAGTTTTGAATTGCCATTCGCCTTGAGGCTGATGATCAATGCTCTCTTACAGAGAATGCACTCTGTAAGAGAAGAGGGCTGTGTCCTGCAGTGGATTCATCAATACTACTTATCCATCCAGTGTACGGTATAAAGTAGGTAACTTTGAAATTATTTTATATCGAGATTTTAGTAGTACCTACATGTTTATTCAACATAAAACGATCAAGACCATTACATTAGTTTAAGACAAATACTTCTTAGAAGTAGTCCTCCACTTTACCACATGGGTATTAAATAGTGAACGCTGCAGTACTATTGAAGTATTGATATCAGCTAATCACACTGCGAAAATTTTTGCATTGTGAGGTTGTTTACCTCCTTAATTTTTTCCAGAATTTTCTACTGTGTAGGTACGAGTACAAGACATTTTTTTGTTGCCTCCCGCAGGTCAACTAGGAGGTTGTCGGCTGCTTAGGGACTAACTACACTTATTCAGCTCAATTCAGCTTTTGTCCATAGAAATCACCAGTTTTGTATGGAGATGCGTGCGCAACTTTCCGGGTCTGAATGGATGCGTACGTTTTAGAATTGAGCTGACTAAGTATAGTTAGTCCCTTAACCGGGCTATTCTGTGGGTTCCTTAATAAATTAAGATCCCCAGCCAGGACATAAAACTTATAAAATAAGCGGCTACACGCTAAGGATCTCGGCTTAGGGCGTCTCTGGGGGAGGGCAGCAAGGGACAGGCTGGATCGGATCAAACGAGTACTAGACATAGCAACATAGTTGTTTATACTGCCTATGTTAAGATAAGGATAATGTGCACTAGCATTCGTAAAACAATAATGAAAGAAGTTAATTAAGAAAATGCACAATGATTCTTGCAAATCAGACCTTTGGATGGCAGCTGAGCCGGACTGGATGTAGAAAACACAAAACTTGAGTTAGTGACACAACATGAGGAACGCCAGTTGTCTCAATGGCTTTCAAACAACTTACTTAAGAAGAAAACTACAGTGAACTAACACTGACTGCTATTATAACTTGTGATAAATAACGTGCATATTAAGTTAGAAAAAAGTGATAACGTATTAACTTTACCTTTGAAACAATGATGAATACTGATGAAGAACACAAGAGTTCTTTGATTTTGTTAATCATTTTATAATTGCGCGTGAGACTGAAATAAAACAGCTTTTAAATCTGACTGTTTAAAAAAGACAGACTTGGATGATAATATAATATTTACATAATTTATATGCTAACAGTCTTAAAAAAAATGTAGGTACCTACATATATTCTATATAAATAAAAATGAAATAAAATTTTATATGAAAGTAGTAAAAAGTGATTCACACATTGGGTTGGGGAAAAAGCCTTTTCGCATTATAGTATGTATGAACTTAAAATAAAATCTCTTTGGCTATACTATTTGTATCTGGCTGGTTTCGGTATCATTGAAAGTTTAAATTTTAAAGAACATAATTCCAAATTCAAATTAGGAAAATGTGTGATTTTCATTTGTTTTTCGTACTGTCAAGATGAATGAATCTAATGAAGAAATTCGATACATTTTAAAATTTTACTACAAAAAAGGTAAAAATGCAACGCAAGCCGCGAAAAAAATTTGCGATGTTTATGGACCCAGTGCAGTGTCTGTGAGAGTAGCACCAATTTGGTTTAAGCGTTTTCAATCCGGAAATTTTGATGTTAAAGATGCACGTCGCTCTGGTCGCCCTATTACGGATAAAATGGATGCCATTTTTGAAAAAGTGGAGCAAGAACGGCATATCAGTAGTTACGACGTAGCTGAAGAACTGGGAATTGACTACAAAACAGTTTTGGCGCATTTGAAAAAAACTAGGTACACAAAAAAGCTCGATATTTGGGTACCTCACGAGCTCACTGAAAGAAACCTAATGAACTGTGTACTCATTTGTGATTCTTTATTACGACGTAATGAAACCGAACCATTTTTGAAGAAGCTGATAACTGGTGATGAAAAGTGGATCACGTACGACAAGAACGTGCGAAAAAGGTCGTGGTCAAAGGCCGGTCAGGCTTCACAGACTGTGGCGAAACCCGGGTTAACTCGCAACAAGGTGATGCTGTGTGTGTGGTGGGATTGGAAGGGCATTATTCATTATGAGCTGTTATCTCCAGGCAAGACCATCGATTCTGAACTCTACTGCGAACAACTGATGAGATTAAAGCAGGAAGTTGAGAGAAAACGGCCGGAATTAATCAACAGAAGGGGTGTGGTTTTTCATCATGATAATGTTAGACCTCACACATCTTTAGCCACTCAGCAAAAATTAAGAGAGTTTGGCTGGGAGGTGTTAATGCATCCGCCGTATAGTCCTGATCTTGCACCTTCAGATTTCCACCTGTTTCGGTCTCTTCAGAATTCTTTAGGCAGTGTCAGGTTAACATCACGAGAGGACTTCCAAAACCACTTGTCGCGGTAATTTGATCAGAAGTCCCAAAATTTCTATAGCAATGGGATCATATCCCTACCTATAAGATGGCAAAAAGTTATCGAACAAAATGGTACCTACATACTTTAGATGAATGTAAATAATGTATATAAAAAAATGTTTTGAATTTTCTTAAAAAATGCGAAGAAACTTTTTCCCCAACCTATTATAAACAAACTTTCACACAAATATATTGTAATTCTTCCATACCCATTAGAAGTCAAAACAATTGGTAAATATGTGATATTTTAAACCTCTTACAGCAAAAATTCACAAAACCGTCTAGGTCGATAAATCAAAATTAAATAATAAAAATAAAAAAAGTAGGTCATACATTAGATCATAATTGAAATGCTCAAAAAAACTTATAGAAATACAGTATTATACCTGTAAAATCACGTAAATCAGCGAAATCGATAAAATTTCGTGTACGGCCTCTTATGTTTGTTTTTGGGATAAATTCTTTTTAACTACAGAACCCTTCATTGCGCGTGGTCCGACACGCACTTGGCAGGTTTTTTTTTGTTTGTTTAAACGCGTTACTCTCTGGAACTAGTCGGACTTTAAAAATTATTTTTGTTTGATAGCCCAATTCTTGGAAGGCTATTATAGGCCTATTTAACATCACTCTAGGACTCTTAGGTGCCGAGCAAAAAGAAAAATATTCAGTAAGAACGCTAAGTGAAAACTAAATAATAGCGCGGGCAGGCAATGCGATGCGACGGCCACCCCGTCGCATCGCATAGCCTGCCCGCGCTATTATTTTCTTAAAAAAAGTGTGTGTGTCAGCTCCGACGCACGACTGAAGTTTACTTCTGTTTTTTGTGCCGATCCGAGTTTCCGACTTTCTATTTTTCGGTCATTTCTGTCGAGCTGGGTTTCTTCAATGAATTAATGCTATACAAAAATCAACTTTAAGATATAAAGGCACTCGTCCCCCCCCCTCTCCCTCTAACCCCCTCTCACCCCCTCAAAACTCAAACTCAAACTCAAAGGATTTATTTCAAATAAACCAATTACAGGCACTTTTGAATTGTCAATGGGTCGGTCAGTCAGAAAGATGAAGCTAGTTGCCCATTCCAAAGCGTAGTAGATCCCTATGGAGAAGAACGGGCAAGAAACTCCACGGACACTCTTTTAAATCATAATATTTTTACAAAATATTGGTTACATCGTTCAAGTTGAAAATATACATGTGAGAACAATGTAGAAAGACGTGCACGTTAAAAAGCGTCCGTAATAAAAAGATAATAAGTAACTAAAACAACTAAATTAAATATTAAAATTAAAAATAAGCCATGGCAGCTAAGAGACGACCAGTCCCAACTGACGGCGCCCGTTCACGAACATGACGCATGGATCAGCACCATTTAGCTCAACCATTTTGAAGGGAACTCAATGATCCAACACACACGCCACCATCAGCGAGACATTTGAGTGAGCATGACATACTCTCAACCGCCAGGGCACACTCAAGTCAGTGAAAGACGTACCCAGTAAAAGGTAGCTTAATAGTGGCTACATAGTGCTCACACGTGCTATGCAATTATATAATACTAAGAGATTGAATCTAAACACCTCCTCCCCTTCCCTACCCTCTCAGCACCCTCACCCTCCCCATTCCCCTCACTTTCTCACCCCCCTCACCACATCCCCTTCCCGCTAACCTCCCCACTCCCTCTTTCACGCCTTCTCACACCCCCTTCACCGCTTTGCCCTCCCCCTCTACCCTCACCGACTCCTCCCCTCCTCTCTCCACATCTTCCATCTTCACTACACCCTCCTCCTCACTACACTCTCCTATCCCCTCCCCGCTCTACCCTCCCTTCATCATCCTCCCTCTCTCCCTCCTCACCACCCCTCCCCTCTCTCTCCCCCTCACCACACCCTCCCTTTCTCCTTGTAAAACAAAAAATGACAAACTTTATTAAGATTAACTTAGATAAATATCGCGCCAAGAAGGGCTTGTGGCTAAGTAACAGCCGCACGGGTCGATCGATCAGGTTGAGCTGCGCTTACCGCGGTTGGTCTGTGGATGGGTGACCATCTTTACATACCAAGATCTCTCCGTGCCTCGGCAAGCACGTTAAGTCGTTGGTCCCGGCTGTCATTCTTGGATCTTTGACAGTCGTTACGGGTCGTCAGAAGCCCGAAAGTCTGACAACCAGTCTTACCAAGGGGTATCGTATTTCCCAGTATTGGGTTGTGGAGTTCAGATAGGTAGTCGCTCCATGTAAAATACTGGTATTCAGCTGTATCCGGCTGGACTGAAAGCCGACCCCAACGTAGTTGGGAAAAGGCTAGGCAGATGATGAAAATATATCGCGCTAAGTTTCAAGTCTATTAACTCTTAAAATGTCGATTGCACACCATGTGTACAGATAACAATAGAATTTCAATTGTGTCTGCTAATTAGCGCGCGACGGGTTAACTCAAGGAATAAGATTTTTCATACAAACTTTGGACTCCCGTTTTACCCCTTTCGGGGTTGAATTTTGAAAATTTCTTTCTTACTGCACCCGTAGACATTATAAGAAACCTACGTGCCAAATTTGGAACCTCTAGACCAAGCGGTTTGGACAGTGCATTGATATGTCAGTCAATCAGTCAGTAAGTCAACTAAAAAAAATTAATTTGTGGAACCACAGGCAAAAGTTACACAAAATCTAGCGTGGCGTGGTGTAAAAGATATTGCATGGCCCGCGCGCCGCACACACAGCCTGCTGTTCCAGAAAAACCTTAAACGTAGGTATATGGCGGTGAGAGTGTTAATCAACAGACCCTAGAACCACAGTACTTGTCAAGACGTATCAAAAGAACCCAAATTCGTTTTATTACTACAGAGTTCCCAAGATTACATTGTTTTAATTGCTGCCCAGATGTTTTTACTATCTGATTTAGAACTGGCTTTTATTTTAATAATTTTTAATTTTTTTATAATATTATTACAGTGGTTTCTATAAGTTTTATATTTTTGTTGCAAAGCGTAATCTCTATTTTCGTCTTTTTTTTTTTCAGAGTAGTGAATAAATGTACCGAAGTAAAATTTTTCACTTCGGTACATTTATTGAGAAACTGTACCTATCTAAAATTATATTATTAGTTCAGAATCGTACCATGCACATCTATCAACAATTTGGCCAAAAAACATTCTAAGAATGAAAAGCATTTTATTTAATAAACATACTTTTGTGTAAAAAAGTAATGATTTGACTACCCATTTGTAACAGCGTCCTTAAAAGGCGGCTCAAGTGTGGTGACATTAAGTTCCGATTTATATTTATATTGCTAAACCATCGTTTTGATTTAAATAACATTGAGAGTAATGGCATTTGTAGTAATTTAATTGAACATTTGGGGTGTGTTCATGAAATCTACATTCTGTCAGTATGAAATATCAGGTAAAAAAATTTGTCAGGACAGAAAAAGCGAAAAATTATCAAAGTTTTTCATTACACTCCGTATATTATGGTTAACTATAAAATGAATCGTATACAATACAAATATTATTTTTGTTGACGAGGAATTGAACAATAAGTACATTTATTTTTAATTTAAATGCCACTGACATTTAAAAATAGAGTGATTAGCTATAAGTAGCTTTATTCCTTTTTGGTGGTAACCATCTTCATAAGTTCGTTGTAAAAAGGCTCGTATTTGTCATGCACCATTTTCATAATAGTCTCATATCTTGTTTTCTGTGCAGGAGAGCACTCTGCACATTGATTTATCACTAACCTCACTGATAGTTCTGAAACGATTTAATACAAATGGGTAATATAAACATTAAATTGTATTCAAACAAAATTGGTCTAATAAGGATCGCGGAAACTGATAAAGCTGCCTGTCAAGTTGACAGGCAGCTTCGTCTTGCTATTGATAAGTAGGTAATATAAATATTATTCACACATACACACACTATGAGTGTGTAATGTGTGTGTGTGTGTGTGAAGCTACATCATAGTTGCATTAGCTATGAAATATATTATATTATAATTTAATAATGATATATTGTGCTCGTCTTACAACTACTGCAGCTACATGTTCAAATCATAGGCGAGGACGCTGGCACCCTAAACACAAGTTGAATCTTACTTTGGGTGCCAGAGTTCATCGAGTTCTTTTTCATTAGTTGTAACGCTGCATAGTGTTTAGATAAGGGTTTCTTGTACTATTGAAGTTATTTTTTTTTTTGACTTACTTGCCATCTGATTGTAAGCACCACATTCCCCTTTCTCCAGTATACAGTCGAAAACTATATTTCTCAGTACATCATTGGCTAACAATGTACCATAGTCGAAAGCTTGAAGCAATTCTATCTCTTTCGGTGTTAATGCAGCTGCAGCCGCGAAGGCTACCAGCGCTGATAATACTACAAGTACTTTCATCTTCAAACTTTATAGGATCTGGAAATAAAAGTTATAATGTTATTGTTAAATATATAAATAAATAAAACATGATTCGGTGTTGTTGATAATCTCAATCTCGTGGTGTAATACTTTTGTAATCAAAGAATATAAACATTTTATCACACTACCAGCTAGATAATATCAAATTATATGATATGCAAACCTAATAAATAAAGAAAGTCATTAAGGCGAAAGCTCCAGGTAGTCCGCGAAATTCAAATTTTCTTACGTTTTTTTGCAATTTGCAGGTTAGTGTCAGGTTATATGAATATGATTGACGACCGTAAAAAATATGTATCTACAGAAATATAATCATTAAAATCATTAATACAACTCTCTAAGTTCATATAATCCTAATAAATAACTATTTCATAAAATCTTGACATTTAGGCTTATACTAAATTAACCCACCGTATACAAACCTATGGATTTGTATACGGTGGGTTAATTTAATAACCCACCGTATTTTTTTAATGCATGAGTAATGAATAAACGCATTGTTTACTAATCTTTAGTACATTCAACGTCAATTTGGTTTTAACATCACTTTTATATGCGTGGGTGTGAAGTTCAATTTTTGTGTCGAGTAGGTTTGAAGTTTTCTATGGGACAGTTGGGAATTTTTTCGCGATTACGATGTTGGTCCCATGGAGAAAGTTGTTCGGTTTGATGTTCTGTACCACACCCTGAAATTTGACAAAGATGCAAAACGACACGTTGTATTTTAAGTATGCTTTATTTTGTTTGTTACTTTTTACGTATTTGTATCATATTGGGGGGCTTTTTCTAAGAAACCATAATAGATGGTTTCGTATGCAATAGCCGTGGAATTATGCTTCCTTGGTTGCAGAATGGATCCTGCTCGCTTTTATAGCTCTAGTGAGCACGTTTTTTTTTATTTCATTTTTGTCTCCTTAAATAAAGTCTAAATCATCAAACATTTTTTTAATCATTGATTTCATGCGGTAGACGGTTAAGGAGGTGTATTACTGATTGTAATTATTACAATTTTGTAAATATGGCCGCGAATCATACTTTAATAAACATACAATCTAATACTGACTTGCAAATTGCAAAAAACGTAAGAAAATTTGAATTTCGCGGGCTACCTGGTGCTTTCGCCTTAATGACTTTCTTTAAATTAGGTTTGCATGACATATCATTTTAATTTCGCGAGCTATCTGGAGGTTCCCCCGTAAAGCCAGCATGTACCCGGGTAGGTAATAATATTGTACTGAATTTCATTACATCTTGCTGGTCAATAATATGATTTGAATTTGGAACCTCAACTGAAAATTCACTAAAATACTTCCATTACCCTCGGTATTCATTTGGATTCAATCTATATTGAAACCCGAGCGTAACGAATGAATTTAATGTGATAAGACACTGCTTTATCCCCTTAGTGAATATTCAACTATAATCCCTCAAAAAAAATATTTTCTTGGTATAGAACTCACACCACGTACAATATTAGGTAAAATGACTCCACGGACCCGATTCACACCGCGCTCGTGTGAGCGGATAATAATTACTTTGACTTTATTTAAATGTCATGATGGCCCAGTGGTTAAGGTTTCGCCTCTGATGCACGAGGTTGTGGGTTCAAATTCGAACAAGCACCAATGTGATTCTTTCAATTCATTCATACGTACCTGAATAGGTAAGAGGTCAAGTCCAATTACATTACTTTAAGACAAGTACTACTTAGAAGTAGTCCTCAACTTTACAATTTATTACAAAGTGAATGCTGCAGTACTATTGATACATCAGTCAAACACACTACGAAAATTTTCATAATGTGAGGTGGTATAAGGCGGTGGCGGTGGTGGTGGGTGGGTGAGTTTTACCACCTTAATTTTCTTCAGAATTTTCCACCGAGTGGATACAAGTACTAGACATTTTTAGGGTTCCGTACCTCAAAAGGAAAAAATGGTACCCTTATAGGATCACTTCGTTGTCCAGACAGACAACGAAGTGATCCTATAAGGATGCCGTTTTCTGTCTGTCTGTCTATCAGTCTGTCAGGACCTTTTTTCTCAGGAACGCGTGAAGGTATCAAGTTGAAATTAATATTAAATACGTAGGTCTATGCTTCCTTGGAGCTCTAAAAAAATCAAGCTTCTAAGTCAACGCACTAAAAAAATACGGCCATTTATGCGACATATTTTGATACTCGCAAGTAAATCAAAATCTATATGGTACTTCCCGTTGGTCTAAAATCATGAAATTTGGCAAGAAGCAAGATCTCACAGCACAAGTAAAGAAAAAAGTCCGAAAATCGTTAATTTTAAATTTCATCACAAAAATTTTTTTTTTAGGATGTTTAGTTTTTCAACTACTTACAATGTTTGTTTTTGGGACAAATTATTTTTAACTACCCTTCATTGTGCGTGGTGCGACACGCGCATGACCGGTTTTTTTGTTTTGGATATGTCACTTCGCAGGTCAACCTAGGAGGTTGTTGGCTGCTTAACCGAACTATCCTGTGGGTGCCTAAAACAATACCTCCCAGCTAGGACATAAAACTTAAAACTAAGCACTACACGCTAAGGGGTGTGGACCCCGGTTTTAGAGCGTCGCCGGGGGATCCGTATGTTCCAGTCCAGCCTGTTCTTAGCAGCCCGCAAGGGATCGGATCAAACGAGTATTAGACACAGCGACATACTTGTTTATTGTGCATTGGAAAAACAATAATGAAAGAACTTAATTAACAAATTTCAAAATGATTGTTGCAAATCAGACCTTTGGATGGCAGCTGACTCAAACTGGACGTAGAAAAGACGTTGAAAACATAAAACATGAATTAGAGCCTATTTCACAATGTCCGAATAGTCACATCTTATCGAATAAATTCAAAAATGGAACAGAATTTGTAAGAAATTATCTGCCAAATAAGTTAATAGGAACTTAATCGTAGGTGGTGAAACAGGCCCTTAGTGACACAAAATGGGGTCGCCAATTATATCAGCAGCTTGCGAACAAACTTACTTGAACAGAAAACTATTGAAAGAACACTGACTACTATTAAACCTTATTTATAGTAAATAAAGTGCTTAAAATGTTAGAAAAACAATGATACGTATTTATTACTTTACCTTTGAAACAATGATGAATACTGATGAAGAACACCATAGTTCCTTGGTTTTGTTAATCATATTATAGTTGCGCGTGAGACGAAAAAACCATCAGTTTAAAAAAGATAGACTAAGATAAGATTTTATCATTTTTACATTCTACTATCTTCACTAATATTATAAATGCGAAAGTGAGTTTGTTTGTTTGGTACACTTTTAAGCTAAAACGGCTGAACGGATTTGGATGAAACTTTTCACACGGGTAGACCATGACTTGGCTTAGGACATTGATAATTTTATCCCGGTAGTACGTTCCCATGGAATAATTTCCGATATGCACGCGGGTGGAGCCGCTGGCAAAAGCTAGTAATATTATAAATGCGAAAGTGTGTTTATTTGTTTGTTTGGTATGCTTTCAAGCTAAAACGGCTGAACGGATTTGAATGAAACTTGGCTAATGGGTAGACCATGACCTGGGTTAGGACTTGGTATGGTAGTACGTTCCCGTGGGATATTTTTCGACATCCACGCGGGTGAAGCCGCGGGCAAATGCTAGTAATTTATAAGCTGTCTTAAAAAAAAATCTGTTCTATACATATACATAAAATTGAAATGCTGTTCATTGGTTGGCGCATCACTTGAGAATGGCTGGACTTATTGAGCTATTTTTGTTTTAAAATGTTCGTAATAGCGCAAATTAGGTTTTTATGGAAAGAAAAATTGGAAAAGTTTCCCGGAAATTCAAATTTGGGAAAAACTGCACGTCCTTTTTTCATTTACATACTATAGTGAAATGATATCAATTAAATCAATTAGGCCTAAACGTGACATTGGCTAATTGCACAAACCGTGCGAAGCCAAAAGAAAAAAAAGAAAAGAAAAAAATCAATTAGGAAAAAATACAGGGTGTAAATTGTAAACAGTGGCAAACTTTTAAGAGGTCATTGTACTCATCATTATGAACAACTTTCACTATGGGACCAAACCTGAAATTGCGAAAAAAAAATCTGCTGTTCCTTACATTTTGACGAATTATGCGAACATAAATGTACCTACTGAACAGCATATTTTTTTAGCGATTTCAGGATTGGTCCCATAGTAAAAGTTGTTCATAATGATGAGTACAATGATCCCTAAAAAGATGGCCACTGTTTACATTTACACACGTTTGCCCGCGGCTTCGCCCGCGTGGGGGTTAGAAATTAAAACATGAACGTACTACCAGGATAAAAAAAACATCCTATGTCCTATGTCATGGTCTATCCGTGTGACAAATTTCATCCAGACCAGTTCAGCCTTTTCCACTTTCGACTCCACCCACCTTTCATAGGGCTCATACGCCATACCGCCATACGTACTGCAAGTGGACCCTCCAGGAGGGTCACCGGCACTGAACGTGTTAAGGCCTGAAAAGGTAACAGACAGAGAAACAGATTCATTTTGAATACTTACTAGTATGGATAGAATGATTTGGAGTACTTAACTGTTTCATACAGCTCGGTGATGTAACTTTAATCGACTCAAAAGACGAAAACAAGACAGAGCCCACCATCAAAAGTGAAAGAGACCACATTCACGACGTCTGTCACACGCAGGAACAGCAGTTTTTAACACGCTTTTATATTAGCTTCACCTGTATGTATGTTTGTATGTAACGGAATCTTTAAACTCGATTTTTACCCACTTTAAATGGTCAGATTAATTCTAAATTTTGCACACTTATCAGCGCCCGATGACAATACAATAATTTAAAAATTTTGTCCCATTATCCTGATCAGGATCACCAGGATTAACGATTTATCTCTAAACAATTGAAAAATAAATTATAATTTAAAAAACTAAAAAACACGCTTTAAACTGAACAAAAAAGTAAATAATAAATTTTTCAATAAGTATAAGAATAAAGTGATTAACGAGAAAATTAATGTCATTGTAAAAAAAAACACATGACACTCTTACACTAACTTTGTAATTCGAAAGCACCCCACGTTTATTTTTACAATGACATTAATTTTCTCGTTAATCACTTTATTCTTATATTGAAAAAATTTTTTTTTTACTTTTTTGTTCAGTTTAATGGTATTAAGGCGTGTTTTTTAGTTTTTTAAACCATAATTTTTTTAATTTCATCTGTATCGGTTACCGTCGATTTCGATTCAAATAAAAGAACTACCAGACTTCCCAATAAACGCTTTTATCTTCAAATCTGATGATATTTCTCAGCATTATTTCTAAACTAATATTTTAAAGAGGCAAAATGCCTTGTTTATGTTTGTAAGAAAAGAGAGATGATAGAGTAGTGTTCTATATGCATTTTTGGTAGGGACCTAGCCACAGAAAAGATATGTCTTTATCTTTTCTGTGGACCTAGCGATATTGTAATTCGATCATTCGTAGAACGTACACAGAAAAACAAGAAGTTCATAATAGGTATCTTCTGTCGTCTATGGTTATAAAAAAAGATGTCTATGGTTAGGTGACTCTTAATGTTAAATCCCGTGTGTATATTATTTTAGTGATAGCGGTTCGTCAGGAATAATCTGTATAAAATCACCAGTCAATGTATCAGTGTTGTGCTTTAGGTAGTACTTAAATAAGTATATGCAGGAACGCAAGCGTCCATTAATTCATTTTGCATGGGAAAGGGAAATTGCTACTGAAGGGTCAACAGGACGAGCTATTTCTTACACTGACCACTGTACGTCGCGTCGCATACTCCTGCGTCACCAGTCCAGCCAAAATATACAGAGAGTTGGTCTCTGTATATTTTGGCTGCTAAGACCAAAACTTCAAACCAAATAAACAGTATGGAAGTTTAATAAAATATGGACGTTATTTTAGTATATTGTGGTGTCATACGACTTCACGGGAATGAAGTCACGGGCAGAAGCTAGTTAATAAAAGACAAAACAACCGACTTTTTATAAGACTACAAAGAGAAAAATATCTTTTGTTTCTGAAACCGGTGTTTTTTGTTTTTCAGTATTTTATTGACACCGACTTATTTTTAACTGTGTACCTAGTGGTTTTTTTTTTTTTGTTAAAAAGTTTTGTTTATGATTGTAATGTATGTACATCACAAGGTACATCATCATTCTCCTGCCCTTATCACAATCTATTTGGGGTCAGCGCAACATGTCCCTTTTTTCCATATTGTGTACAATAAAAAAAAAATGTGAAAATGTTAAATCTATTATACAGGGTGTTTGGTGCATCGTGTGTCAAATTGAAATGGTGATGGTGGTGATGAATGGTGGTGGTGGTGGTGTGATCTGCTATCCTTTCAGACCCATAAACACTCCTCAAGCCCGGTGGATTTTTTTCATCGACTTTTTATTGTTTTATTACAAAATACCCAAATTTTACATTCAAATACAAATAAAAAAAAAGTGAAAAAGCCAGGTAATCGTCTACCAGGAAAGCGTTCCTGGTAAAGTCGTTGCGCTGCACGAGCGACACCATGGGCGGCTCCATAAGCTATCATGATGTTAGCATATTCTCCGTTAGAGAACGTCGCCATTGCAACAACAAAAAAGTCAACAAAGTTTAACAATAACACCAAAAGTTAAAACGTAACAAAAACCAACAAAACAAAGTAACAAAATGAAAAAGTCGCGGAGTACGGTGAACTGGCACACACGTCAGGTGATTTTTATGGCATGTGGCACAACATCACTAGCAAAAGGATAAACTAAAGAATTTTTGAGGGAGTTGGAAGATCCCGGTCCCTTATGTTTTTTTTTTATAGCCATGTAAATAGCTGTAACATGGACAGCTTTAATTCAAGTCCGAAACTTTGCGAGTAAATTTAAAAAAAACTAGATAGCTATGTTACTAATTCTGAATTTAAAAGTATTGTAATACAATACACATCTAAATAAAATTAAACTTCACATTCTACGACTTATACTTTTTTTAAATTTGTATTTGAATGTCAAATTAGGATGTTTTTTTGATAAAAAAATAAAAAGTCGAAGAAAAAAAATCCACTGAGCATGAGGACTGTTTAGGGGTCTGAAAAGATAGCACATGCACTCCCCAGTCGACCATTTCAATTTGGCACACGATGCACCAAACACCCTGTATAATAACGTCGGGTTTGTTCGAACACTTATAACTCGAGAACGGCTAGACCGATTTTCATGTTTTTTGCCACAGATAACTTATACCTAGACTTAGTCCAAATTGGTTCAATTCCTCTATTCACACAGTCTCTATTCGGAGATAATGTTTTTTTTTTAATCTCGGCAAAGACATAAATGCGTCTTTACGGCGATATTATTTTTTGAATATTTAAATAATGTTTATTTATAAACATTATTCATTAATAATCATGGTTTTTGATGATATTCTATTTATAGAATATCATCAAAAACCATGATTATTACAATAAAAAAAAACGTTTATGAACAAAGTAACATATAATTGTGTCTAAACTCGAAAATATTTGAATTTTCTATTTTTCTTATTAGACTGTTTATCGGCTTTATACCTTTGCTTCTCCTTCAACCTGGCGAAAGCAAAGTGCGAAAAAAAAATTTAAGTCATAGTTTCCTGACATTCATGACAAAAATATTTTTCGTTATTTTATTTTATTTCTTCAAAAGTGCATTGAAAAACGTCGTTTGATACACGTGGACATTTGTTATGCAGTTCTCGACTCAAAAACAACATCCCCTACGGCTCGGGTGTTAATTCCGCCTCGAATGCAATAACAAAAATTCTCCACTTGTATCAAAATGTACTATTCTCTTATATGAAATTTGGACAAGGCAACCGCGTCGGTCGGGAATATTTCATTCTATTTAGAATTCCAAATTCAAATTAATTTTATAATCAGTTGTTCGTTTGTTTTCTCGCCGTTCGATTTATTGAAATTTTGACAGGACAACGTCTGTCTGGTCAGCTAGTACATAAATAAATAAACTTGGTCGATTGCCTGGACTTAACTATGTGACAAATAACGTGACTGCCCAGTTCCTTCAAAATTCTTACAAAAACTAATATGTCAGTGCATGCATAATCTGCCTATAATGTTCCCATTGCTGGGTCCAGGCCTCTTCTCGGTGACAGTGAGTATGCGGGGCCCCGCGTGGCTCGGCTTTTTAAGGCTCACTCACTATGTCACATGTCTTCGAATTTTTGGTTCTAGGAAATGCCGGTTTTTTCACGATGTTTTCCTTCACCGTTTTGAGAGTAGTGGTGATGTAATCATTTACACGAAGTAAAACGCCGGTCTGGGTTCGAACCTACGACCAACAACAACAACAACTCGGTAAGTCGCGGCCGTTAACACAGGGCCACCACTGCTTTCAGTCAGTGCATGACTGATTTCTAATATTTATTCAGTAATCAACGGTCCAGAACGGTCAATGATTCTATAGCCATCGTTTAGTTCTTTTTACATGGTAATAATCCGTCAAAATATATTTCGCACTGTATCCGATCTGAATCCGAATCCAAGATCCGAGTTCAACCGAATTGGGATGTTCTAAATTCGGACGGACAGAACTCAACACCCCCATACACATAGCACTCTTATGACTACTTCGGAACGATGTTTCTTGAATTCTAATCAGATGCAGTGCGTAAACGCTTTAACCGCGAATAGATTGATCTCGATTTAACCTGTATACTAAGCTCCTATTAGACCTTGCTCCAAATCAAATCAAGCTGACACCAAAGTTGCCTGAATGATTTTTCCACGAAGCTTACATTGACCTTATACTAGCTATCGACCTCGATTATCGTCCCATGTTAATATAGCCACGATAATAATTTTCTCATCGCCTGAACGATTTAAAATAAACAGCCCTATTATATGATACTAGCTTCTGCCCGTGACTTCGTCCGCGTGGAATTTCTTGTTCCCCCGAGCCACCCCGTTGCATCGCATCGCCTGCCCGCAACATTACTTCGTTTTCGCTTAATGTTTATTCTGTCTTTTGTTTCTTTTTTCTCGGTTCAAGCGTCATGTTAAATAGCCTATAGCCTTCCTCATGAACTGGGCTGTCAAATGCAAAAATATTTTTTCAAATCCAACTGGTAGTTCCAGAGATTAGCGCGTTGAACCATACAAACAAACAAACGCTTCAGCTTTATTATTAGTATAGATTTGATTTGATTACCATTAAAAAAGTTATAGTGAGCCAACCTTAAAACATAAAAATGCTATCGGGGGCTTTTTTGTAGAACTTTATAAGAGGAACAATTCCGTCATAAGTACATGATTTTTGCGTAACTTTAACCGTTTACGCAGCGCACGCAACGGAAGCTCTCAAAAGGGATAAATTTTCCCCGTTTTGCAACATTTTTCATTGATGCTCCGCTCCTATTGGTCGTAGCGTGATGTTATATAGTCTAGTAGGTATAGACTTCTTCGATAAGTGAAATATGTAACACTAAAATATGTTTTTAATTCGAACCAGTAGTTCCTGAGACTAGCACGTTCAACCAAACCAACTCTTCCGCTTTATAATATTAGTATAGATGATAATTATAATATAGATTTTATCATCCATTGATAATATCTGTCTGATATCTATTTAATGTCGTTACATATGTATTATACTGATGTCCGCCTAATATTGTCAACGAGGTCAATGTCAGTGCTCATATCGTGATATCGGGCAATTAGATCTGCGAAATTACATAAAAATTATGTTAGACTAGACAATTCCATTTTTTACATTTTTGGAAATTAAAATAATTGTTTGTATCCGTACTGTATGGTATAAAATGTAGCGCATGGTTCTACAGGCATCGAGTCCACTATACAGAACATCAGGACAATACAGAAGAATCTTGGTAAGGAAAAAAGTTTTGATAACTAACTTATTATTTTGTTTTTGTTAACTCTTGCGGACCCTTCTTCTCTCATTTACAAAATAAAGTATTTATATTAAATTTATTCATCCACAGCCCGTCTTCGCCCACTGTTCCTCTCATTAGCCTCTCTTTACTTGTGCCAATCCCCACGCTCTCATTATTTTTCTGTAATCAATACTATGTCACATCACTACTTTTGACATTAGGTAAACCAAATCTTATGCACTTACTTTTTTTCCCATTTAATACTTCTGGACCTGAGCCTAGAATTTGTTTACTTACTGCCAATTAATTACTATAATTATGTTATTAAATGACGCACTATTGTAGGAGTAGTGCGTATCATTTACGTCGTCAAGATTTTTTGTTCGCAAGTCTATTCATCATCTTTAAAATTAAGGAAGTATAGTTTAAGATATAATAATAAACAAGAATTCTGTAGTTTGAACTAAGTAAATTAATAATTTATTTTCTCATAACAGACGTAGGTACACAATACAGTGAAGGTCAAGACAGCGATACCAAGTGTCGGAAGTAGGAACTAACATATTATTCTAAACACAGGCTCAGGTAAACTCGCTTACAGCCAAGTATCGTATCAATATGAAATTTTATTTAAAAGTAGTTTTTCCATTCGGTAGTGATCATTGCTCCGATATCGTGTTCTGGGGTCCAACCACCACTTCTTAAAGCAGTATTATTTTAATGTTACTTCAGTGTGAGAAAGAGATGGAGCTATACAGGACGTCTAGCTCCATCTCTTTCCCGCTCTCCTGTAAGATTAAAATAATACTGCTTTAAGAGGTGTGGTCTAGCTCCTGAACGTTAAGGATTAATTTAGCTTAAAAGTCGAGTGAATATCGAGGGTTTATCTGAGGACCTCAAAACCGAGCATAAGGAAGGAATTCGCTTAAATAGATAATTTTGTCAAATCAACAACTATTAAGTTGAGAATTTAAACTCCGTTTAAGAATTTTTCAGAAATCGGGCATTAGTATCATCGTCTGCAAATAACGTACTTTTTGGTTATTACTTATTTTAAGCATTGTTCTCTTGACTTTATGTCATTTTAGGATTCCGTACCTCAAAAGGAAAAAACGGAAACCTTAAAGGATCACTTGTTGTCCGTCTGTCTGTCAGTCTGTCAAGAGCCTTTCTCTAAGGATCGCGTGGAGGTATCAAGTTGAAATTAATATCAAATACGTCTATAGCCCCTTGAGTTCTAAAAAAAATCAACCTTCTAAGTCAACGCAATAAAAAAATACGGTCATCTATGCGACATAATTATTTTGATAGTCGTAAGTAAATATAAACATATAGGGTACTTCCCGTTGACCTAGAATAATTAAATTTGCAAAAATGTTTTTAACTAACTTTTTAGACCTAAGTATGTATCCTGCTTATGCGTATGAAGTTTCATTAAAAGCGGTTCATTCATTTCGATAAAAAAAGGACTTGAAAGTTTTTATGAAATGCCGTACGGAGCCAACGAGAAGTTGTGAAATAAAATCATGAGAAAGTGTATTTAATGAGTTCTTTGATGAGTTAATAAATAAATAAATAATATTTTCAAGTCAAACCTTAGTAGTTATAGCTCTCACCAGCCTGTCATAACTTCCTGCATTGAAATTTGAAACAACATGAAAGAACCTAGGCATTTGTGACAACGTATTTTATACGAGCTAATTATAATAATATCATCTATTTGACTCAGGACTCTTAGGCCGAATATTACCAAAGAAACTGAACCCAATCAGCTCATCTAAACCGCGTTCAAGAGCTGTCATTGTTATCTTTATTTGAGAGTATTGACACTGACAGATTTTGAACGCAATTTAGATGTGCTGATCGCGTTCAGTTTCTTTGGCGAAATCATGTTACCATCTCCTGGTAATCCTCGGACACCCTCCGTCTGTGAAGAATGGAGGGTTGGAAAAATGGTGTTTAATGTGTTTATTACGTATAGTTTATTGTGCGTGACGCAATGCCACGGTGTCCTTACCTCATCCTTAACTTCGCAAATACAATGGATTTAATACTTAATAATTATGTAGATTTCAGTTTTTGTTTTTCACAAGAAATAAAAAATATTGTACAATAGTGAGAGATTTATAATTATCGTTATGTAGATTATACAATGGTTAAAGTAACCTAGTCTGAGTGAACCGAAAATAAAAAGAGAATCCGCGTATTGCGTCCTTCGATCAACTGATCGAAAATTGCGTCAGGTTTCCCTCACACGTCAGTTGTGCGCCTTGATGGCACCTTTATTACTCATATTTTTGTGACAATGCAATTCAAAAGTAATAGCTTACGTTAAAATCCTTTTGCTCGTTTAGCCTCTAAGAGGAACCAAAAACAGAGACAGACAAACATACATACCAAACAAAAATATTACTTACCCTGCTTTTCGACTCCACCGCAGTCGGGTAAAATCATCATTGTGGTAATAAAATAATGGGTAATTTGTTAATAAACAATAAATAAAATACAAAGCCGGTAATATACCTATGTGTATAAGCCACACGAAGCGACGGTGTTTGAAATTATTTTAAATGAATGATGATGAATTTTCAAAGAGAATTCTTACTCTAATATAATGAATACCTCCTCTTTTTGTGAACCGCAAATAATTCCCATATTGGGGTCCTAAAAATATTAAATGGCCAAGTTACTCCGGTCACTGGCGCGGCTCGAGCGAGCGAGCGTAGCAAGCGTTACGCTCGCTCGGCTCGCGCGCACTTGATCACAGTTCTAACGGATCTAACCAAAGCTAACCCATTTGGTCGGAGAGCCCTAGCTTAGTTATTGGGTCACCTGAAAAAAGTAAAAAGAGGCTCACATTTATTTTAAAAATTGTTAGAAGCCTAAAAAGTATTTAAAGGTTCATTAATTTTAAAAAGCGATCATCATTAGAATGTCAGTAAGTTTTTAAACGAGTTTTCAAAAAAAAAGGAAAATGTTATGAAATCAATATATATATTATATATATACGAGTATATATAATATAATAGGTTGGGGAAAAAGTTTCTTCGCATTTTTTAAGAAAATTCAAAACATTTTTTAATATACATTATTTACATTTATCTAAAGTATGTAGGTACCATTTTGTTCGGTAACTTTCTGCCATCTTGTAGGTAGGGACATGATCCCATTGCTATAGAAATTTTGGGACTTCTGATCAAAATACCGCGACAAGTGGTTTTGGCAGTCCTCTCGTGATGTTAACCTGACACTGCCTAAAGAATCTGAAGAGACCGAAACAGGTGGAAATCTAAAGGTGCAAGGTCAGGACTATACGGCGGATGCATCAACACCTCCCAGCCAAACTCTCTTAATTTTTGCTGAGTGGCTAAAGATGTGTGAGGTCTAGCGTTATCATGATGAAAAACTACACCCCTTCTGTTGATTAATTCCGGCAGCTTTCTCTCAACTTCTTGCTTTAATCTCATCAGTTGTTCGCAGTAGAGTTCAGAATCGATGGTCCTGCCTGGTGGTAACAGCTCATAATCAATAATGCCTTTCCAATCCCACCACACACACAGCATCACCTTGTTGCGAGTGAACCCGGGTTTCGCCACAGTCTGTGAAGCCTGAACGGCCTTTGACCACGACCTTTTTCGCACGTTCTTGTCGCACGTGATCCACTTTTCATCTCCAGTTAGTAGCTTCTTCAAAAATGGTTCGGTTTCATTACGTCGTAATAAAGAATCACAAATGAGTACACGGTTCATTAGGTTTCTTTCAGTGAGCTCGTGAGGTACCCAAATATGGAGCTTTTTGTGTACCTAGTTTTTTTCAAATGAGCCAAAACTGTTTTGTGGTCAATTCCCAGTCCTTCAGCTACGTTGTAACTACTGATATGCCGATCTTGCTCCACTTTTTCAAAAATGGCATCCATTTTATCCGTGATAGGGCGACCAGAGCGTCGTGCATCTTTGGCATCAAAATTTCCGGATTGAAAATGCTTAAAACAAATTTGTGCTACTCTCACAGACACTGCACTGGGTCCATAAACATCACAAATTTTTTTCGCGGCTTGCGTTGCATTTTTACCTTTTTTGTAGTAAACTTTTAAAACGTATCGAATTTCTTCATTAGATTCACTCATCTTAACAGTACGAAAAACAAATGAAAATCACACTTTTTCCTAATTTGAATTTGGAATTATGTTCTTTAAAATTTAAACTTTCAATGTTACCAAAACCAGCCAGATACAAATAGTATAACCAAAGATATTTTATTTTAAGTTCATACATACTATAATGCGAAAAGACTTTTTCCCCAACCTAATATATATACATTTATGTATGTACACCGATTTCTCCGTCAATTCTGGACCGATTTTGAAAATTCTTTATTTATTTGATAGGGTATGCTCTCGAGGTGGTCCCATTGTCATTAAGTCAGAATCTGATGAGGGCATCTCATGGAAATCGAGGAAAACCTTAAACTTTATACGCACACCTATAGAGATTTGGGTATTTTTAATAGTAACTTGTACATTTGCTCTCGAAAAACACTATTTGGTGAAGTGGAACTGATGATGAAGACCACATAATGGCCATCGGAACTACTCAATAATAAGTATCTCACGGGTTGCGATTCGATTACCAATTTATGCTCGTACCATCAGCTCCAGTTCACCATATGCATTGTGAGAATGCATATGGTGAACTGGAGCTGATGGTGATTTCACCATCACCTCCAGTTCTCCTGTTTCTTACTAGGAGAACTCCTCAACAGTTTACGTCCCTGCATCGGGAAAAGCAATATTTTGTAAAAGATGATGAGCAGTTGACATTAGGCCACTGTAACTTAGATAAATTACAAACTGACCCGCTAAAAAGTAAAAATTAAAAAACTTTAAAAAAAAAACAACCTACTTCCAAAAAAAAAACTGCTAAGTGAAAAATAACTTTAATTTCGGAAGTCGGTGACAAAAAACTAAAATACAGATCCAAAGACACCGACATCCGAAATTAAAGTTATTTTTCACTTTGCAGTTTTTTTTTTGGAAGTCGGTTGTTTTTTTTTTTATTGTAAAAAAGTTTTTAGAGGATCGTTAAATATTCCCACTTAATAGTAATTTCTACTATTTCAGAGTCAAATAAACATGAACGCCTTGATGATAGCTATGTTTGCCCTGGTTGCACCCAGTGCACTGGCCTACGATGAAAAGTACGACAAGATCGACGTGGATAAGATCCTGGCCGACGATGCGCTGTTCTCCGCTTACATAAACTGCATGCTGGATAAAGGAGACTGTTCTGTGGAACATTCTGCCGACTTTAGACGTAAGTTACAGCGGCTACAATGTTATTTTGGCGCTTGGACAAAACCGGAACTAACGTCGCGATCTTGTTTGTTGAAGTATTGATGCTGTGGTACCTATATCTTTTTATTCCAGCCTAATCTGCAGAGAATATTTGGATTTAAACTTTAAAATGCAAATCAAAAATCATTTATTCAAATTAGACTGACGATCAGCATTTTTACCTGACTACGGCAAAGCCAAAGGATGGTTATGATTTTAACAGGCTATGTATGCATTTTCATCAGTTCCCGCATAACTCCTAAACTACACTACAGCTGACGTATCTGGCGAGTCTGAACATAGGCTCTCCGAACGCTCTCTCAACACTCGTCTCATGAGTCATGTCATCATTTGGTTCCTTAAGCCGCTGATAAACTTGAGCATTCATTTGTAATGAGCATTCTAGCGAAGTTAAAATAAACAGAAGTGTTTTAGCAAGTATTTTAGCGAGCTTTCTAGCGAGCATTCTAACGAAACGACAGTAAAGCTTCGAGCTTTTTGCCGTGCCGAGCAATTTTGTCATTGTTTCGCCGCCGTCCCTCTCCGCCCAAACCCTCACTTCCATTTCTATGACGAAACAGATTAGTTTGCCACCATCTTCTATCTTTCTTTTTATTATTTTTAATATAGCCCATAAGTATAAATGCAGCACACGCGACCGTCAATACATTTTTAAGGAGCTTTTACTAGAGCGTGCGCTGGAATAATTGTGAAAATATTCGTACAGTCTTACCAACTTATCTGTGAACTGCAAGAGGACGCCACCGTCGATGCGTCGACACAATCGAATGGCATGCATCGGCACAATCGAAGACATTTCAACATGACGGCCGTAGTTCCAATTTTCGCCATTTTACAGATAAGTTGGTAGGAGTGTAGATGTTTGGCTCTATGATTGGCTTTCTTCGTTGTTCAAGTTCGACAAATTTAAAAACGGCGAACGCTCGATATTCTATTACAAGTGAATGCTCAAGTCTATCAGCAGTTCAGCACCTTAAAAATGTTACTGCGCAGCCTTCTGCGCAAAGTTCGGACTCGCCAAGATACGTCGGCCGTATTGTACCTACTTGTCATATTTTGACAAATGAGGTATCTTTGGGAGCGCCATGGGATTATTCCCAAAGTTCTCCATTTTTTTGTTCTAAAAAGATAAGAATCTCATACATTAATTCCCAAGTTACTCCAAGGAATTATTATTATTTAAAAATACTTATTATTTTGTTCCCATTCTGCTCCAACTAGCTGGAATTATTCTCAAAGTACTCCACCGATTATTCGTTATAAATTAATTACCTCACTAATACATATATTTCATTACTCGTACGAGGGGGGATCAAAAAGTAGTGAGAATGACATACTCCTTGGTAAGAAAAAAAATAAATACTGGCAGGCATAGCTCAGATACATATTTGTAATATTAATAATGAAAAAAATCTTCGATTCTCTTTTGTTTTTTTCTGAATGTAGTCATTTGCTTGCTTCGTGTCGGAACGTGCTCTAAGGACTAAACGCCACCCGTGTTCCTTCAATTTGCCTGTGCCAGGGCCACGGTATCTCTTTCGAACAACCCGCGACCCAGGCGGCATCGGTCCTATTGGACTCCGTCACTGCTGACATCTCTTTGAGGCGCGCGTGGAACACGACGCGCCGTCGACCCAGGCCTGGTCCTTACAGGACGGTGAGCTACCCATTGCTCGCCGTCCGCAAACCCGCGCCTACGGTGGCTGGGAATCGGTTACGGATTCCCGCCGCCCAGGGCGTCTCCTGCGGTGACTAGGGGCGCGAGGGCGCGACAGTTGCCTCTCTCTCACGCGTTCCGCCTCCTCCTTTGCGAGCATTACTGCTTCGCAGAAGGAGGTAACGGCTTCCCATGCACTCTCGCTCCGCACCATGGCCTGGACCAGGTTCGGCCGCGAGAGTTCGCCACCGCCGATCCCCTCCGCGAGGACACGGCGGTGCTCTGCCTAAGCCGGGCAGACCTCCACTGTATGCTCCATTGTGTCCTCCGGGCAATCCACACAATGGTGACACCCGGGCGTTTCCTCCCGCCCTATCCGGAACAGGAACCTCCCGAAACAACTGTGTCCGGTGAGGACCTGCATCATGCGGAAGGTGAGCACGCCATGGCGCCTCTCCAATTACCTCTCAAAGAGGGGACTTACCGCCGCAATTGTGGCGTCCCCAACGCTGGGTTACGACAATCCCACTCTCCATGTCGCCATGAGATCCCTCCGGAGCTCTGTCCGCTGTACCGTGATATCTTGTGGCATCGGAGTTACGCCCCGGCGTTTCGCCTCTTCGCGCCACTCCCACACGTGTGCGAGGACCTTTGCCTCCAGATCCCAGGGCGGCAATCCGGCAAGGAGGCTCACCTCCTCACCGGAGACCGTGCGGTATCCCCGGACTAGCTGGATGGCCATAACCCTTTGGGACGCGTTCAACCGGCGGGCTGGTCGCAGCCTCAAGGAACGCGTCCACACCAGTGCCCCGTAAAGGGCCATGGAACGCATGATACCCGCATAAAGCCTCCGGCAGGAGGCGTTTGGACCCCCTAGATTGGGCAGGAGCCGCGTCAAGGCAACCCCGGCCCGCTCCAGTCTGGGAGCCAATCGTCGGAAATGCTCCACGAAGTTCCACCGGCTGTCGAGGACGAGCCCCAGGTACTTCATCGTCGACTCGAATTCGATGTGAACCCCTCCTACTATTATTTGACCATGAAAACACATGACCTCGGATTTGTGCATGGCCACCTCGAGTCCCAACTGCCGAACTGCCGGATCCTCTCAACAATTGTTGCAATCCCGCGTGTCGCTATTTCGGCCGCCGTCTGGTGCGACCTCCCCTGCGCCAGGACCAGCGTGTCGTCAGTGAAACATACCAGCGCGACGCCCCCTAACACGACGTCAAAATTTTTTTGTCGGCGCGCAACGGTGCGCATGCGCATCTATACACAGCTTTTATGCAAAATATTTCTATGAACTGAGAGTAAACTAATCACTGTTTTTTAAAGTGGATTTTTTTTAGAACAATAGATGACTTAGTTTTTTTCCAATACCCAAAAACAAAATCAATTTGTTTATATTACCGCCAATAAAATACAAATAAAAAATATTTTCATAATCTAAAGCGTTAACCCTATTTTTTTACCTAAAATATTGCCCATGTGTCAAATAATCAAATGACATCATAATATTTACCTTTATTCTTCCAAAATTTTTAAATATGAACAATAATCTTGTTAAAAAAACGCCGCTGCGCGTAAAATTTCAAATGATTATTGTTCGAATTTTTAAAATATTTTATGTTAGGCTTAACTGCCAGATATTATTGTAGATTTTTTATTAATTGTTTTTAATGTTTTTTAGACTCCTGAATCCAGAGCCACACTTTTTTAATTTCACTTTTTTCACTTTTTTTTTTTTTTTTGAACATTTTTAGTTGTTAAATTATAATAAATCAAATATTGATTGCTGAATTATATTATAAAGTCTTTTATTTAAAAAAATCTTTAACTTAAAAATATATTTGCAAAGCTTTTGAGCTGAATGTATGTCAGCTACCCTTTTTATAGTAAAATGCAACATAATAATCCGGTACATTTATTTAAATTAGCTTTTTGATTAAAATGGGGTGGAGTACTTTGAGAACATTCTAATATTATCATGGAGTAGAATGAAACCTAATTCAAAATATTATATTTTTCATGGAGTAGTTTGGGAACTCTTTTTGGAATACTTTGGGAATAACCCGCGCCATGTTGTTCCGCAGGCTATATGACGTTGGGACGTCATGTGTCGTGTTTCAGTAAAATCCAACATGGCGGTTTACAGCAAGTATTACCTACCGAAAAAAAAATAAAGAATAATAATATAACGTGTTTAGTATCTGGTAAAAGGTAGCTCACAGAACTGATCTGGTCAATATCGAATTGCGTGTACGTTCTAATGACCTGCGATGTATAGGACGTACAGTCGATCGCACGTTGGTGGTAACAGTTTAACATTTAGCTGGCCTGACGTAATACTGAGTTTAAATAGAAGAATACAGCTTATAAATACTGGTTTAGTTACTATTTACTAACGTGAACGTACTCAAATAGACTTTCGATGCGATATCACACGCTTCGCGTTGTGGCATGACCAAAGTTCCTTAGTTTGGCCATAGTTTAGCTATGTAGTATTTCAGAAGATTTTGGCAGTTGTGATATTTTTTTTTACTTATATATGTATCATAAAATATAATGTTATCAGATTTTATTTTGATTTATGAGCGCATGCGCGTTACACAACGAAAACAATGACGTAAAAGATTAATAAACAATGCAAACTATTCAATACATCTGCCTAGCCTTTTCCCAACTATGTTGGGGTCGGCTTCCAGTCTAACCAAATGCAACAGAATACCAGTATTTTACATCCAACGACGTCCACCAACCTAGTTACTGGGTAACACAATATCCATTGGTAAAACTGGTTGTCAGACTTTCGGGCTTTTGACTACCCGTAATTACTGACAAAGATCTACGAATAACTGTTGGAAACTATTATGTTAATCTAACAAGCAAACAGTGCAAGTTAAATAAAAACTTATAAAAATAATTAAACTAAGTAGGTAAGACCATTAAAAGATTAAAACCCATTGTGCTTCAGATAACTCTAAACGGATTCCACGATAGATCAATTGTTTGCTAATTTTTCATCCAAATGGTTTTTGAATTAAATTGTGTGAAAATGTTTTTTTGTAACAACAAAACACTTGACTTTCAGTTTTCCAAAAGAAAAACCTAAATGATTTGTTTTGTTTACATAGTAAAATATTATCTTTAAATATTTATTACAAACCGTGTTATTTTCAGAGCTACTCCCAGAAGTTATAGCAACATCATGCGCAAAATGCACAGCCATTCAGAGGCAGAACGTCAGAAAGACTGTAAAGGCCCTCAGTGAGAAGAAACCTGATGACTTCATCCAATTCCGGACCAAGTTCGACCCTAAAGGAGAATATGAAAAGGACTTCTCCGCTTTCATCCTTGGGACAGATTAAATCAAATGTTAGTTGAACCGAATTAATATTGCCCTCAGAGAATCCTGGCTCATTTTGTTAATGGAACTGATTTAAACTATGTGGAGCATTACAATAGTTAATATATAAGTTGCAAATTTAAAACGTTTTTTGCCTTTTCTGTTCAATCCAAGATCATCTTTTTGATATTCCAGTATCAGATCAAATGCCGTCTTACGACGTGTTAAAGCCATCATTATTCTAGTGCGATAGAGAGTTGGGGCTATAGTTACAGCAGAATAGCATCATTCCTTTTCGCAAAGCATCATAACACGGCCCGTTTACTACAAAAAAATATGTTAGTAATTTTCCCAAATTCAATGGCTTGTTTACATCTATGGATTCAATGCAAAACCTGTTACACTGTTTTGACGCATGATCTCTTATCAAGGCTATCACAATAAGATGTAAAAATAAACCGTTTATCTCTACATTGGCTGATTGGCTAATAACATTGTCACGCAAGACCTCCGGCCTCTGCTGGCCTGTTACATTAATACGTTGGTACAGAACTGACACAGATAGTGACACTTAATTGAGTAGGTACGAGTTACGAGTATGTATCAGTTACAACGTTTTCCTTTTGACGTCAGTAAAATTAATAAAATCACGATATCAAACTAGATTATGGTTTATTAGAACAAAACTATAAATCATAAGACTGGACACAATGTTGAAGTAGGTATCTACTTCACCTTAATTGTGTTCATTGCTACAGCCGGACATAACTGATTATCCCATTTGGTTAGGAACAGTAGGTATACTTTATAAATCAGTATTCAATATCAAATCTACAATACCAACTATAATGAAGAAAAGGAAAGCCAAAGGTACTCAAACGTAACACAACGGTTTCGAAAACAAAATAACTCACAAGCAAAAAACAGTAAAGGGTCCCATAGAGCCAGTGACGTGAAACTCATGCTATGATGCGGAACGATTGCGTTGTGCCGAAGATTATGTGACGGGCTTACACAATCTATGAAGTTACATCAGAGTGCAGCGGCGTGGGCGCTGCGCTGGCGCAACTGCGAGCCACACCGCCGCACACAAGGCCGGTTTGCCGATTTACGATGACAAAAACATATTGTTGCGATGTCCAGAAACTTATCAATGCTACTTTGTTTAGCTTCTTCGATAAACGAACAATAGGATCATAAAATAATAAAGCTCACTAAAATACCACGAAAGTCTGTGTAAGCGCGTTTTGTGTCCCTTTTTCTCGCACGATAAACATGAAACAGTTACGCTCGAAAGCTTGACGGAGTAACTACGTTTGTTTTGTGCCGCAGTGTTTAAAAATCGTGAGTTTTTAACATGGAGATTGAAGCGTCAGGTATGTACTCTAATTATCATTGTTTAGTTGTCAATTTTTTTTTTAAATCGAACAGTAATCTAACTTTACCTGGAAGTCAAATTTTATAGATAAATCTTTTAAATTCACTGGAGTTTATAGACGTTTAAAAAATGTTCCGCATAGTTCCATTATATTATATAATTCCTTAGAAACTATGATTTGTGAGGATTCAAAACAAGCAAAGAACTCGTCCCCGTATCTCCACCTGTGATAAATTGAGCCCTTTATTTTCAGGTAGCCGCGTTGATCCTGTTTCACAGCAGGGGAAGTTGTATAGAAATGAACTGTTTTTACTGTTAAGAGATGAACGTTTTTTTAGTTTTTCGTCATCCAAGTGTAACGAACGATTATTACAATACATAATGAACAAGTTAAGCATAGTGGACCCGTCTGAGACTTTAATAAAACTGTTAAAAGATATTGTTAAAGTGTTTGTGTCAAAGCTGTTAGCTAAATGGCGTGAATCTAAATTTATGTTCGATCGTTTTAAAGTTAAGCATACCAATTGGCTCAGTAAAGAATTTAAGCTCCCGGAGATACAATCAATAACTGCAGAACCACCTACTTCTTCGGAGAAAAAGCGTCGAGGGAGGCCAAAAAAGTTGTTTGAAATTAGCTCTGAACGCAGCAGAAAGAGAAAACTTAAGTCTCTTGTTTCGCGTTTTACTCCTGAAAAGCTTTGTTTAGCGACTGAAACGAGTTTGGTGAAATCTGGCAAAAGAAAGGCAGCTCAAGTTCTAAAACTTGCAATAAATTCGACTCCGAAAAGGTTGAAAAAAATGGAGCAGGTTCACTCATCGTGTTCCGCAAATGTAATGCAGTATAGTGCTGAAGAAGCCTTAGGACTTTTAGTTGACCTTAATTTAACCAAAACAGAATACGGGACGATGCGTCTAGGTGCAAAGAAAAGAGGTGCTGATTTATATCCCTCTTACCATGTGATGGCAGATGCAAAAGTGAAGTGTTATCCGCTTAATTTAAGAGTTACTGATAATGAAGCTGTAGTACCTTTACAAGACCTTTTAGACCACACCATACGGAGACTAGCACACGTTCAGTCAGAGGTAATTTTGTCGAACATTCAGGACAATAACGACACTCTAGAAGTCTATTATAAGTGGGGCCTAGATGGTAGTGGAGGTCACAGTATAAGCAAAACTTTTCAAACAATTCAATGTACGCTGATTCTAACATAATATTATGTACAATTGTGCCCTTGGAGTTATCAGAAATGAAAGAAAAGAAGAAAATAATTTATTGGAAAAATCAGACTCCATCTTCCACCAGATACTGTCGCCCAATATCGTTTAAATTAAAAAAAGAAAATGACCAGAATACTAAAGATGACTACCACGAGATTGAGCAGCAAATAAGGCAGTTGCAGCACACAAACATTATTCTAGGAGACAGAACAATACATTTCAAACATATTCCTATTTGCACAATGCTGGATGGTAAAACTGTGAATGTTTTAACAGAAACCAAAAGTACACAAGCCTGTAACGTCTGTAAAGCTACACCTACGCAAATGAACGACTTAGCAAATATAAAAAAAGAGTACCTAACGAAGACACATACAAATTTGGTATTTCTGTTTTACATGCTCATCTCCGATGCTACGAATATTTATTGCATATATCATATAAATTGGAGTTGCAGCAATGGCAAGCTAGAGGCAAAGAAGCACAGGAAAAAGTGAAAGTGCGAAAAAATAAAATTTGTAAAGATTTTTATAAAGAAATGGGACTTGTTGTTGACCAACCAAAACAAGGAGGGGGCAACAGTAACGATGGCAATACAGCAAGAATTTTTTTTAAAAACCCTGTTCTGGTTTCTCAAATCACAGGTGTGTCCAAAGAATTGATTGAAAGATTTGCAAATATTTTGTGTGTTATTTCTTGCGGACATTACATAGACGAAGAAAAATTTAGGACATATTGCATCGGCACTGCTGAAATGGCGATCAATTTATATAAATGGTACAAAATGAGTGCAAGTGTACATAAACTTTTAATTCACGGTGCTGACATTATTAAATCTCTGGCTTTGCCCGTAGGTCAATTATCAGAAGATGTGATAGAAGCAAGTCACAAAAACTACAAAAAATTGCGACAGTATCACTCCCGGAAAACGTCCAGAATAAACACCAATACTGATATTCTTCACTGGATGCTTGTAATGTCGGATCCTGTCGTGACTAATCACAGGGAAAAACCAAAGAAACGAGGAGAAGTATATAATGACGTTGTTGTAGGAATGTTACGGATGCCTACATATCTTTGTAGCGAAGACGTTGAAAGCAGAGAAAATGAAGACTCCGATGACTCCGATAATGTGGATGACGATGATCAGTAGGTCGCATAGAACCTAATTTAAGGACCTTTTTACATACTTAATACTTTAAATAAAGCTTTTATTTTCATTTTTTACTTTTTTTATTTATACTATAATATATTATAGAACCATCTCAAAATTTTATTTCAACTTCTAACACTTAAAATACATAATTACCAAGTCAGAAAGTAAATAAAAACCTACACTTTCATTTTGACATCGTAAATTGGCAAACCGGCCTTGTGTGCGCCGCATCGCCGCTCCGACGGCCCTGCTTGACACGAAAACCCACATGCAACTAGCGCATGAAATTACTCAGTTTTTAATAGCAATTTCATAATTGATAAATTTGGCATTTAGTCTAATTTTGGTAACCTACTGAACTGTTCATGTATGACCACGATCTGATAACCTTTATTTTAACATTTATTTTGTATAGCTTTTGCCCGCGACGATATCGGAAATTATCGCACGGGAAAGTACTGAAAGCACTAGAGGAGTCCTGATGGAACTTATTCCAAATTTGCTTGAATTTTCGAAACCAGAGTTATTTTTCTACCGGTCCTTGCAGGCAACCTTTATAGTACTACCGGGATAAAAATATATACCACGTCCTAACCTAGGTCATGGTCTATCCGTGTGCCAAGTTTCATCTAAATCTGTTCTGCAAGGTATGAAAGGGTAACAGACAGATCGAGTTACTTTCACATATATAATATTAAAATTCATACTCAATTAAATATTAGGAATAAAAGCATAAATAAGGTCAGTGATAAACAAAATCATATTACCATCAAATATTTAATTACAAAATATCAGTCAACATCGTGATATTTAAATAAATAACACAACAATTTGCCATCCGATTACAATCTTAAAGTCTAAGTATAAATAAAATCACAAGGATAACGACCCCGGGAAATAGAAAATTATGAGAACTGCGGGTCGAATCCTGCGGAAGATGCAAGATGAAGATGCTTCAAAGTATTGCAGCTGTTAAAAGAGAGAGAGAGAAAGAAAGAGAGATTAGAGAGCTGTTTAAAGTCCAACTGCAATTCAGGCAAATAATTAATTTGTATATTCTAGGACCCTATATATCTTATTACAAATTAACTCATGTTGGAACATGGTCAAGTTTATTAGCTACTTCCTTGGATAAACTTGTCGAAGTTGGCGCGGTTCTTGCCGCTGGGATCGTTCTTCTTCACTAAGTCGTCCCACTCCTTGGGATGCTTCTGCTGGATTGCCTTAATCACCTTCCTGATGTTACCCTTCTGCTTTTCAGTGCACTTGGCGCATGTCGTCTCTATCGCTTCGGGGAGGGTCTCTGGAAAATTTAAATTCATTATTAGCAAAGGTTTTAAACAGATTTCTCGAATTGGGGAGACTTTTTCGTAATCATTTGCGAGAGGCGCTATTGAATTTGTGTCCAACAAAAAACCTGCCATGAGTGTCAAAATAAAGCTATATAAAAGGAAAAACACCAAGGATAATATGAAAAAATCTACATCTCTGAAGGTACATGATTGTACTATGACAGACCTCAGGATATTTTCCTTCTTGAAAACCTTGACCTCGACCCGGTTTGTGCAAACAGTTCGAGTGGCCAGTATTGGGTTTATCCGGAGTTACGTAAATATGTATTTAATGCTACGCCGCGTTTATGTCAACACCTCCGCTTGTTAATATAAAAATATATCGATAGTCTAGTACTGCTTAACATTGAATTATTATGTTCTAGTAGTCTGTTTATAATAACTACTGTTCGTGTTTTGGGCTTAAGGCTATGTCGCAGTCTGTTTGTCTTTACGAAATAGAGCACACAATCAATCTGCCTAGCCTTTCTTTTCCCAACTATGTTAGGGTCGGCTTTCAGTCTAACCGGATGCAGCTGAATACCAGTATTTTACATGGAGCGACTGCTTATCTGACCTCCACAACCCAGTAACTGGGTAATACGATACCCCTTGGTAAGACTGGTTGTCAGACTTTCGGGCTTCTGACGATCCGTAACGACTGTCAAAGATCCACGAATGTCAGCCGGGACCAACGGCTTAACGTGCTTTCCGAGGCACGGAGGAGTCTCGGTATGTAAAGATGGTCACCCATCCACTGAACAACCCCGGCAAGCGTAGTTTAACTTGATGTATCGACCCGATCGAAGAAATAGAGCACACGGATGGTTTAATTAAAATCATTTATCTAGTGACAATATTTTCATGTACGAAAAAATACATGATTTTAAGCGAAAATTTAATGTTCACTTACTTTTGAAATCTGATCCTTCTGGTGTACACCGCCCTTTGTCCAAGAAGCAGTTGATGTATGCCTTGAGGAGTCGGTCGTTGGAGATCAGGGTCTCCACGTCAAAGTTATCATATTTAGCGTTGTACTTGTCAGCGGCGAATGCCACCACGACCAAACACGCCAATACAATCAGGACCCTCATTGTGATAGTTGAATTCTGGAAATAATAATCGAATTTAATTCCTCTCTTCAATTAATCAACTTTATACGCTCACAATGGAACAAAGAATGTGGCTTGTCCCGAAGCGATGAAATCTATTTAGCGAGCCGTTTTCATGGACATTGGACAAACACAGGACGTGTTTAGAATACGAATGAGTAACATGTCACACGAATTAAAAGCATACATCAATAAAACATTAGACATTTTGATTGATGATCTTTGTTATATACAAGATAATTTTTGAAGCAGTGCGCAAATTTTCACAGGGTGTTCTACCCATGAATATGAACAACTTTTATTATGTGACCAAACCTGAAATCGCGAAAAAAAATCAGCTGCTCCCTACATTTTGACGAGTTTGGTGTAGATAAATGTACTGAACAGCAGATTTTCTTTTGCGATTTCAGAGTTAGTCCCGTAGTGAAAGTTGTTCATATTCGTGAGTAGCACACCCTTTGAAAATATGCGCACTGCTTAAAAAATTATCCTGTATACATCTATGAATTGAACAAGTAAACCACAAGAAGCAAAGAGGAGAATTTATATATTGTATTAGGTATATATAGTTCTCTCATAAAGTCAAAAGGTCACACAGCTTATTCACAGTTCACAAGTCACAAAATAATTCATCACTAATCGCAGACTGCAGTTCATTCACCCACCTTTTACTCTCTATAATCAACCTAAAGAACTAGCGTTGGCAGAAAGCGACAGTGGTTTATATTGACGACGGTATACCCACTACCTTCATTGGCACATGGGTCAACGCTTACGTAGTCATAACAGTCAAAATTGAACCTTTTACAAAACGCATAGGGGTTTTTTTTTATTGGCTGCACAGTTTTGGTAAAACCCTCCGTGTATTGTTAGTGAAATGTTAATGGGTCTGCAACTTGTGGTCTTAAACAAAACATATCATAGATGGCTGCGCTGCCGGGAAAATTAAGCAATCTCAAAGTTTTGTAGCTGGTACAAGGAAAACGTTGTTATATTTATTTTATTATTGCTTGTACAGTTTGGACAGTGCTTCGCTGTTTTTTAACCGACTTCAAAAAGGAGGAGGTTATCAATTCGTCGGAACCTTTTTTTTTAATTTTTTTTTTATGTATGTTCCCCGATTACTCGAAGATGGCTGGACCGATTTGGATTGTTTTTATTTTATTCGAGAAGGTATACATCACAGTTGGTCCCATATAAAATTGATTAACTTTGCTATGGTAGTTTTTGAGTTAGCTTCAATAATACGTATTTTTTCCCCACTTTTATATGGATGATGTTCTAGTTTGTTTTGCAGGTAGTGGTATTAGAATTTGTGTGGGGTAGGTTCCACAACTAAAAAGTGAAAAATAAAAACTTTTTTACAAAAAAATACAACCGACTTCCAAAAACAACTACAAAGTGAAAAATAACTTTAATTTCGGAAGTCGGTGTCTAGTTAAATGTATTTTCGTTTTTTGCCACCGACTTCCGAAATTAAAGTTATTTTTCACTTTGTAGTTGTTTTTGGAAGTCGGCTGTATTTTTTTGTAAAAAAGTTTTTATAGGTTTATTTGTAGCATCAGCATCGGATCACCTATGAGAATAAAATATGTCTGCGATGATCGAGTCTAATACTGTGTAGTCTAGTTGTTACTGAAACCGTGCACCTAGCTCCTAACATTTCATATGCCCTTCTAAGTTTATGTAAAATAAAATATTTTGATTTGAATACATAATAATGTAAAGATATAAATATCAGAACTAAGACCTCACCTGGCTCATGTTTCATCTCTTGGTATTGCTGTGTTCAGTAAAATATCTGTGTAGTGTACGGAAGTGTCTAATTTTTGCAATATTTTTATCCTTAACAATGTTTGAATAGAGCCTTCTTTGAACGGAATCAAAATTGCTGAATCACTGATTCAACAATCGAATAGGTTCTTGATGAGTCAATGACAATAATACTGAACACAAAGACATTGTTTGTCTTCATCATACATCTAAGTACATTTATGTATATAGATAAGTACATAATTATGTTATAAGTCGAGACTTATAACATAATTATGTACGTGAGTGTGTGTGTACTTACCTATATACAATCCAAACCAAAAAAAAAAAATCCAAAACAAAAAAAAAAATGAGGAACTTTCGAGAAAGTTCCTCATTTTATTTTAATGATTTACTGGATTGCTAACTTGCTATTATAATTGAATCTGCGAAATAAGCTCTATTTCATAATGCACCTAATTAAGTAATGTAACACCTAATAGGTATAGAAATCACAAATTACGGAATCAACACGGGATTATACATTTAAATCATGGTCCGTTGGAAAACATGGCTCTAGATCGTAGGTCATTCCAGAATATCAACGGACCAAGATTTAAATGTGGAGGTAATATTCTCGGGTTGATTCCTTAATCACTAATGATTTAATGCTTAAACTTGAAGAGAGTTTGTCCAATGCATCACCATAAAACTAAACGGAGCCTGTTAAGAGTATAGCCACCAACGAAGGCAAAGTACAATGAGGATACCTACAGCTGATACCAATGAGTTTCAATTTTAATAAGTTTAATAGGCTAGTTTACAGTAAGAAAAGTACCTTATTCATTTTGTATTGGAGAAGGCTACGAGCTAAAAATATAAAAATCATCTCAATTTTGTAAGTGATTTAAGATTAATTAATATTTTAAAGAAAAAAATGCGTGAAAAATAAAGCCATTGGTCACGTGACATTGAACGCGAAACAGAGCGTGACACGTTACTACTTCTAGAGGACTGTTCCAAATAGTAAATAATAAAGAAACTTTATGCGTCAGACATAAAGTCTTTTTTGCATTACCAATTATAGAGTACGAAAGAACATTTCTTTCGTAACTTCTATATAAAAATGAAGTGGGAGAGGGACTAACCTACACTGATAAGTAGTGTCCCTCTCGCACAATGTGGCAGTGTTAATTGTTTATTTACTGAATTAGTAGTATTCAGTCATATTTTTGTTGGTATATGAAAAACTATTAAATAAAAATCTTCTGCCTATGACTGTTAAAATAAAAATCAACACAAATAATTATTTCTTTGATTTGAAAGTTATTTCTTTATTGTTTACAAACTTTCTTAATTGATACTACCTACTGAATATTATATAATATTCCAACCAAAGTAATAAATGAAGTATGTGTCTTTGTAACACTGTAAAAAAACTCATAGTTTAGAAATTAAGTCATTTGAGCTGCCATGATAGAATGCCCCCGTATTGAAAATTGCGCTATAAAAAAAAAACTGTTTTCTTGATGTTACTATTTTGTTGAAAAATTCGTAGTTTGAGGGATATAGACCACAAGTATCATTTACTAGCACTTCCCGCGCGGCTTCGCCCGCGTGGATGTCGGAAAAAATCCTACGGGAACGTACAACCGGCAATTTCTTCCTTATTCCTTGTCTACATTATAAAGTTAACCTCTGTGCAAAATTTCAGCTTTCTAGGTCCAAGGGTTTGGGCTGAGCGTTGATGAGTCAGTCAGTTATTACTTCTCTTTTTATTTATATAAATAGTAGATATGTATAGGTACCTCTGGACATTTTAATTCTTCGATCTATTTATCCTGATAGCATGATTTTTTTTTGTGCAGGACAGACGAAAAATAATTTCATTATAATATTCTGCTTTCATTGCCATATATATAATTAAGGAAATATACCAGCTCAGTAACCGTCAAGGTGCGAGTACTTGTTTCCCGAAATTAAGACGTCACTGCTTGAGATTTCCTTGAAGAGTATGAGAATGGTAAAAGAATTCGCAACTCTTTATGATATCTCCATGCAATATTTTTGGTAGGTAGGTAGACACTTAAAGTAGCGATCAAATTGAAATGACGTAAAACCAACGGCTAAAATCGAAATACCTATGTTTGTTTTGTTTTTTCGGACGTGACTGACTGTTTTTTTTTTATGATTAAGATGCTGTTTTGAATAATTATCCTCTATTATTTTTCCATGTAAGTATCACTGTTTCCTTGATTTGTAATTTCATCTAAATCGCTTCAACGGTTTAGCTATTCCCAATGGGTTTATCTGTGAAAACGTATAGGCAGGTTCGATTTTGGTACTTGTCATCAAATACTGGAACTAAAATATTACATCATTATGGTGTAATTTGGTCATTTACTTTCTTGCATCACTAAGAGCAATCAACTAATTCCTCAATTTTGACCAGTCGATGATTAAATCGATTACACACATTTTCCTTGTACTATATTAGCAAAATTTAAAAAAGTTCTATTATTTAGAAATCGGACTTTTACGGGATTACATAATACTTATTCAGCTTTTGTCCATAGAAAAAAAAAAAGGTTTGTATGGAAGACGCGGAAAGCTGATCGCATCGAGCTGAACGGATGCGTACGCGCCTTCAAACAAACTGTTTTTTTTTTCTATGAACAAAAGTTGAATTGTGCTGAATAGCTAAGTGTAGTTAGTCCCTAATACCGAATTTAATGTCACCGTTGTTGCATCTGAATTAAGAACAATTGAATAAATAAATAAATAAATAAATCTGTAATTACTGAGAATATTAGTTTGTTTGCTATACAGTTTTTTGGTTATCCTATTACCATTTGGTTTTGGATACGTTTCACTATTTTACTCAAGTTATACAAACTCTCGGAGGAGCTTGTGACTAAGTAATAACAGCCGCACGGGTCGATCCGTCAGGTTAAGCTACGCTTGCCGGGGTTGGTCAGTGGATGGGTGACCATCTTTACATATCGAGACTCCTCTGTGCCTCGGAAATTACGTTAAGCCGTTGGTCCCGGCTGTCATTCGTGGATCTTTGACAGTCGTTACGGGTCGTCAGAAGCCCGAAAGTCTGACAACCAGTCTTACCAAGAGGTATCGTATTACCCAGTTACTGGGTTGTGGAGGTCAGATAGGCAGTCGCCCCATGTAAAATACTGGTATTAAGCTGCATCCGGTTAGACTGGAAGCCGACTCCAATATAGTTGGGAAAAGGCTAGGCAGATGACTCAAGTTATACAAACATTACCAAAAAATTCGACAAACAATACCTACAACCGTATCTACAACAGAATGGTCTTTTTTGACTTGTCTTTGACAATATTTGTTAATACACATAGGTGTTCCGAAAGTGTTAATCGACTATTGTCGCGAAAGTCAATTAACACTTTAATTTTTTAAATCTTAATAATTATTGAGCTAAATATTTCATCAAAACCGGAACCGAAGTAAAGTAAAACTAAAAGAACGAAGCAATAATTTTTTGTCGACATGATGTCTATAAGCGTGCATGACTAATGGTCCGCGCGGCGTTAGCGGACTGTTTTAATGGTGGAAATACGTAATTGTCTGTAAATCACTTTACGAGTTAATTTTTTTTTGTCGCTGACCGTACTGTAGGAACCTAAGATACTACGAGAATTAAACTCCGCTATGATATCCTTGATAAGATAATTATTTAGAAGAAGCACTTTTAGATACATATATTATTAAAATACAACGGCGCTGACTTTTTAATATCTTCCTTAACTAAATATGAAATAGAGGTTATCTCCTAAATATGACTGTCATCTGAATATATAAAAGAAAAAACTGACTGACTGACATATCAACGCACAGCCCAAACCGCTGGCTCTAGAGATTCCAAATTTGGCACGAGGTCCAAAGGTCAGGTTGGTCAGGCTCGCCGCCTCACAGGAGACCGTGCGGTATCCCCGGACTAGCCGGATGGCCATGACCCTCTGGGACGCGTTCAACCGGCGGGCTGGTCGCAGCCTCAGGGAACGCGCCCACACCGGTGCCCCGTAAAGGGCCATGGACCGCACGACCCCCGCGTACAGCCTCCGTCAGGAGGCGTTTGGACCCCCAAGATTGGGCAGGAGCCGCTTCAAGGCAGCCCCGGCCCGCTCCAGTCTGGGAGCCAAACGTCGGAAGTGCTCCACGAAGTTTCACCGGCTGTCGAGGACGAGTCCCAGGTACTTCATCGTTGACTCGACCCCGATGTGAACCCCTCCTACCGTTATTTGGGAACCCGACGGTGGCGCGTTCCGAGGACCATGAAAACACATGACCTCGGACTTGTGCAGGGCCACCTCGAGTCCCAACTGCCGGATCCTCTCTACGATTGTCGCAACCCCGCGTGTCGCTAGTTCGGCCGCCGCCTGGTGCGACCTCCCCTGCGCCAGGACTAGCGTGTCGTCAGCGTAACATACAGCGCTGGCGCCGCTAGGGAGGTCGGCTCCTAAACTAACCCCTAAAGAGGAATTGGGGGGTAGTCAAAGTTTGTATGGAGTCATTTTAACGCGCGGTCCGATTAACTCGAAATTCAGTATTTATACTTGAGACCAAAAATTAAGAATAACATGTATCAGGGTTTTTCGAAAATCTACCCCTAAAGGGGTGAAAAGAGGTAGTCAATTTTACAGGGCAGGGGTACTTTTTTTTATTTACTGCGGGGCTTGATTAACTCAAAAATTGGTGTAAATAACCTTTCTGTCAAGTTACGGAAATATCCCAAACGATTTTGTAAAATTCCATCCCAGTGGAGGTGAAAACAGGGAATATACTTTATATGAAAAATCTTATTAATTTGGTTAATTAACTTGAAACGGTGTGGGCTCCGCTCGCCCCTTGGATCTTGCCCCTTTCGATTAAAATGTTCCATTCATCCCGTTATTTATTATTTTGGTGTAGTGATTCGCCCCTTACGAAGGGGCGAGTGGTAAATTGACATTTAAATAATTATTTTGGTGTATCGATTCGCCCCTTGCGGCATTTCCTTTGAAATTTAATCAAAAAAGGTACAATTAGACAGAAAAATGTAATAAATAAATGAGTAATAAATTAAAATAGTAATAAAATATAATATGAATAAATATAATAATATTTAAATATAGTATTAAATTTTTTTATAAAAAAAATATTTATTTAAATACTATAGCACTTGTGTATGTCGCAAAATATCCCACGGGAACGTACTACCGGGAAATCCTTCCTTATTCCTTACCTACAATATAAAGGGAACCTGAAACCTCTGTGCAAAATTTAATTTTTCTAGTTTCAAGAGTTGGGCTGGGCGTTGAGGAGTCAGTCATTCAGTCAGGAGTCCTTCAGGACTTCTGCTTTTTTTTAAAATTAAAAATTTAGAGTGATGACAGTACTTTTAACTTACTAACAATCAGGGGCGATTTGGGGTATCTAATATTCAAGGGGGCGAGTAGATGCAATTAAGCAATTAGGGACAAGATCCAAGGGGCGAACGGAGCCCAGCACACATACTTGCCTAAGCAAGTAATAAAGTTTGTCATTAATAATTTTTCCCCCAGAGGGAAGGGTAGAGGGGAAGAGGGAAGGCGACGGGGTGGTGAGGACAGAGAGAGGGAGGATGATGGCGAGAGAGGGAGAGGCATAGGAGGACGTAGTAAGAGGGAGGGTATGGAGTAGGGAAGAGGGGAGGGGAGGAGTTGGTGAGGATTGAGGGGAAGGGAAAAGCGGTAAAGGGGGTGTGACAGGTAGTTAGGGGGAGGGGGAGGTTAGCGGGAAGGGAATGTGGTGAGGGGGGTGATAGGGAGAGGAGGATGAGAGGGGGCGGTGAGGGGGATGATAGGGAGGGTGAGACGGGTGGGAAGGGGTGGGGGTGAGAGGGGGTTAGAGGGAGAGTAGAAATAAGAAGTAGGGTTAGAGGGGTGACGGACGAGTGCCTTTATACCTTAAAATTGCTTTTTGTATAGCACTGATTCATTGAAGAAACCCAGCCCGACAGAAATGACTGAAAAATAGAAAGTCGGAAACTCGAAACGGCACAAAAAACAGGAATAAACTCCAGTCGTGCGTTGGAGCTGACGTATACACTTTTGTTTTGTTTGTTTGAACGCGCTAATCTCTGGAACTACCAGTCGGACTTAAATAATTATTTTTGCATTTGATAGCCCAATTCTTAAGGAAGGCTGTAGGCATATTTAACATCACTCTAGGATTCCTAAATGCCGAGCAAAAAGAAAAAAAGTCAAAAAGAACGCTAAGCGAAAATGAAGTAGGTAATAGCGCGGGCAGGTAATGCGATGCGAGGGGGTGGGTCGGTCGAGGGAACAAGAAATTTCACGCGGACGAAGTCGCGGTCAGAAACTATCTCAATATTTTTGTTTTTGTGGCATATTTTCCGACATCCACGCGGGCGAAGCCGCGTGCAAAAGCTAGTTATCGTATAAAATACTAGAGTTAAAACATAGATAATTCTTTATTAAGTATAATGTAAGTATAATATTACTGTATTATACAGATAAACCTTAAGGAATAAATTCTCTAAATTATTGTGAAACCGTAAATCCGTTTCGTAGTTTAGAAGAATAACATGGTCACACAAACAGACACGGAAAGCGATGTTAATTTATAATATACAGTACCTATAGACATAGATTCGTGGAGGTTGTTTACAAAAGCCATTCAAGCAGAACCTGTAGTGCTATTCTGTAAACATCTCACCGTGATAACTTAAGTGAAGTGAGCGTGAAGTGAGTCGTCATTCCACCTGATGCTAGGGGTTGACACTATTGACAGTTCACTTTAAGATCACTTCACCTAAGTTTTCACGGTGAGATTTTTACAGAATAGACCGGCTGTACAGTACTTACACATGTGCTTCACCAAACGCCAAGTGGACATTGAATAAGCTCAAGCATTCGCGACAGCCTTCTCAAAGGCTTCATAGTACTTGTTCTTGGGGTCGAGCTGTTTCATCAGCTCCTCGTATGTCTCCGGAAAGAACCTCTTGAACGCGTTGAATGTTTTCCGGGCCAGTCTGCGCTGCGATGGCGTGCACTTCTTACACGCTGTTGATACTGCTTCGGGCAGGATTTCTGAAATAATTTGATATAACTACATGAATTTTAATGCACAGACATAGGTCTATAAAAATTGTTTTAAACAACTACAGGGTCCGTCACTCGAAGTGATGTATATATAATAAGTTATTTACATTTTTTTAGTGCAAAATTACGTTTTCTTAGGGATGCTGGGATGAAGTTAAATGAAAATTAAGACAACACTAAAAGATATTGTTACACAAAGAAATAAAATTAACGTAATTTAAATAATTAATATTAATACAAAACAGCTCTTTTAGTAATTTCTTTAAATTCGTTAATTTTAGTTATTTCTTGCAATGTAAATTCTCATTTTTGGTTTTATACATTTTCTGTACAAACTTATTTATTTGTGTAGGTTATACTATCTTTAAGTTTTGTTTTAATTTTCATTTAACTTCGTTAGAATCCCTAAGAAAACGTAATTTTGCATAAAAAATGCACATAACTTATTTTGTATACATATTAACCATAAATATTATGTACCTAATTAAAGAAAACTATGTAAATAATGATTATGACTTTCAAAGGTTCGCGCACATTTTGTTGGGCCACAGCGGGTCGGGTCGCAGCGCAAAAATCTGCTTAAATTGCTCGTATGTATTTTATATGAACTATCGCACACTATGCCGGGGCGCAGCGGGCCGGCAAGCCTTAATAGCTTGTAAGGATTCACGATTTAATGGGACTTTGTCGGTCTCATCTATAAATTGTGCACTGAAGAAATAAATCATGAAAAGTTGTGCTTCTTTGAGAATCCCTTACTTATGTATGGGATTCTCAAGCACACCTTTTCTGACTAACTCAAACATCAAATCAAACATCAAGTGCTGATAAACTCTTGTGGTAAACCCGCTTCTTGTAAAAGCAGCTAAGTATATCAAAGCAAATAGCAACTCTTGCGATGGGTTTTCCCATTAATCCGAGTAAAAACATAACCGAACTTAGAACACAGTAACACGTACCTACACTGTTAGATACCTACTTAGCTCAAGAGTAATCTATGGTTCAAGTAGCTTCTGTTGCGTCAACTTAGGTCCATAGTAAATCTAGAATCTTTTATAGTTACGTAATAATAGGTTGGGGAAAAAGTTTCTTCGCATTTTTTAAGAAAATTCAAAGCATTTTTTAATATACATTATTTACATTTATCTAAAGTATGTAGCTACCATTTTGTTCGATAACTTTTTGCCATCTTGTAGGTAGGGACATGATCCCATTGCCATAGAAATTCTGGGACTTCTGATCAAAATACCGCGACAAGTGGTTTTGGCAGTCCTCTCGTGATGTTAACCTGACACTGCCTAAAGAATTCTGAAGAGACCGAAACAGGTGGAAGTCTGAAGGTGCAAGGTCAGGACTATACGGCGGATGCATTAACACCTCCCAGATAAACTCTCTTAATTTTTGCTGAGTGGCTAAAGATGTTGGAGGTCCTAGCGTTATCATGATGAAAAACCACATCCCTTCTGTTGAGTAATTCCGGCCGCTTTCTCTCAACTTCTTGCTTTAATCTCATCAGTTGTTCGCAGTAGAGTTCAGAATCGATGGTCCTGCCTGGTGGTAACAGCTCATAATGAATAATGACCTTCCAATCCCACCACACACACACAGCATTACCTTGTTGCGAGTTAACCCGGATTTCGCCACAGTCTGTGAAGCCTGACCGGCCTTTGACCACGACCTTTTTCGCACGTTCTTGTCGTACGTGATCCACTTTTCATCACCAATTATCAGCTTCTTCAAAAATTGTTCGGTTTCATTACGTCGTAATAAAGAATCACAAATGAGTACACGGTGCATTAGGTTTCTTTCAGTGAGCTCGTGAGGTACCCAAATATCGAGCTTTTTTTGTGTACCCAGTTTTTTCAAATGCGCCAAAACTGTTTTGTGGTCAATTCGCAGTTCTTCAGCTACGTCGTAACTACTGATATGCCGATCTTGCTCCACTTCTTCAAAAATGGCATCCATTTTATCCGTAATAGGGCGACCAGAGCGACGTGCATCTTTGACATCAAAATTTCCGGATTGAAAACGCTTAAACCAAATTTGTGCTACTCTCACAGACACTGCACTGAGTCCATAAACATCGCAAATTTTTTTCGCGGCTTGCGTTGCATTTTTACCTTTTTTGTAGTAAAATTTTAAAATGTATCGAATTTCTTCATTAGATTCACTCATCTTGACAGTACGAAAAACAAATGAAAATCACACATTTTCCTAATTTGAATTTGGAATTATGTTCTTTAAAATTTAAACTTTCAATGATACCAAAACCAGCCAGATACAAATAGTATAGCCAAAGAGATTTTATTTTAAGTTCATACATACTATAATGCGAAAAGACTTTTTCCCCAACCTAATAATATAATAGTTGTTGCAAGCTGTCCATGGCCAATGATGCAAGACCCAATGATATCTGTGAGTGCTTGGTAAAAACTTTAGAACTTTAGAAAACTTTACTTAAAAACTTTTTCAAAAAAAGAAACAACTGACTTCTAAAAAACACTGAAAACTTAATTTAATTTCGGATGTGTTTGGGTCTTGCTTGTCTTTTGTTTTGAAGTTTTCCACCGACTTCCGAAATTAAATTTATTTTTAAATTTTTACTGTTTTTTTTTTTTTGGAAGTAGTTTTTTTTTTTTTGTAAAAAAAGTTTTTTTTTTCACTTTTTTGTGGGTTAGTTTGTAATTTATGTAATTTAGAATAGCCTAATTTCAACTGCTCATCACCTTTTATAAAATATTGCTTTTCCCGATGCAGGGACGTTAATTGTTAAGGAATTCTCTTGGTAAGTACCAGGGCAACTTCACAATATGCATTGTGACGAGCATACATTGCTTAGCAACCATTATTAAAGTAGGTACCTAATCGAATCGCAACCCGTGAAATACTTATTATTGAGTAGTTCCGGTGGCCATCTGTGGTCTTTACAGTGACTATAGTGGTTTAATTCTCTTTGGGTCTTTATCATCAGTTCCAGTTCACCTAATGGTGCTTTCCAAGATAAAATGCACAAGTTACTATAGTAAATTTACTTTAAAAAAAGTAAAAACCGACATCAAAACCAAAAACGAATAAAATAACTTTCATAAAACACTTAACAGCTTCTGAAGTCGGTGTCAAATCCACTGAAGAATTGAAGACACCGACTTCAGAAGCTGCTAGGTGTTTTATGAAAGTTATTTTATTCGTTTTTGGTTTTGAAGTCGGTTTTTACTTTTTTTAAAGTAAATTAATTATTCCATTTTTAGTTGAATATACAATTACATGAGTAGGTAAGCCCAAGGCGAACGAAAAGAAGAATCATCAAAATCCGCTTAGAAATGCCGGAGATACAGTGCATTTATGCATATAACTTCGTGCATAAGAATAATTACATAATGTATTATATACTAAAACCTTCCTTGAAGTATGTAGTTTACGTAAGTGAAAGAATCATCAAATTAGTTCATTCGTTTTTGAAAATCGCGGGCAAACATACATACATATATACATGCATACATACATTCGGGTCGAATACAGAACCTCCTTTTTTGAAGTCAGTTAAAAAATATCCAAACCGGTATGGTGTGCCTATAATATTTGAAGAGTTCCCTCGATTTCTCCAGAACCCGACATCAGATCCTGACCTGATGACAATGGAACCACCAGCAAAGTAACCCTTTCAAGCAAAAAAATAATTTTCCAAATTGGTCCAGACGTCTTCGAGTAACCGGGGAACTTACTTAAAAAAAAAAGATTCCAACGAACTGAGAACCTCTTCCTTTTTTTGAAGTCGGTTAAAAATCAGGATAAACGAGAATAATAAATATCAATTAAACTAGGGCTTGAGCAGTGAGCAGATGAAGTGCAAGGGATTTATAGAATAATGTTCGGAAGATGGGTGCAAAACTTTAAGGCGAAGATAGTACAGACAATTTAGAACCATTTAAGCCACGGTTGTCTTAGACGAAGTCTTACCATTTTTTTTTATCCTAATTTTATGTTTTTTTTTCTAAAATTTCCAAAAATTTTAACTAAACTGTTTATTTATTTCCAAATAAATGAATTCATTTTTATTTAATTTAATTAAAGTAAGCAATCTAGCAAAATATGTTTGAGGCCTCTGTGTCGTTAGACATTTTTTTTACAGACATTTAGAGTTTATAAAATTTAAAAAAAATCATAAATACTTTTTGTAATCCTTATTTTAAAAAAAAACGGAGGGTGCTTTTTTTGTTAAAACCTTTTTGAAAACATGCCTGATAATCGCTCTTTCTTTTGAGGTATCTTTACGCGGATATCTTACAAATTATTGAAATTAGGACCTACAAACCAATTTGAGGGTGAAATTTTTAATTTTAGGCAGAATAATTAAAACAAAATTTTTGCTTAAAAAATTACTTTATGTGCTCAAAATGATGACTTAGTTCTTCAATTCTAAGATTTTTTGCATATTCAAATTGAAGGGATTATCTAAACAAGAACCGCCGCGCGCGCTGCGGCACACGAAAGAACTAAATTGAGGGGATTATCTAAACAGACCGATCAGTCAACTTTCAGCAAGACGGCTGTCCAGCGTATTGGACGTTAAGTTTAAGGGAACACTTAAATAACTGCTTTCCTGACAGCTGGATCGGCAGAAATGGACCCATCCCTTGGCCCGCTCGCTCACCAGTCCAGCGGGGTTCTGACCCCGCTGGACTGGTGAGCGAGTGACCCCGCTGGACTTTTTATGAAGCCGGGGCCAAGGAATTGGTGTATACGAATGTTGAAATAAACACGGGAGAAGAATTGATAGAGAGAATTAATTTAGCGTTTGAAACAATGAAGCTGCAGATGATGTTGAAAATAACAACAACAGAAGTGAGAAGATGGAGCCGTGCTTGTATTAGGAATCACGGCAGATATTTTGAACATGAAAAATGAATAATTTATATTCAAATGTTGTTTTAATTAATCAGAAAAAAAATTAAAATTTCTCCCTCAATTTGGTTTCCTAATTTTAATAGTTTGTAAGATATTCGAGCAAATAATACCTCAAAAGAGAAAGCAATTATTATCAGGCATGTTTTCAAAAAGGTTTGAACGAAAAAAGCACCCTCCGTTTTTTTATTAAATAAGGTTTACAAAAAGTATTTAAGAATTTTTAAAATTTTTATGAACTTTAAATCTAACGACACAGACACCTAAAACATGTTTTGCTAGATTGTTTACACATTACTTTAATAAAATAAAATAAAAATGCATTCATTTATCATGTATTTGGCCGTAAACCGTTTAGTTAAAATTTTCGAAAAAGAACATAACATTAGTTTACAAAAAAAATGGTAAGCCTTAGTCTAAGACAACCATGGCTTAAATGGTTCTAAATTGTCTGTACTATCTTCGCCTTAAAGCTTTGCACCCATCTTCCAATCACCCTGTATTGGCAATGACAAATTGATGGAAAAATGACGAACGGAAGTTCACCATTTTTACCGATGCGAAACCCCATCACAAGACTAGTAAATTGTAAAGCATCTTTTCAAATTATAAACATCGAATAAGGAACCAAATGGACTATAATATTAATAGTGTTCCTATTGATTACATATGCAGTGGCCCAGTATTTAGTAGCCGAGTTCTAATGAAACATATTATTACAAAAGCATGCCATTGCAATATTTCCAATTGCGCAACTTGCAAAATGAGGTATGATTTAAATATAAGTACTTACGTCTAAACACTCTTCCTATAGGTGTGCACGGTCCTTTCCAAAGGAAACAGTCCAAATACTTCCTTAGCAACCTACGATTCTGTATTAAAGTATCAATTTCGTAATAATCGTATCTTCGATCATAAAACTTCTCTTGAGCAAGCACCGTCACAAGAAATAAATATGTAAAAATTAATGACACTTTAAAACTGCATTTGTTTAAATCAATCATCACTGCAGTAGAATAGCTTTACCGACAGTGAAGCTGTGAAAAGGTTACGAAATTGATGTAATGTCTACAGCAAATGACGTGCACGTCTTCATTGCTTCTATTTAAAAGCCTCTTCTAAACTGACCTTCATCAAACATACTATATAAAAGGATCCACAAAAAATTAAGTGCTTTATTAAATATTCGGAACAATGTTCGTAATTATGGACGTACAGTAATTATTTGATATTAAACGTTTGAATGTTATAGAAGAGGTACGGACAGATGAAGTGATGTTTTCAAAATGGCTCGTCTTTAAATAAATCTTTGATTACTAAACAGTCTGTGCTTAGAACACGATTAATGTTTTTGTTTGATCATAGAGAATTACTTTAAAAGCTAATTTCAAGTTTTGCAATAATCACTGTTAATGATGCGCCTGTATTTTCCATAAGCGTTTGTTTTTCTGTATGGAAATAACCAAATCTATTCTATTGTAATTTAATTTTGATGTTAACTTGCTCATTGACCATAGCGCTTTAGAGGGTGTGGAATGATCTTTGATGCAAATTCGAAACGATTGACGTATTTGTATTCTTAATTCTGGTTTTCATACCTAGTTCAGTTTATATCAAAACCATTTTTTCCTGTTAGGCATTTGTTATTTACCGTTGAAATCATTAATTGTCGATAGTTATTTAGGAATTCTTCCAACGCAACTATTGCTCAGATACAAAAATAAACTAAATCTTGATTTAGGCCTACTCAAACGCCATCATTAACCCTTTAGCCGATATCATATACTAATTTATAAACCCAAAACCCAGGGGAAAAGGGGGGGGGGTCGAGGGGGTTAAGTTTCAAACCCCATAGGTTCATAATGTGGATCAATATGAAAATCATTTTTAATAAGCTTCAACAAAATCTATAACAGACCCGCGTTCAAGAACCCACGGCTCATTACAGTCCTTACTTGGAAAAATGGATAAATTGTATAATTTTTACAATTTCCCTCTTCTGCCTTACCTTCTCTTCTAATACTTGGTGTCTGATGCTTTCTGCTTAATGCTTCCCTGTTGACCGTCACGTTATTATAATACACTCCCCTTTCATTCCTATTATCCCTCACACAATCCCTCCATCTCTCTTCATCCATCATCTATAATCATCTTAATTTTCGCTATGGTGCCAGAGCAACTGAATGCAAAAGTGCGAATTTAGCATCTGAATTTTGGGAACGTTATATCGACAACTTTATCTTCACCCGCTCTCTAATTAATAATATTGAGGTCATTGGACATATTATTATTACATCCCCTCACACGAGTTCGGTGTGAATCGGGTCCGTGAGTTTTTACCTAATATTGTACGTAGTATGAGTTCTATACCAAGAAAATATTTTTTTATTATTACTTAATAGTGATGGAACAACGTTAATAATAAAAAAAATATTTTCTTGGTATAGAACTCATACTACGTACAATATTAGGTAAAATTACTCACGGACGAACTCGTGTGAGATTATTAGAAATTAGAAATTAGAGAAATTATATTATCCCACTAAATTCCTGTTGGGTTGCTTAAGTTTCAATTCTCTTGAAGTAAGACGGTCACGCGATCAGATGACTGTAATATTTAAAATACTTAGGGGGATTATTGATGTTCCTGATATCCATAATAAAATCTGCAATCTATTTGTCCCAAACAATTATTGTCGTAGCAGAAAACACCGCTTACTGGCTGTTCCAACTTGTCGTACTGTTGCACGCTCCAAGTCACCTATTCCTCGGACATTAGCCGCTGTTAACGCTCTCCTGAACTCAAACACAGATTTTGATGTGTTTGTGACTGAATGGAAGATGATTCTGTCAGAGTGCTTGAATTTTTGTGAGAAGAATGCATGACTGTTAAATAAATTATATATTATGTAGTGTAAGTAATTATATTTAAATAGTGTAATTGGTTACGGCCGTTCTATTTAAAATAAATAAATAATAAATAAGAAAAACAATTAGGTATTAGAAAAGTGTATTTCGAGAAGCTCATCGCAAAAAATCCAGAAAGCAAATTATTTGGAGCTGTTAATTTTTTTGCCAACATTCATACACATCACATAATATCAAATAAAGTTAAATGCAAATTCATCGTTCTTATAATGTTACAACTGTGAGTCGACAAAAAACCGACAATCGTAATGATAAATCACATCCTCACTCACAATAATTTTAAGTAATGCACATTTATGACAGAAACACATTAATTTCAAGGAATTGCATATTATTTGTCGGGCTTGTAGACATTTGAAACACTTCTATCTTTTGATCTAGCAAATTACGATTTATCCTATTTTGAACCATTTATTTTGAACCATTTATTTTGAACCATTTATTTTGAACCATTTATTTCGCACACCGTTAAGTGTAGGTCTAGTTCTTAAGAGCTAGCGACGGCGGTTTCCAAAGCAGTAAAGTATTTGTTTTCGGGATCAAACTTCTTCTTGAAGGCTTCATAGTCTGAAGCCAGCTTCTCCTTAAGTCCCACCAGGAATATGTGGAAGATGTGCTTCTGAGCGTCCGTGCATTTTGCGCAGCTCGTGTTGATCGCCTCGGGAATGTCCTCTGACAAGAATGAAATAATTACAGTATTAATGTTAATTTAATGTACAATTACACGGCTGTTAAACCCTGTTGGTACATATTTATTAGCAAGTTGTTATTTTCCCACTAAAGGGCAAAAGCCTCTCTTCTGTTGTGAGATGATTGCCAAGCTCGTCAGTATACACTATTTTTAAAATTGATAAGTTCCGGGTTTCCACACTATGTTTTTGTACACCTAATTCAGATGAGGCAATAGAAAATTAGCAGAAGTCAGCATTTAAGCGTGTTGAGAATTATAGTCATACGATGAAATCTTAATTAATATTATGAAAGCGAAAGTGAGTTTGTTTGTTGGTGAGTTTATTTGTTTGTTAGGTACGCTTTCACACATAAACGGCTGAACGTATAAGGATGAAATTTAGCACATGGGTAGACCAAAACCTGGATTAGGACATAGAATACTTATTATCCCGGTTGTACGTTCCTGTAGAATAATTTCGACATCCACGCAGGCGAAGCCGCGGACAAAAGCTAGTCTTTAATAAAATAAAATAATGTTGAATAAATGGGACGTAGGTATTTTATAAATAAATAGCTGTTGCCCGCGACTTCGTCTGTAGCGATCCAAGATGAAAAGTAGCCTATGTCCTTCTCCAGGTCTCAGGCTACCTATCTGTCAAATTTCATCTAAACCCGTTCAGCCGTTTTAGCGTGAAAGCGTAACAAACCAACAAACTCACTTTCGCATTTTTATTATAAGTTAAAACTAGTAACTCGGCCCTGGCTTCGCACGGTTATTTGGACTAGACAAAACATGGAGATTCCTAATAGCATAATTATGTAAGTGTAATATTAGGTCTTTACCTATGAAATTGCCGTTCTGCAGTACTGTCCATTTCAAAACAAAATAATTTTTGTTTGGCTAAGAATTCTAATTTCAAATTAATTTTATTTTAAAAACATGGATTTTTTTTTCCAAAAGTAGTCATTTGTTTATTGATTAGTGTTACATTTTCATCGCATTTCAATCTTTTTCGTCATCATGGATACGTTAAAAATTCGAGTAATTATGGAATATGAGTACCGTCGTGGCAGCAACCCGGCACAAGCGGCACGCAACATCAACGACGTTTACGGAGCTAACACTACAAACCAACGCACCACTTGTTACTGGTTTGCTCGCTTCCGTTCTGGAAATTTCGACCTGAAAAATGAACCTCGCGGTCGTCCGAAGACTTTGGTCGACAATGACGAATTAAAGGCGATTGTGGAAGCTGATGATACACTATCTACGGCTGAATTAGCAGCAGCTTTCGACGTTAGCGTCAAAACAATATTGGTCCATTTGCATCAAATTGGCAAGGTAAAAAAGCTTGACAAATGGGTGCCCCACGAACTCAATGATCGCCAGCGCGAAGTACGCGTCGAGACGTGCCTTGCACTGCTCAACAGACACACAAATGAAGGAATTTTGAACCGCATTGTTACCTGCGATGAAAAATGGATTCTGTTTGATAACCGCAAGCGCTCAGCAAGTTGGTTGGATCCTGGTTCAGCACCTAAACAATGCCCTAAACGAAAACTTACCCCTAGAAAAGTGATGGCCACTGTTTGGTGGTCTAGCGCCGGTGTGATTCATCACAGCTTCTTACCAAACGGGGTGAGCATTACTTCAGATGTGTACTGTGAAGAACTGAACACAATGATGGAGAAGCTGGCACATCTCCAACCAGCATTGGTCAATCGCTCGTCTCCGCTGCTCCTGCACGACAACGCGCGACCTCATACTGCACAGCAGACGGTCTCCAAGTTGCAAGAACTGGGGTTGGAAGCTCTCCGTCATCCGCCCTACTCACCAGACCTTGCGCCTACAGACTACTACTTTTTCCAGAATTTGGATAACTTCTTGGCGGGAAAAAAATTCAATACCCGAGAGGCAGTACAAAATGCCTTTGAAAAATTTGTTGCCTCCCGTCCAGCTGATTTCTTTAAGAAGGGCATCAATAAACTGCCACTGCGTTGGCAAAGATGCATTGATTGCATGGGTGATTACTTCGATTAATACAAATAAAAAATGCATGAAAAAAATTCGTTTAAATTTTTACATACAAAACGGCAATTTCATAGGTAAAGACCTATTATTAATGTATTATTACACATAATATACCTTCTAGAATAAAATCTCTAAATGATGGTGAAAACTTCATCAAAATCTGTTGCGTAGTGCAGAAGAACAACGCGGACGAAAGACACGGAAAGCGACTTTAATTTAATGTAAATGTCACCGTTTAATTATAAACTTCGTTAGTTTATAATTTAACTCGTGAGATTGTAAACTGTCGATAAATTGTGACTGTACCATACTGCTTACAATATAGCGTATTAATTTTCGATAGTTTATAATCTATCCATGTCAAACCGTTAAATTGTAAACGAATCCTGCACTTACCGACAGGGATGACAATCTGGCCCATTTTATCACTCATAAAATTGTGAACCGTCCCTGACTGGTCAGTCTTAGCGGAGATCGTTCTGTGTTCATGAGTGAAAACAAACATATAGAGTCAAATAAAGAAAATGCACTCTATTTTCTATGTTATAATATAAGGTTTGGTTTGCGCGCTTAGTCCTTCAAGTGGACCATTGTGCGTGGGCCATGGCAGCCGTAGGTGGTTATTCCAACCAGCCCACGTCCCCCCAGAAGTTGATCAAGATATGCACTCATTTAATTTTTTCAGATCAAGTATCCTATCATCTGTGGTGCGTATATTGCGCGAAACGCCGCATCTGTGTCGGTACTTCTGGGTGGTCCCGCGCGATTACTGCGCGTCTGATTAAAACGACGATAACTCTAAAGTTGCTTTAAGTAGCTCCCTACAAGTTATGTTGTTGGAATCGTTATTAAATTAGCTAACAGATTATGTATGGATTAGTATAGTTTTGACTTGTAATGTATTAGTAATTGTAATACATTACAAGACAGTGACGATCGAGCCGCTCCGGCTTTTACACAGATTAAGGTATATTTCACGCGCGCCGCTCGGGTTAGCGCCACAGACGAAGGGGTATGTCAATCAATATAATTTTTTAATAATCAATAACTAGGTACCTACGTTACGTACCTATAGTATAACTTAGGTTAGGTTAGGTTATTTATTACTGAAACTTCACTTGTTTGTTTAATCGTAGTTTAATTTTACTATTGTATGTAAATCTAGTATATATACTTTTAGTCATTAATAATAAAGTCAATAACTTTTAGTCATTTTCATCACGAAAACTATTAAAAACCACAAAAACATCTGTTTGTTTATATTCGGCGATAAACATACGAATGACAGCGAATGATAGAGATTGCGGCGCGGGGCACATGACGTTCTAATCAGCGCGAAAGGTGCGTTCCGTCGTATTCATTTGTATGACGCCAGTTCAAAATTTTACGGTTTGTCATGGATAGATTATAAACTACCGAAAATTAATACGTTATATTGTAAGCAGTATGGTGCAGTCACAATTTATCGACAGTTTACAATCTCACGAGTAATATTATAAAATAACGAAGTTCATAATACGTTGACATATAGAAATACACAATCATGATCATTCCCCTTCGCATATTTTCTCTTATCTGCAATGCTGTCGTTATGGAAGAAAGAAAGACTACAAAGTTTATTGAATCATTCATTAGGTTATCGGTAAGTAAGTATTTAGTTATGCTCCGAGTGTTCAAATACCACAAAATAAAATGCATGTATTACGATAAACCTTATAGTTTTAGAACTCGAAGCAAAAGATAAAATATTTTTATCCGACTTCAAAAGAAAGAGGAGGTTATGCATTCGGCGAGTTATTTTTTAAAGTACGGATTGAAGCTAACTTAAAAAGCGTGAACTTCCTCTACCAAATCTAAAAGAATTACTTACCTAAATCGACTCAGTAATCACCCGTACCACAGTCTAAACATCATACAGTCGTCCGATGAAGCCCGAGCTGCTTACGTAGTTCGCCAAACATCGTATGCAGCTCGGGCTTCATCGGACGACTGTATGATGTATAGACTGTGGTACGGGTGATTACCGAGTCGATTTAGGTAAGTAATTCTTTTAGATTTGGTAGAGGAAGCTCACGCTTTTTAAGTTTGCTTCAATAATAGGTACTTAGTCAACTTGGCGTATTATGTTGATGATGATGTTAAACAACTTCAAACCTAAATTAATCTGCCTAGCCTTTTTCCAACATCATTGGGGTCGGCTTTCAGTCCAACCGGATGTAGCTGAATACCAGTATTTTACATGGAGCGACTGCCTATCGGACCTCCACTACCCAGTTACTAGATAACACGATACCCCTTGGAAAGACAGGTTGTCAGACTTTTGGACTTCTGACTACCCGTAACGACTGTCAAAGATCTACAAATATCACAACTAAAAAGTGAAAAATAAAACACTTTACGAAAATACAAAACCAAAAACACCAACTTTCGAAATTAATGTTATTTTTTACTTTGGGTTTTTTTTCCGTTGTTTTTTTTTTTTTTTTTTTTAATAAAGAAGTTTTTTCTTTATAATTTCAGCTTTGTGGTTTTCCAAAACTAGCTGTGCCCATGGGTACACTCATGTGGGCTTAGGACTAAATTATTTACAATTGTAGCCAGAAAACATGTAATAAACCTACACAGGACAAACAAACAGACATTGGACAAACATTGCATTGAATTATAAATACATGTGTAATATTTGACCCCAAATTGAGACGTATTGCATACATTTCTGCAAAACACAAAACTTAACAACCTGTTCTTATACCGGTAACTGTCGTAATCCCAGTCGTAATACTCGTAATAGGTGACGGATTATCAGCTAAACAATTAGCTGCATCCATCTGGTTAATGATAACATCGTTATGAAGCACTCTTTGCCTTAGAGCACGATACCAATAATCAACTAGATTGCTTAGATTCTAAGCACGTAATACTTGTAAAATAATAAAACTTGCTTTGTTCCCGATTGATGGCAGTAGGCTCGAATTGACCCCTATTATGGTACATGAGACTTAAATGGAGAAATATGGGTGTACCTACCATAATTAGATGCACCTCTGCCTAACTCTTCGGGAATAGAGACGTGATGTTATGTTATGTTACATGGTGCTGATCCATGCGTCATGTTCGTGAACGGGCGCCGTCAGTTGGGACTGGTTGTCTCTTAGCTGCCATGGCTTATTTTTTTAATTTTAATATTTAATTTAGTTGTTTTAGTTTTTATCTTTTTATTACGGACGCTTTTTAACGTGCACATCTTTGTACATTGTTCTCACATGTATATTTTCAACATGAACGATGTAACCATTATTTTGTAAAAATATTATGATTTAAAAGAGTGTTCGTGGAGTTTCTTGCCCGTTCTTCTCCATAGGGATCTACTACGCTTTGGAATGGGCAACTAGCTTCATCTTTCTGACTGACCGACCCATTGACAATTCAAAAGTGCCTGTAATTGGTTTATTTGAAATAAATGCTTTGAGTTTGAGTTTGAGTTTGATACAAGTTAAATAATTGAGGAAGAAAAAGAAGAATTTTGCCTTAGAAGGTATCCTGCTGGACATATACTCATGAAGCTACATCCACAACGCTGGACATTTTGTATGCTGGATTCAACTCGATACTTACTAGAATAAGGTAGGACATTAAAGAATGACGTAATAACCATTAGTATGGTTGCCGAAAGTTTTACATAGGTATATCCAACTTACGGCAATCCGTAATTTATACCATACCTTACCGAGATAAGAGTTACATTACAATGACTTATTAATGATTTTAAGACGATCGTGAATGTCCAACCAAAATCTCACAGTTATAATAAAATAAACCAGACTTCGCTTGCGAATATGAAACGCGATTGCGAAAACTTAATACGACAGTAAAGTGGCACATGTACTCGATACATACTTTTGAAATCAGCAGCGACGGCGTGACAAGTCGTTGTGTCCATGAAACAGCCCACGAAGGCCTTGAGAGAGTCAACGTTGCCCACAACAGCATCGATGTCCAGGTCATCATTCTCAGTGCTGTACTTATCCTCAGCGTGGGCAGCGGCGAAGGCCAGCAGGAGGAGCACGTAGATACACTTCATATTGGCAACTTTGTCTTTCTGTAAATATCAATAAAGGATTTTAGTAATAGGAAAAAAATAAGATGGAAACTTACGCATCGTCGGCAAGGCGAGGGTTGAAGTAAACAATCATGGCAAATTGTAGTTATCTTGGTAAACCACTAGTGAAACATGTGCAGTTTTTCTTCATTTTTTTAATTTATAAAAAATAAAGAAAAATATGAAAGCCGTTTTTGTGCGCACCGACAATAAATACCTTCAATATAGTCATTTAATTAATCGTTTTCGTGTGGCTAGCACAACAGTAATTAAATAACCAAAAAAAAACGTGGAAACTTTTTGCCGTACCACGCATACTTATATGAAACAAAATAACTACAAGGAAACTTCGAGATTCTTTTCGGTTATGATTTTAGTAGTACCGACTATACATAACTTTAAATTAACTAAGAGGAAACACCAATAGGTACCTATCTCACAAATTATAGAAGTATTATAATCAGTATTATAATAATACTTCTATAATTTGGGAGATAGGTATTGTTTATTACTATACCAGTCTATTACTGTCCCACAACAGGGCAAAGGCATCTTCTCATACAGAGAAGGCACCAGCATTGATCACCACGCTTGCTTAAAACGGGTTGGCGATTTACAGACTTATATTAACAATAAGGCCAGATTTCCTCACGATGTTTTTCCTTCACCGATGTCAGTAATGTCCAAGATAAACTCAGAAAGTACAGTTATATATTTCATAAATTAAAAAAGTATACGAAAATATATTGCAGCAACTTACCCTGTTTAAAAGATTAAAGAGCGGTGGACGAGTAAAATGCTCATAGCAATGGATCGGCCTTTTATACGTTCCTTTATGTATACATAAAGGACACAGTCATAGTAACAGAAATACAGAAGTAGCTACATGTTCGTTGGATCAATAAAAAAATTACTTTGTATTGTTCTCAGAGCAATATGTAAATATAATCCAAAAAAACAGTGCATGAGGAGGAGTGATGAGAATATTGTATGACTGACTATTTATGTCTCTAAGGTTTTGCTATTGGTATCTTTGATTTTTAGATTGGATGAAATCTTGCTTAAAACTCGAAAACTTTTCTCAAGTTTGTGTCTATGACGGTGATTGACCCCAAATTTTTTACTTGAACAACTAAGAACGATGTTTCCTAAACGGACCGGAACCTCAGTACAAAATATTTTATGTAGCGGGTCGATCACCTCGAGGGAAGCTAGTGTTATTTTGTCAAGCAGCACCCTAATTGCGTAACACATTATCAATCGGAATTTGAATCATTTTGAAACAAATTGCTAATCCATTACTTCATATGTTGGAAAAATTTGTCTGTTCGACAACGTAAACAACGCAATGAATGTTGTTGAACTGTCAAAATGAAACCAACTCCGATTGTTATTGTGTTACGCAATTAGGGTGCTGGTCTCTAAAGTGAAGAGCATTCAGATGTACCTAACCCGTAAGGGCGATAAATTGGTATAAAGAGAAGTGTTTTGTGTCAGCAAGCACGGATCAAGTTTAAGTGGCATCAATGCCAATCGCACAATGCTTCATTTCATTCAATTAATTTTTAAGCGATGTAGGATATCGCTTCACATCTGACTTCCTTGTCCCAGTGAGTGTAAAGATATTGTATTGACATTGGTTTAACCCTGATTTGTCTATTGGTTGACCATGTCCTGTAGGCTGCATCATCATCAGAAAACACAGCCACCAGGTGAAGACATATATTTTGCTCTTTAATTTTTATATTGTTGACCAAAATTTGTATCAAAATTATTTTTGCACCTTCCCGGGTTATGTTTAACAAGCGTCAGTCAGACCGCTTGATGTAAAAATTATATAATACTACCTATTATGGTCTCTCTCATAATGCCGTTTGGTCAAAGAACTTTGATAATGAACTTATCGTATTTGCAGTGTCATAAATACAACAACACAAACAAACGGACAGATGTAATGACATATTCGAACAGCAGAACACTTAAAAAAACATTGTTTGCGTTTATATGCAAACTTCTAAGGTGACCCATCCCAATAATAGTCATTTTAATGCTACGTGGTTTGTATGACAAATAATAGTACATTTTGATGCAAACGTGCTTGTCATTTCACTCGAGACACGCGGGATTTTAGCTCGAGCAAAAGGCCAGGGCGAAATATAGCCGAGGGTGCAATAAAAAATGCTCCCACGTATCAAACAACGATTTTCAACACATTCGACAACACAAAGACATAAATATAATTTCATAGACACAATAGTTTATATCAAATATTTATTAGGTACTTAAACAGGGTGTAATCACCGTTAACCATGTAGGGAACAGTAAATTATTTTTTTCGCGCTTTCAAGTTTGGTCCCATAATAAAAGTAGTTTGTTATCATGAGTACAATCATGTGTTTAAGTATCGGTCACTAATTACCAGTCACCCTTTAAAGAACACTAATTAACGTTAATTTATTGACAAAAATAAATAATGGTGATATAAAATGTTTACATTTATTATCATAAGTTATTTTTATTTACACAGTTTCTATGTATTTTCAACATTTTTACACATAAAGGTTACCTATGTAAGTTCCTAGCCGAGTTTGAAAAATCTCACACACAAGCAGATATATTATTATTGTTATTTGTGGCTTATTTTTCCGCACTAGTGCGGGAATTCAAAGTTAAAAGCACGGGTGTTCAATACACTGCATTGTGAACCTAATGCGGTCTAATAAGAGCCACTTTTCGAGCAAGTGTGTTGAAAATATTTATTTTCATGCAGCTAAAGGTACTGTTCTATATACTATCAGTAATTCAATGCATGTTTCATTGAATAATACAGTTTCATCACCAAAGGAGATACCTAACTTTAACATTAACAGATACTGTTTTTTGTTATTAAGTACATAATAATGCACATAATATTACAAGATGTACCTACTTACTTAGAAACATTATTTACAAGCATGTAATAAGAACATTAGACTTCCGTCTTACAAATGAACAGAACGCAGTTTGTAACGTTTTTGGTTGAGCAATGAGCATGCAGCATACAAAACATTGCTCGAAGTAATTAAAATAATTATGTGATCAAGCACTGTGACCGCTCCCGGTACATCGCCGGATGCATGCTTATAATTTTTGAAGTTTACGTGATTTCACCGTATGATTTTACACTTCAATGGGATTTATATGGCCTCAGTCAATATCCTAATTTTGGAGGACTTTGTATTAGGAATCATGGTATTATTATTTATGGATGATGCACCGGCTAGTAGTTCTTAAACTCATAGGTAGCAACATGAATAAATAAAACTAACTTACTTAAACTTTCTAATGTTCAGCTTAAATTAATCGATATGTTATATATCTGTGGAGGCTTGTTATTAGCAAATTGATATTATGTTGTGGTAAACTATTATTTGGAATTAGCCTGTAAGCCTTCTTAGGAGTAATAAAAATAAATAAATTATAGATGCAAGAACTTACGATAAGGTTAGTTTAGCATGCGGTAATCCATACTAAAAATAAAGCTGAAGAGTTTGTTTGTTTGAACGCGCTAATCTCTGGAACTAGCAGTCGGATTTGTAAAATTCTTTTTGCTTTTGATAGCCCTGTTCTTGAGGAAGGCTATAGGCTATTTAACATCACGCTATGACCTTTAGGAGCCGAGCAAAAATAAAAAAAGCCTGAAAGAACGCTAAGCGAAAACCGAGTAATAACGTGGGCAGGTGATACGATGCGACGCGGGGTGGGTCGGACCGGGAATAAGAAATTTTACGCGGTTGAAGTCGCGGGCAGAAGCCAGTCGCAGTATAAAATTAATCTAGCCGCTTTTCGTGGCTGGCACCCTTTTTAGATGTAGGTACACAACTCATGTGAACGTATTCATTTCTTTGATTGAAATATGATTTTACTGACGCTATCGACAGCACTTCAAGCTCACTTAGCCTAAGTTTTCACGGTCAGATTTTTACGGAATAGATCCGCTGCAAGGAAAGCCTAAAACCTACATTCAATAAAATAAACGTACCTTTATTTGAATGTCTCCAGTATTTTATTTTCTGGCTGATTTTATTTTGATAAGGAAAAACGAGAACAGAGTCTGTAGCGACTGGTTGCACACTGAATCGTGCGGTCTATGATCTCGGATTGTTATTAATTTCTGATTGAAAGTTGTAGCATTTAGGTATCACGAGCAAGGTGACTAGATAACGTACTCAGTAAATGTAATGAAGCTACAATCTGGTTACTATTGAGTATTGCTACTACGTACAAGTGCAAAAATCAACTAAATGACATTTATCCATTTTGTTTAGCAATGTACCTACATATTATCTACATAGCTCATAAACGTTTCTGAGAATGTGCCCAGTACTACAATACTTAGCTCTGTGACTTACTCACAGTGTAAGCAATTAATCACTAGGAAGTAGGTACCTGAATATCTACATTACATTTAACTAATGATAACAGACTGAAAGGCATTAATTAGACAGGATTATTATTTTAATTAAAAAATAAAGAAATACCAAAGGAGACAAAGTACCTAGTGTAAGTAGGTACATCTTAACATTTTGAAATAAATGGTGGAACCATAATAAAACATTCATTTGACACTGTTCTGTCTAAAACAACAATAAAAACGCTTGGGTATTTTGTTATTTTATATAGGTAAGTACATATCCTATATTTAATAATTTAAATTTATTAATAAGTTTTGTACAACATTAAAATAATTCATTCAAGTTTCTTACAATGAAAATCAGCCACAGCTGCTCCTTAGTAACTAATATTATGATAATTCCTTTTCATCATCTTCTGAATCTTGATAATCCTGTCCTCTATGGGATTTTTTTATAACCATTACAATATTTTACAACACAAAGTACAGTGCATTAGTGTCGATTATTTTATGAGCTCAGCGCCATCTATTGGCTTATTTGTGAGTTAGAAGTCAGCTAGTTTTGCTGAAAGCTAAATAATCACAGAGCGAAAGTAAATATTAGACTAATTTTTATGTTTTTTTTTTTAAACTATAGGTATAATTGAAAGGGATCATTTTATTTTATGACCTTTGGGATTTAGTGATAGGTACTGACAATGGGCACTGTTCGTATCGTATTATTTTGTTTTAAAAGAGTGTCTAATTATTAGCTTCTTGCCCGTTCTTCTCCACAGAAACCTACTACGCTATGGAATGGACAACCACCAGCTTCATTTTCTGACTGAATCCAAATTCGAAATTAACACAACAGCGTGAGTATCTCGTACTCGGTGATCAATTAAAGTCAGGCATTCTCACACCTTAAGGTTGTGAGAGGCCTCAGGATGTACAGGGTGTCCCGTAAATAATGGATAACCTCTTAAGGGGTCATTGTACTCATCATTATGAACAACTTTTACTATGGGACCAAACCTGAAATCACGAAAAAAAAATCAGTTGTTCCCTACATTTATGTTCGCGTAACTCGTCTAAATGTAGGGAACAGCAGATTTTTTTCGCGATTTCAGGTTTGTCCTAAAGTAAAAGTTGTTTATAATGATGAGTACAACAACCCCTTAAAAGGTTATCCTTTATTTACGGGACACCCTGTATATCCAACTTGTGGTCAGAACTAAGAGTCCTGCCTGTGGAGTAAGTAATTATCCGATGATAAATCCTTTTCTGTTGATGTCGTTGATGAATTCTTGCTCAGATTGCGTCTTCGGCACCGGCGCGGCGGTTATCGTTTGCGTCTTCACGAATGAAAACCGAAAACCGAAGATGCGGACAATAGCGCCACCATTGAGAAAAAAATCATAAGTCTGGAGCTATGCAACATTTTGAAATTCCCTATGCTCACATTTTTAGTCAGATGAGGTAGGTCAGGTCAGGTCAAAAAAAACAATACTAAACCTCCTAGGTTCGAAGCCTTAGCACGACAAAAACGGCCGTTTTTGGCGTTAACTGCTAAACTTTAAAATTGTGAGCATAAGTCAAAATGTTCCATAACTCCAGACTTATGACTTTTTCCCAATGGCGCTAGTTGGCGACACTACTCGACTTAAGTGCATCGTTAGCGATCAACCATCGTATAGGTATTATAGACGGACCGCATCGCAACGCACAACAGAGGCCGCAAAAATACACCTGGCGAGCGATCTACCACTGCGTTGTAGACCAGTGCTACCCGTTTGCAGTTTTCAATAGTCCATACAAAACATAAGAAAGTGATCTAGGAGGATTTTTGCAATTACCTACTGCGTTGCGGCGCGGCCCGACGCGACTCCTGTTGTGCTTTGGCGCTATTTTGCTATGCAGCGCGCTGCGGCCCTTTTGTTTCCGGGCCCTAGAATAAAACATCTAAGTACTTACCACATAATTTTTATAAAATACTTGAATTTGTTTTCGAGTTAATAATTATATTTCAGATAGCCGAGAATGTACAAACTACTTATGTAGGTGTTTAGCTAACAATAAAATGTGATGTTTCAACACAAACTATACTCCTAACAGATCTAAGTATTGTTTGTTCAGACGATGACAAGCCAAGGTTAGCTGGAATATTTATACGAAAAAATCAACTTCAATACTTTCAGGGCAAGTACAAAAGTTGTTAATTTTTACATAGATACGTTAAAACAAATCGCAGAATACCTAAACTGAACGCTACGGCTGCACGACTGTACAATATCCAGATTTTATTTTATACAAAACTTATTTCTAAACACAATCATTGCTCATCAGTCGATGCTGGTCTTGGAGCTCTTTGGTATGTTTAGTCCGAGGAGTTAAGAAACTTTGTGAAGATCTCTTTGTACTCTCCAGTGGGGTCCTCTTTCTTGACCAGCTGCTGCCATATGTCGGGGGTCTTCGTCTGGAAGCCCTTGACTACGACGCGGATCAGATGGCGCTGCTTAGGCGAGCATTTACCACATCCAGTTCTAAGAGCATCGGGGATGGTTTCTGTAAATAAAATATTTAAAAATGTTACTCCAGTAACGCATACATTTCTAAGTAGCAGAAGGGATTTGTGTCCGGTTTGATGGCATTAGGCTCGACCACTAATAAAAAAAATTACGATAGGACTTGGTGGCACTATACACCCCTGCCTTACGCTGTGGCGAATACAGACGTAATGATATGCTAAAATATTAGTCTTTTTACCATACTTTTCATTTCGGTCCATTGCAGTCAATCCCAAAAAAACATTTTCGTATGGTCAATCTATTGCAGCTTGTAGAAGAAAGGTCAGAACGAATTATGTCGAAATTGAATCTTTAGAAAACCAGCGGCAGACATTAATGCTTTTTTAATTAACCTTTCTGACGCCTTCTTGTTAAAACATTTCAGTTTTTTCTTTAGTTTGTGTTTCACGAACTGTTGCCAAAGAAATGTTATTCTTTCTACCTTTCTATGTTACAAAACATCAAATAGTCTACTCACTCTTGAAGTCAGATCCCTCTGGGGTGCAAGGTCCGGTGGTGAGGAAGCAGTGTCCGTAAGACTTCAACAGACGAGTGTTTTCCACCAAGGACTCGACATCAAAGTCGTCGTAACGTGTGTCGTATGTCGCCTCGGGTCTTGCGCACACCGCCGCGATCAGCAAGCATAGGACTAGACTGGTCTTCATGGTTCTCTGAAAATAATGGGAAGTTAATTATTATAATATTATTACATGGGTCTTATAAATAACTGGCAAATGTCGGTGTGATATAGTTACACCTCTGCCAAACCCTTCTGGGATTACAGGTATGATGTTATGTTTCTTTGGAAAACAGCACTTAATATGAATGCTGATGGCTGATGGAAAATGATTTCGTCTTCGTCTCTATCGCATTCGTAAGCCCATATTTGTATTACAATGTCTTTCTTGTCTTGGTGCGATGGAAACCACTTTAATTTAGGACGGGATAGATACGTACTTTCAAGGCAAAAAAAAAAAAAATACGCACTGGCAATGAACGAAAATACTCGTATTCAAGGAAATGAAGTTAAGCCATTGGTCCCGGCTGTCATTCGTGGATCTTTGATAGTTATTACGGGTCGTCAGAAGCCCGAAAATCTGACAAGCGTATTTCTCAATAACTGGGTTGTGGAGGTCAGATAGGCAGTCGCTCTATGTGAAATACTGGTATTCAGTTGCATCCAGTTTGACTGGAACCAGACTCCAACATAGTTGGGAAAAGGCTAGGCAGATGATTTAAGGAAATTAAGTTCCTACTTATAAACTTCCAAACCATTTTATAATATAGTCTAGACTAAAAGATGATGTGTGTGATATTAAAGTCTTATTGCACTTCAATAACATGACGCGATGAAACATTTACAAAACAAACAAAACAACTTACATTAGATTAAGCAGGTCCTTTGTCCTATGTAGTCCTGACAAAACTGTGCTATTTGTTACTCTGAGTCTCTTTATATAACAAGATTTTAACTGAGGAAATCCTAACATACTAAATGTAAACATCTAGTCAGCATTGGTTATTATTAACATTGTCGCTGACATTGTAAAATGTAAACGCAGACCACAATAATACGTGTAAACTTCCAGTTTAGAACACTTTGTCACTATGCATCATTCTCACAAACGTGCTAATTTAATAGTCTAAGGCAGCTGTCCCACCCGACGAGGAAGCGACTAGCTATCAACGATTTTTTTGCTCAATAAACGAAGAATAGGTTGTAGGCCCTGTGTAAGTAAAAGAGATACTTACATACTTAATCGCTGACTGTTCACATCGCCGGCGAGTTAAACGCAGCGACAAGAGCTATCAAAGAGAGTACTCGCTTAGTGACGCTCGCTTGGCGGGCAGAACACTTGCTCAGAAACTCACGCTTGATGCATATGCACAAGTAACTGCTCGTCGCCGTCGCGCACTCGCTGCTTTTATTGCTAGCTTTATTGCTATTTTTTTTGCTAGCTTTACTCGCTTCTCGTTAATCGCCGGCGCGGTGGTAGGACAGGTGCCTAACTTTTGGCATATCCTTGTTGGAAGTATCAATACATTCGGTTTCAATCAATAAGATGTCACTTACATCATGTGATTTTCTGCTAATTGTTTCATTAGTTTTCAAACGTAAGGTCCTAATGAAAATACTTCTAAGCTCTTATGTACGAGTATTACTAGACAACCATAATCATCTTTGGCCATAGCGTATTTATTTAAATTGGGTACCAAACCAACAAAGCTTATTAATGACCTGCTTAATTAAAACACCAATGTCATTACAAGTTGCATTAGGCATATCTGAATCCGCTGTAATACGTTAAAAAAAACTTTTTCAACACACTTACTCGAACAGTGGTTCTTTTCTTATTGCACCGCTTGCGTTCAACTATAACCATACAACGTGTCGTTTTGCATCTTCGTCAAATTTCAGGATGTGGTACAGAACATCATACTGAATAACTTTCTCCATGGGACAAACATCGCATTCGCGAAAAAAAATTCAAATGTAGAAAACTTAAATTACTCGACGCAACTGTATGGGACGGCTGATTATTTTTTCGCAATTAAGATGTTGGAGCGATGGAGAAAGTTGTTCGGTATGACGGTCTATACCACACCCTTAAATTTGACGAGGATGCAAAACGACACGCTGTATAGGGGAAAACATAAAAATTAAAAATCAAACGAACTTACCAAGTGAAGTTCGATGATAATTATGTGAACAGCTTCATTCGAAGCGATTTATTGTTTACGTATTGTAGCAGCGCCTCCATGTACCAGCCTTGCACGGATTTTTAGAGGTAAGTTTTTTTTTTTTTTTTTTTGTCCACTGGCAACACTATCCGTTTACCCCTACTTTGCCCCCACTATACTATTTCTCAGTGACAGTCCGCAGCCATTTTAACATCATTTTGTTGACAGCTGATAAACTATTTCACATTTTTATTTATCTAGGGTAGGGTACTTAGGCAACTTTTCTAGGGAGGGTATAAATCGCTTCGAATGAAGCTGTTCACATAATTATCATCGAACTTCACTTGGTAAGTTCGTTTGATTTTTAATTATGTTTCACAGCTTCATTCGAAGCGATTTATTGTTTACGTATTGTAGATGTTCAGAGACAAAAATGTGAAATTAAACAAACAGGTGAGTAACCACAAGTGTCTTTTATTATAAGTGGTTGTCTTTGATTTAACTTTATTTTACTTAAGTTTATATTCTTAATCTAATATTAGGTAAGTATTTGTTACAGATTATGACCACCAGCAAGTACTGTAGTGGCAAAGAGATGAGGATCAGTTACAACCTGCCTATTATAATGTTTCGCGAAGACAGAAGATGATAAACTCCATCCGGCAGTTTTTCTTATCAGGTCAATATTGACTCCAAGTCTATTGGCTGAGGATGTGACTGCATGACGAGTGCTGTGTGCACTAAATATGGACGTATCTATACCGCTACTGTAAAGTGTATCTTTTATCCAGTGACTAAGTGTTTGTGATGAAACTTTTGAGTGTGGTTTTTTGTAGCTTACAAATAAATAATCATTTTTGCGAAGCGATTGAGTCTTATTTATATAAACCTCTAAGCATTTTGCGGGACAGATCTGAGGACGAGCGTCGAAAAAAGGTAATCTTAAAACTGGTTGTGAAGAATTAAGTTTGGAAGTTTTTATAAAATCGGGTATTGTTATAGTTACATCAATATTAGAAGTTACTCGAACGTTGCATAATTTTATTAATGAAAATGTTTGAACGCGATGCGCAGTCACCAAAGCCAATAGAGTTATAGCCTTTTTGGAAAGAGTTTCCAAATCAAGGTCTGTGTTAGGCCATTTTTGTGCTAAATAATTTAAAACGGTGGTTGGATCCCATGTCAAATTATATTTTGGATTACTAGGCCTTAATCTGTAAACTCCTTTCATAAATCTCTTAATTCTATCATCGTTTGCCACATTACATAACAACAAGGATAATGCGGATTTATATGAATTGATAGTGCCGTATTTTGCCCCTTTATCAAAAATTGTGGTAAGAAAATGAATGACTATAGGAACTGAAACCGAGGAATAATCATAACCATGTTTATTACAATAATTTAACCAAGTTTTTATACAAACATCATATTGTTTGTAAGTGGAATCAGATAATGATGATAACATAATTTCAATGGATTTATTAGATAAATGTCTTTTTAATAGTGTTTGCCTGAAAGCTTCGCGGCAACCAATTTCAGGGTGCGGTGCAGATTGTGAGGCGTTCTGAAAGGAGAAGTTAACAAATTTACGTTTGGTTCAAAATAGATTGGATTGGAACAAATTAATTTTTGAAAAACAGGGAACCAGGGTTGTGATGGCCAATATTGTACAACTGCTATGCCATTTGCTTTGTCACTAATTATTTTTTGCATTGTTTTAGTGATAAGTGAAAACGGTGGAAATGCGTAGAATAGTTTATATTTCCATGGAATGGTGAAAGCATCAATTGCATAAGCGTCAGGGTCGTTTTTCCAAGTAATGTACCTGGGACACTTAGCATTACACCTACTCGCGAAAAGGTCTATTTCAGGGTCTCCAAAACAATGTGTTATTTGGCTGAATGCATAGTCACTGAGTTCCCATTCAGTGTCCTGAAATTTCATGCGCGATAATTGGTCAGCTTCATAATTTTCTTTAGTATTTATGTAAGACGCAAAAATAGTTATTCTACGCCTTTCGCACCACTGCCATATTTCTTTAGTGATATTATGCAAGTGTTCAAACTGTATGCTGCCCATGCGATTTATACAAGATATGGCAGTTACATTATCAATTCGTAATAGTATTTTTAAATTATACGATTTGTGAGTAAAACATTTAAGTGCGAGAAAAGCTGCTTTTAACTCATTAATATGTAAGGTTCTTTCACTATCTTTCCAATAGCCAAAACATTCATCTGTGCTGCAATAAGCTACCCAACCCGTACATGACGCGTCGGAAAAGATTTCTAAATCATATTGATCACAAGTTAAAGAAAATGAACCATGATCAATATGATCTAACCACCACAACATATCACTATGTAAGCAGTTGGGGAGGCGAACTAACTGTTCGTAGCTAGGATTGTTTAGTTATTTTTGACTTTTTTGGACCAGGTAATTTTAATAACATATTTTTCGAGTCGAATTCGAAACCTAAAAACTTGCATAGTGTTTGCGGTTCTAAGAAGCTTTTTTTTTTTTTTTTTTTTTTTTTTTGTATTTATTATGAAACCTAAGTTTTTAAGTAATGTTATTGTTAATTCAACGTTATTTTGACATTCAAGAAAAGTTGTTCCAATGCAAAAAATGTCATCGATAGATACAACTGATATCATGCCATGGGTTCTTAGATATTCCATGACTGGCTTTAATAATTTTGTAAAGACATATGGCGCAGTGCATAAACCAAACGGTGGACAGTTAAATTCATAAAGGGTATTATTGTATTTAAAACGGAGGTATTTTCGGTGAGATTTATGTACGGGAACTAAGAAGTAGGCATCCTTTAAATCGATTGATGCCATATAACAGTTTTTTGTTATAAGCTTTGAGGCCGTACGATAATCCTCCATCTTGAAATGTTTGGTATCTACGAATTTGTTTAAACATTTAAGGTTCAATATGAATCTCTTGTCGCAGTTTGGTTTTGGCACTAAAAATACACTCGATAGAAATTCTCCTTCAACAGAATGACAATGAGATATTGCATTATTATATAGTAGGTTTTTGATTGATTTATCAAAATCTTGGGCTTCTTGAATATTCTTAGGAAAAACATTAGGAGAATCAGTACGATATGGTGAACATTTAAAAGGTATTTGGTACCCTTTGATCCAGGATAGAATCGTTTTATCAGTAGTAATAGTTAAACACTTTTTGAAAAAATGCTGGAGCCTGCCAGCGGTTAGTACCTGATCAGTTACTTTCGATGCGGTGGCCTCGTCGGGGACGAGTAGCGGTGCGAACTGCCGCTGGTCTGCGGCGGTGGCGGTGGCCGATACGCAGGGCGAGCAGCACGCCTCGTATTGTTGGGCTTGTTGTCCGTCTTGCGGTGCTGAGGGTTGTAGTTTAAATGACCCTTATTTGGACCTTTTGAGATACCTTTGGGCTTGTTATATTTTGGTCTTAGGGTGTGTTTCAAGGCATCTCCTGATTGCTGTATTGTCTTGGCGGCTTTAACCTTGTCGGTAACATTTTCTCCAAATAAGAAACTGCCCCTTTTTGTTTCAAGCAAGGCGTCCTTTAAATTTATATTAATAGATGAAATAACAAAATTACGTCTTGTTTTTGTCTCCCAAAAATGACTGTCGCATAGTATACGACAAGCGTCACTGATTGGTTTTAAAAGTTTTTGTTTGGACGTTTCATTTGAAATAATCATGTCAGTAGCAGATGCTAAGGCTGACAATGCTATACCAAGCTGATTTTGCTTGTACATGAGAGCCGAATCTCTTTTTACTAGGGTATCCTGCAGAGCTGCCTTTACTTCCGGGTTGAGAGCTGGCGCTAGTAGTAGGTCACAATTGTTAGGAACGAAATAACTTTTTAAAAGTTTTTCCTTTACATCCTTAGCTAAGCCCTTATTAAGGATGTCTTGCCAACGATTGGCAATGTCCTTATGAACAGACGGACCCATAGTTATGTCCGTCTTTGGAGCATCACCGAGTAACTGCAGGGTGTCTTCATCTAAGTCTTGGTCTTCCATCACTTCTGGCTGTGCTTCTGCTGAGGTGCCTGGTGTAGGTGACAGAGGCGCGGTGCATAGCGGTGGTGGAGCTGATGGTGGCGAAGCAGGGCACGGAGAACAAGCACGTGGCGAAATATGTGGTGAGCCACGTGGCGAGCCACATGGAGAGGTAGGAAGCGACGAAGCTTGAAACAAGCAGGTGTCATCATTTTGTGACATACCACAGTCCACATCAAGATGATGTTGTGAAAAATCTGCGAAAAACGTTTCTTTTTAGAATACGTTCGGTAATAAGTGCAATATTTATCACTTTTTAACGTGACAGAGGAAACCCAAGCTTGGTAGCCTCGCATCACTTAGGTAAGTAGGTATTACCTTAACAAATATGTGACAGTATCAGCCCCAGTATGGCAGTACGCATCACTTTTTATAATGACAGAGGAGACCCAAACTTGGTAACCTCGCATCACTGATCACTTACTAACTTACCGTGTAAGTTTTCTTGGGATGAAGAATTAATACGGCGACTAGTCGTTGCCTGCAATTGATTTTGCAATTTTTGAATTTTTCGCCGTATTTCTTCTTCAGTCTTTTCTGTCTTCCTTTTCTTTCCCATTTTGAGGAGCTGGATCTATTTGTAGGAGCGGAGACGTGCGAAGGCTTGAGCACGGAAACGCGGAATGGTGTTAAAATGGCTGCGGACTGTCACTGAGAAATAGTATAGTGGGGGCAAAGTAGGGGTAAACGGATAGTGTTGCCAGTGGACTAAAAAAAAAAAAAAAAAAAAAAACTTACCTCTAAAAATCCGTGCAAGGCTGGTACATGGAGGCGCTGCTACAATACGTAAACAATAAATCGCTTCGAATGAAGCTGTGAAACATAATGGACGGTATTTACAGAACTTTTAGATTACATTGTATGATTTTCTCTTAGGACTTCAGAACAAAGCAGGTGAAAATTCATTCGGTTGGGGCCAATAAAAAAGACCCTTGGCGGTTCTGCTGTCTGCTCGACGACGGCTTGTTGCAGGTTATTAATTAATGTGGCATGATTTAGCAAGTACCTATTAGAGAGAAGAGAACAGATCACTCAGAGTCTGTGTCATGATAACAAAAAGTATACAGGGCGACATTCAATTCGGAGTGCCGACTGGGCGGTTCAGTTTATGGCCTATTAGGATACATAGGTTATGTACGTCAAAATAGTATGTCTATGTGTATTAAGAAATGTAAGGCATCTTGTACGCTGATGATACATGCCTGGATTATAGCCATAATAATATCGATCTCATACAGCATAAGTTGTTGCTGGAAGAAGCCATACCTGACGAATGGTGTAACAGTTCACTGGTGCCCATCTTTAAAAACCAAGGTGATGTGCTGGAGTGCAACAAATAAAGAGGAATAAAGTTAATGTCACATAGTATAAAGGCTTGGGAGAAAGTTATTGAAAGGCGACTGAGAGAAGAGAGTGAAATTTCGCAAAACCAATTCGGTTTTATGCCTGGTCGAGGAACAGCAGATGCCATCTTTGCTATCCGCCAGCTGTGCGAGAAATACAGAGGTGCGCATAAAAACTTGCACATGGTATTTGTTGACCTCGAAAAGGCATACGACCGAGTGCTTCGTGAAGTTTTGTGGTGGGCACTTAAGGAAAAATGTGTGCCAGGGAAGTATGTGCAGTTGATTCGCGCGATGTACAGTCGATGCAGTACTCAAGTCCGGTCTACAGTGGGCACTACTGGCAGCTTCGGTGTGGCTGTCGGCTTGCACCAGGGGTCTGCACTCAGCCCTTACCTCTTCGTGTTGATAATGGATGCTCTTTCTTCGGATATCCAAGATGGGGCTCCCTGGTGTATGCTGTTCGCTGATGACATTGTGCTGGTTGTCGAGAGTGGCTTAGAGGTCCAGAGTATATTGGAGATGTGGTGGAAAAGACTGGAGACCATTGGCCTGAGAGTTAGTCGGACCAAAACAGAGTATTTGTTTTGTGATTTTGGCGGTCTCTCCGGTCCTGTGCCCATACCTCTTGCCGGAACGCCCTTACCGATCTGCTCCGACTTTCGGTACCTTGGGTCGCTTGTCCAAGGGGAAGGCGAAGTAGACCGAGACATAACGCACCGGATCAACTCAGGATGGATGAAATGGCGACAGGTTACAGGAACAACTTGCGGCCCACGGATGCCACTCAAGTTAAAGGGGAAAATTTACAAGTCCGTGATAAGGCCTGTCGTACTTTATGGATCGGAATGCTAGGCAGTGAAGAAGACGAATGAAAAAAATTGCATGCAGCGGAGATGAGAATGTGTGGAGTGATGAGAATGAATAAAGTAAGAAATGAGTATATAAGAGGAAGTTTGAAAGTGGCGCCAGTGACAGAAAAGTTGAAAGGAAATCGTTTGTCTTGGGATGGGCATGTAATGAGGAGAGACGAAACGCATGTGACTAAAAGAGTATAGTATAGTAGAATATACATGTTGATGGGTGGAGAGGCAGAGGAAGGTCAAAGAAAAGATGGATGGATTGTGTGAGGAATGATATGAATGAGAAGGGAGTGAATGATAGTGTGACGGTTGACAGGGGAGAATGGAAGAAGAAAACATGTTGCGCCGACCCCAAGTAATATGGGATAAAGGCAGGAAGATGATGACAGCAAGCTATGGAATTTTGACAATATGGTTCAGTGGGCACACGATAATGGCATTGTAATAAATTATATAAGTTTCACTATGTAAGTGCATGCTTATTCACCCGTCGTATCATAAAAATAAAAATAGTTTGTTAGTGCAAGTAAAAGGTCATTCGAACAAATGTCTGTATAGCAACAAGCAATTTTGTCAGTCTATGTTTAGAAACAGATACCTCTTAGAAGTACCTAGGACTAGTAACAGAGAACACATTCACATGGAATCTGCATCTTAAAACGTCTGTCATAAGCTACGCTCCATTTTGGGTATATTAAAAAATCTTAACTACACTTCTGGACACATCTTTTGGCCCACCTTGTATTTTCAGTTTCGTTTGGTCCTATCTAAAATTTTATATTAGGTCGAGCAAAAAGTTTTTATGCAGTTTTGAACCTGGCACATTCACAATTTCATTCAATAGTCTTTTTTTGAATTTCGAACACAGAATTTAAACAAACAAAAGACAATTTGGAGCCTGTTTGTTGATATCAAACAATCGAATACTAAGAAAACTTGGTTTTATTGGTTTACTTGGATTTAATTCTTGAAAAAGTGATTGATATCTATGGTTTTGCAACAAACATTACTTATTCTTAACATTAAGGTGAGGTTCTATCAATAATCTATGGATACTTCACCTGAAGTCGCCGCCCAAGCTGTGGCACTTATTCAGGCCAGACACAGCCAAAGAAACGTGCGTGCTCAACTGAATTTAAGTCGATCTGCGGTCCGAAATGTTTATCGGAGGTACCTAGAGACTGGCGGCTTTGTTCGTCGCCAAGGAAGGCCACGATCTCGGGTCACAACTGAAAGGCAGGATCGATTCATCGTGACGACCAGCTTGAGAAATCGTCACCTTACCTCCATTGAGATACAAAACCAACTTCGCGACTTCCACGGAGTATCTGTGAGCGCTCGAACTGTTCGGAGAAGGTTAAAAGAACGCGATATGGTACCATACAAGCCAGCTAATGGCCCCAAACTAACGCGAGCCCACCGAACAGCGCGCCTTCATTTCGCACGCAGTCATTTAAATTGGACACAGCAAGATTGGAGCCGTGTACTCTTTTCTGATGAGTCTAAAATTGTGTTACATGGCAATGATGGAAGGAAGAAGGTCTACCGACGTAAGGGAGAGCGTTTCGCACAATGCTGTTTTGAAGAGAGGGTTGCTTATGGCGGTGGCTCATGGACTGTCTGGGGCGGTATATCCGCGAGCGGCAAAACTCAACTTGAGGTTGTTACAGGACCACGGCTGCCAATATTAAATGCTGAAAGGTACATTCGTGAGTGCTTAGAACCTCACGTGATACCATACGCGAACTATGTGGGCCCAAATTTCCTTTTTATGCATGATAATGCAAGAGCCCATGCGGCCGGCATCGTCAGGGAATATCTTCGGGATGTGAATATCACAGTTATGGACTGGCCAGCCAGAAGCCCAGACATGAACCCCATTGAGCACATGTAGGACGAGCTAAAAAGACGTGTTAGGGCTCGTCAGCCAGTTGCCCAGACGATGCAGGAGTTGAAAACTGCCATAGAAGAGGAATGGGAGATGATCCCTCAAAATTTCATAGAGCGGTTGATAAACTCTATGCCCAATCGTATGAGAGCTGTGGTAGATGCCCATGGAGGCAACACGCGTTATTAAATTAAACCTTTATTTGATAAAACATGTTTTTTATTCAAAAATCAATTGCCTTTAACAAGGCGCATATCCGACTTGTTAGGCGTAGCTCCATGTCGTATGGTATTCTGAATCCAAATTTAAAACAATACGATCGAAAAAGATGGTAAAATGTATCAGGTTTAAAACTGCATCAACAGTTTTTGTTCAATCTAGCAATCATATTTCGGTAGGGGCCATCGAAACCTAAACTCTAAGGTGGGCCAATAGATGTGTCCAGAAGTGTATGTTGTCAGCAGGAAAGTACTGCTTATTACGCACTGGCTGACTCAAATATTAGTTATGGCTTGGGTGGATATGGTTTTACTTTCCCTAGACACTTAAATAATATTAATATCTTGCAGATAAGGTTACTAAAACTACTTATAGATAAAAGAACTGTTCAAAATTTATAAAGTACTCCCGACCCATCTTAAAAGTAAATTAAATATCTGGGCTGAACAATTTAACAATCAATACCACGAAGTGTACTTGAGCATAATTATGTACCCAACTAGTTCATCTAAGAAAAAGACACTTGCTGTTGCAAAAGTAACAAACTACTTTGGCAAGCGCTCAAGAAGGTGCAGTGGACAAAAGCTAAGCATACTCACTTAAGGGGGATGCGCTAAGGTAGCCCGCAAAATTAAAATTTTCTAACGTTTTTTGCAATTTGCAGGTCAGTGTCAGGTTGTAAATTAAAATATGATTCGCGGCCATAACTAATATGGCTTTACAGAATTATTAATCATTAGAATCAGTAATACAACAACATAAGTTAGAATTGACCTCAAATCTAGCGATTTCATGAAATCATTAGGTTTGAGGTCAATTCTAACTTTAAGAAAATATTTCTGAGGGAGCGCAGCTAGTGACAAACTACACTCCTTCCTGGTTTCGCCCAATTAGAGACAACATGCATTTGTGTGAAAAGGGCGTGTAACAATAAATAACAAATGTAAAAAGTATAAAACCAAATAAGTACAAGGAACAACTGCAAAACTTTTAAAATAATTCTATGGTAATAAAATCAATCTGCCTAGCCTTTTCGCAATTATGTTGGGGACGGCTTCCAGTCTAACCAGATGCAGCTGAATACCAGTATTTTAAATGGAGCGACTGCCTAACTGACCTCCACAACCCAGTAACTGGGTAATACGATACCCCTTGGTAAGGCTGGTTGTCGGACTTTCGGGCTTTTGACGACCCATAACGACTGTCAAGATCCACGAATGACAGCCGGGACCAACGGCTTAACGTGCTTTCCGAGGCACGGAGGAGGCTCGGTATCTAAAGATGGTCACCCATCCACGGACCGACCCCGGCAAGCGTAGCTTAACCTGATGGTTCGACCCGTGAGGCTGTTATTACTTAGCCACGAGCTCCTCCTCTCCTCCTATGGTAATAAAATAAATACCTTAAAAATATTTGGTTATTTTTTCGCCAACGTATGGCATTGTTTAACCAGATTTCCAGACATTCCCACTAAATAACAATGGGACTTAGATAATGAACTTATTTTTATTGCAGTTGCAAAAGTTGCGGCATCTAGCCGTTACGGGTCGTCAGAAACCCGAAAGTCGGACAACCAGTCTTACCAAGGAGTATCTAAAGTATTATCCACAAACTTGGGTTGTGGAGAACTGATGGATAGTCGCTCCATGGAAAATACTGATATTCAGCTGCTTCCGGTTAGACTGGAAGCCGACCCCAACATATTTGGGAAAAGGCTAGGCAGATGATGCTGATGTTTGTTTTTAGGGTTCCGTACCTCAAAAGGAAAAAAAACGGAACCCTTATAGGATCACTTCATTGTCCGTCTGTCTGTCATATTCATATTCATTTATTTGCGTTCCACAATTTAAAATAAGACGTTAACAAATCGCTTAGAGCTAAGAGCCGTTGTAGAGCCTGTCACGGCACAGCAACAATTATTATATGATAGGTACATAGCTATTACTTAAAGTTAAAAAAATCAAAATCGTAGAAACTAAATTAAAATAAAACTATACAAGAAAACTGAATAATTACGTCCGCATAAAAAGTTAATCAATGACATAAATATTTCTATTATTGGTAAGTAGGTAGCTATTTTCTTAAAATACTATTATTACATTTAGATAAAGTTATATTTACCGAGGTAAGTGTCTGTCAGTCTGTGAAAATCCTTTTTCTCAGGAACGCGTGGAGGTATCACTGCTTCTACTTCTTTTAAAAGAACTTCTTCTTCTTTCTTCTTCTTCTTTTTTTATAAGGCTACAATCACGTACACATCTGAAGTAATGCTCACCCCGTTTGGTAAGAAGCTGTGATGAATCACACCGGCGCTAGACCACCAAAGTGACCATCACTTTTCTAGGGGTAAGTTTTCGTTTAGGGCATTGTTTAGGTGCTGAACCAGGATCCAACCAACTTGCTGAGCGCTTGCGGTTATCAAACAGAATCCATTTTTCATCGCAGGTAACAATGCGGTTCAAAATTCCTTCATTTGTGTGTCTGTTGAGCAGTGCAAGGCACGTCTCTTCGCGCTGGCGATCATTGAGTTCGTGGGGCACCCATTTGTCAAGCTTTTTTACCTTGCCAATTTGACGCAAATGGACCAATATTGTTTTGACGCTAACGTCGAAAGCTGCTGCTAATTCAGCCGTAGATTGTGTATCATCAGCTTCCACAATCGCCTTTAATTCGTCATTGTCGACCAAAGTCTTCGGACGACCGCGAGGTTAATTTTTCAGGTCGAAATTTCCAGAACGGAAGCGAGCAAACCAATAACAAGTGGTGCGTTGGTTTGTAGTGTTAGCTCCGTAAACGTCGTTGATGTTGCGTGCCGCTTGTGCCGCGTTGCTGCCACGACGGTACTCATATTCCATAATTACTCGAATTTTTAACGTATCCATGATGATGAAAAAGATTGAATTGCGATGAAAATGTAACACTAATCTATAAACAAATGACTACTTTTGGAAAAAAAAATCCATGTTTTTAAAATAAAATTAATTTGAAATTAGAATTCTTAGCCAAACAAAAATTATTTTGATTTGAAATGGCCAGTACTGCAGAACGGCAATTTCATAGGTAAAGACCTAATATTTATTTTATATCGAGAATTCTAGATTAAAATATCATAAAAATATGGGTATATATAACGCAGTACACAGGTACACTCCTACACGCCCTCGCCTTCGACTCGAGTTGCAATCCAACCTCCAGGGTAGGTAAGAAGAACTTAGCTCAGTTTATAACAATGTATTAATTTTGTATTACAGATTGTTTTGGTTCTGGTAGCTTTGGTCGCCATGACTATCGCGAAACCTCAAGGTGAGTTGATCTTCATATTCTACCTTCTACCCAACTATAGTTTCAAAAACTTCATCGTAGCTTTTTTTAGGCGAGACATTTTTATTATATGATTTTTATTTCTATAGCTCTAAAAATTATGTGCGACGCCTAGTACTTTGAGAAGTGAAAATACATAGTAATAATTAAATCTTGAGGATGTAACGTCGTAAGTATAATAACTAATATAGGGGAAGACACATACAAAATTGACGGTATTTACTGAATTTTTAGATTAAATTGTATGATTTTCTCTTAAGACTAAACAAATAGTAGCGGAGAGGACTACAGAACAGAGCAGGTCAAAATTCTTTCAGTTGGGGCCAATACAAAAGACCCTTGGCGGGTCTGCTATCTGCTCGACGACGGCTTGTTTCAGGTTTGAATGAATGTGGCATGGTTTACTGTACTCAGCGATCCTGTGGTTCAGATATACCGAAAGGGCTTACAAATCTCTGCGCATCCAGTTTAACAATGCCTACAGGGCGCCGGCGTTGCGTCCGCCGCACTTCTGCAGTGCGTCAACAATGTTCGCTGAGTTGCGCACAGGCGGCTTTGATGCCACCTGGCGCAAAAAGACAGCCTTCCTGTTAAGCAGATTGCATGGGAGCAGTAACAGCATCCTGAAGGCAATAAGTTAGACAGCCCACTGGTGTGGAGCCTCACCCAGAGGACTAAGTCTGTCTTAGTTATTAGGTATAAATACAGTTTTTATGTTCATGCTAACATTTTAAATATAAATGAAATGGATCAAGGTTGTCTGAATAAATTAAACTAATTAATTATGTTTGCAACAAACCTCACGTTGGCAAAAATGTGAGATTTTTGATCTCGGCTGTAGGTATATTATTTTATAGTTTACGTATATAAGTAAACTATAAAATAATATACACTAATATTAGGTCTTTACCTATGAAATTGCCGTTCTGCAGTACTGGTCATTTCAAATCAAAATAATTTTTGTTTGGCTAAGAATTATAATTTCAAATTAATTTTATTTTAAAAACATGGATTTTTTTTTTCCAAAATTAGTCATTTGTTTATTGATTAGTGTTACATTTTCATCGCATTTCAATCTTTTTCGTCATCATGGATACGTTAATAATTCGAGTAATTATGGAATATGAGTACCGTCGTGGCAGCAACGCGGCACAAGCGGCACGCAACATCAACGACGTTTACGGAGCTAACACTACAAACCAACGCACCACTTGTTATTGGTTTGCTCGCTTCCGTTCTGGAAATTTCGACCTGAAAAATGAACCTCGCGGTCGTCGAAAAATTCGTTTAAATTTTTTCATACAAAACGGCAATTTCATAGGTAAAGACCTATTATATATATAATAGGTCTTTACCTATGAAATCATTACCTATTATATATTTATTTTTTATTTTATTTATTTATATATTATATATTTTTATTTTACCTATTATTATATATAATAGGTCTTTACCTATGAAATTGCCGTTTTGTATGAAAAAATTTAAACGAATTTTTCGACGACCGCGAGGTTCATTTTTCAGGTCGAAATTTCCAGAACGGAAGCGAGCAAACCAATAACAAGTGGTGCGTTGGTTTGTAGTGTTAGCTCCGTAAACGTCGTTGATGTTGCGTGCCGCTTGTGCCGCGTTGCTGCCACGACGGTACTCATATTCCATAATTACTCGAATTTTTAACGTATCAATGATGACGAAAAAGATTGGAATGCGATGAAAATGTAACACTAATCAATAAACAAATGACTACTTTTGGAAAAAAAAATCCATGTAAGCTAATATTAGCTTAGGGCTAATTTTTCAATCGCCAGTTATCTTTTATAGGAATAAATATGGCGGTTTGACCTTTTTAGAAAATATGTCAAACTGTCATACTTATTCTTCAGATAAAAGTTTTGTGACTATTGAGAAATTAGATCTTATTTAAGTTTTAGCGCATTAATAATATTTTCAAAATGTTTAATCCATTGCTAGACGAGAACAACTGCCAACAAACTTACAGATATTTAATAAATAAATAAAAAAAGTTATGTAAATACCGTCAATTTATTATGCGACCTGATGTTAATCAATATTCAATGAAATTCTGAGAAAAAATTAAGCAATTTAGCGAATTGCTGAACTTGACTTCGATGTAACTCGTGAACTAGATATCTGCTTAAATTAAGTCTTTCACAAAAGTTGCAGAAACTTTTATGCTCTTTAATTTTTGTCGTATCTATTTTTAACCTCAGTGGCGTTGGAGGGAAGATATTCTCGAAAAACTGGTTTTTGGTATCATTTTTCCAATATGGCGGGCGGCGCGGCGCGAGCGGCGCGGTGGTCGCTCAAAGTCGCATATTAATTAGGACACCAAACTGTAACACTGCCAAATTAGAACTCTCCTTGACCTTTTGTAAGTGAGAGCCTACCACGGATATCTATGGAACCTACCCAGTGACTGGACTGGATTAACTGTATTAACTTTGTTTGGGTAGTTTTTGAGTTATCTACGATCATAGATATCCGTCGTCTGGGTGCGGGTCCGGGTCGTGCGGTCTACCGTACATTATGTAGTATTATAGAAAGTATATAATATTGAAACCTGTGTTTTGTTGTTTGTGTTTATAAATAAGTAAATTTAAAAAAAAATCAACATAAAAAAACTTTTTTACAAAAAAATACAACCGACTTCCAAAAACAACTACAAAGTGAAAAATAACTGTAATTTCGGAAGTCGGTGTCTTAAATGTATTTTCGTTTTTTACCACCGACTTCCGAATTTACAGTTATTATTCACTTTGTAGTTGTTTTTGGAAGTCGGTTGTGTTTTTTTGTAAAAAAGTTTTTATTTTTCACTTTTTAGTTGTGGTACCTACCCCAAACAAATTCTAATACCACTACCTGCAAAACAAACTAGAACATCATCCATATAAAAGTGGGGAAAAAATACGTATTACTGAACCTAACTCAAAAACTACCGAAGCAAAGTTAATCAATTTTATATGGGACCAACTGTGATGTATACGTTCTCGAATAAAACAAAAAAAATCCAAATCAGTCTAGCCATCATCGAGTAATCGGGGAACATAATAAAAAAAAAATAAAAAAGAAAAGGTTCCGACGAATTGAGAACCTCCTCCTTTTTGAAGTCGGTTAAAAATAAGTAAATAAGTATACTCGTACATTTTCGTACAACGGCTGTTAGTGTGTAGTATTAAAACATTTGTATTTTCTATATTAAATTAAAATAAATGTTTTAAAATTAAACATTAAAAAAATATGTATGTTCGTACAACAAAGCTGTAGAACTAATATACTACCTAGTATTTGTATTAGTACTCGTAGTATTGAAAAGTCTGTATTTTCTATAACAATTAAAATAAAATGTTCTGATAAAAAAATAAAATATATTTTTTTTATTTATTTAAATAATATGGGAGACTTACAGCTAAAACAAACAGATCAAGAACAGTACATTAATCAGAAAGCCAATAACAGGTCTCCACTTTTAAAAAACAGAAAAAAAAAGAACCTAAATTCTAAGGACATTCACACCCAGTTACTAAGTAAACAGCATAATTGCTATGCTGCTTGCACTGCATAACTACCATCATAACATTTTTTAGTTAAAAAAGTTACGGCTTAAGCACTTCCTGGCTGACGACACACTAGTCAGGAACGGATCTATATCATACTGTTTACAAAGCTTATTAAAATTTTTGCTTGCACGCACAACGCACGAATTCTGCCTATAATTAGTTGAAGCAAACGGCACTCGCAAAGGTGGATTGTATCGCTATCATCATGGGAGTGTTGAAATAGAATCTTGCCAAAATATCGGGACAGTCTATAGTATTGCTGAAGATTTTCAACAAACACACACAGTCAGAGATCTCGCGGCGGTTGATTAAAGGTAATAAATGAAATTTTTTACATAGATTAAGATAGTTTTCCGAATGATACGGTACTTTTTGATGATAGCATAGAAACCTTATGAACCTTTTTTGGGTGCTCTCAATGCGGTTAATACACACATCAACACGGTCTAGGGATATTTTTAAAAAAGCGAATTACTATCAATGTGTTAATTATTTATATGACATGTATATATTTAAAAGATACGTTATTTAATATTCTACCATTTTTAATAATGGTTAAGGTACTTAGATTAAAATTTCAGGATTTTATGGAAAAAAAATGAAGCATAGACGGAAACCGTATATGAATTAACTTTTAATTTGTGAGTAAAAACTGAAAAAAATAGAAAAATCATTTAATTTGTGTTTATAAACTTGAAGTTAGTAGTCTGAGAAAGCGCCCATGATGTTCATAACACATCGGCAACGATTCGGCATGCTCAGAACAAGGTTGTCAATGTCTTGCTGCGGAATATTGTCCCATGTCCTTCTGAGGTGCGCAAAAAGTTGATCTTCTGTAGCCAGATTTTCAGGAACTTCCTTCAGAGCTCTTCTTTGCAGCATATCCCACGCATGCTCAATGGGATTTAGATCTGGCGATTGAGCAGGCCAGTCTAAGGCCCTAACATTGTGTGTATGTAACCAAGCTGCTACCGTTCTCGCCGTGTGTGCCCGGGCATTGTCGTGCATGAGCAGGAAATCTTGCCCCATTTGTGTTCTGTGGGGCAAGATTACGGGCCCCAGCACCTGTTGGACGTATCGTTCTGCCGTCATATTGCCCCGCACCCAAACGAGATCCGTCCGTCCTCCAAGACGAATTCCTGCCCAAACCATAATTGTTCCTCCTCGGTATGGGTGAACTTCCTGAGGGTTCTGGAGACGGCTCCATCGTCCAGGAACTCGCCAAACACGCGTCCTTCGTGAATCTGGATGGAAGCCGAACCTGGATTCATCCGTGAACAGCACATTGGACCATTGCTCACGGCCCCAGTCCACGTGGTTCCGAACCCATTCTAATCGTCGTCCACGATTGCCTCTCCGTAAAGGTGGGACCCGGAGTGGTCTACGAGAGCGTAGATTGCTTTCATGCAGTCGGCTTCTTACAGTTTGGTCACTCACAAGCACTTGGTGTTCCACTCGCAGCCTTTGGACCAATTGAGTCGCCGTTGCATTTGGTTGAGCTCGCGCAGTAATTTGCAAAAATCGGTCTTGTCTGGGGGTAGTGATGCGACTTGGCCCCCGGTGCCTCTCCGCTACTTCACCTGTGGCACGATAGCGTGTCCACAATCTTGAAATTACATTTTGGTGGGTCCCTATGGCCTCAGCAACATTACGCTGAACAGACCCAGCTTCCAGCATTCCCACAGCTCGTAACATCTCCGCCCTCGTCAAATGTCGGCGTTTCATGGCTACAATACCTCAATTTTAACTTTATCTTTCGTTTAAAAATGAAAAAAAACTGTGACTAAACGTAATTCGTATTGTTTTCTAAATTTCGCACAAATGAAAATTCCCTCTCCGACACATCAAGACATTTTTATGCCACCGAAACAAAAGAATTTTCAAAAATTTGAATTTGGAATTAGTCTGAGATAAATTACAAACAAATCGGTGTATAAAAGATTCCAATGCGGCCAGTACTTTTCGAGTTATTTAATTGAGTATGAAATATCCCTAGACCGTGTTGATGTGTGTATATTTGTGGTAACATGGGTTCCATATCTCAGATGCGTATTCCAAGTGGCTTCTAACAAAAGTACAGTATAGAATTTTTAGAGTTTTGGCTTTAGTGAAGCACTTGGATAACCGCATTATGAAACCCTGTGATTTTGAGGCCTTAGCGACTATTGCATCAACGTGAATTTAAAAACTGAGCTTGGAATCGTGATGAACCCCCAGATCACGGATGGAGTTTGATCTTGGTAGAACTTGATCACCTAGGGTATACGATGTAGCAATGATTGAGCGCTTCCGAGAATACGTAATAACCTAGCATTTAGCGGGATTAAGATCCAGCTTGTTTCTTTGGCAGTAGTCCTCTAGGCGACGCAGGTCATTCTGGAGTGCCGTTACGTCCATCTGTGATGATACTGTGGCATAAATTTTCATGTCATCCGCAAAACACAAAAGTTTGGATGAAATCAAGCAGGAGTGGATGTCGTTTATGTAGATTATAAAAAGCAATGGACCGAGCAATGAACCTTGCGGGACTCCACTAGGAACAGGGACCCAGCTAGATATATAATTATTTAGTACTACTGCTTGGGACCTGTTGACAAGGTAAGAGGCAAACCATCTGAGTAGGTCACCACGAATTCCCATGCCATTTAACTTGGATATCAGAATGTTATGATCACTCCGATCAAAGGCTTTGCTGTAGTCTGTATAAACGACGTCAACCTGCTTACCGTTGCACATGGCATCAGTTATAAAATCATTAAGGAGAATGAGGTTCGTAACAGTAGACCTCTCTTTTAAGAAACCGTGTTGGAACGAGCTAAATGAATTTTTCAAAGCACTATAAACCTGATTATATATTATTCTTTCAAAGACCTTTGCTATAATACATAGTTTAGATATCGGCCTGTAATTGTCTATGTCAGTTTTGATACCTTTTTTTATGTATAGGCGTTATAAATGCAGATTTCCATAATTGCGGCACAACACAGGTTTTCAAGGATTTTCTAAATAAAATCGAAATAGGTTGCGCTATCTAAGGTGCACACCGAACAAGAAGTTTAGATGGGATGTTATCAGGGCCTGCCGACTTGCATGTATCCAAATTACGAAGCAAATTAGTTATTTCATCACTATTAACAATGATACTGCGGATATCAGATGTTAGGTTCGACGAATCGTTAAAAAGAAAAGGAGAAGAGACTGCATGACTAACAGTGGAATTAGAGAGAAAAATAGAATGGAAGTATTCGGAAAAAGCCTGACAAATAGATTCCCCAGTCCGCAAGGTATCACTGCTATAGTTCAAGGTACTTGGGATTGCGTTGGAGTTATGACGTTTTTTTACAAAAGTCCAAAAATATTTTGGGTTATTTTTAATTGAGTCTTCAGTTAGATCCAAATAGTTACGATAGCATTGAGATTCCATAGTTTTCACCCGTTCACGAAGAAGCTTGAATGTTAATTCGTCAGATAAATTACCATAGGTTTTGAATTTTTTTAAGTATTTATATTTCTCTTTAATTGTTTTAATAAGTGACGAACTATACCATGTTGGATACTTTTTATTCCAAAACAGTTTTTGTGGAATATATTTTATTTGTAGATCAAAAATTATCTTATTAAAGAAGTTAACTGCGTCATCCATTGACCGCGCGGAGAACTCAGTTTCCCAGTCAGTAGCACAAATGTCTCTGCTGATAGACTCATAGTCACCTTTATCAAACATGAATTGAATACGAGGCGCACATTCTAGCAGAGGTGCTACAGATAGGTCCAAATTAATTAATAACGCTGGATGATAGAAATCTATAGGCACCAGTGGGCTAGAACACTCGGTCACATTAACATTTTCATTGGAAAGTACGAGGTCTAGAATTTTACCAAACCTATTAGTTACCGTGTTATACTGTCCAAAATCAAGAGTGCATAATTCATCACAAAACAAAACTTCGTCGTTACTATTAGGTCTTTACCTATGAAATTGCCGTTTTGTATGAAAAAATTTAAACGAATTTTTTTCATGCATTTTTTATTTGTATTAATCGAAGTAATCACCCATGCAATCAATGCATCTTTGCCAACGCAGTGGCAGTTTATTGATGCCCTTCTTATAGAAATCAGCTGGACGGGAGGCAACAAATTCTTAATTTTTTCCCGCCAAGAAGTTATCCAAATTCTGGAAAAAGTAGTAGTCTGTAGGCGCAAGGTCTGGTGAGTAGGGCGGATGACGGAGAGCTTTCAACCCCAGTTCTTGCAACTTGGAGACCGTCTGCTGTGCAGTATGAGGTCGCGCGTTGTCGTGCAGGAGCAGCGGAGATGAGCGATTGACCAATGCTGGTTGGAGATGTGCCAGCTTCTCCATCATTGTGTTCAGTTCTTCACAGTACACATCTGAAGTAATGCTCACCCCGTTTGGTAAGAAGCTGTGATGAATCACACCGGCGCTAGACCACCAAATAGTGACCATCACTTTTCTAGGGGTAAGTTTTCGTTTAGGGCATTGTTTAGGTGCTGAACCAGGATCCAACCAACTTGCTGAGCGCTTGCGGTTATCAAACAGAATCCATTTTTCATCGCAGGTAACAATGCGGTTCAATATTCCTTCATTTGTGTGTCTGTTGAGCAGTGCAAGGCACGTCTCGACGCGTACTTCGCGCTGGCGATCATTGAGTTCGTGGGGCACCCATTTGTCAAGCTTTTTTACCTTGCCAATTTGACGCAAATGGACCAATATTGTTTTGACGCTAACGTCGAAAGCTGCTGCTAATTCAGCCGTAGATTGTATATCATCAGCTTCCACAATCGCCTTTAATTCGTCATTGTCGACCAAAGTCTTCGGACGACCGCGAGGTTCATTTATCAGGTCGAAATTTCCAGAACGAAAGCAAGCAAACCAATAACAAGTGGTGCGTTGGTTTGTAGTGTTAGCTCCGTAAACGTCGTTGATGTTGCGTGCCGCTTGTGCCGCGTTGCTGCCACGACGGTACTCATATTCCATAATTACTCGAATTTTTATCGTATCCATGATGACGAAAATGAGATTGAATTGCGATGAAAATGTAACACTAATCAATAAACAAATGACTACTTTTGGAAAAAAAAATCCATGTTAATAGGTCTTTACCTATGAAATTGCCGTTTTGTATGAAAAAATTTAAACGAATTTTTTTCATGCATTTTTTATTTGTATTAATCGAAGTAATCACCCATGCAATCAATGCATCTTTGCCAACGCAGTGGCAGTTTATTGATGCCCTTCTTAAAGAAATCAGCTGGACGGGAGGCAACAAATTCTTCATAGGCATTTTGTACTGCCTCTCGGGTATTGAATTTTTTTCCCGCCAAGAAGTTATCCAAATTCTGGAAAAAGTATCAGTCTGTAGGCGCAAGGTCTGGTGAGTAGGGCGGATGATGGAGAGCTTCCAACCCCAGTTCTTGCAACCTGGAGACCGTCTGCTGTGCAGTATGAGGTCGCGCGTTGTCGTGCAGGAGCAGCGGAGACGAGCGATTGACCAATGCTGGTTGGAGATGTGCCAGCTTCTCCATCATTGTGTTCAGTTCTTCACAGTACACATCTGTAGTACCTAATGCTCACCCCGTTTGGTAAGAAGCTGTGATGAATCACACCGGCGCTAGACCACCAAACAGTGACCATCACTTTTCTAGGGGTAAGTTTTCGTTTAGGGCATTGTTTAGGTGCTGAAAAAGGATCCAACCATCTTGCTGAGCGCTTGCGGTTATCAAACAGAATCCATTTTTCATCGCAGGTAACAATGCGGTTCAAAATTCCTTCATTTGTGTGTCTGATGAGCAGTGCAAGGTACGTCTCGACGCGTACTTCGTGCTGGCGATCATTGAGTTCGTGGGGCACCCATTTGTCAAGCTTTTTTACCTTGCCAATTTGACGCAAATGGACCAATATTGTTTTGACGCTAACGTCGAATGCTGCTGCTAATTCAGCCGTAGATTGTGTATCATCAGCTTCCACAATCGCCTTTAATTCGTCATTGTCGACCAAAGTCTTCGGACGACCGCGAGGTTCATTTTTCAGGTCGAAATTTCCAGAACGGAAGCGAGCAAACCAATAACAAGTGGTGCGTTGGTTTGTAGTGTTAGCTCCGTAAACGTCGTTGATGTTGCGTGCCGCTTGTGCCGCGTTGCTGCCACGACGGTACTCATATTCCATAATTACTCGAATTTTTAACGTATCCATGATGACGAAAAAGATTGAAATGCGATGAAAATGTAACACTAATCAATAAACAAATGACTACTTTTGGAAAAAAAAATCCATGTTAATAGGTCTTTACCTATGAAATTGCCGTTTTGTATGAAAAAATTTAAACGAATTTTTTTCATGCATTTTTTATTTGTATTAATCGAAGTAATCACCCATGCAATCAATGCATCTTTGCCAACGCAGTGGCAGTTTATTGATGCCCTTCTTAAAGAAATCAGCTGGACGGGAGGCAACAAATTCTTCATAGGCATTTTGTACTGCCTCTCGGGTATTGAATTTTTTTCCCGCCAAGAAGTTATCCAAATTCTGGAAAAAGTATCAGTCTGTAGGCGCAAGGTCTGGTGAGATGGCGGATGATGGAGAGCTTCCAACCCCAGTTCTTGCAACTTGGAGACCGTCTGCTGTGCAGTATGAGGTCGCGCGTTGTCGTGCAGGAGCAGCGGAGACGAGCGATTGACCAATGCTGGTTGGAGATGTGCCAGCTTCTCCATCATTGTGTTCAGTTCTTCACAGTACACATCTGTAGTACCTAATGCTCACCCCGTTTGGTAAGAAGCTGTGATGAATCACACCGGCGCTAGACCACCAAACAGTGACCATCACTTTTCTAGGGGTAAGTTTTCGTTTAGGGCATTGTTTAGGTGCTGAAAAAGGATCCAACCATCTTGCTGAGCGCTTGCGGTTATCAAACAGAATCCATTTTTCATCGCAGGTAACAATGCGGTTCAAAATTCCTTCATTTGTGTGTCTGATGAGCAGTGCAAGGTACGTCTCGACGCGTACTTCGTGCTGGCGATCATTGAGTTCGTGGGGCACCCATTTGTCAAGCTTTTTTACCTTGCCAATTTGACGCAAATGGACCAATATTGTTTTGACGCTAACGTCGAATGCTGCTGCTAATTCAGCCGTAGATTGTGTATCATCAGCTTCCACAATCGCCTTTAATTCGTCATTGTCGACCAAAGTCTTCGGACGACCGCGAGGTTCATTTTTCAGGTCGAAATTTCCAGAACGGAAGCGAGCAAACCAATAACAAGTGGTGCGTTGGTTTGTAGTGTTAGCTCCGTAAACGTCGTTGATGTTGCGTGCCGCTTGTGCCGCGTTGCTGCCACGACGGTACTCATATTCCATAATTACTCGAATTTTTAACGTATCCATGATGACGAAAAAAATTGAAATGCGATGAAAATGTAACACCAATCAATAAACAAATGACTACTTTTGGAAAAAAAAATCCATGTTTTTAAAATAAAATTAATTTGAAATTAGAATTCTTAGCCAAAGAAAAATTATTTTGATTTGAAATGGCCAGTACTGCAGAACGGCAATTTCATAGGTAAAGACCTAATATTAAAATAAAATTAATTTGAAATTAGAATTCTTAGCCAAACAAAAATTATTTTGATTTGAAATGGCCAGTACTGAACGGCAATTTTATAGGTAAAGACCTAATATTAGGATTCAATGGGACAAGCGAAAGGTTGTCAGATGGAACCCAGTTAATGCCACTCATATTAAAGTCGCCTAATACGAGAAAGGTATCAGAAATATTATTAATAACTATTTGGTTTAATTTAACAAGAAAATTAGAGAGTTGTTAAGAGAAAGAAAGGCCCAAGTTTTGTTGGCATAAGTAAATATCACAAATATGCAAGGTTATATTCTTCCGTGTGATACGATCTTTTAGATGTATGGATAGCCATAGGTCCTCTGCGGTAGAATGAAAATTAGGTTGGCAAATGACTGATAATTCTCTACGAGTAGCTATGAGTACCCCTCCACCACGCAATTGTCCGGTTAAAACATAGTCTCGGTCGCGGCGCCAAACAATGTACTGATCATCAAAAAGCTCAGAATTCAAAACACCATCCAATAACCAAGTCTCAGTAAGCACTATGATATCATATGAATTCAATAATATTTGACGATAGAAAGAATGAGTTTTAGTTCTAAGACCTCGAACATTCTGATAATATATGTTTAAGTTATTACTGTTATTATTCATTGAAAGTGTAGTCAATAATTGAATATAAATCGGTGTAATGTACGAGTATTACAATAACAACATTCCGACAGTAATGTATACCTATTACGAAAAAATAATAAAGTAAACAAGCAAGGAGGGTAAGCCTATTCCTGCATGTTTGTTCTCCGTGGCTGAGTCATAACAGCCGCAAGCTTGATCGATCAGGTTAAGCTACGCTTGCTGCGGTCGGTCCGTGGATGGTTGACCATCTTTACATACCTACCGACCGCCTGCTTGCTTCGGAAAGCACGTTAAGCCGAAAGTCTCCGCTGTCATTCTTGGATCTTTGACAGTCGTTACGGGTCGTCAGAAGCCCGAAAGTCTGACAACCAGTCTTACAGTTGTGGAGGACTGATGGGCATTCGCTCCGTGTAAAATACTGGTATTCAGCTGCATCCGGTTAGACTGGAAGCCGACACCAACAAAGTTGGGAAAAGGCTAGGCAGATGATGCTGATGTTTGCTTTTTTTATTATTACCGAAGTTCCAATGCTATTTGTAGGTCATGTGGTGCATGAGATCTGTAATTTTTTTAACAGAATAGCAATCTTTCTAAGAGAGAAAGGTTGCTATGCGGTTCATCATTACCTATTGATAAAATTTTTAACCTATTTCGGGCAACACTGGCTACTACCCAGTACCTACCTATCCGAGATTAAAGGAAATTTTGATAGATAGCAAACACAAGTCAGGGTTTTGCAATACGGACCTCAAAAGTCAAAACCATTCACGAGTAGTAATGTCAAAATTATTCTAGTTAAATAATAAGAGAAGTTGGGTCGCAGTAGTTGTTTATTTTATTTATTTTTTACAAATACAAATACAAATATTCTTTATTGTGGTACATAGGTAAGCAATAAGTTGTTACATGTTTCCGAAATTGTACACAGCTATGACCCGCCATAATGGCATACAATAATTTTAAAGTGGGTAACATTTTAACAGCACAATCAAATAGAAAATTCAAATAATAACAATTTAAATATTTAAATATGCAGCACTTTAGAATTAACGAATATTTTTACATGTCAAGGCAACAATTAAAATAACGAGACATAAATTATAAATTCAGTTAGAATTAAATAATACAAATTAAGAAATATATACATTTTACTTATCAGGGGAACAATTAAAATTAAATAACATCATCGAGATAATCTTTTAAAGTATAGTAACATTTGTCTAACAGCAACTGAAATAATTTCTTTTTATAATTATGCAAATCTAAATCTCTAATTGTCTAGTAATCTTGTGAGTTGCTCACAGGTGCACACACTCAGCCACACTCAGGTCTCAGGTGCTCAGGTCACTTTGGTATATTATAACGTTCATTACATAAGCAACGCATTGAGCGAGTCAAAGGAAGTTCTTGTATTAGCTACTTATCTTTCCAAAACAATACCACTCAATGAGCCGTGCTCATCACTTTAAACTTGAAAGCCTTACCAATCGTTGAAAACTTTGTTGTTTTCTACACAAAATGACGCAAGTTGGATCGCCCAAGGCCGTGTACGGGACCTTATACAAATTAACATCTATAGCCTCAATAGAAAACACCTCTTTTTCTATGTGAGTGAAAGTCACCTGTGTAATACCAGTGAGCAATTCACAAGATTACTGCGAACCAACGTCTCATATTATCTACCTAGGATAATTTTGACCTTACATCTCGTGAATGGTTTTGAGTTTTAAAGTCCTTATTGCAACTAACTAGGGAGCAGCACCCGATGTCCTCCGCATAACTGTCATGTCTTTGTGCCTCTCTGCTGTTGAATTTGCCTGTTCAGTGCGGCACTGGTTCACTCAAGCCAAGCAAGTAGACACTGCCTTAACTGAGTCGTGTCGGATAATATCGAGTTGCCTAATCCTCTGAATAAGCTCTACCCGTTTCGTACTGCACGAAGGAATGCCGCATGCACGCTGGAAAAAAAACCAAGAATGCGATCCCCAACATCTCCTCTACGTAAGAGCTTCTTCAAACTCAAACTCAAAGCATTTATTTCAAATAAACCAATTACAGGCACTTTTGAATTGTCAATGGGTCGGTCAGTCAGAAAGATGAAGCTAGTTGCCCATTCCAAAGCGTAGTAGATCCTTATGGAGAAGAACGGGCAAGAAACTCTTACTCTCTGTGCAGGCTATCCACCTATTCACAATCATTCGGTTCAGTGGCGGATTCGATTGTTAGGTTCGTTTAGCGGAAAAGCTACAATATGGTGACTTTTATGGTAGAAAGTTATTAAGGGGTAAAAAAAATATTATTATTATTATTTTGCTACATAACCTAAGTGCTACTATAAAATATGCATGAAATGAAACCAGCGATCGCTTGACATCGTCAAACCCCAGCAACAGTCCCGGGCGTGGTCTGCAGTGGCTTTTATGGAATGTCGACGAAGAGAATGATTACTGACCCATCCAACACCCAGTGAAGTGCGGTGCTTCCGACCAGACCATGTCCCACTTGCTGGAGTGTCCTAAGCGCCCGTTCACTTGCAGCTTTGATGACGACCTAAAATATGCCACTGATGCCGCAATAATGTGGCTACTAACTAGGTTAAAAAAATAGAAATTATTTTGTTTAATATTGAAGCACCATCGATAGAAAAAAAAGAAAAATTATCTTAAGTACCTATTTAGGTTCTTAGAGATAGAGTTAACCTTTATCTTTATACCTTGAACCTTCGAAATCTGAATTTGTGCCCAGTTGATGGTAATAGGCTCGCTCCGTAATACATGGGTTTTGATCATAACTGGTACCATGTGGGTGTACATAACATTTCGGAGTACTCAACGTTTCGGAGAACACAGGCTCGTGTGATGTAATATTACGTTAAACCTTCTACAACTTCATTTATCTCAAACAACAATAATAAAAAACGACGTCAGTTAAAGCAGACAAAAGCGGCCGAATACGAGGCGCCTCTCCCAGTACTTCGGCCGCTTTTGTTCACAATCATCATGACAAGATTATAAGTGGTCAGCTGGCCCGATCTTGACCCACATTGTTGAATCGAAGAGGTCGGTCGGATCTTTCACAATAAACTGCATGTCATATAAAAAATAAACCGTGTTATAAAATATAAATATATTTATTTCCAGGTAATGCAATTAGGTACGATCAGCAAGTCTGTTAACACTGCTACTTTTTCACATCGTCTAAATTAACACAAAAATTATTCGATAAACTGCTTTTTTTCGTTTAACTGTTAAGAGTTAATGTTCTTAAAATTTTAAGTACTTCTGTTCCGATTTGATTAAAAATTTCGCTTAATAATTAAGATTAGAAAACTGCAAGCGTTAATCTATTTTTTTGCTGACTGTACATACATATAACCTACACAGGTACATAGATGAATAGGTAATAGGTATTATTACAATTAACAGTAACATTATTACCTAAAGCTATTTGAACAATTAGGTATACACTAGTATTTTTTAATTAGTACAAAAAAAAGTGGGGCTCTATCCGTACCCGTTACTGATCATATTTGTGTAGTCAAAAGTAAAAAAAAATAAATCCCAAAATTGTCGACGAAATTGTCATAATTGGTAAATTCATAATTGAATCAATCATTTCGACAATTGCTACTAGAAAATTCTACGCACAATGCTTTTCCATGATTAAACGATACTACTATGTAGCCTGTAGGTACAATATTTCCATACTGAGTGACATTTTGGGATATAAACAAACGCTAATAACTTTACTGTTTATGAATATTATTATTATTTATTGAGACTTTACATGTATAATAACAAGACCTTCTCTAATAAGCCCTTTAAGTATTTGTACTAATTAAAAATTAGTGGTGTATAGTTAGTATAAAATAAGACTCAGAATTGTTTAGAATTTGGTTTATTAAACAAAATTGGTGTGTGATTGGTAATTTACACTGTACCTACATTTCTTATTGTACTTAAAATTATATTAACATTTTTAGTATAAAATTACGGGTAGGTAAGTACTATTTATCATTTTTTGTTTTCTCCACGGGGGTTAACTGTAAATAAAGAAAATATTTATTTAGTATGTTATCTTTTAATTATATGAAAGGTAATAAAATTATCTATTGATTGAATGTCATCTATCTTATAAAACAAAGTCGGGATCTTTACACCATTTATAACTCAAAAACGGCTGAACCGATTTTTATGATGCTTGATTTGTCTCTGCCCCGAATAGCACAATAACTATTAAGTAAATAAAAATATGAAGAAAATTCATTTTCTCATACATGAAATTTGATCCGGGCAAAGTCTGTCGGGTCAGCTAGTTAGAAATAAATTGAATCTGCGTGTCGGATCTCAAGCTTTATAATATAAAAAAATCAAATTGATTAAATTAACACCAATTTGGTTTAATTGTAAGAAATTTAAAATACCACTCCTCAGTTTAATAGCAATAACTTTGTATCTAAAAAGAAACGGAATATTGATACAATTTTAGAATCTACATTTAAAAAACCAGTTTTAAAAAATATGGGCAGCAAGATTTCCATACATTTTTTTTTACACCAGAACTCAAACTTATGAAAAAAAAAAATAAACAAACACATTTTTTTCACTTTACGATTAAAAAAAGGAAACAGATGTGGTACTATAATACACATCATAAAGCACATTAAAAATATCATGCAGAAATAACATGGTGAAAATTCCTTCATTTATGAACACGGTGACCGAGGAAGTGACCAAAGATGGCGATTTTTCAAAAAATAATTTAAAAAAAATTGCGCATAACCATCGACTCCGGGGTTTTACTTTTTTTTTTATATTTTGGGGCTTGGGGTCCCCCGCCCGCAGATACAGGGTAATCCATTAGTTACGCCACACCCTGTATACTTTTCACTTTCAAATAATACTCAGCTTAGAATCATGATTCATTGAAATAATATTGTGTACGTCTTATTCTACTTAATATTTATCCACTAACACACAACGCACAGCCGTACCCCGCGCCCTATCTAAAATCGAGGAAATCGTAAAGTCGCGTCCATAATTATGTCAGTTTTTGTTCGATAAAACCGGAAAATAGAGAGCGTTTTCCGAACGCGATCACGCGTTCAGGTTCACCGAACTAAACACAGGCATAATCGCTTTTACTTAGTACCTGTGAACCTGTAACCTGTAGCCTGTATTCTATTCTACCTACATCATCTTCCTGCCCTTATCCCATATTACTTGGGGTCGGCGCAACACGTTTTCTTCTTCCATTCTCCCCTGTCAACCGTCACGCTATCATTCACTCCCTTCTCTTTCATATCATTCCTCACACAATCCATCCATCTTTTCTTCGGCCTTCCTCTGCCTCTCCATCCACCAACATGTATATTCATCACTCTTTTAGTCACATGCGTTTCGTCTCTCCTCATTACATGCCCATACCATGACAAACGATTTCCTTTCAACTTTTCTGTCACTGGCGCCACTTTCAAACTTCCTCTTATATACTCATTTCTCACTTAATCCATTCTCGTCACTCCACACATCCAGCTCAACATTCTCATCTCCGCTGCATGCAATTTTTTTTCATTTAATAATTATGTTTACTGTGACGAAATGGTGTGAGCAACTAGAAGTACTTAAGAATAATATTTTTAGAGATACTTACTGTAATCAGTAGGGTCGACAATGTTAACTGAAAAATAAATAAACACCAAATTAGTTTTAAAACAATCAACGACTACAAATAAAATTATAATGGTAATCCAAGCATTGCTTTCGTTTTTCTTTAGGTTCAGTCAATCTGCCTAGCCTTTTCCCAACTATGTTGGGGTCGGCTTTCTGTCTAATCGGACGCAGCTGAATACTATTATAGTATTTTACATGGAGCGACTGCCTATCTAACCTCCGCAACCCAGTAACTGGGTAATACGATACCCCTTGGTAAGACTGGTTGTCAGACTTTCGGGCTTCTGACGACTGGTAACGACTATCAAATATACACAAATGGCAGCTGGGACCAACGGCTTAACTTGCTTTCCGAGGTACGGAGGAGTCTCGGTATTTAAAGATGGTCACCCATCCACAGACCGACCTCGGCAAGCGTAGCTTCACCTGATAGATCCACCCGTGCGGCTGATACTACTTAGCCACGAGATCTTTTTTATAATACAAATCAATTTAAAATAAGTTAAATTACCTTGCTGGTCACCATCAACAACGTTTACTGCAAAAAATAAAAAAATAAATTCAGTAAGTATTAAACTAACAGTATAAAAATCGGCCAAGTGCGTGGACCACGCACAATGAAGGGTTCCGTAGTTGAAAAGAATTTATACCAAAAACAAATTTACCAAAAAAAAATTGCATGTGATGAAATTACAAATTAACAATTTTTGGACTTTTTCCTTTACTTGTGCTGTAAGATCTTGCTTCTTGACTTTCATGATTCTAGGTCAACAGGGTGTACCCTATAGGTTTTGATTTACTTGCGAATATCAAAAAATGTCGCATAAAGGCCATTATTTTTTATTGCGTTGACTTAGAGCTTGATTTATTTAGGACTCCAAGGGACCATAGACGTATTGGATATTAATTTCAACTTGATACCTCCACGCGTTCCTGAGAAAAAGGGTCTGGACAGACAGACGGACGGACAACAAAGTGATCCTATAAGGGTTCCGTTTTTTCCTTATGTGGTACGGAACCCTACAAATTATAATTATGTTTGTTATATATATAATTTGTGCCACACTTTAGCTAGACAGATATCCCGTAGGAGAAGTATGAACCAGATATTATTCCCGTCTCGTGATTATTGGCACTGAATTTTACGTTCCGACAATAGAACGTAATATAACATCACGCAATATTTCCCCGAAGGGTTGGGCAGAAGTGTACTTATCTATTAGTACACCCACATTTGGTCAGCTATGTTCAAGTCCCATGTAATAGGGGGGAGCCTATTGCCATCAACCGGGCACAAATCTAGACTCCTGGTTGCTACTGAGACATTCCAGGTAGAAAAACACAATAACACTTTGCCCGACCTAGGAATCGAACCCAGAACCGCACAGCGCTTGAGATCGCTAGACCATCGAGGCAGTAGTGCATTATAATTTATACCTAATCTATAATGTAGGAACTTAAAAATTCAGTACTCAATCAATCTGCCTCGCCTTTTCCCAACTATGTTGGAGTCGGCTTCCAGTCTAACCGGATGCAGCTAAATACCAGTATTTTACAAGGAGCCACTTTACTGGGTAATACTAGACCACTTGGTAAGACTGGTTGTCAGACTTTCGGGCTTCTGACGACTTGTAACGGCTGTCAAAGATCCATGAATGACAGCCGGGACCAACGGCTTAGCGTGCTTTCCGAGGCACGTAGGATTCTCGATCTTCTTTAGGTTAGGTGCATTAAATAGAAAATAGACATCAAATTAAAATAAGTTAAATTACCTTGGTGCTCACCATCAACAACGTTTACTGGAACAAATAATAAAAAAGAAATTCAGTAGGTATTAAACTAACAGTATATAAATTATGATTATGTTTCTTATATAATTTGTCTTAGATATATTCCCACAGGTAGAGTATAAAACTGTGTTCAAGTTCTTCTGGCACTGGTTGTGGCAGAGACCATCTTCATTAAACAAAACTATGAAGCCCAGAGGCACCCACTTTGAAATTAAACTCAAGCCAATTTAATTCTCTACAAATTCTTTTCTGATGACTTTTATCTAGGACCGTATAACCCTATCGATAATTTTTCTCACAAAAATCTAACAAAGATACCTAAAAACGTGTCCTTAAGGTAAATTTTTCATAATAACTGAAAGAAGTACCAGAACTTCGCAGTGTTTCGAGCACTCATACTCATAATTTTGAAGATACGAGTACCTACATAAAAAGATGCGCTCTTTTAAACAAACACTTTTTAAATTTAGTGCATTATTAAAATAATTGACAGTCTTTGTTAGCTTTTATATTATACTATTTTTGTTTTAATTTACGTTTAAATTGATTGGTTTCTTACAGCATATTATTTCCATACTGGTTTTAATGAGCTTTGGTATTAATAGCTTAAATAAAAAAGTATCTATGTTGTGTTCGGCTTTCAGTCTTACCGGATGCAGCTGAATATCTTACATGGAATGAGTGCCTATCTGACGTCCACGACCCAGTTACTGGGTTATACGATACCCCTTGGCAAGATTAGTTATCAGACTAAAAATACTAAATAATCAAAGAGATTTTTATAATTACCTTGATTGTCAGCATCAACGACGTCAACTCCTAGAAAATGGAAAATAAATTACTTGAGTTTGTCGAAACAATGGAAGCCTTTAAACTTGGTTCTCCCACTCTTCTCCCTGATATTTCAACATGTTCAACATCAAAGACCGAAAAATGCAAATAAGTAAAGATGTCCATTTCACTTTTCAACCCAATTAAAAAAGAAGGAGGTTCTAAATATTCATCGGAATCTTTTTTACCCGCAAAAATAATTAATCTACAATGTGTCGCTACAATGGCGACACTAATTTAACACATGGGTAGGGATAGTGGCCAGTAATCATAAAAAATATAATAAGATAAAATAATTCGTAAATTGAAAAATTTTAAATTTCAAACAAACCAAATAATAAAATAATAACCAAAATTAGGAATACTCTACGCAAAAGATTCATTCATGAAGCTGGACATAAATAAAAATGTCTCGCCTAAAAAAAGCTACGATGAAGTTTTTGAAACTATAGTTGGGTAGAAGGTAGAATATGAAGATCAACTCACCTTGAGGTTTCGCGATAGTCATGGCGACCAAAGCTACCAGAACCAAAACAATCTGTAATACAAAATTAATACATTGTTATAAACTGAGCTAAGTTCTTCTTACCTACCCTGGAGGTTGGATTGCAACTTGAGTCGAAGGCGAGGGCGTGTAGGAGTGTACCTGTGTACTGCGTTATATACCCATATTTTTATGATATTTTAATCTCGAATTCTCGATATAAAATAAATATTTTAAGGACGCCGTTACAAATGGGTAGTCAAATGATTACTTTTTTACACAAAAGTATGTTCATTAAATAAAATGCTTTGCATTCTTAAAATGTTTTTTAGCTGAATTGTTGATAGATGTGCAAAAATATATTTTTATTATGAAATAATTTCTCAATAAATGTACCGAAGTAAAAATTTTCATTTCGGTACCTTTTTTGAGAAACTGTACTTATCTAAAATTATATTTATAGTTCAGAATCGTACCATGCACATCTATCAATAATTCGGCCAAAAAACATTTTAAGAATGCATCATCATCATCATTCTCCTGCCCTTATCCCAATCCATTTGGGGTCAGCGCAACATGTCCTTTTTTTCCATACTTCTCTATTATTAGTCATCTCGATAGTCAAACATTTTAAGAATGCAAAGCATTTTATTTAATAAACGTACTTTTGTGTAAAAAAGTAATGATTTGACTACCCATTTGTAACAGCGTCCTTAATACGAAATTACAGTACATACAAATCACGATAATATTTATACAGTATGTGTTCCTACTTAAAAATAATTACGTGGCATTACTACATTTGAGTTATAAAAAAACTTTTTACAAAAAAAAAATACAACCGACTTCCAAAAACAACACTACAAAGTGAAAAATAACTTTAATTTCGGAAGTCGTTGTCTAGTTAAATGTATTTTCGTTTTTTGCCACCGACTTCCGAAATTAAAGTCGGTTGTATTTTTTTGTAAAAAAGTTTTTATTTTTCACTTTTTAGTTGTGCTACCTACCCCACACAAATTCTAATACCACTACCTGCAAAACAAACTAGAACATCATCCATATATAAGTGGGGAATAAATATGTATTATTGAAGCTAACTCAAAAACTACCAAAGTAAAGTTAATCAATTTTATATGGGACCAACTGTGATGTATACCCTCTCGAATAAAACAAAAAAAAACCAAATCGGTCTGCCATCTTCGAGTAATCGGGGAACATACATAAAAAAAAAGGTTCCGACGAATTGAGAACCTCCTCCTTTTTGAAGTCGGTTAATAATTGGTACAAGTAGGTAGGTACTCTAGGAACTTTCTAGAAAACTAAAGCCTCTTTATTTACATAAAGGCCATCTAGAATTTATCATTGAACTGCAACTACTATTTAAAGAAGTTTCATCGGCACAATTTCCACGATAAAAACATCTTAGGGAACGTCATAACTTCTTAACAAAACAAAAAAGAGAAAAAAAAATAATAAAACAGAGTAAAAAAGTAATAATAAGGAACTTAGTTTCTAATTTGTTTAACCCTATTTTTCCCACAATAATAATAATAAAAACTACGCACCGTGAACTTGCTCATGATTAATATTTTTCTCTTAACTCTTGACTCAGTAAGACAAAACTGCCTTTTAAATTTTAAACAAGATCTTTTATATGCGGACAAAACAAATATTGATGTTGATATGAGCACAAGGTGATAACCCCTGACCAGGTCTTGGAACCCGAAATAATCTAATAATGAACAATAGAGATGAATTCCGAAAAAAACCTATTGTTTTTCTTGTCTACCATTGATCTTTTTCTTTTTTTTTTTTTTTTTTTTTTTTTTTATATGGCTTCTCGCAGTTGACCACTAAGGGTCGAGACTGCTCAACCGGGCGTTTCCTGTGGGTTCTTTAAGCGAACTTAAAGCCCCCGGCCAGGCTAAAACTACCATTGATCATACAAAGTTCTGGAAAGTATTGATAGAAGCAAGTTTAAAAAGTTAGGGTGAAGAAGTGATGATTGCTAAATTAATGTTTTTGAGTATTGTTGGTATTTCTGTCCATGAACCCACTGGTTTGCGTACGCAATATGGAGACAGTAAAGAAGTTTTAGTGACAAAAATTGGAAAGATTATTTATTATTACTGACAGAAGGTATTTACAAGGCAGATGTGAGGGGAAACGCCGGGAGGGGACACCCTAGAAGGACATTGTAGAATTTAGTGCCTGCGTGGTTTGGCACTAATTTCTGAGTTGGTTTTTATGATAGTTGATTTTATATTTGACTGGTCAATGATACGAAATAGTTATGGTTTTAAAGACTATATTGATTATTGAATATTGGTTACAACAATTAAATGGTAAATCTAAGCTAAATTCTAAGATGGTTTGATTGGTTATGGTTTGAGTTACGCGATTGGTATCCAAATACGTACTGACTCGTGATCGTAGCGATACATGCATTTATGGAAATGCATGCAGGCAAAAGTGCTGAGCTGTTCGGTTGCAAGCATCGTACCGAACATATTCCCGAGCACAAGATGACATTAGAAATGAACGAAGAAATCATCAAATCACCTTAGTTAAAAATAATAATACAAGTAGAATGGTAAACAAAAGTAAAGTAAATTATAAAATGGTAAACATAAGTAAACAAAGATAAAAGTATAAATCATGGTTATCCGTATAAAAACATGTATTCTTTACACTAATGAGTCTTCAATTGTTACACGTTCTTTACGCACAACAGGCAACGTAGCCCTTTCCTTTTTCCCCGCACTACGCATAGCACTAGGCCACCGTCTGGCGAAGTAACCTATCTGTTCAGTCTCACTTTGCTGACGGTCAGCAGTACTCTGCTTTCGCGGCACTCCACTATTCACTCTGGTTGACTCTGATGTAGTCGCCTCTGACTCCTGTCTGAGGTGAGGCTCCACCCGGCTGGCTGAAGAAAGCTGACAGCATGTTATTGTTCTCCAGATCCAAACTGCTGCCGCGCATAGGACTACTCCCAGCAGTATGTAGATGACGGTGTATTGGTGGATATCATGTACTGATATGTCGTCGACCTCTGCTTTGGTGGACTTCAGTGTTTTGATCTGTTCACCAAGGATGGATAGAGATCTGTTTAGACTTGTGTCCTCTGGCAGCGCTGTATCCGTTGGTAGTTTAACGCTCACAATATGGTTGATCTGGTCTAGCTCTGGTACAAGCATATTTGGTGAAAAATTTAATTGGTGCGATTGTTGATGTAGAGAGTACAGTGTAAAATCTTTACTTTTGATAAAGCATTTTTGTGTCATGCTAATGACCCCTGCTCGTGTCAGCTGACGAACGGTGACTTGATCATGGCATATGATTTTTATAGGATATGTGTCACAGCAAAAATAAAGGTATTGTGACGTTAGGTGTAATTCTACCCATTTGTTTTTACACACTGTTTTTTCTATTTTGCATCTTTGGTTTATTGGGCTGGTTTCGCAAAAGTTTTCGTCATTTTCCAAATTCAGGATTGGTTTGAAGAGCTCACACATGAAGGATTCTCCGTGATATAAACATGTGTCAAGTTCATGTATGGTTGGTATGAAATAAGCATCCTTTTTTAGGTTCACTGCGACGTATTCCGATATTGGTATTATGCTGATCATACTGTGATTGGTTTGTTGCGGGATTGGTATTATCCGGTATAATTGAAAACTTTCTCTTGCTATGAGCGGGAATGTGATTTCGAAGATGATGTATTTTTCGGTTACCCGAGCCTTTGTTCTCAGTAGCTTGTAGATGTGCTGAAGGTCTGTCTCTATGTTTTCGATTGGTAGACTTAAATCTTGAGGTATTTGCCCATAGATAGTTTGTAGCTCTCGTTTGAGCTGCGCTGGTGTCAGTAGATGCAAACTGATTTGACCATGGTAGATTTCCGATATTGTATCGATCAAAGTTTCCTGTATCTGTTTCAAGTTTCGCATCATATTAATGGTAGCTATAGCTACTAATGTGAAGTCCTGTTGTGTGCTCACCACATCGATTTCTTGTTGCAGCTTACTGTTAACTTTGTCTAAGGCATTTAAATGTTTATTTATGGTTTTGTGTTGTTTTGCTATTATGTCTTCAGTTCTCTGTAATATGTTGTGCTCTGCTTCGACGATAGATGTCAAGTTCTTCCATAACTGACCTTGGTGTTTCTGATTACGGTGCACAAGTTCAATGTCCTGCCTGTACTTTTCTGCGAAACTTTCGTCTAATACTCCAAACAATGAGTTTGCAATTGAGCCGACAGCGTTGATAAGGCCGCGTCGTGTTCGTAAGCGCTCGCCGTAATGCTGGCTAAGCAACAGCTGGTTGTAGTATTGCAGTTCATTGTAATCGTGACGTATTTGTAGGAGTATCATATGACAGTGACTTGATTCCATGATTGTTTCACATGTTTTGCCGAGATAGCTTGTAAAGTCATTGATGGCTTTGTCTCCTTGCCAATATGGAGACATGTCAAAGTATGTGACTAGTTTCCACTTATCTCGAATCAATTGTACTTTCCCCACATTGTCAAAGTACAAAGTTTTGTTGGTATCAAATTGCGTAATATTGTATGAAGCTGTTGTTGGTAATATTATACTTAAAAAGAGTAACAATGCCAGTGCAATGTTTACTATTTTGGGGTAGGTACTGTGCGTTCTGGTGGTTGGTTGCGGACGATTACGTGGTTTCTTTTCTGCTCTAGTACTTTGATGTTGTGGTGGTTGTTCGTCATTTTGTTTTTCTAGTATGGTTGGTTCCGTTTCGTCGATAGGCAAAACTGATAGTTTAACTACAGGGCGCTTCATGTAGCCGTTTTTGGTTTTTAGAGTCACTACTCTGACAAGATCATCTTTTCCTGGATGGACTTCCATCACACGACCCATTGGCCATTTCCCTGCTGGTAAGTTGTCGTCATGTATCATTACTAAATCACCCACTTTGACGTTTTTCTGGTATTTCATCCATTTGTTTCTGGTTGATAGTTGAGTTAAGTACTCTGTTTTCCATCTCTTCCATAAATCTTCAAATAATTTCGACACTAGATGCCACCTGGTTCTGGCGTCATCTGCTGTGTCAATTATGGTTAAACCTGGTCGTGCTGATAGGAAATGGGCTGGTGTGAGGAAATTTAAATCTTCCGGGTCTTCTGATAGCGCACAAAGTGGTCGTGAATTCAAGCACGCTTCTAATTTTGATAACAGTGTGGTATATTCTTCAAACGTTAGTTTTTGTGGACTGAATCCATAGGTCGCTGGTTCAAATCCGGCTCGAAGGACCATGTAGAATTTAGTGCCTGCGTGGTTTGGCACTAATTTCTGAGTTGGTTTTTATGATAGTTGATTTTATATTTGACTGGTCAATGATACGAAATAGTTATGGTTTTAAAGACTATATTGATTATTGAATATTGGTTACAACAATTAAATGGTAAATCTAAGCTAAATTCTAAGATGGTTTGATTGGTTATGGTTTGAGTTACGCGATTGGTATCCAAATACGTACTGACTCGTGATCGTAGCGATACATGCATTTATGGAAATGCATGCAGGCAAAAGTGCTGAGCTGTTCGGTTGCAAGCATCGTACCGAACAGACATATTAACTATAGTGACATTATTGGTGATGCTCTTCAGAAAGATGGTGCGTAGTAGGTACTCGCAACCAGCGTGCGTGTACGTCCTAGTGTGTGAACGTAAACGAAGCAAAAGAAGTATGTAAGGATCGTAGCAGATGGCGTTCTGTGTTTCTGCCTACCGCCATAGGAAGAAGGCGTGAGTTTATGTATGTTTATATATTTATAAAACTCTAATATATATCATATTTTCCACAAACAATTACTTAATCAGTAACATCCTTCTAAAATCACTGTCAAATTGTAAAATTAGCTTTCGAAATTGAGGAAAAAATTCTAACTTTATCATTGGTGTCGGGCGTTTACCGAGAACTGATTGCGTATAAGTAGGCACGAATACGAACGTACAATCACTGGCGGTCAATCTGAGGTCAAATATATCACCATTCCTCTTTGTGATCACTTTAAATAAAATAGATAATTCAATATGTAAGTACGATTACCGACGTTGATGATAATCAAATTATCATTATTTTCCCAGATACGGCGGACTTTTAAAAGCACCAAAGTAATGTTGTCTTCTTACTTTATTTATACGAATAAGATTTTACTATTAATTTCACCCGGTGACAAAAAAAAAAACGTCCAACTGCGAGTTGAACTCGCGCTCTGATGGTTCCGTATCCTCGCGCTATGGAAGAGTGCCCAGTCTCGGCAGTGCAGCGCTGTGACCTCGTCGCGGCGGTCGGTGCTGCGGGTGAAATCTTGCTTCCGGTTGTGGTTCAGCCCATGGTCGGGAGCGAGCTAAATTACAAGACGCTGCAGCCCCGTTTTTATGTTATTTATATTAATAAATGAAAATACAGGCATATGGTCGAATGGTAGGTGGTCACCGATGCATGCAAGAGTATCTAGAGTAGTAGTATCAGATATATCTCAGGTGCTTCCATGCCAGAGACAAAACCTGAAACGACTACATGTGCCTGAATTACACTGAAATGCTAAAAATGCTAAATGCTAAATGAAGGCTATAAATTGTGTGGAGGGTCTCAGGGAGCGGGACAGATCGAGACTGAGCAGCGGGACAGAGAAAGATCGAACGCTCAAGATCGCTTGGTCGAGGTAGCGCCTTAAAACGTTTTCCCGTGGTTCAGGTGTAGAATATTGGTGGTGGTGTGTAAGAAATAAAATCATAAACTCAATTGCCTGAACTGAACAATCCGATTTCAAATCTAAAAATGATTCATTCGTTTTTGTCATCACTAATTAAAAATTTGGCACATAGCAATGAAAAAATAAGCTACCGAAATAGCGAATGATACTCATATTATTATTACTGATTGTTTGGTAAACAAACAACGGTAAAGTTTGGCTAGCAAACAGTTGCAGACCTTCGAAACTGGTTTGGAGGCCTACTACCTCCTCATAGAGCAATTAAATATTATTTTAACCTCACATTGTGCTTTCCTACCATGACGTCCCTAAAGAATATCGTGTTACCCAGTAACTGGGTTGTGGAGCCACCCAACCCAAACCCAACCCTTCGGGAGGTAAGGCGTGATGGTTTGCTGTCGTAAAGCTTGTCGACTAAATTGTATTTTTTATGTTAATTTTGGCATGCATACAAAATTGGAATGAATGTTAACTTGTTTTGTCAATACCTACAATTTTTGTGACACAATTTCTAAAAAGAACCCCAAGACTTACAATCAACATGAATGAGCTGTAGTATCGATCAAACTCAAACTCAAACTCAAAGCATTTTTTTCAAATAAACCAATTACAGGCACTTTTGAATTGTCAGTGGGTCGGTCAGTCAGAAAGATGAAGCTAGTTGCCCATTCCAAAGCGAAGTAGATCCCTATGGAGAAGAACGGGCAAGAAACTCCACGGACACTCTTTTAAATCATAATATTTTTACAAAATATTGGTTACATCGTTCATGTTGAAAATATACATGTGAGAACAATGTAGAAAGACGTGCACGTTAAAAAGCTTCCGTAATAAAAAGATAAAAACTAAAACAACAAAATTAAATATTAAAAATAAAAATAAGCCATGGCAGCTAAGAGATGACCAGTCCCAACTGACGGCGCCCGTTTACGAACATGACGCATGGATCAGCACCAACCATGGATCGGATGGGGCAGTGCCTTCATACCGTACAAGTTCAGAAACCATCATTTACCTGGACGGTGCTGAGTGTCCCAGGAACCAAAAAAAAAATATTTTGCTGTAGTAAACCGGCACCTTTTTTTTTTTTTTTTTTTTTTTTTGTGGATGGGAAATCATCAAATGACTTCTCCCGCTCTGGGCAGAGCGGGAGGGCGTGTCAGGCTTTTACTAAACCCACCCATGTTCCTTCAGTTGCCCGTGCTAGGGCCACGGTATCTCTTTCGAACTACCCGCGACCCCGGGAACCGGCACCCTAATTGCGTAACATATTATCAATCGGAGTTGGTTTCATTTTGAAATAAATTGCTAATCCATTGATTCTTAGGTTCGAAAAATTTGTCTTCTCAACACCGTAAATAACGCAATGAATGTTGTTGAACTGTTAAAATGAAACCAACTCCGATTGATAATGTGTAACGCAATGAAGGTGCAGTTTAGCATCAAGTACTTTACGTGAAACGACGTTGTCAGTTTTAGTTCATTTATAAAAAGTATCTCCCCACTCAGAGAAAGAGGAAAACAAAATTCTGTGACACAATTAGGTAGGTCCTGGGTTTGATTCCCGGGTCGGGTAATGTGTTTTGTTTTCCATCTGGAATTTCTCAGTAGCACCTCGGAGTCGGAGTTTTGCCTGGTTGATGGCAATAGACTCACCCCGCCTTTTACATGGGACAACATAATTATAACTGGTCTCAATTAAGGCTCCCCCAGACAGGCGCGACGCGATTCTGGTAGAACAATTTCCATGAAGTTTTCATAGAAATTTTTCTACTAGATTCGCGTCGCACTGTGGCGGAGTTATTATAGTTTTGTTTTTGAATGTGTGTATTACTAACATAGTTCTTAAGTATCATTGTATTACTAACACTCTATGGACAACCTAGTCTGAATTAAATTGTAAATAAATAAAATAAAATTTGCGCTTGTCTGCGGGAGCCTTTTATATTACCAACAACCTGTCAATGTAATTCACGCGCCAAAATATCTTTGCAGCACTATTATTTGTGCCCGATATATAATTTTGGGTAGGTTACCTATCTCACATACCGCAGTGTCTCAAGACTAAGGTCTTTGATCAGTGGGTGTTGCCAGTGATAACCTACGGTACCTACTGAAACGTGGCTAAAAGTTACCCAAAGGGCAATCGAGAGGGCTATGCTTGGAGTTTCCCTACGTGATCGAATCAGAAATGAAGAGATCCGCAGGAGAACCGAGGTAACCAACATACCTCGAAGAATTGCTAAACTTAAGTGGCAGTGGGCAGGGCACATTGCTCGCAGAACAGATGGCCGATGGGGTCGGAAGATTCAAGAGTGGCGACCGCGTACCGAAAGACATAATATTAGTCGTCACAATCCGCCTGCGTACCTGGTGGGTCTATTGGTCGCAAGTGCGCCTGCTGAAGGTTGTGTTATTGGGTTATTCCATTAGGAATTGTCTATAAAAGTCTGGATTTGTGGCAACAGCATGGCTCACGTCCTGGGACTAAACCAAAGGTTTTGCGCTCAGAGCACTTTCGGCGCCACAAATTTTTTTAAGGCTCCCGCTGACATGCGCGACGCGACTCTAGTAGAACAATTTATTTCTGTGAAAACTTCATGGAAATTGTTCTACTAGAGTCGAGACTCGCGTCGCGCCTGTCTGAGGGAGCCCTAAGCTCTGTCGTCTCTGCTGCCGGCGATTATTTTTATGCAAGGCCGTTCATCAGTTTATCTCTTGCACAATGCCGATAACTGATAACCTACGAAGGTTAGGTTAGGTTAGGTTACACCCCCCCCCCCGGAGGGTTCCCGCATTGTCGAGGCGGGGGGGCTCAGTAGCCGTGGCTTGGTCACCCACGGTGAAGCGAAGAGGAACCCATGCGGGGGCCGCTCGTCAGGGCTTTTGCCGATAAGCCGACGACGTAGCGGCCAGCGGGTAGGTTGCGGTGGCCGTATGGGCGACACCGCAACTGAGGCGGGCCGCGGTGTCTTATGGGAGGCATCGCGGCTGAGGATTGGAGGCCGCGGCGGGAGAGGAGTGCCGGTATTGCGGTGCGCCGCTCTCCCTACCTTCCGCGGCCTTGACGGGGCCGCCACCGTTTGATGGCGGACGCGGTGGGGCCGCAGGGGAAGAGGAGTGTCGGTATGACGTCGGCCGCTCTCCCTATCCTCTGCGGCCGAAATGGCGGCGGAGCGCGCGCGGGAGGACGACCCTCACGCGGCGCCGCTCCGAAGGCGGAGGAGGGGTCGGAGCAGAGGACTCCTCCCAGGTGGGGGCCAGCAGGCAACGGGTGTGGGGGCATCCTTGCCTGTATTGCACAGGCCCCCACCAGTGTCGGACGGGAATGGCCAGGTGTTCCCGGTCATTCCCGTAGCCCCCCATCCGGGGGGGCACGCGGGGCCCGCCAGCTAGGCGGGCATGCGCCGGGAGGGTTGTGGACGTAAAGGCTGAGCCGGTTTCCCATGGCCCTCCCATCACGGCGATGTGGGAACACTGCTGAGTTTTAGTGGGTATACTGTCATTCCGACAGGAGTCCCACATACCCCGTCTCGTCCCCCACGAGCGGGGATGCATAAAGCATTTCTCAGCGTCAAAAAAAAAAAAAAAAAAAAGGTTAGGTTACACCCCCCCCGGAGGGTTCCCGCATTGTCGAGGCGGGGGGGCTCAGTAGCCGTGGCTTGGTCACCCACGGTGAAGCGAAGAGGAACCCGAGGAGGGGCCGCTCGTCAGGGCTTTTCCTGGAAAGCCGACGACGTAGCGGCCAGCGGGTAGGTTGCGGTGGCCGTATGGGCGACACCGCAGCTGAGGCGGGCCGCGGTGTCTTATGGGAGGCATCGCGGCTGAGGGTTGGAGGCCGCGGCGGGAGAGGAGTCCGGTATTGCGGTGCGCCGCTCTCCCTACCTTCCGCGGCCTTGACGGGGCCGCCACCGTTTGATGGCGGACGCGGTGGGGCCGCAGGGGAGGAGGTGTGTCGGTATGACGTTGGCCGCTCTCCCTATCCTCTGCGGCCGAAATTTGGCAGGCGGCGGGGCCAATGACCTGACCCGTCGCAGGGGGACCAAGGGTGCCCAGGCACGGGGTCGTCTGGCGTCCATGTGCTGGTTTGGTCCCACGGGTGGTCTCGGCGTGCAAGGTGTTCTGGTGCGCCGGTGATGGGGAGTAGGTACTCCCCAGAGGAGGGTCCGGTGACGGACAGCCGTGGCGGGCTCGCGGATGAGTGCTAACGCGTGCCCGTGTTCCCGTCATTAAGCGGCAGAGGAGGACACCGTGGAGTTTTAGTGGGTTAGAGTCCCACATAACTGCACTATCTCCCCGTGGTAGTGCAGTATGCATGAGCATTTCTCCACGATAAAAAAAAAAAAAAAGGTTAGGTTACACCACACAATCTTACAAATACAAAATGTTTATTCCTGTACCAACTAGTTTAGATTAGTTTATGATTGAAGCCTCTTTATAAGCATGATAACGCCTAATCTCCTGCTTCGCCAGCTAGCTTACTCTACAAGTTGTCAGTGATGCCTTTTTATCCTCGAAAATGATTATTATTTCTATTCATCAAATAACATGATTCTCTGCAGAAATATTTAGACATAATAAGTAGGGTAAGTATACAAATCGATGTTATGTACAAAATAGCAAATACCTTTTTTCTTAACCTTTTTTATTATTATTTGAAAATCTTTAAAAAAATGCAAATATTTTTTTTTATAAAATAAGAATCACAAGAAGTAACAATCAATGGAAATCGAACGGGCCTATAGTTTTTGCGCTCTAGCATGGTACGGGTGACACATGTCAGTATGGCATGACTAGGTCAGTGACAATATGCATAATTCAATTTTATCGATAACGATTCTTACAGCAAAAATCTCGTTCTCCTAATAATTTTAAAAATGTCTTTGATATATCATATTATTATGAAATTTATTTTAAAATATGTATTTAATACAAAACATTAAAAAATCACATTCAAAGCACTACCGATATTTATTTAAAAAAAAAAAAATTTTTCATGATATAATTTTTTCGGCTAATTGAACTACGAGTATATAGATGTATAACAACAAAAAAATTAAAATAGATACAGTAAACTTCTTTTTCTATAAAAAATATCGACTATCGATAAAAACCCATAATAGCAATACATCTCATCACTAAACATGTCTATGGCGTTACGTTACACGCCTATCACTTTGCTTCATTTTTCTTTAAATTTGATTTTATTTATGGATAATTACATTTTGGCAGGATAATTTATTTAATTTACTACAGTCATTATTGAATCCGTATTTTACGATTATGTGCGGTGCAGCTAAAATATTAAACCATGATTGTAAATCGCGATAACGTTCAAGAGTGAAAGGGAACAGCTCGTCAAATGTCACCCGCACAATGCTAGAGCGCAAAAACTAGAAGACAAAGTAACATTCGATTAGCGATGACGCTAACAGATAAGCCAAAAAAGCCAAATTTATTGGGTTGACAAAAGCGAAATGTCATGTGATCATGTCAATGACACTTTAACTTTTTTTTTTTTTTGGAGTGACATCTCGCAGTTGACCATTGGAGGTCGAGACTGCTTAACCGAACATTTCCTGTGGGTGCCTTAAGCGAACTTAAGGCCTCCGGCCAGGGCTTACGACCTAAGGTATAGGCGACTGTGCGTCGCTAGGGGGAGAACAGCCAGACGGGGCAGGCTGGATCAAAATGGGGGGGCTCAAAGCCACAGGCTCTGCTGCGCCCCCAGCAGGCACAGCTTCACCGAGTAGAGGACAGGGGCGTGTCCATGACTCAGTTAGGCATTCCTCCACATAGTAGACTAGGGAAGTCGCGAGGTGGGCTCAAGAGCATCGCTGAAAGTAGTGATGTCTGAGACGGGGGCAGTGGGAGTGGGGGGAGGGGGCTAAGCTGTGACTCAGCAAGTTTGGCTCCGATTTTTGCTCGGAAGTCGGGGATTGAAAGCAGCGCTTCAATGAAGGAGTCCGGGTCCTTGAGGATATCCTTAAGGAAGGACTCCTTCCTTGACGCGGCTGATCTCGCCTCATCTGACATCCTAAGGGAACCTAAAAGTCCTAATCTCAACAGGCCTAACACCTAATTCCCCGGGTGGGTTAACCCGGGGGTGAGTAACCCTCCCTGCTGGGTGACGACAGGGAGAATGGTGAGCCCTAAGCTTGTGAGCCCATCGCCAGTCTTATTGTGCGACGGGGCCCTAAACAGTCTAGCGCGAAGGAAGACACACCCTAAAGACACTAGGTGAGTAGCTGTGGAAGGAAAACAGTACCCAGAGCCGACTAGAAGACCCCCCAAGGCCGGTTATCTGGGACCCGTCCAACTGACTGTCTCTCCCAGAAGGGGTTCGGCGGGTGTGATTGGGTCAGTCACTTTGACGCTGTAGCGATTGTAGAAATAGAATCGCTCCGAAGCGAATGCCATTTGTCTAGGCCCTCAGAGCTGTCGTCGAATCGCTTAGGCTTTTTTGCTTTTTTGACAATTGATAATAAATAAAGCCGTTTTTATTATAAATGTCGTGATTGACTGGTTAGCTCCGTGATGCTATACCGTGATGATAATCATTTAAAAAGGTAAATCTGTAACTATCTGCATTATTCATATCAATATATTTTTGCCATTAAACCGCCAACCGACCAACCGCCATTTGCATTATTTTTGCCGTAACCAGACCTATTTTTTGAATTATTCATACAGTTTTAACTTCACTACGATTTTATTATAATTATAAAACTTAAAATTAAAAAGTTAACTAAGATCAATTTAATTATATTAGTTTTTTCTTCATTTTTTTTTTCTTCTTCCGCAAGAACTCCAGTTTGGGTGAAGGCCTCCTCCAAAGATGCCCATTTGGCTCGGTCTTGTGTTATTTGACTCCACTTTGAGCCATTTATTTCCGCTTCAACTGAAATCACTGATATTATCTATATTTTATATATTAATTTATTTACAATGTATAGATAACATCATTGATTTCAATCGAAGCGTGGCAATGCTGAGACGGATACGTTGCAGCCCGGCCACTAAAAATGCTCTTTATCTTGTGAAGTAATATGGTACTTTTTCTCTCTTTCCACTGCCAAAACGTAAATATTTACATAATATAGTCTTCTGCCATAATAATTTAGTAACAGTGTTTAAAAACAAACAAACTTTTAACTAAATAAATTATTTATTTGTTAGCATGATTTCACAAGTAGGTACAAATTGTTTTTTTTTTTTTATCAGTTTAACTAAACTAAGAGTATTTTTAGAAGATGAGATATAAAAATAATAAAACATTCGGTTAACAAACAGTTTTGTATCTAGATACAAAACTGTTTGTTAACCGAATGTTTGTTTGTTTGTTAACAGAACTCTAAAAAGGACTAACTAGTTAGTCCTTTTTAGAGTTCTGTGGCATAGCAAAATGGCAAAAGTGGAAGTCACACAGTTATTTTACTAGGAAGACTATTTGCACTATGTCGATGAAAATTGAAAAAAAATTGTACTCTGCACATCTAAACAACGGTTTAGTAAAATTACGAAATCAATACTGTGTAAGTGTAAATAATCATCCCAAGTACGGAACCCATCACTATGCGTGGTCCGACACGCTTATCTGTATTAGATACGTCAAAATGTCTGGTTTAGATATACATATCTTAAGCATCCATCTGCAGACGAACACTATAATCCAGTCCACTTTTGGTTTGGAGATCTAACTTTTTCTTCGGCCATAAGTAGCTCTTCTTCCTAAGTCCTCTTTACTCCACTGATAATAATAGATCTTATAGGTAGGTACTCTGCTGATAGTAGCTATTATACCCCACAGATAGTGTCCCCTTTTACATTCTATAAGCATCCATATGTAACATAAAAACAAAACAAAATTAAACCAATTAACACTCGTACTATAGGTACGCACGGCTACAGATTAAGCTATACTTTTCCAGTATAAGCTGATCTCGCATTGTATACGATTTAATTACAATGAGAGGTCATTGTAAACTGGAAATGTATAGCTTGATGTGTAGCCGTGTGTACCTGTACCATACCCATACTTTTAATATAATTTTTACCTTACACTATTGAATACAAGAATATTTGTGAAACCATAAGTTTCCAGCTTTGAACGAGTGGAAGTATGGGTCTGCGATTCAAAATCCTGACATCCTTTGACCGACCACCTTCCTGCTACAACATCAGATCATTTTCACCTCTGTCTACCAACTCATCTAGACCAATCAAACACGGTGGGTCTACAACAAGTAAAGCTCAGTTCCTGTGACCATCTTCTAGCTCCTTCATCAGGAGACTTCAAAACTAATTGAATGAGCCCAAAGACGATATTATGTCTGCTTCAAATGATTGAGTAGTTGGTTATTCCGCAGAGATTTCTGACCGTAGAATCAGGTCAAGGTTACACCATTGTCAACCAATTACTCATCTAAACCAATCCACCGTCTACGATAAGTAACGCCGAGATCCGAAGAACACTTTCCTGCTCCATCATCAGAAACCACTTGAATGGTGGACATTCATGTCATAAAGTTTTTTTTTTAATTTTTTTTTATTAATTCATTAATCAATCATAATAGATAGGTAATATATTTTTTTTTTCATAACGTTGTTTTTATAAATTCAGCGAGACTACTACAGTGGTCGGGACACGCAAGCGGATTATATTTACTTGTTCGCCAAAACGTAAAATGTAATACTCGTACATATATCTACGCGAGTTCAGTCACTTTGTTTTCATGTGGAAGTAATTCCACTGAATTATGATGGTTTATTTATTGCTTGAATGTAGTTCGATTATTGATGCACATTTTATTATAGGAAATCGGACGTTCTCAACGTTTCTGGTGACGGTTTCAGATGCGATTTTGCCTTGACTAACCGAGTCCGAAATCTCCAATCGGGTGGAAAATGTAAATAAGGCCTTTTGACAAATCACCCTTCAATTTCAAGCAAGTTTTTGTACGAATGCATCAAGAACTCACGTTTCCATTGACTTGTAATGCTAGATTAGAGAATGCACAGCTAGTTAATTAATAATTTAGCTTTTCTAGCTACGCGGCCAATATCATGATCTAAAGTAATATACTTATTAAATTATATAAATAGGTACAGAATAGTGGTAAAATAGAGTAACTATAAGGACCAACTTGCACCGCTAAGGTACCTCAATACTCGTTCTTACGTAAGCACTAGTCGATTGCAAGGAACTGGTTTATCTATTATAGACTCTTGAACCCGTCTGCTATTTTGTCAACCACGGTCTTCTCCGTCGGCTTGAACACATGCACGACTGCGTCCCCGGCATCGCCCAGCGTCTTCACGACCTCACCCCAAGCATGCTTCATTGTATCCATCACATCACGCTTACTCCGGAACCCATCTTTGTGTTCCAAAGGAAGGGCTGACACGACAGCTATGATGAACTGGAAAGATAAATACACACACGCATTTTTACACCTACAGAACCATTCAACAAAAGTGAGTTCTAAGTTCAAAATAATTACCTTTTCATACCTAAGCCTGCTAAGGTTTTTAATTATAGTATTAATAATATAATATAGTATATATAATTAACACTAATACACATGATCTGACTAGTAAATAATTATAAGTATGTAATTTGATTTTAAATTATTTTTGATCAAAATGATCTCAGTAGCAATAATAATAAAATTGTAATTTTAGTTTAGAACATTTTTTATTATATTATCTGAATCTGTGTTTTTTTTTTTTGCAGTTAATATTAAGTTTTTTTTTTTATGCAGTAAGTAAGCAAAATATGTGGAATTTAAGTCATTTTATGTGCCTATCATATTTTATACAAACTATAGATAAAATAAAACTATACTGTACTTACAAGACATAGGCAAATAGTCAACCGTAAATCCATAGCAACGTTTGATAGTGCAACTTCAATACAGGTTATGGTTTGGCCCAGAGTATGTATCAGTGATTTTGAGACAATGGTTTAGTAGGCCGTCTATTGTTATCACAAACACAATGGGTGTGCTGATCTTGCTGAGCGCTCAACGTACTAACCCCTACTGGTCACAAAGGATCAACAGGATGCTATAAATTCACTGTGGCTCACATGAGTCAGTATAATCAAGCGAGCAGACAAAACTGAGGACAATAGACTGTGATGGACAAGGGCCGCGCCAAAGAACTTTGAACTTACTTAAGTAATAAATATTATCATATTTTCTATTCTAATAGGTTGGGGAAAAAGTTTCTTCGCATTTTTTAAGAAAATTCAAAACATTTTTTAATATACATTATTTACATTTATCCAAAGTATGTAGGTACCATTTTGTTCGATAACTTTTTGCCATCTTGTAGGTAGGGACATGATCCCATTGCTATAGAAATTTTGGGATTTCTGATCAAAATACCGCGACAAGTGGTTTTGGCAGTCCTCTCGTGATGTTAACCTGACACTGCCTAAAGAATCAGAAGAGACCGAAACAGGTGGAAATCTGAAGGTGCAAGGTCAGGACTATACGGCGGATGCATTAACACCTCCCAGCCAAACTCTCTTAATTTTTGCTGAGTGGCTAAAGATGTGTGAGGTCTAGCGTTATCATGATGAAAAACCACACCCCTTCTGTTGATTAATTCCGGCCGCTTTCTCTCAACTTCTTGCTTTAATCTCATCAGTTGTTCGCAGTAGAGTTCAGAATCGATGGTCCTGCCTGGTGGTAACAGCTCATAATGAATAATACCCTTCCAATCCAACCACACACACAGCATCACCTTGTTGCGAGTTAACCCGGGTTTCGCCACAGTCTGTGAAGCCTGACCGGCCTTTCACCAAGATCTTTTTCGCACGTTCTTGTCGTACGTGATCCACTTTTCATCACCAGTTAGTAGCTTCTGCAAAATGGTTCGGTTTCATTACGTCGTAATAAAGAATCACAAATGAGTACACGGTTCATTAGGTTTCTTTCAGTGAGCTCGTGAGGTACCCAAATATCGAGTTTTTTTGTGTACCCAGTTTTTTTCAAATGCGCCAAAACTGTTTTGTGATCAATTCCCAGTTCTTCAGCTACGTTGTAACTACTGATATGCCGATCTTGCTCCACTATTTCAAAAATGGCATCCATTTTATCCGTAATAGGGCGACCAGAGCGTCGTGCATCTATGGCATCAAAATTTCCGGATTGCAAACGCTTAAAACAAATTTGTGCTACTCTCACAGACACTGCACTGGGTCCATAAACATCGCAAATTTTTTTCGCGGCTTGCGTTGCATTTTTACCTTTTTTGTAGTAAACTTTTAAAATGTATCGAATTTCTTCATTAGATTCACTCATCTTGACAGTACGAGAAACAAATGAAAATCACACTTTTTCCTAATTTGAATTTGGAATTATGTTCTTTAAAATTTAAACTTTCAATGATACCAAAACCAGCCAGATACAAATAGTATAGCCAAAGATATTTTATTTTAAGTTCATACATACTATAATGCGAAAAGACTTTTTCCCCAACCTAATATATTTATTACATTCGATTGTAAGATACTTTACGTTTCACTAAATAACAATGAACTGCGAAAACTATTTATTATTCTTAGAAATATGTAACTAACTTCCACATGAGCTCTACACTACACTATTATTTTATTATACGTATGATAACCTTTATCGCAATGATTGTATTAACGGTTGGATAACCACGTCAAATCGTAAATTAGTAACGAATTAATGTTAGCTATAGAGAGGCGTTCAATGTATTTTTGGTATCGGCATTAAAGAAAACGTAAATTGAATTTAAATTATTTTTATTTTTCAATATAATCCCCTATTACATCAATGCATTTATTACAACTAAAAATTAACTTTTCTTCTCTGAAAAATGCGCAATTATTGCTGCCTTGAGCTCTTCGTCGTTGGAAAATCGTTTCCCACGAAGGTTTTTTTTCAAATTAGGGAACAAATCATTATTATTTGGGGCTAGGACCGGGCTATAGAGGGTGGGTGGTTAATTTCTTCAAAACCACAATCTCGCACAGCTGTCTTGGCAACACGCACAGTATAGACCGGGGCGTTGTCATGAAGAAGCAACACCCCGGCGGCGGCGCAGGCGCTGCGGTTGGTTTATCCCGTCTTTTTTCTCTAACTACTTCCCTTAAATTTCGTAAAGTGAATAGGTAGGATGCTGCGTTTATGGTTTCATCTTATTTGTGTACTCAATTAGCAAAATTCCCTTTGTATCCCAAAACACTGTGGCCGTGACTTTTCCGGCAGACGGAAGGACTTTGAATTTGAATGGGTACCCTTCTTGTACCACTGCATGGACTCCTGCTTCCTTCAGAGCCATAATGATAAATCCAGGTTTCATCTCCAGTAATGATTCGATCGAAAATACTTGATGGAACTTCGTCACAGAGTTCTAAAGACTCTCAGATTTGCACTTGTTTTTGAGCCGCTGCGCCGTGAACATTCACGACACCCATCTTGACTGACACTGACTTTTGAAAGATAAAGGTCATAACAAGGTCACGGTACCAACGGAGAGGTGGGTCAACTCTGCTATAATTTTCATCTTTCATCTTTTTTTTGCTTTCTTTTTTTTTGCATCCTCCAGAATAAGCGTCTCAACCGTTTTCACCTTTTCTTCCGTAGAGGCAGTAACCGGGCCGCCCGGGTGAGTGTCGCCTTCAATACTCTCTCTGCCTCTTTTGAACCGTGGATAACGAAGGTGCAGACTATTAGTAAAAAGCCACAATCTCTTTGTGAATAGTTTTTGACTTTTTCCTGGAATTTAATCATAGTGAGGTGCTCGATTTTCTTCAACATTGTCACGTTAGCCATTTTAGTTGTCGTTGACTAAGGACAACTAGCAAACTAATGATCACAACTACATGAAATTTTATTTTTAGACCCGCAAATAATGTCACTAAATAATTAAATATTAAAATTACTCACATCATTAATAAATCGCCCCCATACCGAGAATACATTAAACGCCCTGTTACTGTGTGAAGCGCAGACAGCTATACGTTAACATTCACCAAGCTAGCTGGTGAATTAGTGTAATTTATTTTTTTCAACTATAATTTGTGACGATTTCGGCCATTTACCAGTGAATGTTAACATTTTCATAAACCACACGACTAGGTAAATCTTCACTATGAGCAAAATGAGCAAAATTATGATGACTATTCATTATTTAGAATAAAAGTCCCAAATTGTTACAATTAATACAATAAAAAAATTATAGAAATTGATTATATATAGGTATATTTAATTGATCATCTAAAAACTGATGGTCTTCTAATGATGATTGCCTTTTTTTGACTGACTTCAAAAAAAGAGGACCTCTTTAAGTTTTCTGGTTTTTTTACAAGCTCCTTTTGAGTAAGTTAAAAAAGGCTAGGGGGGTTATTTCTTTTTAGATAGTTTTAGTTGTTAGTAAGTTGGTTGCAGTAACTAAGCTAGGGCATCCGACCAAACGGGTTCGGTTAGGTTAGAATTGTGACCAACAGGCGGGGCGCCGTCAGTAGGGACTGGTCATCTCGCTGCCACGGCTTGTTTTTATTTTTGAATTGTTTACTTTGGATGCTTTAAATTACATCGTTCTCACAAGAATTATTTAGATATGAATGATCTATGTAAGTAACCAATATTTTGTAACAATAATTATGTTGATTTTAAAAGAGTGCCCATGGAGTTTCTCGCCTGTTCTTCTTCATAGGAACCCACTTCCACTTTGGAATGTGCAACGAGCCTCATCTCTCTGACTGATCGACTTCTTGATACTTCAGAAGTGCCTGTAATAGGGATGATGCCTGGGTAAAATAAGTGGGTAAAAAAAATAAATTATATTTAGTCTGTCAGTCAGGTAATAAAAAAATATTAGATACGTATTTTTTGCTTTATCATATTAATAAAAAATGACTTAGATAAAATGCATTAAAATTGGGGAGTGGGGGCTCGCTACGTCACAATTATAACAAACAACGTATAAAATCTAGCAAGGAGTGACGTCATGCCACATTTTAACTCAATGTATCGCCGTAATATTTAGATTACGTAAAAAAATAAAAAATACGTGTCCAATATTGTTTATATTCTACATGACGGACAAAAAAAATTTTGTCATCATTACTCATCATCTGCATCATCATCTGCCTAGCCTTTTCCCAACTATGTTAGGGTCGGCTTCCAGTCTAACCGGAAGCAGCTGAATACCAGTACATTTGTCATCATCACTATTGGTTTAATATTAAAATAAATTATTTGAGTTTGTATTGATCTTGAAACCTACAACAGAGTTGGTCGCAGTTACTCAACTAGGGCACGTCACAAAAAGACGATTGTTTATTGTGTATCGATTAGTGTCTTAGGAAATCAAAATGCAAATTATTTGGGCATCGATTTAATTCATGCCATTGTTTACATATTGAACAAAATTCAGTAGGTAATACAATCAGTAGGTATATGATTTTCTCGCTATTCATACAAACACTGGCGTGTGTTAACTTTATGTACTTTGTAAATCGCTGAATCTTAAATTCATAGAGTTGCCTTGGTGTATGTTTTCACAGGTCTGATTCAAGTAAATTAAATAAACAATAGACACAGACCATCAAAATTGGTGATTGTCGACATACACCGACACGGACATTCACTTTAACGTATAGTGAGCCGAATTTTATCAAAAAACATAATTAATCATGGTGATAATAGACACAACACACACAATAATAATACAATAATATCATCTTCATAGCCTTAAACTACTAAACCTAAAAGAAATCGTCTATATCACCCTACAAAAAGCTGCAATTTTAAATACATGTCGAATTGTCAGAAAGTTCATGCAAATAGATGAAAATGAAATAGGTCCTCATCATAACACATCCTCAACTTAACACAACACACGCTGCATTTACTTGGTTTCGGTCCGTAAATGTTGCAAAAACCAGCCAACGAGCTGAGAAGAAAAAACACTCAACAAAAATAATAATACACAACACAACACAATACATAACAACATAACACACATAATATATACACATAGGTACAAGAGAAAGCTAAAATATAATGAAAATCTAATTGAAGTAAAAATATTGATGTCTAATGTATAAGATGACTCTTAACAATTAAATCATTATCATAATATCAAGTCGTGTTTTGGAACAGATTCGACCTATGTTAACTATGAAGTAAGTACACTAATTTCCTTCTGAGCAGGATTTCTAGATTGTTATGACACTGACACATGACGCTAATGGCATAGTTATTTTTTTACGTTTCGTTTCAACGATTTTACACGACATTTTATACCACAGACAGCATACTTGTACATTTGGTTGTCAATCGTTGTTTCACTATTTATCTGTTTTGAGGTTAGAAACGATTTTTATTAATTTCTCGAAAAATATACATTACCTTCTAATAAGAGTGGTAGCTTTATAATCAGGGACCCAACCCCTACCAGCTTTCACCCCTTTTACTCCCCTCATCCTGCCAAACAATACTAGATTCAACCCGAAATTGCTACTGAAAACTGCTGTAGGGCATCACTTGCTCCCACGTCACGACTCTCCGTTTATTTCGGCTGCTGTGACCAAAACTACAAACGTAGTAGGTATAACTTGAATAATAATCTAAAAAAAAAAAATAATTAGTACTCAGCAGATAATACCTAATATCGAAGTTTTGACCACCCTGCAGATCGCAACCTAAATTGAGTAATAGGCATACGCCGGAGGTGACACGCAGATCCTGCTGAATCACATCACAATAACTCACTCCAATAACATATTATTTGTTTATTAGCCACAACGTTAGTGTAAATGCTTTACTGCTGATTTTTTTATTTACAACCACACAGGTTTTGTACCCTGGGAAATGAATGAGTTACTCGTTAGTAATTATCCCCATAAGCAATAACCATCATATTCCATAAATTTTTAGGTAAGATCATAAGTACATACAGGTATAACTAGGTACAGTTGCAGCCAAAATACACACATCAAAAGTGTCTAGGGATCAACATATATTTTTGCAATAACTTTTCTCCTGATTGATATTAATTAAAATTTTCTTTAAGGATTCATCAAATAAAGTGTTTTCGTTTGTCACAGTAACGATAAACCAAGTCACCTTTGCATTAATAAAGAAATTTGCCATTTTCCTAATAAAGGGATTTTTGACATTTGAACCACTAACATTAAAGTTCGAAAAAAAGACTGAAATAACAGTTTTCTTTAAAATTTTATTGGGTAACTTAAACAATTAATAATCCGTGTTTCTACCGCGAACACTAACAACACAAGAACATCGGTTTGGCATACTCAAAATGAGTTCATCCAAATCACGCTGTGGAATGGCCGCCCATGTTCGTTGCAACAACAAAAAAAGGTCTTCTTGCGACTGGATACCCTCCATATTCGGCAGAGCTCTTCTCTGTAGCATATCCCATGCATGCTCAATCGGGTTCAAGTCTGGCGACTGAGCAGGCCAGGGCAGGACATTGATGTTAGCTGCGGCGAGAGTCTGTCTTACAACTCTTGCGGTGTGCGGTCGTGCATTATCATGCATTAACTGAAATAAGGGACCGATTTGCACTTGTAGAGGAACGATGACGTCTGATACAATCGTCTCAGCATAAATTTGAGCGTTGAGGTTGCCTCTGATCCAAATCAACTCAGTTCTTCCGCCGATCCAAATACCCGCCCATACCATGATGGTTCCACCACTATAAGGATGGACTTCCTGGCAGGATTTTAATCGCTGTTGGCGTCCAGGGGTTCTCCAGTGTCGTATACGTCTTGTATCCGGTCTCATACCAAAACGAGACTCATCAGAAAAGCACACGAAACGCCATTGTTCTTCTGCCCAATTTCTGTGTTCAAGAGCCCATTGATATCGAATCCTACGATTGTGCATTGCTATAGGTGGTACCCGTAGCGGTATTCGGGAATGAAGGTTCACTTCATGCAAGCGGTTTCTGACTGTTTGGTCGCTAATTAAGTTCCCTGAAGAGTGATGAAGCCTCACGGCTAACATCATGGCGGTTATAGTTGGAGCTCTTCGAGTTAAGATTTGAATGTATCGGTCTTGTCTCCGTGTGGTGCAGCGATACCGTCCTCCATGGCGCTCAGCCACGGTACCAGTGCTTCGGTAACGTGTCCAAAGTCGACTGATAACACTCTGACTTGTATTCAGAGCTAAAGCCACAGTACGTTGCCGGGAACCAGCTTCTATCATTCCCACGGCTCTGAGCATTTCTTCCCTGCTTAAATGACGTCGCCGCTCCATAATAACGTTGGTTTTAATCAGTAGTAGGGAAACAGTAGCACTAATAATGTCTTCAATGCGTTGTATGTTTTTATAGGGAAAATATTGACAGCTGATTTTCATCTTTTACTCGAATTTGATTCACAGTTCCTGATTCAAATTATGAAATGCACCAAAAAGGATCCATATAAATTTATAAAATCATAAATTTATTACAAAGCCACATCTCAATCTCAAGAAATCCGCATAAAAATGCTTGATCCCTAGACACTTTTGATGTGTGTACGTTCGTCACCTTAAGGGCTATTTTTATGTGCTCATTGCACGATATAGGGAATCTGCTTTACCGACAGCTCAGCAGCTCAGCATTATAATTATACTAGCCCGCGGTTTCGTATGATAAAAGATAAATAATTAAATTACTTTTAAAATTAGACATAACTTTACAAATTAGTTACACTATGTTATTACATAGTGTAACTAATTCTTATTATTATATTATTATTATGTTTAATAAACATAATCTAAAATAATCATATATTAAATTAATAAGAAAATACTTTAATTTAACATATATTTTTTCCAAATTATTAACACTACTCGTTTAGACGTGATCTTTAGTTTAAAATCATTAAAAGTCGCTTATCGTCGCCGTAAATAACTATTGTTCCCACTTCCATGTCGGAGCCGATTGGTCGGGGTCGAGTTGTCAGGATCAAATGGTCGGGGTTGAGTTGTCGGAATCAAGTTGTCCGTGGTAAGGTGTCCTAGGGTTGAATTGTCCCGGGGTCGAGTTGTCCTGATCGAGTTGTCCGGGTCGACATGTCTTGTCGTAGTTGTCGTAGAATCCATTGGTCAAAGAAGTTAACGAATGGAATATAACTGGAATATCTTAGGTTGGAACATTTTTGTAATCAACATTTTTTTGATGTTGCCATCTTTTGCTAAAACATGTAGATAGTGGGTTGGATACGGATATCTATGGTTGGATATATTACAATAACATTTTGTACGCGTATGGATGAGGGTCACTCGGCTTCCACTAACCGTTTTCTTATAATATCTTGAGTTATAGTTCTTGGCCATAACGAATAGATAACCGTGGTAGTATCCGTATTACAGCTGTTCATTACTTTTTTCGTCGACACGACATCCTACTCAATTTACCGAGACGATGTCATCGGTTATCGATTTTAGTTCATGTTATAATTTATCTACTTTGACATGAATGTCTTTTACTTCTTCAAATACATACTTTGCAGCTTGTTCATGCGATAAATTAGCGGTTTAGGCGTAATAAGGTAACAATCAGATAGACATAGTTACTTTCGAGTTTATAATATTAGTATGGCTATCGAGGTTTCTTCACGATGTTTTCCTTCACCGATGATGTCAGCAATGTCTAAGACCAGCTTTTTCCCGCGGCTTCGCCCGCGTGGATATCGGAAAATATCCTACGGAAACGTACTACCGGGAAATCCTTCCTTAATCCTTGTCTACATTATAAAGGGAATCTCTGTGCAAAATTTCAGCTTTCTAGGTTCAAGGGTTTGGGCTGGGCGTTGATGAGTCAGTCAGTCAGTCAGGACTTCTCATTTTATTTATACTCGTAAGATAAGATAAACTCAGATAATACAGAGTTGAAAAAGTCACATTGACCCGGATTTAAACCCACAACCTAGTGTATGAGAGATAATTATTATCATACCCTGGTACCCTGCTTCCGGCATCGGTGGATCCCCTTTTTAACCGTTTTCAAAAATAGGAGGTTACTCAATTCGACCGCATATATATTTTTTTTATGTGTGTTCGCGGATAACTTCGTCTTTTATGAACCGATTTTATGATTATTTTTTTGTTGGAAAGGAGATATCTCAAGGGTACCATGATAAGGAAACCAGGATCTGATGATGGCATTCCAGAAAAATCGAGGGGAACCTTAAAATTTTATAGGTATACCTATAGCGATTTGGGTATTTTTTATAGTAACTCGTGCATCTGCTCCCGGAAAGCACCATTTAGTGAAGTGGAACTGATGAGGCAGACCAGAGATGGCCGTCGGAACTACTCAATAATACGCGCGCAGGTTGCGATTCGATTATTGCTAAGCAATTTATGCTCGTCACAATACATATGTTGAAATGGAGCTGATGGTGACTTCACCATCAGTTCCAGTTCTCCTGGTTCCTTACTGGGAAAACTCCCCAACAATTAACGTCCTTGTATCGGCAAAAAAAGACGGCTATGTCGGCTTGTAAAAGCAATATTTTGTAAAAGGTGATGAGCAGTTGAAATTAGGCTATTGTAACTTAGATGAATTACAGACTGACCCACTAAAAAGTGAAAAATAAAAATCTTTTGTACAAAAAAAAAACAACCGACTTCCAAAAAAATACTACAAAGTCAAAAATAACTTTAATTTCGGAAGTCGGTGGCAAAAAACTAAAATACAGATTCAAAGACACCGACTTCCGAAATTAAAGTTATTTTTCACTTTGTAGTATTTTTTTTGGAAGTCGGTTGTTTTTTTTTTTTTTTTTTTGTAAAAAGTTTTTTAAATATTTTAAATTGTTTTTTTTATGTTTTTGTTTATGAAATATCTAAAAAGGGATCAGAGATGTATAGAATTTGAATAAACGAGTTAATACTTATAAAAACGTTTATTTCGACCAACAAAGGATAGTAATAGGGACATACATTTGAGACAGAAAACAGAAATTAAAATTAAAAAACATACAGTCCCAACAAGGCGCGGTACAATATTAAAAAAACATACCTACAGTACCTACAGGGCAGGGGGTCAATGCCCTTGCGTATTAACTCTACACAGGTACAAAGATTATACAACATAGATAGCATTAAATCCCATCTTAAGTAACGCTGCAGCTTTGGCATTCAATGGCGTCTTATTAGTAAAGGGATTAATTTTATAAAAGAAATTTTTTGTTCTGTAATAGCCAAGATAAAACTGATATTTAGTGTTAAGATACATGCGTTTAAATATATTAGGCTTCTTGGGAACAGCATCACGAACAATATCACAAACTTTCATTGTCTCTTTTAAATAGGTCCTTCTTGACTGAATCTCCTGGGGATTTGAGTTAAAGAAAGATTGCCTGAAAAAGAAAGTCATACAAAAATATTTGTTTGTATTGACGTGCTTTCGTTTAGACACATGCGACATTTAAAATTACAACTATATTTATGGGTATAGTTATGGGAATAGTTATGGATATATATAGTGTGGCAGATTAAGTATTTAGAGCTTCTGACCGCGGCTTCGCCCGCGTGGACGTCGCAAAATATCCCACGGGAACGTACTACGGGGAAATCCTTCCTTATTCCTTGTCTAAATTATAAAGGGAACCTCTGTGCAAAACTTCAGCTTTCTATGTTCAAGGGTTTGTGCTGGGCGTTGATGAGGCAGCCATTCAGTCAGGACTTCTCTTTTTATTTATATTAGGTCTTTACCTATGAAATTGCCGTTCTGCAGTACTGGCCATTTCAAATCAAAATAATTTTTGTTTGGCTAAGAATTCTAATTTCAAATTAATTTTATTTTAAAAACATGGATTTTTTTTCCAAAAGTAGTCATTTGTTTATTGATTAGTGTTACATTTTCATCGCATTTCAATCTTTTTCGTCATCATGGATACGTTAAAAATTCGAGTAATTATGGAATATGAGTACCGTCGTGGCAGCAACGCGGCACAAGCGGCACGCAACATCAACGACGTTTACGGAGCTAACACTACAAACCAACGCACCACTTGTTATTGGTTTGCTCGCTTCCGTTCTGGAAATTTCGACCTGAAAAATGAACCTCGCGGTCGTCCGAAGACTTTGGTCGACAATGACGAATTAAAGGCGATTGTGGAAGCTGATGATACACAATCTACGGCTGAATTAGCAGCAGCTTTCGACGTTAGCGTCAAAACAATATTGGTCCATTTGCGTCAATTGGCAAGGTAAAAAAGCTTGACAAATGGGTGCCCCACGAACTCAATGATCGCCAGCGCGAAGTACGCGTCGAGACGTGCCTTGCACTGCTCAACAGACACACAAATGAAGGAATTTTGAACCGCATTGTTACCTGCGATGAAAAATGAATTCTGTTTGATAACCGCAAGCGCTCAGCAAGTTGGTTGGATCCTGGTTCAGCACCTAAACAATGCCCTAAACGAAAACTTACCCCTAGAAAAGTGATGGTAACTGTTTGGTGGTCTAGTGCCGGTGTGATTCATCACAGCTTCTTACCAAACGGGGTGAGCATTACTTCAGATGTGTACTGTGAAGAACTGAACACAATGATGGAGAAGCTCGCACATCTCCAATCAGCATTGGTCAATCGCTCGTCTCCGCTGCTCCTGCACGACAACGCGCGACCTCATACTGCACAGCAGACGGTCTCCAAGTTGCAAGAACTGGGGTTGGAAGCTCTCCGTCATCCGCCCTACTCACCAGACCTTGCGCCTACAGACTACTACTTTTTCCAGAATTTGGATAACTTCTTGGCGGGAAAAAAATTCAATACCCGAGAGGCAGTACAAAATGCCTTTGAAGAATTTGTTGCCTCCCGTCCAGCTGATTTCTTTAAGAAGGGCATCAATAAACTGCCACTGCGTTGGCAAAGATGCATTGATTGCATGGGTGATTACTTCGATTAATACAAATAAAAAAAATTCGTTTAAATTTTTTCATACAAAACGGCAATTTCATAGGTAAAGACCTAGATCTATACTCGTATATGTACTAAAATATAATATAAATAGGTAAAGAATGAGCTTGTGACTGACTGACTCATCATCGCTGAGCCAAAACACTGAAGGTACAAAAACCAAAAACGCCTTCTTAGTGCTCACTTATAAAAAGAACCCTTGTGCATAACACTCACACATTATTCACACTCACCTACATTTTCTACAGAACGCATTGTTAATTTAAACTCTTTTATCATTATTTCCTTTTTTTTTTACTGTTGTTTTTTTTTGTTCTCTTGTATAATTTTGTGAACCTACCTGTCAAAACAACTGTAGTTATTTAATTTGTTTTTGTAATTTTATTTTGTCTATCTCGCTTCTACATCATATTCCCTGTAAATTGAGAGGTCTGGCTCTTGTGATACAGGAACTCCTAGTACAAGAGTCAGGGCTACACAGATGTTTGTGACTTTTGAAGTGTTAATAAATAATTTATTATTTATTTATTTTATAATTTCACGTTCCTAGTTGTCAGTCAGTTTCTCCTTTTACATAATTTATATATTGATAGATCAATGTATCGTGTTTATAACTTATCTAATAAAAAGCCTGACGGAGTACTTTCTGAAAATATATTGACTATCTATAAACCCCAAACACACACATATACACCCCATATATATGGGGTTTATGTAGACCTACTATACATAAACCCCAAATAAGAATAAAACTGCTATTAAATAAAATCTTTCACTCTGTAACAATAAAAACCTAATTAAAATATTATATAGGCTGCTTAACAAATTGAAATGATTCCGCCTGACATTTTCTCTTGACTCTAACGATGATCCGTGCATTGCTCGATGTAGCACAGACCTGCGGTGAGATTTCATGAAAGAAAAAAAATACAACCAACTTCCAAAAACAACACTACAAAGTGAAAAATAACTTTAATTTCGGAAGTCGGTGTCTAGTTAAATGTATTTTCGTTTTTTGCCACCGACTTCCGAAATTAAAGTTATTTTTCACTTTGTAGTGTTGTTTTTGGAAGTCTGTTGTATTTTTTTGTAAAAAAGTTTTTAGTTTTCACTTTTTAGTTCTGTACCTACCCCACACAAATTCTAATACCACTATCTGCAAAACAAACTAGAACATCATCCATATAAAAGTGGGAAAAAAATACGTATTATTGAAGCTAACTCAATAACTACCCAAGCAAAGTTAATCAATTTTATATGGGACCAACTGTAATGTATACCCTCTCGAATAAAACAAAAAAAAATCCAAATCGGTCCGGCCATCTTCGAGTAATCGGGGAACATACATAAAAAAAAAAAAAAAAAAAAAAGGTTCCGACGAATTGAGAACCTCCTCCTATTTGAAGTCGGTTAATAAAAAGTGACGGATGACACCGAGTTCAGAAAATGTTTAGTTTTTTATGAAAGTTATTTTGAAGTTGTTTGTTGGTTTTGAAGTTGGTTTTTACTTTTTTAAAGTAAATTTATTTTTCCATTTTTAGTTGAATAATTATATACAATTACATAAGCCCAAGACGAACGAAAAGAAGATTCATCAAAATCCGCTTAGAATGCCGGAGATACAGTACATTTATTCATATAGCTAAAACCTTCCTGAAAGTATGTTAGTGAAAGAATCATTAAAATTGGTTCATTCATTTTTGAGAAAATCGCGGACGTACAAACATACATACATACTACATACGATATACGGGTCGAATACAGAACCTCCTTTTTTGAAGTGGATTAAAAAAAAATTAGGTGTTAGCTTGACGAACAAGTTGCATGTATTCACCATCTTTATCAAATTACAAAGCTCATGGAGAGAGAACAATACTAGTATTTAAGATAAACCAATAACGATTGTGAAACAGTTATGATGTAGCGTTTTTATTTACACTTTTTGCGAATAATTACTTAAATATCAACAAAATACAGGTAGAGGCACCCTGGTGCATTCCGTTTGCCGACGACATTATCCTTGTCGGTGAAGATGAACCTGAGATCCAGAACAGGTTGGAGAAAATCAGCAGAACCAAAACTTAATAAAATAACTAAAACTAAAACTTAATATATGTTCTGCGATTTCTGCGGTCTCTTTAGTTCTGCGGCCATAGCGCTTGATGGCGCGCTTCTCCCGGTCTGCTCCGACTTTTGATATAATTATCCAGTGCCGGTTTTAGCACTACCGGCGCCCTGGGGCGAGATTTCTGTGGCGCCTCACAATACTCTTGGAGAGTGGAAGTGCTTAAGTGTTTAGCCTTTGTTCCTGTACTTATATAATTTAATAAGAGATCTTTGTCAACTTATGCAGTTGCAGTTGGGTGAATACAATATGCAAGGCCGAGCGAAACGAGCTCGAAAATGTTGGACCCGTCCTCGGATATGTAAAACTTTTCTTTTGAACGTAAAAGAATTGGAAAAACGCAGGATACAAGAGCGAGCAAAGCAAGATCGAAAATTTTAGCACCCCGTCACGGAAAGCTTAGGTTTTCTTTTGAGCATCCTTACATAATAAGGAGTTACTTTGTTGACATACGCAGAAAAATTTGAGAACTCAGGAAATTGTAGGATGCCAGTCTAAAAAGACATTTCTATTTAATTTCAATAGGGCAATAAAATATTTTTTAAATATCTTGATCCCTAGACATTTTTGATGTGTGTATTTTATTTATTTATTTCGTTTATTTCTCAGGTATTAATCGAAAGCATCTTAAAAAAAATTATTCAAATTCAAATTAAATTACATTAAACTAAATTAAATTAATATAACTGACACTATTTGATTCGTACATGCACATAATCTAGTCAGGAAAGATGCCTTTTTTTTTGTGGATGGGAAATCATCAAATGACTTCTCCCGCTCCGGGCAGAGCGGGAGGGTGGGTCAGACTTTTACTGACTAAAACCCACCCGTGTTCCTTCAGTTGCCCGTGCCAGGGCCACGGTATCTCTTTCGAACTACCCGCGACCCCGGCGGCTTCGGCCCTATTGGACCCCGTCACTGCTGACATCTCTTTGAGGCGCGCGTGGAACACAACGCGCCGTCGACCCGGGCCTGGTCCTTACCGGACGGCGAGCTGCCCATTACTCGTCGTCCGCAAGCCCGCGCCTACGGTGGCCGGGAATTGGCAATCGATTCCCGCCGCCCAGGGCGACTCCTACGGCGGCTAGGGGCGCGAGGGCGCGGCTGTTGCCTCTCCCTCACGCGTTCCGCTTCCTCCTTCGCGAGCATTACTGCTTCGCAGAAGGAGGTGACGGCTTCCCATGCACTCTCAGTCCGCACCATGGCCTGGACCAAGTTTGGACGCGAGAGATCGCCGCCGCCGATCGCCTCCGTGAGAACACGGCGGTGCTCCGCCCAAGCCGGGCAGACCTCCACTGTATGCTCCACCGTGTCCTCCGGGCGATCTACACAATGGTGACACCCGGGCGTTTCCCCCCGCCTTATCCGAAACAGGAACCTCCCGAAACAACCGTGTCCGGTGAGGTACTGCGTCAGGCGGAAGGTGAGGACGCCGTGGCGCCTCTCCAACCACTCCTCAAAGAGGGGACTTATCGCCGCAATTGTGGCGTGCCCAGCGCTGGGTTGCGACAATTACACTCTCCATGTCGTCATGAGATTCCGCCGGAGCTCTGTCCGCTGTACCGTGATTTCTCGCGGCAGCGGAGTTACGTCCCGGCGTTTCGCCTCCTCGCGCCACTCCCACACGTGCGCGAGGACTTTTGCCTCCAGATCCCATGGCGGTAATCCGGCAAGGAGGCTCGCCGCCTCACAGGAGACCGTGCGGTATCCCCGGACTAGCCGGATGGCCATGACCCTCTGGGACGCGTTCAACCGGCGGGCTGGTCGCAGCCTCAGGGAACGCGCCCACACCGGTGCCCCGTAAAGGGCCATGGACCGCACGACCCCCGCGTAAAGCCTCCGGCAGGAGGCGTTTGGACCCCCCAGATTGGGCAGGAGCCGCTTCAAGGCAGCCCCGGCCCGCTCCAGTCTGGGAGCCAAACGTCGGAAGTGCTCCACGAAGTTCCACCGGCTGTCGAGGACGAGTCCCAGGTACTTCATCGTCGACTCGACTCCGATGTGAACCCCTCCTACCGTTATTTGGGAACCCGACGGTGGCGCGTTCCGAGGACCATGAAAACACATGACCTCGGACTTGTGCAGGGCCACCTCGAGTCCCAACTGCCGGATCCTCTCTACGATTGTCGCAACCCCGCGTGTCGCTAGTTCGGCCGCCGCCTGGTGCGACCTCCCTTGCGCCAGGACCAGCGTGTCGTCAGCGTAACATTCAACGCTGACGCCGCTAGGGAGGTCGGCGCGCAGCACCCAGTCGTACCCGATGTCCCACAGATGTGACCCCAGGACAGATCCCTGTGGGACACCGCACGACATCTCTCGCCGGTTCCACTCTCCCTGATGACCGGGGTAGATGACGGTCCTGTCCGTCAAATAGGCCTCGACCACTCGACGGAGGTAGGTTGGCACCTGGTGATACCGGAGTGCCTCCCTTTTTTTTTTTTGTAGACGCTGGGAAAAATGCATTACGCATGCCCACCCGTCGGGGGACGGGTGGGGTATGTGGGACTCCCCGGTAAATCCGGTATACCCACTAAACGACCCAGCGGCGCTCCCGCATCGCCGTGACGGGAGGGTCATGGGAAACTGGCTCAGCCTTTACATCCACAACCCTCCCGGCGCATGCCCGCCTAGCTGGCGGGCCCCGCTTGCCCCCCAGCAGGTTGAGGGGCTACGGGAATGGCCGGGAGCACCTGACCATTCCCGTCCGGCACTGGTGGAGGTCCGTGCGATACAGGCAAGGGTGCCCCCGCACCCGTTGCCTGCTGGCCTCCACCTGGGAGGAGTCGGAGATGAGTATCAAACTCACGTCTTCTTCGACCCCTCCTCCGCCTTCGGAGCGGCGCCGCGTGAGGATCATCCTCCCGCGCCCGCTCCGCCGCCTCCTTCTGGGACATGACGTGTTCGCAGAAGGAGGCGACCGCCGCCCAGGACCTTTCATCCGCCAGCATGGCGTTAACCACGCCGGGGAGCGAGAGGTCCGGTCCTATCACCGCGACCAGATCGCGGCGCGTCTCGGACCACGACGGGCACGACCCGAGGGTGTACTGCGCCGTGTCCTCCGCCGCGCCGCAACCGTGGCACGACGGCGTCTCCTCCCGTCCGATTCGGTGCAGGTACGACCCGAAACAGCCGTGTCCGGACAGCACCTGCGTCAGACGGAAGGAGAGGAACCCGTGCGACCGCTCGAGCCAGTCTCGCAGCACTGGCCCGAGCGCATCGAGGGTCCGGCGGCCAAAGACTGCAGTGGCGAGTTCTCCCGTCCAGTGGACGACGATGGCGTCTCGCGACTCCCGTCGGAGGGCCTCGCGCTCTTCCGGGGCCGGGCGTTCTCCTCTCGCCCTCCGCCCCGCCGTCCACTCGTATACTCTGGCGAGCACCCACGCCTCGAGTTCCCAAGGGGGGGTGCCGGCCAGAGCACAGGCCGCCGCAAAACCCACCGTCCGGTAGGCCCGCGCGACCCGCTGGGCTATGGCCCTCTGAGGCGCCCGCAATGCGGCGGCGTTCTCCCTCCTTCGGAGGGAGTCTTCCCAGATGGGGGCACCGTAGAGGGCCATGCTCCTCAAGATGCCGGCGTAGAGCTGCCGGCATCGCGCGCTGGGCCCGCCTGAGTTGGGCAGCAGCCACGAGAGCGCCCCTGCAGTCTTCAGCAGGCGCGACGACAGCCCGCTAAAATGCGGGCCGAAGCGCCACCTGCTGTCGAGTACGAGGCCCAGATATTTCATCTGGGCCTTTACCTCGATTCTGACGCCCTCCACGAAGATATGGGCGTCAGATGGGGGGCGCTGCCGAGGTCCGTGGAAAAACACGGCCTCGGTCTTGTGCAGCGCCGCCGTCAAACCCAGGCGGCGGATCCTCCCTGCCACCAAGGATCCGCCCGCCGAGGCCAAGTTGGCCGCCTCCCGGAAACTCCTTCCCCGGGCGGTGAGGAGAGTGTCGTCCGCGTAGCAGACGACACTCGTGCCTCGGAGGAGAGTTCCCCTCAAGAGCCAGTCGTAGCCGACGTTCCACAGGAGAGGTCCCACGACCGAGCCCTGCGGAACGCCGGTCCCGACGGCGTATCGCCGGACTTGGCCAGTCCTGTCCACCAGGACGATCGCCCGGTCGTCCAGGTAGCTGGCCAGCAGACGCCGCATGTACCGAGGTACTCCGTGGAATCGGAGCGCCTCCAGGATCGTGGAGTGGGGAACAGAGTTGAAGGCGTTGGCTATGTCGAATGACACGGCCAACAACCCGTCCCCCGCCTCCATCGCCTCCTTCGCCCGGTCCTTCAGGCGGGTCAGCGCGTCCACCGTCGAGCGCTCAGCCCGAAAACCGAACTGAGCGTCCGACAAGTCCGGCCCGATGGTCCGCAGATGGCTCTTGAGGCGGGCAGCGATTATCCCCTCGAACATTTTCCCGACCTCATCGAGCAGAACGATGGGCCGGTATGCCGAGGGGGAGTCCGCTGGGCGGCCCTCCTTGCGTAGGAGGCACAACTGCCCCTCCTTCCACGGTTTCGGGAACCTCCCGCACGCAAGACACGCGCTGAAGAGGTCCCGAAACCGCTCCTCCATTTCAGTGGCGGCAATCGCCACCACTCTGGCTGGAACCCCGTCGGGGCCCGGAGCCGTCTTCTTGGCGCGGATGCGGAGAATCGCCGCACCAAGCTCCGGTTCCGTGACAGGAGGGGGGGCCTGCTGCTCCTCCTCCTCAGCCGGCAGAGCCGCACTGCCCCGCGGCGGGTCCATCACTGGTGGGGTGAAGCTGTCCCTGCACGGAAACAGGGACCGAACCACCCCATCCAGAAACGAGGGCTCCAGGGTCTCGGCAACCGGGGGGCCAAAGGGGCGCAGCTTGTTGCGCGCCGCCTTATATGGCCTCCCGTAAGGGTCGTTGTCGAGACCCTCCAGCATCTCGGCTCTCGCCGAGTCCTTGGCGGCGGCGATGGCACTGCCGAGGACCGCCTTCGCCTCCGTGTAGACCTCATAGAGGCGGTCCTCGTTGGCGCGGTCTCGTCGACGCCGCCGCCGGCTCCGTGTGTAGGCCCTCCTTGCCTCCACACACGTCGCCCGCAGCCCCGCCAGCTCCACCGACCACCAGTACACGGCGCGCCCGGGTGACGGTCGGCCAGACCGAGGCATGCTAGAGTTGCATACCTCGGTCAGAGACCCCCTCAGGCGCTCCGCCGCGGCGTCCACGTCCAGGCCGACAAACGGTGGCGAAAGCCAGTCCTGGGCGAATGCCGCCTCCACCGCAGCCTCCCTGTCCAGGCGGGTGAGAGCCCACCGCGGGAACGATGATCGCCCCGAGGTGGTCCGCGTCTCTCCGGGAGCACCGGTGGAGATGTCGAACCGCACGTAGCGGTGGTCCGACATGGTCTCCACCAGGTCCACCCGCCAGTTCAGCACGCGCGCGGCCAACGCGGGGGTGGCGAATGTGACGTCCACTATTGAGCCACCCCGCCGCCGCACGCATGTCTGGACGCTTCCTCTGTTTAGGAGAGAGAGTCCAGAGTAGGCTGCCCACAACTCCAACGCCCGCCCGCGAGCGTCGGTGGCCGGGTTGCCCCAGGTTACCGACTTGGCGTTCAGGTCTCCCAATACGGAGACCTGACGCGGTGCCACCCTGCCGACCACGGCGGCCAGGACTCCGAGAAAATTCTCAAAGTCCTGAAGAGGGCGGTTTGGGGAGAAATAGACGCCCACAAGGGCTAATTCTCCCCACGCGGCCGCCACGTATCCCGGTCCCCTCTTTAATAGCGAGAGAGGAGGGGAGTCTGTGGAAGACCGCGCCGCTAGGGCCACCAAGCCGTCCTCGTCACCCAGCCAGCTGCCGGGGATCGAGTAGGGCTCGGCGACCACCGCAACGTTCACCAACCACTCGGCCATGACCTGCACCATCAGGTCCTGGGCCGCTCTGCAGTGGTTGGTGTTCGCCTGGAGGATGCGGTAGTCGGAGACCATTATTCCAACATCGCATCCCCCACCTCTGATACCGCCGCTGGAGCTACAGCGGCGACGTCGGCGCCGGCGGTGGCAGCGACAGGTCGCACCTGCGCCGGCACCACGCCCTTCCTCGCGGGAGCCTTGCAGCCCTTGCCCGCCATCCTGTGGTCTGCGGGGCGACCACTGGCGGCACACGCCGCGCAGCGCAGCGTGGTGGCGGCGCTCCTGTGTCCCTCCTGCCCGTATCGGTAACAACAGTTACCCAAGTCGGACTTGGAGGGACACGTGGCCCGGGTGTGGCCGGGCGCGAAGCACTTGAAGCAGCGCTGCGGCTGTTCTTCAAGCGGCCGGACCACAGCCGAGCTGAGCCCCACAGGCAGTCTCCCTTTGGTCGCGGCAAGGACGGCCCCAGCCACGGCCACTGGGCACTCGACGCGGATGGTGCCCATGCCGCGGCGACCGAGCCTGATGGCTCCGCCCCTCACCGCGCCAGCGACGCAGCCTCCAGCCGCCGCAACGGCCGCCACCACATCCTCTTTGGTGACCGAGTCCTCCAAATCGGCCATCTCCAAGGCTGCGGTCTTAACGGGCCTGACGACCGCTGCCGCATCCGCGATGACCTCTTGCAACTTTGTTGCGAAGAGGTCCGCGCTGGTGTTGCGCTGCTCCCCCGAGAACTCGAAGATTCGAGCCCCGGCCAGCGTTCGTCGGCAAGTAATTTTGCCCAGCCCCAGCTGGGTGGGGTCGACGGTGGCACGAGCCCGTCTCAGGACGGACTCGTACGTCTCCCCCCGCTCCATGGCCTCCGCGGTGATGGTCACCACGACGGCCGCGGTTTTGGGAGGAACCAGCTTCCTCCTACCGGCTTGGGGCTTCTTGGCTGCGGGAACACTCTCTGCGGCAGCGGGCTTGGGGGTCGCCTTCCTCCCCTTTCCCTTCTTCACCACTTCCGTCCACGCCCGGTTGGACGGGGTGGTGGAGGGAAGAAGGGCGTCTTCCTCCTGCGAGTTCCGGGGGGCCGCTGGGGTGGCAGACGGCCCAGGCACTCCCTCTGCGCTCGTGGTTGGCGTTTGAGAGGCCACCCTGGTCCTCTTGCCCTTGCCTTTGCCCTTGGAGGGCTTCGAGGCCTGGGGCTGCGCACCCGATGCCGGGCCTCCCAGAGGCACAAGTCCCGGCTCCGTCGGCGGCGTACTCTTATCCGCCGCTAGCGGCGGGCGGAGCCGCCTTTCCGGCAAGAGCCGGTCCTCGATGCCTGCGAGGCAGCTTCTGATGAAGGCCCTCTCCTCCATGACCACCCCGCGGATTATTGCCTCGAGGCTGGCAGTGGAGGAGGAGCCTCCCACTATCGGACCTGGTCCAGATTGGGCAGGCCGGGCCGTGGCCTCAGCCAGCTTCTGGTGTAGCTGGCTGACCTCCGCCTGCAGGCGATCCACCTTCGCCTGGAGCTGCCGCGTCTCGTCCGTGGCCGTCCGCTTTACCAGCTCCATAACGATGCCGTGCATGCTGACGGCCCGGCATTTGAGGGCCTTCTGGAAGGTCCCCTTCAAATTGGAGGACTTTGAGGCGACCTCCAGAACTTCCTCCCTGTCCTCCTGCGCCATGCGCTCCAACTCCGCCAGGGAGTGGTCAGCATATAGAACAGTCGATGCCCCATAACCAGACCTCGACCGGGCGGCTTGTGCCTGCTGCTCCTTGGCGGCGACCCTCTCCTCCAGGTCCGCCTGGAGCTGCGCCCTCTTTGCCAGGTTTAGCTGGCGCTCAGCGTCCACCAAGCCCACATCGTGAGCAGAAGCCGAGGCAGGAGTCAAAGCCCTTTTTGGCTTTGGTTTCCTCCCCGGCCCCTCCTCGACCGACTCCGAGGAGCCCTCGGACCCACGCCTCATGTCGGCCCTCTTCCTCTTGACGCGACACGACTGGTCGGCCGCCGACGTCTCCATAATGGACTCGTCGGAGTCCGAACAGTCGCTTGGCCTGAGGAAAAGGCTGGCCGCAGATGGTGCGCGGTCAGCCTCTGACGCCGAAGCGTCGCCGGCGTGGCCCTGAGAAGGGCCGTTGGATTGGCCCTGAGAAGGGCCTTTTGGTTGGCCCTGAGAAGGGCCTTTTCGAAAACGCCCGGAGGCGTCCCGCAAGGGTTTCGGCATAGCCTCCGCGGGTGCCGTAGGTTCCGACATTAACAATAAAATGGATTAAAATAGATAAAATAGCTACGACAACACAGCGCACTTTAGCCGCCGGTCTGCCACTCCGTTACGGTGGTCAGACACGGCGTTGCCCAGGGGATACTGCGAGGAAGTATGCGCTGTGGGGGATCCCCCCGGAGTGCCTCCCTGATGCAACTCCAGGGCAGGGTATTGAAGGCATTGGCGATGTCTAGAGACACCGCCAAGACGACCCCACCCCGGGCCACAGCATCCCCCGTCGTGAGGGCTTGCACGCGCATGATGGCGTCCACCGTAGAGCGCCCCCTGCGGAAACCAAACTGGCTCTCCGCCAAATCCGGCCCCTCCTGCGCCAGCCACCCGACGAGGCGGTCTGCAATGACTCTTTCAAAGAGCTTGCCCACCTCGTCGAGTCTCCTTAATAGCCCATAAAAATCAGTAACTCTGTTCTCAACGAACATGCCAGTCGCACTACACCGCCAGGGCAGCTTTAATATAGCTCTAAAGGCGTTATTTTAATGTACACGAAGAGTGTTATAAGCCCTCTTCGAGTACCTGTACCAGAGTTGACTGGTGTAGAACGACTGACAGTAGGCCTTGAACAGAGTTATTTTAACTTGGTTGGAGCAGTGAGAAAAGCGTCTAGCCAACATGTTGCTTCAACATGCGATACTACGCCTCTGTCGTTCCAGATCAGCATCATCTGCTAAATCATAATTATGTGACCAAGATATTTAAACTTACAAACAGTGAGTCCACACAAATTGATCGGTAAATGTGATCAGGACCTTTACTGTATTTAAATATCATAACCTCCGATTTTTTAACATTATAATGTTAAAAAATCAATGCAGGTGAGACAGGTTCAGCTGCATATTTCTCGCAGATTGCAAAAAGTCTCCGTAAACCGTTGGCTGAGGGACTGAGCAGCACCATGTCATCTGCATAACTAAGATTGATTGTATTTCAAATAAAATAACAATAAATAATACTAACTAGGCAGTACCTACCCGATATTACTCCGTACGGTTTTGCCCCAAACGCACTCTAGAGAGACAAATATAAAAGTAAGCTGAAAACATGGCGCTGAAAACTTAACTTTTGTTCATTTACATTTTAATGCTTACCTAATCTTTGCTAGAAAAAAAAATTCACTTACCTTGATAATACGAGTATAATGAAACACTTGTTTAATTCTAGGAATATAACATCAAGACACCATAATAACTTTATTCATTTAAGTTTCGTCAAGCATGCACCAACGCCTTTGAAAGTTTGTTGACAAACTAGCCAGGGTGGCAAGCTGCAGCTGTCAAACGCGTGCGCAAATTTGAAACATGTAAGAGAATACACAGCCTTGTCCCGGTTTTACCCCCATATCCGGTTTTGGACCAATGTCCCCTACAAAGAAACGAATATATTTAATAATAGGTCTATAGCTGTCGGAACAAAATTGAGTAAAACTTAGGTAAATAGAACAGACAGGCCTATGAGATAGATCGTCTAGTCGAAATTGCCTGGAGAAACTACTGGTCCATGAATGAGGCGCTAATGAACGGTGACCTTCCTATCTTAATCAAGCGCAAACTCGTCGCCATGTGTATTCCTGCCTATGCTAACCTCTCTCAATTAATAGAATATTATCATTTAATATACTTACTGATTGATCTAAGCAATGGATCTAAAGCTTAAACCCACAAGCACAGGGAAGCCTAGTATGTGGTATTTTTATGAGTCAATTTAAACATTGCTCCGTTTTAGAGTGAAAAGAAATTCTATAACATTCATTAAATCTAGATCTATTTTATGAATCTAGAAATACAGGTTTTTGCATAGATTAGACATGTAGCTTTGTGGCTTGTAGTGCTTGTAATATCTAAGATTGTATCATTGTATCGTTACTTTCTTATGAAAAAATGACAATATCAAAATGACAACAATGAAACGTCAACCCACAGACATAATAATATTAGGAACATCGTAAGTAAATGCTCATATACACGAGCGGCACGCGCCAATGGCAGAGGCAACTGCAGCCGTCGACGCGTCTGCGACTGCCGCCGACGAGTTTCGACGGCTGCAGTTGCCGCATACATGAGTGGCGACGTATTGGCGGCAGCCGTAGACGCGTCACTGCTGTTACCTCTGCCGTCGACGCGTGCCGCTCGTATATGAGCACTTAATAACCTAAATGAGCTGTCAGTGCTAGTGACGCGCGCGGCAAATCCGAACGTATGAATGAGGCCCTTAGATTACTCGCGACTCCGTCGTGCGCCTTTCGCTCACAGTGACTAGCACATTCAAAATCCTGCTACTAACAGAGTTCATGTTCACTTGATTCATGTACCTTACATACGTGGTGTCGAATATTTTAAAAACCCTAAGCAGGCAGCAGTTGTTAAGGTGGTCGCACATCTAACGGAAGATGCGTCGGGCAGAATTTCGTTAACTTCCAGTTAGTACGCTCGACGTACTAAAGCTAAAGCCACGGTTTCCTAGAAGAACCGTTGCCGTTTTTGTGTCATTTTCAGTTTTCGTATGGACAATCTGTCAAAACGTCACATTTATTTTAAAGGTTAGTTAGTTATCTAATGATACAAAAACCGGCCCTTAGGACTCTAGAATACCTCTAAGTTATAAGTACTACGCTTCTAGTACGCTGGACTAAATATACTATAAGAAATGACAGTTGATTTTTGTGCCGATTCAAAACTCGAGCATCTCGGGAACTAAAATTGACACATTGACACATTATAATCATTTGAATAGGGTTGTGAAGGTTCCTTATCGATAACGTGTCGATATTTTTCTTCCGATAGTGAGTTATTTTAAATTGACGTCTTTCAAATACAAATTAGTTACTTTGTATTTGTAATTTGATTAGCTAAGACAAATTGACAAATACTTGTTTCTAAATGAAAAAGATCCAATCTTTAGGTAATTTTAACTTGTTTCCGAAGAAAAGAACTAACATCCAAATGAAACTTACATCTACAATGTATTGTATACTTTGGTAATTTTTAGTTTAAAAAAATACTTAATTTCAGGTTTTCTACCGAATCAACTAAGCAGTTATGGCTGATGAGTCATTATTCCGCCAAGCTTGTAAAACAACAAAGATAACCTCCAACTCCTCCGGGCGAAATTTTAAAGTACTACGAGATATTGTAAATACTACTAGAAAGTTATTTCCAGATTTACAGGACCATTTTAAAGAAAGGTTACTGTCGGATAATTTTACAAGCCATTTCCATATTCTTGTAAAACAAATTATCACTAAATACTAGATTGTACGTTGCTACCAAAAATTACTCGCTTTATACAGGGTGTTTGGTGCATCGTTTGCCAAATTGAATTGGCCGAAAGAAGAGGTCATTTGCTATCGCTTCAGGCTCAAGTACTCATTTTTGGCCACACCGGTTTTTTTATTACAACTTTCTAATTTTTATTTTGAAAAAATCCAAAACTCAGCATTAAAGCTTAAATTAAAAAAAAGTTTTAAGTGTAGTCGTCAAATTTCATTTTTATTTACATATGTACTGTTGTATGGCTCTATCAAATTTAAAATTACTTGCCAGTTACATCTAGTTTTTTTTTAATAAATCACAAAGTTTTTGGAAAAATAAAAAATGAACTTAAAACTCAACTTTAAATAGCTATAAAAAAAAACTAAAAGCGATCGGGATCTTCGAATTATTTTAAAAAGTTCTCTAGTCTATCCCCTTTCCAACGGTATGCAATGTGTTAAAAAACTCTTTTAATATCTTTAATAATTAGCTAAATGTGTAGTCGAGACACATCAGGCTGATATTGGATATTACGTTTAAAACACTAGTTTTCGCATAAATTACATGCTATTAGTAGATAGATACTGTTATCTCACGTCTTACGTAGTCTCTTATCTCGTTCTTACATAGGGAACTTTCCTCGAAATTGAAAAAAAAATACATTATTACAAAAATAATCATTTATTAATAAGTAATTTAATTACATACTAATCTTACAAGTCTTGTTCAAACTGTCTACCACTATTGCGTATGCACGCGCGACATCTTCGTCTTATCTCAACTGTAGTGGTGCGTAAACGCATTTCTGCTTTGATCGTCATGAAAGCCGCCTCAATGCGTTGGACTAAATCATCTCTTGTCTCAACTTCCGTGGCGTAGACGAGTTCTTTGGCCCGTCCCCAGACGTAAAAATCCAACGGAGTTAAGTCTGGAGAACGTGGAGGCCAAGGAATAGGGCCATCCCTCCCAATCCATGAGTCCGGGAATGCATCATTCAAGTACTCCCTGACGGTTATTCTCCAATGATGACAATGATGCGGGACAACCGTCATGTTGGAAAACAAAAGACCTGTCTTCACTGAAAATTGGCAAATCAGCTAATAATAAGGGCAACTCTGTTTGCAGAAATTCTAATTCTTGTAAGATTAGTATGTAATTAAATTACTTATTAATAAATGATTATTTTTGTAATAATGTATTTTTTTTTCAATTTCGAGGAAAGTTCCCTATGTAAGAACGAGATAAGAGACTACGTAAGACGTGAGATAACAGTATCTATCTACTAATAGCATGTAATTTATGCGAAAACTAGTGTTTTAAACGTAATATCCAATATCAGCCTGATGTGTCTCGACTACACATTTAGCTAATTATTAAAGATATTAAAAGAGTTTTTTAACACATTACATACCGTTGGAAAGGGGATAGACTAGAGAACTTTTTAAAATAATTCGAAGATCCCGATCGCTTTTAGTTTTTTTTTTATAGCTATTTAAAGTTGAGTTTTAAGTTCATTTTTTATTTTTCCAAAAACTCTGTGATTTATTAAAAAAAAACTAGATGTAACTGGCAAGTAATTTTAAATTTGATAGAGCCATACAACAGTACATATGTAAATAAAAATGAAATTTGACGACTACACTTAAAACTTTTTTTTAATTTAAGCTTTAATGCTGAGTTTTGGATTTTTTCAAAATAAAAATTAGAAAGTTGTAATAAAAAAACCGGTGTGGCCAAAAATGAGTACTTGAGCCTGAAGCGATAGCAAATGACCTCTTCTTTCGGCCAATTCAATTTGGCAAACGATGCACCAAACACCCTGTATAACTGGTGATATTGTACGGAATTTTTTATCACTTCAAATTATTTGGACTCGCCAATGATACAAAATATAATTTTATTGTGTTATTCTTCTTTTTTCCTTGAGTAGGTAGATATAGCTCACGAAGAATACAACAACCATTTGATTTACTAGGTTAGAGCCAAATTGCAATATAATGGTGCCGATTCTGTTGTACACCGAACTAAACTAACTAAACTATCACTAAAATTCCTTACTTTTTGCTATGAGAATCTTAGAGCTATTCTGCAAAAAAAAACCTCTAAATTTAACCCGTCGCGCGCCAATTAGCAGACATTATTGAAATTCTATTGTTATCTGTACACATGGTGTACAATCGACATTTTAAGAGTTAATAACAATTTTGACACAACTAAAATCGAGTTTGACAATCGTGACTCCGCGTGGTATAGTGCCTGTAGTATATTTGACCCGGTGGCTTTAATTGGAACTAACGAAATCACTATGAAGTGACAGGCTTGTCATATTTTGTTCACCGACATCGCTGTCGTTACCGGGTCAAATATCTTTTAGAGCTGGAGGGGCGCAGGGAGGGGGCAGCTTCAACGTGTTTTATATGGAATGTAGGTACCTTTTTTTTGGTACCTTTTTTTTTTTTGGTGCCTACATGTTGAGTCATAGGGGTTCATGAGTTTTATAAAGGGGGGCCAAATTTTCATTATTTTTGCGATAGGACTCACCGTTTTCGAGATATATGCAAAAGAAAAGAAAAAAATACACTACTGTTTTTGCAACCGAAGTCAAGGACTCGGTGTGAATTTTAGTTCATGTCAACTAATTTTATTCCACACCTTTTTAATCGCGATTAAACATAGTCTGATTTAGTTTGACAATTAAAATTTTAGGTGAACACCATGTGAAAACAGTCAAATTCAGAATAGCAAAATTGCCATTTTCACTAAACTAATTACTCCATACAATCTTAGTCCTGTCAAACTATAATATAGTTAAGTTGTGTCACTTTAGTCAATTTCAGAATGGGAAATCGTCGTTTGACAGGAATAAACTAAATTTTAGTGATTTTTAGTCTAGTTTAGAGGCATTTGTGACAAGACAATCGGCACCGGCATCGGCATTAGTTTTTGGTTCACATTGCGACCTATTGAGACACCAGCTTAGCTCGTAAAACTAGTGTAGTTGAGCGAGGAGATACTTGCTCAAATATACTAGTTTAAAGAATAAGTTGTTAGCCTATCCCCAAAATTAAAGCTCACAGATCTGACAGTCATGCGCTATACCTTTACTAGCACGATATCCACTAGTTTATAGCTTGTAATCTGACCGCGCTCTAATGAAAATATTTTTCATTTAACCTTTATAGCAATTATTATACTACTGCCAAAGCGGCGAAGTGCGAGTCGGACTCGCCCATGAAGGGTTCCGTTGCAGCAAGTAACATAATATAAAAGTTCTTGTAGTTCGTTGTAACTTAGATCGATGTTTTAATAACAGTGTATTTTAAAAAAAAATAAGTTATTGATATGTAAACATTATAATTAGGTACCTAAATGATGGGATTTAGATATGCGAGCCCATATAGGCTTGTGTGTTCCAAAACTATTATCAATTTGTGTGCCTCCTCACTTAGTTGGACAAGGTGGTAATAACGTCCTGTATCCAGCGTTCTGCATGAATGACACGATGACGACGACGCATGAGTATACAATTGTTTTTTATTTTTATATTTGAGTTCATTGAATGAAAGGTAAATTGCGGTTTACGATTTATTACGTATTAAAAAAAACTACTTACTAGATCTCGTTCAAACCAATTTTCGGTGGAAGTTTACATGGTAATGTACATCAAATATTTTTTTTAGTTTTATCATTCCCTTATTTTAGAAGTTACAGGGGGGGGGGGACACATTTTACCACTTTCAAATCAAATCAAATCAAATCATTTATTCGCATAGAATGTAGGTATTGTCCAATAAGTTGTTATAAAAACATATAGTGAGCCGGGTACATTCTGCCTGAGTTTTGGCATGCAAAATTTTACAAATAATGTCACTATCAACAAGTGAGTAAAAATTATAAAATAGTGAAATAGATTAAAACAGAAAAAAAAAATGTTTAAGATACAAATAAATTATTTTAAAAAGTCCAGATTATGCACAACAATGTATCAAAGAATGTCAATAATAATTATTAAACTGTCAAGATGTCACACATAGGGTCATTCAAAAAATCACAACGAATAATAACATTTCCGTATCAAAAAAACCTTAAGTTTATTTTTAAATTGCTGTAGGGTGTCATTTTTTATGCTGTCCGGTAGTTTATTAAATATTATTGGACCCATGCAGAAAACACTTTTTCTAAGTAGTGCTGTTTTATAGCCACCGATAATTAAGAGATTTTTATATTGGCTTCGCACGGGACCTTTCTTGGTGTCCGAGACCTTAGCAAACAATTTTCCATTTCTTTTTACAAAAAGTGCCATTTCCAGAATATATAATGACGGAAAAGTAAGAATTTTCAAAGACTTGAACAGAGATTCACAACTATCTCTAGGTTTAAGACTACACATAGCTCTAACACAACGCTTTTGGACTTTAAATATGTTATCTCTTAGACTGCAGTTTCCCCAAAAAATTATTCCAAACCTCAAAACCGATGCGACCAAACCATGGTATGCTACTAAAGACGTCTCTATATCAACTTTTTTTGCCAAGTTAAAAAGAACATAAGCTGCAGTGCTTAACTTTTTGCACACCTCTTCTGCTTGCGGTTTCCAAGTTAATTGATCGTCTATATGAATTCCTAAAAATTTCGCGACCTTTGTTTGATTGATCACTTGTCCATTGTACTGTACATTAACGTTCGGTGGAATTGTACGTTGGTGAAAATGCATCACATTAGTCTTTGTTAAGTTTATTACCAGGTTGTTTCTATCAAACCAATCAATAATATTTCTAAGGTTAAGATTGATATCCTGTTCATAATTATTAATATTTGTACACTTTACCAGTGCTGTGCTGTCATCGGCAAATAGAACCATTGGGTTTGGTATCTGACGGGGCAGATCATTTATATACAGCAAAAACAGCGGGGGACCTAATACACTACCTTGCGGTACACCGAATTTAACAATTTTACCATCAGAATGATATTTTTGTTCACATTTTGATTTATGACAAATTCTGGATATCTCCGTATATTGCGTGCGGTTACTGAGGTAGGATTTCATGAGATTAAGCACGTTTCTCCTTAGACCGTAGCTATTAAGCTTGTTCAATAAAATATCATGATTGACACAGTCAAAAGCTTTAGACATGTCTGTAAAAATGGCACATATAGGTGTTTTTTTATCTACATTTATCATTACTTCGTGCAAAAAATCATATATTGCTGTATTAATGTTTTTATTTTTTCTAAATCCTGCTTGTTCATTACATAGAATGTTGTATTTTGTCAGAAAGTTGTTGATTAATTCATATATAATCTTTTCTACCACTTTAGAAAACACAGGAATTAAAGCAATCGGTCTATAGTTAGCTATATCCTCCCTGCAATTCTTTTTGTGAACCGGTATGTGGCTAATATGTACTATTATGTTATTTGATACAAATTTTATAACTTTCGTTGCAAATTCATCATATCCTACGCTATTTTTATTTTTCAATGATTTTATTACCCTGAGTACGTCTTGAGGTACAACTGGTCTCATGAACATTGTATTAGGGTTTTCGTGTAAACCACTTGTTTCTAGTGATGTTTTAGGTGAGTTTTTAATCTGATTAATGAAGTAGTTGTTGAATGCGTCTGCAATTTCCTTGGGTTTATTAATAACTATATTATTTATTTTTATCTGAGAAATGGGTTCATAAGCACATGCTTTATTGTTGATAACTTGCCAGGACGCCTTTGATTTATTGAGTGAATTCTTAATAAAATAGTTATTTTGAGCCTTTTGAGTTAATCTTACTATGTTCCTAAATCGCTGGGAGTAATTTTTAAATTTATGTTTGCTTTCATTTGATGGCCTAAGTCTGTGCTCCCATAGAAGGTGACGCTGCTTCCTACTACATAATCGTATTCCCTTAGAAATCCACTTAGTTTGTTTATTTGGTTTTATAATAACTAACTTGAAAGGAAAACAAAGTTTATATAACAAACCAAACTGCTGCATAAATATGTTATATGCTTCATTAACATTTTCCGTCTCATACATTTCAGTAAATGAAAGGCATTGTAGATAGCTATTAAATTTTGTTAAGTTTTCCAATGATAGGTCCCGTTTTTTTACATGCCATGAGTTTAGTCTATAGGTTTTGTTTACTTTAATCTCAAATATTTGTGCAGAGTGATCAGACAAGGCAAAGTCTATTACTTCACATTTACATTTATTCTTAGAATTATGAGCGAAATTATCCAGACAGCTGTTACTAGATAGCCGAGTTGGTTGATCAAGTTCTAGCCTGAGATTAAATCCCAACAGAAAATATTCAAAGTCTAAACTAATGTTATTTCTTTTTAACCTGTCTATATTAAAGTCCCCGCAAACAACAATTTTTTTCTTAGGGTTGGTACATAATGATTTTAAAATTATTTCTAAGTTATCATAAAAAATATTTAAATTACTTGACTTAGGTGGTCTGTATACACATATAATTATCAATTTTTCTTCTACCAGTTCAATAGCACAACATTCGATTACACCTGTTATTGAATATCTTGTTGCATCTCCAAGTTCCGTGTATTGAAGAGACTTGTTTACCAGAATGCAGGCGCCTCCCCGTTTCTTTTCACGTCTTGCATAACAAGCGGCAAGCTTATAATTTGATATTTGTAATAGGTATTCTTGACTATGCATAATAAAATGTTCGGTTATGCATATTATATCTATATTTCTGCGACATATCGTTAGTTCTTGTAGATGAATCGTAAGTAAATCGGCTTTGTTCAAAAGTCCGGCGATATTTTGATGTAGGATTCGTATATTATTGTGTACGAAAAAAATCCATATTATTGGTAGTTAAATCTGTATCATTGAAGTTAATTTGAAATTGCTTAGATGTCATATTGGTATCTGGTATTAGAGGTATTTCAGGGTTATTTTGTATGTGTTTGTTAATTGAAATGGCTAAATTATGACATAATATGTTTTTCATTCCTGCATTGTCCTCGCTAACTTTTGCATAATCTTGATCGTAGTCAATAAATATATTGGATCTGATCTGGATAAAGATATCCCTCCATCCATCTTTGTTGATTTTCCCTGTATTGTAAGAAAACATGTCAAGAGTCAGAGTGTAATTACTGTCGAAAAAGTATGCATATTCGTTGTTTTTTATGTCCAAACAGAGGAGGTTGTTAAATAACTCGACTTTATAATTATAAATTAGTGCACCTCTTATATAAGTCGGCGCGCATATAACAATATTTGTGTGCTTAATTTTTTTCAAGGAGATTTTCAAGTTTTCGAGTATTTCTAGATACTCGCTATTTTTTAAATCGTTTTCTCCTATGAATATCAGGCAGTAGTCTTGCATTGTGAAGTCTTTTAAATTGTCTTCGACTGTGCGTAACAACTCCTCTGTGGTAGCGTTATGTAGCAAATAATGACAGTAGTCAAATTTATTATAAAAAACCTCTTCGATTAACGGCAGTGTACCTTTAGTACACCTACTACTCATTACAGCGAGTCTATTTTTATGTTTTGGTCGAGATACGCCTATTATTTTTTTTGGAGCAACATTACCCAGGTGTGAAGATGGTCTCACTTTATTTTTTTGCGTCAATGTGTCATAAGTCATTTCGGGAGTTTGTGTTTCTTTGTTGAGAGTGTCGACTTTTATTTCCTTGTAATTGTAATTGATTGACGTCTTAGGGTTATTATTCAATGCAGTTGGTCGAATTTTGTAATGCTTGGATTTTTGTTCGCTCGATGTTTTGTTTGGTGTACTACTTTTTCTGTCAGGTGTTAAGCAGATCTTTTTACATGTCTCGACAGTCTTTAGGGCTTTTTGTAAATCGGATTTTAATCTTAGGTTTTCACTGTTGAGGTCGTTTTCACTTTGGAAGTGTCTCTCGCGCAAGCTGTTCAGTTTAGAAAAAAAATATATTAGAAACCTCAATATTATTTTTGAAAACCTATCCAAAGATACCCCACACGTATGGGTTTGATGAAAAATTTTTTTTTAGTTTCAGTTCTAAGTATGGGGACCCCCAAAATTTATCGTTTTTTTTTCTATTTTTGTGTGAAAATCTTAATGCGGTTCACAGAAACATCTATTTACCAAGTTTCAACAGTATAGTTCTTATAGTTTCTGAAAAAAGTGGCTGTGACATACGGACGGACAGACAGACAGACAGACATGACGAATCCATAAGGGTTCCGTTTTTTGCCATTTGGCTACGGAACCCTAAAAATGGAGCTTAGTAAAAATAACTGAGAGTGATTTTATTTTTCTCTGTGACCCATCTTAGTTCCATGGAGGCTCACGTTGCTATCAGCCAAAATGGCGAAAATCAAATGTCCTCATTTTGACATCGATATTATGAAGTCCATCAGCGTACTTGTATATTATAGAGGTCAGTGCTAGAATAGGAATTATTCCGGTAGTTCCCGTTGTCCCCGTACGCAGTGTCCCCGTCCTACGGGGACAGCGGTACTTCAATTAAATATTTAAAAATACTTCCCGTTGTCCCCGTACACTGTCCCCGTTAATATAGTTGAATAAAATAAATAAAAATTATTGCCCACAGTCCCCGTTTTTTTCTTTTTTGTGTAGTATTATGTGTGAGTGTGTAGTATTATCTTTTATCCATCAAACAAAGTTTTTTATTTGGTATTTAATCAAATGATTTATTACAGCAAACAATCTTTAGACATAAACATTTGGTCTTTTTGGTGAAATGATTTGTTATGACAAAAAATATATAGGTTAGGTTACGTTAAAACTGTGACCTTCTACGCACGAGCCGAGCGAGCGAAGCGAGCGGTACAGCGGCAGCGGCCGGCGAGTGCCAGAAACGACTAGATTTTACAGAAAAAAAAATGTGGAAAAAAAGAGATTATTTTTAACAGGCTATCAAGAACCGAACTAGTTAGTTAGAGGACAACGACTCGTGAAAAGTTTGCTTCCCGTTGTCCCCATTAGCCGAATGTACGTTATGGGGACAGCGGGAAATACATTTAATCACGTCCCGCTGTCCCCGTGAAGGGGATATGGCATACGGGGACAACGGGAATAAACCAATTATTCGAGTAGGAATAGACGCATAACAAAAACGCCTCTACCGGTGGATACCTAATCTAACTATTTTACGATGTTAACATAATGATTGGCCACATCATAAAGTAGTCATGTGTTTGACTGTCAGTTCATATCGTCAATACTTCATGAAATTATCAAATCTATTAGGGCTACGACACTTACTTCGTATACGTTTGGGGAGCATGCACAAAGTGTTGTATTTGCTTCGTATAAATTTTTGTTGACTTGTGAGGAGTTTCCTGTCTCTGGAGCCCTAACCACCGGTACCTTGGACGCTGCTCCCGGCATTGGTGTATCCTCTTTTTACATTTTAAAATGTTTTTATGTTTTTGTTTAAGAAATCAATCTCCCTAGCCTTTTCCCAACTATGTTGGTGTCGGCTTCCAGTCTAACCGAATGCAGCTGAATACCAGTATTTAACATGGAGCGACTGCCTATCTGACCTCCACAACCCATTAATTGGGTAATACGATTCCCCTTGGTAAAGATCCACAAATGACACCCGGGACCAACGGCTTAACGTGCTTTCCGAGGCACGGAGGAGTCTCGATATGTAAAGATGGTCACCCATCCACGGACCGACCCTGGCAAGCGTAGCTTAACCTGATGGATCGACCTGTGTGGCTGTTATTACTTAGCCACGAGCTCCTCGATGTTTTTGTTTAAGAAATATTTAAAAATGGATCAGATATGTTTTTGAATAAACGAGTTAATCATTATAATGTTCGTTGTCCACCGCACACAGGATGGATGGAAAGCAGCACATGAAGTAATTTTTTGCTCCGTTGGTGTAATTGCTGTATGGCGTTCCAGTTGGAGGATAAATAAATAAAGATCCAAAAAATAAACTTTTATTTTTACCAACGAAGTATCTTATTAGGTAGGTAATACAGAACACAGAAAATTAAATTAAAAACATACAGTACCTAGGTAAAACGGGGAGTACAATGCCCTTGGGTATGAACTCTACACAACTACAAAGATTACATAACATGAACAGAATCAAATCCCATCATATATAACGCTTGAGATTTAGGATCACTAGGAACCGAATCAGCAAAGGGATTAATTGTATACACAAAGAATTTTTTCATTCTGTAGTAGCAAAGATAAAAATGATATTTAGTGTGAAGCCACATGCGTCTAAAAAAACCAGGCCTCTCGGGAATAATATCGCCAATATCTCTTTTAAATCGCTCCTCGACTGATTCTGCTGGGTATTTGAGTTGAAGAAAGATTGCCTGAAAAAGAAAGTCATAGAAAATTTTTGTTCGTATTGTCGTGATTTCCAAATAATAATAAGTTTTGTTGATTTGCCTCAAATGATTTTTGTATCTGTGTATTCATGAAGTTTAAAAATCTCATTTGACGGTATTAGAAAAAGTACTGGTTTTTCTATGGGAATGGCATGGAAGCATGTTATTGGTAGCATCGTCTAGTTTGCTAAGTCAATTCTCTTCGAGCCTCGGAACCTACAGGTTGTCTAGAAATATAAAGTCTACACTGATATTTATTGAGTGCCTAGTTAAATAATTTGTTAAATATGGCTATCCTATACCAAGTTTGTATGTGTGTAAGAATATAAAATACAGAATTATCGGGTTGAAATCTCGTATCGATTGGCAGGAGGAGGGGGGTGGGGTGGGATGGGAAGGGTGGAGGGGAGTGCCCCCACTCCCCTGGTACCACTCCCATGAAAAGGTAATGCACCGTTCTTGAGAAAAACTGATTATTGTAACCTAACCTCAAAACACTTTACAACGTTGCTCCTGCAACGTCTCCGGCGCTGCGGGAAGTGCAGCCCATTCGCCCTTACGTAACCAAGGATAGGCAGCCATGGTACCTAAGCTTTGTTACACCGGGCGGGGGCTGCTCTCCCTCCGCGCCTCCAGTTTTTTATATACACTCTAGGGGTAGTAGCCTACGTGGAGTCGGGGTATATTGTGAAATTATAACTTTAGAAAACTGACAGCAAATCGCGGGACTCCTATTTCTGTCTGCAAGGCTTAAAGGAACCTAATCAACCATACCTCGGGATGCCCCTGACGTCGACCGTATAGGGTTAGGGTTTTCGTCAGCAGGTCGACGCATATTTGGTGAGCATTTAATTTTTTTGGTAGTATTATTTAATCCCATATAAAAACAAATAAAACAAACTTACGGCGCTGACACATGACCACAGAACACAACTTCACAAGACGCAAATGGCATAGTTTTTTTTTTTTACGTTTCGTTTCATCGATTTTGCACTACATTTTACACCACAGACAATATACTGGTACAGATTTGGTTGTCAATTACCCATTTTAACGTTTCGTTTCAATATTTATCTGATTTGAGGTTAGAAACAATTTTTATTAATTTCTCGAAAATATGCATTACCTTGTAATAAGAGTGGTAGCGTTATAATCAGGGACCCAACCCCTACCAGCTTTCACCCCTTTTACCCCCCACCTCCTGCCAAACGATACTAGATCCGACCCAAAATTCCAACGATGGTATGTATTTGGTTGGAAACCTTTATATGGGACGATTGCAATACTGAATATTCTCTAAGGGTTTATTGGTCCTAATAAAGTGATACTGGCTATATCAAAGGGAAATAAAACGTAACTGAAGGTTAGTTGATCTCATTCGTTTTATGTAATCATACTAATTATGACCATTTTTTTATTTCATAATTGAAAAATGTCGTTCTTAAAAAAACAAAACAAACCTAAACCCTAAGTCATCAATTCAGATAATTTTAGTAAACAAAGAAATGTCACTGTCAAAATGACAGGACAGTGCTGCAAAACAATTTATCAAAAACAAGGAAATACAAAAACAAGGAAATATAACAACTAACAACAAAATGAAACACTTAACACGATGATAACAAAGCACAATTAACAAACACGCAGCGAATAATATGATCGGAGAAAAGAACACGAACGTATTGAAAAGACGCGAGTTTGCAAATTATGTCAAATGAAATTTGAGAATGTTGGGAACTCCTGTAGTGTTACCAGTATCATAATATTTTTTATACCACAAAATTTTCTTTTTTTAATAACTTTGTTTAAAACCGAAAACTTATAAAAATTAACACGGTATGATAATTGTTTAATTATTATTTCTAAAATAAGTACATAAAAGCCAATATAGCCTTGTTTTCCGCCATTTTATGTGAATTACCATTATGACGATATTTTTTTGATCTGTTATCACCTTTGTTTACATAAATTATCTGAATTGATGACTTAGGGTATAGGTACACATTTTTTTTCCCGTAAAAAACAAAACAAAACAAAAGTAGGTACACATTTTTTTTCCTGTAAAAAACAAAACAACACAAAACTAGGTACACATTTTTTCCCCGTAAAAAACAAAACAAAACTAGGTACACATTTTTTTTCCCGTAAAAAACAAAACAAAACAAAAGTAGGTACACATTTTTTTTCTCATAACCAAAATAACATTATAAATAAATAACATTCAAGTAAAACTCTTTAATTAATTTCTCAATACAATTTCCTGTACTAATTTCACTGTCAATCAATTCTCGAAGTATTCTTTTCAGTCGTCTTTGTGATTTAATGGTCTCAGAGGTTTTTTTTTTTTAAATAATAGGTTGGGGAAAAAGTTTCTTCGCATTTTTTAAGAAAATTCAAAACATTTTTTAATATACATTATTTACATTTATCTAAAGTATGTAGGTACCATTTTGTTCGATAACTTTTTGCCATCTTGTAGGTAGGGACGATCCTATTGCTATAGAAATTTTGGGACTTCTGATCAAAATACCGCGACAAGTGGTTTTGGCAGTCCTCTCGTGATGTTAACCTGACACTGCCTAAAGAATTCTGAAGAGACCGAAACAGGTGAAATCTAAAGGTGCAAGGTCAGGACTATAAGGCGGATGCATTAAAACCTCCCAGCCAACACTCTCTTAATTTTTGCTGAGTGGCTAAAGATGTGTGAGGTCTAGCGTTATCATGATGAAAAACCACACCCCTTCTGTTGATTAATTCCGGCCGCTTTCTCTCAACTTCTTGCTTCAATCTCATCAGTTGTTCGCAGTAGAGTTCAGAATCGATGGTCCTGCCTGGTGGTAACAGCTCATAATGAATAATGTCCTTCCAATCCCACCACACACACAGCATCACCTTGTTGCGAGTTAACCCGGGTTTCGCCACAGTCTGTGAAGCCTGACCGGCCTTTGACCACGACCTTTTTCGCACGTTCTTGTCGTACGTGATCCACTTTTCATCACCAGTTATCAGCTTCTTCAAAAATGGTTCGGTTTCATTACGTCGTAATAAAGAATCACAAATGAGTACACGGTTCATTAGGTTTCTTTCAGTGAACTCGTGAGGTACCCAAATATCGAGCTTTTTTGTGTACCCAGTTTTTTTCAAATGCGCCAAAACTGTTTTGTGGTCAATTCCCAGTTCTTCAGCTACGTCGTAACTACTGATATGCCGATCTTGCTCCACTTTTTCAAAAATGGCATCCATTTTATCCGTAATAGGCCGACCAGAGCGACGTGCATCTTTCACATCAAACTTTCCGGATTGAAAACGCTTAAACCAAATTTGTGCTACTCTCACAGACACTGCACTGGGTCCATAAACATCGCAAATTTTTTTCGCGGCTTGCGTTGCATTTTTACCCTTTTTTGTAGTAAAATTTGAAAATGTATCGAATTTCTTCATTAGATTGACTCATCTTGACAGTAAGAAAAACAAATGAAAATCACACATTTTCCTAATTTGAATTTGGAATTATGTTCTTTAAAATATAAACTTTCAATGATACCAAAACCAGCCAGATACAAATAGTATAGCCAAAGATATTTTATTTTAAGTTCATACATACTATAATGCGAAAAGACTTTTTCCCCAACCTAATATATACGTCCATTTTCTATTTACCAAAGTAATAACTAGAATCTTTTTGTAGTATTTTAAGAACTGAGTTTTAAGAATTGACACGTGCATTCCACGCCTCAATTGCATTACTCGTATTTGTTTTATGTAACTGATTGTAAAACACCATCTATTATTAAAAAATGCGTCTTTTCTTAGCCAGGTTTCAAATTAAGTATTAAATGAATCAATTTGGGGGTCCTTGTCACTTACTCCTAAATTGACCACCTACCTTCATTTCTTTTGTTTTGAGCGATATTTTTTAATTATGGAATTAAACTTTGGTCATGATTACTAAGATTACATAAAACGAATGAAATCAACTAACCTTCAGTTATGCTTTATTTCCCTTTGCTACATCCAGTATCACTTAATTGGGACTAATAAACCCTTAGAGAATATTCAGTAGTGCAATCGTCCCAATACCTAAACTAACGTGGGCCCAGTTGCCTATTATCAAATTAGAAAAGGTGGAATTGATCCCTGCAACCTAATAGAATAGAATAGAATACTCTTTATTATGCACACCATTTAAAATACAGGTATGAATGTTGAAATTTTACATAGGGTGACACAATGGGCGGTCTTATCGCTAAAAGCGATCTTTTACAGACAACCTTTGGATGGAGTATGAGGACAAGGAGAGACAATTCTGCAGATAGTCCGTGGTGTAACATATACATATACTACATATACATACATTAATATAATATATTAATGTATGTGTGTAAGTATAGGTATATATATTTATATATATTATATATAAATATATATACCTATACTTATACAATAGTAAACATGAAACGAGAGCAAGGAACTATACATGTAATAATGATGTTTAAAGAGAGAGGAAGTGTTGTTGTGTGTGTTGTGTGGAATTAACACACTATCAATCGTAAATTGAATAATTTAGAAACAATTGCTAAACCTTCATATGTTCAAAAAATGTGTCTGCTCAACAACATAAACAACGCAATGAATGTTGTTGAACTGACAAAATGAAACTGGTTCCATTTGATAGTGTGTTACGCAATTGCCTTGCTGATCCCGTTTTGAAGGTGGGACAAGTTGCCCCCTAACCCGTTTTTCCATAAATCGTTATTTTACACCCAATTTGATTTTGATTATTTACAGTGTGGAGCAAAAATAAAAACCGAATGTTTTGTGGTTACATCGAAAAAGTAATATTTTGAAGCTGACGACCGAATCGATACCATTTAAGATGCAACGTTTTGCTTTTTCATCACTTTTCCCGATAATTTGGCGGTAAATCCATCACACTTCTTATGTCTATTTTAGAACCGCCAAGGATTTTGGTTTGGCCAAGTTAACAACCGTACCAAAAAAGTAACCAATCCCGATTTGTAAATCATACCGGTTTTGAATCCCTATTTATCAAGTTATCAGTGTTATAAAAAACAACGTAGTATGTAGGTAATTAGTAAACCGATTTGAATATAAAAAAAAATAATTTATACATTACCATTTTCAGCATGATCACAACTTTTCGCAGCATCATCCTTGACGGTATAATGAATTCTGAACATCTTATTACTGATTGATTAAGGGTGGGTCTACGAAGTGGAATATTTTTCTATTAAACATAAAATCAACTTTTCTATATTTTATGATAATTTGGATTATTTCACTATACAAACTGACAAAGTGGAATGTTCAAAATTTCCACGTCCAGGCTGTGTTCACCAAATTACACTCGTATAAATCTGAGTTTGCTTTTTCCCAATAAGGAGCACCATAAATAATAAAAAAAGACCTATAGGTACGTTATGATTAAATAAATTTAGGTCAAGGTCAAGCATAGATTTACAGCGAATCAACTATTCTACAGAATAAAATTTAAATTCTAATATCATCGTAATACCTAATTACTTTGAAATCACAGATTTGTAAATCATTAAACGCCTATTAAAGACAGAAATCCACCCTCTATAGTAAGCGTACTTTCCCACACTAGTGCGGAAAAGCACACTCAATACATACTATAAGTGGCACTAAGAACCATTTTTGGACGTGTGTTTTCAAGTGTGTTGAAAAACAATTTTTGTGTGTATCGACAAATGTGACTGAATTTTTATAACGCTTGTAGAACTTATCTGTGTAACATTTTTAAACTGGGCTCTTTTTTTATTGTAGCCTACTTGCATGCATATAAGTATCGTTAAAATATTCATATTGTTTAATCTAATTAAGTTCATTTTTATTTTTATTTTGTGACTTAAACTGCTCAGAAGCGTTCGCGAACTGTCGACATGCCACGTGCATAATGAAGGGTTCCGTGGTTGGGATGAATTTATTCCAAGAACAAACTTAACATTGTAAAGGGTCTTTCAAATAGAGCGGGTCGATGTTAATAATCTGTGGCGGCCATTTTGTTTTGGCGGCAACTGTCAAATCTGTTTTTTCTTATTCAGTCACTGATGCCAAATCACCATGGCAAGTTACACGGTTGAGCAGCATGTGCAAATGATAAAACTTTATTATCAAAATGAGTGTTCGTTAGTGCAAACGTTGCGCGCATTGCGCCCATTTTACGGCAGACGCGGTGGCCCTTCAAAGTCCACTCTCCAACGATTGGTGACTAAATTTGAGACGACCGGTTCGGTAAACAACCAACCAACACCTTTACGTCAAAGGAACGCCAGATCGGCCGAGAACATCGCCGCTGTACGTGAGAGTGTTCAGGAGACTCCGACGCAGTCGATTTCTCGCCGTGCTCAAGAACTCGGCCTTTCGCAGACCTCAACTTGGAGAATTTTGCGTCGGGACTTGGGTCTGCATCCGTACAAGATCCAACTGACCCAAGAGCTCAAAGTTAATGACCATAGACAACGCCGTGTGTTCGCTGAATGGGCATCGGAACGCTTGGAAGAGGACCCCGATTTTGGCCGAAAAATAATCTTTAGCGACGAGGCACATTTTTGGATGAATGGTTTTGTTAATAAGCAAAATTGCCGTATATGGGATGACCACAACCCACATGAGGTTCACCAGGTGGCAATGCATCCACAAAAAGTTACTGTTTGGTGCGGATTTTGGTGTGGCGGCGTCATTGGTCCGTACTTCTTTGAAAACGACGTTGGCGAGGCCATCACCGTCAACGGCGAGCGCTACAGATCAATGATAAACAATTTCTTTTGGCTTGAATTGAACAATATGGACGTGAACGACATGTGGTTCCAGCAAGATGGCGCTACTTGCCACACAGCGAACGACACAATCGACATTCTGCATGAACGGTTTGAGGGTAGAGTTATCTCTCGCAGAGGTGACGTGAATTGGCCACCAAGATCGTGTGATTTGACTCCGCTAGACTTTTTCTTGTGGGGTTTTCTGAAGTCGCAGGTCTATGCCAATAAACCACATTCGACCGTTGCCCTGAAAGCCAACATAACGCAGGCCATCGCTCGGATTCAGCCAGATCTATGCAGCAGAGTCATTAAAAATTGGACCTCTCGGATTCGTGCCACCATACGAAGCCGCGGCGGACATTTGAACGATGTCATATTCCATCCATAATGGCATAAATGGGCCTTTTAAATAAAAAATAAATTTCGATAATATCTCACACACATCTTGTTTTATTCAATTTTAACATCGACCCGTCCTTGTTGAAAGACCCTTTAGTTGTAAAACTTGTTCTTCCATACAATCCAATTGCAAGTGTTAGTTTGTACTCACAATATTGAGAGATTTACCATGTTATTTTAAGACCACAGACTTCTTATTAATCTGCCTGTAATCTATAAACATAAAACTATTTTCTGTATTTTTTTCAAAATTTTAGGTTCGGTAATGGTAAATTTTTGTCTATTTTCTTAAATAACTTTAAAACTATTTATTTTAAAATTATAAAAAAAATATATTTGAGACCCTCAACGTAAGCCCTTTCATTTGATATGTCGCACGGTACAGTTTGCAAAACTTTTTTTTTTTCTTATTTGCCCCCAAAATTATTAAATTAAATGAATTATATAAATTTCTGTGACCCAAACACGGACGTGTAACGTAAATAAAAAACGGAACCCATAGAGTATTACTCGAGTGTCTGTCTGTCTGTCCATCTATCACACCCAATTTGCTCCGAATCTAAAGCAGGTACTGATTTATTTAAAATTTGATACACATATCGACAGACAAACAGACGCCCGAGTGATCCTATAAGGGTACCGTTTTTTTTCTTTTTGAGGTACGGAACCCTAAAATAGGCACAAAATAAAACTTATAAAGTAGATGGCCAGGTACATTATGTATTTTTAACCGACTTCAAAAAGGAGGAGGTTCTCAATTCGTCGGAACCTTTTTTTTTTATTTTTTTTATTTTTTTTTTATGTATGTTCCCCGATTACTCGAAGATGACTAGACCGATTTGGATTTTTTGTTTTATTTGAGAGGGTATACATCACAGTTGGTCCCATATAAAATTGATTAACTTTGCTTGAGTCGTTTTTGAGTTAGCTTCAATAATACGTATTTTTTACCCAATTTTATATGGATGATGTTCTAGTTTGTTTTGCAGGTAGTGGTATTAGAATTTGTGTGGGGTAGGTACCACAACTAAAAAGTGAAAAATAAAAACTTTTTTACAAAAAAAATACAACCGACTTCCAAAAACACTACAAAGTGAAAAATAACTTTAATTTCGGAAGTCGGTGGCAAAAACGAAAATACATTCAACCAGACACCGACTTCCGAAATTAAAGTTATTTTTCACTTTGTAGTGTTTTTGGAAGTCGGTTGTATTTTTTTTGTAAAAAAGTTTTTAACGAAGTGCGAACAAAATTTTCAATCATCGGTAACCTAACCCTTAAATGATCACGTTCGCGAATGTCATAATATTGTTCATGAAGGGAGATTATAACATCTATCTTCATCAGTGAGACACAATGACATAATGAGGTGTGACGTTATAAATAATCTTTGAGTCGAGTTATGGAAACATCCCATGGAAGATACGAAATCGACACGGACGAAGTCGCGGGGGAAGTGCTAGTCTTAGTATATTTTTGAAAGAAAGTAATTGCTCTGTGAACGAATCTGATGCCAAAAATATAGTTTTTAGAATTTTGTTCGTCTGTTTGTCTGGATGTACGAGTATGTTGCGGATTGGCGCAAAAACGGCTGAATGGATTTTAATGAAATTTGGGCACATAGGTAACCTTGAAATATTAACACATAGGGTACTTTTAATCCCGGTAGTACGTTCCTGTGGGAAATTTTCCGATATGCACGCGGGTAAAGCTGCGGGCCAAAGCTAGTGATAGAATACCTAACTATCAAGTAACACAATCATACGTTCAAATGCGCAACAGGAAATGAGGAAATGAAAGGTTACTGACACCGGATTAACTTGTATCACATGAAAACTCAAAGTAATTATATTATCAAACGTGTCAATTAGATTGCTAAAATACAATGAAAGTTATTGTAATGTTCTTGAAAATAGATATGAATGTTATATAAATTCCGAGGCACTGAACATTTCGTGCAAGAAGTCTTCACAATGGCGTTCAAGGTAAGAATTATTTTTATAATATACTTAAGGGATTGTCTAAAATATGGGTGCTATGCTATAGCAAACCTGGCGAAGTGTTGGTAGTTATACCTCTGACTGCCCGATTGTGGAAAACCATTATATAAGGTATTGTCTTGTTTTTACCCGACTACGGCGAAGCAAAAAGGAGTGTTATGATTTTCGGTGTCCTCACCTTCCGCCTGACGCAGGTCCTCACCGGACACGGTTGTTTCGGCAGGTTCCTGTTTCGGATAAGGCGGGAGGAAACGCCCGGGTATCATCACTGTGTGGATCGCCCGGAGGACACGGTGGAGCATAAAGTGGAGGTTTGTCCGGTTTGGGCGGAGCACCACCATGTTCTCACGGAGGCCATCGGCGGCGGCGATCTCTCGCGTCCAAACCTGGTCCAGGCCATGGTGCGGAGCGAGAGTGCATGGGAGGCCGTCACCTCCTTCTGCGAAGCATTAATGCTTGCGAAGGAGGAGGTGGAGCGCGTGAGGGAGAGGCAACAGCCGCGCCCTCGCGCCCCTAGCCGCCGCAGGAGACGCCCTGGGCGGCGGGAATCCATTGCCGATTCCCGGCCACCGTAGGCACGGGCTTGCGGACTACGAGTAATGGGTAGCTCGCCGTCCGGTAGTCTGCCAACTGGAGGAACACGGGTGGGTTTTAGTCAGTAAAAGTCTGACACGCCCTCCCGCTCTGCCCAGAGCGGGAGAAGTCATTTGATGATTTCCCATCCACAAAAAAAAAGGGTTATGATTTTCGTGAAGATATACAATTTTGTGTTGCTGTGTTACAATGTAGGACTATTGCAAAAACAAAGTAATATATATAAAATTGAGCATGAAGCAATTCACATACAAATATGTTAGTATCTGCCTAGATATCTCTTTTGTTGACTGTACATACATACCGGTCAAAATCATAGCTCTCCTTTTGTAATTCAGTTTTCTCGACGGAGGCGGTCCATCGAGAAACCCTGAATTGCACTTTATTGTGTCGTAGCAAGAGTCGCTTTTTATTTAAATCATTTTGCGGAGTGCCCCATCTGAATTAATCTGTGGTTTAAGGTAGATGTGGTAGATAGGTATGTTTAGAGCTAACAGTGCTTGGTTAGCCGGAGAGTTCGAGAGAGGTTCGAATGCTCAGCTTAGTGTGTCAAATGTTCCTAGACTGGAGCGGGCTGGGGCACACCCCAGATTGGGCAGGAGCGGCTCCTGCCCAATCTGGAGTGTCCAAACGCCTCCTGCCGGAGGCTTTACACGGGGGTCGTGCGGTCCATGGCCCTTTACGGAGCGCCGGTGTGGGCGCGTTCCCTGAGGCTGCGACCGGCCCGCCGGTTGAACGTGTCCCAGAGGGTCATGGCCATCCGGCTAGTCCGGGGATACCGCACTGTCTGCTGTGAGGCGGCGAGCCTCCTTGCCGGATTACCGCCATGGGATCTGGAGGCAAAAGTCCTCGCGCACGTGTGGGAGTGGCGCGAGGAGGTGAAACGCCGGGGCGTAACTCCGCTGCCGCGAGAAATCACGGTACAGCGGACAGAGCTCCGGCGGGATCTCATGGCGGCATGGAGAGTGCGATTGTCGCAACCCAGCGCTGGGCACGCCACAATTGCGGCGATAAGTCCCCTCTTTGAGGAGTGGTTGGAGAGGCGCCACGGCGTCCTCACCTTCCGCCTGACGCAGGTCCTCACCGGACACGGTTGTTTCGGGAGGTTCCTGTTTCGGATAAGGCGGGAGGAAACGCCCGGGTGTCACCATTGTGTGGATCGCCTGGAGGACACGGTGGAGCATACAGTGGAGGTCTGCCCGGCTTGGGCGGAGCACCGCCGTGTTCTCACGGAGGCGATCGGCGGCGGCGATCTCTCGCGTCCAAACCTGGTCCAGGCCATGGTGCGGAGCGAGAGTGCATGGGAGGCCGTCACCTCCTTCTGCGAAGCAGTAATGCTCGCGAAGGAGGAAGCGGAACGCGTGAGGGAGAGGCAACAGCCACGCCCTCGCGCCCCTAGCCGCCGTAGGAGACGCCCTGGGCGGCGGGAATCGATCGCCGATTCCCGGCCACCGTAGGCGCGGGCTTGCGGACGACGAGTAATGGGCAGCTCGCCGTTCGGTCAGGACCAGGCCCGGGTCGACGGCGCGTTGTGTTCCACGCGCGCCTCAAAGAGATGTCAGCAGTGACGGGGTCAATTGGGCCTATGCCGCCGGGGTCGCGGGTAGTTCGAAAGAGATACCGTGGCCCTGGCACGGGCAACTGAAGGAACATGGGTGGGTTTTAGTCAGTAAAAGTCTGACACGCCCTCCCGCTCTGCCCAGAGCGGGAGAAGTCATTTGATGATTTCCCATCCACAAAAAAAAAAAAAAAAAAAAAAAAAGTGTGTAAAATGTATTGTATTAGATTTGACTCGATTTCAGAATGCAATATCAATGCAGATTGGTACTTAGTCTACTTATAAAATGCTATAGCTACAGTCAGTCACAAAAAGTTGTATGTACACGAAGAAACCATTATCAACAGTCTTTTTCGTTATCATTGTGTCTACGTACAGCTACAAAACATAATAAGTAGTACTTAGTAGTTTTACCAACACAAAGTGAACATTTTGTCCACAGTGATATATATTAATCGTTCCAAAACGAAGTCTTTATTACATCTTTTTGTTGTATACTTACATCTTTTTGGAGCTAACGGTACAGATTAGTTATAAAGGAAAATTCAAATGATTACAGGTGAACTTCGTCAGCACCCTTCTCTTCGTATGCTTGATCGCCTCCATTCACTCGGCTTCGTTCAGAATGAAGCGGGACGAAGATGGAGAGGAAGCTACGCCAGCAACTGTTAACAAAACAACGGAGGCATCCACTGAAGCAGGCGATTCGTCAACCAAGTCCCCATGGGACTCCATTTTGGATAATTGGGGGCAATATTTTCCATCGAATAACTGGATGCCTAATCTACCTCACTTCTTTCGTTAAGCAAGCGTAACGCATAATAATAAAATAAAACAAGTGTATTATGATTTATTTATTTTTTAAACAATCTTTTATTGTTCTAACATCTAAGACCAGAGTCCTTGTCAAATCAAACGAGCCCAAACTCGATAAGGTTGCGTCGTCTTATTACTGATGAGTTCCTGTGGCCACCTTCCGGCTCCATCATCAGATCGGCTCGATGATACCAAAACATTGCATTGTTACCGATTTTACATATGTATGCCAAATTTCAGCTCAATCGAACACCGGAAAGTGGGTCAAATTTAACTTGCAAATTTTGAAGACAACTTACATACGAACATTGCAAGTGAAATAAAAGCATGTTATAAAAAATTGATAAGCAAGTACCTGTCAGTTTTCGGTTGTTTTTTAGGGTTCCGTATCTCAAAAGGAAAAAACGGAACCCTTATAGGATCACTCGTGTGTCTGTCTGTCTGTCTGTCCGTCTGTCTGTCTGTCTGTTTGTCTGTCTGTCTGTCACAGCCAATTTGCTCCGAATCTAATGAACCGATTAAGTTGAAATTTGGTACACATATGAATTTCTGTGACCCAAACACGGACGGGTAAAGTAAATAAATGAATTTTGAATATAGAGGTCACTTTTGGGGGGCAAATAAGAAAATTTAAAAAAAAAGTTTTGCAAAATACACCATGTGGCCTGTCAAATGAAAGGGCTTACTATGAGGGTCTCAAATATATTTTTTTTATAATTTTAAAATAAAATTGTTTGGAAGTTATTTAAGAAAATAGACGAAAATTGACCATTCCCCCCCCCCCCTTTATCTCCGAAACTACTGAGCCTAAAATTTTGAAAAAAATACAGAAAATAGATATTTACCTGTAAATTACAGGAAAACCTATAAGAAGTCTGTGGTCTTAAAATAACATGGTAAATCTATCCATATTGTGAGTACAAACTTACATTTACAGTTGGAATGTATGGGAGAACATGTTTTTCAACTACAATGTTAAGTTTGTTCTTAAGATAAATTCATCCCAACTACGGAACCTTTCATTGTGCGTGGTCCGACATGCACTTGGCCGGTTTTTTTTTTGTTAATTTCCCATCTAAGGTTTCATATTCCACGAAGAAGTATAATTTGCCAGGCGGTTAGGGACTGGTATTCAAACAGCTATTTTTCAATGAATCATAGCGATTACCCGACAGTTTATTACCGCTTCAAAAAAAAGCCTGTCATGGCCATGCAGAAGACATGACGACATGACATCCACCAACCCTCACTGGGCTCGCGTGGTGGATTACGGCCCACTCCCGCTCTCAAAGAAGAAGCCTGTATCCCAGCAGCGGGAACATTATAGTCTCATTATGCATGTTGTTATGCTATGCTCTATCGGAATACGTAACCTGGGTACCAACAAACCTACAACAAACAACTAGATTTATGTTTACAACTCGTACAATACGCGCTACGAAAGATGAGACTTAACCGCGCCTCCCATGCTCTTTGCACCGATGACGCTCGGTCCCGTCCCGCGCCTCAGACCAAGAATAGAGAGCCAAAGAGAGAGATAAAGAAACCCAAAATCGTCTACTGCGCAAGTCAAACCACGTGGTGTTTCAAGTCTCATCTTTCGTGGCGCGTATTGCATCTTTTACTCTCCACAAACTTGAAAGAAACAGACATCCATACTAAAAATATACTTAGGTATATACTTATTTTATTTTCCCTCCAAACTTACGTTCCGCACTACACGATTTTATCTACCTGAACGTCCGGGCGACAGCTGTCAGAGCGTTTAACGTCCAGGAATATTCTGCGGAATTTCCCGCGAGCTTTTTATTACTTAGTTGGAAAATGTACAAAAAGCTTTCCTTAGGTAACCAGGCTATTATCCTTACCTAGCTCTACCTGATAATTTCTACGGGGATGCCTCGTCTGATCTAGAATTAGTGTTGATTTTTTTGATAAAAAAAACTCTACTCATCTCATCTTAACTCCAGATTTATGACTTTTTTCTCAATGGTGGCGTTAGTTGGCTGCACTACTCGCCTTAACTCTTAAAACGTCGATTGTACACCATGTGTACAGATAACAATAGAATTTCAATTGTGTCTGCTAATTGGCGCGCGACGGGTTAATAAAGAAATGCGTGCAACGGCACAATTTGTGTTTCGCAGGATCTTCAAACAACAAAGCATAACCTCTAGTTTAATTTCTATGGTCTATCCATTTTTAAACGACTTCCAAAAAGGAGGAGGTACTCAATTCGACTATTTTTTTTTAATTTGTTACGCAGTTTCTCCGACAATTATTGTGGACTGATTTTAAAAAAATATTTTTTTTGTTTAGAAGGGTATGCTCTCGAGGGGACCACCCGTTGTCATCAAGTCAGAATCTGATGAGGGGATCCCGTGGAAATCGAGGGAAACCCTCAAATTTTATATACACACCTATAGCGATTTGGGTATTTTTTATAGAACTCGTGCATTTGTTCTCGGAAAATAAAAAAGCGGAGGTTTGGGTGAAGTAGAACTGATGGTGAATACCACAGATGGCCATCGGAATTTATTTCACGGGTTGCGATTTAATATGGATGCTAAGAAATTTATGCTCGTCACGATGCATATGGTGATGTGGAGCTGATGGTGACTTTACCATCAGCTCCAGTTCTCCTGGTTCTTACTTGGAGAACTCCTCAACAATTAACGTCCCTGCATCGGGAAAAGAAATATTTTGTAAAGGGTTATGAGCAGTTGACATTAGGCTATTGTAAATTAGATAAATCACAAACTGACCCACTAAAGAGTGAAAAATTTAAACTTTTTTACAAAAAAAATAACAAACGACTTCCAAAAAAACCACTATAAAATAAAAAATAACTTTAATTTCGGAAGTCGGTGGCAAAAAACTAAAAAACAGATCCAAAGACACCTTGGATTTTAATCCAACAAACAACCTAGCGAAATGGCCCAAGATTTTATTGGCATGTCAGATGTACTGCGAGAGAGATTTATGAAAGTATTTTTATTAACTTTTTACCTCCACTTGATTATTTTATATTTTCTCTTATTTGTGCTTGTGTTGTGTAATAGGTTGGGGGAAAAGTTTCTTCGCATTTTTTAAGAAAATTCAAAACATTTTTTAATATACATTATTACATTTATCTAAAGTATGTAGGTACCATTTTGCTCGATAACTTTTTGCCATCTTGTAGGTAGGGACATGATCCCATTGCTATAGAAATTTTGGGACTTCTGATCAAAATGCCGCGACGTGGTTTTGGCAGTCCTCTCGTGATGTTAACCTGACACTGCCTAAAGAATTCTGAAGAGACCGAAACAGGTAGAAATCTGAAGGTGCAAGGTCAGGACTATACGGCGGATGCATTAACACCTCCCAGCCAAACTCTCTTAATTTTTGCTGAGTGGCTAAAGATGTGTGAGGTCTAGCGTTATCATGATGAAAAACCACACCCCTTCTGTTGATTAATTCCGGCCGCTTTCTCTCAACTTCTTGCTTTAATCTCATCAGTTGTTTGCAGTAGAGTTCAGAATCGATGGTCCTGCCTGGTGGTAACAGCTCATAATGAATAATGCCCTTCCAATCCCACCACACACACAGCATCACCTTGTTGCGAGTTAACCCGGGTTTCGCCACAGTCTGTGAAGCCTGACCGGCCTTTGACCACGACCTTTTTCCCACGTTCTTGTCGTACGTGATCCACTTTTCATCACCAGTTATCAGCTTCTTCAAAAATGGTTCGGTTTCATTACGTCGTAATAAAGAATCACAAATTAGTACCGGTTCATTAGGTTTCTTTCAGTGAGCTCGTGAGGTACCCAAATATCGAGCTTTTTTGTGTACCCAGATTTTCTCAAATACGCCAAAACTGTTTTGTGGGCAATTCCCAGTTCTTCAACTACGTCGTAACTACTGATATGCCGATCTTACTCCACTTTTTCAAAAATGGCATCCATTTTATCCGTAATAGGGCGACCAGAGCGACGTGCATCTTTGACATCAAAATGTCCGAATTGAAAACGCTTAAACCAAATTTGTGCTACTCTCACAGATACTGCACTGGGTCCATAAACATCGCAATTTTTTTTCGCGGCTTGCGTTGCATTTTTACCTTTTTTGTAGTAAAATTTTAAAATGTATCGAATTTCTTCATTAGATTCACTCATCTTGACAGTACGAAAAACAAATGAAAATCACACATTTTCCTAATTTGAATCTGGAATTATGTTCTTTAAAATTTAAACTTTCAATGATACCAAAACCAGCCAGATACAAATAGTATAGCCAAAGAGATTTTATTTTAAGTTCATACATACTATAATGCGAAAAGACTTTTTCCCCAACCTAATATATTCAAACAGTGTCTTTAATTGTCGTAATTGGTTTTAAACCGTCTTAACCCGTCGCGCGCCAATTAGCAGACACAATTGAAATTCTATTGTTATCTGTACACATGGTGTACAATCGACATTTTAAGAGTTAATTAAAGAAATAAATAAATACACAAAAATTTACGTTTGGAAGATGGTTCAAATACTGTCATAATGATTACACCTGACATTGCCTCGATGATACGTGCATTGCTCGTTGTAGCAGCTGTGGTGAGATTTGATGAAAGCAAAGTGATGGATGAGTTGTGTTGATGGCGTTTGTTGAGGATTTTTAGCAAATAAAAAAATTATGCGTTAACTTGACGAGCAACGTTGCTTATATTCACCATCTTTATAGAATTACAAAGCTCAAGGAGAGAAGTGCATGAACAATATTTAAATACAACCAATTATGATCGAGAAATAGATCTATTTGATGTAGTGTTTACTTTCTTTTCTTGCCACGAGATGGCGCTGTCAGTCCTTGCTAAGATTAAATTCACTGAAAGACAACGCACAGCCTTAACCACTAAGTCTAGAAGCATGAAATATTGCACTAGAGTTCCTTATATAGCGAATATGAGCACCGAGAAAGGATTTTCAAAATTCAAGCACTAAAAGGGTTAAATAGGGGATAAAAATTTGGATGGAAGTTCGTCACTTTTGCTGTTGGGAAATTCCCTCGAGCCCACGGCTTGTTAAGTATAAATTCACAACATGCCCCCGCCTTGTAGCAGTTGGCTTTCAATGGTCGTCAGGCACTGCAACAGTATCAACCACGTCTTGTAGCAGAAGACAAATCTTGACAAATACGCGCGTTACCACGCGAAATGACGTCTGTTTATCGGCCACCCGGGATATACCTACCTACCATCCTTTTCTGGGGTAAGGCGAAGGACACGGCCCAATTGCCACTTCGAAGATTGATTCAGATTATTTTCTTTAGTAACCACTAAGGGTCAGTCTCCACTAAACGGAGTAGATAGATATCTGCAGGCTTACCACGGTGTGAAATAAATCCTTTTAAAATTAATAGATACAACTACAGTAGAATCCACATGATAAGGGAAGTGACAAACACGTCATACTAAGCGAAGGTCACTTCCTATTTTTGTTCGGTATTTAGTTTAATAGAGAGAAAAACTACAAATTGTATACATATCTATTAATTAATTAAAGAAAAAGAAACATTAGCTGACACAAAACAAACATATTAAAAACATAGAATAGAAATTGTGTACACATTACATATTTTTTCTATTTTCTTAGTAACCTATTTCTTCAAAATAGGTTATAATAAGCGACATGTTACTTAAGCGAAGTCATTTTATCCGAACTGTGTTATAAAGAATTTTATACGAACACCAAACTTCGCACTGCAATTACCTACTTCATATTATAGCGCTGATTGACTACGATTTTAAACGGCACACAACCACGTGATCTAATGTCACCCTCAGCTGGCTTGAAGTAAGGTTGACAAAAACTAATATTTGTGTTGCCGAGATGTGACTAAGCTGCGAATGTGCATTTATTTTTCGGGTTTTCTTTGGATTATTCAGAATATACACAATAAATTAAATAATTGTCCGGTTAAAGTTTAAAAAAAATGCTAATTCTATTAAATTCTTAAAAAAAAGAATATCGTTGTCGCTGAAAATACAGAGATGTTTGACGCCAAAGTTTATTTTTGTGGAGCAACTTCTAAATTTTTTATTGGGAATATCAAACTATTTTTTAATATTCTATTCGTTAAAATTTTTCTTTAAACCCTTCTTTTTGCACTGTATTTTTTGTGTCGATAGTTTCTTTGCTTTACGTCATACTCGACAATCCAAGAAACCAATTCTAGTGATATTGAGCTAATACCGCGCCTTAAGGGGGCGGTCAATATAGACAAACGGATTCCACTGTAAACACTATCGCGAAGTCACGAGCTAAATTCCTGCCCAGCATGATTCGCGTAAATGAAAAAGCAAGCCTGTTGAGCAGCGTGGAGAAGCTGATGTGCTCATGACGAAATAATAAAGTCGTAGAATAATATTTACTACAATCGGATGTTTTTAACCGTACCTAAATATTTTACCGCGCATTAATTCGTGGTCATCTAAAAATATACCAAGTTATTTATTTAGTCAATGTAAACACACCACCTGTTTTCCCTAAATGGACTCGTATGTTAATGTAAGTGACGAAAATAAAATATTATTGTTTTATTATTTTAAGTAGTTCAACTTTTTTATTTTATTTATTCCTGATATTGGGAGACCTAAGAGGAGCTCGTGGCTAAGTAATAACAGCCGCACGGGTCGATCTATCAGGTTAAGCTACGCTTGCCGGGGTCGGTCCGTGGATGGGTGACCATCTTTACATACCGAGACTCCTCCGTGCCTCGGAAAGCACGTTAAGCCGTTGGTCCCAGCTGTCATTCTTGGATCTTTGACAGTCGTTACGGGTCGTCAGAAGCCCGCAAGTCTGACCTCTAAAGCTATCGGACAAGGAGATTGACCGTCGAGTCGATGATGCCCGGTGTAGCTACTGCTCTATGAAGGCGCTAATGAAGGGCGACCTGCCCATCTCAATCAAGTGTAAGCTCGTCGACATGTGTATCCCGCCCATCCTAACTTTCTCAATTAATACTTACTGATTGAACTAAGACCCAAGCTGAAATCCTCGAGTACAGGAAAGCCTAAAAAATTTAGTATTTTTACCCGCGACGGCTATGGAGACGGTACTTGCGTTTGGGGTAAGAGGTGATTGTGTGTGTGTGTGTGTCTGTTACCTTTTTTCTCGGAAACGGCTAGGCCGATTTTTTATGAGTCAATTTAAACATAGCTCCGTTTTAGAGTGAAAAGAAATTCTTTAACTTTGTATGCTTTCAATATACAATCTAGAAAGACAGGTTTATGCGTTAAATTAGAAATGTGGCTTAAATAATAATAAAGTATGCTCGTGTCGTGAGTCGTGACGCACAAATTATACGCACGCATTTATTAAAAATAAATATTTTATTCCGTAAATACAGAACTTGTCTTGTATAAAAAAATTGTTGTTTCTAGTAACCGAGCCTTCCTGATACTACAAAACAACAATTTTTAACTTGATGATAGTTTGGTATTTACGGAATAAAATATTTATTTTCAATAAAAGCGTGTGTACGCCAGGCTAAGTCGCGACGCCCTACAGTTACATAATTTTACGATTTGTATAAATAAAAACAAGCCAATCGTACAGTTTCATTTAAACTTACAAACAATTACAATTTATGTATGTTTGTTTGAAGTACAAACTTGTGTTGGATTGAAAACGTGACTTCTTTTAGCATGCTTGAGATTATCACCAAAACTCGAAGCAAACCATCAAAAACATTTTGTTATTTTCACTGCAATAGGATACGAAATGGTGATGAATTTAAGTTTGAAAATAGAAAAATATTTACTCTACGAAACCGTCGGTGGGCGAGTACAACGCACTCTTTGCTGGTTTAATTTAAAAATATTGAGAACCGGTACATCAAAATATCGTAGCGGAAAATAACGGAAATTAACTAAACCTTTAGGGACATATATTTAAAGCGGTTTTTTATATCTCGCATCAGTTAATGTTGAGAGGACAAGCAAACACATCGAAAAATCATGGCAGTAACTAAAGTAAGTCAAAATATAAACATTTTATTTTAATTTTATTTACAGCAATTCAATATATTACTTACTAATTAACTAATATATGCTTATTTTTTTATTTTTATTAATTACAACTTTTACAAAAAGTAATTTAAAAAAAAAAACTAAATATAAACAGTTCCATCAAATACCTACATTTACAACAATAGACGTGTACGTTGTAGTCATAATAAGTAGTGCAATTTATATTACAACAACGTGACCTACAACCCTATAGCTAAGTGTTATAAAAATCTCACTTGTTGAACTGACAAATTAATCAATGTGCATGACCTAGATACTCGTACTCCTTCGTTTTCATGAAACAGCACTGTCAACTACAACAATTTAGTGAACATTAATTTTGCTAACAATCTTTTTTTCTTTTCCAGTTCACCTTATTTGCAGTCATCCTGGTTGTTTTAGTGTCCGCTGTTACTGCGCAGTTCGGCGGCGGCGGTCTTATTGGCGGTTTTGGTTTTGGTGGCCCCGGCTATGGCAGCTTTGGCCCTGGACTGGGAGGAGGCTATTACCAGTCAGGTGGCTTCGGAGGATACGGTCCTGGATTTGGCGGCTATAGGCCTGGCTACGGACAAGGATATGGCCAAGGCCTTGGCCTTTTCCGAAGACGCTAAATGTACCTAATAGACAGCAATTATAAGACTAGAATTGTGTGATACATAGTTTTGATAATTAATTTAAAATATAACTCGTTTTAGATAATGTATGGATTTTTCTGATCTACTACAGCCTTCCTTAATTATTTTGTGTGCAGTGAACAAAACAGGTGTTCGTTGATGAGTTATGGCTCAAAAATCTAGTGTAGGCACTATCCATACTTAACATAACCTCAAAAATACTCTAGCATCTACTCTAGATGCTAGAGTATCTTTGAGGCTTAAGTAACTAAGAATTCCTGGTATTGGTTCTTTTAGAGTCCAATACCATAAATCCTTAGTTCAATAAATATCACTAATTATTGTATATTGGCTTTGGATTAGTCATTTGATCGAAAGTTGCACGTGCATTACTCATAAATTGAGACATAAGCTGAAGGAAGATGCTGCCAAAATACAAAGCTACCTTGGAGCCTCTGACCAAGGAATTATCATTTATTACTATGTAATTTTTTGGTGGTTCTGGATTTATACTATTCGCGTCTAATTGGGGTGCAGCTTTTTCTTCGACAGCAAGAGTAGATGGAATAGATTGCATGGAATTCATATATTCTCTCACTGGCTCAGCTCGTGATATATCAGTAAAACGGCCTGAAGGAGGTGGTATAACCAAATTTGAAGATATAGGCGGAAGACCTCCTTCCATACGTTCAGGTGGAGTTTGTAATACCGCATCTCTAGGTTTTGGTTTGTTAGAAGGTATACTGACCACCTCAGGAGTTATAGAAGGTGGTGGCACATTAATGAAAACAGGATGAGGCACAGGAGTTACAATTACACTTAAAGGCTTAGGTGGAGATGGCGGTGAAGAAACTGTAGGAGGTTCGGGAGAAATTAACTGAGGTTGTATGGGAGAAATTAGAGGTACAGGTGAAGATATTAGCAATGGTATTACAGATCTAGGAGTTTGACGAGGTAGAGTTATTAAAGGAGTTGTACCCAAATGTTCGGTCTCCTCAACGTGTTCAAACACTGGTGCAGCAGGGCGGGGTTCAGGCACTCCTGCGGAAACTGGCACAACGGGTACTGCTTGACCAACTGGTACAATACCACTACCTGAATTCCTCTTCTGTAGTGAATGTTTTCTTCCAAACACTCCAAATGGCGACCATTTCTCCTTTATAAAGGTTATCGGATTCCTTGGTAGAGGTTTAAAGTTAATTTCGAACCCTCTTTGGAAACTTATGCCTTGGAATAATGGTTTTCCGTTTGCTTCAAACCACAGTACAGCCACGGTTAGTAATACAATCTGGGGACCAGAATGATAAGATTAAAGTCCAAGCGAAAAAACACTGCTTTTATATTTAGATCACAACACTGCACAAAAATATACCTGAAGAAACTTCGTCATGCTGCAAAGGAAGCCACAATGGAAATCAAAGGAAAATAATTGAGATGACTTTAAATAATATTTATAAGGATAATTGAGCGTTCATTCATAATTCATTGGTAATTAATCCGACCTTTCCTTACTAAGCACGCTATGACATTACACTTCCCAAGGTTTGCATTGTCTTCATAATTTCAATGTCGATTTTCTATAGATTTTTAATCTTTACCATTATATTCATAACTAGTGACGCGCCCCTGTTTCGCACGTTTTTAGCGACTTGACAAAACATTCTACACTCTCTATCATCGCATAATATTAATTTATTTCATATAATAAATACATTAAAATTCTTATAAGCAATATATAACACAATAAATGTTTTACACTAGGTAACAAATTACAAATAAATACAAAAATAAAAGGATACTTTAGCGAGGAAGTACTCATCCGCATCTGTCACCCGGAAACGTACCTAGAAGACTGGCAGCATTGCCACTTTATTTTTTTGTAGTTTAATATTAATTAGGTTCTCTGCCCTTTCGCCGAAAATTGTTTGCCAGATTTTCACTTGCCAACTAGCGTTTCGCAGAATTTTATTTCGCCGAATAATCATTTGCCAACTCATCATATAATTTTGTTTTATTTCCCAACCTCACAGTTACCAAATGTACGTTTGGTCTGCTTTTCATAATGAGACTTTTTAAAATGCCAACATTCAAGTAGCAGAATGTTTTAGTTTGCGTAATATTCATTTAGTCGTTTATTGTTTACCTAACCTAACTTAACTGTTTCCTTTTACAAAAGCGATTCGCTTCTGGCACATAACCGGCCGCTACCTCGGCAAGCTCGCTTCGCTCGCTCGGCTCGTGCGTTGTTTGTCATACTCTAACCTAACCTAACCTAACCTAATTGTTTCTTTTTACAAAAGCGATTCGCTTCTGGCACATCGCCGGCCGCTGCCGCGGCAAGCTCGCTTCGCTCTCTCGGCTCGTGCGTTGTTTGTCATACTCTAACCTAACCTAACCTAATTGTTTCCTTGTACAAAAGCGATTCGCTTCTGGCACATCGCCGGCCGCTGCCGCGGCACTATTATAGGGTGACATACCTAATATAGGTACTTAACCTTTCCGTTACACGTTCTATAACATCACCGTGTAATTTGATTACTTGTGTTGCGCTTTAATAGGTGACCGTAACAAGAATGTATTTACAGAATTATAATCATTAAAATCTTCAATACTAAAATCTTCAATACTCTGTAAATTCAAATTACCCTATTGAATGACTATTTCATGAAATCATAACATTTGTGGCTAATTCTAACTTAGAGAGTTGTATTGATGATTCTAATGATTATAATTTAATTCTGTAATACATAAGTAGGTATTTGTTACGATCGCTAATCATATTGACGAGCCGTCCGAAAAATCATCCTGTATGTTACAAAATCGTATATAAAAAAACGATTATGATCCCCTTTGCACAAGGGTAAAGATCCTTACACAAATATTCTGGTCCAGAGACCACTTTTGCTCAGTCTCTAGCTCCTTATATAACGGATTTTTGAAAATTCATCCCCTAAAGGGGTTTAATACGGGACTGAAGTTGGTATGAAGTTCATAATTTTCACCGATGGGAAATTCCATCGAGCACACGGCTTGTTGCTCAATAAGTTGCATGCCTACTAAAATTTAAAAAGTTGTTAATCCGCTAATGACATCAAATCAAGCAACTGTTTTGTAATAAATGCAAACTTGAATACATTATGTAAATGTAAATAGATATGAATCCATTAAAAAAACCGGCCAAGTGCGTGTCGGAACACGCACAATGAAGGGTTCCGTAGTTGAAAAGAATTTATCCCAAAAACAAACTTAACAACGGATCCCAAAAAACATTTTTTATGTCATAAAACTACAAATTAACAATTTCCGGACTTCTTCCTTTACTTGTGCTGACAGACCTTGCTTCTGGGGTTGGGTTTATGGCTTCATGCACTACCGTCGTCGAATATAGGCAATTTGGTCGACGATACTCTTTCCTTTTTTTTTGACTTGGAGCTCCATGTTGTTCTCCTCATCGCTGTCACTGCGGCGAAGTTGTCAACAGCCTCGGACACCACGGCCAGTCTAGCAGCCGAAGTTCGGGACACTTAGCGCAGCACGCGAACATTAATGACATCATCCGACGAGCTCTTGTTACCGTCGGTGTTCCAGCTGTATTAGAACACAATGGCTTGGCACGCGATGATGGCAAGAGACCGGACGGCATGTCTTTATTTCCATGGAAGTTGCGTAGGCCTTTAGTGTGAGATGCAACGTGTATCGATACTCTTGCGCCATCCCATCTTCCTGGCTCGGCCTGCTGTGCTGGCACTGCTGCTGCGGCTGCGGAAAAGGTCAAGCGGGGAAAATATAATAACCTTATAGGTTATATTTTTGAGCCGTTTGGGGTTGAAACCCTCGGGCCGTGGGGTCCGAGTGCCCATAATCTCTTTAAAGATGTATCGAAACGTCTGGTTGACACTTCCCGTGACCCAAAGACTGGGTTTTACCTTGGCCAGAGGCAAAGCATTGCCTTACAACGTGGCAATGCCGTCAGTCTCTTGGGTACTTTACCAGTCGACAGAGATGCGGATGAATTTTTCGACGCCTTGTTTTAGTTTGTAAATAGTTTTAGTTTTATGTTAGGATATATTTTTGTTATTTTTAGGTTATGTCCTTGCTTCTTGCCAAATTTTATTATTCTAGGTCAACGGGAAGTACCCTATAGGTTTTAATTTACTTGCAACAGTTGCGAGTGTCAAAATGTGTCGCAAAATGGCCGTAATTTTTTTTGCGCCGACTTAGAAGCTTGATTTTTTTAGAACTCTAAGGGACCATAGACTTACGTATTTGATATTAATTTCAACATGATATCTCCACACGTCCCTGAGAAAAAGGGTCATGATAGAGTTGATTTTTTTTTTTATATTATAGAATTACAAATTAGCTATTTTCGGACTTTTTCCTTTATTTGTGCTATGAGAGCTTGCTTCTTGCCAAATTTCATGATTCTAGGACAACGGGAAGTACCCTATAGGTTTTGATTTACTTGCGAGTATCAAAATATGTCGCATAAATGGCCATATGTTTTTATTGCGTTAATTTAGAACCTTGAGTTTTTTAGGACTTCAAGAGACCATAGACTTACGTATTTGATATTAATTTCAACTTGATACCTCTACGCGTTCCTGAGAAAAAGGGTCTTGACAGACAGATTGACAAACAGACAGACGGACAACGAAGTGATCCTATAAGGGTTCCATTTTTTCCTTTTGAGGTACGGAACCCTAAAAAATAATAAATATTCTATATCACAACATACATTAGTAGGTAACATTAATATTTTAGTACCTGGGCGACTGAGCTCTGCTCGGGTGAAAATAGAGAAAACTAATTTTCCCAGGAATGATACTGATTTTTCGTCCCCATAAATCTCTACATTGCAACTCATCGAAATGTCAGAGCCGTTGTCGAGAACGAATTATTAGCAGAATTTATCTGACCTACTAAACATTCTTCCGGTTCCGGATGCTCAATGCATGAAAAAAAGTCACGATGCAAGAGAAATCCTTTTTCGGGAATAAACCTTAAAAAATACAAAGTCAGAACATGTTTGTCATAATAAATCATGAAACTGTTATCCACACCTACTTATTATTGTACGCAGGCGCGATCCGTCGACGCATTAACAGAATAACAATACAAACTAAATGACAATATTAATAAGTTTTCTTTATAAGTACTTAGTTAGTATGTGCAGTGGGTGTGCAGAAGATAGAAACCACCTTATTACGTGTGCTTGAAAGTGGTTACAAGTGGTAGGGATCCAGTGAGCCTGATCACCAGTGATACAGTTGTCCGTCTGACGTTAATAGTTCGCCACCATTTTGTAAAATTTGTACTTTATTTGGCTATTTTCGTATAAATTAAAATAGATCCTATGGAATTGGATTGGATATTGAATAAAATATGTGAGTGCAATTAAAAACTTAAGTGGAGGAAGGATATCGAAAACCATTACTTGGATTTATAAGTTAGCATTCAGGATCTCGTTCAAAAAGGTACGTATTACTGATTCTGGGATACATTTCGCCATTCATAGAAAACACTGTGTTTAAAATAATGAGCCCAGTGTGACTCTACTCTCTCTTGTAACAGGCAGGGTTATCTAAATCCTAAGTTAAACCAGTCAGATTAGTTTCTTCTCATAGTTCCTTCACAAAAACTAGATTATTTTTGTATCGAACGAAAGTGTCTCAGGTCTCAACTAAGGGACAAGGGAAGTACACAGGAAACTAATAACAATCGTAACTTTATGTTGCTAAAAGTGCAAAACGTCACTGAAGTAACAATTAAATAATATCACATATGAATGTTGCGTGTCTAAGCACTAGAGCACTAATTATTTTACTTTTATTTTAGAAAGCTCAAGGAATTTCTGCCGTAAATAGAAATACTATACGTATAACATGATACCTACATGTGTAACTATATTATAATGTATAAGTAACACTACCAATATCAATGTGTATCAATCAATTTGCAGCGTCTAGGCACAGTATAGTAGGTACACTTTATTTAAACTGTGATCAAGGGCCCGGTTATATCTACGGAATGACGTCGTTTCTATATAAGCACTACCTATTAGCACAGTGCTACTAGCCCAATTTAAGAGTCTCTAGGTTGTATGAGTCTGTACTTGTACTCGTTTACTTTCTTCTACCCAAAGATACCTACTGTTACGGTGATTAGTAGTATTATATGTTACTAGTATTATTAGTATGGTATTTCTAGTACTCTACCTTCTTTAAGTAAGTAGTAAACATGCCGTATTAAGTGGTGATCATTTGTCTTGTGGGGTGATTGTTAAAGCTAGTTATCTAATATTCCTATGCCGCCTTTAGCGGCGGATGCATCCTGACCATAACTCTATAATATCTTTACCTTTTTATTGCAGGTTTTAAACATTTAAGGTACGCGTTTAAGGTTTAAAATCGTGAGTGAGGCCAAATAATCGTACAATGTTTCTGTTCTAAATCAGAAAAAAATACCGTTCTCCCCATGTATCTCCTATTTTTGTACAGCTAAAAAGATTTGAATAGAGTTATTAGGTTATTACCTAATGATACATATTTCACAGGAAAATTATTGCCGTTTGCGACACTGTAAAATATTTTTAAAAAACCGGCTAACTGCGTGTCGGACCACGGCCAATGAAGAGTTTAGGAGCTAGCGCTTTATTATTTACGCTCAATACAGTAACTACAGCAGGCTAATGACCCATCCAAGACCTCATAGTGTAGTTTGGTTCAGAACCTTAATTGTGAGAGCCCGACTCGCTCTTTACCAGTTTTTTTTTTTTTTTTTTTTTGACAAGTACGACGTTAATATTTTTGTTACAAGTATTTTGTTTAATTATAAAAATCTAATTTCAATTATTGCATTAATAATGATCACAATAAATTATTGCTACCGGAACCACTTTAACGATGGAACAGTCAACCAACCCCATGACGGGTAAAGTCGTTACTTGACGACATAATACAAAAAAAGTTACTGACAAAGAAATGCCAAGAACATAATAACTCAATACATATATAATTTAATAATAAGATAAATATTTAACTGATCCTCTAAAAACTTATTGACCTTTGACCATTTATTGCTAAACTACATTTTGCCGCTACATATCTGAAAGTCAATGGTGATCAGATCTGTTTTGATTGCAATCTACGTTTTATTTTAACCCCAGCCCGATCTAGGCTAGCATCCGGTTGGTCTAATTACTGAATACCTACATATTATTGGATACTTAGCCTAGGGTTGTCAGAAAATTGCTGGTGGAAATGAAGGATGCACTGTCGCAAAATGTGATAAATCTTCGGAGTCCTCCTGATTATAGGTTTGCGATGCACATTGTCATCACCTCTAAGAGGTATCAGGGAGGTTATATACGTATGGACTCTAAGAAACGGGAAAGAGAAGAAGAAAGAGAAATTCTAAACGGCGAGATAGTTAGGCCAGATCACACGTACCACAACCACACCATAACGACAACACGTAGACGGGCGCTAATTTGTACTAAAAATTATTAGTTTATTCACACGACCCACATTTGGCCGTCAAAATCAATCGTGTGGGCGATACCGATTATATCAAGGCCAATCGTAGCCACGACGGCGACGCAACCACCAGCGAGACCGCGTACAAGCATAGCAAACACAACGAAGCATCGACGCGACGACGCGGACGCTGTGCGTACGTCCCGCATGCGCCCCTCCCCCCCCCCCCCCCCCCCTACCCATTCATTCTGTGTTGTGGTAGCCACAATGTAACATGTAACCACATCGCAACCACTAGCGACAACGCAACCAAATCAAAACTTTATAGTTACCATAATGCAACTGCAAGAAGCTGCAGCGAACCGTGTTCACACTTCACACGTATTCACTGCTCGCCCACATTTTGTCGCTGCGATGTGGTGTGGTTGTGGAACGTGTGATCAGGCCCTTAACCTTTTCTGGCAAGTTTTGGCAATCAACAAAAATGAATGTTCCAACCATGATTTATTCACAACTAGCGACCCGCGCGCCCCTGCTTCGCACGGTTTTTAGATTTGACAAAACGTCGAGATTTCTTTTCTATATGGAAGTGTAATATTCATGTTTATACATAAACCTCAATAACTGAATACTATAAAATTTTCTAAATATTAGTGAAAACCCCATCAAAATCCGTTGCGTAATTTAGAAGAACAACGCGGTCACACAGACAGACACGAAGAGCGGCTTTAATTTATATCATGTAATATTATAATATTTTATTAGTATAGAAAGTTTTTCGTAGTAGTTATTGTAGTTAGTTGGTTGCATATTGTTTTTCTACCGTCAATATCAACGAGTTACGCGACCCGTATAAAAACATCTGTTCCGCCAAAAGTTCATATACCAGAGTCAACAGATTTCGGCATAGGCGTTACGAAATGGACAGGTTCATGCAAATTACAAGAAAGTTCAACAGTCAAAAACTTTCGAATAGGTAAATAATAATAATAAACCAGTTATCTCCGACTTCCCAGTGCCACATAATTATTTAGTGAAGAATTGAGGATGGAACTAATTGCAATTAACCCAGATTGTTATGTTATGTGTCATAACCAGAGATTGGATAGTCGGGTTGCTAAGAAGAATTGAGATTGGATTTTGCTAAGAAACTATGGAATCGACTTCTTAATTTTTAATTTCTTAATATAAATTCCCGGGATTCCAGAAAATCCGGGAATGTACAACTAATCGGATAAATGGAAACGACTTGTTAAATATGTGGTTTTATTTATTTCAAAAATAACGGGACAACGAGATCACAACTATTCGTTTGCTTGTTTACATGAAATGCATTTTTTAACATTACTTCTATTATCCTGACGTTTGCTATGCCAGTTTGGCAACCTACTTTACAACATTAGCTAGCATTCGATTCCATAGTCAAATATCCGCCAAGTGCATGTCGGACTACGCACAATGGAGGGTTCCGTAGTTCAAAGAATTTATCCCAAAAACAAACATAACATTGTAATCCCAAAAACAAAATATTTTTTGTGATAAAATAACAAATTAACAATTTTTTACTTTTTCATTTACGTGTGCTGTAAGATTTTGCTTCTTATTAAATTTCATGATTCTAGGTCAACGGGAAGTACTCTATAGGTTTTGATTTACTTGCAACAGTTGCGAGTCTCAAAATATATCGCATAAATGGTCGTAATTTTTTATTGTGTTGTCTTAGATTTTTTTTAGAACTCCAAGGGACCATAAACCTACTCGTACGTATTTGATATTAATTTCAACTTGATACCTCCACGCGTTCCTGAGAAAAAGGGTCATGACAGACAGAGAGACAAACGGACGGACAACGAAGTGATCCTATGAGGGTTCCGTTTTTTCCTTCTGAAGTACGGAACCCTAAAAAGTACTAAATTAATCAATTCCGGAATCGCGAGATTTTTACGATCGATACAAAAGTGTATTCCATATTAGCCAACACCTGAACGTAAGTAAATAATTATACATTCGAAACTATCACCAGAACTCTAAATTGCTCGATCCCGGAATTCTGGGATTTTTTCGATATTTTGTATGCTCATTCCATACCTATTAGCCAACACCTCCACTTTAGGAAAATATGCATCCGATTATCCGATCTCTATAATTCTTGCGCTCTAGCAATGATATTATAAGTAAAAAGACGTAGATAGGTTACCTTCCCAACATTCGATGTTTAAAAGTGGCACAATGTCGAACTATTAGATGACACGTGGAAGTAGGACGGCATGTCGTAATTATTGGGAGCGAAAAAGAGACAAGACAATGAAAATGTGGCTAATTAGCCAGATTTTGACGTGTCACTTGCGGAGCGTGTATAACCTATCTACCTCTTTTTACTTATAATATCATTGCGCTCTAGCATGGTGCGGGTGACATTTGACGAACTGTTCCTTTTCACTTTTGAACGTTATCGCGATTTACAATCATGATTTAATATTTTAGCTGCACCCTAAATATCATAATCGTAAAATACGGATTCAATAATAACTGTAGTAAATTAAATGAATTATCCTGTCAAAATGTTATTGTCTAAAAATAAAATCAAAATTAAAGAAAAATGAAGCAAAGTGATAGGCGTGTAACGTCTAAAACTAACTCACTTGTTTAGTGATGAGATGTATTGCTATTATGGGTTTTTATCGATAGATTGACTATCGATCGAAAAACAAAATATTGAATTTTGTTTTTAGAAAAAGAAGTTTACTGAATGTATTTTTAAATTTTTGTTGTTAGACATCTATAGAGTTAAATTAGACGAAAAAATTATACCATGAAAAAAAAAAATTAAAATAAATATCGGTAGTGCTTTGAATGTGATTTTTTTAATGTTTTGTATTAAATACACATTTTAAAATAAATTTCATAATACTAAGATATATCAAAGACATTTTTAAAATTATTAGGAGAACGAGATTTTTGCTGTAAGAATCGTTATCGATAAATTGAATTGTGCATATTGTCACTAACCTAGTCATGTCATACTGACATAATATGTGTCACCCGCACCATGCTAGAGCGCAAAAACTATAGTCATAACTCATACCTGATGAGTTGATAGACAAAAAAAATATGATAGCGTGACCACGCTATCACATTTTTTTTTATGTTTCAACTAGCGACCCGCCCTTGCTTCGCATGGTTTTTACGACTTGACAAAACATCGAGATATTCTTCATTATAAAATAATGTAAGGTCAATATTAATACAATCAATCTGCCTAGCCTTTTCCCAACTATGTTGGAGTCGGCTTCCAGTCTAACCGGATGCAGCTGAATACCAGTATTTTACATGGAGCGACTGCCTATCTGACCTCCACAACCCATTAACTGGGTGATATGATACCTCTTGGTAAGACTGGCTGTCAGACTTTCGGGCTTCTGACGACCCGTAACGACTGTCAAAGATCCACGAATGACAGCCGGGACCAACGGCTTAACGTGCTGTCCGAGGCACGGAGGAGTCTCGATATGTAAAGATGGTCACCCATCCACGGACAACCCCGGCAAGCGTAGCTTAACGTGATGGATCGACCCGTGCGGCTGTTATTACTTAGCCACGAGCTCCTCAAGGTCAATATTAATACATAGTGTATTATACACATGAACCTTCCAGAATAAATTCCCTAAATTATAGTGAAAACCTCATCAAAAGCCGTTGCGAAGTTTAGAAGAACAATGCGGTCATACAGACAAAAAAGCGACTTTAATTTATAGTAATTATGTACATACATAAGATGCTAGAAAAATATCAACCACGGCTACAATGGGAGACAGTATTGTGTATATAGATTACAATAATAAATATTGATTATAATTTTTTTCATACAAAAAAAAATGTGCGTTTAATTTGAATTGATTTATTTGTACGAAACCGTCCCGTAGTAATTAGTGTTCATTCACAGAACAGTTAGAAAGAGATAGCAATTGATTACATTGACGAAGCGACACATCGCGCGTAGTTTGTGAACCACGTTATGCAGAATAAAGTAAATGTTTAATTAATTACTTTATTTCCTCAAATTGATTTAACTATTCCGGGGTACGAAATTTCTTCCCTATTGTAATGTATAATGTGGGTGTACTATAGGTATACCTCTGCCTAACCCTTTGGGGATTACAGGCGTGATGTTATGTTATGCATTCAGTTATATTCGAGGTTTTGTCAGCTTTTCTCTGGAATAGCATGCATCTGCGAAGTCTCAGGTATTGCAGATTCGATGTCCATAGTGGGCGGTGAACGTTTACCATCGAAGTCGACTTTGATTGCTTTATTAAACCAAAAAATAGTGGTATTTAATTGGGATTTAAATTATAATTATAGTTTACTTTGCAAAGAGTTCATAAAAGACTACTTAAGGCGAAATTAAATTTTTGTCCTCAAAAACTACAACTTTGCCTTATTGTGATTATAAAAATTTAAGATTTTCTTTAGTAAATTATGAGGAAACACGATTGACACAATTTGGCTCGAAACAAAAAAAATCGGTTTCCTCAAAATTTCATACGAGAAAAAACATTTTTTATTCGATTGTAATTAAAGAAATTTCAATCAAATTTTGTCTAAATATTTTTGTTAATTTTTTTTTTTTTTTTTTTGTCAAGTTTTGTCTACACGAGACTTGAAGGGATTACGGGTTTATTTTAATGCATGTAAAAGAGCATAAAGAATTTTAAAAATAAATATTTTTTAAATTCTTCATGCTACGTTTGGCCATATCAATGCTCCAAAGTTCCAAATCCCGTGACGATACTCTTTATTTTCTCCAATTACCAACCATTATTATACATATTATTAGCTTTTGCCCGCGGCTTCGCCCGCGTGGATGTCGGGAAATATCCCACGGGAACGTTAATACGTTCCCGTGGGATATTTCCGTGGGAATTCCTTCCTTATTCCTTGTCTACTTGTTAAAATTTCAGCTTTCTAGATCCAAAGGGTTAGGGCTGGGCTTTGATGAGTCAGTCAGTCAGAACTTCTCTTTTTATTTATATAGATAGATAGCTTCTGCCAAAATTCTGAAATTCCTTGCTGCTGATGCATTCCCTACCCACGCTATTATTTCGTTTTTGCTTAGCGTTCTTTCTGACTTTTTTTTCTTTTTGCTCGGCACCTAAGAGTCCTAGAGTGATGTTAAATATACCTATAGCCTTCCTAAAGAATTGGGTTATCAAATGCAAAAGTAATTAATAAAGTCCGCCTGGTAGTTCCAGAGATTAGCGCGTTCAACTTCAAACAAACAAAAAAAGTGCGTGTGTCAGCTCCGACGCAGACTGGAGTTCATTCCTACTTTTTGTGCCGACTTTCTATTTTTCGGTCATTTCTGTCGGGCAGGATTTCTCAATGCATCAATGCTATACAAAAAGTAACTTTAAGGTATGAAGGCACTCGTCATCCCTCTCCGTCTCCCTCTAAGCCCCCTCTCACCCCTCCTCCTCTCCCTCTAATCCTCCTCTCACCCCCTTCACACCCTCTCACCCTCTCACCCACCCCATCCCCTCTCCCTCCCTCACCAAATCCCCTTCCCGCTAACCTCCCCCTCCCCCTTATACCCCCTCTCAAACCCCCTTAACCGCTTTCCCCTCCCCCTCTACCCTCACCAACTCCTCCCTCCCCTCACCCCCCTCTCCATACCTTCCCCACTCACTACACCCTCCCCCTCACTAAAACCTCCTATCACTCTCAAACTCTTCACACTCTCCAATCAATCAGTCAAAGTCTCAACTCAATCTATTTTCAAAGAATCAGTGCTATACAAAAGCCAACTTTAAGGTGTAAAGGTATTCGTTGATCTCCCCCTCTGACCCCTCCCCCTCTCCCTCTAACCCCCTCTCACCCTTCCTCCTCTCCCTCTCACCCATCTCTCTTTCCCACCTCTCACCACCCCCTCTCACCCATTCAACCCCCTCACCCTCCCCATCCCCATCGTCCCTACCCTCTTATCCCACTCACCACATTCCCTTCCCGCTAACCTCCCCCTTCACCGGTTTCCCCTCTCCCTCTACCCTCAACAACTCCCCCTCTTCCTTGCCCTCCTCAGTACTCCCTCCCCTTCCACCTTTTCCTCCTCACCACCCCCTCCCCTGCTCCCCTCACCATCTACCCTTCCCTCTGGAGGAAAAACTATGAATGACTAATTTTATTACTTGCTTAGGCAAGTATTTGTGCCAAGTTTCAAGTTAATTAACTAATTGAATAAGATATTCCATATAAACGATATTCCCTGTTTTCACCCCCACAAGGGTGGAATTAAAAAAAAAACCGCTTGGGATATTTACGTAACTTGACTGAAAGATTATTATCACCAATTTTCTAGTGAATCAAGCCCCACAGTAAAACTTGCCCTGTAAAATTACTACTCCTCTTCACCCCCTTAGGGGTAGATTTTCGAAAAACTCTGGTACACGTTATTCTTAATTTTTGATCTCAAGTATAAATACTGAATTTCGAGTTAATCGGAACGCGCGTTAAAATTACTCCGTACAAACTTTGACACCCCCTATATCCCTTTTTAGGGGGTAGTTTAGGAAAACTAAAAATGACAAACTTTATAATTTACTTTATACATTTAGATATATCCCGCTAGATTCGGGAAGCACAGCGCCGGTCGAAGTGGCGGTACTTGGGGGAGCCCTATGGCCAGCAGTGGACATCTTTCGGCTGAAATGATGATGATAATGAATTATTACATATATAGAGAAATCAATTTAATCAGACGAATCTGCGCAAGCGGGGTGATTTCGTAACACTCATAAAATGGCAATCGACCGCAATGCTTTTTATTGTGACACTTCTACAAACCGCGCGTGACACAAAGGCACCGCTCGTCGCGCGACACGCGGTGCCTTTGTGTCACGCGCGATTACATCGCGTGTCGCGCCTGTTTAAAGGACCTTTATTAACGTTGTTGAGCATAGGAATTTTTCAAACCTATGAAGCAATGGATTAGGAACGTCCTTCAAAACCCTCGGATTGTGATTGAATGTCTGTTACGCAATACGGTGCAGATCAGCCTGCCAGAATGCGTACAATACGCGCGACACTGAAAAACGGGACAACGCAACGTAAACGGGACACCGTAAAACGTCCACTTTTTTATCGCACTGTCAGCCGTATTGCTACATACTTATTAAAAACCCAAAAAAATTACAGTGTATAGTCAAGTGTATAAAAAAAGACATACAAAAATATCCTATAGACACGATCTAGCATAATGAAAAAAAAAATCAATAATTTGAGCAACTATTAATTTTTTTGTAACTCTGTAAAGGAACTAGAGAAGTATGTAGAAATGTTTAAACTTGTGTTTTTTTTTTTTATACAAATGTATAAGGTACTATAGGTACGAGTATAATACTCGTACTTTGGCTAATTTATCGAATCTTCAGTCGACTGCTATTTGCATACTTATCAATTTTTTTCTTGAGAGCAGTGGTGGCCCAGTGGTAACGGCCACGACTTACGAGTTGTAGGTCGTAGGTTCGAGCTCAGACAGGCGCTTTAGTTTGTGTAAATTATTTCAAAACGTTGAAAGAAAACATCGTGAGGAAACCGGCATGTTGTGCTAGAACCAAAAATTCGAAGACGTATCACCAACCAACCCGACCTGGGCCCGCGTGGTGGATTACGGCCCACGCGCTCTCCACAGAGAGGAGGCCTGTTCCAGCAGTGGGAACATTGTAGGCTGATTATAGAATTTTTTCTTACTTAGTCTTGTTAAAAAATATTCATTATTTTTTAAAGCGCGTTACGTATTCACTGCACTGCACACTGGGAGGCCACTTGCCCTGTTTTGTTATATCGGTTTTGTTCTTTGTCTGTTTTTTTTTTTTTTGTAATTCCATGCAGTAAACACATTGGAATAATGGACTATTTTTTCGAATATTTTCGATTTTCGAATAAGTAGGTAGTCAAGGTAAATGGGGAGAGACACTACCATTTATCCCGCTAGGTGTCGCATCGTCGCTGGTGTTGTTTACTTGTCAAACACCATACATTTTTTACATATTATTTAAATAAACATTTATAATTTTTGTAGCCATTTTTATTACTATTACTTTTAAAGTGTTTTATTTCTTTTTATACCAAATAACGCAGTTTTTTTTCTTTTTATATAACTAAATTGTAATAAAAGGTCGTACACCGTTTTCCTGCAGATAAGGAAAGAAGAAAACTGTGGGTATAATATAATAATATATAATACTACTATAATTGGAAACCAAGTTCAGCGGCAAGGTTATGTAGTGTAGGGTGGCGACATCTGTAATTAGCTTTGCTCGTCCGTCCCCATTCCACAAAGCCCAAATAAAAAAAAATCAATTAAACCCGATTAAACCAGAATTTTTTTTTCATAATAATTTTTGCCAACTTCTTATTTTCGTTAACATCAAAATAATATTAATGATATACATATTTCTCTTTGTTTGCAGAACTATGCGGGTCAGAATACTAATAACAACTGTAACAATTACAGTATTATTTACATCTTGCAATGCTTTTCAACATTGGTTCCAAAGACAATCAAGCGTAGCTCATGAACAAAGGAGTATGGCTTCCGCCGTTATGGACTTCTTGGACGCAGTGTTCCCGAAAGATGACCACGAATCCAGAATGCTGAAGTGGGTTTTCAATGCTCTGACTGACAATGAAAGTATTTTGGGTGGGATGACGGAACTGATGACGTAGTCATCATACATAAGTGCAACGATATTAGTTGAACGACGAGTTGTTTCGGAACCAACCTCGACAATTAGTTGGAGTTTGACAAGAAACTCAGGTGCAGTGGCTGAATGTTTGGCGTCTTCTCTATATACAGGACGCGGGTTCTATCCCGCATGGAAGAAGCGTTTTTGTTGGCTACAGACAGAAGGTTACTCCGGTTTTATTTGTGCATCAGTGCATGCGATTTGTCTGTAAACTCACCCATGATACAGTTACAACTGCCGGTCGGTTGCACAGACTCAGCATATGAGGTTATTTACAAGTGGAATGTCAGGTTGGCTGTCATTGTGCCGATTGTCATAACAGCTAATGGCCTGATGGCCGAAAGCCTCGATTAACATCTCTCCAGGCTCTCGTTAGGCGGTTGGATCAAGGCCCTGATTCAGAAGGCAGTACTCTTCGATACGGCTCGCATTGTGAGTAGGTTAATGTCTCTGGAGCCCTAATCAACGGTTGCTTGCTCCCGACACCAGCAGACCACTTTTTAACCGACTTCAAACAAGGAGGTTCTGAATTCGACTCGTATGTATGTATGTATTTTCTCAAAAACTTTCCAAGGAAGGTTTTAGTATATAATACATTAGGTAATTATTCTTATGTACGAAGTTATATGCATAAATGTACTGTATCTCCGCCATTTCTAAGCGGATTTTTATGATTCTTCTTATGTACCTAATTGTAGATGCAACTAAAAAGGGAAAAATAAAATTAAAAAAAAAAAAGTAAAAACTGACTTCTAAAACATAAAACGAATAAAACAACTTTCATAAAAAACTTAACAGCTTCTGAAGCCGGTGCCAAGCTAGGTGCATAGAAGACTTGAAGACACCGACTTCAGAAGCTGTTAAGTTTATAAGAAAGTTAATTTATTCGTTTTAGGTTTTAGAAGTCGGTTTTTACTTTTTTTAAATAAATTTTGAAATTTTTTATGTTCAAATTTTAAAATATAATTTATAATATGTAGGTATATTTAGTGGGTAAATGAAATAATAACAATGTCAGTATAACAATGCAGGGCCAGCCTGGGTGGGACTTTTTATGAAATCAATAAAGATATTTATTTTTAAGAAATCAATAAATTTTTATTTAAAAATGCATTTGAACAATAATTAGTTATTAATCAAGAATAGATTATTAAATAAATAAATACATTTTATATCTAAAATATAATAAAACAACTTAGCTACATAATGTCTTTTTCAATGATTATTGGGTGCCCATTTAAGGGCGAAGGCCTTCTCCATATCTCGCCATTTCTGTGTCTTGGGCTGTTCTAATCCAGGTGGTGCCGGTCACGGCCACAATATCGTCGCACGACCGGCGCTTAGGTCTACCTAGGGTGCATGGTAAATCGCGAGGGCACTAATGGAGAACCCTCTCACTCCAGAGCGTTCTGAATCTGGGCTCTAGCTACGTGTCCTGTCCATCACCATTGCAACATGCAAGCTATAGTACCACAGCAGCAATTATTTTATTTATTAAAACTTTATGCACAAGTAAAAAAATACCGTACAAAGGCGGGCTTAATGCCAGAGGCATTTTCTATCAGTCAACCTTAGGTGGTGCAGAGAGAAAAAATAGCAGGTGCAATTATTTTACTACATAGTGTAACTCACATAGTGTTCAACTGTGGTACATATTTTGCTGACGCTGCGGTCTACATGACCGCGCGTCATTTCACTTAGGTAAGTACATATAAGTAGTACCTATTATATTCATATTCATGTTATTGACAGTGTGAAATTACGAACTACTACGTAAACAACTTAAGGCGACGATAACCGACTTTTTATGATTTTAAACTGATTACGTCTAAACGAGTACCGTAAGGGCGGGATACTTTGACTCTAGGGCATAACTTTGGCCCAAATCGAGACAACTGTATAAACTGCCCGAAGTGTCACGACCACACAACCGAACGTCGTATGTCCTTCGGTAACTATTAGACGGTGATATAGACGCGTAGTTGCGGAACTTTGTGTGGATTAAATGACAGTAAACATCTGTCTCGATTTGGGCCAAAGTTATGCCCTAGAGTCTAAGTAACCCGCACATACTGTAGTGTTAATGATTTGGAAATAATATATGTTAAATTAGAGCATTTTCTTAATAACTTAATATGGGATATTGTAGATTATGTTTATACTCGTATTACATAGTTTACTTAATTTGTAAAGTTATGTCTAACGCAGATAAAAACTGAGAGTCACGCAAAAACTGTCAAGCGTATTTTTAAGAAAGCTTCACCATTTTAAAGATAATTTAACTACTTATTTATCTTTTAGTAGGTATACGTGTTTTAATATTATTCATATTGTTTTATGTATAATAAATTAATAATGTGTATAAATTTGGGACAGCGCTCCTTAATGGGCGAGTCCTTTTACTAGCTGCGCGATGCTTGAGCTCAGCACAGAACACGCAAGCTAACCACTCAAGGCCATTGGCATAATTATATGTACGTCTTAAAAGAAAAAAAAAATACGAACAATATCTATTGTATGAAATATATACTTTAAATAATTTTATGTTGCATGTTAAAATTAGCACCTTGTTATATCTGCATGCCAATTTAGGGAGAAATGTGACATTTCAATATTATTTTATGTGACATTTATTTAACTAGGTACTTAACCATATTTTGTACGCATTAATTGCAAATAAATGAGTTTGGCTTTGTTTTTAAATAATAATCCAGTGCAGGAATCAAGTCATCTGCGATCCGGGATGAAAAGTAGCCTACGTCCTTCTCCAAAAGGTTTTCTACTACTGTTTTAGCCTCTTCTCTTATTAAATCAGGCGTAAAATCCATATCTGAATCTCATGAACTCTTTTTATAAAATATCTGCGTAAACATTAGCACTCGACAAAACAACTAAAGATCTAATTGCTGCTTTCTCGCCTTTTTACACGACTGCCCAAAGGAGTGTAATGTTTTCAGGGTTGATGTATGTTTGTATGTGAGTTTCTTTATTCCACGATAACTTTGAAATGCCTGAACAGATTTGGATGTATGGGGTAACGTTAGAATCTTTATTTACATCATTCCGAGTGACACTGGCTATATATTTTTTTTTTTTAAATGCAATATGGCGGCAGTATGGTGGCCGTTTTGAAAAGTGATTTTTTTTTTATACGATTGCCCTAAAGGAGAGTAATGTTTTCAGGGTTGATGTATGTTTGTATGTGAGTTTCTTTATTCCACCCTATCTTTGAAATGCCTGAACAGATTTGGATGTATGGTGTATCGTTAGAATCCTTACATCATCTTGAGTGACACTGGCTATTTTTTTTATGGCGGCAGTATGTTCAATATGGCGGCAGTATAACTCCATTTTGAAAACTGAAAACAAAAAAATTTCAGTTAAATGAAATGGTCTTAAGCCACTTTTTCGTTTTTTTATGTTTATTTTTCTACATTCTACCAGCCAAATGCAAGTCAATCAATTAATGCATAATTAATGCAATGCCATAATGTTAGCAGCTATGCTCACCTTAACAGTGGCTGTATAAAAAGTTGGGACATGGCTTGCATAGTTTTTAATTTTTTTGACAGCAGGGAAAATCGTTTCCCAGGGACGAAAAGTACTGTTTTCATACGTCTGATCAGGGAACTTCAAGCAAACTTTCCAAGTAAGAGACATGAAAAGGTAATTTTCTTTTATTTTTTATTTTGAATAAAAATTTAAAATTGATATCAAAATTTCTTATGTATCTGTGTTATGTTTTATTTAAGTTTGACCCATAAACACTCGTTTTAAATAAAGTTCCATGATTAAAACCAATCTATAGTTCTTTTGAAGTATAGACGCTAACAATGTTGACAGGCGTAGAGAAGGTAGGCGGCTGACCACAATAGTCACTGGCATACACATATCAGAAGTCAGAATGCAGTCTGCATATTATGCATAGGGGTCTCCACTAGGAGCCTAGCCTAATAGCAATTAGTTTCAGATTTAACCTTTAAACGCTATACCTAAGCAATTGAACCATAGAAATATAAAAAAAAATCGACTATAACATATTTAAGAACGGCTATTATAGTCATCTTTTACAAACGAAACAGCTTAGCGGTTCGACGACTGCTTTGTAAACCTGTGATTGTAAATTCGATTCCCAACTATTGATATTTTTTGTTTTCTTTTTATATTATATTAGATAGTTCGTAGATCGCACACAGAAAAAAACATCAAGTTTAGGCCTTTTCTGTCATCTATGGTTAGGAAACTGTTAATGAGAAATCCCGTGTCTTAACAATCTACTATTATTAACCGACTTCAAAAAGGAGGAGGTTCTCAATTCGTCGGAACCTTTTTTTTTTATATTTTTTTTTATGTATGTTCCGCGATTACTCGAAGATGGCTGGACCGATTTGGATTTTTTTTGTTTTATTCGAGAGGGTATACATCACAGTTGGTCCCATATAAAATTGATTAACTTTGCTTCGGTAGTTTTTGAGTTAGCTTCAATAATACGTATTTTTTTTACACACTTTTATATGGATGAAGTTCTAGTTTGTTTTGCAGATAGTGGTATTAGAATTTGTGTGGGGTAGGTACACAACTAAAAAGTGAAAAATAAAAACTTTTTTACAAAAAAATACAACCGACTTCCAAAAACAACACTACTAAGTGAAAAATAACTTTAATTTCGGAAGTCGGTGGCAAAAAACGAAAATACAGTTAACTAGACACCGACTTCCGAAATTAAAGTTATTTTTCACTTTGTAGTGTTGTTTTTGGAAGTCGGTTGTATTTTTTTGTAAAAAAGTTTTTTATTATTTTAGCGATAGCCGTTCGTCAGGAATAATCTGTAACTGTAAGAATGCACGAGTCAGTGTATCAGTGTTGTGCCATAAGGTAGTACATATATGTAGGAACGCAGGTGTTCGTTAGTTCACTAAAAACGAAAAACTTCGCAAGCAATGGGAAATTGCTACAGAAGGCTGCGGGGGTCGACCTCAGGGGCCGTACTATGACGTGAAAAAACATCATGGATCCGTTGAGAAAAAAGGATGGTCGTATATAGCTCCGTCTCGCTCTCACACTGAAACCGTTCAACTTCTGCCCTGCAGAGCTAATAGTAAACCCCCTGGACGAGCTGCTTCTTTCTCGGACACTTGTACGTCACTTGTTGGCCGCGTCACCAGTCCTGACACTGTATATTATATTGGCTGCTGAGACCATAACTGCAAACGTATACTACGTTTAACTACACTCATATCGTAAAGTTCTGATTCTGTGTTCTGTTCTGATATGAATTAAAAAATACCCAAAAACCCTAATGACAAAAACCTTTATGCTTGTACAACTGAAATAAAAATAAAAAGTTTTATATAGATTTCTTAAAAAGATAATGCTACTATATAACTTTTCGACCGCGCTAGGGCGCATGCGCGGTTGACCGATGATAGCTCCCATAGCTCCGTAACCATAGTGACGTCATCCACACCACGATGGCTTGCTTTCCCTTTTTCATATCTCTCTAAAAGGTGTTTTAAATATATTTGCCACGCTTTAATGGGAGATAATATTGTGTATATAGATTACAGTAGTGAAGAAATTTCGTACCCCGTAATAGTTAAATCACTTTGAGAAAATAAAGTAATTAATTAAACATTTACTTTATTCTGCATAACGTTGTTCACAAACTACGCGTAATGTGTTGCTTAGTCAATGAAAACAATTGCTACCTCTTTCTAATTATTCTGTGAATGAACACTAATTACTACGGGACGGTTTCATACAAATAAATCAATTCAAATTTATACACACATTTTTTGTATAAAAAATTTATGACAAGATCAATAATTTATCGTCACTATTGTAATCTATATACTGGTGCCGATTCTGTTGTGCACAAACTAAACTTAATTTAGGCTATTGCTAACTTTTTCTCTCTATTATGACAAGAAAGGGACGGAAGTAAATTAGAGCTGTCAAATTAGTTAGAACTAATTTTTCCATAGACATTTAGACGACACGTAAAAACATGTCGACTAAAAACACGGTGAAGCGCAAGGCGTGAACTAGTTTGACATCTCCAACTTAGTTCATAGCTATAGCCGTCCTTTTCTCGCGCTGCCTGTTAGTAAAAGATAGCGATTCTCTAATTTTAGTTTAGTGCGTTCACAAGAGAATCGGCACCACTGTCTCCCATTGTAGCCGTGGCAGATATTTTTATAGCACCTTATACAGGGTGTCCCGTAAATAATAGATCAAACGTAACGGGTAGGTAGCTTACCTAATTTCCAACAACTAATTTGAATATTAAAAAAAAAACCGTTACAGTAACCAGGATATTAATTTTTTTTCGAATTTTACGATTTTGTCTTCCAGAATTAAGCTTTTTTAATGCTGTCGCTGCAAATGATGACATTTTTAGGTATGATTTTTATTTAACATTTCTGAATAGCTTACTAATGTTATAAGATACCATTTTTTTGAATACCGTTTTATTTGCCTTAGAAAAAAAATCTTGAGTTGAAAAGTTTTTTCTTTACGATGTTAGGACCAAAATTGAAAAAATTCTCCTGTAAAAAAAATGTATGACACCGAAAACCACCATTATTTTAAAAACTTGTACATTTAATAAGGTTTGCAAATTGGTGTAAAACTTACGTCTAGTCTTTATCATTACAAAGATATTGCTATGAATGTGATGAAGACAGAAAATAAATTAAATTGGTACTATTCCATTTTTTCATTTTCGTAATGGCTTATGCTTGAATGCTTGTAATCGAAGCAGGTAGTTAAGCGGCTAGCATATTCCGACCCGATGACGTCATCTGTCCGGAATTTGGGACCGCTACCTGTGGCGGAGTTGCACCTCAGTCAGCGTGAAGGGGATAGATAGCGCCGCTTTTGTATTTTTGGTAAATTGGTATGAAGTTGTACATTCTAGTCCTTGTCGTTACAAAGATAATTGCTATGAATCTGAGAGGTGCTCCAAATCAACGTTAATAAAAAAAATAAAAAAGTGTGTACATTTAAACTTTTTCTTTAAAATGTGTAACTGTAGTATTTCAGAGGCAATGTTCATTGAATTATTGAGGCGTATGAAAAGAATTAGGAGGCCGTACTAAAAAAAACAGTTAGTTCAAATAAATCGTTTTATTTGGTTTTTACAATAAATGTTCGAATTGCCTTCCCTCTACAAGAATGCAAAGTCTGCATCTCCTAATAAAGGAAGCTCTTATCCGACGGACAAAACGGCTTTGGTTTATTTCTGATACAGCAGATTGGATGCGCTGTCGTAATTCTTCTTCCGACGTTATTGGATTCTTGTAGACCCTGTCTTTTAAACATCCCCAGTAAAAAAAATCTAGGGGATTTAAATCCGGAGATCGCGGAGGCCACAAAATTGGTCCTAATCGGCCGATCCATCTGTCCGGATAACTTTCATCAAGGTGCGCCCTTACTGCCGTCGCATAGTGAGCGGGGCACCCATCATTTTGCAACCACATTGCTTGCCGTACGTCTTCTGGAACGTTTTCTAATAACCTTGGCAACTCATTCCTTAAAAAATGGAGATAATATTCGGCGTTTAGAGTAGCTGGTAGTTCAAAGGGCCCTATTATTTGCCCATTGATTATTCCCGCCCATAAATTTATTTTAAATTGATGTTGGCTCCTGTCCTCTCGCATCAAATATGGGTTTATCAGCTGCCAACTGTGCAAATTATGCAAATTTAAATATCCATCTCGGCGGCATGAAGACTCGTCACTCCATAAAATCTTGTTAAAAAACTGCGGGTCCGCCCGAATCATTCTAAGCATCCTTTGGCAAAATTCTATTCTTGGCTGGTAATCACGCGACGTCAGCGTTTGAACACGTTGCACGTGATATGGGTGCAATCGGCACCGTTGTAGCACTCGATGCACCGTCGATCTAGAAATTCCTACGCGTCGCGCTATGACGCGAACGGAGACTGACGGATCTTCCTCGATTTCTCGAAGAATGACTTCGTCATTAACTTGTCGCGGTCGTCCTTCACGGGTACCACCAACTCCGGTGCCAAGAATTCTTCCCTCAAGAAGCGCGTTATGCACTCTAATAAAGACGCGATAATCGGGATAACGAACCAGGTTCGGGTATCTTTCACGGTACAATCTTGCAGCCGCCCTGGCATTACCTCTTGCTTCTCCGTAGATAAAATGCATTTCGGCGTACTGCCGTGGCGTGTACTCATAACGAGGCATTGGGCTGAATAAGGTTTCAGCGCTACTGCACACACGTACAAGCACACACAAACGAATGTTTTCGGAGTCCGTAGGATCGCCAAGTCGTTTGTCCAATACGCAAAGAGTTCCAAATCGATAGGCAAAGTAAAGTCAAATCACAGCACAAGTCAAATTTTACAGAAGAAAACACCGAGCCACTGACCGGGAGCGAAAGTTGTCTGACGTAGCAACTCGAAGAGAGACTAGTTACAACTAAACTAATAAAATCAAGCAACAATGAAGCCTGTACGAGTGAAGGGCGCAGGAAAGAACAAAAGAACCTGCGCAACTTCATACCGATTTAACCGATTTACCAAAAAGCGGCGCTATCTATCCCTTTCACACTGACTGAGGTGCAACTCCGCCACAGGTAGCGGTCCCAAATTCCGGACAGATGACGTCATCGGGTCGGAATTATGCTATCCGCTTAACTACCTGCTTCGATTACAAGCATTCAAGCATAAGCCATTACGAAAAGGAAAAAATGGAATAGTACCAATTTAATTTATTTTCTGTCTTCTTCATCACATTCATAGCAATATCTTTGTAACGATAAGGACTAGACGTAAGTTTTATACCAATTTGCAAACCTTATTAAATGTACAAGTTTTTAAAATAATGGTGGTCTTCGGTGTCATACATTTTTTTTACAGGAGAATTTTTTCAATTTTGGTCCTAACATCGTAAAGAAAAAACTTTTCAACTCAAGATTTTTTTTCTAAGGCAAATAAAACGGTATTCAAAAAAAATGGTATCTTATAACATTAGTAAGCTATTCAGAAATGTTAAATAAAAATCATACCTAAAAATGTCATCATTTGCAGCGACAGCATTAAAAAAGCTTAATTCTGGAAGACAAAATCGTAAAATTAGAAAAAAAATTAATATCCTGGTTACTGTAACGGTTTTTTTTTTAATATTCAAATTAGTTGTTGGAAATTAGGTAAGCTACCTACCCGTTACGTTTGATCCATTATTTACGGGACACCCTGTATAATGTGTGATGGTTTCGGAGGCATTATTGTGTTTGATTACTTTTTGTTAACTTTGTTTATTGTGGCATACATTACTATAGATAAAGTAGTTTAGGATACTGCACATAACTAGGTATTATGTAACAGTATCATAAACTAATAGTGTAGTTTACAGAGAAGTTTTATAAGAATGTAGATGTTATTTTAGTATATTGTGGTGTCTTACGACTTCCACGCGAGCCAAGGCGCGGGCAGAAGCTAGTCATTAATATAACGAAAGTCGACTGGATCAACCTGATTTGTGAGAAATCCAACAAATAACTTGAGAAAAGATGAGGCAGATGAAAATGTAATTAATATTATGTCGATGCCTTAGTTCATAATTTATACTAACTGCAAAATAAACAATTTTCACTTTTTAGTGCCAAATATATAGGTACACTACTCTTTCGTTTGCGCGTATCGAAATACCGATAATCCGTCTCTTTCTACCAAAAACTAAGTCAAAGGTGTATTAAATAAGTTCCATGAATGTTATATTAAACTATCATTATCTACCTAGCCTTTTCCCAACTATGTTGGGGTCGGCTTCCAGCCTAACGGGATGCAGCTGATTACCAGTATTTGACGTGGAGCGACTGCCTATCTGACCTCCACAACCCAGTTACTGGGTAATACTATACTCCTTGGTAAGACTGGTTTTCAGATTTTCGGGCTTCAAAGATCCACGGGACCATGTAATTGTTGGTTTGTAAAGATGGTCACCCATCCACGGATGTTATATTATGCTAATGACCTTTATTTTTGTAAATCCAAACTAGATATACTTTAACTGTTTTTAAGTTTCTCAATTGCAGAAAATTTTAAAACACTAGCGTAGGTATTAAATACATTTGCATATCTGTTCATACTTTTAGCAGTGGATTATTATTAATTGTCTATTTAATGCAATACCCATACGAATTATCCGTCTTCTTGGACCTTGAACCAGTCTGGTAAAGCAAAATCAGCTGTTATTTTTAAGTTTAATGCCTGTCAACATAATAAATCTTATTGCACAAATGTATTAAATAGGGGTTGTATGTTTATGCTATTTTTAAAATATTATGGTTATACTAATATCCTATATTGAGATATGATGGAGTTAAAGGACTAGTGTTATGAATAGATGCTTAATTTTGTTGGTTTATTATTTTACTATGTTTTCGTACCTTTATAATAGGTTAGGTAGCTTTACCTATGAAATTGCCGTTTTGTATGAAAAAATTTAAACGAATTTTTTTCATGCATTTTTTATTTGTATTAATCGAAGTAATCACCCATGCAATCAATGCATCTTTGCCAACGCAGTGGCAGTTTATTGATTTTCTTCTTAAAGAAATCAGCTGGACGGGAGGCAACAAATTCTTCAAAGGCATTTTGTACTGCCTCTCGGGTATTGAATTTTTTTTCCGCCAAGAAGTTATCCAAATTCTGGAAAAAGTAGTAGTCTGTAGGCGCAAGGTCTGGTGAGTAGGGCGGATGACGGAGAGCTTCCAACCCCAGTTCTTGCAACTTGGAGACCGTCTGCTGTGCAGTATGAGGTCGCGCGTTGTCGTGCAGGAGCAGCGGAGACGAGCGATTGACCAATGCTGGTTGGAGATGTGCCAGCTTCTCCATCATTGTGTTCAGTTCTTCACAGTACACATCTGAAGTAATGCTCACCCCGTTTGGTAAGAAGCTGTGATGAATCACACCGGCGCTAGACCACCAAACAGTGACCATCACTTTTCTAGGGGTAAGTTTTCGTTTAGGGCATTGTTTAGGTGCTGAACCAAATGTTTTAAGGAAATAAAACATTTTTGATTTTTTTTTGATTTTGATTTTGAACCAGGATCCAACCAACTTGCTGAGCGCTTGCGGTTATCAAACAGAATCCATTTTTCATCGCAGGTAACAATGCGGTTCAAAATTCCTTCATTTGTGTGTCTGTTGAGCAGTGCAAGGCACGTCTCGACGCGTACTTTGCGCTGGCGATCATTGAGTTCGTGGGGCACCCATTTGTCAAGCTTTTTTACCTTGCCAATTTGACGCAAATGGACCAATATTGTTTTGACGCTAACGTCGAAAGCTGCTGCTAATTCAGCCGTAGATTGTGTATCATCAGCTTCCACAATCGCTTTTAATTCGTCATTGTCGACCAAAGTCTTCGGACGACCGCGAGGTTCATTTTTTAGGTCGAAATTTCCAGAACGGAAGCGAGCAAACCAATAACAAGTGGTGCGTTGGTTTGTAGTGTTAGCTCCGTAAACGTCGTTGATGTTGCGTGCCGCTTGTGCCGCGTTGCTGCCACGACGGTACTCATATTCCATAATTACTCGAATTTTTAACGTATCCATGATGACGAAAAAGATTGAAATGCGATGAAAATGTAACACTAATCAATAAACAAATGACTACTTTTGGAAAAAAAAATCCATGTTTTTAAAATAAAAGTAATTTGAAATTAGAATTCTTAGCCAAACAAAAATTATTTTGATTTGAAATGGCCAGTACTGCAGAACGGCAATTTCATAGGTAAAGACCTAATAACTCTCGATGTCATCCTCCAAACATTTAGCATATTGAGCAATTGAACACTTTTTGAAGATCTGCGACTTTTTGTTGTCAATTTTAATCAGGCGCTTAGCGCCTGTAAGAAAAATATACGCAAAACGTGTTACTAATGTAGTGGAGGAATATTATTATCTTCTTAAATTTAGATAGAAACAAATATTGAAATAATAAGAATGCTCTGGTGCAGTCATGTATATATATTTTTTTTCTTAAATAATCGTGCACAAACGTACACAAGTGCAATTAAAACATCTGTTGTAAAAATATGAATAATCTCAACTATTTAAGCTGGATAGCTACGTAATCTGGGTTTTTTTTTGTTATCCTGTCCTCTGTAAGTCGTAGATAGTGTTTACGCTTTTGGACGAAATTAGGGATTTCCACCATCGCGATAGTTTATAGGCAGTTTATCCGAAACTGATGGTCTTCTTACATTGGTGTATGGCCCACGCTGGTACCCGCACTCTAACCTCCCTGCCCGTAGTCTACAACCTCCAGTCATTTCAACCACGGTATCCCTACTTTGAGGCCAATTTGCATTCTTATTATATCCACAGAGCACTCTGTCGTCCACAATTTTACAACGTTTGCTATCAAAGTCGTACGGGCAGCAGCGTCTTCGCTTTTTGGATCCATTTAACGGAACACTGGATGGGCTGTTTAACATGTCATCGGATGGGCCTTGTGCCGAGATAGCATTGGGCTTCGTTTTTTTTTTTATACCACCTTTTATATTTTTTCCATCACGAAGTGCATCATCTTTTGTGCTGTCTACGTACTCATAATTATCATTGCAGTTCTTTGCGGCAACTGCAAATATTGTTGAGGCCGCAAATATCTGTAACAGTGAACAAATACATTCATTTAATCTTGTGGTGCGTTCCAATATCGTATGGTCATCCTTTTTTGGCAACTGTTTTAAGAGTTTGGGTAAATCTTACATCATCTGTCCAAGAACATAGACATCAACTAAAATTACAATTTATACCTATTAACATAACAACCAGTGCAGCACTGTGTATCAACTTGTGGTGCTTGCATTTAGGCATCCCATAATATTAACATAACAACCAGTGCAGCACTGTGTATCAACTTGTAGTGCCTGCATTTAGGCATCCCATAATATTAACATAACAACCAGTGCAGCACTGTGTATCAACTTGTAGTGCCTGCATTTAGGCATCCCATAATATTAACATAACAACCAGTGCAGCACTGTGTATCAACCTGTGGTGCCTGCATTTAGGCATCCCATACCTGTGTATCAACTTGTAGTGCCTGCATTTAGACATCCCATAATATTAACATAACAACCAGTGCAGCACTGTGTATCAACTTGTGGTGCCTGTATTTAGGCATCCCATACCTGTGTATCAACTTGTGGTGCCTGCATTTAGACATCCCATAATATTAACATAACAACCAGTGCAGCACTGTGTATCAACTTGTGGTGCCTGCATTTAGACATCCCATAATATTAACATAACAACCAGTGCAGCACTGTGTATCAACTTGTGGTGCCTGCATTTAGACATCCCATAATATTAACATAACAACCAGTGCAGCACTGTGTATCAACTTGTGGTGCCTGCATTTAAGCATCCTATAATATCTTAAGAGGGCTGTCGCATACCTCTCTTGCTCACACTAGACCAAATTTTTAAGATTGATAAATGAAAAGATGCTGTTTTGAAAAATGTAATCAATTATCGAACTAGTAAATAAAATTAATTTAATAGGTACCTAATTATTAAAAACACATTTCTATTGTAATAGCTAATAAACTCAGCTCAAAAAGTACTATCTGTTTTTAAGATGAGTTAATTAAAAGCTACAATAAAAATGTGTTTTAATAATTACTTATTAAATTAATATTATTTACTAGTTCCCTAATTGATTACATTTTTCAAAAAAGCATCTTTTTTTTTTACAATTTTAAAAATTTGGTCCCGTAAAAAGAAAAAAATTAAGAAAAAAAAAAGAAATTAAGTCGATTAAAAATTTGGTCCCGGAGAAAGAAGAGTAACAAAATGCAATGATAACAGGACCTCTTTTAACTCGTGGTACTTATCTATTTACCTTCTCCTTGACTAGACATGACTTATGTCACCTAACCCCCCCCCCCCCCCCCCCTAGTACCTTAATAATATACAGAGTGTACCAGAAAGGTGTGGTCAAAAAGGGCGTGGTACATACCATCAAACTGAACAACTTTTTTCACGGGACCGACATCGCAATCGCGAAAAAATTATCAGCCGTCCCATACATTTGCGTCAAGTAGGTATTGAAGTTTTCTATAGGACAGTTGATAATTTTTTCGCGATTACGACTTCGGTCCCATTGAGAAAGTTGATCAGTTTTATGGTCTGTCTGTCTTGTGGAATATAAGAGAGAGAGAGAACTAGAGGATAACTTGGAAGTCTTTAATAATTTACTTAAAGTTAGCCAAATTAAAAAAAAAAAAACACTCATCGGGACAGCCGACAGAATTGAGAACTTTAAACTACGAAATAAGTGTTTTTCTTTTTTAATTTGCAAATTCATTGCAGTATCAAGAATTTAAATTTCATAATATTTGTAAATTAAAATGTATATAACTTTTAATTTGCTATGTTTTCACTGCTGGCCATCCGCAACACGTCATCCATACTCGTAGCTACAGATTTGACATTAGCAGGTCGGTGACTCGAACCCATAAGATTTTCCCATATCAAAAATCACTCAACGCACTTCAAGAAGTTTTCGCTATAATAATTTGCTTCCCCTGCCTTTTAATTTTAATCCAGTGATCAGTATTCGGAGTAGGTACAAGGAAATCAAAGCAATATCATTTCCAATATCAAGAAGGTACTTGGATCTTTATTAAATAAGTAGGTAGGTGCATAATATAAAAAGCAAACTGTGCATAAAGATAAAATTACAAACAAATGATTAATGTTAGACTTTTAAACATAAAGCAAAACGGATTCGTAATTTAGCAGATGAAAACTAGTTAAACCTTCCTGCAAACAATACGGTCATCTGTCTCTACACATCTTGTCACACTATCGAATGGGAGCACCGTAGGCCTGGGGTCACGCTCATCGGAACCATGTCGATGTGTTGACGGACTGTCACGATCAAATGCTACTCGGTAATTCAGCAGATTACCCACAACGAGTGGTCTTCTTGGATTAGTAAAGGCATCACGCTGGTAGCCGCACTCTAACCTCCCTCCACGTAATCTGCAGCCCCCGTACACTTCAACGGAATTCTTACTTTTCGGCTTTCCTAAATTCTTATTATATCCACACAGGACTCTGTCATCCAAAACTTTACAAATATTTCTATCAAAGTCGTACGGGCAACAGCCCCTTTGTAGGTGCTGTGATGGATTTGAATTAGGTTGTTGTGGGTTACTGCGTCGTCCATCTCTAAGGCTAGATGGATCTTGAATGCAATTACCGTTGCAGTGCCTTGCGGTGACCACAAATGTAGTAGCCGCAAATATCTGTAACCGCGAATATCCGTAAATTTGCAAGTAAGTTCCTTTACTATGTTCATAGAACAAAAAAATTAGGGATCATTCGTTTCTATCCAGCCTAAAATTATGAAATGAAAAATTACAGTTATTGTATGTTCGCCAGACCGCGAAGTAAATTTTTTTTCGGTGGTTTTTTATTTTTATGGGTAGCATTTGCCATATATATATATATTCGCCCTTGTAACCTGTAAGCCGAAAAGCGGTATCTCAAAAAATTCTGTTTTTAGGGTTCCGTGTCTCAATAGTAAAAAAACGGAACCCTTATAGGATCACTTCGTTGTCCGTCTGTCTGTTTGTCAATCTGTCTGTCAAGACCCTTTTTCTCAGGAACGCGTAGAGGTATCAAGTTGAAATTAATATCAAATACGTAAGTCTATGGTCTCTTGAAGTCCTAAAAAACTCAAGGTTCTAAATTAACGCAATAAAAACATATGGCCATTTATGCGACATATTTTGATACTCGCAAGTAAATCAAAACCTATAGAGTACTTTCCGTTGACCTAGTATCATGAAATCTGGCAAGAAGCAAGGTCCTTACAGCGCAAGTAAAGTAAAAAGTCCGAAAACAGTTTGTAGTTTTATCTCATCATTTTTTTTTTTGCGATTACAAACTTATTTTCAGTTGGAGAATTGACTGTGACGTATATCGATGTTTGGGAGTTTCAACTACAATGTTAAGTTTGTTTTTTGATAAATTCATCCCAACTACGGAACCCTTCATTGTGCATGGTCTGACACGCACTTGGCCGGCTTTTTTATCAGATTGCTTGAAACATTTCTTATTAGATGGACTAATCAAAATAAACGTACCTATTTTTATTGGAACAATGAAAAAAACCACTAAGAAACTTATACTTAGATATGCATGCATATCTAATTCTTATCCTAAACTAGCTGACCTGACAGGCGTTGTCCTGTCAAAATTTAAATATAGTCTTGAATTCATAGAAATATCCCATAGAAAAAAGCACTTTCCGTTTTTCACGAATTTTCCAATTTTCCGGGAAACTTTTCCAATTTATCTTTGGATAAAAACCTAATTCAGACTTTTACAAACATTTTAAAACCAAAAATAGACAAATAGATCCAGCCGTTCTTTCTTTTCAATTTTTTTTTTCTCAAGTGCTTATAACGAATGAACGAACAGTATTTCATTTTTTTATATATTTTTTTTATGAACAACAACTAAACAAAACAAACTGAACAACTTTCTCCATGGGATTAACATCGTCCCATGGAGAAAGTTGTTCAGTTTGATGGCCTGTACCACACCCTTAAATTTGATCACCGCTTTCTGATACATGCTGTAATATATTACTAAGTTTGAGCCATCATAACCTATGATTACTAAGCTGGGCAGCGGTAACTCGGTCCAAATGTATTAAAATGTACTATTTTCTTATTACTGTCCGGTTCCTATTATCAACTCTTATCTCAAACACAGTAGCGCTGTTCGGCGGTATTATGCTTAGGTTTGGTGGTAGGTACCTTCTTTCCCGGACAAGCTCCTTCAAGGAATGCTCTAATTTAATACCTAATTTGAAATAATAGTTTTCTAGAAACAATCTAACTGCTTTTTCCCGTTTTTAGGGTTCCGTACCTCTAAAGGAAAAACGGAACCCTTATAGGATCACTTTGTTGTCCGTCTGTCTGTCTGTGAGTCTGTCAAGGCCCTTTTTCTCAAGAACGCGTGGAGGTATGAAGTTGAAATTAATATCAAATACGGAGGTATGGTCTCTTATGCCCGTTTTCACCAATCATACGTGACACTTAATGAATCCTTAAATATTATTGCACTCTTGGATTTTCGACTCTATAGGCGCTGTTAAGCCTTGCGTTCAAAATCCAACAGTGCACTTTTATTTAGGGACTCGTTTAAGTGTCACTTAGGGTTGGTGAAAACGGGCATTAGAGCTCTAAAAAAATAAAGCTTTTAAGTCAATGCAATAAAAAAATACGGCCATTTTTATGTGTCATATTTTGACTCTCGCAAGTAAATCAAAACCTATACGGTGTTATTACAAAACGAGGTTTTTCTTCGTCATGGTTTAAACCATCGAGCCAGTTTTTGTAATATAAACCTAGCTTTGATAGAAATACAGTTCTTTATACAAAACTGACAACTTAGTCCGGTACCAAGTTGTCAGTTTTGTAAAACTGACATCTTAACGTGTCAGAATAAAGCTCAAAATTCAAAAAAGGGTCCATGGTTTAAGCCTGGGTTTGAAGATGAACCTTGTTTTGTAATAAGACGGTAAGGGTACTTCCCGTTGACCTAGAATCATGAAATTTGACAAGAAGCAAGGTCTTACAGCACAAGTAAAAGAAAAAGTCAGAAAATTGTCCATTTGTAGTATTATCACATAAAAAATAATTGTTTTTTTGCTATTATAAACTTAAATTTGCAGTTGGAGAATTGACCATGACTTATATCAATGTATGGGAGAACATGTTTCTCATGTTAAGTTTGTTTTTGGGATAAATTTTTTTCAACTACGGAACCTTTCATTGTGCGTGGTCCGACACGCACCTGGCCGGTTTTTTTTTTGTCATGATTATTAATCATCATTACTCTTTTTCTCGGACAAATATCCTACGTAAATATCCTAACCTGGTCGAGCCCAGAAGGTTTTGCAGCAATCATATGCAGCTCGAAAACTGTTAGCCGAGTAGGTGGGGCGTGATGAGAGAGCGCTGAAAATGTATTTGAAAAGTTTCAGATAGGAGCCATGCGCGCAGATTATTATGCTTACTGAAAAACCTTCTAGGCTCGCCTACTAACCCCAAAATATCTAATAAAGAAGATTCAGCACCTATTTTTAAAAGTAAAGAAAAAATTGTATTCTTTACTAACCGTAAATAAAATGTACGAAGTGCTGCAAAGTCTTAACATCACCCTTATCATAAATGCACGCACGTGCATTTCAATCATTGCGTAACCATAAAGGTACTGCTGACACAAAAACTAATTGTTATAGGCAAGATTAATAAACTTAAGCGGAAAAAATCAATAAAAATAATAATTTAAAAATGGTTTTTAATTTTCAACAAGTTATGCTATAATTTCATATTAGCAAGGGCCGCAGAGCAGTAAAAAAACAGCACCGTGCATGTGAAAGAAGTGAAACTTCTTAAAATATAAGAATAATTTAGTGTGAGAGACAGAGAGAGTTGTACCCTTTCTTCTCTCTCATGTAACGAAATGTGCCTAAACGTGACGCGTCCTTGAAATTTTGCTTTGAATTCTCGTCCAATTAGAGAATTGCCGCCTAAAGGTACACATAACAACTCGGAAAGGGATCGTCACCGTATCAACTCGAGCCGTATGTAATCTTTGCATGAACCTCTCTATCTACTGCAACGCACACTACTCGGCATCGTAACGTAATCGCCTCGCCTCGGGACAAGCCCCGAACTGCGGCTATACGATCATGGTTGTGTGTCTTAAGAAGTTTCACTTCAAAAATTCGTGACGCCGAAAGTGCGTGGAGCGCACATCTTCTGTCACGGACCATTCAAAGCCATCAATTTCTATGTCATTTGAATCGTAGAGCGAGTAAATGTGCCACCACTTACTCGCACCCCGGCACGCAACTACGACTCAAATGATGCTTAGAAGGCGTGTTGACAATCCCGTCTCTAGGGGCCTTTCGTCTCGAAAAGAAGATTGGCCCGTTTCACAAAACTCTGTTTCGTCTTCATTAGTGGCATGTTAAGTACTGACGATTGACATTTTAATTTTTACGCACAATGCGCCAGTAGGTAGGTACATCAAAATGATTAACAGCACAATTAGTAAATAACAGTTAGTAAATTAGTAAATTAGCAGCAGATAATAATAAAAAAAATGAAGGCCCTAAGCCTTATTAGACACTTATTTCATTTATTGGCAGCAGGTCTTACTTTTATTTAAAGAGCCATATTATCGTACGTTTCAGTAGCTTGTTTTCAATTCCTAACGCAACCATATCTAAAAGACTGATATCGACTGCATCAATGTTAATATTCTCTATATAAATATTGTTTTCTGCACAAAATTGACTCCAATTTTCGTTATTTTCGATAGCGCTTTTAACCCAGTGCCAGAGCTGTCTTTTGACTTTACGCTTAATATGTTGTTCTAATTCTTTTTTATTATTTTTCATCATGGATACTATATTCTTTTTCATATCAGAATCGTTTATATTCATTTGGCTCGGGTACTTCTCATTACCCCAGTGTAGGGGAAACTCACGACTCATTAGCTGCCAAATTTTTGTAATAAGCCGAAGTTCTATGTTTCGTTTATGGTCTAATGAGCAGTTAGTCGTCTTCATTTCGCTGTGTATCTGTTCATTAGATGCTTTACGTAACCATTTTCTTTGCGTTCCACTTTGTTGATTTCTATTTTGCACTATTAATAATTTGCCTAATTTATTATGATTTCTACTTTCCACGCCCACCTGCGTGATTCCCTGAATACTTTTAAGTCCATCACGGTTTCGTGTTTGCACATGGATCACCTTTTCGTGTGTTCATTTGTCCATAACTGGAAACTTCTGTGGACTAGCAATATTTACAAATCTTGATTTTTCTACTTGTATCCCATCCACATTGTAAACTTTCCTTCGTAAAATATTACGCTTGGTTTGGGTAGGCAAAGAAACATTTTTATTTTTAGGGACAGGAACTTGATTACTTTGTTTACTCTTAAGAGAGAAGCAAAGATTTTCCCGCTTTGCGAAATTCGTGACGACCTGCCAACAAAACATTATAATATTTTTATCAAATAATTTTGAATGTGTAAGCAGTAGTTTCCTGCCAAACATTTCACCTACAAGTATTTCTTTTAACGATTATTTTGACTTGACACTTGAGTATGTATTTCTGAAATGAGTAGGTATGTATACATATAGCGTTGTCTCGCATCTCCATTTCACCGAGGAATAGGTACATTATTTAGCGATACACGATAACCACTCCCGCGCCCGGCTGTCGTCATTAGGATTGTCCTTGAGACTCTGTCGGCGCGCGACGGGGCGCCTAGCCACTTATACACGGCTTGTACACAAAATATTTCTATGCTCGGACAGTCAAATACAAATTGACGTACGTTAACGTTAACGTAAACGCGATCGAGTAAGTATAAAAACTCGCACTAAGGCCACTGAACTCTTTTCTCCCAACTTACTGAAGAAGACGGACGGATTGGAAGATGTTTTCAGCATAGATTAGTTAGCAGTCGCTTGGAGGGAAGCTAATTCACATCAAGCCAAACAAGTATCTTTCGATTAATCTGATGTAGTTAGCCCAAAATAAAAATGCATTTTTTTTACATTAAGACACTATGAGAACTATCCAGAAAAGGGAAGGCCTAGATAGAGATGGCGGAATGCGATGTACTCCTTTTTTTTCTCCTCCTCCTGCAGCTCCTCCTGGAAGCCTCGATCGTGCAGGCCTGGGTGTCACCACCGGACAGGCCTGCTGACATCAACGACGAGACGGAGTGGTTCTAGGAGGCCATGTCCGAAATATGTGACGTGGTAATGCCGGTCCAGTCTGGACGCGCCTGGCGCCAGGTGTATTGGTGGTCACCGGAGGTGAAAGCTCTGCGCGAGGCGTGCGTTGCTGCGCGGCACCGGTACACCAGGCACCGCAGGCTCCGTATCCACCCTCCGGATACGGAACCATTCAGGCGGAGCTGTATGAGGGGTACAGAGCGGCAAAGACTGCCCTCCGAGCGGAGATCTTACGGGCCAGGGGTCTGGCTCCCGAGGAGTCGCTGGGGACTCTGAACCGAGACCCGTGCCCCCCCCCCCCCCTACCCCCCCCCCCCCCTACCCCTACAAAATGGTGCAGGATAAATAAACTCCGCCCATTGGTTCGCCCGCTGACGCAGAGTCTCCGGCCGCAGCTTGTGGAGGACGTGGTGAAAGCTCTGTTCCCTTCGCGAGAGGAACATACTCCCTCGCCCATGGCTAAGCGATGAACTCCTTGAATAAAGATCCTTAGGCACAAGACTGTCAAGATTTTTTTTTGCAACTGGATCTTCGTGAGTGTGATGAAAGTTATGAAAATGTTGGTCTAGATCTAAATTTTTAATTGGTTGAACAGTGTAACGTTTGTAGATAGACCAATAAATAAAATAAAATAAGTCATAATTCACCGAATGTAAATTTTTCAAATTAGACCAACATTTTCATAACTTTCATCTTAGTTACGAAGCTTTATTATAAGCTATATTTTATGCATACAAGTACTACTCACGAAGATTCAGTTACAAACAAAATAGAGAACGGGTCTTCTCGCGATATTCCCCGTTCTCAATTTTGTTTATAATGTGTACAAATCGCGGAAGATTCAGTTGCAAAAAAAAATCTCAACAGTCTTCTACTTTTTTTTAGAAATTTTTTAAGTCGGTCAAGTCGATAATTCTCATTCAGAATTTTTCAACATTCAGAAAAAAAATCATAAATCGACAACTATGAAAAGTCGCGGAACATGCATGGGGGTAGTTCGGATACCCCATGATACGAGGGACCAAAATTCTTTTTTTTGACGTTAATGTTCCGGCCACCCTGATCTCTTCTTTTGTAAGTTTCTTGAGCGAGAAAATTGTGAATCTAGTTCTTTTCTTGTCGGCGGTGGGACAAGTACCTTATTAGGTCTATATACAGAGAAATGAAAGGAGAGTAATAAGACGCACAAAAACATTTTCTAAATTTTATTTACACTTTAATAAACACATCAATATGAAATTCCGAACACAAAAAAACATATAGAAATTAAATATTTACAAACGTCTGTAATTTTAGAAGGCTTTTTGTTTTTAAAAAGGAGAGTGTAGGTAAACAGCAGTGCTTCTGTTCAAATCTCACCGTGAAAACTTAGGTGAAGTGAGCGTGGAGTGAGCTGTCAATAGTGTCAATCCCTAGCATCAGGCAGAATGACAACTCACTTCACCTAGGTTTTTATCGGTGAGATTTGTACAGAATAGCACTGCAGCAGATCTGAGGCGTCAAACGAACTGCAGCATGCAGCATTTTAAGGTGATATATTAAATAACGTGCTTTTTCTTTATCCTGTACCTACCTTATTAGGTTTATGAAATAGGGATTCAACATTTCGGTGTATGTTTATTGACTGTATGACCTAGTATACTAGAAAAGGAATACACGATATAATGCAATTTTCTCGATACAAAAATAATGCAAAGTTCTATCTACTTTTATGTTTTTTTGAGTACCAAAGCGTAACGCTTATGAGTTATTCAATGGAAGTTTACTTTTAAACGTAGAGAGTAGTCGTGTCAAGGTTTAAGGAAAACAGTTTTTTTGTTTAAGACAAATGTGATAGATAGTAGATAGTAATTGTATGAAGCTACTAGTCCGACGATATCGTGTAGTACATTTAAAAATATAAACTCACTACGTATTTATGTATTATTATTTATTTATTTTTATTTATTTATTTATTACTAATAAAATTAATTTTGATGTAGGAAGTGGTGATTTACTTCGACATACACGTGACATGTGTTACTTTTCCATTTAGTGAGTGTTTGGGTACAGTATGTTTAATCCAGACTACAATAATAATTTAGACATACAGGAACATACTCGTACATTCGTCATTCACTAAACTCCCAAAAGCCGGGCAAAATTAAAATCGTTTTTACTGGTAACACTGATGACAAAAACAATGTTTGATAATTTTTTGGATAATTTGAAGAAAATTGAGCAAAGTTACTCGTGAAATGTATTACCAGTTGCCTTATTAATCTTTTCAGACCGTGACATACAAACTTTAACCGCTCATTTCACTATTTTGACATTTTTAACCGTCTTCAAAAAGGAGGAGGTTCTCAATTCGTCGGAACCTTTTTTTTTTCTTTTTTTTTTATGTATGTTCCCCGATTACTCGAAGATGGCTGAACCGATTTGGATTTTTTTTTGTTTTATTCGAGAGGGTATATCACAGTTGGTCCCATATAAAATTGATTAACTTTGCTTTGGTAGTTTTTGAGTTAGCTTCAATAATACGTATTTTTCCCCACTTTTATATGGATGATGTTCTAGTTTGTTTTGCAGATAGTGGTATTAGAATTTGTGTGGGGTAGGTACACAACTAAAAAGTGAAAAATAAAAACTTTTTTACAAAAAAATACAACCGACTTCCAAAAACAACACTACAAAGTGAAAAATAACTTTTTTCGGAAGTCGGTGGCAAAAAACGAAAATACATTTAACACCGACACCGACTTCCGAAATTAAAGTTATTTTTCACTTTGTAGTGTTGTTTTTGGAAGTCGGTTGTATTTTTTTGTAAAAAAGTTTTTTTATCGTTAAGCAATCGCTCATTTGACGTCAAGCTGACAACTGAAGCTAGATATCCCTGCGGACATATACGATGTAGTGACGCATCTGCACCGTATACTACTGATCTAGTACTATATAACATCATTGCATCAATATGTCAAGTACACTCCTACCAAATTATCTGTGAAATGGCGAAAATTGGAACTACGGACGTCATGTTGAAATGTCTTCGATTATGCCGACGCATGTTATTCGTTTGTGTCGACGCATCGACCGTGGCGTCCTCTTTCAGTTCACAGATAAGTTGGTAGGACTGTACTGTCACTACGAATGATGAGCACAGAAAAGAAATGGAGTCGCATTTGGATTGTGAAAAAAGGCGAGTTTTTACCCGACTACGGTAAAGTCAAAGGGGGGTTATGATTTTAACAGGCAATGCATTAATCAAGCACGTTTTTGCTACTGATATCTAATATCAGATACGTAAATCTATTGTCTCTTGGAGTCCTAAAAAACTCAAGCTTCTAAGTCAACGCAATAAAAACATATGGCCATTTATGCGACATATTTTGATACTCGCAAGTAAATCAAAACTTATAGGGTACTTCCCGTTATCCTAGAATCATACAATTTGGCAAGAAGCAAGTTCTTACAGCACAAATAAAGGAAAAAGTTAGAAAATTGTTCATTTGTAATTCTATCATATAAAAAAAATTTCAACTCTGTCAGTCTGTCATGACCCTTTTTCTCAAGGACGCAGGGAGATATCAAGTTGAAATTAATATCCAATACGTAAGTCTATGGTTCCTTAGAGTTCTAAAAAAATCAAGCTTCTAAGTCAACGCAATAAAAAATACGGCCATTTTGCGACACATTTTGATACTCGCAACTGTCACAAGTAAATCAAAACCTACAGGGTACTTCCCGTTGACCTAGAATAATAAAATTTGGCAAAAAGCAAGGTCTCACAGCACAAATAAAGAAAAAAGTCTGAAAAATATTAATTTGTAATACTATCGCATAAAATAAAAGTTCAAGTCTGTCAGTCTGTCAAGATCCTTTGTCTCAAGGACGCGTGGAGATATCAAGTTGAAATTAATATCGAATACGTAAGTCTATGGTCCCTAAGAGTTCTAAAAAAATCAAGCTTCTAAGTCAACGCAATAAAAAAATACGGCAATTTTGCGACACATTTTGATACTCGCAACTGTCGCAAGTAAAGTAAATATTTTGTATTATTTGTCTACTCCACAGTTCGCTATGTTTTAAATTTCACAGACCGAGATAAATTGACGTTACTTAGCACGCACTTTTTCTTAGATATGTTTCCGTCTTTATCTTGCATTTTAGTTTGACAGTTGTGCGACAGTGACAAAAATAATGCTTAGCCAAAGCTCATGTTAAGTAAGTAACGTTTTTAAATTCCGATCAGTGATATCGTTAGTTCCAGTATTGAGCACTGGTTCAGAAGGGTTCAGATAACGTTTTTGGCGGCGACCGACCGACCACGGAAGATGGAACTGCCACTCCCCGCGTGCGGGGAAAATAAGCCACGCCCATCACACTACTGTTTATTTTCTAGGTAGGGCCTTAATTAGTAGATTTCACGCGCGGCTTCGCCCGTGTGGCTGTCGGTAATTAGCCTACAGGAACGTTTACCGGGATAAAAATTTTCTTTGTCTTAACACCCACGTTTTTTTTTTCACAGAAATACTTTTGCATTTTCATATCATTTCGATAATCATATTATCTTCGAAAAAAAAACCATATGTATACCACCAACAGAAACATGATGAACCCTTCTATGAATGCTTCTTTAGTATACCTGAAAAGCCTTTTACAGCTTTCAGACCTTCCATCAAATTCTGAATTTTACGTGATGAAATTAATGACAGTTTTATGTAAGAAAGCCCTCTATTCTTTGTTTGTGCTTCCTCATATTGTTTAATAAATTTCTCAACACGCTCTTTTGTGACTGTATTCGGATCAAGTAAAGTTTTGACCACATGCACATTAGAACCTTTTCCTTGATTTAGCTCAATGATCGCTTTCTCTAATTTGTTTGCCTCGGAATCAGTCATTTTAAATTTCTTCTTCAAAATCTTAGCATTATTTTTTGCTTCTTTAACATCTTTAACATTTCTGTTTCTACGTCCTTTATCGTACTGACTAATCATTTTATTTAATCGGTCCTTATCAAGTGACTTTGCATCAAATTTCGATTTATGAGATAAACCTGGTAATGACAGGTTTCCTCGTTTATAATCTGCAACCATCCCTTCTAGTAATTTTGCTCTAGATCCAGTAACAGAAAATTGTTTTTTTAATTCTTTTGCATCCATACCTTCAATCAAATGAATATCTTTGACATTTAATTTGGATTTTTTAATTTTATTCCTAAATATTGTTTTGACAGAAGGTTTAGAGTCAGGCGCAATTTCTTTGGGCTTTTTCTTAAATACGTTTTTAAACCATCTGAAATTACCCTTTTTTTCTACTCCAGTTTTCTGATTTCCTGAAATATACGTAGGTCGGTAAAAAATACGTTAAACCACAAATTTTGGTCAATATAGGAGGAAACATTTGTTGACATATAAATTTATGTGTAAAGGTAGGTAGGTCACATAAATAGTATGAATTAGTATGAATATGATTGTGGGTGAAAAAGAGTGGGGGATGACCAAAGAAACGATGGATAGACTGTGCGAAAGATGATATAGCTAGAAAGGAGTTTCTACCGAGATGACGACTAATAAGAAGTATGGAAAAATAATACATGTTGCGCCGACCCCCAATAAATTGGAATAAGGGCAGGAGCATGATGATGAAGCATAAGCATAGCATAATCAGCATGTTTCCACTGCTAGAACACGGGCCCCCTCTCGGTGAGAGGGAACGGGCCGTAATCCACCATGCGCGCCCAGTGCGGGTTGGTGTTGATGATGAAGGGTGCACATAAATAATACAATCACTTACATTTTACATGTCGCGTCACAAGCGTTGTGATTATAACAAAATGAAGGACAATGTGGTCATCTTTCATATTGAATGGATTACTTATAATAAAGCCATGAGAAAGTCTATGTTTCAGTTTTCATTAAGTCTAAAATTATTATGACATTTAATGAGATAGTTACCTCGTTTGAATAAACGTTTGAACATTTCATTGTGTTTCACTTTATTACCGGGTTTTCGCAATAGAAATTGTGAAAAGTTTCAGTAATAATACGATGATAGGTTGGCTCTGACGACTACATTTTTACGTATTGTTTGTAATGGTAATTCCGATAATTATAAGTCCAAAATTATTAACAGATTACCGCTACGTTTTTCTGAAGTTTACAATATTCTTTCTGTAAGTTTTTCTTTTAACATTTTCAATCAATCGACTATTATTATAATATTTTGTGATTAAAACTGTTCTATGTAAATAATTATAGGGAACTGTCATTTTGACATTTGAACAGAACATGTAAAATTCACGTTCAAAAACAAAAATTATTTGTACAAAGCAGGAAAACAAAAATTCGGTACAATTCAAGTTTTATTACTAAACATGTTAATTGCATATAGTAATAATTAGTAGACTACTGAAATACTGTTTTTATTTAAAAAGCCATGTTATGGTATTCTTCAGTATTTTGTTCTCGATTCCCAATGCGTCCAGATCTATTAGACTGAGGTCAAACTTATCAATGTTAATGTTCTCTAATATGATATTGTTTTCAGCTAGAAATTGAGTCCAATGTTTACTATGTTTCATAGAAGCCTTTGCCAATTTCCAGACTCGTCTCCTCACCGCACATTTGATTGCTCTCTTCCCGGAACGGTAACTGCTTAAACTTTCTTTACTGGTTTGTGTCAGTTTCGGTGGGTTTAGTCTTTTTAGCTCTTTATTATTATATTTCTTAATTACTGATATAATATAGCTTTTCGTCTCAGAATTTGTTGCCTGTATTTTGCTATTGAACTTATCGTGATCTAAAAGAAACACATCCCGACTCAGTATTTGCCAAACCTTAGTAGTTAGCCGATTTTCTAAGATTTTTCTTTTATATGAAAAGCTTTTCGTGTTTTCTTGGCTGCATTCACTTTCGTCGAAAGGGTTCTCCTCAGTTTTTTTTCTTTGTTTCTCCTCACTTCTTTGTTTCTCCTCCATTCTTTGTTTTTCCGCACTTCTTTGTTTCTCTTCAATTTTTTGTTGCCCCTCCATTCTTTGTTTCTCCTCAAGTTTCTCCTGAATTCTTTGTCTTAGATTACTTGGTTTCCCTTGATTTTTTATTTGTAGATTGTTAGGTTCTTTTTTTTTCGGTGATTTTTTAATTTGTTCTCGATTCTGTGCCTTCTCGGATTGGCTATGATGTTTTTTATCAAAAGCCTTAGGTTTATCTGCCTTAGCTTTTTTCCTAAAGTTAGGACTTTGTACTTCCACTTTTTCAACATTATAAACCCTGTTTAGAGGACTTTTGATTTGGTTTGCTTTCGATCCGCTTTCATTTTTAAGCGAATTTTGTGAATCAGAATCTTTGTCTTTTCTCAAAGAAGGTAGTGATTTTCCCCGTCGTTTTCTTAGGACCTGTCAACAAAATGTAAGGTTTCACCAATTGTATTACTTTTCTTTATTCAGTCATTTGAATAAATAATTGTTAAACTATCCATGTTCAAGTTAATAAACATATAACGTTTATTATAATATAAGTTCACTGCCATCTAGAACTGTCTTCTAAAAATAGGGCGGTCCATTCCAGCTGTGGGTGTCGTGGAAGCCGAATAATGCATTTATAGCAAGGATGAACATGCTAATCGGACACATCAGTACCTAGTACACAGAGCTTATTACTGCGAGCACCTAGGCAGTAACCTAGACGATGGCGGTGGCGGTGTAGGCAGTAACCTAGACGATGGCGGTGGCGGTGTATGTACGATTTACATCGGCCGACGCACGTTAGGCCACATCAGAGCGCATTTAACATGTGTTAAAGGAAATTGAATCGTTTAATAAGTAGTTAAATGTCATATTTGCATGGAATTACACTGCTTGGAACTCGGTCGGCACATGCTGTTGGTAAAGCAGCATGCTTTAGCCGGCCGGCTCCTTGCGTACGCAGACGGCTGCCGCTTGCGCTCGGGTGTCGTCGCCGACCGGCAAGTTGAATCATCCAAGTCAATACTGGTCGCGCAAGCACCCCGGTTCCAGCAGATTTTAGCAGTCGGGCAGAAGCAGTTGGCCAACAGCGCCAACAACTCGTGCGCGCGTATTATCCGCTACGATGCGATGCGCGCCCAGCCGGTTGAAATCGAAGCAATCAGTAAAATGCTTCCCTAAAACTGATTTATTACCCTTTAGGGTTTTGCACCCTGTCAGGGATTAGTTTCTAAAAACCTTAAAACACGAACTTAAAGAAAGAAAGAAAGAAATTAAAGTAATCCTCATTTTGTTATGAAGGAGATTAAAATGCTGATTTTCAAATTCATTAGATCGCGCGTTAAGATTCTTCCATACAAACTTTGACAAACTGATAATGTCAAACTTTTTTATTTCCTTAAGTACGTAGTAAAACTCAGCACTAATAAGTTTAATGTTGATAAACCTAAGGATATGATTTTTTCCATAATTAATTCCCCCTTTTAATCCCCTTATGGGCTGATTTTCGCAAAATCCTGTCTAAGAGCACACCTTCATTTGAAATCGCAACTACTATTCTTTAGCGGTTATGTGCAAGAGCCTTACGAACAAACCCTGTTCAGTTACATTAGCCACACCAGCTCCCTAATTGCGTAACACGCTATCAATCGCAATCTGTGTAATTTTGAAGCAAATTGCTATCCATCGCATAATCCATCGCTTCACATTTCGAAAAATTTCAATACTCAATAGCTTTATTTCTTTACCATAATGTGGTAACTATATAATTGAGATCATTTATGGACCCTGTAGGGCACAGAATTTATTTTAATTTCGTTATTTCGTCTGCTTGGCAACGTAAATAACGCAATAAATGTTGCTAAACTGTCAAAATGAAACCGATTCCGATTGATAGCGTATTACGCAATTGGGTGCACATGCTTGTAACCTACAGTCGTAAGAAACAGAAACAGCCACCGTGGCCGAAATTAACATGTGATGTATTACAAGTGGTGTACTCTCCGATGGGCTATTCCATCGCCAAAATTCCATACAAATTTTCATCTCTTATTGAACCCCTTTAGGGAATGTACTTTCAAAAATCCATAGTATACCTTCGTTGTATATGGAACTCTAGTGCAAAGGAGAATGCCGTCCATCTATACTAAAAGTATGCCTGTCACAACCAAACCTAGTTTATTTGGAGAAAAATACAGCGCTCTTTCTTTAGTGATAACTATTTTTTTTACATTGATTCCCAAGAATTTATATTATATAATAGGTCTTTACCTATGAAATTGCCGTTTTGTATGAAAAAATTTAAAGTAATTTTTTTCATGCATTTTTTATTTGTATTAATCGAAGTAATCACCCATGCAATCAATGCATCTTTGCCAACGCAGTGGCAGTTTATTGCTGCCCTTCTTAAAGAAATCAGCTGGACGGGAGGCAACAAATTCTTCAAAGGCATTTTGTACTGGCTCTCGGGTATTGAATTTTTTTCCCGCCAAGAAGTTATCCAAATTCTGGAAAAAGTAATAGTCTGTAGGCGCAAGGTCTGGTGAGTAGGGCGGATGACGGAAGCTTCCAACCCCAGTTTTTGCAACTTGGAGACCGTCTGCTGTGCAGTATGAGGTCGCGCGTTGTCGTGCCGGAGCAGCGGAGACGAGCGATTGACCAATGCTGGTTGGAGATGTGCCAGCTTCTCCATCAATGTGTTCAGTTCTTCACAGTACACATCTGAAGTAATGCTCACCCCGTTTGGTAAGAAGCTGTGATGAATCACACCGGCGCTAGACCACCAAACAGTGACCATCACTTTTCTAGGGGTAAGTTTTCGTTTAGGGCATTGTTTAGGTGCTGAACCAGGATCCAACCAACTTGCTGAGCGCTTGCGGTTATCAAATAGAATCCATTTTTCATCGCAGGTAACAATGCGGTTCAAAATTCCTTCATTTGTGTGTCTGTTGAGCAGTGCAAGGCACGTCTCGACGCGTACTTCGCGCTGGCGATCATTGAGTTCGTGGGGCACCCATTTGTCAAGCTTTTTTACCTTGCCAATTTGACGCAAATGGACCAATATTGTTTTGACGCTAACGTCGAAAGCTGCTGCTAATTCAGCCGTAGATTGTGTATCATCAGCTTCCATAATCGCCTTTAATTCATCATTGTCGACCAAAGTCTTCGGACGACCGCGAGGTTCATTTTTCAGGTCGAAATTTCCAGAACGGAAGCGAGCAAACCAATAACAAGTGGTGCGTTGGTTTGTAGTGTTAGCTTCGTAAACGTCGTTGATGTTGCGTGCCGTTTGTGCCGCGTTGCTGCCACGACGGTACTCATATTCCATAATTACTCGAATTTTTAACGTATCCATGATGACGAAAAAGATTGAAATGCGATGAAAATGTAACACTAATCAATAAACAAATGACTAATTTTGGAAAAAAAAATCCATGTTTTTAAAATAAAATTAATTTGAAATTAGAATTCTTAGCCAAACAAAAAATATTTTGATTTGAAATGGCCTGGAGCTAGACCACCACCTCTTAAAGCAGTATTATTTTAATCTTACATGAGTGTGGGAAAGAGATGGAGCTAGACGTCCTGTATAGCTCCATCTCTTTCTCACACTGAAGTAACATTAAAATAATACTGCTTTAAGAAGTGGTGGTTGGCCCCCAGTACTGCAGAACGGCAATTTCATAGGTAAAGACCTAATATTTGTAATATTTTAAGGTTAGGTTCGAGAAATCACATTTAAAAAAAATAATAATATTAAATTATAATAATAATATTAAAAAAAAGGCATGCATAATTGGACCATTGTGCATGCCTTTTTTTTTTAAACATAAAGGACTAAGTGCGGAAACCAAATCCTTAACATAAGGCATGTCCAGAACTTCAAATACCAACATGAAACATTTCACAGGCAGTTCGTTCTCATACCAAAACAAAAACATTCATCGCATAGGATACCAACAGGATTTTATCAAAACGTGTTGTACGCACTTCTAAACGGGCCGCTACTATTATTTTATTCAACCAAATAATAACTGTAAACTTTAAACAATCCAAAGAAGCCGTCATCTTGTCTGTCACGTCATCACAGAACACAAGTAAATAAATAAATAAATAAATAAATATGTTTGGACATATCACACAACGCCATCTAACCCCAAGCTAAGCAACCTAATGCTTGTGTTATGGAACGAGATGGCTGATAAACTACTTATATACATTTTTTTTTTTTTGTAAATACATACATATTATAGATAGAAAAACACCCAGACTCGGAACAAATACTTGTAGGTCGTACAAATATTTGTTCCGTGCGGGAATCGAACCCGCGACATGCTGCGCAGCAGTCAATCGCTCAACCACTGCGCCAACCGTGTCGTCGAAGTAACTCTATCCAATATTCTGAATTAAGAATAATAGGACGGCCAGATATAACGGGCGGCCAACCTGCGCCTTCGGCTGGCAATATCCAGCTCAGTAAATTGTAGAGCTAGGACGGCTAATTGGAATCGAAAGCAATGTTTTTGACTTTACATTTTTACCCCGAGTTTACACTAAGGTATAAAACATGTATTATCTACCGCTTTCATTTACCGTTTACACATAAATAAAAAAAGAGTTGTAAAGACTGTACAATACTTGTAGAAAACTTGTCGAAAATGTTAAAAAGGTCAACAAAATAGTAAACAGTAAGTACATGTCTGAAACAACGTCTATATGTGCGAAGATACATGTTTTATACACATGTTTTTGACAATTCAAATGTCAAATGAATGAATAGAATACCAAAGCCTCCCGCCCCCCTCCTGACAAATCCCTTCTCCCCTCCATCGCTAATAATAGAGAACCTAACCTATCCGAGGCGGAATCCTATTCCGAGTTTGCTTTCTCTTGCATTCTGCATTCTCTTAATTATTAAAACTTTTCTGCATTAGTCGACAAAGTACCAACTCCTATTTCTTTATGAACAGAAAATCTAATCAACCCTAAACGGCGTTAACATTTTCGAACTCGCTTCGGTTGCTCTTGCATTCTCGTCAATTGTTTAGCTTTTCTGCATAAATTGACAAAGTTACTCCTTGTATGAATGTACAAACGAAAACCTAACTTATACGAGGTAAAATACAAAACTTATCGAGCTCGCTTCTAGGAGCTGAAGATACAATTCCCTTAAAATAAACCTGCTAGCGCCCATATTTACTATAGGTATAAACGCAGGATTATACTGCAAAATCGGGAAGAAGGGGCGGGCGGGCGTCTACTTCTGAACGGCCTAGGGCGGGCGAGACTGCTAGTCCGCCTCCTAGACTATGTGGAATTAATAAAAAAAAATTATGATCATTTTATTAAATAGCAAGTATGTACATATAGGTACTTACTCGTACTTTTTATGTTTGATATCTGGTATCACTATGCTTCAACGTGTTTTTAGGGTTCCGTACCTCAAAAGGAAATAACGGAACCCATATAGGACCACTCGTGTCTGTCTATATGTCTGTCCGTCTGTCACAGCCAATTTGCTCCGAATCTAATGGACCGATTAAGTTGAAATTTGGTACACATATGAATTTCAGTGACCCAAACATGGACGAGTAACGTAAATAAATGAATTTTGAATATGGGGGTCACTTTTGGGGGCAAATAAGAAAATTTAAAAAAAATATTTGCAAACTGCACCCTGTGATATAAGGGTTTACTATGAGGGTCTCAAATAGGTTTTTTTTTTATAATTTTAACATAAATTGTTTTGAAGTTAATTAAGAAAATAAACGAAAATTTACCATTCCCCCCTTATCTCCGAAACTACTGAGCTTAAAATTTTGAAAAAATTCTGATAATAAATCTATACCTATAGATTACAGGAAAACCTATAAGAAGTCTGTGGTCTTAAAATAACATGGTTAATCTCTCAATATTCGAGCACAAACTTACATTTACAGTTGGAATGTATGGGAGAACATGTTTTTCAACTACAATGCTACAACTACAGTTTGTTCCTGGGATGAATAAATTCCAACTACGGAACCTTTCATTGTGCGTGGTCCGACACGTACTTGGCCGGTTTTTTTTAAGTAACATAACAACATTCGTAATACTGAAATGGCGGATTGTACGACGTGTCAATGAGAAATAATTATACAAAATACTTTTTATTCTTGGCGTTTGAAACTCAGGACTCTTTTTCGAAACAAAATCTGATTTAAAACCGTGGCAAAAATAGGAGTAATTTTATGAACTACAATTGGTTGTGACACGCGCCCCGCTAGTTGATACGGCCCAAAATCATTCTCCTTTCATTCTGTTTTCTCTAGCCCCCGGCGGTTTAGGTTGTGCGTTGAATGAATTACTTAATTAATGAATTTACGATTTTGATTCCTATAATTCCTAGGTTCATTCCAAAAAACTCACGAACTCCAAAAACAATTTTCTTGAAGCATCTTGTTCTTTTCTAAAAATCCAACGCTGGCACCTGCTGCGTTTACATTCTTGCTCTTTTTAATTGGGATTGTCTTATTTCCTTTAGATGTTATTAATACTATCGGAGAGAACAATAAAACCTCGTCACTATAAATATTTTAAGGAGAGGCTCGTGACTAAATTAAGACTAATAAATAACGCATGGGTCGATCGAAGGTTAAGCAACGTTTGCCGCGGTCAGTTCGATGGGTGACCCATCCATTATACAGGGTGGTGTAAGCAGTGGCAATCTTTTAAGGGGTCATTGTACTCATCATTATGTTATTCATTGTACTCATTATTATTACTTTTACTATGGGACCAAACATGAAATCGCGAAAAAAAATCAGCTATTCCGTACATTTTGACGAATTATGCAAACATAAATGTACTGAACAGCAATACAATGACCCCTTAAAATATTGCCACTGTTTACACTTACACTCTGTATATCGAGACCCCTCCGTGCCTCGGAAAGCATGTTAAGCCATTGGTCCCGTTTGTCGTTCGTAGATCTTTGTCAGTCGTTACACGTAGTCAGAAGCCCAAATGCCTGACAACCAGTCCTATCTATATAGGGGCATTGTGTGACCCAGTAATTGGGTTGTGGAGGTCAGGTAAGCTAAATGTAAAACACTGGTATTCAGCTGCATCCGGTTTGACTGGAAGCCAAATCCAACTTATTTGGGAAAAGGCTAGGCCGATTGACTATATCTATTAGGAATTTGTAAAAGGAGTAAATAAATATTACAATTACTCACTGTTTTAATGGCGGTTGCACATTTGTTAGTGTTTGTTGTTTTGGGGGTTGCGGTCACGGGCATACTATCGTTTTTGTACATTTTAACTGAAATGGTTGTGTGGTGTGTGTGTATAAAGACTGGCTGGCTGCTAGGCTATGAATTCATCTTGATCTTATTATTTATGTTGTCAAGTTATCCATGTTGTTTTATTTCAACAACATTTTTTGATGATTTTCAAGAAATTCTTTTAGATGGCTGGCGCTGGTTGTCGCACTGACACGTTGGCTGACAAATGTACTCTGTACCTGCCGTGACACAACGTACTAGTTAACGTTGTTTTGAAAGGACAATGGGCGATTTATCCCCGTATCCATCTATTATGCGTTATGTGATAAATGTATAAATAAAATAATAAGGAAACGAGAGTGATCTTCCTTTGGGTGACTTGATGCTAATGACAGGTGGTGGTGTAATCATTAGATTACATTACAACATAACATAATGACACACCTGTTTTCCCCGAATGGTTAGGCAGAGAGTTAGATTACATACGTATTACTTAAAAAAACTTTTAGGTTTAAAGATTCTTTATTTATTCTAAAAGAACATACATTGTTCACTTAACGAATAAATACATAACTAGGGTAAAGTGTAGTCCAGTAGCTAATATAATACACTTCTGGACACATCTTTTGGCCCACCTTGTATTTTCAGTTTCGTTTGGTCCCAGCTAAAATTTTATATTAGGTCGAGCAAAAAGTTTTTATGCAGTTTTGAACCTGGCACATTCACAATCTCATTCAATAGTCTTTTTTTGAATTTCGAACACAGAATTTAAAGAAACAAAAGACAATTTGGAGCCTGTTTGTTGATATCAAACAATCGAATACTAAGAAAACTTGGTTTTATTGGTTTACTTGGATTTAATTCTTGAAAAAGTGATTGATATCTTTGGTTTTGCAACAAACATTACTTATTCTCAACAATAAAGTGAGGTTCTATCAATAATCTATGGATACTTCACCTGAAGTCGCCGCCCAAGCTGTGGCACTTATTCAGGCCGGACACAGCCAAAGAAACGTGAGTGCTCAACTTAATTTAAGTCGATCTGCGGTCCGAAATGTTTATCGGAGGTACCTAGAGACTGGTGGCTTTGTTCGTCGCCAAGGAAGGCCACGATCTCGGGTCACAACTGAAAGGCAGGATCGATTCATCGTGACGACCAGCTTGAGAAATCGTCACCTTACCTCCATTGAGATACAAAACCAACTTCGCGACTTCCACGGAGTATCTGTGAGCGCTCGAACTGTTCGGAGAAGGTTAAAAGAACGCGATATGGTGCCACACAAGCCAGCTAATGTCCTCAAACTAACGCGAGCCCACCGAACAGCGCGCCTTCATTTCGCACGCAGTCATTTAAATTGGACACAGCAAGATTGGAGCCGTGTACTCTTTTCTGATGAGTCTAAAATTGTGTTACATGGCAATGATGGAAGGAAGAAGGTCTACCAACGTAAGGGAGAGCGTTTCGCACAATGCTGCTTTGAAGAGAGGGTTGCTTATGGCGGTGGCTCATGGACTGTCTGGGGCGGTATATCCGCGAGCGGCAAAACTCAACTTGAGGTTGTTACAGGACCACGGCTGCCAACATTAAATGCTGAAAGGTACATTCGTGAGTGCTTAGAACCTCACGTGATACCATACGCGGACTATGTGGGCCCAAATTTCCTTTTTATGCATGATAATGCAAGAGCCCATGCGGCCGGCATCGTCAGGGAATATCTTCGGGATGTGAACATCACAGTTATGGACTGGCCAGCCAGAAGCCCAGACATGAACCCCATTCAGCACATGTGGGATGAGCTAAAAAGACGTGTTAGGGCTCGTCAGCCAGTTGCCCAGACGATGCAGGAGTTGAAAACTGCCATAGAAGAGGAATGGGAGATGATCCCTCAAAATTTCATAGAGCGGTTGATAAACTCTATGCCTAATCGTATGAGAGCTGTGGTAGATGCCCATGGAGGCAACACGCGTTATTAAATTAAACCTTTATTTGATAAAACATGTTTTTTATTCAAAAATCAATTGCCTTTAACAAGGCGCATATCCGACTTGTTAGGCGTAGCTCCATGTCGTATGGTATTCTGAATTCAAATTTAAAATAATACGATCGAAAAAGATGGTAAAATGTATCAGGTTTAAAACTGCATCAACAGTTTTTGTTCAATCTAGCAATCATATTTCGGTAGGGGCCATCGAAACCTAAACTCTAAGGTGGGCCAATAGATGTGTCCAGAAGTGTAGTATTTTTGTTTTGCGTTGTTAGTGACGTGCTGTTTGAGTTTAGCTTTAAATATGTTAAAAGAGGATGTGTTCCTGATGTCTGCCGGTAAATTATTATAAAGTTTTACACCTTCGTATTTTATATTTTTTCTGCCACAATGCGTCCGCGGGGGATGTGTCTGTATTTGGTTTGGGCTAGTGTATGGTTTTTTTAAGAATTTTCCTAATGAGAATGCAGGAATTGAATGTGTAAAGTTGATGAATGCTCATTAGTTTGGTGGAATTGCATAGTTCGGAAGTAGGTGTGTTATAGTCGTAGTTGAATAGAAGTTTAATTATTTTGTTTTGTGCTATTTGTAGATCTTTAATCGTAGATTTGGTGGCGCATCCCCAGATTTCGATTAGGTATTTTATGTGTGAGTGAACTAGGGAGTTGTAAATATTGTAGCGGATTTTTTTTGGAATGTTATTAATGTACCCTCGCTGTTAGGTCTATGTTGTATGATTGTGTGTGTTTTTAAGTGAATATCAACGCCTGTATGCCCCCACCACAGTTAGTCGCATTAAAACTGTCTTGAAGCAAACACGCATTTTAAATTACCAAATTCCTGCTAAGCAAATACCAACCTTAATCAGAGTAACATAGTGGTCCTTCGAGCCGGATCTAATAGCGAAAAAATTAAGTTATCGAAGATACCGGGTGGCCGGCGCGAACAATAGCCAGCCGCATTCCAGAGGTGATTAGTGAATAATAGCAAAAAATAGAAGGTACGATGAGTACTACTGCGGAGTTAATTAACGTATTAGAAGACACAGCTGCATTATTACAAAAAACACAATTGAATTTGAAGAAATGTCCTAAAACCAGGTTGACAAAAGGCTACATTGAGGCAAGAATAAAGTGTATAGAAGAATATTGGACAACATTTAGGGAAACTCATCAACAATTAGTGAAGATAACAGCGAAAGAACTGAGAAAAACGTTACCCTACTTTGTTAACGAAGATTTCTTTATTTACGAAGACTTATATCTTGTGTTATTAGCCGATTTACAAGACCTTTTGTTGACGATAAATGCAGCGTCCGCACCATCTACGTCAACGAATAACAACTCGTTTACAAGTACGAATAATGATCAACTCGTTAGGCTACCGAGGATACAATTACCGAGTTTTAGTGGGAATTATGAAGATTGGCCTACGTTCCAGGACCTATTTGTTTCATTAGTGCATGAAAACACGGCGATCAGTGATGTTCAGAAGTTACACTACTTAAAGAGCAGTGTCACCGGTGAGGCCGAGACATTATTGAAGCCTATTCAAATTACACAAAGTAATTATAAACAAGCATGGAGTGTTCTCAAATCAAGGTACGGTAATAAAAGATTGATTATCAATTCAGTGTTAAAGAAATTATTTTATCAAAAGAAAATAAGTACCCAATCTGCAAATCAAATAAAGAATTTATTAGACGTCACAACGGATTGTTTGAACAACTTACAAAATTTACATATAGTTACGAGCTCATGGGATCCTATAATTAATTATCTCGTGATACAGAAGATGGACCCTGAGTCTCATAAAGAGTGGGAACAAGCTGCTTGTAGAAAGGAAGAAGATGAATTACCTACCTGGAATGAATTGAAGGAGTTTCTACAATCAAGATACCGTACGTTAGAACTTATAATGTCAACATCGGGCACCCGTGAAAAACCTATAAAAGAACGTTCACACCTTGTTACTGCTACAGCCACCACATCACCATTGTCGGCAGATAGAAAATGCGTGCTATGTAAAGAAAACCACACTTTATGCCATTGTAAGAATTTCACCAAACTGCAACCTGCTGAGAGATCTGAATATGTTAAGTCAAACAAACTTTGCTTTAATTGTTTGGTACCAGGCCATTCCGCATATCAATGTAAATTGCAAATGACCTGTCGCATATGCAGTCGACGTCATCATACTCTACTACACCGAAACAAGGACTCTGCTTCTTCAGTACAAACTGAGGACTCTAAACAACCGAAAGCATCACAACACAGTGTAGAAGAGAAGGAGGAAATAGTCAACACTACGATCGCGTCGCATCACAGTGCCAAACAAAGCACAAGTATAGCACTATTGGCCACGGCAACAGTTTTAACAAGAAACGAGCATAATCACACTGTTGTTCTACGTGCGCTAGTGGACCAAGGTTCGCAGGCGTCATTCATCAGCGAAAAGGCGACACAACAGCTCAAACTAACCAGGCATACAGCACGAGGAAATATCATTGGGGTGGGATCTACAAGAACCAACGTCGATCACGTGGTGCAACTAAGGGTTGGTTCTCGATGGAATCCAAGTTTCGAGATAAACATACAAGCATACGTCATGAACAAACAGTTGACCACGAGAATCCCCTCCAAAGCTGTCACTGTCACACATTGGCCACACCTAGAAGGACTTACCCTAGCTGACCCGGACTATCACAAACCGGGTCCTATTGACTTGCTTCTAGGTGTTAAAGAGTATGCACAAATTGTGCAACAACAAATAATCAAGGGTCCTCCCGGTTCTCCATGTGCCCAAGAAACAAACCTGGGATGGATCTTGTTTGGAGAAGTCAACACCAATTCACAAGAGGAATCTTTTCTGGTCCTTCATCAGCAAGTAGAAATAGACAACCTGTTGAAATCTCTTTGGGAAATTGACACTGAAAAGAAAAGAAAGTTAACAAAAGAAGAAAAGCTATGTGAAACAATATATGAAAACAGTCATGCAAGAACAAACGAAGGAAGATACATAGTAAAGTTACCTTTTAAAACCGATAATCCCTTATCGCCTAAAGGAAATACAAAAGAAATAGCAAGGCATAGATTATTACAGCTAGAAAAAAGATTTAAAAAAGCACCTACACTAAAAGAAGACTACCAAAAGGCCATGCAAGAATATATACAATCAAATTACATGGAAGAAATACCTGAAAATGAAACTAAGAAAAACAAAGCGGTGTACTTACCTCATCACGCCGTTGTCCGCGTCGAAAAGGAAACCTCGAAGACACGCGTCGTGTTTGATGCTTCAGCTAAAGGCTCGAACCACGTCTCTCTCAACGATGAGCTGCTTGTAGGTCCGCAACTACAAGATGACCTTAGAGATATTGTTATGAGATCGAGATTATATCGCGTCTGCTATGCAAGTGATATACAAAAAATGTACCTGCAAGTTTTACTACATGAACAAGACGCCGATACCTACCAACGCCTTTTATGGAGAGAGGAAGAGTCTGATCCGATCAAAGAGTACCGTATGCTTCGTGTCACGTTTGGTACAGCTTCAGCACCCCATCTAGCAGTAAGAACTCTTCACCAAGTGGCTGAAGATGAAGGTCAAAATCACCCAAAGGCTGTACGCATTATCAAAGGTGATTTCTATATGGATGATGTGATTTCTGGTGATGACACGGCAGAGAAAGCCATACAGACAGCTCAGGAAGTTTCTTGTATACTACAAAAAGGTGGCTTCACATTATCAAAATGGTGTTCCAATTCTACTGAGTTTATGCGAGAACAAGTCGAGTACACTTAGATTTAAAATTAGAAGGAACTGTGCAAGCCCTAGGATTGATCTGGAATCTAGGAACAGATCAGTTTCAATATAAAATAAACTTACCACTGAAGTCAGATAATGTCACAAAAAGAACAATCTTATCGGACATGCAAAAACTGTTCGATCCACTGGGATGGATTGCTCCGAGTGTAATCTTGGCTAAAATGCTTATACAAAATCTATGGCTAGAAAAGGTTGGTTGGGATGACAAAATAAGCCAACACCTGGTGGACGAGTGGTTGACTCTTCGTGAAGACTTTGAAGAAGTAAAAGAAGTATATATTGATCGATGGCTTGGCACATTAAGTATTGATATAGAAAAGATTGAAGTCCATGGTTTCAGCGACGCCTCCACGCGAGCATACGCAGCAGTGGCTTATGTCCGAATAAAGATGCGAGATGGCACGGTTTCAACAAAACTGCAAGCGGCAAAGACTAGAGTGGCTCCGTTACGAACTGTTTCCTTACCGCGGTTGGAGCTGTGTGGAGCGCTGTTGTTGTCGAGGTTGCTTAAGCAAATAGAACACGCCATGAGAATACCTGCTTCAAACATCTATGCATGGACAGATTCAACAATTGTCCTTGCATGGCTATCTGGCGATCCCCACAAATGGAATACATTTGTAGCGAACCGGGTTGTAGAGATCGTTGAAAATATAAACAGCAACCGGTGGTTTCATGTCTCATCTGAAGATAATCCTGCAGACATTGGGTCCCGGGGCATGTTACTAGTTGATCTGAAAAAGTCCGATTTGTGGTGGAAGGGTCCAGCTTGGCTCTCTGAAACAGAAGTAAGATTAAAACAAGAAAACACATCTACAGAATTAGAGAAGAAAAAGGATAAAATACAAGCAAATTTAAAAATAAAACATGAAGAAGGTATAAAGTTACAATTTAAAGAATTCGATAGTCTTAGAGAATTGATAAAAGTGATAACATATTGTCGAAGATTTTTAAATTATAAAAGAAACTTAGAAAACACAGAAAAGGGTTTTACTACAAAGGAATTAGAAAAGTCTTTAATGAAATGCATAGAACTAATACAACAAGAAGAATTTAAAGATGATATAGAAAGACTAAAACTAAATAAAGCTTTAAAAGGAGAAAGTAAAATTAAAACCTTGAATCCTTACCTTGACGGAGACAATATCCTCAGGGTGGGCGGTCGACTTCGTAACGCGAACTTAGATGAGCAGGTTAAACATCCTATTATATTAGGAAACAAGAACGATTTGTTACGTTTGATTATCGCTGATGCACATGCTCACACATTGCATGGCGGCGTTCAACTTATGCTAAGTTACATCAGCTCAAAGTATTGGGTTACACGAGGCAAGGCACTTATAAAATCCTGCATACACAAGTGTCTAGTATGTGCTAGACTCAGAGCGAGATCAAGGACACAGATAATGGGTGACCTGCCTAAAGTGAGAGTAACTCCTGCTCGAGCCTTCACACATACCGGAGTTGATTTTGCAGGCCCATTTCAAATAAGCATGTCCAAAGGAAGAGGCATCAGAACTCAGAAAGCATACATCTGTGTATTCATATGCATGTCAACTAAGGCTATGCACCTTGAGCTTGTTAGCGATTTAACGTCCGAAGCCTTTATCGCTGCATTCAAGCGGTTCGTTTCCAGAAGAGGAAAATGTAGCGATATATGGAGTGACCAGGGTCGAAATTTTGTGGGTGCCAACAAAGAACTGATAGCCGCATGGAAAGAAGCAAATCTAGTATTTGAAGGTGACATATCAAACACCTTGGCACTGGAAGGAACACAGTGGCATTACATACCAGCATACTCACCGAACTTTGGAGGCTTGTGGGAGGCGGGTGTAAAATCTGTAAAACACCATTTGAAACGCGTGCTCACCACTAATCTCACATATGAAGAAATGACCACGGTGCTGTGCCAAATTGAGGCTTGTCTCAATTCTAGGCCATTGTGTCCTATCGATGACAAGGACCCAGACTGCATAGAAGTTCTAACACCTGGACACTTTCTAATCGGCGAAGCCCCTATCGTTGTACCTTCACCTGATTTCAAAGATAAAACGATTCATTCCTTGTCCAGGTGGCAACCCACACAAAAATTGCTTGGCGATTTCTGGCGACGTTGGCAACAAGAATACCTAACACGATTGCAACAACGTCCCATTTGGTTAAAGAATGTAGAAGAATTCAAGATTGGCGATGTTGTTTTAATAAAAACCGATGGATTACCGCCTGGCAAATTTTCTCTGGGTCGTGTCGTTGACAAGCATCCTGGAAAAGATGGTTTCACCAGAGTCTACAGCATAAAAAGTGGCAACAGTGTAGTGAAGAGATGCTGTTCAAAGTTATGCCCTTTACCCATTGCTACTGAGTAAAATGTTAAAGTTAAGTTAACTTGTGTTAAACTATAATACTTAGATTTATAAAAGAACTATGTCCTTTTGGTGGGCGGTATGTTAGGTCTATGTTGTATGATTGTGTGTGTTTTTAAGTGAATATCAACGCCTGTATGCCCCCACCACAGTTAGTCGCATTAAAACTGTCTTGAAGCAAACACGCATTTTAAATTACCAAATTCCTGCTAAGCAAATACCATCCTTAATCAGAGTAACACTCGCATTGATCCCATTAGCGATATTATTTTGTTTTTAAGTAATCAATATGTGCTTGCCAAGTGAGTTTGTTGTCTAACCTAAGTCCAAGGTATTTTTCACAATTACTTTTGATGATTTTAGTGTTGTTTATGTGTAAGGCTGGGTGGTCAGGATTTTTTTTATTTTTAGCTGAGAATATCATGTACGATGTTTTTGACGCATTTACGGTAAGTAAATTAGAGCTAAACCATTTGTATAATGTGTCTAAGTCTTTTTGAGCGTCAGCTACAATGTTGTTTATGTTGTTACCAAAGTAGAAAAGGCAAGTATCATCGGCGCACAGAGTTAGTTGTCCAGTTAAGCCGAGCTTTTTAATATGATTTATGTAAACAGCAAATAAGAGGGGGGATAGCAAGGATCCCTGGGGAACACCAAATTCTATGGAAGATGCTCCACTCATCGTGTTTCCTATTTTAACTATCTGTTTCCTATTGTCAAGGTATGAGGAGAGGATATTATACATTTCTCCGGTGATGCCAATGCTTTTTAGCTTTAATAATAGAATTTTGTGGGATACCGTGTCAAAAGCCTTTTTTAGGTCAATGAAAATACCGAGTACAGTGTTTTTTTTTTGTCAATATTTGTTTTGATGGTGGTGACTAAATCGATTGTGGCGCACAAGGTGTTTGATTTGGGTCGGACCCCGAACTGCCGGTCATAAATATAATTAATGTCGTATAGGTATTTTTCTAGCCTAGTGTAGATTAATCGTTCAAATGTTTTTGATAGTACTGGTAGTACCGATATGGGTCGATAATTCCCGGGATCTGTCTTTGTGCCGGATTTGTATATAGGGCTAACTTTCGCAATTTTGAGGGTATTTGGGAATGTACCACTCTTAAAACAGCCACTGATACAATTTGCTAGGTTGGTCGCTATTAGGTTTTTTATGCACTTATTAGTTTTGGTGGTGATGCCATCAATTCCTGAGCTACAACCTGGCTCTAGGTTATCAATTATTCTTATGATTTCGGAGCTAGTACAAGGCGTGAGTGTATCTAATCGGTTTGTATTAGGGTTATTGTTAGTTGTCGTGTATGTTAAGTTATTGTTGAATTTGTGAGGTATTTGAGCGGCTAGGAGCTCCCCTATGGACGCAAAAATGTTGTTGAAGGTTTCACATACCTCGATGGGGTCGCTAATGGTTTTGTTGTTTATGTTTAGCTTAGGTATGCTGCAGTCGGTGACCGGATTGTTACTAGATAGTTAGTTGATTAAGGACCACATCTTCTTTGGATTTGATTTTCATTTAGAGAATTTATTAAAAAAATAGCCCATACAAAAACGCCCATTCTCCTTTGCCAAACATGTGAACAACAAAGGCCGCTCGAAATTGTTTATGGTTTGTGTTAGTTTAGTTTTTCCATCAATGTGTATTAAATACTCTTTGTACATATTGTCGATAATTATCGAACATCACATCACCAAGGAGCTTAAATACATCTGAAAGTGCATTTTGCATTATCAATAAACGTACGGAAAGAATGGTCTTTTAAAGGAGAAAACCCGAGAAAACCGGAGAAATCTGTTCTATAATGTGTCCCTCTCGTACAATGTGCAATGAATCACTGTTCATTAATCTATCTAAATATTTTTTTATCTAGTTATTTTTGCATTTGATAGCCCAATTTTTAAGGAAGGCTTAGGCATATTTAACATACTCTTAGGTAAAAAGAAAAAAACGCTAAGCGAAAACGAAGTAATCGCGCGGGCAGGCAATGTTATGCGACGGGGTGAGTCGGGGGAACAAGAAATTTCACGCGGACGAAGTCGCGGGCAGAAGCTATCTCAATATTTTTGTTCCTGTGGCATATTTTCCGACATCCACGCGGGCGAAGCCGCGGGCAAAAGCTAGTCTACTATATGTATAATTTCATGTCACTGTAATTTACATAACAAGTAGTGGTGTACAAATTTCTATGGGGTAGAAACCGAAAAGGATCTTTAATTTTCTCCTTTTAGTTGTGGTGTTGTGGTAACGGTGGGGTCTCAGTGGAAAGTGTGGTCTGTCGTTCACCTATCAGGTAGATCCGTATCATTACCAACCTGCTCACATATTAGAAGAGGGAGACCGGTTTCATATTAACTGCCGATGCCGATCAGGAGGATTTTCTCTAAAACATTTTGTTGACCGATGAGTCGACATTCTATAAGAACGGCATAACAAATTACCATAACCTGCACTACTGGGCCCCAAAAAGCTGTGAGAAATATAAAAAAAAAAGTGAAACTGTAGCGGTCCGGATTAGCGCGTTTAAACAAACAAAAAAAAGTGTGTGTATCAGCTCCGACGCACGACTGGAGTTTACTCCGGTTTTTGTGCCGTTCCGAGTTTCCGTATTTCTATTTTTCGGTTATTTTTGTCGGGCTGGGTGTCTTCAATGAATCAGTGCTATACAAGGTGCTAAGGTGTAAAGGCACTCGTCCCCCATCCCCTTTCCATCCCTCTCACCCTCCCCTATCATACCCCTACCACCCCCTCTCACCGCCCTCACCCTTCCTATCCCCCTCTCCCTCTCACCACATCCCTTTCCCGTTAACCTTCCCCTCACCCTCTCACCCCCTCTCACAGCCCTTCACCACTTTCCCCTCCCTTCTACCCTCCCTTATACCCTCACCAACACCTCCCCTACCCCCTCACTCCCTTCTCTCCCTCTCCACACCCTCCCCCTCGCTACACTCTACTATCCCTCTACCCCTCTCCCCCTCCCCATCATCCTCGTCTCCCTCCTCACCACCCATCTTCCTTCCCCTCCTCACTACCCCTCCCCTTCCCCTCCTCACAACCCCATCCCCTTCCCACTTTCTCTCCTCACCACCTTGCTTGGCTTTCGCAGTTCTTGTGATACCGGCGGCACTTGACGGGACCAAGCGTTTGCTCAACAGCACGCAGACGATTACCGTCTCGCAAGCCAAGGTGAGCCTGGAGGGAGGGGCAGAATTGGTAGATCGTAAACAAGATGTGGTGCCAGCAAGTCCGAACTTAGCAGCGACATGAACTCAGATGGCGACAACAGGTAGCAGCGTAGATAATATGAGTGGCCAGATCGTGGAAGCTCACTCAGTAGGTGCAGGCTCTTGCTTAGCAGGTCAAACGATTGTCCCGGTCGAGGCAGGGGTCTGGCGGAAGCAGCGGTAGGGGACGTTCTCCTTCAAGCAGATCGGGAATTTCCTATGGTTTGAATTCGACCTCCTTGAACTGGAACGTCCCCGAACTTAATGCAATTCGTTGCCTTGTCACCAAACTTGAAGAATTTTATTAAATCGGACAACAAACGATCCATAGTGTTAGTAATATCTTATAACTAGTGTTAGTAGTAGTAGATTAAGCAATACATTTCCAGTATAGGCTGATCTCGCATTGTACAGGATTTCCGTACAATACGTGATCAGCTTATACTGGACATGTATAGCTTGATATGTAGCCATGTGTATCACCTCGAGTTTGGTGTCAAGGCAACAAATTGCACAGGCACAGGCAGATGATAATGGCGAGCGGCGACAATCGAGGCACTTCAGGTCGCTTATTTGTTACTGATAGAGACGTTTGCGTCTTCCTAAGATGCGTAATCAGAGTGACTTGTAAAACTACCTACGAATTATGTGTGTAACCTTTTTTTTTTTGTTGTCAGTGTGGATGGATGTCCATGGATGTCCTCCGCCCTGTGATGGGCAGAGGGATCTGTCAGACTCTTACTGACTAAAGCCACCCCGGTGTTACGAGTATGATACACCTGTGTGGGGAGCTCATCATCATTCTCCTGCCCTTATCCCAATCTATTTGGGGTCGGCGCAACATGACCTTTTTATTCATACTTCTCTATTAGTCGTCATCTCGGTAGTCACCCCCTTTCTAGCCATGTCATCTTTCACACAATCCATCCATCGTTTCTTTGGTCTTCAAGGGTCTTCCCCTACTCTTATAGCCATCGACATTCATACTCAAAACTTTCCTCACGACATTTTCCTCACTCCTCCGCATCACATGCCCATACCATGACAACCGATTTCCGCACAACTTTTCAGTCACCGGTGCTATTTTCAGACTTCCTCTTATATACTCATTTCTTATTCTATCCATTCGTGTAACTCCACACATCCTCCTTAGCATTCTCATCTCAGCTGCATGCAAATGCTTTTCATTCATCCCTTTTGTGGCCCAACGTTCTGATCCATACAAGACAGCAGGTCTAACTGCAGGAGTTGCGGGTGTGAATGCGACTTCCGCTGCCCCGGACTGGTGATGGCCCGCGCGCGTCACGTCCCATGGCGGGAGTGAGGTGTTAAATTCCCGTTGCGTCTTGGAGAGGCGCGCATGGTGATAATTTAACCTTAGGGCAACTTGAGTTCGGCAACTCGACCCCGACACTTCGACTCAGATAAGTCGTGAAAACTCGATCCCAACCACTCATGAACTATAGAGTTCAAGAGCGAGTGAATACGGCCGTGAGTATTCAATTTTATTGGGGTCGCCAAAGTAATGTACAGTCACCAGTTTCACCACCTTACAGTTACGCAAAATTCAAAAGCGTCTTTCTCCTATTTAATAATAGTAGAAAAACGCTTTTGTGCTAAAAATATCTATTTCATAATAGTATGGTTTCTATAATATTAATAAGTTCGTAACACCATAAAAATATGAATCTATCAATACTTTAAGAGAAAATCTCTTTTGATTCTTGCGTAACTGTAAATGTATTTATGCTGTAAATACATGTAGATAATAAATATTCTAAAATATCTATAAATTACGGGTGTATCCGATACCGATATCGATGCCGATATATCGGCGATACTTCGGGTTTAGTGATATTTTTATTGCCGGTACAACATACTTTTCAAATTTAGCGCTTCAAAAAAATAATGTAAACGCGCGTGCTACTGTTTCGTCTATTTCGTTGCAAACGAGGCATATGTCCAGCAGTGGACGTGTTTCAGCTGAAATGATGATGATGAAGCTCGAACAATGCATGACATCTTATTCCCAAACTTGAAAATAATGGCGCAGAAATACTTTAGTTTCCAAATGAATTCTGTCGTATCTCAGAGACCATTTTCCACCGCAGTTTTCATTCAAACAGACTAGCGTAATCCCATCTCCGCAAAACTTAAGAATACTTTGTTTTTTTTAACAAAAATCTTATTAATTTTACTTTTAATTACAAACATTATTAACCTTAATTATTAATTTTAATAACTAATAAACTCATTCTAAGTCTGTAATTTTTTATTTTAATTTAAAAATATTAATCCAACTTGTGTTTTATTTATTTTGCCTTAAATTCAATAACCTTATTGGCATCGGCATCGGTACCGGCGATATTTTTATAGGAGTACCGGTATCGGTATCTTATCGGCAAAAAGGCATATCGATATACCCCTACTATAAATAGTAAAAACAAAGTCAGTAAAATGTTATGTAAAAATATTTCGTTTTAATTCCGCAATAACTAGTTTGTTTTATTAAATTAATATTAAGCATATACGTGCATACGAGTACTTAGTAATAAAGAAATCTGGATGTTTTTCAAGACGCTAAAACCGTGCGAAGCAGGGGCGTGTCGCTAGTATTTAACTTAGCACTAGTAATCAATAAATACAACAACAATATGCAATTCGCAACGTTGCAGACCGTACAATGAAACAAGTTTGTGATTATGAACATAAAATGAAATTAAACAAACCAATCAATAAACGTATTCTCGCATTTATGGACATACAATGTCAATACCATTACTGGTAAGGTAGTTTTGTGTATACTTCAGTTTTGTGGAGTGTTTGTTTTTCAGGTTTTGCTTAGCACAGTACTGTTGAAGGTATAATGTGAACCGTATTGGATTTTCACATAAGATTCGACAAGTTGTGTCACTAATGAAATCATATACTATGTAATGCAAAAACAAATCTTTAACTGCTCAATTGTATTGCAGATATACTGGATCTTAGCTAAAATTATGTTAGCCGTCGATTCTGCTCCTTTAGGAAATGGTATTTTTGATCCTTTAGTATCCAGTGACGAGGCATCTGACAGCTACTTATCAAATAAAATGGCATTATCTATATTGAGGAAAAACGTATCCCCAGAAGAATTAATTAACAGAGGACTATATGATGGTTATATTTTCAATCAGAACAGATGTATACAATTCAATAATAGGATACTCTGTGGCTATGATAAAAATCAAGGAACCCAATTAGATGACTACACAATGTTAGACATCGGCAATGGGTGTCGATCACGTGGTGATAGAATAGAATGCGGATATGATGATCCACGATTTTACAAAAATCTCAGACATCCAGGCATCAAAGATGGAGAGCCTGAACAACATAACGAACATAGCGAACACGGTGAACATGACACGCTACATGAGAACATTCATCACAACCATGGAGGAAATCATCACCATGAGGGGCATCACCACCATGGGGGCAATCTTCACCATGAGGACGAACACCAAAGTTCTTTGGCAAGACAAGCACCTACACGAACTATCATGATAATGAATCCAACCACCCAGTCTATTATATTAAATAGAATCAAAACCAATTATCTAGAGAACAAATTACTAAAAACTGTATTTGATAAACTTGCAATGAAAGATAAAAATACAGGAAGTGTAAAAACGACGCGCAATTTAATTAAGCCAATAAAATCGCCAACTGACACGGTGAAGCTATTAACTACTATAACCACTAAACCAACCATACGTGAATTAACGGCAACATCTAAAAGACAAAAGTATAGAACAACAACGAGTAAAGCAGCAACAATGACATCAACTACCGAAATTTCAACAACACTAGCTACAATTTCAGAATCAAATGACATTTCTGATGGTGAAACAATCAAAAGAATAATAAATCTTGCCCCAGTAAGAAAGCAGAAGAGGAGGCGATTAACTGAAAGGTTATCTAAATTACCTGAATTAGTGAGTAAATCAGTAGCAGATGGTACTGTTGTTCCACCAATTACTATTATTTATGAGAATACAAGCAAAAGCGCAGTTTTACGAAAGAAAACTAGTGGTGAAGAAACGGTAAAGACAGCTTGTGTGGAGCAAGGTGACAGAGTAGTATGTTACGATTTCAAAACATAGATTTGTATCCATTTGTATTTTATTGTTTGCGTTCTTTGAATCTTATAAAGTTTGCGTCAGTAGTGATACATACTCGTCTCATGAGCAGTCATAGTGGTTGGTTTTTTAACCGACTTCTAAAAAAGGAGGAGGTTCTCAATTCGGATGTTTGTATTTTTTTTTTTTTTATGTTTGTTCGCGCATAACTCCGTCGCTTGCCAACCGATTTGAAAAAATACTTTTTTGTTGGAAAGGGTATACTTCCCAAATGGTCCCATTTTTGTCAAAATCCAGTTCTGATGATGAAATCTTGGAGAAATCGAAGGAACTCTTCAAATATTATAGGCGCACCTATAGCGATTTGGGTATTTTTTATAGTACCTCGTGCATTTGCTCTCGGAAAGCACCACTTGGTGAAGTGGAACTGATGATGAAGACCGTAGATGGCTACCGGAACTACTCAATGATAAATATTTCACGGGTTGCGATTCGATTACTTTAATATGGTTGCTAAGCAATTTCCGCTCGTTACACAATGCGTGTGATGAGTGGTTGTTGAGGAGTTCTCCTGGTTCTTACCAGCAGAACTCCTCAACAATTAACGTCCCAGCATCGGGAAAAGCAATATTTTGTAACATGTGATGAGCAATTGACATTAGACTATTGTAACTTATACAAATTATAAACAGACCCACTAAAAAGTGAAAAATAAAAACTTTTTTACAAAAAAATACAACCGACTTCCAAAAACAGCACTACAAAGTGAAAAATAACTTTAATTTCGGAAGTCGGTGGCAAAAACGAAAATACATTTAATCAGACACCGACTTCCGAAATTAAAGTTATTTTATTTTTCACTTTGTAGTGTTGTTTTTGGAAGTCGGTTGTATTTTTTTGTAAAAAAGTTTTTTATTGTTTTGTCTTTTAAGAACTAGAATTTTCTGTTTTCTCCGGACCGTACTTATGAATAATTATGTAAAAATTTTGTTTTCACTACTAGACTAGATACTTACGTAGTTCTACTAGTTATTAGACTTCTGCGTTGATACTCTGAGGTTTTCTTGGACGCAGCAATAATAAAACGTACCTAAATGTATCATCTTACCTTTTTCGGTAAGCATAGGTATGTATGGGGATGTACCGCTGTTGAAGGCCATCCAGCAAAGGGTGATTTTTACCTTATGTTTCAAATTATACATAACATTAATACCTACCTGCCTATTATTGCAGGGCAAAGGCGAGGCCTCTTGTCATACAGAGAAGGCACGAGCATTGACCACCACATTTGCTCAAGACGGAGAGGATAAATATGATATGGGTACATTCCAGTGCATTCCAGTACCGGTTCACTTTATTCCAATGCCATTCCAGCGCTGGTTTTGATCGCTGGACTAGAACGTTACTGGAATAATGTTAACCGGGCATTAACCATTTGGCCATCATAACGAAATTATACAAACATAATGTATAATTATACCTACATTATGCAGTTTATAATAATGCCCATAAAAAATACCCAAGTTTTATGGTAATTTGTTTGGTCAACGAACTTTATTCTGTATGTCTGTCGTATAACAGAACAAAAACGGTCGCATTCAAACAAAAATTATAATTCATTTATTATTAAATTTTGAAAAGGACGTTCGTTAAGGACCACGATAATAGGTAAGGTTCAGTTAACATAAGTTAATAACATGATTCAGAACTGAGTTTAATTAATATTTTTGGAAACGAGTGAATGCAGCGAAAATGACTAATAAACCCCTATCATGTTATATTTAGTGCTATACAAACAAGAATCACTACAGTTTAAACGAGATGCGCTAAGGTAGCCCGCGAAATTCAAATTTTCTTACGTTTTTTGCAATTTGCAGGTCAGTATGAGGTTGTATGTACAACCTCATACTGTCCTGCAAATTGCAAAAAACGTCAAAATCTAGCGATTTCATGATATCAAACTCAAACTCAAACTCAAAGCATTTATTTCAAATAAACCAATTACAGGCACTTTTGAATTGTCAATGGGTCGGTCAGTCAGAAAGATGAAGCTAGTTGCCCATTCCAAAGCGTAGTAGATCCCTATGGAGAAGAACGGGCAAGAAACTCCACGGACACTCTTTTAAATCATAATATTTTTACAAAATATTGGTTACATCGTTCAAGTTGAAAATATACATGTGAGAACAATGTAGAAAGACGTGCACGTTAAAAAGCGTCCGTAATAAAAAGATAATAACTAAAACAACTAAATTAAATATTAAAATTAAAAATAAGCCATGGCAGCTAAGAGACGACCAGTCCCAACTGACGGCGCCCGTTCACGAACATGACGCATGGATCAGCACCATTTAGCTCAACCATTTTGAAGGGAACTTAATGATCCAACACACACGCCACCATCAGCGAGACATTTGAGTGAGCATGACATACTCTCAACCGCCAGGGCACACTCAAGTCAGTGAAAGACGTACCCAGTAAAAGGTAGCTTAATAGTAGCTACATAGTGCTCACACGTGCTATGCAATTATATAATACTAAGAGATTGAATCTAAACAATGCAAAGAAAGTTTTCTCTCATCTTAATCTTCATCTTCTTCTATCATGAGGTTTGAGGTCAATTCTAACCTATGGAGTTGTATTGCTGATTCTAATGATTATAATTCTGTAAATCCATATTAGCTACGGCCGCGTCTCATATTTTAATTAACGTACAACCTGACACTGACCTGCAAATTGCAAAAAACGTAAGAAAATTTGAATTTCGCGGGCTACCTTAGCGCATCCCCCTTAATAGATCGACAAACAGACAGACTCACGGATATAATAAAAAAGTTAAATAAACAAATAAATAAATAAAACATTTATTTCAGGATACAAGGGGCTATATACATAATTACCTTATAAATTAACATAATATACAAAGTATAAAACAAAACTTTTCTTATGTAACTATAGCTTAAAACTATGTTAGTAGCATTTCCCTTCACTAGCTTGTCCTAGCTTGTGTGTTGTGCTTGTTAATAGAGGAACTAATACACAAGCTAGGACAAGCTGTGTTTGATTAAGAAACCCTGACAAAAGTTATAGAATTCCGACCACATCATAATGATTCAACAATCATAAATCACGATGATCAAATCACAAAAAATGATTTGGTCTTGTGGTGTATGATGATGATTTGATGACAGAGCTTTATTTTATAAGTAGTGCAAGGACTTTGAACTTGTTTGACGCTTGTGGGGTCGCTAGGCCTACACTAACCAATGTCCACTGCCACACATTGGGTCTCATAAGTATTGTCTCCTTTCTAACATTTCGAGATCATACACATAACATAACGTCACTCCTGTATGTCCCCTTCGAAGGGTTAGGCAGAGATATACCGTACCTGTAGTACAGCCGATTATCCTTTAAAGTTAAAGTTCGTGAGCACATTCGCATGAAGCTGGCAGTATCACTACAACGATAATGTTTTCCCATTGTCTTATTTGTTTTAGTTTATTCGTGTATTTGTGTATATTTATTTGTGCTTATATTTATATATGATTAGGTACACAATCAATCTGCCTAGCCTTTTCCCAACTATGTTGGGGTCGGCTTCCAGTCTAACCGGATGCAGCTGAATATCATTATTTTACATGGAGCGACTGCCTATCTGACCTTCACAACCCATTAACTGGGTAATACGATAGCCCTTGGTAAGACTGATTGTCAGACTTTCGGGCTTCTGACGACCCGTAACGACTGTCAAAGATCCACGAGGCACGGAGGAGTCTCGGTATGTAAAGATGGTCACCCATCCACGGACCAACCCCGGCAAGCGTAGCTTAACCTGATGGATCGACCCGTGCGGCTGTTATTACTTAGCCACGAGCTCCTCATATATGATTAGGTATACAATATTATATTTATAGTTTTCAAACTATAAATAGGTATAGGTAATAGGTAAGTAGGTAATAGGTATATAAGTATCTTTATATTTGAATAAATATTTATTCCTTAATTTTTCATAACCACCTGCACTGTTTGTCTCTGCATCACCCAAAGGTTGACTGGTAGAAAATGCCTATGGCAATAAGTCCTCCTCTGTACATTTGTGTGCTTGAAGTATTAAATAAATAAATACAGGCACATTTCGCCAGTTATGTTTAAGTCCAATGTAATAGGGGGCGAGCCTATCGACCGGGCACAAATTCAGACTCCGTGCTGCTACTGAGCAATTCCTGATGGAAAAACCAAATAACAAGATGAAGATTATTGATATATTGAGTTAGGATAAGCCCATGTACCGCATTGGGTTGCCCTGTAATGGTAAATGTAAGTAGATAAACAAATAAACACTTTGCCCGACCTGGGAATCGGACCCTGGACCTCATGCTCAGCAGTAGCGCTTGCCACCACCACGCCACGAGGCCACGAGCCAGTCGTCATGCACAACAGTAGAAAATGTCGCAACATTTCCGTCAATACCTTTTTCATGTTAAAAATCTCAGTGAACAGTGCTGTGTGTGACCACTGAACCATCCCGGATCTGTGATACATAAGTCATGCGTGACATCGCTAGATACCTATTTCATAACTTAACTTCTTCGGATCATCGGTTTTTTTACATTATTCTGCAATAGCATTTATATACTGCACCCAAATCAAAGGTTTTCATCCTCACTAAATTCCATTATAATGTGTACCTACCTTATTTCTTATATCTATGTGATACCTACATTTATTGTTATTCCTAGAATAATAATTATGAGTTAATACATTAGTGACACATCAGAATAGACTCGGTACCTATAATTGTGATGATGTATTTGCTAATGGCGCATCTATCTGACGCGAATAGCGGATCATTATTTACATTATCATACAAACACTAGCGGGGGATCCTACACCTACTGAATATGGGTATTTCCCAAACATTGAACTTCTGTAGCCAAAATATTTAGTACAATTACACTTTTCCTGTTGACAGCGATGCGGACGAATTTTTTTATGCCCTACTATGATTATTTCCCTTTCTTTTTAGGGTTCCGTACCTCAAAAGGAAAAAACTGAACCCTTATAGGATCACTTCGTTGTCCGTCTGTCTGTCTGTCTGTCAATCTGTCTGTCAGTCTGTCAAGACCCTTTTTCTCAGGAAGGCGTAGAGGTATAAGTTTAAATTAATATCAATTGTCAATTAGTATCAATTGTCTATGGTCTCTTGGAGTCCTAAAAAATTCAAGCTTCTAACAGAGTCAGCGCAATAAAAACATACGGCCATTTATGCGACATATTTTGATACTCGCAAGTAAATCAAAACCTATAGGGTACTTCCCGTTGACCTAGAATAATGAAATTTGGCAAGAAGCAAGATCTCCCAGCACAAGTAAAGGAAAACATCCAAAAATTGTTAATTTGTAGTTTTATGACCGTCTCTCTAATTAATTTACACCCACTACTCACTCACACATTCACCTCCACACCATTTCACACACATAACACACACATCCTAGCGCGTTTTTTTTTTTTTGTAATTCATAAAAATATTGTGTTTCATTTTCTTTTTCATTCTTTTTTTGATTTTATTTGTATAAGTTTAATTACAATAAATTAATAGCAATTACATAACCTGGGGAAGGACGGAGCATCCTAACACAAGCAAACTATTTGCTTAAAAGGATTCTCCCCATATTGTAACTAGAATAAGTTATTTAAGCTGATGCAATAAACATTTTTATATTTTTTTTTTATGACAAAAAAATTTTCGTTTGGAATCCATTTTTAAGTTTGTTTTTGGGATAAATTCTTTTCAACTACGAAACCCTTCATTGTGCGTGGTCCGACATGCACTTGGCCGGTTTTTTATATACTTGTAAATTTTATTATTATTTTATTTGTCTTTGGCTTATCTCGGGACCCTGGGCTCCCGGATCTTTGGAAGGCGTACGAGGGGCCGAAGCCAACTCACAGAGGTCCCTTAGACAATTTTAAATGACGAGGAGGCACCAGCCGACGATTATCCCTGTATGCACTATGCAAGTGCACCCAAGGACAACCCCCGGTTGGTGCAGGACTATTGCAGAACATGGAAACAAAACACATTGGTCCTATGGGTTTGGGTGGCTACATGGATTGGGTACCTTGAACTATGGAAGAACTATGTCCCCTGCCTGGCCAATGTTATATAATATACACAGATAAATTGGCAGGGGGTGACTTGCACACTCAATAATGTGCCCCCGAAAACGGTCGCTAGCACATAGTGACGTAGCGGGCAACATGTCCTGAGGTGCTTGAGGAGTGGAGAGGTATTCCACGGCTCTCAGAGCAATCCCAGGGCCCGGAAGATGGTCAAGATCCCTACAAGCACTTACTGGAATACTTCCTTCCTCCAAGCACGTTTGCTCTTGCGAATCTCCACTCAAACCGGCCAATAAAAGCAAAAATGAGGTGGGAGCTCTGTTCCCGTCAGTGTTCACTCCAGCCGGCCAATAAAGGCAAGCCAGAGGTGAAGAACAAGACTTCTCCCGGGAAATAGGGTCCGTGGGGTCGCTACTGCCCAACAGCTCGCCACATGCTGCCCTGCGGTTTCACGTATCTCTCTTGGTCTGGCTCCTCACCCTAGACCTGTTTCGGCAAAGTAAACTCCACCGGCACAGACCCAGAGTTGGAGCGCGCAAGCCCCACCACGACGCGACGTCAACGTAGAAATACGGCGGTGGGGTTATTATTATTATTTTAAGACTACTAGTATATAATTTGATAATTATCCGAACTATTAAAAAAAATACAATTACATGCAAAATTAAGACAAATAAATGTGATTATGCGTCCAATCTTATTCCCTGTCTTGATACAGGTATTGCTTGCAACTCATAAGTTTATTTTGAACCACCCTGTTCACCTTGAATAATGAAAAAGACACCGAGACCGTGAACTTGCTACTCCTACCTCAAAATTACCTGTCTTTTTGAAACTGGTTAAATTGAATTAATTATGCAATTTTTAATTGACCGGCGCGGAGCCGCTGTTTGCAACGCCAGTGGCCAAAAAAGTACGCATGTATTTAATCAAATCAAATCAAAGTGTGAACAAAAGTGGCCCCATATTCAAATTTAATTGATTTACATTACTTACACGTCCGTGTTTGGGTCACAGAAATTCATAAAAAAATTCAAATTCAGTGTACCCAACTTAATCGGTCCATTAGATTCAAAGCAAATTGGCTGTGACAGACCGACAGACAGACAGTTCAGACGTATGGAACCCGAGAAAGCTATGTTTTTAGAGGATCAATTAAATATTTCCTAAAAACATAATAGTCTCAACGGAGACCAGCCTTCGGCGCGGTAGATATTGTAGTGCACAAGTGTGTGGGTGTGACACAGATGCATTCTCTCTTCCCTCACTCCACAGAGTACATTATAATATACTGCCTCACTCTCATAATCCGATGGGATGGCAATCCGACATGACCGGAGAGAGAGATCAGGCGCAGGGCCAACTGCTTAACGTGCTTTCCGAGGCAAGGGGGATCACACCATCAACTTCCAAACTATTGAAGAGAAAAAAGTTGGGCCAACGTTGGTAGGTATGGATGCTATCAGCCAGAGCCAGGAGGAGGTGGTCAATAAAATTGTCGTTCTACTATTTTCAACACAATTGCAGTGACATAAAATTAATAATAGCGGGTGAATTTTTTTAACGTATTTCAGTAACTTTACCACCTGCTACAAAAGGTGAAGGATAACTTGATAAACTCACGACGCACAGCAGATGTCCAGTTTATTTTAAATTGGGAACATTATCTCGCCATATTGGGCACAACATTCACGACGAATACCTACATGATGTAAATGGGTAGTTCTTCAAAAATCATTCTCCGCGTAAGTGTCATGGCAATGTTTTTTTTTTTAAGTAATCTTTAAATGAATGGAAACACAAGTAAAACGCCTGTAAAAATAATAAGTACAATATTATTATATGTAAATCGGTGCATAAACTACAGTAAACATATAAATTTTGGCTTTCCGGAGGATTTCATTTTTTAAAATCTTTTTTACAAAAAAATACAACCGACTTCCAAAAACAACACTACAAAGTGAAAAATAACTTTAATTTCGGAAGTCGGTGTCTAGTTAAATGTATTTTCGTTTTTTGCCACCGACTTCCGAAATTAAAGTTATTTTTCACTTTGTAGTGTTGTTTTTGGAAGTCGGTTGTATTTTTTTGTAAAAAAGTTTTTATTTTTCACTTTTTAGTTGTGTACCTACCCCACACAAATTCTAATACCACTATCTGTAACAAACTAGAACATCATCCATATTAAAGTCGGGAAAAAATACGTATTATTGAAGCTAACTCAAAAACTACCGAGCTAAAGTTAATCAATTTTATATGGGACCAACTGTGATGTCTACCCTCTCGAATAAAACAAAAAAAATCCAAATCGGTACAGCCATCTTCGAGTAATCGGGGAACATACATAAAAAAAAATAAAAAAAAAAAAAAGGTTCCGACGAATTGAGAACCTCCTCCTTTTTGAAGTCGGTTAAAAATGACCATGAAAGTTGTGCCACGAAAGGTTACGAAAATTTACATTTTTGGGAATTACGATTAAACTGATAGGTAAATTTAACGAACACAATACTTAGGAATAATCTCGAAGATCTATCTTATTCTATAATTCAACGTGAGTTGGAAAATTATAAACATTATCCTTCAAAATATGCGCATGAAAGTTTCTTGACCAAGATTAAGTACTTGAAAATATTTAAAGAATAACTCGTATTTTTTTTATTTTGAAGCGATGAACGTGCGTGTCTCCCCACTGATGCCAGGACATTACTGAGCATCTGCGCAGCTAAAACTTTAGCGACAAGTTAGCGCTCTTGGAATATCTTCCAAGAGCGCTAACATGTCGCTAAAGTTTTAGCGGCGCAAAAAACAAAAACAAAACACAAAACAAACAAAAACAAAACGGCACCGATAGGTGCCGTTTTGTTGCGCGCTCGCCAAACTAGTAAAATCGTGTGACAGAGACATAATGCCTAATAACAATTGTTAATTAAGAGACACAATTAATATTCTTTGGTAATTATGGTGCATAGCTAAACACAATTGATTTGATGTAGGTATTACATTATATGCTTACGAATAGACTATAAAAGTTATCAAAGTTTGCCGTGAGCACGAACAGAGTGTGACACGCGAAGAACACCGATTTTGCTCCCGTTTTCGACATTAAATATATATTTTTTTAACATTATAAATAATTTTAGATGTTTAATGTTTAAATTATACACATATAAAGATTAATCTGTATTTGGTCCTAAGACTGAAGTTTTAATAGGTTAGGAATTAAGACGGTGTGAAGGCGTTTTGAGGGTCCTCGAAGAACTACCCAAATACGAATAACCTGTCCACTTTTACTGAGTCAAAGCACGTGCTAAAATCTCGGCCCAAACAGAAATAAATTATTTAAATAATTTCAAACTCAAAAATGAAACTTAGCATAAAACGTTCATGGCATAAAATTACGCTTCGATCTGTCAAAATCAGTGCTCACGGTCAGAGTTGTGTTCAGAGATGTTCTTAACCTAAGCCGAGCCTAAGTAGTGGATTTTGACTACGTGCTTGAGCTTAGCTAATGAGGAGGAGCTCGTGGCTAAGTAATAACAGCCGCACGGGTCGATCCATCAGGTTAAGCTACGCTTGCCGGGGTTGGTCCGTGGATGGGTGACCATTCTTTACATACCGAGACTCCTCCGTGCCTCGGAAAGCACGTTAAGCCGTTGGTCCCGGCTGTCATTCGTGGATCTTTGACAGTCGTTACGGGTCGTCAGAAGCCCGAAAGTCTGACAACCAGTCTTACCAAGGGGTATCGTATTACCCAGTAACTGGGTTGTGGAGGTCAGATAGGCAGTCGCTCCATGTAAAATACTGGTATTCAGCTGCATCCGGTTAGACTGGAAGCCGACCCCAACATAGTTGGGAAAAGGCTAAGCAGATGATGATGATGCTTGAGCTTAGCTAATAAGCTGGCAGAACTCGCGTCACCAAGCGGGTTAAAATGTTGAGTCTCCCAACCTTAGGTAATTCGTCACTAAAACACCTACATGCAAACATCTATTGACACTAAACAGAAAAGTTACAGTTTAAAACAATGTTAAAAATATCTGATATTTCTTTATTACTGTTTGTTTTCTAGGACAACATCTTACAAGATCTGTGTAACCATAGAACAGTTAGCTAAAAGGGCACTGTTGGATTTTCAACGTTGGGCTAACCGCCGAGAGTTGTAAATTCACGGTGCGCTTTTGTTAGGCAATACCTACATTGGATGGTCGCGTATGAGTTAGTGAATACTGGCTTAAGACTCACGTTTCTAAATACAATAACACTTTCGACGATCTCTCTGAATCTTAGCCCAAATGGTCAAGTCTGACATTATTTAACAGTGCATAACCTACTTAACGCTAATAGAATTTATGCGTCTGAAATACGAATGGTCTTACAAAGCATACCAAAGGCGCAGTTCTAAACAAGTGATTAGCTCCACTTATGGTGCAAATCTTGTAAAGCACCACGAGGTTCACGACGAAATTAGTTTTGGTTCATTTAATATTTAGACAGGCTTAAGGAACTTGATACGACAAAAGGGAAGTGTTAATACCTAATTCATATCAATCAATCTGCCTAGCCTTTTCCCAACTATGTTGGGGTTGGCTTCCATTCTAACCGGATGCAGCTGAATACCAGTATTTTTCATGGAACAACTGCCTATCTGACCTCCACAACCCATTAATTGGGTAATACGATACCCCTTGGTAAGACTGGTTGTCAGACTTTCGGGCTTCTGACGACCCGTAACAACTGTCAAAGATCCACGAATGACATCCGGAACCAACGGCTTAACGTGCTTTCCGAGGCACGGAGGAGTCTCGGTATGCAAAGATGGTCACCCATCCACGGACCGACTCCGGCAAGCGTAGTTTAACCTGATGGATCGACCCGTGCCGCTTGTATTACTTAGCCACGAGCACCTCATTCTGTTCTTCTAATAATCCTCAGTTAATACCTAATTCATATAAAGGGTCAAATTAAATTAGCTAGTGAAACTCCGAAGGCGTCATGGTTATCGAGATCTAAACACAAAAAACAAAAAGAAATGATTTGATGGTTGTGATTCTCAAAGTATTGGTTTTTTGTTTGTGTAAGCTCTATGATGTGATGGCTATCAATATCTAAATACGATAGAACAACAAAACTTTTCTCAATAACTCATACTTCAACTCGCTACACTAGCAGCGGTCGTAGACCCCAAAAAAAAAAGACCTTCAAAACATTTTTTTTTAGTTTTAACGAGTTTAGATCAATAGCCATCACGTCTAAGTTTCGCTTTAAAGCTAGTTTTATTTGACCATTTTAATACATGCTGTGTATTAAAGAAGTCACATTACACAAGTTTTATTTTAGTTGCTAAGTTCCACTAAATTCTTTAACAGGTTGAATACCGTAATTACAGAGACAATTAAAAAGCCAAGGTGTCTCGCGTAGATCTACGTTTCTGGCAATCGAGTGACTCTGTGTGTCAAAGCAAAGCAATGTTTCATAATTCAAATCATTAATTACATTATTAATATCACTTGTGATGTTGTAAGTATTTTATTAAAACGTCTTCTTCAAATCAGATTTCTAGGCAAGTAATGAAATGATGATGGCAAAAGATTAGTCATTTACGACATATTATTGTGCAATAATGAAACTCCTAAAGCTAGGGACTAACGGAAGAAGTAAATGGAAAATTTAAAAACTATAAAACTAGTTTTTAAATTTTTCATTTAAAAACTTCTCATTTCAATCAATTGGCCTTATTTACGGGCAGTTATTTACGTTTATATATATATATATATATATATATATGATATAAGCTTATGTACCTATTATATAAAGGATTTTTCCTTATGCACACATGGGGTGCAGTCGACACGTAAGGAGTAGAGACTCAGACGGGCGAACTGGCGAAATGTGGGTGTACTGGAGGTACACCTCTAACTGACTCTTCAGGGAAAAAAAGTAATGTTATGTTATGTCACATTGGGAAGAGTGGCAGGAAGACGCTCTACAAATTCGAACTTTTTCTGAAGCTTGTACTTAAGTACTTAAAGTACCCGATCATCAATGATTTAAATCATTAGATTCGCTCTACCGTGTTAAAAGATAGTCGTGTTTTTGTTCCGTTTTGACACTTCAGATTCACACAATGTCGCGGAGACGTGACTTGATTCTCATGGAAACGCCGTTATTATTGTGTGAGCTCGCTATTCCCAGTATGGTCACATTTTCGCGCGATTGAGTACGGTGCGGGCACATCTAACGATTTAAATCTTTGGTAAGTATAGTAAAATACCAGCGTATTATTGTCCCACTGCTGGGCAAAAGCCGCTTCTCATACAGAGAAGGTATGAAAATTGATCAACATGCTTGCTCTGCCCCATTGGTGATTTCAGACTTATAGCAGTACTAGCTTTTGCACGCGACTTCGCCCACGTAGAGGTCGGGAATTATCCCACAGGAACGTATGTACTACCGGGCTAAAAAGTACCCTACATCCTAATTCAGGTCATGGTCTACCTATGTGCCAAATTTCATCCAGTTCCGTTCAGCAGTTTTAGCGTGAAAGCGTAATATACAAACAATCTAACTTTTGCATTTATAATTATTAGTTAGGATACAGAACAGATAAAAGAGGTTTTCAAGAAATAGGATAGGCTCATTGATATAAGTGCTTAGTTTTCGGACTCTGTCGTCAGTTACTGATTATCCTGAATATACATCATAAATCATAACTGTATTTCCGTAACGACTAATGCGGAAGCTAGCACAGTAAATACCTATTACACAAATAGTATAAAATAAATATGATGTAGAATTTTAATATTATGGGTAATCTATAAGTACCTAAAGGTTACACATTATTAAAGTAAAAAAAAACGATGTTCTAGTTTGTTTTTTTTTTTGTTTTGAGGTTCGATGTTGAGTTTTTCAGTCAAAACTGAACATCGTTTTTTTTAAAGTAATTGCGGCTTGTTTTTAGGAACGATACTGATGCCTAATTGTTTACTTTGACTAGTACCTGTATATTTTAGAGTTGCTACTTTCTTGATTTTGAAACATTTTAATTCTCGGGACCCAAAATTGGCCATGAATCTTATTTAGGTAATTTCTAACGATTAATATCTTTTTTTTTCATTTTTGTCGGTGTATCGATAGCTATACCTTCCTCTGCCTAACCTTTTGGGGATTGCAGGCGTGATAATATGTGGGCTTAAATTCTTTCTTTCTACTATAACTTCAAGTTTCCATTGATTTGTAAAGTCAAAAGAATACGAAGTGAGCGAAGCAGCAAGCGAAGCTAGTTATACATACATCCGATGTCAGTCCGCGGAACCTTTAATCATTTTTCATGTACCTACACGTGACGAAGTGATAAGTACGTACTTTTTGTCCTTACTTATCAAGGTTAGGGTCACCCTCATTCGAAAAGCAGTTTAACCGACCACTTCTTTTTAAAGTACAATGACAAAACGTGGTAAACAAACCCGACTGCTCTGGAATCAATGAAAAATGCGAATATCCGGCTATACACAATTTGAATCGGTGTCGTAAATTACTTAACTAAAGTAAATCTGTCCAAATAGTGATGAGAACATTTTATTAAATGTGATAAACATCGGTTTAATATTTTATTAAAATTGTGGTGGTCAATTTAGAAGTACCATCTTTTCGAAAATCTACTGATTATAATAAGTCGACCTCTGCGGTTATTTACCCGCGCTGAGTCAGAGGAGTAGCGTGCGCGTCCAGCGCGTATAAATACTTGTCTACAAGCGTGCACCACCAACATTGACACACAGAATACGCGACAATGAAGACTGTAAGTAATTACGATCCTAAAATTAAAATAATCCCTTATAATATTTCTTTGACATAAAAAAAAACTATTATTAAAATGTATTAATCATACATGATTTTATAAAATCCATATTTATCTAGGAAGTCCACAGTTCCCGCTGCTATATTTTATTTTGTGAATGTCAAAAATAAATCAATATTTATTGTGTGGTTCTCTATTTCAGTTGCTGTGCACTGGTTTGCTAGTAAGCGCATGCGTGGCGTACGCATGGGCCATCCCTGTGGAGCTGGCCGCCGTATCCAGTGACGCGGCGCCGGCGCAGGTGGCAGTAGTGGACGCTGACGAGACGCTGCAGCCCGAAGAGTCCCACTGGCGGGGTGGCTACAAACGACATGGCTGGGGAGGCGGACACGGCTGGGGAGGCGGACGCGGCTATGGGGGCGGACACGGCTGGGGTGGCGGCTGGGGTGGCGGCTACGGGGGCGGCCACGGGGGCGGCTATGGTGGCGGTCATGGTGGAGGCTTCGGAGGAGGTTTCGGCGGCGGATTCGGTGGCGGCTATGGAGGTGGCTATGGAGGTGGCTACGGCGGCGGTTGGGGACGTTGACACACCACTGATTTAGTGAATATTAAATTATTGGTATTGACATCTGTGATGATTATCTTTAACATTCAAGTTAAATTATAATGATTAAGCATAATTATAGTGGTGTTATTCTCCAGTATTATCTACCATTAGAATTGAATGAGTGAAGTCACAAATCAGTTTGATGTAGTGTACATTGTCATCAGTGTTATACGTGATGTTTAACAAAATATTAAATCATTTTATGAAGAGTGATGTAAAGGTGTAAAGTATGTAATACAGTGCAATTGCTTAACAAAGACCGTAAGTGTTTCTGAGAGTCAGAATAAGTCTCTGTTTAGTAAATTAAATCAAACCAAATCTTAATGTCTGCTGTGATTAGCTCATCTGTTATTATCGACAACAACTGATTACGTTATTATAAGGTTTTCGGAAACCAAGGTTTAGTTAGGCATCAATAACAGTTCATCCCTTAGCGTATCTAACCTCTTTCTCATGTAGACTGATCATTATGGAAGTTTACGTGTCAATTTTATAGGTACTCGACATCGGCGGTTTAGTGGAGCCATCATGTTCTTGGCTCACTCGCATTTTAAATGACATCTTATATTATTTATGAGAGCAATTACTACAGGTACATCCCGTGCATCATAGGCATTCCTGATAAGATCTAAAAACAAGCATAAACGATTTAACTCGTTTCTCAGGTATTCATTATTCTAGCGAGTTGACACATTTTAAATAATATCTATAATAGCATTTAAATTGAACTGTCAACGTTCTTCTGGCCACTACTCACACTTTTCTCAACTATGTTGGGGTCAGCTTCCAGTCGAACCGGATCTGATTATTTTTCATAGAGCGACTGTTTATGTGACCAGCTTCTGAGTAATACGATACCCCTTGGTAAGACTGGTTGACAGGCTTTTGGGCTTCTGACGACCCGTAACGTAACGACTGTCAAAGATCCAAGAATGACAGCCGGGACCAGTGGCTCAACTTGCTTTCTGAGGTACGGGGGGTCTCGGTATGTAAAGATGGTCACCCATTCATGGACTGACCGCGGTAAGCGTAGCTTAACCTGATCGATCGACTTGTGCGGCTTTTATTAAAAACCTTTATTGCTTAGCCACGAGCCCCTCTAGTTGTTGTGCTACTATGTATAGTAAATTGTCAAACAGCACTTGCATATTGATTGTTACTTGAAAATAGGCGGACCAAAGAAGAGATGGATGGATTGTGTATGAAAGAAATGATATGGCTAGGAAGAAATTAAACTCTGAGGTGACAGCTAATAAAGATGTAAGGATTGTAAGAAGGAAGAAAACTTCCCGCCTACCCCAAAAACATTGGTATACCTAAGTACAGATGGATGGCATTATAACAATATGAACAATGAGCAAAATAGGTAAAACCCCAAAATGAAATTATATTATTAATAGCTTTATTAATCTTAGCCAAATAACAAAAATTAAGAAAAATACGATGACTTCAATAACAAAGATCCACCAAAACTCGATAACATCATTAGCATACCATTAAAGTAAATTGAATAGGTACTAACCGACTTAACATTTATAGCGTAAACAATCCAAAAGTTGTTTTTCCCAACGGTTTTTTTAATAAAATTCGAGCTTATGACAAAGAAAACCGGCCTGATAATAATTTGTGCCTGACTTAGAATTCCGCTACATAACATAGCTTAATCAGCCCATAATGTTCCCACTGCTGGGACACAGCCCTCCTGAGAGGGAGTGGGCCGTAATTCACCCACCAAGCGGACTCAGTGCGACTTGGTAGAGATGTCACATGACTTCGAATTTTTGGTTCTGAGACATGCCGGTTTCCTCACGATGCTTTCCTTCACCGTTATGAGAGCAGCGGTGATGAAATAAATTAAAAAATTACAGAAAGTTACCCGCCTGACTGGTTTTGAACCCACGACGTACAACTCGTAAGTTGGGACCGTTACTACTGAGCCACCACTGCTCCGTTTCCGTCACTGTTTTGATAAAAGTTTATCTGGCAGAAAATCTTTAATAATCTTTTATTATAATAGCATAAACAAGGTAAACTATTACTTGTTGCCATAAAACTCCCTGCAAGAGCAGTTATTATTAACACAAGTTTATTATTATTACAAGTATTGTCCACATAAATTATCAAGGATTATTCATACGAAAAATCATATTCCTAATGAGTACTATGAATTTCTTTGAATGACTGCACGGAATTACCCAAGAAAGTCTGGAGTCACCGAGATAGATTGCGAAAGCAAAGCCAAAATCGGTTCGCAGACGGTAAACGAGGCACAATAGAAGTTTTATTGTTATGACGGCTATAGACGTCAAGCGGCCGGAGTGACAGTGTCTGCCGAAGGACGTCTGACAGATACCTATGCCAAACAATGGATGATAAGTCAATTGTGTTGCTATTCGTTATTGAAAATTATCGCACAGTCTATATTGAAAATGAACCTAATTGAAAATTTGGAGGGGTTGGACATCTGCCTCCAGTATATTTTGAATCGAGTCTTTAGAACTTTCAATTACAGTTCGAAAAAGAAACTTCACAAAACAGACCCGCTAAGTCTGTCATGACTTCATGAGTCATGAACTCACCATTTTAAGGAAGTCAACTCAGGAACAGGTAAGGGCCAAGAATTAACCCTTGTGGCATATCCATTTTATCCAGAAACTCTCATAAAATTTAACCGACGTCAAAAAAGGAGGAGGTATTTGCATTCAGCGGGTTTCTTTGATGTCTTTACGTGCGAATCTCTAATAACAAAATAAACATCGCATCCACTACAAATTGCGGTGATGTTTTTTACAGTTAAACGTATTATGTCAAATGCTTAACAGAAATCAATTTTTTTACAGAAATTCTTGTCTCACTTACGTCTTATGATATCATGAATCTTAAAAAAAGGAGTCGCCTTTAAGATTCATGATATATATAAGCGCTTCAAAAAATAAACTGTTTGTGCAAAAAATCTTAGTTTGTCAGGTAGAATATCTCAACTTTGCGTAGGTGTGACCAGTTGCTAAAAGCAATAAGAAAGGAGCTCCTCAAACACCTGTTTTATCAGTAAATAAGCAACCACTTTCAGAGTGATTAGAGCAAAACTTACATAAAGCCTAAAGCTGAAAGTATGTGTTATAAAAAGCTGCGTACTTTATAAAGCGTAGGATAACGACTAAAGTTTGATTAGTTTTGCATAGTTCTACTTACTCTCTTCTGGTGTCTTTATTAAAGTAAGACGGGGCTTAAAATGGTGTTTATTTATTTAGGTTAGACAACAATGGCACTCATGATTTTACCAATAATGGCGGCGACCGCGTACCGGAAGACGTAGCGTTGGAAAGCCGGGCAAGGTGTACCGATGACCTTGTGAGGCCGCAGGAATCCGCTGGATGCGGAAAGCACAGAACCGGTCGAAGAGGTGGTGCTTGGGGGAGACCTAGGTCCAGCAGTGGACGTCCTTCGGCTGAAATGATGATGACGACTATAATAGTGGCAATAAAACTTAGCACCTAATCGGTAAAGTAAGCGAGTTTAGTACCATAAACTATTCAAAGCTATATATAGGCTATAATTAAGAATTTACTTCAAGAAAAACCTAACAACACATTGTTAGATCATCTTGTATATGTAATTATAATTACATATTATGGATTCGCGACTGGTCGTCAAAATGTTAGTTATTACGAGTTTATGGCTAACACGCTTGACATTGTAAGAAGTACAGGCAACCACACGCCGGTGGTCACACTTTGATGACCTATCATAGTAAAGAGTTTCAGTAGAATAAGAGCCTAGTTTGTACTGTTATTAACCGATTTCAAAAAAAGGAGGAGGCAGAGGTTTTTTTTTTTATGTTTGTTCCCCGATTAGTCGAAGATGGCTGGACCGATTTGAAAAATTCTTTTTTTTTATGAAAGGGTATACTTTCTAGTTGGTCCCATTGTCATCAGGTTAGGATTTGATTATGAGATCCTGGGGAAATCGACGGAACTCTTTAAATATTATAGGCACACCTATACCGGTTTGGGTATTTTTATAGTAACGAGTTAGGCATTTGCTCTCGGAAAGCACCATTTGGTAAAGTGGAACTGATGATGAAGATCACAGATGGCCACCGGAACTACTCAATAATAAGTATTTCACGGGTTGCGATTCGATTAGGTCTTTAATAAATGTTGCTAAGCAATTTATGCTCGTCACAATGCATATGGTGAAGTGAAGCAGATGGTGAAATCACCATCAGCTCCACTCCAGTTCTCCTGGAGGAGAACTCCTCAACAATTAACGTCCCTACATCGGGAAAAGCAATATTTTGTAATATGATGAGCAGTTAGCTATTTCAACATTATAGATAAATTACATAGTGGGTCAGTGCGATCATCGGTAAAAAATAAGTTGGCCTTTCTGTCTGCCTGTGTGACCTCTTAGTTCTTCTTAACTACACAATGGATTTTGATGCGGTTTGAACAATCATTGCATCACTTAGAGAATTTATTCCGGAAGTTTTATGTGTCATCACTCATCATCATTATCTGCCGCCTTTTCCCAACTTTGTTGGGGTCGGCTTCCAGTCTAACCGAATGCAGTAAATACACCAGTACAGTGCAGTGCAGTGTGCAGTGCAGTACAGTGCAGTGAATACCAGTATTTTAAATGGAGCGACTGCCTATCTGTCCTCCATATCCCAGTTGCTGGGTAATAAGATACCCCTTGGTAAGACTGGTTGTCAGACTTTCGGGCTTCTGACGACACGTAACGACTGTCAAAGATCCCCGAAAGACAGCCAGGACCAACGGCTTAACCGTATATTTCGGAAGCGCCCCCAATTGGACCCGAACACACGAACCTCCGTCGGCTCTCTATCGCACCCAATTGGACCCCAAAATGACGACATACGACACTCTAAATTGATTATGTAAATATTTTACCCATCAAATCCTATGAATGTGCGTTAATTATGAGAGTTGGATAAAAAAACTCACATATTAAAGCCTTCAAATCTTTCATATTAACAGGCAAGTTTACTAATTTACCTTTATAATATCCAAGTCTGTAAATGTGATAATCGCCATTTTGTTGACAGTGGTGGTCGAGGCTAGTAAACATAAAAATTGGGAATTTAGAACACCCATACTGCACCACAGGGGCAGTGAATCATATATCATTTAATTATTTGACGGATTCATCCATTTTTCAAGGTAATTAAGTAGAGGTAATGAAGTTTTTTGTTATGCAAAGTCGAAGTTTGGCGCCATCGAGTCTGTTTACATTTTTACTTTTCACAATACCACACACACACACACATGTAAATACGATTTATAAAGTGACAAATATTATTCAAAATATTATAAACAACAAGAAAAAGCCCACATCTTAACGTAATATACAAACACATGTCCAATAATACGTAATATTCATTACCACTACTCAATTTGTATTCAAAATCGCCGACCAATATTGTTTTTTTTTATTGTAATGATGCGCTATAGCGATTATGCAACGATTTTTTTTTTATTTCGATTGACTCGAGTAGGTAATTAATTAATCGATACTTGGAAATTGAAATAAAATTGTTTTAATTATTAAATGAATTATGCATTGTTTTAATAATAATAGACACTTTTCAAATGTAATTTTAATCGTTTTTCGGAGATATATATTGAAACCGAGCCACCAAACAGGACCTTATGACCACATAGGTACCTACCTGATTTTTTGAATTTCGCGCTGAATTGTTTCGTACTTATTTGAATTTAAATTTGGAATGCGCTCGCTGTACAAAATTGTTTTAATTTATTGAACAATAATTGTTGATTTTATTTTTTTTGCTACAGAATGCCTAGTGTACATTTTGTAGGTAGGTTAAGCATTTGTTTGGGACTTATGATAAATTAATTCTATAAATTGGATATTCTGCACACACTTTTACATGTCAATATTTTTGTTAGTTGTATGATCTTAGTAGTTTTTGTTTGAACTAAGTATTAGTTTATTGAATAATATAAATTGATTATTTTTTGTGGTAGTTTCCTAACGAAATTAAAAAACCTGGCCAAGAGTATGTCAGACCACGCACATTGAAGGGTTCCGTAGTTGGGATGAATATTTACGCATGCACATTGTATAGCATTAATTTTATCGACTGCAAAAATAAGTTTGTATTTCAAAGTATTTCTCAAAAAAACTTTTTTACAAAAAAATACAACCGACTTCCAAAAACAACACTACAAAGTGAAAAATAACTTTAATTTCGGAAGTCGGTGTCTGATTAAATGTATTTTTGTTTTTGCCACCGACTTCCGAAATTAAAGTTATTTTTCACTTTGTAGTGTTGTTTTTGGAAGTCGGTTGTATTTATTTGTAAAAAAGTTTTTATTTTTCACTTTTTAGTGGGTCTGTTTATAATTTGTATAAGTTACAATAGTCCAATGTCAATTGCTCATCACATGTTACAAAATATTGCTTTTCCCGATGCTGGGACGTTAATTGTTGAGGAGTTCTGCTGGTAAGAACCAGGAGAACTCCTCAACAACCACTCACCACACGCATTGTGTGACGAGCGGAAATTGCTTAGCAACCATATTAAAGTAATCGAATCGCAACCCGTGAAATATTTATCATTGAGTAATTCCGGTAGCCATCTGTGGTCTTCATCATCAGTTCCACTTCACCAAGTGGTGCTTTCCGAGAGCAAATACACGAGCTACTATAAAAAATACCCAAATCACTATAGGTGTGCCTATAATATTTGAAGAGTTCCTTCGATTTCTCCAGGATCCCATCATCAGAACTGGATTTTGACAAAAATGGGACCATTTGGGAAGTATACTCTTTCCAACAAAAAAATAATTTTTCAAATCGGTTGGCATGCGACGGAGTTATGCGCGAACAAACATAAAAAAAAAAAATAGAAACATCCGAATTGACAACCTCCTCCTTTTTTAGAAGTCGGTTAAAAAACTATGTAAAACAAAGTTAATTCTGTGGTTGTAGCCGAAAATATCACATTACTCAGAGTTTAGACACATCTTTATCATTTAAATTATGATACCCAACAAATCTACCCCACACCATAGACTACTATAATATAAATGAGCCCCACACGCTTATGTGCATATATTTTCTTTTCATCTCTCGGTTACATTATGTAGGTACATGTATGGGGAATGCCACCCCTAATTATGTTTAACGTAATTTCACTACAGTACACCATTATTTAGCGGTGCAAAGAATACACCTTCTTACAAAGTTTCATCGAACTCTCCGAGTATAAAATGACTGTATGACATCCGCCGGATGCACGGACAGGCGGGCATGACGAAATTAAAGATTGTGTATTTTTTTACGGATTTTGGATAATAGAGTTTACAATCGGCCTGAAACTGATGTCTATGAGAATTGATTTACAATATTATTATTTGGAATAGCCGCCTCCGGATTCCGTACGATGAATATGTTATAAAAAAATGTTTTATACCAAATAATTTACCCCAAGATTAACATTTTAGTTGAAAAACAAATTTTCCCATACATTCCAACTGCAAATGTAAGTTTGTATGCAATATATTGAGAGATTTACCATGTTATTTTTAAGACCCTAAACTTTTTATAGGTTTTCCTGGAATCTATAAACAAAGAACTATTTTCTGTATGTTTTGTTCTTTTTATTTTGGGCTCTGTGGTTTTGGAGGGAGGGATATTTGTTTTTAATTACAAAAATAATAAATTTGGAACCCTTGCAACAAGCCCTTTCATTTGATATGTCACACGGTACCTACAGTGTGCAAAACTTTTTTAAAATTATCCCAAAAGTGACCCCATATTCAAAATTCATTTATTTACGTTACACTTCCGTGTTTGGGCTACAGAAATTCATGTGTGTACCAAATTCCAACTTAATCGGTCCTGTAGATTCGAAGCAAATTGGTTGTGACAGACAGACACACGAGTGATCCTATAAAGGTTCCGTTTTTTCATTCTATCGTGCAGAACCCTAAAAAGCTACATCCCTGTCCACACTCTACGTGTATGTATTTATTAAAATCAAAAATAAAATAATTCATGGAAAAAAAGTCCAAAGAGTTTTACAGTTTCAACATTTTTTTCAAGCTCGATTTTATTGCGAGTATCGATTAGGCTGAATGCAACTTTTGAATCGAAATAAGAAAATTGGGTAGACAGTCAATACTAAGAAGTGACACGTCGCAACACAATTTTTATCAAGATTTGATCGTGTTTTTTATGTAGTTTATGTATGAAAAGTGGTAAAAGTAAGAATGTAAAGAGAATGACAATATCTTTATTTTGCCCTTTTGCGTTTTATCAGCAAGAGAGAAGCTTGTTTATGTACATATTTTCAGCGATAAGTTGCCTACTTTTTTTAATAGGTGTAGTAATACAGCCTTTTTTACAACTTTCGCAGTAGACTGACGCGGTTTGACCGCCTCAACATATAATTAAAGATATTTGCCACAAACTTATTGTTTAGAATAGCTGCGGTAACATATTTCTCTAAATAAATTCGAATGTTGAAAGTTGATGTACCTACTCGTAAATTCCTGAATTTCATGACGTAATTCGTAACATCCCGCCGAGTCAGCTGGTATGTCATATGTCAAAATCTTGTCGAGCAGAGAGGTTAATGTGCTTTCCGAGACACGGAGGGTTCTTGGTATGTAAAGATGGACACCCACTCATGGCAAGCTTAACTTCATCGATCGACCCGTTATGAAATTGCCGTTTATTGTATTAGGAACTTCGAATTTACATAGAACCTTCATGGTTTGAGATTTTTGAGTGAAACTTTTTTCACATGGTACCTATGAAGTTAATCCGGGCCGGGGTTGGTGACCATCTTTACATACCGAGACTCCTCCGTGCCTCGGAAAGCACGTTAAGCCGTTGGTCCCGGCTGTCATTCGTGGATCTTTGACAGTCGTTACGGGTCGTCAGAAGCCCGAAAGTCTGACAATCAGTCTTACCAAGGAGTATCATATTACCCAGTTTATGGGTTGTGGAGGTCAGATAGGCAGTCGCTCCATGTAAAATAATGGTATTCAGCTGCATCCGGTTAGACTGGAATCCGACCCCAACATAGTTGGGAAAAGGCTAGGCACATTGATTACCTATGAAGTTAATCTTTTAAAAAAAGTGCAACATTCGACTATCGACTTTCAGTTGTTTTTTTTTTATTCAGCTAACAAGAAAGATGGACACTTCGAAAATTCGATTTATTTTTGAATACGAGCTCCGACGCGGAACTAACGCGGCAGAAACAGCTCGCAATATCAATGTTGCAACAAATCGGCAATTTCATACTTTAACCCCTAATAGTTGATAGCCGATTCTGTTAGGGACCGCACAAAGATTACGTTTGCAACAAACTGAGGTCTATTCTAGGTAAGCTTAGCATACATAAATATAAATTGCCTTACAAAACGCTTAGAATGTTATGTATGGCCCTAGCAGAATCGGTTATCAACTATGGACTCAGCAGTTGTGGGAGAACTTATCATACATACCTGACAGATATCTATAAGCTACAACTAAGAAAATTAAAAGTAATTACGACAAAATATTTAATATAAACAAGAAATTCAAAAACAGTGACGACAACCTCTTTAAATATAGTAATGTTATGAATGTTTTCAATAAAGTTGACAATAGACCAACAATTTTGACAGATTGAGACTGAGATGAGATTGCGAACGTTGTTATAAAAATACGGGAATTGCCCCTCAGAGCTGTTAAACGAAAACACAAGACGTGACTTTTGAGAACGATACCAGTTAACAGTAAATTCATCATACCAAAGTTCAATAACGTGTACGGCATGAGGATTGCAGAATATTTGGTACCTTTTTTCCTCAATAAACTTCCAGAGGACTTGCAAATGTTATACAGGATGAGTTCGAAAAGTTATAAGTACAAATCCAAACGTTTCTTTACACAAAATTTCTCTTAATGCACCAATAAATTTTATCATCATTATATAAATATTTTATGTATCATTGTAGTAATTAATATATTTGTAAATTTAAATGGGCGGCTTGCCAGCACACAGATAAGCCCTAAGAGGTTTTCGTTGTGTGGCTAAAACCAAATTGTAATAGACTAAGACGTGTTTTAGAAATAATAAAGCGATTAACGTCTGTTTAAACATACATTTTAGGAGGTAAGGCGCAATTTCGCGCTAGCTAAGTATGTTTTTATGGTATTTCGTGGTATGTTGACGTGGTATGTTGACGTGGTATGTTACGTGCTCGTTCCAAACGATAGGCTGCGGCAAGGGCCGAGAGAGAGGCTGTTTAATGTCCCGGTGGCCCGTACAAACTTGTTAAAGTTTGCACCGGTGCGGTGGGGCGGGCAATAAAGATAGTCAACAGCGTCTCTCTGCGATGGGATATCTTTACTTGCTCTTTGGCGGAATTCCAGAGGGTGACACTTAACTTATTGTCCTCTGTATGACTTGTGCCGATACTCCGAGTCGTTACTTGGGACTTGTGAATAAAAGCATCCACACTAATCAACAGCTATAAATTTGGACCCTGTCAGTCAAAACAGTTTAAAAACTTTAAATTTTTGTTGGTGTGGTGTCTCATTGGTTTTTGGGTGACGTCTCTGAGTGTGGAAATTGTGACTACATTGTTCTATTGGGTTCCCACATATAAAAACAAATGTAAGTGGAAATAGTGAATAAATAAATAAATAAATAAATTTTTGCCGTTGAAATGTCTCTCAACTTTAAGCAACGTTTGTAAATACAAATAAGTAAGAGCCCCAGCCACAGCCCCCAGACACACACCCACACACACCCACACACAGCACCCAGTAGCCACTTACGCAGATTACCTACTTACTCTTAAATTTAAATATATTATGTTTAAGTTTACCTAACTTGGTAACAGACATAATACCACCACATTTTTTTTTTGTTTTTTTGGTTAACCAATTAAGTATAGAGAAACAGGATTTTAGTTTTTCCCCATGGACCCGTTTTTAAACGTCCATGTTTTCTCTACAGCAAGAACCGGTGTGACGTTTTAATTGCGCTTGCTCGTCATAAAGTCAACGTCAACCAGTTTTTTGAGTGTGTTCTATGACTAAGATCAAGTTCGAGACTTTTAAAAGTAAACAAGTGTTAACGTAAACAATACACGCGTCATTGGAATTTGACCATCAACGCTATTAGAATTAGGTGTTTACACATAGTAATGTGTAAACACCTAATTCTAATAGCGTTGTTGCATAAAATTATGACCAGGGGTTTTTCACATGTTTCCCAACTATGTTTACATTGTTTTTCCAATGCCATCAATATCATCATTATTATCCATCTGACGCATTGACAGCATCCAAAGTACGAAACTATAAAGCATAATATTGCAGGGGTGCCCCCCGTTATGTTTTTAATAATAATTAGTAATTTGGCGAAGTTATGTTCGCCTAAATAATTTATAGCTAATTTGACTTCGCCCAATAATAATTAGCAAGCATGATTTATTGGTCAAATTGCCAAAACAAATCAATGACAATAGGTTGGGGAAAAAGTTTCTTCGCATTTTTTAAGAAAATTCAAAACATTTTTCAATATACATTATTTACATTTATCTAAAGTATATAGGTACCATTTTGTTCGATAACTTTTTGCCATCTTTTAGGTAGGGACGATCCCATTGCTATAGAAATTTTAGGACTTCTGATCAAAATACCGCGACAAGTGGTTTTGGCAGTCCTCTCGTGATGTTAACCTGACACTGCCTAAAGAATTCTGAAGAGACCGAAACAGGTGGAAATCTGAAGGTGCAAGGTCAGGACTATACGGCGGATGCATTAACACCTCCCAGCCAAACTCTCTTATTTTTTGCTCTTAAAGATGTGTGAGGTCTAGCGTTATCATGATGAAAGACCACACCTTCTGTTGATTAATTCCGGCCGCTTTCTCTCAACTTCTTGCTTTAATCTCATCAGTTGTTCGCAGTAGAGTTCAGAATCGATGGTCCTGCCTGGTGGTAACAGCTCATAATGAATAATGCCCTTCCAATCCCACCACACACACAGCATCACCTTGTTGCGAGTTAACCCGGGTTTTGCCACAGTCTGTGAAGCCTGACCGGCCTTTGACCACGACCTATTTCGCACGTTGTTCTCGTACGTGATTCACTTTTCATCACCAGTTATCAGCTTTTTCAAAAATGGTTCGGTTTCATTACGTCGTAATAAAGAATCACAAATGAGTACACGGTACATTAGGTTTCTTTCAGTGAGCTCGTGAGGTACCCAAATATCGAGCTTTTTTGTGTACCCAGTTTTTTTCAAATGCGCCAAAACTGTTTTGTGGTCAATTCTCAGTTCTTCAGCTACGTCGTAATTATATGCATATGCCGATCTTGCTCCACTTTTTCAAAAATGGCATCCATTTTATCCGTAATAGGGCAACCAGAGCGACGTGCATCTTTGACATCAAAATTTCTGGATTGAAAACGCATAAACCAAATTTGTGCTACTCTCACAGACACTTCACTGGGTCCATAAACATCGCAAATTTTTGTTCGCGGCTTGCGTTGCATTTTTAACTTTTTTGTAGTAAAATTTTAAAATGTATCGAATTTCTTCATTAGATTCACTCATCTTGACAGTACGAAAACCAAATGAAAATCACACATTTTCCTAATTTGAATTTGGAATTATGTTCTTTAAAATTTAAACTTTCAATCATACCAAAACATACAAATAGTAGGTATAGCCAAAGAGATTTTATTTTAAGTTCATACATACTATAATGCGAAAAGACTTTTTCCCCAACCTAATATATTGTTTTAATCGAGTAGGTACTCAATTGTTTCATATGGTCACACAAAGATTGCACGAATTTTAATTTCTTCAATAAACCTTGTAATTTTTTTTCCGTTGATTACCTCAACACAGAGAGATTAGGTTGAAAGGGGATGGCGGGGGCAACAGTGACCGAGCAAAGCGAGTGAACGAAGCATTACGGGGGCTTCATTTGTTCGCTTTGCTCGCCCTTCTTGTTAGCTTCCAATACACCCTGCCTCAATGACTCAGAGTCGGGTCTCCTTTGATATCGAAAATGAATAAATGCATGTGCTGAATACGTACGATACGTTATTTGCGTTATAGCAGTGCCAAAGCAGTGGCGTAACGAAAGCGACGTCGCGTTGGCGTGGAGTTCGTGGAGCAGGGGTTGCAAAACCTTAGCGACATCTATAAGACGCTAAGGTTTTGAAAAAATCATTAACATAATGAATTCCGACGAAGAAACATACCTATTGTTGTAAAAAAGAAAATATTATCGAAATGATAGACCGCGGATAGAACATTTACTTCGTAGATAGAACGATAGAAGGTAAATAAACGCATTAGTTAAAGGAGGGTCAATTTGAATCTTTATATTAACTTACCTATTCCTTTTTTGTTCAAGGAATTAAGGCAATGTTTCAAAACTAATAAAACTTTTCTTAACTGATTAGTATGATATTGATCGTAAATGGAAGTAAACATTTGCCGCAGAATCCTAACAATAATACCTACCTATTAGGATCATACAGACGTTGAGCAAACAGGCGTGTTGCAACTCCGGTAGAACAATATCCTTCATAGAAATCGTTCCATCAGAGCGCTTCACACTGTCGCGTCGCAACTGTGAGTCTTTAAGCGAGAGACATGTTGTCAGATTTAAAACAGGTTATTTTAATTGTAGCACTTGCTAATCTGAAAAAACCACTTTTGTTATTTTTATTTATGGTTTATTATTATTTTACCTAGAATGAAGATGACATGTTTGAACACGGATGTTAATAAAAATAAATTGCCGAATGTAGGTATGTTCATATTCATATTCATTTATTAATTGTTTGTTACAGGTGAAGACAGTTCTTACAATTAGCATTTTTGTATCACTGAAACCATGGGGTGTACAATATTTATATGTATGTCAATATTATTGGCTATGTTAAAAATAATTTGTAAAAATACAATTACACTTTTAGTTTTTGGTGGTTACCCCATTGCATTGGTTGTTATAATCAACCTCGTTTTACATTAATTATTATGTATGCGCATCACTTCAGAACGGTTTCACCTATTTGACTAATTCTGTTGTGTTTGCAATTGTCAGGACAAGGTTTGTATGAAATAAAATGTTTGAAAAGTTCCCGGAAAAATTGGGAAATTCGGGAAAACTGAAAGTGCATTTTCTTCTATACAAATAAAAATCAATTGCCGAATGTATGTACGCGCATCACTTTCAGAACGGTTGCACCTAGTTGGCTAATTTATTTTTTGTTTTGTAATATTGTCAGGACAAGGTTTGTATGAAAAAAAATGTTTGAAAGTTGCCTGGAAATTTCGGGGAAAATTAAAAGTGCATTTGTATGAGTTATTGAAATTTTGACAGGACGTTTGTCGGGTCAGCTAGTTATCAATAAAGATTAGAAGCATACAGGACCTAAATCGCATCCCTCTAATACTGACGAAACCAAAATGTTTTGTTCTTTTGGAGAAAAGTTTTGTTTCGATGTTATCAAAGAATACAAGAGAGAATGTAAATCGAACAATCTGCTTTACATAATAACATTTGCATTCCGAAAAGTATAATTCGTTGCTTATTAATAAAAATAACATTGAACTTAACCTTCATATGTTGAATACTACGTTAAACCAGTTAAATCTCTCGTTATACAAAAGGTTAGCAAAGTTGAGCGACCGCCTCCGTTGAAGGTCAGCAACTAAAATAATACAGGGTGTCCCACAAATAATTGATCAAACGTAACGGGTAGGTAGCCCACCTGATTTCCAACAAATAATTATTTGAAGTTTTATTTTTTTCAATTTTAGTCTTACATAGTAAAAAAACTTTACAATTCAAGATTGTTTTTCTAAGGCAAAAAAAAACTTTATTTACAAAAATGGTATCTTATTAGTAGGTTACATTAGTACCTACCTAACTTATCCAGAAATGTTTAACAAAAATCATACCTACTAAAAATGTTATAGCGACAGCATAAAAAAAAACTGAATTCTGGTCGAGAAAATGGAAAATTTTTAATAATTTGACAGAACAATGTCTGTCGGGTTAGCTAGTTACATAATAGAAGTGACACGCCTTCGCCTGCTACATCACATACTCGTATTTTTATTATGATAATGTGTAACCATGCGTAAAAACCGGCTAAGTACGTGTCGGACCACGCACAATGAAGGGTTCCGTAGTTGGGATGAATTAATCCCAAGAACAAACTTAACATTGTAGTTGAAGAATATGTTCTCCCATACATTCCAACTTCAAATGAAAGTTTGCACGCACAATATTGAGAGATTTACCATGTTATTGTAAGACCAAAGACTTCTTTTAAGTTTTTCTGTAAGTAATATGTAGCTAAAGAACTATTTCCTCTTTTTTTTCAAAAGTTTAGGCTCAGCAGTTTCGGAGATAAGGGAGGCGAATGATCGATTTTCGTCTATTTTCTTAAATAACTTTAGAACAAATTATTTTCAAACTATAAAAAAAAAACTATTTTAGACCTTTCATTTGATATGTCACACGGAACAGTGTGTTTTTTCAAATTTTCTTATTTGCCCCCCAAAAGTGACCCCCATATTCAAAATACATTTATTTAAGTTACACGTCCGTGTTTGGGTCACAGAAATACATATGTGTACCAAATTTCAACTTAATAGGTGTATTAGATTCGGAGCAAATTGGCTGTGACAGACGAGCAGACAGACACATGAGTGATCCTATAAAGGTTCCGTTTTTAGGGTAGGGTAAAAGGGTAAAAAGGAACCCGTATGGTCTGACTCGTCTGTGTGTCCGCCTGTCACAGCTGGATATCTGAAGAACTACTAATGTTATCAACTTGAAAGGAACAGTTTTAGATGACGCGACGATTGCCCAACTATTTAGCAAATAAGAAAGATATAAAATTAAATATATTTTTTTTTTGCAACAGGGACTGACAGGGGGTTTTAAAAATTCAAAATGGGGCTACTAGGGCATGTGGGGTATTTTTTTCTTTTTTTAGGCCGCGTGGTTTTCGACTTTTGATGAAAATTGTAAAAAAAATACCCTACCTTATCTCCGAAGTTTGCATAAAGAAAAATCTGAAATTATTCTATGTAATAGCAGTTCATGTAAAGATTACAGGAAAAATAAAACGATGTCTCTCTCTCTCTCACTTTTTCAGAAATCGGAACGGAACCCTCGGTGCGCGAGTCCGACTCGCACTACACCGGTTTTTTTTCTTTTGAGATACGGAACCCTTAAAATGAAATAACGATGTAGATTTGGAAGGACACACGTGTTTCGTTAGGTGGATACTAACTTGAAATACCTGTTTTTTCTTTTGCAAAACGTGTTGAAGAGCTTTGTTTTCTACTTCTGGTTGTTTTACGATGAAAAAAACCGTTGGAAAATACGTTGGAAGCACACAATACCCAATGAATTTAAAATATATAGGTACCTAAATATATCGTTTAGACTGTTATAATAATATAATTATAATATTTACTTCGTGGAACAGAACCGTTCTCGAAGTTAATGGGACCCGTTGTAATATAAAACGGTACTGTTAAGAATGTTACTGCAGTACCTTTTGGTTACGTTCCCACATATATTATCTATCTGTATACGTTGCTGTAATAGCTCGACCTGCGGTAAATCCTAGGAGTTACCGTTAAAATCCTAAGACATAAGAGACTTGGTAAATTCTCACCGGTAAAAGTCTGAATTGTTCTATAATAATCTTGAATTTCGGACTTTTACGTCAGTCGGTAAATCCTAGGTTTTACCGTAGACACCGGTAAATGTCCGAAATGAAAAATTTTAAATAAAAATAGTCGTGTCAACTACTAATAATAATGATGGTACCGAATAACGAAATGATTATCAAAAAACTGTTTAGCTTACTTAGCCAAAGAGGTGATAACTAGTGGGAAGTAATTTTTATTTGTGTTATTTTTTCTGCATTTTATTTTTAGATAGCACGTTAAACATGTTGTTGTGTTAGACTTGACTAATAACGATAATAAAGATAGTAAGTTTGAATAAATAGTTTCTGATTATTAATTGCATTGTTTTAATCTGAAAACTAACATTAACCGGTATCTGTGGTAAAACCTAAGATTTACCGACTGAATCGGTAAAAGCCAGAAATTGATGATTATTGTAGAACAATTCGGTCTTTTACCGGTGAGACTTGCCCGAACTGCGGTAAATCTTAGGATTTACCGGTAAATCCTAAGATTTACCGCAGTTCGAGCTTTTACAGTAACATATGTACTTAAAATATTATAAACCTAAAGAGTTTGTTTGTTGTTTGTTTGGTTGTACGCGGTAATCTCAGGAACTCCTGGTTTGAATTGAAAAATTCTTTTAGTGTAAGGTAGCCTATTTATCGAAAAAAGCTATAGGCTGTATAACATCACGCTACGACCAATAGGAGCGGAGCATCAATGAAAAATGTTCACCACACACACATGAAATAGTTTTAGGTACATATGTACGTAAACAGTGGAAATACAAATCCTTGTAATCCAAGGGGGATCGGAACTGCCACTTCTTCATACAGGTTATACAGTAACCTAGCTAGGAGATCAGAACCGCACCCACTAAAATTGTAGCAAATCCGTAATTTTACCTTGTACAAATTATATACCCATGTACTGCAATACTTGAATATGATCAATAAAGATTATTTATTATTATTATTATTTAAGGTTGGCTCACTATAACTTATTTAATGGTAATCAAATCTATAATCTATACTAAGAATAAAGCTGAAGAGTTCGTTTTTTTGTATGTTTGAACGTGTTAATCTCTGAAACTTACAGTCGTATTTGAAAAATTCTTTTTGCATTTGAGAGCTCAATTCTTGGGGAAGGCTATAGGCTGTTTGTCATCACGCTAGGACCCTTAGGAGCCCAGCCAAAAGAATTAAAAAAAACAGAAAGAACTCTAAGCGAAAACGAAGTAATATTTGCGCGGGCAGGCGATACGATGCGACGGGGTGGGTCGGGGAACAAGAAAATACACGCGGACGAAGTCGCGGGCAGAAACTAGTTATCTAATAAAGCTGAAGTTTGTTTTTTTTTGTTTGTTTGAACACGCTAATCTCTGGAACTACCAGTCAGATTTGAAAAATATTTTTTGCATTTGATAGCCCAGTTCATGAGAAAGGCTATAGGCTATTTAATATCACGCTAGGACCAATAGGAGCCAAGCAAAAAAAAGTCAGAAAGAACGCTAAGCGAACACGAAGTTAGCGCGGACAGGCGTTGCGATGCGACGGGTTGGGTCGGAGGAGCAAGAAATTTCACGCGGACAAAGGCGCAGGCTGAAACTATTTAATTATAAATTCAACATAATGATGTACTTAACTCATATTTTTGTAACAATACAATTTAATAGTGTGTCCCGTTCTTCTCCATAAGTACCTACTACGCTTTGGAATGGGCAACTAGCTTCATCTTTCTGACTAACCAACTCCTTTGACAGTTTGACCTACAGGTTAAGAAAGATCCTACGCATGCGTCAGTCAAGCAAGTACCTATTTATGTTTCTGTCGATTTAGATAAGACATATAAAGATAGGTTTCTAGGTACCCATTATTTTGCCTCGTGCATCGCAATTTTACAAGTCAATACACTCGCGTGCAAATAAATTACGCTGCGTATGATCATAAGTGACACTAGTTTTTTTCTAAACGAACATCGGGCACCAGCACTCACAGTGTGAATTTAAATAGTTCAAAACTCTTATGTGCGACAAAACTATTGTGATGTGAGAGAAATTAAGTAAATCTTATTTTATTTATGTATTTAATAAATCAAAATGTTGCTTTTTATAGCCACTCTTCGCGCATGACTAGTTCAAAAATTTACTCAATGTAATTTTGTTTCCGCAAAGGTCTAAAATCAAATGAAATGAAAATAACGTTTTTTTGCATAAAATGTGGTGGGTACAAAAGATGTTACTTATATGGATATTAGTTAACACATACTTATATGACAAATTAATTACAATTTTCATGTATTCGAGTTTTAGCTTTAAGAATTCTATTAACGAAAATAACAATAAATAATCAAGTCAATACCAATTTGAATTAAAATTACACGCTACATATTTAAATAGTAAGGTAATTAACTAGCGACAAGGTAACTAACTTACCAAAGTAACTTAAAATAACTAAAAGTGACTACAATGCATTCCTGAAGTGGTGCACACACCGTTGACATAAATGATATGTTGACAAACAAGGAGTATGGAATATCACTCGACTGATATGATTTTTTGTTGAGAAATTCGCCGATTGAATAAAAACTATGCGATATCAACCAAGCTAAGCCATTAAACTTCTCATTTCCTAAGCAATTTCTGCAGTTATAGACCCACCTTAAATTACATACCACGTCATTTGAACACTGCAACCCAAGTTCTAAGTACCGGTGTCTTCACACATCAATGTTTTCAGAACTGTGCTTCTGACTGTTACTGACCAATATGCAGGTCAGAACTATCAGGAGTTTAGAGATTGAAGAAATAAAAAGATTGAACGAATAACCTAACGTAGTTTTAATGCTATTTTTTAGTTTTTCCTCTGCTATTTTCATATGTTGATCCTAACCTAACCAGTGTCAGGATCAGCCTATTTACTTGAATTAACGATTATTTCAGGTTACTTATTAGATTTTTTACCTTAACCCCACTGTCCCACTGTTGGGCAAAAGTCTGTTAAAAATATTCAAAGGCTAAGCAATGCTTTAGGCACCATGCAGTAGCTGTGGTCCACAGGGTGTCATTTAACGCCTGTATGGATACTTCTTACACAAGATGCATCTGTAAAGTACCTATATATTTACTAAATTTAATAAGTAATGAAACAAAACTGCACACTCAAGTGTACTTGCTTATTTATTCTGATTTACCCTGTAAACTTTATGAGTAGGTACCAAGAAATTGTGTTAAACAAATTCATACAAAACGCAGTAAAAAGATGCCCTCATCAACCTCATAAGTGTATATAAGCGTGTCCCTTCAATTGCTTCTAACATAGTACTGCAAGTTCAGCCACAATGAACACGGTAAGTACGTTCACTTTTTTCTTTTTTTTTTTTTTTGTGTGGATGGGAAATCATCAAATGACTTCTCCCGCTCTGGGTGGAGCGGGATGGCGTGTCAGACTTTTACTGACTAAAACCCACCCGTGCTCCGTCAGTTGCTTGTGCCAGGGCCACGGTATCTCTTCCGAATAACCCGCGACCCTGACGGCAAGGTGTTTACCTTATTAGTGCTTTGTGCGCAGTTTCAACTCTGGCTAAGAATAAGTCTCTTCACCGAAGGAAAGAATTTATTAGAATATCATAATAAAACTAGTCTATTACTGTCCCACTGCAGGGTAAAGGCCTCTTGCTCAAGACGGGTTGGCGATTTCAGACTTATATTAACTATTAGTCCAGGTTTCCTCACGAACGTTTTCCTTCACCGATGTCAGTAATGTCCAAGATAAACTCAGAAAGTACATATGATTTGAAAAAGCCACATTGCTACTTGCCCGGATTTGAACCCATAACCTCGTGCATGAGAGACGAGGCCACCATGAACATTTTATAATAAATCGGTAGTACCTAGGTACTTTATTATTCCTGGCGTTTCTCGTCGCAACGCATCAATATTAAGACGACGAGAAACGACATTTAATGATTTTAAACTGAAGTTCACGTCTAAATGAGTAGTGTTAAAGATTTGAAAAAAAAAAATATGTTAAATTAGAGCATTTTTTTAAGAGCTTAATATGTGAACATTTTAGAATATTATGTTTATATTACATTGTGTAATTAATTTGTAAAGTTATGTCTAACGCGGATAAAAACTGAGAATTGCGCTAGAACTATCAAGCGTACTTACGAGTATATGAAACCTTCACCATTTTAAAGATAATTTAATTATTTATCTTCTAGTATAAGTGTTTTAATATAATTCCTTTTGTTTTATGTATAATAAATTAATAATGCGTCTAATTTGGGTCAGCGCTCCTTGTTGGGCGAGTCCTATTACTGGGTGGACGTACGACGCTTTGCGTGAGCTCAGAACATAACACGCAAACTAATCGCTCAATGGGCAGCTCGCCGTCCGGTAAGGACCAGGCCCGGGTCGACGGCGCGTTGTGTTCCACGCGCGCCTCAAAGAGATGTCAGCAGTGACGGGGTTCAATAGGGCCGAAGCCGCCGGGGTCGCGGGTAGTTCGAAAGAGATACCGTGGCCCTGGCACGGGCAACTGAAGGAACACGGGTGGGTTTTAGTTAGTAAAAGTCTGACACACCCTCCCGCTCTGCCTGGAGCGGGAGAAGTCATTTGATGATTTCCCATCCACAAAAAAAAAAAAAAAAAAAAGGCTATTGGCATATTTCTGCGTATCTAGCTTCAACTTTCTGACTAACTGACCGACTCTTTGACAAATCAAAAGTGCCTGTAATTGGTTTAATTGAAATAAATGCTTTGAGTTTTGAGTTTAAACTGTAATTTATTCCGCTACCGTGATGGCCTTGGTTTGGCTTATCCTAAAGTGGGCTAGTCTGAAAGGTCCCTCGCTTCGCATACCAGAACCAGTATGGTTCAGTAATGCATATTGATAGTGATGCAGTTTGATAGCCCATACCTACACTTATTTTTATTTTATAGCATTCGTGAGATGTGTTCGGCAACATACAAGGTGTTTGAAAGCTGGGTGCAAAGCCATAAGGGGGTGATCGTTGACAACATTTAGAGCATTTTGAGTAATACAAGTCTTATGGTACTTTTCCACCAGAGATGTGCTATTCAACATTGCTATGGATGCGTTTGATATCCACCAATCATATTCATTGGTGTATATGTGTTTATATGGACCAATGAATATGATTTGTGGATATCCAACGCAACCGTAGCAACGTTGCAAAGCACATCTCTGGTGGAAAAGCACCCTTACGAGCGTTGATCGCGCGGGGGCTGGCAACGTCGCATTTCTTGAGGTTTTTCGTGATTATTTCATTAAATTTAAATCAAACTTAAGGACAATTTCCTCTGACGAATTCTTAGATCGTTGGTATTTAATTACGAAAAACCTCTAGAAATGCGACATTGCCACCCCGCGCGTGATCAACGCTCTTAAAGTCTAAGGGCCTATTTTACCACCTACGATTGTTCCATTTTTCAATTTATTCTGTGAGTGTTGACTATTCGGACATCGTGAAATAGGCCCTTATACGGAGTATTTTTTTTTTTGATCCAGTTAATGTTTATACTATTTTTTATATAGTTTGCAGTTTATAATTATAAAAAACATACTTCGTCTAAGTCGTGTATGGCTCAAAATTCTCTAAATGATGTCATCTATCATCCCTTAAGGCTTTGCACCCAGCTTTCAAACATTCTGTATAATAATAATATCTTATAATCTGCTTATATCTTATAAGCTGGGTTCGGACACACTGTTACTGTTTTAAGCCATTCACAAGATAATGCAACACAGACTAAGAGTGTCTGTGTTGCATCCACCTTTGTATTTACGCCACCAAGACGCATGGCGGTGCAGCCAGGTACTTCGCCAACAAAATGTATAGTTGACTGTGTAACCCAGCGGACGCCAGGTGCGCAACCCATGTATACATTTAATTGGCAGCGCGACCTGGCGCGTCATAGCATCTGCTACTATATTATAGCTAGCGTGTATGGCTCTAATAAATAAATATTTTAACAACGCTTTCGGCATTGGAAAATTTTCTAAATTATCAAACAGTTAAATTTTGAAAAATCTTCTTTGTACATACATGAGCTTTGACACCATTTATTTCAAAACTTTACCATGGCACTAAGCGAGCTCTTCAATACTTCTTCTCATAGAGCTCAAAGGAGCTCAAGGAGCTTGGGTAAAGACCCAATGTTATTAGACAGGCAATACAAAGACAAACAAACAACAAATAGCAAAAAGGCTTAACCTAAACCTTAAATACGAGTAATACAAACAACATCATCATCATCATCATCATTTCAGCCGAAAGACCACTGCTGGACATAGGCCTCCCCCAAGCACGGCCACTTCGACCGGTTCTGTGCTTCCCGCATCCAGCAAATTCTTGCGGCCTTCACAAGGTCATCGGTCCATCTTGTGGGAGGCCTTCTAACGTTACGTATTCGGGTACGCTGTTGCCACTCCAGAACCTTTCGGCCCCTTGGCAATCTTTTCTGCGAGCAATTTGCCCTGCCCACTGCCACTTAAGTTTGGCAATTGTTTAGGCTACTAAGACAACATTTATTTTCAATTGCAGTTCACTTACTTCGTCCTGGTGATCTGTGCCATCTTCGCTTTGGTGAGTGCTGTACCGAGCCCCATGGTGCCAGCTGAGATGGCAGTGGAAGGACCAGATGCCATCCCTGGAGATGATGTGTTGGAGGGGGCGGAGTCGCGGGGCTACGGCTACAAGGGACGCGGGGGCGGCGGCGGGCGCTGGGGCGGCGGCGGGCGCTGGGGTGGCAATGATCGCCGCGGCAGCAATCACTATGGATATGACCACTACCGTCATGGGCGCTAAGACTAACCGAAAATGGCAATACATATTTTGTTCGAGAAGAGGTCATCCGATGAAACAATATACCTATTTAATTTGTAATAAACTATATTATTTTTTTTTTTAATCTTTAAAATATTAATATAATATTATAATTAGGTTTTATTTTTATTACAAGTTACTTAATTATCTTAATTACAATGTACAAGCTAACACTAAAATATATATATTATGTACAAGTATATAATAAAGTATACTATATTATTAATATTGAATTTAACATTTATGTATAATTTCCTGTTAAGCATAGTTAATCGTTTGACTGTTATTTTCTCATCCTATCCATCACACTAATATTATAAAGGGGAAGGTTTTTAAGTGTGTGTGTTTGTGTGTATGTTTGTTACTTCTTCACGCTCAAAAGGCTGGACCGATTTGGGCGAAATTTGGTATGTAGATAGCTTATACCCTGGATTACTACTTTTTATCCCGGTCTACGCGGGTGAAACCGCGGGGCGTAGCTAGTTTAAAATATAAAAACAGGGAGATAGGTGTATATATCATACTTTAACCAGCTCAGTTTGTCCCATAAACTATTAAACGAGCAAATATATATATATATATATATATATATATAATATATCAGCGATGCGAAATAACTGTTTGTTACTGCTTAAACTCATAAATTAAGAACAAAAAGAGTATTACTGTAAGAGACAAAAAATATAAAAAAATACTGAATTTCGGTAGAACATTTTTGTTGCATTTTAAAACTACTATGACATACTGCAAGGAATACGTCAAATTACAAGTAAGCCTGTGTACATATATAAGTCCAGATTTCGTCGCGATGTTTTCCTTCACCGACCTCAGTATTGTCCAAGACAAGCTCAGAAAGTAAATATGAATTGAAAAAAGCCACATTAGTACTTGCCCAGATTTGAACCCACAACCTCGTGCATGAGAGCCGGCGCCGTAACTATTGGGCCTTTACTTCTATTCAGGTTATTTTGTAGTGCGGTAGGTACTGCAAATACTCACTTAATATCTTATTAAGCGTACGGTTCTTAGGGCTTTTTGCCTCAAAAGGGTATTGATCTTATTACAGTTCAATATCCTTTTAAGGTAAAATGTCATTGTTATTTTTGTGATAACCGTATAAACTGGAATCGGTTTTAAATGCACATGCCCAATACTTAGAATGGTAACTGAAATGATTATTGTGCACTTAACGCTTAACAATTCAACACATTCTTCGGAAAAGAACATACTCTACAGCATAGCTATTCACGAACATTCAATCCAATTCTGTGCCAAAACGCTGTTCACAAATCCGAAACACTAAAATGTTGACAGTTTAAACCTAATAGACGATTGCCATTATTCCGATAGCTATTTGCTGCGTTAGGTAAACAGGTAGCCGGAAATGTGTCATTTTCGATTCGGAAGTCTGTCGAACGATTGTGAATAGCTCTTTCGCCCCGGAAACTGAAAAAACAAAACCTAAAACAAGGGTGGATTCACCGAGTCCACCTGGGCTAACTTCCCTTTTTTGACTATCAATGCGCTGTTAAAATAGTTCCAGCAACGACATTTGATATTTTACGATTACATAGTGTTCTATAAGACTTACCCAGACATCTCATCAGGAATACTAATATGGGAGACTGTGCTATGAATTGTGGATTTGAGTCCCTTGCGCCGCCAAATATTTGTAGGGCTAGTTGAATTGTAATATATTAGGTCTTTACCTATGAAATTGCCGTTCTGCAGTACAAATCAAATCAAAATAATTTTTGTTTGGCTAAGAATTCTAATTTCAAATTAATTTTATTTTAAAAACATGGATTTTTTTTTCCAAAAGTAGTTATTTGTTTATTGATTAGTGTTACATTTTCATCGCATTTCAATCTTTTTCGTCATCGTGGATACGTTAAAAATTCGAGTAATTATGGAATATGAGTACCGTCGTGGCAGCAACGCGGCACAAGCGGCACGCAACATCAACGACGTTTACGGAGCTAACACTGCAAACCAACGCACCACTTGTTATTGGTTTGCTCGCTTCCGTTCTGGAAATTTCGACCTGAAAAATGATCCTCGCGGTCGTCCGAAGACTTTGGTCGACAATGACGAATTAAAGGCGATTGTGGAAGCTGATGATACACAATCTACGGCTGAATTAGCAGCAGCTTTCGACGTTAGCGTCAAAACAATATTGGTCCATTTGCGTCAAATTGGCAAGGTAAAAAAGCTTGACAAATGGGTGCCCCACGAACTCAATGATCGCCAGCGCGAAGTACGCGTCGAGACGTGCCTTGCACTGCTCAACAGACACACAAATGAAGGAATTTTGAACCGCATTGTTACCTGCGATGAAAAATGGATTCTGTTTGATAACCGCAAGCGCTCAGCAAGTTGGTTGGATCCTGGTTCAGCACCTAAACAATGCCCTAAACGAAAACTTACCCCTAGAAAAGTGATGGTCACTGTTTGGTGGTCAAGCGCCGGTGTGATTCATCACAGCTTCTTACCAAACGGGGTGAGCATTACTTCAGATGTGTACTATGAAGAACTGAACACAGTGATGGAGAAGCTGGCACATCTCCAACCAGCATTGGTCAATCGCTCGTCTCCGCTGCTCCTGCACGACAACGCGCGACCTCATACTGCACAGCAGACGGTCTCCAAGTTGCAAGAACTGGGGTTGGAAGCTCTCCGTCATCCGCCCTACTCACCAGACCTTGCGCCTACAGACTACTACTTTTTCCAGAATTTGGATAACTTCTTGGCGGGAAAAAAATTCAATACCCGAGAGGCAGTACAAAATGCCTTTGAAGAATTTGTTGCCTCCCGTCCAGCTGATTTCTTTAAGAAGGGCTTCAATAAACTGCCACTGCGTTGGCAAAGATGCATTGATTGCATGGGTGATTACTTCGATTAATACACATAAAAAATGCATGAAAAAAATTCGTTTAAATTTTTTCATACCAAACGGCAATTTCATAGGTAAAGACCTATTATAATGGACTAATGGATTTATTGGTCACTAATCAACTCTATAAAATATTATTGTAAAAACGCCTCTTTGTCTTTTCGTAAAACATAACGTGAAACATAACGTAAAACATAACGTGAAACATAACGTGACACATAACGTAAAACATAACGTAAAACATAACGTCAAATATAACGTAAAACATAACGTAAAACGTAACGTGAAACATAACATAAAACAACGTGAAACATAACGTTAAACGTAACGTGAAACATAACGCTAAACATAACGTGAAACATAACGTTAAACATAACGTGAAACATAACGTGAAACATAACGCTAAACATAACGTGAAACATAACGCAAAACATAACGTGAAACATAAAGTAAAACATAACGTGAAACATAAAGTTAAACATAACGTGAAACATAACGTTAAACATAACGTGAAACATAACGCTAAACATAACGTGAAACATAACGTGAAACATAACGCAAAACATAACGTGAAACATAAAGTAAAACATAACGTGAAACATAAAGTTAAACATAACGTGAAACATAACGTTAAACATAACGTGAAACATAACGCTAAACATAACGTAAAACATAACGTGAAACATAACGTGAAACATAACGTTAAACATAACGTGAAACATAAAGTAAAACATAACGTGAAACATAAAGTTAAACATAACGTGAAACATAACGTTAAACATAACGTGAAACATAACGCTAAACATAACGTGAAACATAACGTGAAACATAACGTGAAACATAACGTTAAACATAACGTGAAACATAACGCAAAACATAACGTGAAACATAAAGTAAAACATAACGTGAAACATAAAGTAAAACATAACGTGAAACATAAAGTTAAACATAATGTGAAACATAACGTTAAACATAACGTGAAACATAACGCTAAACATAACGTGAAACATAACGTGAAACATAACGTGAAACATAACGTTAAACAAAACGTGAAACATAACGCAAAACATAACGTGAAACATAAAGTAAAACATAATGTGAAACATAACGTAAAACATAACGTGAAACATAACGTTAAACATAACGTGAAACATAACGTAAAACATAACGTTATACATAACGTAAAACATAATGTAAAACGTAACGTGAAACATAACGTAAAACATAACGTGAAACATAACGTTAAACATAACGTGAAACATAACGTAAAACATAACGTTATACATAACGTAAAACATAACGTTAAACATAACGTGAAACATAACGTAAAACATAACGTTATACATAACGTAAAACATAATGTAAAACGTAACGTGAAACATAACGGTAAACATAACGTAAAACATAACGTAAAACATAACGTAAAACATAAAGTTAAACATAACGTAAAACATAACGTTATACATAACGTAAAACATAATGTAAAACGTAACGTGAAACATAACGGTAAACATAACGTAAAACATAACGTAAAACATAACGTAAAACATAAAGTTAAACATAACGGTAAACATAACACCAAACATAACGTAAAACATAACGTAAAACATAACGGTATGCAAAAACAATTTACAATTATATTTAATCAATTACAAAAATTACATTAATTTTCAGTTTACATTACTTACATTACATTAATTTTAAAAAAACGTAACGTTATTTCAATTATTTTAACATACCTTCATTTCCATTTTTACCATATTATTAAATAAAACAAAAAAAATAACATAATATGTACTACTATTATGTTAATTTTTTTGTTTCTCGTGAAACTTTTTAGTTTCTTCGCAAATTTTAAGAAAATTCAAAACATTTTCTATTATACATTATTTACATTTATCTAAAGTATGTAGGTACCAATTTGTTCGAAAACTTTTTGCCATCTTGTAGGTAGGGACATGATCCCATTATTATAGAAATTTTGGGACTTCTGATCAAAATACCGCGACAAGTGGTTTTGGCAGTCCTCTCGTGATGTCTGGCTGGTGGTGGCGTGTGTGTTGGATCATTAAGTTCCCTTCAAAATGGTTGAGCTAATTGGTGCTGATCCATGCGTCATGTTCGTGAACGGGCGCCGTCAGTTGGGACTGGTCGTCTCTTAGCTGCCATGGCTTATTTTTAATTTTAATATTTAATTTAGTTGTTTTAGTTTTTATCTAATTATTACGGACGCTTTTTAACGTGCACGTCTTTCTACATTGTTCTCACATGTATATTTTCAACATGAACGATGTAACCAATATTTTTTGTAAAAACATTATGATTTAAAAGAGTGTCCGTGGAGTTTCTTGCCCGTTCTTCTCCATAGGGATCTACTACACTTTGGAATGGGCAACTAGCTTCACCTTTCTGACTGACCGACCCATTGACAATTCAAAAGTGCCTGTAATTGGTTTATTTGAAATAAATGCTTTGAGTTTGAGTTTGAGTTAACCTGACACTGCCTAAAGAATTCTGAAGAGACCGAAACAGGTGAAAATCTGAAGGTGCAAGGTCAGGACTATACGGCGGATGCATTAACACCTCCCAGCCAAACTCTCTTAATTTTTGCTGAGTGACTAAAGATGTGTGAGGTCTAGCGTTATCATGATGAAAAACTACACCCCTTCTGTTGATTAATTCCGGCCGCTTTCTCTCAACTTCTTGCTTTAATCTCATCAGTTGTTCGCAGTAGAGTTCAGAATTGATGGTCCTGCCTGGTGATAACAGCTCATAATGAATAATGCCCTTCCAATCCCACCACACACACAGCATCACCTTGTTGCGAGTTAACCCGGGTTTCGCCACAGTCTGTGAAGCCTGACCGGCCTTTGACCACGACCTTTTTCGCACGTTCTTGTCGTACGTGATCCACTTTTCATCACCAGTTATCAGCTTCTTTGAAAATGGTTCGGTTTCATTACGTCGTAATAAAGAATCACTAATGAGTACTCGGTTCATTAGGTTTCTTTCAGTGAGCTCGTGAGGTACCCAAATATCGAGCTTTTTTGTGTACCCAGTTTTTGTCAAATGCGCCAAAACTGTTTTCTGGTCAATTCCCAGTTCTTCAGCTGCGTCGTAACTACTGATATGCCGATCTTGCTCCACTTTTTAAAAAATGGCATCCATTTTATCCGTAATAGGGCGACGTGCGTCTTTGACATCAAAATTTCCGGATTGTAAACGCTTAAACCAAATTTGTGCTACTCTCACAGACACTGCACTGGGTGGGTGTTTATGGAAACATCGCAAAATTTTTTCGCGGCTTGCGTTGCTCTTTTACCTTTTTTGTAGTAAAATTTTAAAATGTATCGAATTTCTTCATTAGATTCACTTATCTTGAGAGTACGAAAAACAAATGAAAATCACACATTTTCCTAATTTGAATTTGGAATTATGTTCTTTAAAATTTAAACTTTCAATGATACCAAAACCAGCCAGATACAAATAGTATAGCCAAATAGATTTTATTTTAAGTTCATACATACTATACCTAATGCGAAAAGACTTTTTCCCCAACTTATTATTATCACTTAAATTATTTTAATGCCAGATCAAGTGAATAAAATTTACAGGGACATTTTACAAAAAATTCGTGAATTGAGTAAAAACATTCCTGCAACAACCACTTCCGTAGTGCCGAACAAAATTTTTTGAAGAGTAGTTGGGTAGGCTTCGGCAAACCATTATAAATCTGGGGAGCCATGTAGATACAACTCTTTCGGAAGAGTTGCAACTTAGGAACAGGTATCTTGAAATCGTCGAAAACTAGTCGTTTCCATTAAAAATGAGTCAAATTATTACTAAATTCAACTAACACACCGTGATGTTGCTATGGTGACCAGAATCGCGTGGAGTAGGTATTCTACGTCCTGACATCGATTCTCCCTTTTCAATGGAGGATGAGTGAACTGTACACCCTGTTCCTCATGCCTCTATACATGCATTAGAGCATCTACTATTTGTTACTTAGGTATATGCAATATTTTAATCTAGTTTTCCTGGATTGGCACTTACAAGAGTCTTATTAGACAAGTTAATTCATCAATCATTGATCAGTGATTCGATATTGTATTGAGGGCCCGTTGGCCAAATGATTTTCTGCGAAATAAGTTTATGCTATCCGGTGTTATGCAAAATAATATTATGACTTAAAAAGGGTAGACCCTTGCGAAGTTTGAATCTGATGCTATTTGGTTATTCTAACAAAAAAAAAACTATTAAAATTATAGAGGCATGAGGTAAAGTTGTAAAATTTACTACTACTATAAAGATTACTGTACTGAAGTAGGATTCGGATGAACTAATAATGCTTCAAGTGATTCGTAACCTAATGCAACACAGACTAAGTATGGGTGTCTTTGTTGAATCCGCCATCATTGCCATAAACAATTAAATGCGGCTGTACTACAAATGTCTGTTTTCCAGTTGGGTTCGGACGCACTATTACTGCATAAGCCATTCGCATGGTAATGCAGCGCAGACTGGGTGTCTGAGTTGCATCCGCCTTTTCATTGTCTTTTACAAACAAATGCGGCTGCACTACAAACCTCTGTGTTGCAGCTGGGTTCGGACGCACTAGTACCTACTGCTTTTTTAAGGGTTAAAGTATGAAATTGCCGATTTGTACTGAAAAATTAAAATTCGTTTTTTTTTTTATTTAACATATCTATTTAATCAAAATAATTACCAAATAATTACAAATTAATTAGAACCCAATGGCTTGGCACGCGACGATGGCAAGAGACCGGACGGCATGTCTTTATTTCCATGGAAGTTGGGAAGGCCTTTAGTGTGGGACGCAACGTGTGTCGATACTCTTGCGCCATCCTATCTTCCTGGCTCTGCGTGCTGTGCTGGCACTGCTGCTGCCGCTGCGGAAAACCTCAAGCGGCGGAAGTATAATAACCTTATCGGTAATTATATTTTCGAGCCGTTTGGGGTTGAATCCCTTGGGCCGTGGGGTCCGAGTGCACATAGTTTGTTCAACGAAATCTCCAAACGGCTGGTTGACACTTCCCGTGACCCAAGGGCTGGCTTTTACCTTGGCCAGCGGCTTGGCATTGCCATACAATGTGGCAATGCCGCCAGTCTCTTGGGTACTTTACCAGTCGACAGCGATGCGGAGGAATTTTTCGACGCCATATTTTAGTTTTTTAATAGTTTTAGTTATGTTACCTTTTAGTAAAATAATGTTTTTAGACAGTATTTGTAATATTAAAAATAATTACCATTATTATCTATACATTGCTGCCATCTAATAGGAAAGTCATATAAGCCTTTACGATAGAACTCTCGTGATCTAGATTCGACAAACTGTGTGAAAGCATTTTGTACTACCTCCTGAGAAGAAAACTTTTTATCACGTAGAAAATTGTCCAAATCACGAAAAAATGGTAGTCCGTTGGAGCAAGGTCTGGCGAATACGGAGGGTGACGAATGGTTTCTAATTGCAGTTTCTGTAGAGTTAAAACGGTTTCTCGTGCTGTATGAGGTCTCGCGTTATCATGGAGCAATAATGGTGAAGATCGATTCATGAGTCGGGGCTGTTTCACTGATAGTTTTGCTATCATTGTTCGGAGTTCCGCATAGTAGACATCTGCCGTTATTGCTTGACCAGATCGGAAAGCTATAGTGAATAACACCATGCTGAGACCACCAAACCGTTACCATTACCTTTTTATTGATAAGCTTTGCTTTAGGACACTATTGCGGCGTTTGACCTGGGGTCAGCCATTGCATTTTTCGCTTACGGTTATCGTAAAGAATCCACTTTTCATCACATGTCACAATTCGATCCAATATTCCTTCATTTCTGTACCGATTCAACAAGGCAACACAAGTTTCAACACACGATTCTTTCTGCAGATCAGTCAAATCATGAGGCACCCACATCTCATATTTTTTTATTTTATTGATTTGACGCAAATGAGTCAATATTGTTGGTAAGGTAACGTTAAACCATGCCGCTAATTCCTGGGTAGTTTGGCTCGGATCGGCTTCCACCATCTCTTTCAATTCATTGTTATTCACCCGTGTGGGCGGTCTTCCATGTGGTTCGTTCTTCAAATCAAAGTTTCCATCACGAAAGCGTTTAAACCAAAATCACACGGTGCGTTCATTAGCAGTCCTCTCTCCAAACGCAACATTAATATTGCGAGCTGTTTCTGCCGCGTTAGTTCCGCGTCGGAACTCGTATTAAAAAAAACTCGAATTTTCGAAGTATCCATCTTTCTTGTCTAAGCTGAATATAAAAACAACTGAAAGTCGATAATCGAATTTTGCACATTTTTTAAAAGAAGAACTTCATAGGTACCATGTGAAAAAAATTTCACTCAAAAATCTCAAACCATGAAGGTTCTATGTCAATTCGAAGTTCCTAATACAATAAATGGGAATTTCATACTTTAACCCCTATTATTTATGTATCAGACAATCTATGTACCAGGCAATATAATTTGTAATTTTCTCCATTTCCATATTTTACCTAATTGCGATTTCAGACTTAGTTATGTAATATCTTGACTAACCATTTTGTAAATTATTTATTTATTTATTTATTGCACAATGTACACACAGTTACAGGCTTTGCTTACAACTAATGAGTACATAACCCCGTTGGGGCGCAGCAAGATAACATAGAACTAGAATATTGTTGTGTAATTTTATTACATTATTAAATATTTATACTAAATTGTATTGTATTATATTATCATTATATTCTGTTATTACTAGGTATTACATTTATAGTTTAATTATAATCTGTAATCTATTATTATCTAGTAGGTATTATCACATAATTATATAAAGTTTAGGAACTTTCACAAACATACATTTAATTTGTATATTATTAATTAAACTTATACTTATACTTAAAATTAACATGTCCTATCTAAATGAGCCGGGTGATCTGTGACTCAGGGCCCTCCTACTTCAGACACCTTTCTCTATTTAAGATTGAATTGAAATATACTATCTAGTGCCTGTAATACTGATGTTGAGAAATAAAGATTTGTGATTAAGCCATTCGCAAGATAATGCAGCATAGACTATGAGTCTATGATACTATGGGTGTCTTTATAGCCGGGCGCGGGATCGGACCCTTTAACGCGATACGTTGCAGGTTACCCTGAGAAGGTACTAACGAACAACCTGATGCGTCCCCGCAATATCAAATTAACCAAAAATAAATCACAGATCTCATGCACCACATGACTTTCAAATAGCATTGGAAATGAACTTCGGTAATAATAAAAAAAACAAACATCAGCGTAATACGCCTAGCCTTTTCTCAACTTTGTAGATGTCGGCTTCCAGTTTAACCGGATGCAGCTGAATACCAGTATGTTACATGGAGCGACTGCCCATCAGACCTGACCCTTGATAAGACTGGTTGTCAGACTTTCGGGCTTCTGACAACCCGGGCCGTAACGACTATCAAAGAGCTAAGAATTACGGCTTAACGTGCTTTCCGAGGCACGGGGGGTCTCGGTATGTAAAGATGGTCACCCATCCAAGGACCTATTGTGGCAAGCGTAGCTTAACCTACCTGATCGATCGAAATAGCGGCTGTTATTACTTAGCCACGAAAAAACATCTAGGAATATATTTCATTTAATTTTTCAAAACATTTTATTTTAATTGTTATAGAAAATACAAACTTTTCAATACTACTAATAGTAGGTAGTCTTAGTTAGCGGAGCTCGTGGCTAAGTAATAACAGCCGCACGGGTCGATCCATCAGGTTAAGCTACGCTTGCCGGGGCTGGTCCGTGAATGGGTGACCATCTTTACATACCGAGACTCCTCCGTGCCTCGGAAAGCACGTTAAGCCGTTGGTCCTGGTCCCGGCTGTCATTCGTGGATCTTTGACAGTCGTTACGAGTCCTCCGAAGCCCGAAAATCTGACAACCAGTCTTACTAAGGGGTATCGTATTCCCCAGTTACTGGGTTGTGGAGGTCAGATAGGCAGTCGCTCCATGTAAAATACTGGTATTCAGCTGCATCCGGTTAGACTGGAAGCCGACCCCAACACAATTGGGAAAAGGCTAGGTATTATTCAATAAGCATGTTCTGAAGCAAAACATTTTTGTTTTTTATTTATAGATATTTGATGCCATAATATTTTATTTCTGAAGTCTTGCAAAGGCTGTTTCCTCTTGGCTGCCCATGTTAACATCTAATGGTCGTAAGCGCGGCTGATAATCGTCCTAGGTTCGATCCCTGGTCGAGTAGTGTTATTGAGATTTTCGAAATTCTTAGTTGCAGCCTAGTCTGGATGTGCGCCCGGAATATTGTGATCGACTCACCCCTATTACATGGGATCAAAAATATACATCAGGCAAACTGGGAGAATTCCTCTGGTGCTTTACCTTACCCTTTTAGGTAAACAAGCGAGATTTAACAGTACATATTCTTAAACTTATCATAACTATAATAATAGGAGTTAACTAGTATAGGTAATGAAAGAATTTTGCTGACTACCTAATAGTATCTATGTAATGAAGCGTAAGATAAAATCTAATGTATTTTCACTAATTAATATAAGTACGTTATGTTATTTATTACCATATGTTTCTACTGGCCTAATAGAACCTCAAAATCCGAAAGTGATGAAGTGGTGAGTGAAGTGAGTGGTGAGTGAGTGAGTGAGTGAGTGAGTGGTGGGGATTTTCTACAATTCGCAGCAGTGTTTTAGTTTCACAAAAAGTAAAATCACGGACACTGCGAACGATGTATGGACGCCGAATAATGTCCTTTATTTTTAATTGACTTCTATTTTTATAAACCATGTACATATTATTATTTTAAATCTGGTAGTTTATTTAATATGTACATACAAATAAATAAATGCTGATTACAAGGAGTATTGACCCTACAACCGGAGTGGAGTTTTGGTTTTTTGTTTGTTGTTTGTGTGCCACCAGTGTCGTATAAAAGTTCCAGCCGGGCCTAACGCAACACTGTACAAGATTGGCTGTTGCAATGAAAACCGTAAGCTATTTTTTTTTTATTTCACGAAATAATACCTAAGTTTTACTTTCTACTTTTTTTTTCATAACTAAATACACTTTTAAACCTATTTTTTTTGGCATTTAACTGCGCGTCAAACAATGTTTTTACTCCAAACGATGTGGTCCTTTTTTATTTATTGTGCTTTTTTTCATTTTTGGTCTTTTTAAAAACTATATCATCTGAACTTGGTATCTGAAATTTTAAAGTTGAGCAAAAAATTGCCATTGTTTTTTATTAGATACGCGATGATATTAATTTAATTGATCTTTCTGATTTTCAATTCATCATCTGCCTAGCCTTTTCCCAACTATGTTGGGGTCGGCTTCTGATTTTCAATTAATATTCCATAAACTCTGTACGCTTCTTTTAAACTGTTTGTGTCTGTTGTGTTTTAATATTCATAAATATATCCAAATTGTTCACGGATAAATCTGCAATGTCTTGTTTTACCGCCTGTAAAATAATTAATCGGTTGAAGGCCGCTCAACGAGACACAATAGAAGTATTATTGTTATTTTGTCTGGGGGCGTTTAGTGTTCCGCAAAGTGTTAAAATCCAAGATGTCAGCAACGAACATTTCAAAAAATTTCGCCATGCATGGGTGTCATTTTCATTGTTTACGAGGGTAATAATGCCGATAGTGACAATGACGTAAGGTCATCATTGGATAGTGAAGTCAAAATGAAAATCCAAAACAGCGGCTACGAAAACTCGTAATTTTTTGTAATGGGAGTCGTTTGCCGAAAAAGAACAAAAAAAATTGAACTTCGAATTTTGAACAAATAGATACGCGTTATAATTATATTTGCTTTGAGAAGAGATTTTAGATAGTTGTGATTTCTGACATTCTGAGAAAATGTCCTGAAGTAATTTCGAACGTTTAGACTTGTATGGGAAAAGGTTTTTGCGATTTCTGAGAGTTGTAGAGGCCACTCTACCTATAATAAAAAAGTAAGTTGGAGTCTCATTTCCTGCGGAAGGTATGGGAAAAGTTTATTGCCCTTTCTAAGTTTTCTATAGGTACTCAAACCTCAGTTGTTCCACTAGAGTTTTTGATCCATTAAAAAAAGTGTCGATTGGCATGAAAAAAGTTTTTATGAAAATTGCCGATTTCATGCTGACTGTATTTTTTTTTTTTCAAAATCTGCGAATAGGGATCAAAATTTCCCAAAAAAATAAGGTCTATCTGGCCGTTTTCCTGTACCTACAACGGTTAAGATGTAGGTACCTGCCCTTACTGCCCCATATCAAAAATCCACCCTGTATAGATACCTATAATTATACTATTTTTGTTTTTTTTTTATTTGATTTAATTTAAATACTTTTAATCAATCGGCTTTTATTTCTTTTGTCCGGCAATGGGTGTAAATTACCTCAGATATAATGAATTTATTTATTTGAAATAAAACATAATTTATTTTCGAAATATTTTCTATAGATAACGCAATTCTAAGGTACTTTTTAGGGTTTCATATCCAAAGGGTACCAACGGAACCCTATTACTAAGGCTCTGCTGTCCGCCCGTCCGTCCGTCTGTCAAAGTGCTGTATCTTTTGAACCGTAATAGGTAGGCACTTCAAATTTTCACAGTGTGTACTATGGCCGCTATAACAACAAATAATAATAAAAAAATAATTAAAAAAATTAAACGTGGTCCCCATATAAAAAACGTATTTTTTTTGGCATTTTTTTTACTAAAGTATTTTTTTGACATGTGCCTGCCTAGCCTTTTCCCAAATATTTTGGGGTCGGCTTCCAGTCTTACCGGATGCAGCTGAATACCAGTATTTTACATGGAGTGACTGCCTTTTTTTTTTTTTTTGACGCTGGGAAAAGTGCTTTACGCATACCCACCCGTCGGGGGACGGGTGGGGTATGTGGGACTCCCCGGTAAATCCGGTATACCCACTAAACGACCCAGCGGCGCTCCCGCATCGCCGTGACGGGAGGGTCATGGGAAACTGGCTCAGCCTTTACATCCACAACCCTCCCGGCGCATGCCCGCCTAGCTGGCGGGCCCCGCTTGCCCCCCAGCAGGTTGAGGGGCTACGGGAATGGCCGGGAGCACCTGACCATTCCCGTCCGGCACTGGTGGAGGTCCGTGCGATACAGGCAAGGGTGCCCCCGCACCCGCTGCCTGCTGGCCTCCACCTGGGAGGAGTCGTCTGCTCCGACCCCTCCTCCGCCTGCGGAGCGGCGCCGCGAGAGGATCGTCCTCCCGCGCGCGCTCCGCCGCCTCTTTCTGGGACATGACGTGTTCGCAGAAGGAGGCGACCGCCGCCCAGGACCTCTCATCCACCAGCATGGCGTTAACCACGCCGGGGAGCGAGAGGTCCGGTCCTATCACCGCGACCAGATCGCGGCGCGTCTCGGACCACGACGGGCACGACCCGAGGGTGTGTTGCGCCGTGTCCTCCGCCGCGCCGCAACCGTGGCACGACGGCGTCTCCTCCCGTCCGATTCGGTGCAGGTACGACCCGAAACAGCCGTGTCCGGACAGCACCTGTGTCAGACGGAAGGAGAGGAACCCGTGCGACCGCTCGAGCCAGTCTCGCAGCACTGGCCCGAGCGCATCGAGGGTCCGGCGGCCAAAGACTGCAGTGGCGAGTTCTCCCGTCCAGTGGACGACGATGGCGTCTCGCGACTCCCGTCGGAGGGCCTCGCGCTCTTCCGGGGCCGGGCGTTCTCCTCTCGCCCTCCGCCCCGCCGTCCACTCGTATACTCTGGCGAGCACCCACGCCTCGAGTTCCCAAGGGGGGGTGCCGGCCAGAGTACAGGCCGCCGCAAAACCCACCGTCCGGTAGGCCCGCGCGACCCGCTGGGCTATGGCCCTCTGAGGCGCCCGCAACGCGGCGGCGTTCTCCCTCCTTCGGAGGGAGTCTTCCCAGATGGGGGCACCGTAGAGGGCCATGCTCCTCAAGATGCCGGCGTAGAGCTGCCGGCATCGCGCGCTGGGCCCGCCCGAGTTGGGCAGCAGCCACGAGAGCGCCCCTGCAGTCTTCAGCAGGCGCGACGACAGCCCGCTGAAATGCGGGCCGAAGCGCCACCTGCTGTCGAGTACGAGGCCCAGATATTTCATCTGGGCCTTGACCTCGATCCTGACGCCCTCCACGAAGATGTGGGCGTCAGGTGGGGGGCGCTGCCGAGGTCCGTGGAAAAACACGGCCTCGGTCTTGTGCAGCGCCACCGTCAAACCCAGGCGGCGGATCCTCCCTGCCACCAAGGATCCGCCCGCCGAGGCCAAGTTGGCCGCCTCCCGGAAACTCCCTCCCCGGGCGGTGAGGAGAGTGTCGTCCGCGTAGCAGACGACACTCGTGCCTCGGAGGAGAGTTTCCCTCAAGAGCCAGTCGTAGCCGACGTTCCACAGGAGAGGTCCCACGACCGAGCCCTGCGGAACGCCGGCCCCGACGGCGTATCGCCGGACTTGGCCAGTCCTGTCCACCAGGACGATCGCCCGGTCGTCCAGGTAGCTGGCCAGCAGACGCCGCATGTACCGAGGCACTCCGTGGAATCGGAGCGCCTCCAGGATCGTGGAGTGGGGAACAGAGTTGAACGCGTTGGCTATGTCGAATGATACGGCCAGCAACCCGTCCCCCGCCTCCATCGCCTCCTTCGCCCGGTCCTTCAGGCCGGATGGAGCGACTGCCTATCTATCTGACCTCCACAACCCAGTTACTGGGTAATACGATACTCCTTGGTAAGACTGGTTGTCAGACTTTCGGGCTTTTGACGACCCGATCCCGACTGACGGCCAAAAAAAAAAAAAAAAATCCACGAACTACTGCCAGGGTACCAACGGCTTAACGTGCTTTCCGAGACACGGAGGGGCTTGCTATGTAAAGATGGTCACCCATCTACAAACCGATCGCGGCTAACGTAGCTTAGCGGTCGATCGACCCGTGCGGCTGTTTTTACTTAACCACAGACCCCTAAAGTATTTAAGTATTAAAAAAATTTGTAGTGGTTAGTATTGTACTGTGGTACGGAACCCTTCGTGTGCGAGTCCAACACGCACTTGGCAGCTTTTTATTTTCTGTAAATATTTACAAGAAATTCTATTTTTTTTTAATTTCAGTACGCATTCTTCGCCCTGTTGGCGTGCACTATCTTGGCAATGATGATGTCAGTGCAGGGTACACCCGTAGCTGACCGCCATCATGGACAAGGCCATGGCAACCACGGCGGACATGGCGGCCACGGCAACTACGGCGGACATGGCGGCCACGGCAACTGGTACGGCCATGGCCATGACAATCACCACGGTCATCATTATGGATAGGTCAAAGACATTAATGATTTTTAAACGTCGGATTTAGCGTGATTTATGGTTTAGTTTGTACTTAATATAAATTATTTTGACAATAACTGTTATGTTTTCATTCACATAAACATCACCCCTGCATTTCCAGAAGGGTTGCCTAACTCCCTGATCTCTGCCTAGAGATGTACCCTATATTACACCCACATTTCGCAACGGACGGATGGATTGGAATGGATTTGTGCCCAGTTCATGGCAATAGGTTCGCTATTGCCATCAACCGGGCACAAATCCAGAATCCAGGCTGCTACTGAGAAATTCATCATAGAAAAACCCAATAACACTGCCTTTTTTTTTTTTTTTTTTTTGTGGATGGGAAATCATCAAATGACTTCTCCCGCTCCGCGCAGAGCGGGAGGGCGTGTCAGACTTTTACTGACTAAAACCCACCCGTGTTCCTTCAGTTGCCCGTGCCAAGGCCACGGTATCTCTTTCGAACTACCCGCGACCCCGGCGGCTTCGGCCCTATTGGACCCCGTCACTGCTGACATCTCTTTGAGGTGCGCGTGGAACACAACGCGCCGTCGACCCGGGCCTGATCCTTACCGGACGGCGAGCTGCCCATTACTCGTCGTCCGCAAGCCCGCGCCTACGGTGGCTGGGAATCGGCGATAGATTCCCGCCGCCCAGGGCGTCTCCTGCGGCGGCTAGGGGCGCGAGGGCGCGGCTGTTGCCTCTCCCTCTCGCGTTCCGCCTCCTCCTTTGCGAGCATTACTGCTTCGCAGAAGGAGGTGACGGCCTCCCATGCACTCTCGCTCCGCACCATGGCCTGGACCAAGTTTGGACGCGAGAGATCGCCGCCGCCGATCGCCTCCGTGAGAACACGGCGGTGCTCCGTCCAAGCCGGGCAGATCTCCACTGTATGCTCCACCGTGTCCTCCGGGCGATCTACACAATGGTGACACCCGGGCGTTTCCTCCCGCCTTATCCGAAACAGGAACCTCCCGAAACAACCGTGTCCGGTCAGGACCTGCGTCAGGCGGAAGGTGAGGACGCCGTGGCGCCTCTCCAACCAAACCTCAAAGAGGGGACTTATCGCCGCAATTGTGGCGTGCCCAAACACTGCCTGATCTGGGAATCGAACGTAGGACCTCATGCCCAGCAGTAGCGCTAGTGAGTACCTACTAGACGAACGAGCAGAATCAGCCTATAATGTTCCCACTGCTGGGACACTGGCCTCCTCTCTGTGAGAAGGAGCGGGGCATAATCCACCACGTGGGCCCAGCGGTGGATGTCACATGTCTTCGAAATTTTCGCTCTAGGACATGCCGCTTTCCTCGCGGTGTTTTCATTTACCGTTTTGAGAGTAGTGGTGATGAAATAATTTACACAAAGTATGTAAATTGAATAAACTGTTGAAGTTCGTAGGGGAAAGTACGATATCTGCACGCACGCCCGAAGTCGCGGGCAAAGTGCTAGTAGTCTTCTAATTCCGATTGTAATAATATTTATTCCCTTTTGAACTTAAAATCGCGGATGTACGGGTACTACCCTTACCTGTATCCATCTTTGTTTGTTGGAGGAATAGTGGGATTAGACACTCTCGAACTCAGGCGTAAATTACTTTTACTAGTTGACTACCACCGTCTCCTGACAAACGGACTGGATAATTCAACTACTCTGGAGCGGGTGGGTCTAGCAGGTGTGCCGAGTCGTTTCCTGGTCGGAGGTGATGGCATGGAAGGTCCTCGTCGTCGGAGGAAACTGTTCGCCTTGCCCCCGGGGGTGCGCACTCGTCGAGCTGCTGCTGCACCCACGGCCCGAGCTGTCACATTGCTGAACTCTTTGCTCACCCAGCACATAGATCTGGATATCTTTCGTGATAAGCCGTACCAAGTTTGTAAATATATATTATATATTTGTTTCTATGTAAGTTAGAATAAGTTTTTTTGTTGTATTTTTTTTCCTATCTTTAGTTTTTAGCTAAGTACTAGAATATAAGTGATTTGGTCGTAAGCACTGTAAACTTATGTTTTAAATAAATAAATAAAGTAGTCAAGATGAACTGCAAACGCCTGTTGAGGATAGCGGTGATGGACTGATCAAACCTCGTGATTTGGTGATGTATGAAGTTGTGAGAACTCCTGAATTGGTTCAGAATGGTTTTCTGGAAGAAACTCTGTATGCATATGCCTAACAGGTAGTACCTAACCAAATATTTAGGATAGCAATTCTGGAGAACCCTAGCCAGGTGTTTCTGGTCATTAAATTATTTATTAATCCTAACTAATATTATAAATGCGAAAGTAAGTTTGTTCGTTTGTTAGCTTTTCACGCCTAAACCACTGAACCGATCATCCTGAAATTTTGCATTTACGTTGCAGGTGTAAGTACAGAAACGGACATAAGATATCTTTTATTCCGAAAAAAACTACTATTCCCGAGAAAAACAACAATAACGTTCTTATGATACGAGTAGGTAGTAGACAGCGCCACGTGTCTTTCGAATCATGATTGAATTAGATTATTACCAGCAGAGTACAACCAGAATTGATTGTCAAATTCTAAATTAACGGGAGTGAAGCCGCGGGCAAAAGCTAGTTAATTATAAATTATAATTTTTGCAGGTGGCGTCCGAGTGGCAGTTACTCCTGGGTAGAACCAAATTAGGTGATTATGAATGATGTTCTTTCCACAACTTACATCATCTCACCTTAGATACCTTAGATTTTTCGATGGTCTGTGTGCAGCGAAGAAAACTCTTCCGACTCTTGCACCCGGGGCTGTAGTATATTCGTAGAGGTGATATGTAAATTACTTTTCATTCAGGTCGATTCTTTCGTCAAATAAGGATCCGTTACAGGTTATAATGAGTCCCGAACCCGACCTTCCCTTTTGTTTTATAGCACTGTGACTTATAGGTTAAGGAAAAATTAGCTAGGTACTTAACTTTTTATTAAAAAACCCGACAAGTGCGAGTAGGACTCGCGCCTTGAGGGTTCCGTCTCAAAGTTGTGCCGGGCTGCCCGCGGCTTCACTTAAGTGATACAGCCTATCCAATTTTTTTTATAGTTATAAAATATATAGTTTTAGTGATTTAAGAAACATGATGAAAATTTACCATCATCTCCGAAACTAGTGAGCCTAAAATGTTGAAAAAAATACAGAAAATAGTTATTTATTTATTTATTAAAGGCTTACCAACTAAACACATACACAGCATTAACCCAGCGTCGCGTCTTAGTCATCTAAATTATAGGAAAGCACGACACTATCAGCGTACTAACACATTATACGAAAAATAAAAAATTAAACACTAAAACAAATTAAAACAATTAAAAAATTATTTGAATACTTACTATGAAATTGAAATTAAATTTTCTTCTTACAAATGCTAGGTTTTTTTTTTTAAATAATATTTAACAATTTACATTTTATCAAAGATACTTTCCCTGAGTAGGTAATTAGGTATACATAATTTACCACCGAAAACATCAAGATCGCAACTGTGGAACAAGTCATTGCAACTTCTGAGGATATAGGAAAGGGGCGCATTGTATCCGTATTTGCTTCGACTGGACTTGAACGAGAAAGGTCTATAATTTTGAACTTGGCGGACGGTCTACGTACACTCATGCTCAGCTGACTCACCAAATTTGGGCAATTTACGCCTTGATTTACAACCTTAAATAAGAAAGTTATACCTAAGAAGTCTCTACGCCACTGTAACGATTTCATTTTAAAGTGATTCAGTCTATCATCATAGTGCTTAATTGTTCGTTGAACACCAGCTATTGCCGAGAGCCTCCTAACAAACCTCTTTTGTATACTTTCTAGGCGTTGAGTCTATCATCATAGTGCTTAATTGTTCGTTGAACACCAGCTATTGCCGAGAGCCTCCTAACAAACCTCTTTTGTATACTTTCTAGGCGTTGAGTCTATCATCATAGTGCTTAATTGTTCGTTGAACACCAGCTATTGCCGAGAGCCTCCTAACAAACCTCTTTTGTATACTTTCTAGGCGTTGAGTCTATCATCATAGTGCTTAATTGTTCGTTGAACACCAGCTATTGCCGAGAGCCTCCTAACAAACCTCTTTTGTATACTTTCTAGGCGTTGAGTCTATCATCATAGTGCTTAATTGTTCGTTGAACACCAGCTATTGCCGAGAGCCTCCTAACAAACCTCTTTTGTATACTTTCTAGGCGTTGAGTCTATCATCATAGTGCTTAATTGTTCGTTGAACACCAGCTATTGCCGAGAGCCTCCTAACAAACCCCTTTTGTATACTTTCTAGGCGTTGAATATTGTTTTGGTAGGTAGGAACCAGAAACCTGGAACCTGAACCTGTTGGTTACGGGAACCTTATGAGAAGTATATGGTCTTAAAATTACATGTTGCGCCGACCCCAAATAAATTGGGGCCAGGAGAATGATGGTCTTAAAATAACATGGTAAATCTCCCAATATTGTGCGTGGTCCGACACGCACTTAGCCGGTTTTTTTTTTTTTAATAAACCAACTTGTGGTATTACGAGTATTAATGCCATTTAATATGGAAGCGTAATATAACCTGTTCGGTAAGAGAATAATGTCACCAGATTTTTTTTTATTCATTAGTTAGAGCCTTAGCAGACATGCTACTTTCAACATCGGCGACTCGCTTTTCAGAAGCTCGATATAGTCACTACACTTCGCACAGATTCGGATGCCATTCACAGCGATTTAGCGAGGTTTTGTGAATCTGCGTAACATGGCTCGATGCTTATACTGATACCGCTCTTAAACGCAGCGAGTCGCTAAAACGTGATGCAGCGGCAAAGTCTCCGATCGCCGATTGTAAAAGAAGCACGTCTGCTTAAGCCCTTAATTTGAAAACAACAATTTCAAGCAGCTCGTCGTGGCTCCTATAAATGTTCACGATAGAGTAAGCCTAACGTTATTCAACTTGAAATAGTCACAATGAAAACGGTGAGTTCTGCTTGTCCTTTCACTTTAAGCCATATGGCGTATCATTACAGCGTGCCCTAAACACACACAAAAAAATCTAATCACACCACACCATTTTCATCCATCACTGATCCAACTAAACACTCATATTTCTACACCACTGATCCAGCTAAACGAATTGATATTTCGACACAGTGAAAAGTAGAGGGTCGCGCGCATGCGCGTGCACTCGCAGTGTCACGTCACACGCAAATTATCCGGCCTTAAAATTGTTATAAATATGTCCTAACTTTTGAATGGTCAGCCATTACTCTTATCATTAAAAGTCTAGTAGTTATTAGCGGTTGAAATCTAACACGTTTTTGTCGATCAGAAATATTGAACTTACCACCAGTACACCGAGCGAAAAGACGTCATGTCAAAAAACTAATATTATTTTATGTAATTTCCAGTTGGTATTGTTCACTCTGGTGGTGTGCGCCATGTTTGCGCTGGTGAATGCCCAATATGGACAATATGGACATGGTGGATATGGCGGGCGAGGTGGACAATTCAGATATGAGCCGAATTACGGACATGGCGGCGGCTACGATAACGGCGGCGTGGGCTATGGTGGAGGCCACGGATCTCAGAGACGTGGTGGCCACGGCAGCCACGGCTTCCATGGTGGCCACTGAGGTCACGGTGGCGGATTCAGCAGATTCTTTTCCGATCGTTACTAAAAAAAAAATTAGAGTTAAAACACTATTTATGATGCACTTATCAAGACATATTTCTAATTAATCTTAATTCATCTTGGAAAGATCTTAGATTTAACTACGAACCTGTCTAGGTTCTGATAGCTTTAATCCCTCGTTGTATGGTTTACGAAATAAATAATTTTAACAAACACTATACTTATTTTTCAACATTTGCTCGAAAACTGGCTCGAAAACCTAAAAGTTGTGCAATAATAGTACTACTTACACCGCTTTTAGGGTAACAATGCAGTGTAATGAACACATGTGCCTTTTTCTTACTTAGCATTCCCGCTCCAGAGCTGGGAACGTACGCCATAGATTAATTTCAGCAAATAGCCTTCGTTCCTCTTTATGCCATAGTACCTAAATAAGATATTGCAAGTCGAATGAGATACCTTAAACGTGACAAGGGTTCCAATGAAGGCGAAGCTTAGGCAATATAAACTATGAACGTTTTTTGCGTTGCGAATTCGCATCGCGCCGATTCGCAATTTTGTGTGCAACTTTCTCATAGGCTTCACAATTTTTTTATCTTCACCATGCAGTTATCCCAAATATTTCCTAAATTCTTTCTTGATTTCGTAAAAATATAGTTAACTTTTAAAAAGGAGCACTCAATCTACACGCCACGCCCAAAGTCGGTTTCCGGCCGGGCGGGCGGTGGCGAACCAGGGTGCCGATTCTACTAATTTACACCTGTTGACTGAAGACGAAAATGGAAGACATAAAAACCAAAGACATCGCTAATCATAATTGAATTTAACGTGCCAGAGCACGTCTCTAAGCTGGAGTGACGTCACCCATTCTGCTCATGTCATACTTATCTTTCGAACGAAAAAAGATATGATTGTGTGCTGGAGCGACGTCACCCCAGCTTACACATGCTTAGAGTTACGATTTAAAGATCAAAAATTAAGGCAATAGCTGCCCAAGGCAGCAAAAGGAGATGGATAACGGTGCTATATAAGCTTGGTCCAGAAATGAACACAAATAAAACGAAATGTATTATGAAGTTCTATTAGTTTTTCATAGCCATGTATATTTTTGTTCGTCGTAAAACCCGGTGACCCACAAACACACCCACCACACAACACATATGACCCTTCCCAAATCTGATGACTTCAAAAAATCAATTCAAACCTGTCGATCGCCTGACCTATGAGTCCAAATTTTTTCCAGTGCCATATTTTTCACAATTTAACTATGTTAAACAAAAATAATGAACCAAAATATTTTTTTTTTAATCATTTTTTATTAAATAATCAACAATTCGAGATGATGAGATTGTAATCTGTTATCGCTTGGAAGTTACAATATAGGTATGCTACGACCGCATCTATAAGTTAAATGTCAAACTCAAACTCAAACTCAAAGCATTTATTTCAATTAAACCAATTACAGGCACTTTTGAATTGTCAAGGGGTCGGTCAGTCAGAAAGATGAAGCTAGGCGCCCATTCCAAAGCATAGTAGGTACCTATGGAGAAGAACGGGCAAGAAACTCCACGGACACTCTTTTAAATCAAGATATGGTTACAAAATAATGGTTACATCATTCATGTTGAAATTTCATATGTGAGAACGATGCAGAACGTTAAAAGCGTCCTTAAAAAAAAACAATTCAAATATTTAAATTAAATTAAAATAAACCCTGACCGCTAAGGTATGCCCAGCCTTCACTGACAGCGCTTATTCACGAACCTGACGCATGGATAGGCTAAATGATCCAACACGCGCCACCATCAGCGAGACATTAGTGTGAGCGTCACATACTCTCAGTCGCCAGGGCACATTCAAGTCAAACAAAGACGTACCCAGTAAATGGTAGCTTTAGAGTATGTACATAGTACTCACACATGTGCTATGCAATTATATAATACAAAGGAGATTGAGTCTATACAATGCAATGATAGTCTTACAATCTTCAGCATCTCCAACAGTATCTTCAAATGTTAATTAATTAGTTGTGGTTGTGGAGCAGGACCAGCATTGAGCCAAGCATTTTTATCGGTTATGTAATCCCCAAACTTATAATATGCCTGCCTGCATAGTGTGCGTTTTATACAAGTTTTGAATTTAGTCTCATTGAGCTGAAGTATGTGTGGAGGTATTTTATTGTAACATTTTAAACAGTATCCCATGAACGACGTGTCTACTTTAGCTAGTCTGAAACCTGGTTGAGCTAATAGGTCCCTTTTTCTAGTACTATAATTATGCCTTTCACCTCTTTTACTAAAAAGATGTAAATTTTTCCTTACGTACATGATATTTTCGTAGATATATTGACAAGGTACCGTCATGATGTTAATTTCCTTAAACAGTTCCCTTAGAGAATCGCGCTTGCGGAGATTATATATGGCTCTAATGGCTCTTTTCTGCAGAATAAAAATTGACTCAATGTCTGCAGCCCGTCCCCAAAGTAAAAATGTGTTGCTAAGCGCAAAACCTGAGAACGGCTGGACCAATTCGGCTATTTTTTTACGACTAGTACATTTTTCTGGCACTCCAAATTTTGCTCTAATTTCTCAGTAGCAGCCTGGAGTCTGGATTTGTGCCCGATTGATGGCAATAGGCTCGCCCCCTATTACATGAGACTTGAACATAACTGGCGAAATGGGAGTGTACTGCCTAACCCTTCGGGTATTACAGGCGTGATGTTATGATGTCATCTAATTTTGCCTCGCAACGGGCTCGCAGCCGAATAGTTTAAATTTCAGGTGCCACAAAGAACCCGGCTAGAAAATGAAACTTTTAACCATAAATAAATGATTTAAGACTGTTAATAATCCTCTAAGGCCCACTTGCACGTTCATGGGTTATCCTAAATAACTCGGAGTTAACAGCTAACTCAGGGTTAATCAAATAAAAACCAGCGCCGCTGATTCGTGCCTTCGTGCACGGGCCACGGCATTATGCTGAGCGTTAGCCGTTTCGCGCGGAAGTGACGCTCCGTTATGTTTTGGTTTTTAAGCTTATATATAAAATAACTCTATGTAATGTGCGTCACCTTCATGTGAATAAACAGCTTTTCTTTCTTTCTTTCTTCTAAATAATTTATCTTGCGCCACCATGAGTTAGAGGTAAACCTAAGGTTAAACTTTTAAATATTTAACCCACTGCCACTGATGTGGGACAGTTAAATCGCTAAACTCTAACCCACAACTCGTAAGTCGGGATCGTTACCATTGCGCCACCATTGCATTGATCTCATGGGCCTCATTATAAGGCTGAAAGTCACTCGGAAGGCCTCCCACATGGTGGACCGATGACCTTGTGAAGACCGCAGGAAGCCGCTGCATGCGAGAAGCACAAATCCGGTTGAAGTGCCGGTGCTTGGGGAACATCCAGCAGTGAACGTCATTGGGTTGAAACGATGTGGATGATGAACAAAAATAAAAGAGAAGGTCTCTGGGACGAGATAGTCAATGCGCGGCATGTCCCGGTTTTGCCGCACAGCATTGCCGCGCGTACATTTGTCCATACGTCTAGACATTGCGCGGGAGAAATTGTGACCTGCGAATGCCACGTGTTGCCGCCGCGCACCTTCCACGCTCTAAAAAAAATCTAAGAAATCAAAATATTTAATATAATACATGGGCACTTATGAAACGTCAGAAGCTAGGTGCACGGTTCCAAATTGGTCGTTTCCTATGGAGAAGAGCCGGAAAGAAACTCCATGGTTACTCTTTTAAAAATAATTGGCTTTTACAATATTTTCAAATAACAGCTTCTCTGTTTGGACACACCTTTAGCTATAGAGTGAAGGTCGAGAGCTGTCACTGTCAGCGGTCATGTCATTTCAGCACAGATAATGGTTTTTAAAACAATATTATTATACCATGGCACAGGCTACAAAATATACAATAATCGATTAGTGAATTGACTTTAAGATTTATCTTATTATATAGATATTTTATTTTTTTAAACTGTTAACAAGTTAATTCTAATAGATTTAATTATGGTAATTGTATTCATCTGGTAAAAGCATATATTTTAAATAGTTTGAACTCCACGTTAATCGATTATAATTTAATCGATATTCCATTTTATCGTAACCTAAACTTAATTTTAAGATTTCTCTTTTTCCAGATGGTAAATTGGGTTGATATATCGCATTTGGAAATAGAAAAATATAACCCTTTTTTTAAACCATACTTCAACTTAATACAATTTGGCCTACAGATCCCCGTTTCCTATGACCCCATTCACAGTTCAATTTTGAGTAGGGGTGTGATTTACCTGGTTATGGTACCTATTTAATTACACAAAATGTCAAGTTAACTAACCCGGTGTTAATTTTCGAGATTCGTAATTGGTGTTAAAAATGTTAATTGCTTAGCTTCGACTTTATAAACTCTACATTTATTTAATTAACCCGACTAAACGTGCAAGTGGGCTTAAATAAAAATCGAACATTAGTTATTACCAATCTTGATCAATTTGTGGTTTTCATCATACTAATTCCGATTAATAAGGAAACATATAACTTGTTTGGTAGGAGAATAATACCACCAAAATTTTGTTGATTAATAATGTAATGGAAAAACTGGAATGTTGACCTCCATCTTGTCTCCTATAAATGTTCACGATAGGCCGAAAATAACGTTATTCAACTTGAAACAGACACAATGAAAACTGTGAGTAACTGCTTGTCCTTTCAAACTAATTCGATAGAACTTCAAGTGCCTGCCGGTCTATTTTGTAAAAATCTCACCTGATGACATTATTGACAGCTCAGTTATCACGGTGAGATTTTTACAGAATACATCGGCTGTAATGTGGGATAGGAGAACTATCTAAGTACATATTCTAGAAAAATAAACAGTTTAGTCTTTTTATTTTTTCATTGTTAGTCTTATAGCATAAGTTTCAATAGTATTTATTCCCGGAAGAGGGCGCTGGCTCTTGTAACACAGGTTAATCACCTAGCACAAGTGTCAGGGACTACACACTATTTGTAATTCACTTTATTATGTAATAAAGATTATTATTATTATTTATTTTTATTAGTTTGAATGGACCCTCTGCCACCTAATGGCCGCTTTTTGAATAATCGCTTTTTGTGTCTGCTAAGTATGTGACCGCGACGACGCGACGTTCTATTCTAAACTACGCAACGGATTTTGATGCGGTATTCACCATCGTTTAAAGAATTTATTCCGGAAGTTTTTTATAAGTATAAAATATTAATATTATACTCAAATGTATTGTTAAACCTATAGAAATCTGGATGTTTGGTCAAGTCGTAAAATCCGTGGGAAGAAGAGGCGCAAGTCGCAAGTAAAAGATAAAATAATAATTTATTTTTGTTCTGAATTTCCAGTTCGTTTTGTTAACACTGGTGGCGAGCGCCATACTTGCGCTGGCGTATGCTGACTATGGGCACGGCCACCATGGCGGAGACTACGGACATGACGGCCAGGGTGGACACGGCGGAGACTATGGACACGGCGGCCAGGGTGGACACGGCGGTCACGGTGGACACGGCGGCCAGGGTGGACACGGCGGAGACTATGGCCACGGCGGCCACAGTGGACATGGCGGACACTACGGACATGGCGGCCATGGTGGACATGGCGGAGACTATGGTCACGGCGGCCAGGGTGGCCATGGCGATCATTATAGCGGCGACTATGGACATGGTGGCGGCTTCGGACACGGCGGAGACAATGGCCATGGTGGTCATGGAGGAGACTTCGGCCACGGCGGCCATGGTGGCCAACACGGATTTTAGGTTATTCTAAGGTGAATAAAAATATTATAAACAGTTCAAATAAAATTATAATGATGTATACATACATCATTATAATTTTATTTGAACTGTTGTTCATACATGATGTAGATTATTTTTATTGTGAATGTTTGTTCATTTTAGATAATTATGTCTTAAATGTAGGTAACTTAGAACCAACGAATTAAGAATTCTATTTTAATTCGTTGCTTAGAACCTATCTTTGAATACTGTGATGGCTTAATCCCAACAAGTACTTAAGTCAATAAATTATTTAAAAAAACAAGTGCTTACCTATTTTTTTTTTACGAAAATAGTTTAACCTGTCAAAGCTGTATTATATACATGGCCGTTATTTACGCATTCTGTAGGTACTACATCATACTAAGTAAGGTTAAGCAAAAAATTTTGCTGGGAAACGACTTCTATTTTCACAATAAAACGCACGCAAAACATTGTGCTTATTGCATGCAACGGTAGGTGCAGGAGCTGTGGTGATATTCAAAGTAACCTATCTAAACGTTATAACCTCAGATTATAGAATAAACCTTTATCTGAACATTTAAAACTTGGTTGATAGAATAATGAAAAACGTTTGAACTTTTCCTTGCAATATCTCCCTAACCAGAACACTATTTTAGTTGCAACTCAAATTTATTTTTTATTTTTTTTTTATACATGATATTATAGTTATCTAGAAAGTAATTAAGTAATAAGGATTGGATTTTAGCTACATTTCTAACAATGCCCGAGAATCAGCGGTATAAAACTTCATTATTTTTAATTTTATTTTACTACAATAGGTACTTAATTATTATCATCTAGGATTGATGCGTACGCATACTAAGTATTTGAAGACGTAGGTAATAATAGATTTAAAAGTCATTATAATCAATGCGAGCGTTACACTTTCTACCACAAGCCATGGGGGATGATGGGCTAAGGTAGCCCGCGAAATTCAAATTTTCTTACGTTTTTTGCAATTTACAGGTCAGTGTCGGGTTGTATGTTGATTAAAATATGAGACGCGGCCGTAGCTAATATGGCTTTACAGAATTATAATCATTAGAATCAGCAATACAACTCCATAAGTTAGAATTGACCTCAAATCTAGCGATTTCATGAAAACATGAGGTTTGAGGTCAATTGGCCATTGGCAATCCCCATCAATGGGGATTTGTGAACTTTTGTCCACAATCTCCATTATGACCTAGACGTCAATGCGGATTTGTGGACAAAAAGTTCACAAATCCCCATTGTTGGGGATCGTCAATGCATTTGTGGAATATTGGTCAGTCTTCAGGGCTCGTTTCCGGACGAGAGGAATGTGGAGGAGTACTTCGACTCCATGTTTTTGTGTAAATTTATGGTTAGTTATTTTATTTAGTACCTAGTGTGGTGCAAAAGTAATGACACAGTTTCATTTAGCTGTAACTTTTTTTATATAAAATACACGAAATCAATTTTCTAGAATGCACGTAGATAGACATGTAAAATTATTCCTGTTAGGTTTTGAACATAGAACATAGAATATTATATCTATGGTTTTGAATATGACGTCCTTCAAATGATGGCCTCCAGCGTCAATGCAAAGAGCTCTTTTTAAAGCATTTTCCATCACGCTTTGTAAAACTTCTTTGTAAAACTTTACATAACACTGTTCTGAATTTCTTGACAAATATTGGTTTTAAGGGCTGATATAGTTTGTGGCTTATGCCAAGGAATTGTCTTGTACGGACGTGACGCTGCCACTGCATATTCTGCCCGCGGTTTCATGGCCTTATTGAATGACACTTGTCCAGGTCGCGTTATCACCCGATTTGGCAATCTTCATTGGCCCACAAGGTTGCCTATGTTATTTAAAATCGCTGATTTACGTGAAGAAGAAACAAATTTTAGTAGTCCTAAAACCAAAATTCGTCAAGAAATTCAGAACATAACACCGAAAGTTTTGAGAAGAGTGATGGAAAATGCTTTAAAAAGAGCTCAATTTTGCATTGAAGCCTTAATTTAAAGGACATCCTATTCAAAACCTAACAGGAATAATTTTAAGGGTCTATCAAAAATAAATGTATTACAAAAATTTATTGGCTGTACTTTATTTTAAAAAGTTATAGCTAAATGATTATGTCATTCATTACTTTTGCGCTTACTATTGTACGAGTATATTAGCTTTAGCTACTAACAGTCTGAGTAGGTAAAAAAAAAAGTTTATTTGTAAAACAAGTTTAAGTATAAACAAAATTCTTGATTGGATCCTTCTTTTAGGCAGATAGTGCCTGTATTAGAAAAAAAGAAAAATATTTTAATTGGAACACGCACAGGAAATGTATATTTGTAGATTTAAATAATGTATTGTGCTATGCTGTCCCCAGAGCTGTCCATAGACGGCGGGTGCGTGCGGGCAAACTCTTTGCAGTCGGTACCTGCCGATCTAACACTGGTCTACGTTCACCCGTTCGGCGAATGGCAGCAACCTACAATGAAGCATTCGAACATATAGATATATTTGCATGTTCTTTTAAAAGGTTTCGTAGCCTTTTGTATGAGGCACTTGAACTCTAAGACTATATTTTTTGTTGTTGCTTTTTTTTTTTTTTTTTTTTTTAATGTTTCATTTTTGTTTCTATTTATTTTACAATATTAGTATAACTGTCACAAATGCAGTTCACCTCCTAGTGATTAAGGTTTTATTTATTAATAGTAAACTGTGAACAGCGCTGTGGGCTACATTATTACTAAAGTTATTTATGTTTTTCTATTGTAATATTCCATTTTGTAGCTGTTAGTTGTTCCTACTTAATAAAATAAAATAAAATAAAGTTAAGAAGGAGCATAAATAAAAGTAACAAAATAAACATTAAAAATTAAAACTAAAAAAGAGACCTGTGCGAGGCCAAAAAGGCTCCTATATCAGCATAAAGCTCCGATATTTAAAAAATAAATACTGCAACGCTGGTATTCTGATAGCGCCTGTGTGATGCCACGGACACATCCACGGATAAACTATAAATCCCTAGGGGAATAAAATAGACGTGTTAATACATAAATCAAAACGTATAATTTTTATGCTAACTTACGTTCATGACATTAAGAGGTTACTTTTTGTTCAGCATATTCAGTGTGACCAAAATCATACAATGCGCTTAGATTTTAGTGTGGTCTTAGTCATACTGGTGAATAAGTAATTTTGAAAAACCTGTTTGCGGTTTAGTACCTACGTGTTTCTAACTAATGAGATATAAGCCAAAACTCTACCAGCCACACGGGTCGATCGAAGGTTAAGCTACGCTTGCCGCGGTCAGATTGAGGACGGGTGACTATCCATCACTTAACGAGGTCGCTGCATACCGATGCATACGTAACATGTTTTAAGTCAGACGGAACGGGACGCCAGTTTTTGGAAACATTCATCGATTCATCACTTTATCTGCCTAGCTTTTTCCCAACTGTGTTGATAAATAAATAAATGATAAATGAATACTGCCTATCTGACCTCCACAACCCAGTTACTGGGTAATACTGGGTAATACTTACCCTTGGTAAGACTGGATGTTAGAGTTTCGGGCTTCTGACGACCCGTAACGACTGTCAAAGATCCACGAATGACTGCCGGGTCTAGCGGCTTAACGTGCTTTCCGAGGCACGGAGGAGTCTCGGTATGTAAAGATGATCATCCATCCACGGACAACCGTGGCAAGTGTACGAGTAGCTTAACCTGATCGATCGAACCGTGCGGCTGTTACAACTTAGCCACAAGCCCCTCTTTTTTTTGGAAACATGTTATCATAGAAAATGTATAATAATATGAAAGAGCATATTGAGCATGGCTGCATGGACGGGACACGGCGATGTGGCACCCAAGGGACAAGAAAAATATCGTCGATGACGATGTTTAGCACGTGCCGCCCCGCGCGCACCACGTCCTGTCTGTGGTTCCACCTGTGGTTACACCTTCGTTCCGATCTCTCTGGAGAGCTAATAGGTTGTAATATTTTTTCTTGTTCTCTACACCATAGCACGTTAGTTTCGCGTCTCTGTCGCGGTGCCCGTCCGTGTTTTCATAACACCACTATCCGTCTCCGCCCCGTCCACGTTCTAACGCCGTCCAGTACGTGTTGGTCCCGGGTTCCTGGCTGTCAATCGTAGATCTTTGACAGTCGTTACGGATACAGAGACCCAAAAAATCATACGACCAGTCTTACCAAGGAAAGAAAGAAAAAAAAATAGGTTGATTTGTCACAGAACCATGACAAAATACTTAGGTTAACTCGAAAAATAAAAAAGGGATATCGTGTTACCCAGTAACTGGGTGGTCAGCTAGGAAGTCGCTCAATGTAAAATACTGGTACACAGCAGCATCTGATTAGAATGGAAGCCGACACCAACATAGTTGGGAAAAAGCTAGGTAGTTTGATATTGAGATAAAGCGTGATCCGAAACAAACATTCAGGTCTTGATTTATTATCATTTATTCAGATACCGGTTCCTGATACTTAGCACCTGGGATTATTAACAAATGGAATTTTTCCAATGAGGGCCTCATAAACTACATTATATTTGCAAGTATTTTGGGGAAGAGAAGAATGATAAAAGTTTTCTCAATAGAAAAACATCTCCAAGTTACTCCTAATTTCCTTCCTTTTTATCCATATCTATCCCTCCCATACTTATAAGTGCGAAAGTAACTTTGTCTGTCTGTCTGCTACTTTTTCACACCATAACGGCTACACGGATTTCGATTAAATTTAGTACATGGGTAGACCATGACATAGGATACTTTTTATCCTGGTAAAATACGTTCCCGTGAGTTAATTTCTGACATCCACGCGAAAGAAGCCGCAGTCAAAGGCTAAGTAGTTAGTACTAAATAAGATAAAAATTTGATAATTTATTATATTATTTATGTTGGTAGATACACAGCAACACACAAGTACAACACAACACGTATGATGAATTGATGAAGTTTGTGCAGACATTTTATGAAAATCCTTTTATCTTTGAATACCTTACGATAATACGCTTTCAGCATTTACTACGTTCTTATTTCGAGGAAAAGACACCTCCCGTCTCATGTTACAAAAATAAGTACTAGCATATTTTTATTTTATAATACAAATCGGGGGTGTGCAAAGGGTGATTGAGCTATGGTACCCCGCAAAATTCCAATTTTCTTGCGTTTGTTTTTAAATTTGCAGGTTTGTGTCAGATTGTATCTTGATCCAAATATGATTCGCGACAATAAGAAATATGTATTTACATATTTTCACCATACAAATTATCAATACATCTCTATGCTCTAATTCCTCTCGGATTGGTCTAATTTCGGAAATCAGACGAATCCGGAAGAAATCTAACTTAGAGAGATGTATTGATGATTTTTATGGTTAAAATTATATAGGGTGTTAGGTTAATCGAGGGACATACTTTAACGGAATGTAGTACTCATGAAAATGAACAACTTTTACCATGGAACTAACCCTGAAATATAAAAAGAAAAATCAGCTGTCTAGTACATTTTGATCGCGTAGGTTTTGCACTTTGTAGAGAACAGCTGATATTCTTTTTCATATTTCAGTTAGTTGCATTGTAAAAGTTGTTCATTTTCATGAGTACTACACTTCGTTAAAGTATGTCCCTCGTTTAACCTAACACCCTGTATAAATACATATGTTTTACTGTCGCGAATCATATTTTGATCAAGATACAACCTAACGCTGAGCTACAAATTGCAAAAAACGCAAGAAAATTTGAATTTCGCGGGCTACCTTAGCCATTCCCCTTAATTTATATCTCAATGAACGCGGTTTTACTCGCACACCAAATGAAGAATATAGGAGCAAAGATTTATCAAAAGATTTTAAAATAACAGTTTTTGCAATTGGTCGGGGAACTACATACCGTCAAAGATTGAAAACATAATATTGATGGATATCTAGAATAGATCTTACCTATTTCGTTTTTATTTTTGTTTGGCAATTATAAAGTACCAGTTCCGTTGACCTTGGCAGTGTTACTTATATATACGTCCATCAGACCGCATCCCACATCGTTCTTCTGGAGCTACATACTAAACTCAACATGAAATTGGTAAGTCAATACATCTCTTATCACTTTAAATATTTTAGTGTGCTTATTTACATGCAGTGTGATATAAAATGTTGTTCTACAAAATAATGGTAGATTTTGATGCAAATGAGGAAATTTTTCATTGCACTCAAGGAGGGATTGCAGCCCGAGCCGAAAGCGAGGGCGCAATGGAACCGCGAGTGCAATTATAAGTGCACACGAGTATCAAACGACGTTTCTCAACACACTTACGAGAAAACAATTAAATAAGACACAAACTTATTTCGATAGTGACATATTTTTTGATGTCAATAACATTTTCAGCCGTGCTTTATAAAATGAAATAGGTAGAGACTCCAACTGTATTATTATTATTATTATAGATACTCCAAAGCACGCTAGGCTTGTATATTTGCCCGTTTGAAGTAAGCCAGAAGGCCAGAAGTATATTCTTATAAAATGGCTTTATGCTGTTTTCCACTGGATTAAATTTACAAAGGTTGCTATGTATGTTTTCTTTGATTCTAATGGCAACAGGCTATCACTTGCATTGTGTGCCTCAGTTAGAATATCCGGCGGCGTCGTATCTAAAAAATTTACTCTTCGTCAACATTTTCGGAAAAAAAAATAAGGGGACTACAGGACCTAAACGCAAGTTTTATAATGCCTAAAAGTATATTATCCATTATAGTGAACATAATCAGAAAAATATATGTTATTCTTCAGGATATATGCTAGTTAGTTAGTGTGTTGAAAACATAATACAACTAATTTGATACGATAGCAAAAAATCACGAAGATACCTCAAAAAATTATTTTAACTATTAAAAACCATATTGGCATACATGCAATTAATATGTTTTTTGCCAGATTATTCTACAAGCCACATACTAACATAATAGCGTTTTAATTTTTTTTAGTCTACCTAATCAGTATTTTTTTTTGAATAGATAATTGCTTAATTTTTTGCAATAAATTACGAGCGTTGTGTCATCGCGCTTCTCTTCCTTTTCTATGCAGTCCGACAGTGCTTTAGGTCCTGTAGTCCTCTTAAGTAGTATTAGTAGCATTTTGATACAAGTGGAGAATTTTTATAATTGCATTCGAGGCGGAATTAAACACCCGAGCCGTAGGCAAGTTTGTTTTTGAGCCGAGAACTGCAATAACAAATGTCCACGTGTATCAAACGACGTTTTTCAATACACTTTTGAAGAAATTAAAATAAAATAACGAAAAATATTTTTGTCATGAATTATTAGGAAACTACATTGAGGTAATTTTAATCATAGTTTCCCGTTAGTACATAGTAACAGGAAACTATGATTAAAATTTTCTTTTTTTCCGCATTTTGCTTTCGCCAGATTGAAGGAAAAGCAAAGGTATAAAGCCGATAAACAGCCTAATATGAAAAATAGAAAATTCAAATATTTTTGAGTATAAAACACAAATAAATGTTAATTTGTTCATAAACGTTTTTTTATTGTAATAATCATGGTTTTTGATGATATTCTATTTATAAACATTATTTAAATATTCAAGAAATATTAACGCCGTAATTTGCCGAGATTAAAAAAAAACATTCACCTCCGAATAGAGACGGTGTGAATAGAGGCATTGAACCAATTTGGACTATGTATAGACTTGGTATAAGTTATTGGTATAACTTTGGCTAGTTATAAGTTATCTATGGCAATTTTTATTCCCGCACACGTGTTGGAAAATGAAAAATTACACGTGTGTGAAATACATTGCATTGTGAACCTAATCGTAGTGCGATATGAACCAGTTTTCGAGGAAGTGTATTGAAAAAATATTTGTGAACCTGGTACCTATTATATTATTTGTGCTATGGTTTAATTTGCTGCTTGTTTCGCGCGCCGTGCCTTCGTTATTTTTTTTATTTAGAATGTTTACAAAAGTAGGTAAATAATTTGTTAAAATACAACTTTTAACTATCCGTTTCTGTTTATGTGACCGCGTTGTTCTTCTGACCTACGCAATTGATTTTGATGCGATTTTCACCATCATATAACGAATTTATTCCGAAAAGTTTATGTGTATAATAAATAAATATATAATAAAATAAAATATATAATAAAAAAATACATTACAATATGAAAATATCGATGTTTTGTCAAGTCGTAAAAACCGTGCGAAGCAGGCGTGGGTCGTCGTTTATCATATTTTATTCATTTACACAGTTTATATCTATAATTACGTCTGTAGATGGGTGACCATCTTTACATACCGAGACTCCTCCGTGCCTCGGAAAGCACGTTAAGCCGTTGGTCCCGGCTGTCATTCGTGGATCTTTGATAGTCGTTACGGGTCGTCAGAAGCCCGAAAGTCTGACAACCAGTCTTACCAAGAGGTGTCTTATTACCCACTAACTGGGTTGAGATCAGATAGGCAGTCGCTCCATGTAAAATACTGGTATTCAGCTGCATCCGGTTAGACTGGAAGCCGACCCTAACATAGTTGGGAAAAGGGTAGGCAGATTGGTTGGTTGGATTGGTTGGTTGGTGATTGATTAGATTGGTTGATTGGCTGGATAGGTAACTTTTATGCTTAAACATTTTGTAAATATAGATATATTTACGAAATGTTTAGGCATAACAGTGTGGCTTTTTTCCAGCCCTAGAGCGGGGATATAAAGTAGTGCGTGTTCAATACACTATATTATCCCCGTCATGATCCAGCCTGCCCCGTCTGGCTGTCATATTATTATTAGCGACGCTCAGTCGACTAATAATTTACCTTAGTTTTAGGCCTGGCCGGGGGCTTTAAGTTCGCTTAAAGAACCCACAGGAAACGCCCGGTTGAGCAGTCTCGACCCTTAGTGGTCAACTGCGAGATGCCATATATAAATAATAATAATAATAATTACACTATATTGTGAACCTAAAAGTACAATAGCAAGTTTTCGTGAAATAAGGCCCGCTTGCACCACTAATCATTACGTTTAGCTATTTAGAATTTAAAACATCGTTCTATATCTGTCAATCGCTTGAAGAGAGACAGAATCATCATCATTCTCCTTCCCTTATCCCAATGTATTTGGGGTCGGCGCAACATGTCCCTTTTTTCATACTTCTCTATTAGTCGTCATCTCGGCTGTCACTCCCTTTCTAGCCATAACATCTTCCACACAATCCATCCATCGTTTTTTTGGTGTTCCCCTACTCTTATAGCCATCGATATTCATACTCAAAACAATTTTTTTTTTCAATTTAATTGGCTCCAATAATTTTTTTTCATATTTTTGACTTTTGTACTTTAAATTTATTCCGGTACTTTACTTTTCAGCAAAAAATCGTAGTTCAATTCTTAAAATATAAATTAAGTTTTCAGAATGTTGTCAGCTTGCGCCTTCGGGAACTTCGCGCGTTTACATTAGTATATTCATAGCTAAGACAGGACAACGTCTATCGGGTCAGCTAGTTATTTATTAAAAAGAAAACCAATAGGTACCTGCTTAGTTTGTATGTCAAAGTTTTTAGATCTAAACATGTTCTCAAGTAAGTGAAATCCTTGGTATTTCTTATTGAGAAATAAATTCCTTTTACCATAGTAGGATTATTTTAATTTCCTCTGCACGCTACGGATTTAATCTAATCATCCTACAACTACAACTTGATCAAAATGATTGTTTCTATTTCCAGTTCGCAGTTTTTGCTCTGCTGGTATGCGCCGTGCTGGCGCTGACTGGCGCGAGTCCCGTCGGTGCTGACCTCGGCAACGCACAACCAGCGCTGGACGAGCCCGGCGTCGCACTGCCAGCGCTAAGGGAGCCTCGCAGCGCTTCACACAAGAAAAAGAGCAAAGGAGGCTACGGACATGGATACTATGGATAAAATTCTGTAGTAAATATTTGTGAAAGGTGCTAAGATTGATGGTTTGGTAATAAAGTTTTAGGCTTCGAAACTGAATTTAATTTATTTTGTTGCTAGCGACCCGCCCCTGCTTCGCACGGTTTTTGCAACATGAAAAAACATCGAGATTTTTTTATTATAAGTAGGTAAGTTTAATATGAATGAAACACATGATTAAACTTCCGAAATACATTATCTAAATGATGGTGGAAACTGCATCAAAATACGTTACGTAGTTTAGAAGAACACCGCGGTCACACAGACAGAAACGAAAAATGACTTTAATCATTCGTTTTTCGTTTTTGTGAGTGACATCTCGCAGTTGACCACTGGGGGTCAAGACTGCTTAACCGAGCGTTTCCTGTGGGAGCTTTAAGCGAACTTAAAGCCTCCGGCCAGGGCTTACAAACTAAGGTAAAATATTAGGCGTCTATGCGTCGCTAATAAGAGGACAGCCACGACGGACGGGACGGGGCAGGCTGGATCATGATGGGGGTGACTTTAATCATTTATAATATGTACCAATACAGAGTGGATACGACAATACAACAATTAATTAAACTTCGTATACCTAATCACGTACCCAATCTGCGTACAAAAATTCAATTCAATTTAACTGATAGTTTAGTCACAGGACAATATTTTTCATTTTCAAGATTTTCAACATGATGTATCTGATAATACAAATAATAGACCAGCCTCGCCTAAAAAAATAAAGGTTAAAGACATTGCAATATTCTTCACACACATGTTGCCAGCTACTTCAATATGGGAATTAATGCATGTTGTAAATATACCAGAGGCATAAGAGCCATAAAGCGTGTCATCAGAATTAGATAAGAAAATAATGCATATGGAAGTTACATCTACTCACTCTTGTCAATCGAAAATTTTGAATGTGCGAAAGAGATACGTATGTAGACGATAGTTCCTTTATTTTTACGTCGCTTTCTCGCCGGAACAATAACAACCCAAACTTGCAGAAAATCGTCACAAACAATGGTGTGTTGGGTCGGTCAGTGCCCCAGTCGCCAGCTGTGTTAAAATATTTAAAAATGGTGTTCTATTTTGTTTACATTTTTAAGCTATTTAGTTTGTTAGAAAAAGTCACTTTTTTAATGTCAATGTTAGGATTTATTTGATAATTCCTATAAACTGCTATACATTAGTTCTGCTCGTATTTTCATTTATTGTCGTATTGTCGTATCCACTCTGAATAGATATAGAAGATAGGTAAGAACAACCCCACCGATCCCATCTCTACACGATTTACAATTACCAAAATGGACAGTACGGAAACTAGGCCTGGACCCGGTGGGATGTGGGAGTAGTAGGGTGGGGGAACGACACGTCCCCGCAAGGGCCTTGACCTTGAGGTCAATGACCCCGAGGTCAAAATCAGCGATGCTCCTAAGGTCACTGACAGGACAAGTCCGTCAGTGAGATAATAAAAAAATATTAGACACGTATTTTTTGCTTTATTTTAAATTATTTAAATAACATGCATTAAAGTTGGGGAGTGGGGGCTCGCTACGTCACTTCTAAGTATAAAATCTGGCTAGGCGTGACGTCATGCCACAATTTAACTAAACGTAGCGCTGTAATTTTTTGATTACGTAAAAAAAAAAAAAAAATAATAATTTTTCATAATCTTCAAGACGAACAAAAAAACTGTTTAGTGATCAACCTTATTTATGCAGGCTCGTGCTAGACCATTATCTCACCCGATTATTAGCGATGACACGCTCGACAGGTTACTTCGATTCGCACCAGTAAGGAACGGGCGTAAAAATATCGCGGCGGGATTTTATCGCGCACTGGATTTTCAACTCTCGGTGTTGAGCCGAGCATTGAGAGTCCAACAAATGCATCCAAACTCTTAAAAAAACACACTGTTGGATTTTCAACTCTCAGCGCTAAGCAGTGCGTTAAAAATATATAGTGCGTGAAAAAAAATCGCTGCGGGAAAAAATTGCCCGTGCGAACCTGGGCGTAATTTTATAAACTGGTGGATCATCTTAAGACACATCATAAGAGGTGGATGCTATTTTAAGATCAAACTGAATCACGCTGGAACCAAGTGCAATAAGTACACGTGACATTTGATACACATCTACAAATTTTATATCAACATTTTCCATCTGGGGGAGTGGGGGCATGGTATTGCCAAGACAAGCAAAAAAGCAAAAAAACAAAAAGCGGCACTACCTACCTTTTCTCGAAGCATTGCATCTTATTATCAAACCCTCATAGCAGACATATTATCGGCCTGGACAATACTAGAGAGCCATTGATGTATATTTCATAAATCAACGTAGAGATCTCAAATTCTCAGGATAACATGTACGAGTAAGTATGTAAGTAGTTAGCAGATTTATAAAACACACTGGGTCTTATTACAAAACGAGGTTTTTCTTCGTCATGGTTTAAACCATCGAGCCAGTTTTTGTAATATGAACCTAGCTTTGATAGAAATACAGTTCTTTATATAAAACTAAAAACTTAGTCCGGTACTAAGTTGTCAGTTTTGTAAAACTGACATCTTAACGTGTCAGAATAAAGCTCGAAATTCAAAAAAGGGTCCATGGTTTAAACCTGGGTTTGAAGATGAACCTTGTTTTGTAATAAGACGGACTCGGTCTTATTACAAAACGAGTGTTTTCTTCGTCATGGTTTAAACCATCGAGCCAGTTTTTGTAATATGAACCTAGCTGTGATAGAAATACAGTTCTTTATACAAAACTGACAACTTAGTCCGGTACTAAGTTGTCAGTTTTGTAAAACTGACAGCTTAATGTGTCAGAATAAAGTTCGAAATTCAAAAAAGGGTCCGTAGTTTAAACCTGGGTTTGAAGATGAACCTTGTTTTGTAATAAGACGGACTCAGTTTCATTTGTCTATCTTTTATACTTTGGATTTTATTAATACATAAATTATGTCGATTTCATGATTGACTCACTGATTGACTAACTCACTCACTTATCAAAACCTCCAGGGTACTTCCTGAAGTCCCAGAAAGCTGAAATTTGGTATGCAGGCTAGGATTTTGATAAACAAAGGAATGATTTTTGGTACTTTTTCCAACTCAAATAGCAGTACTTACTTATTTGAGTTTGATACACCAAAACTTATTATTTTGTCAACAATATTTTGGACATTCGTTTCTATTCCATGCATGGTAGAAATTGACATGAGCGTTAGGTATACTAAGGTATAATATCTTCTTCTACGAAGAAGGCTACAACACCATTGCAGATCTTGTTGGCCCAAAAGTTTTCCATTTCCACGGCGTCGTCGGGGGCAGCGCATATTATGTCACTTATGTATTAAAAAACCGGCTACACACAATGATGGGTTCCGTAGTTGAAAAGAATTTATCCCAAAAACAAACTTAACATTGTAATCCCAAAAAAAATGGTTTTTATGTGATAATAATAGGTCTTTACCTATGAAATTGCCGTTTTGTATGAAAAAATTTAAACGAATTTTTTTCATGCATTTTTTATTTGTATTAATCGAAGTAATCACCCATGCAATCAATGCATCTTTGCCAACGCAGTGGCAGTTTATTGATGCCCTTCTTAAAGAAATCAGCTGGACGGGAGGCAACAAATTCTTCAAAGGCATTTTGTACTGCCTCTCGGGTATTGAATTTTTTTCCCGCCAAGAAGTTATCCAAATTCTGGAAATAGTAGTAGTCTGTAGGCGCAAGGTCTGGTGAGTAGGGCGGATGACGGAGAGCTTCCAACCCCAGTTCTTGCAACTTGGAGACCGTCTGCTGTGCAGTATGAGGTCGCGCGTTGTCGTGCAGGAGCAGCGGAGACGAGCGATTGACCAATGCTGGTTGGAGATGTGCTAGCTTCTCCATCATTGTGTTCAGTTCTTCACAGTACACATCTGAAGTAATGCTCACTCCGTTTGGTAAGAAGCTGTGATGAATCACACCGGCGCTAGACCACCAAACAGTGACCATCACTTTTCTAGGGGTAAGTTTTCGTTTAGGGCATTGTTTAGGTGCTGAACCAGGATCCAAACAACTTGCTGAGCGCTTGCGGTTATCATACAGAATCCATTTTTCATCGCAGGTAACAATGCGGTTCAAAATTCCTTCATTTGTGTGTCTGTTGAGCGGTGCAAGGCACGTCTCGACGCGTACTTCGCGCTGGCGATCATTGAGTTCGTGGGGCACCCATTTGTCAAACTTTTTTACCTTGCCAATTTGACGCAAATGGACCAATATTGTTTTGACGCTAACGTCGAAAGCTGCTGCTAATGTAGCCGTAGATTGTGTATCATCAGCTTCCACAATCGCCTTTAATTCGTCATTGTCGACCAAAGTCTTCGGACGACCGCGAGGTTCATTTTTCAGGTCGAAATTTCCAAAACGGAAGCGATCAAACCAATAACAAATGGTGCGTTGGTTTGTAGTGTTAGCTCCGTAAACGTCGTTGATGTTGCGTGCCGCTTGTGACGCGTTGCTGCCACGACGGTACTCTTATTCCATAATTACTCGAATTTTTAACGTATCCATGATGACGAAAAAGATTGAAATGCGATGAAAATGTAACACTAATCAATAAACAAATGACTACTTTTGGAAAAAAAAACCATGTTTTTAAAATAAAATTAATTTGAAATTAGAATTCTTAGCCAAACAAAAATTATTTTGATTTGAAATGGCCAGTACTGCAGAACGGCAATTTCATAGGTAAAGACCTAATATTACGAATTACCAATTTTCGGACGTTTTCCTTTACTTGTGCTGTGAGACCTTACTTCTTGCCTTTCATGATACTAGGTCAACGGGAAGTAGGTACCGTGTAGGTTTTGATTTATTTGTGAGTATCAAAATATGTCGCTTATATGGCCGTATTTTTTTATTTCGTTGACAGCATCTTGAATTTTTTAGAACTCCAAGGGACTATAAACTTATGTATTTGATATTAATTTTAACTTGATACCTCCACGCGTTCCTGAGAAAAAGAGTCTTGACAGACTGACAGACTTGAAAATATTTTTTATGTGATAGAATTACAAATTAAACATTTCCGGACTTTTTCCTTTACTTGTGCTGTGAGACCTTGCTTCTTGCCTTTCATGATTCTAGAACAACGGGAAGTACCCTATAGGTTTAGATTTACTTACGAGTATCAAAATATGTCGCATAAATAGCCGTATTTTTTATTGCATTGACTTATAAGCTTGATTTTTTTAGAACTCCATGGGACCATAGACCTACGTATTTGATATTAATTTCAACTTGATACCTCCCGCGGTCCTGAGAAAAAGGGTCTTGACAAACTGACAGACTTGAAAATATTTTTTTATGTGATAAAATTTTTCAGTTTAGACCTAGTCGGGTTTTAGTTTATGAACTCTTACTTTTTATTTAAATTATTTTGGGGCTATAATTTCGTGATAAAGTATTTACAGAGCCGCTTTACATTTTTTCTTTTATAAAGAATACTTATTTATATAGGATGTTAGGATGTAGCTGGGTGCAATGTCTTAAGGGGATGACAGTTTGAGTAATACAAGTCTTAGACGAAGTATGTTTTGTTTATTTTTGTCTCAATTATAGTTGGCATGTTATTTTTGACTAAAAGTTTGCAGTTAAAAATAAAAAAACGTACTTAGTGTAAGACATGTATGGCTCAAAATTCTTTAAATGGTGTCAACTATCACCCCCTTAAGGCTTTGCACCAAGCTTCCAAACACCCTGTATATGTATTTTGGGTGGGTTTGGTTTGACTTACATCTGAGGCGTGATTTTAGAAATTATTACTAATCATCGGGTGCATGCAAGCAAAGCCGCGAGCAACAGCTAACAATAAATATATTTTTGAAATGTGCTAATTAAGCCCTTTCATTTGATACCCAAGACCAGACAGCATTAAAATTTTTTTTGTAGGTTATACTTTATGTCCGCTAGAGGGCGCCATATTCAATTTAATGTGATATCACATAACCAGCGGACGATCAAGACGCTTTCAATGATACCTCATTTGTCAAATTATAACAAGTAGTTTAGAAGTTATGAGGGAACAGATGAACTTACATATACACATACATACCGGTCAAAATCATAACCCTCCTTTTTGCTTCACCGTAGTCGGGTAAAAACAAATCGGGTCTGCCCGTGCGGCTATCGATTGCAGGATAGTGTTGGGACTGCCACGCAGGCTGCGGAATATACCACCCCGGTGGGTTCTCGCATTGTCGTGGCGGGGGGGATCTCTCGTAGTCGTGGCTGGGTGGGGGTGGGTGACCACCCACGGTGAAGTGAAGAGGAACCCGAGGAGGGGCCGCTCGTCAGAGCTTAAGCCGACGAAGTAGCGGCCAACAAGTAGGTTGCGGTGCCGCTTGGGCGACATCGCAAATGAGGCGGGCCGCGTTGTCGTATGGATGCCTCCCATACGACATCGCGGCTGAGGGTTGGAGGCCGCGGCGAGAGAGGAGTGCCGGTATTGCGGTGCGCCGCTCTCCCTACCTTCCGCGGCCTTGACGGGGTCGCCACCGACTGATGGAGTACGCGGTGAGGCCGCAGGGGAGAAGGAGTGTCGGTATGACGTTGGTCGCTCTCCTTATCCTCTGCGGCCTAAAATTGGCTGGCGGCGGGGCCAATGACTTGACACGTCGCACGGGGACCAAGGATGCCCAGAGGGTCATCTGGCGCCCATATACTGGTTTGGTCCCTGGGGTGGTCACGGCGTGCTATGTGATCTGGTACGCCGGTGATGGGGAGTACTCCCCAGAGGAGGGTCCGATGATGGACAGCCGCGGCGGGTTCACGAATGAGTGCTAACGCGTGCCCGTGTTCCCGCCGTAAGCAGCAGAGGAGGACACCGTGGAGTTTTAGTGGGTTAGAGTCCCATATAACTGCACTATCTCCTCGTGGTGGCTCCCCAGTATGTATGAGCATTTCTCCAATCAGGGCATGTATCGGCAAACATCGCCGAGGCACTATAGAAGCGCGGCAGTCACAACGATACTCTGAATGCGTTATTGAATTGGATACGCAGAGCATTGTAAGCCTTTTGGGTATACGTGAACCACAGGGCTCCCGAGGACAGTGCTGTACAGTATGCCTTAAAACGTGCTATTCTAATTGCGTCTGTACATCGAAAAAATCTGCTGGCCAGCATATTCGCCATAACTGATCTAATCTAAGGTGTTTTAGAGAAAATGGGCACCTTATCCACATCCAAGTTCCCACCTCTGCCTCCTCATAATACAACAACACTACACAAATTTGTATGTTTATTTCAGTTAACATTCTTCACGCTGTTGGTGTTGAGCCCGGGTTTGATGGCGTATGCGCCGGACGACGTATTAAAAAGTGGCAGTGTGAGAGTGGCTCGTGGCATTCCCGGACAACATCACCGGCACGGTTACGGCTACGGCTACGGCGGCGGGAACAGACTCAGAAACGGCACGGCAAACATAAACGGCCGTTAACATCTGGCGAACAATTAACAGTAGTTTAAATTGTGAATGTTTAATTTGTTACAAATGGCTTGACGCAGTTATTAAATTTATACACTGGCGTATTTTTTATTGGTAATATTTAATTGAAATATTTATTTAATATAAAAATGAATCCATATTTCCCTTGGTCATCGCATCACGCGTGAACGGATGGAACAATTTCGCTAATTCTTTTTTTGTTGTATTTATGATTGTCAGGAGAAGGTTCTTACGAAAAAAAAAAATAAGAAAATTTCGCAGAAAATTGGAAAATTTCTGAAAAAAAACATTTTAACTTCACGCGTTTACTCACGCGCTTACATTAGAATATTCATAGCCAAGATAGGACAACGTCTGTCGGGTCAGCTAGTTATAAATAAATGTGCGTCTTTTTTGTCTTTTTATAACTTTCTGTATATCTCTTGGTCTGGCTCCTCATCCTAGAGGCCTATGTCCAGCAGTGGACGTCTTTCGGCTGAAATGAGGATGATGATGATGATAAAGTTTCTGTGAGCTATTTATTTATTTATTAAAGAATATCAACAGCATACACATTCAACATTGGTTCACAAGAGTAAATACTCTTGTAATACCTTAAGAGTAATACCTTTCCTAAATAGGAAAGGTATTACTGCTAAAGTATACACAAATTAAAGATGGTGCATAACATTTAAATTACAAAAAAAATAATTTTAATAAAATAACGACTTCGCAGGAACTCTCGGATATTATGTCTATTATTTAACATCCTTCACAACCCTAAAACGCCTTCCTATCTGCGGGAACGCTTTTCCTACGCTCGTCCTTTTGATGTGCCTTGCAGGTCGCATCTTAGAAACCTCCTTAAATCTCCTCACTCCACTGGCTTCTACTCCTACTCCTTCACTGTCCACGCGGTTCGGTTGTGGAATTCACTTCCGCCTGACATTAGGGACTGCCAAACTATTGCAGTATTTAAAAGAAGAGTGAAAGAACACTATATTTCCACTTCGTCATAGTTGTTAGTTATTTTAGTGGTATTTATTTTTACCCGACTGCGCCAGAAGGAGGGTTATGTTTCTTGAGAGTATGTAGGTATGTATGTATAATTGTTTGGCACGCTCTGCGGCCTGAACGGCTCGATGGATTTTAGCTTGAGAGCTGTCGTTAGATTTGTATTTACTGTGAGAGTGACACTGCGTACCTATATAAAAAAAAAAAACAAAATGGCGGATTTTTGGCGCCAAATTATGTCTTAAAAAATTTTTTGGCGGGACCCATTTAAAAATACAATAACAATTGTATGGGTCCCTCCTGCTTCCAACATTTATTTAATTTAAAATGGGCTTGCTTTTAGCTTTTCAGTTTTTTTAACTAAAGATTTTACCGCAGTCGGATTTTTTCATTTATTTAATTACAATTTTTTATAGTAGTGTGTATTTGTATTTATTATATGTTTTATTTAATGAGTTAATTGTTTTGGATTTTATGTATTTTATTTTCTCTTCTACTCTTACACACGTTGTCTGCATCTCTTTTTTATACTCTGTCCTATCGCAGGTATGCTGGAAGAGATTTTTTTTTTGAAATAAGCATCACCTTTGTACGTAATTTTCTGTTCCTTTCTGTTTGTCTATTTATTTGTGTGTACATAAATGGTTAAATAAATAAATAAATAATAAGTAAAAACCGACTTCAAAAACCTAAAACCAATAAAATAACTTTCTTAAAAACTTAACAGCTTCTGAAGTCAGCAAGCTAAGATGCATTGAAGACACGACTGCTGTTAATTTTTTTAAGAAAGTTATTTTATTCGTTTCAGGTTTTCGAAGTCGGATTTTACTTTTTTAAAGTAAATGTATTTTTCCATTTTTAGTTTAATAGACATGATAAGTACACATAAGCCGAAGATGAACGAAAAGATGAATCATCAAAATCCGCTTAGAAATGCCGGAGATACAGTATATTTATGCATATAACTTCGTACAAAAGATTAATTACCTAATGTATTACAAACTTACAAAAAATAATATTTACATACAGACGAACATAGAACCTCCTCTATTTTGAAGTCGGTTAAAAATGGCAGGTCACCCTTGCACACTCAATCACTCAATAGTGGCCCCACGGCAACTGTCGCTAGCACATAGTGACGTAGTGACAAGGTGGCATCATAGTTTGAAGTGTTTGAGGAGTGGAGAGATATTCCATAGCTATCAGGACCTTACCGAAGTACGATCAAGATCCCTACTAGCATCTTACTGGAATACTTCCTTCCTCCGAGCACGAATATAAACTCAAGCCGGCCAATAGAGGCAAGAAAGAAGTGGGAGCTATGATTATTATTTCGTCTTTGACATTTTTCGGGACCCCCTGGGGTCCCAGATCTTTGTAAGGCGTACGAGGAGCCGAAGCCAACTCGCAGAGGCCCGTTAGATGTTTTGAATGAAATGAGGCACCAACAGATGATTATCCCTAAGTGATCATATAAGGGCTCCGTTTTTTTCCTTTAAAGGTACGGCACCCTAAAAATGAAAACCTTATATAATAGGATCACTCGTGTGTCTGTTTGTTTGTCTGTCCGTCTGTCACAGCCAATTTGCTCCAAATCTAATTTTTTTTTAAAGAATTTTCAAACTATACCGTGTGACATTATCAGGATGAAAGGGCTTACACTGTGAGGGTTTCAAACAAATTTATTTTATAACTAGCCGTTGCCCGCGGCTTCGCCCACGTGGATGTCGGAAATTATGCCACGAGAACCTACCACCGGGACAAAAAGTATCCTATGTCCGGGGGGTGTCCTATCCAGGTTATAAACTATCTGTGTGCCAAATTTTATCCTAATCTGTTCAGCCCTCTTTGCGTGTTTGAGTAACAAACATCCAAACATCTTCACAACTTTCACATATATAATATAAGTAGGATTTAAAAAAAAAAAAATTAAGTTATTTAAGAAAATAGACGAAAACTGACCATTCCCGCCTTATCTCCGAAACTACTGAGCCTAAAATTTTGATAAAAATACAGAAAATTATTCTTTAGATAATTACAGGAAAATTAATAAGATGTATGTGAACCTAAAGCAACAAGGTAAATCTCTCAATATTGTGCGTACAACATTTGCAGTTACAATGTATGGAAGAACGTGTCTTTCAACTACAATGTTAAGTTTATTCTTGGGATAAATTCATCTCAACTACTGAATCCTTCATTGTGCGTGGTTCGATACACACTTGGCCGGTTTTTTCTGTTTCACTTTCATACCATTTCACCATTCTCCTGCCCTTATCCCAATCTATTTGGGGGTCGGCGAAACATGTCCCTTTTTTCCATACTTCCGTATTAGTCATCATCTCGGTACTCACCCCCTTTCTAGCCATGTCATCTTTCACGAATCCATCCATCGTTTCTTTGGTCTTCTCCTACTCTTATAGCCATCGACTTTCATACTCAAAACATTCCCCACGATATTTTCCTCATTCCTCCCATCACATGCCCATACCATGACAACCGATTTTCGCACAACTTTTCAGTCACCGGTGCCACTTTGAAACTTCCTCTTACTCGTATTTCTTATTCTATCCATTCGTGTAACACCACACATCCCTCTTAGCATTTTATCTCAGCTGCATGCAATTGCCTTTCATTCATCCCTTTTGTGGCCCAACATTCTGATCCATACAATACAGCAGGTCTAACCAATGTTTTATATATCTTCCCCTTAAGTTTAAGGGGAATACCTCCCTTAAAAAGTTCTAAATCACGTTCAATGATCTACGTGAAGGACTAAGTGAGGAAACCAATCCCAATAACTAGAGAGAGGTGAAGAAGATTGGGAATATCCTCCTGGTGGTATGAGGACGAAATCAAACTCGTATAACTTTCGACAATGGTGGACTGTATTATTGATATTCTTTAGGGAAAACAAGTACACAAACGGACAATAGATTGACTATGGCTAGTGATTTATGTATATGAGTACGTGGCCGCTCAGTAGCACGGACGATGACGCAGTGGCGAGCCGGCCGGTGCGCGCCCGCTGCTCGAGGGCCCCTCCGCGACCGCAGCCTCCGCCCGCAGTCGCCCGGCGCGGCGTGATGTTCTCGACAGAGGTCTACTCTCTCTCTACCCAACACGTTCAGGGAACACAGGCGTGAAGTTATGAGACTAAATTAAAATTTTATAACAGTACTAGCGAGCCGGCCCTGCTTCGCACGGTTTTTATGACTTGACAAAACATGAAGGTTTATATATGATATCTAAGTTAAATAATAGGTCTTTACCTATGAAATTGCCGTTTTGTATGAAAAAATTTAAACGAATTTTTTTCATGCATTTTTTATTTGTATTAATCGAAGTAATCACCCATGCAATCAATGCATCTTTGCCAACCCAGTGGCATTTATTGATGCCCTTCTTAAAGAAATCAGCTGGACGGGAGGCAACAAATTCTTCAAAGGCATTTTGTACTGCCTCTCGGGTATTGAATTTTTTTCCCGCCAAGAAGTTATCCAAATTCTGGAAAAAGTAGTAGTCTGTAGGCGCAAGGTCTGGTGAGTAGGGCGGATGACGGAGAGCTTCCAACCCCAGTTCTTGCAACTTGGAGACCGTCTGCTGTGCAGTATGAGGTCGCGCGGTGTCGTGCAGGAGCAGCGGAGACGAGCGATTGACCAATGCTGGTTGGAGATGTGCCAGCTTCTCCATCATTGTGTTCAGTTCTTCACAGTACACATCTGAAGTAATGCTCACCCCGTTTGGTAAGAAGCTGTGATGAATCACACCGGCGCTAGACCACCAAACAGTGACAATCACTTTTCTAGGGGTAAGTTTTCGTTTAGGGCATTGTTTAGGTGCTGAACCAAGATCCAACCAACTTGCTTAGCGCTTGCGGTTATCAAACAAAATCCATTTTTCATCGCAGGTAACAATGCGGTTCAAAATTCCTTCATTTGTGTGTCTGTTGAGCAGTGCAAGGCACGTCCCGACGCGTACTTCGCGCTGGCGATCATTGAATTCGTGGGGCACCCATTTGTCAAGTTTTTTACCTAGCCAATTTGACGCAAATGGACCAATATTGTTTTGACGCTAACGTCGAAAGCTGCTGCTAATTCAGCCGTAGATTGTGTATCATCAGCTTCCACAATCGCCTTTAATTCGTCATTGTCGACCAGTCTTCGGAAGACCGCGAGGTTCATTTTTCAGGTCGAAATTTCCAGAACGGAAGCGAGCAAACCAATAACAAGTGGTGCGTTGGTTTGTAATGTTAGCTCCGTAAACGTCGTTGATGTTGCGTGCCGCTTGTGCCGCGTTGCTGCCACGACGGTACTCATATTCCATAATTACTCGAATTTTTAACGTATCCATGATGACGAAAAAGATTGAAATGCGATGAAAATGTAACACTAATCAATAAACAAATGACTACTTTTGAAAAAAAAATCCATGTTTTTAAAATAAAATTAATTTGAAATTAGAATTCTTAGCCAAACAAAACTTATTTTGATTTGAAATGGCCAGTACTGCAGAACGGCAATTTCATAGGTAAAGACCTAATATTAATGTAATACCCGCTCACACGGCAGGTACGCCCGCTTAAAAAACTAGTCAAGTGACCACCCGCTGACGTCATTCGGCCCGCGGCGCGCGTTTGTTTACATAATGCGATAGCGGCATAGTTACTAAGAATTCTGTAGCTCCAATTCTTTACTTGGAAACCCAATGAGTAAAGCGCCATTATATTGAATGTTTCATTTGAATTTGTTATTGTTTACATTTCTAGAAATGGTTAAAAAGACGAACAAAGACAATTTAGCTTCAGATTTCAAAGAAATGGCTCTAGTAAGAAAAAACAAGCGATGACCTATATGTTTTAAGGTTTAAAATGCATGGTGTGTTAATTCTTAACATGAAACATAAATAAACTCACTTACCACAGTACAATTAAACTATTAACTGAGTAAAACACTTTTCACAATCGACCGACCGAACAATGGCATGACAGAGAATAAAATATTTTTTAATGTCATAGACGAGTCTCAGTCAGTGTTGACGTATCTTAAATCGTTCGGAAATAGATAACGCATCAAATTAAATGCATAGAATTTGATATTAGTACTTAATAGTGATGGAACAACGTTAATAATAAAAAAATATTTTCTTGGTATAGAACTCATACCACGTACAATATTAGGTACGGACCCGATTCACACCGCGTTCGTGTGAGCGGATCATAAAAACCTTACGGAATAAATTCTCTTACTAAACAATAGTGAAAACTGTATCAAAATCCGTTGCGTAGTTTAGAAGATCAACGCGGCCACACAGACAGACACGAAAAGCGACTTCATTTTATAATAAGCATATACATGCTTCTCTTTATCTCTCTCTTTATCTCTTCTTTCTTTATCTCTATATCTATAGAGATGATTAAAAAAGTTGCAACTACGAGATAAGGAGTAAAACCGCAGAAATTAATTTTCAACATTATTTTAATATTCACAAAACAAAACCTATTTAATTACAAAACAAAAAGGGAATATTGAATATTCATCACGCTTTATCGGCCGTAGTGATGACCGTGGTGATGACCGTGGTGATGACCGTGGTGATGACCGTGGTGATGACCGTGGTGATGACCGTGGTGATGACCGTGGTGATGACCGTGATGACCGCCGTGCCAGTGATGACCGCCCCCGTGATGGTGGCCGCCGTGAGGATCTGGTCCTGGGTCTGCGATGGGTACAGGACTACGCTGCACTCTCCCCAGCGGCTCGCCAGCCACCAGGGCAAGGATGGCGCACACGAACACGAAGACACAGGCAAACTGGAAAAGTAAAACATAATTAACGGGGATTCTATAGATGGTTGACCGTTGTCATTTGTTGGGTACGCACTGAACTAAAATGAGTGAGTATTGCAATCTTTTACTAAAATGTAGTGCGAGAAAGGGAAGGACGTGGTCTAGTGCTGCCAAACAAAATACACCTTTATTTGGCTGAACTATACTGACCCACCTGATCGCAAAAAAGAGGATTTCCTGATGATGTAAAATAAAGGTATGATTCCTTTTACCACTTTTCACTATCTCATTAGATCTACATGAACCTTAAAAAGTAAATGGAGAACAATCTCAACAAGAAACAATCAAATAATAAGTACTGAAGCAATCTTCAAATAAATTTAATAAAGTAAGATTTACTTACGAATTTCATTGCTGCAGTTTTCAAAGGAGACTGATAAATGTATTGGTTTCTGCACCTTTATATACTAAATGTTTAAGGACAATGGAGGCCAATGAATGCCAGGGCACCCTAATTGTGGAAAAAAATACTAAAGTAATTAAAGTACAATCGAAAAATGCAAGAAAAAAATGTGTTATTGAACTTACCAAAAACATTAGAGAAGGTGATACCTACTTTGTCCTCATCTTACGAATTCTCAAATTGGTTAGTTTATTAAAAAGTAGGTACATCATTGATACCAATTAACCCGACCGATGTAGTATGAACCAGCGCTTGTTCATAAGAAATTCATGGATGTTGGTAAGTATCCCACGGGCGGGAACGTACTCTCGGATTAAAATGAGCCTTTGTGTTAATCCAGGTAAAGGATGTAGGTATTCCCGTATACATTGTTTGTTACATATAACTTATTGGTTTACGCTTCGCACGCCTGTAAAGGCAGCTACACGCGGCAACTATTTATTTATTTATTAAAACTTTATGCACAAGTAAAAAAATACTGTACAAAGGCGGACTTAATGCCTGAGGCATTTTCTACCAGTCAACCTTAGGGTGATGCAGAGAGAAAACATGGCAGGTGCAGCATAAGGGATAGATAACTCGAAAAATAATAAATACTAATAAATAAATACATATATACATACATATAAACAGAATAAACTTTGTCAGGAGAAATAACGATAGGTAGAGGAGAAAAAGAATCCAGCAAGAATCAGCGCTGAAATGATTCTGCCAACTTTATACGAATATGTTCACGAGCCTTCATTTTGAACGATAGCTGACTGGTTGCCATCCTGATGTTCAGAGGGAGCGCATTCCAAAGAAATACCGCCTGGACAAAGAAAGAAGAATGAATAAAACCAGAGCGGTGAGAAGGACATCGTAGAAGACGATTGTTGGTTGAACGAAGATTTCTACTATGGGCAGAGCACAAGTATTGAACATGGGAAGTCAGATAAGAAGGAGAAGTAGGCTTATTTAGTATGGAATACAACATAGACAGAGCCCTCAGCTCTCTGCGCTGACGTATGGGTAACCATTTTAAAAGCAATCGGTGCGCAGACACATGATCATACTTACGAAGATTGAAGACGAATCGAATGCAGAGTTATTTAGAAGGCGATCAAGTTTATTGAGGAGATCTGCATTCAGGTCATAATAACACACATCACCATAGTCTATTATGGGAAAGATTAGGGACTGTACAAGCATGGCCTTTATGTGTGATGGAAGAAGGTTTTTCAACCGATAGAGCGACCTCAACGTTCCGGTGACTTTCTTACTTACAGTCGTGACCTGCTTTCGCCAGTCAAGACAAGTGTCGACATGCAGACCCAGATCCAGACCAGACCCAGAACATTGGAGCTACACGGGATGACTGCGTTGTCAAACATTACAGGTGGCACAGTTAAGTCATTCAGCTTTCTCATACTGTGGGGGCTCCCTACAATGATAGCCTGACACTTATTTATCGTAGCGATTTATCTGTGCAGTTCGTTTGCGTAGTTATATTGAACAATGACACACAATTTTTATCTTCGCGTGAATTTACGATGTTGGGATTGCGTACGGTAGTGCGCAATGTAACGCACGCACAACATTGTGCTTAAGGGTGCATGCAACGGTGTGGGATCGTGGGAATAATGATATTTTAAACCTTGTTTCCATAAAAAAAAATAAACATCTCATGACATGACAGTCTTCTGAGACTGTCGACTGTTCTCGATTCTGATCGAGCACTTGAAACATGCGGGTGTCCCAGAGTGTTTTCCATGTTTAGTTATGCAGACATTAGTTGTTCCAATCATAAAGAATAGGACTGGTGAGTAATTATAGACCTATATCACTTGCCACTGTACTAGCTAAGGTATTGGATAGCCAGATAGATAAAACTCTCAACGACGGTTGAAATTAAACGACGCACAGATCGGGTTAAGCCGTGTGATTCTGTAAGACCTCATTCTAATCTTCGAATCTGAATCCGCTGTGAGTTTCTTGATTGGCATTCTAAAAACCCGGTTGATAATTCGAATTTACACTAGTGCTACCCTTGCCAGCGTGTCAGCGAGTTGAACTAAAAGATTTTGACAGATAAAGTATGAGATGACGTAAGAAGTGGCATTCAGTAAGTAATTCCTCCGTCACTTCGACGCTCACTTCGCACTCGAACCCGATTCAAAGTTGTTTGAATTTTACAGAATCGACGTACTGGCCAGGACTTTCCCCTGAAAGTGCAATACTGAGTCTTAAACAGACAGTAAAATATTAGGTATACTGACAGAACCAACAATTACCGGAAATTTCTTGTGAAGGACGGCACGGTTGACATCAGTCTGTCGGGCATGCCACCGTCGCTCGTCGGGAGAATCAATCCGAAACATTATCTCCGGGTTTATCGTCTAGCTAAGGAAGAGTACGTTTGCATAGACACAACCTTGTAGCCAGGATAATCCATCAGCAAATTGTTCTGAAATACAGCCTTGTAGAATCGGAAGTGCCGCACTACAGATCAATCAATCTGCCTAGGCTTTTCCCAACTATGTTGGGGTTCATTTCAAGATTACGTCTAAACATGAACTCAAACTCAAACTCTAAGCATTTATTTCAATTACTTTTGAATTGTCATAGAGTCGATCAGTTAGTCAGAAAATTGGATCTAGATGCCCAGTCAAAAACGTAGATCTCTATGGAGAAGAACGGGCAAGAAACTCCACGGACAGAGTGTCCGTGGAGCGGAGAGAGTCCGATTTAAATCAAGATAAGTAATACAACATCCTGGGTACATTATTTTTGTTGCTTCTACATTTGTGAGAACCATGTAAAAAAAAAAATACTTAAAAGCAATTCAAAATATAAGATTAATAATAAGCCCTAACATATAAGAATGACAATGAAGAACAATGACGAATGCTGACTGCGTATGCCGCGCGTGCAACGCCGCCGCACGCGGCACTTGTCCAAACGGACCGCGACAAGCCGCACGCAACAGCCGCGCTCAAATGCCGCGCTATATTTGGACACACCTTTACGAGTTCCTACCTAGTATGGTCAGCAGCAGAAGTCGGTGAACACTGCTACTTTTTGACATCATCTAAATTAACACAAAATTATATGTTAATCTGCTTTTTAGCATTTCATTTATTAGATAAGAGTTAATTTTCTTTAAAATTTACATCTGTTCCGAATTTAATGAAGTATTTTTCTCAATAATTAAGGTTTAGAAAACTCAACTGTTAATCGACTTTTGTTGCTGACTGTACCTACTTATAGTTTGTATTTATTCTGAAATAAACGATGCACTTTGCCTGCGGACCTAGCTTTCATTCTACTACATGATACATTCTAAAGGTCTGATGATAACCAGATAAGTGCTAATCGGTTCTCTGTAAGTCTGTAACGAAAATAGTTAGGATGACCTAGCTTTCAACATTTATTTAATTGAGCACGGGCGCTACTACATGATACATTCTGAAGGTCTGATGATGACCAGGTAAGTGCTTATCGGTTCTCTGTAACGAAAATAGGTAAAAAAAAGAAAGTTTATTGAAAAAAAGCCAAAGTAGGTACTAACTAAAAAAATGTTATATTTATAACTAGGTGGCTATGCACAAAAAAGGGTTACAATGTATTGTGCATACACAATATTGAAACCCTTTTTTTTTTTTTGTGTGGATGGGAAATCATCAAATGACTTCTCCCGCTCTGGGCAGAGCGGGAGGGCGTGTCAGCCTTTTACTGACTAAAACCCACCCATGTTCCTTCAGTAGCCCGTGCCAGGGCCACGGTATCTCTTTCGAACTACCCGCGACCCCGGCGGCATCGGCCCTATTGACCCCGTCACTGCTGACATTTCTTTGAGGCGCGCGTGGAACACAACGCGCCGTCGACCCGGGCCTGGTCCTTACCGGACGGGCGGCGAGCTGCCCATTACTCGTCGTCCGCAAGCCCGCGCCTACGGTGGCCGGGAATCGGCGATCGATTCCCGCCGCCCAGGGCGTCTCCTACGGCGGCTAGGGGCGCGCGGCTGTTGCCTCCCCCTCACGCGTTCCGCTTCCTCCTTCGCGAGCATTACTGCTTCGCAGAAGGAGGTGACGGCCTCCCATGCACTCTCGCTCCGCACCATGGCCTGGACCAGGTTTGGACGCGAGAAATCGCCGCCGCCGATTTCCTCCATGAGAACACGGCGGTGCTCCGCCCAAGCCGGACAGACCTCCACTGTATGCTCCACCGTGTCCTCCGGGCGATCCACACAATGGTGACATTATCCGAAACAGGAACCTCCCGAAACAACCGTGTCCGGTGAGGAGGTCCTTCCGAGGTGGTTCCACCTGACGCAGGTGCGTCAGGCGGAAGGTGAGGACGCCGTGGCACCTCGCCAACCACTCCTCAAAGAGGGGACTTATCGCCGCAATTGTGGCGTGCCCAGCGCTGGATTGCGACAATTGCACTCTCCATGTCGCCATGAGATCCCGCTGGAGCTCTGTCCGCTGTACCGTGATTTCTCGCAGCAGCGGATTTACGCCCCGGCGTTTCGCCTCCTCGCGCCACTCCCACACGTGCGCGAGGACTTTTGCCTCCAGATCCCATGGCGATATATTGAAACCCTTATCTCCAAACTAGGGGTATTCCTGTATCTTAGAGATCAGTGAAGATAACCTAGCTTTCAACATTTATCTAATAGAGCACGGGCGCTACTACATGATACATTTTGAAGGTCTGATGATGACCAGGTAAGTGCTTATCGGTTATTTTTATTGCCTCTTAGAAGCTCCATAACTCTGAGCGACTTTTCTCAGAGGCAAGAAATGTATACCAACAAAAACGTAACAGACTCCTGCCAGATAAAGCAGAATCCTTGGTGTTTTTGCACCACAACCTGCCCTTGGTAAATTTTGAATATCAGTAGGTAAGTAATATGATTTAATTTAACACTTTTATCGAGATAGTGATATTTGGCGATATTTTTTTTAATTTTCAGATGTGAAAATTTTGACAATGTTTAGAATACATTTAAATGTAAAGTAAGTAACGAGTAACAAACAATAAATAAATGCATATAATTATATTTCACTGTTTCCTGGTGCACCCTATTCTATATTTGTAATACCATGTATTAGGATGTATGTGTGTATTGGTATATTTGTATGTAGGTAAGTAATAAATAATATTATATGTCTTTAAGGTGTAAACAAAATAATAGGTCTTTTCCTATGAAATTGGCGTTTTGTATGAAAAAATTTAAACGAATTTGTTTCATGCATTTTTTATTTGTATTAATCGAAGTAATCACCCATGCAATCAATGCATCTTTGCCAACGCAGTGGCAGTTTATTGATGCCCTTCTTAAAGAAATCAGCTGGACGGGAGGCAACAAATTCTTCAAAGGCATTTTGTACTGCCTCTCGGGTATTGAATTTTTTTCCCGCCAAGAAGTTATCCAAATTCTGGAAAAAGTAGTAGTCTGTAGGCGCAAGGTCTGGTGAGTAGGGCGGATGACGGAGAGCTTCCAACCCCAGTTCTTGCAACTTGGAGACCGTCTGCTGTGCAGTATGAGGTCGCGCGTTGTCGTGCAGGAGCAGCGGAGACGACCGATTGACCAATGCTGGTTGGAGATGTGCCAGCTTCTCCATCATTGTGTTCAGTTCTTCACAGTACACATCTGAAGTAATGCTCACCCCGTTTGGTAAGAAGCTGTGATGAATCACACCGGCGCTAGACCACCAAACAGTGACCATCACTTTTCTAGGGGTAAGTTTTCGTTTAGGGCATTGTTTAGGTGCTGAACCAGGATCCAACCAACTTGCTGAGCGCTTGCGGTTATCAAACAGAATCCATTTTTCATCGCAGGTAACAATGCGGTTCAAAATTCCTTCATTTGTGTGTCTGTTGAGCAGTGCACGGCACGTCTCGACGCGTACTTCGCGCTGGCGATCATTGAGTTCGTGGGGCACCAATTTGTCAAGCTTTTTTACCTAGCCAATTTGACGCAAATGGACCAATATTGTTTTGACGCTAACGTCGAAAGCTGCTGCTAATTCAGCCGTAGATTGTGTATCATCAGCTTCCACAATCGCCTTTAATTCGTCATTGTCGACCAAAGTCTTCGGACGACCGCGAGGTTCATTTTTCAGGTCGAAATTTCCAGAACGGAAGCGAGCAAACCAATAACAAGTGGTGCGTTGGTTTGTAGTGTTAGCTCCGTAAACGTCGTTGATGTTGCGTGCCGCTTGTGCCGCGTTGCTGCCACGACGGTACTCATATTCCATAATTACTCGAATTTTTGACGTATCCATGATGACGAAAAAGATTGAAATGCGATGAAAATGTAACACTAATCAATAAACAAATGACTACTTTTGGAAAAAAAAATCCATGTTTTTAAAATAAAATTAATTTGAAATTAGGATTCTTAGCCGAACAAAAATTATTTTGATTTGAAATGGCCAGTACTGCAGAATGGCAATTTCATAGGTAAACCTAATATTTAAAAAATACGTATGGTCGGCGGACCCTCGCCCGCCCCGTGCGGTCGGGAATGAGGTTCCTTCTCACGTATAATTTCATCAATCACCAATGTCTTCATGAGATCTTTCAAATGAGTCCTAAGACGATGGTTCTACGTAGTGCCGTCACTGAGAACCTACACCCACCTTCGGAGTCCACCATCAGGTAGGTGACATCACCAGTCACCTAGGTCTCCATCCTCCGTCAAACAAAATTCTCAAGATAGCTAAAAACGATAAAAAAATAAACACAAAATAAATAATGTATCTACTATGAGGGCAGGTAGGTAGGTACTGTGAGGGCTCGAACCTCGCAGTAGGAGATTTACTAAATAAATAATAAAACTAGAGGGACTCTATTTAAGTGGGGCTGAAGCCCTCTATATTTTAAGCTTCATCTTATTAAAATTCTCGTGTCACAATGTTCGTTCCCCTACTCCTCCGAAACGGCTTGACCGATTCTCATGAAATTTTGTGAGCATATTGAGTAGGTCTGACAATGGCTAACATCTATTTTTCATACCGTTACTTTTTATCCCGGTCTACGCGGGTGAAACCGCGGGGCGCAGCTAGTATAATTTATAATTCACACTTCTACTAAATTAGTTCTACGCGGAGCCCTCACCAGATTCTATAATGTCATCCTATGAAGAAAATGAGAATCGTTTTCTTGATAGAAGACATTCCATATTTGAATGATTGGATGTCAGCCAGTATTATATTAACGAGGCTTGATCAAAGCATCAATCCTTTACAGTACCTACTTAGTTTTGGAGACCTCGGCCACCTTTCGCCTAAACAAAATGAAATTACAAACTACTTTTATACATATTTACAAACTTAATTTATATTCATCTACGAAATATTTATATGTCGTGGATTCTGAACGGAACGTCAAGTTGTACCGACTTGGGTGTGTTCGGAAACGGGGGTTGGCATCACTGTGCGAGCTATCAGTGTCAATTTGAGTTTGCGGGGGAAAATAACGGTGACAGATGACGGCTGTCATTCAAGGTTCCTGTACTTGACGAGGACTTCGTCAATTAGACACCGAACTGAACGGACATGCGCTACCAACCTCGCCGCGTTCCGATACGAATCCAGTTTCATCCGATTCATGTGTGCTACTTTTTAACTGATTGTTTGTAAAATCGATTTAATTACAACTGTAGAGTGCATATTGAGTCTTATTTCGGTTACAACAATGGAAGACGACCAGTCCGGCAACGAACGCTGATATTCTCTTCCGACATATTTGTACAATTTACAATATGATTTCATTCAAAAATCATTCAAAACGTTAACTTTTTGATATTATTTCGACAAAATAACGCGCGTACAGTCCACCCGTCACAAGAGCCGTCTCCGTTAGGAGTTACCTGTTCTGTGGTCGAGGCAGTGACGTATCGCGTTCTGAGTACGTGCTACGACACAGTGATCTGTGTCACAGGCCTTTGCGGGGGTAATTCAGCGGGGTACTGGTGATGTTTTTGTTTTTATTTACATAACATACATAATCAGCCTATAACGTTCCCACTGCTGGGACACAGGCCTCCTCTCTGTGAGAGGAAGTGGGCCGTAATCCACCACGCGGGCCCAGTGCGGGTTGGCAGATGTCACAAGTCTTTGAAGAAGAATTTAAGAATTTTTGATTCTAGGACATGCCGGTTTCCTCACGATGTTTTCCTTCACCGTTTTGTTTTTATTTATTATTTAAAAATATTAAAAGAAATAAGAAAAAAAAAACAATACAAATTGTGAAATACGTCATTACATATTTTTTGGTACAAAATTCATGGCGTTACAGAGAACATTTATGATTTAGTGTGAAAAATTTATATTTCAAAGACTTTTCCTAATATTTGACCAAGTTTATTAAAATTTTATACAATACAATGTATTTGTGATGATTTAAATTATACAATATATTTTTTTATGGAAAATGCACAAAGGATTCATCTACAATCTTCTTTATACATATGGTATTTTTGGGATTTGAGCAAGGTAATCGCCTTAATTTAATTTCTGACCTCAATATCTCCGTAACCAAAAGGTTCCCAGGTATGGTCCAGTACAAATTATCAAAATATCGGGAAGAGCAACCAGAACAAGTGATTCTCGGCTTCGTTTTTACACCTGTTAAAAAATACTTAAATTAAAATTTATTTGCCAGAATATAGGTACTTATATAATAAAATTAAAACATGTCAAATACATAAAGCCAGTTTACAAAGAAAAACTAAAAAAAAAAACAAAACAAACCTTCAAAATAAACCTTCCGGAACCAATTCTCTAAAGTATAATGAAAATCGCAGTAACACAGACGGACACGAAATGCGACTTTAATTTATAATTATTTCTAGAATAATTATTGAGATACCTAAAGCTGTTGTTATTTTTGATTAAAGTTTGGGTTTTAGGTATTTTTTGGTCTTGGTTTGAACTAAACTGGATAAGTGTTACTTTTGTTGACGTGACGATTCTTTTTTTTGTGATTCTGGTGTCACGATTGAGCAGTTGAGTAGGTCTGTAGGTCTATTTACTAAACGAATTAAAATAATTATTCATTTATCCATATTTTTTTTACTGTCTTTGTAGTACTTTTTACGGTTCCGTAGCCAAATGCCAAAAACAGAACCCATATAATTTCATCATGTCCGTCTGTCCGTCCGTCTGGATGCCACACAGCCATTTTACTCGGAGACAGCACTGCCTATATCGATGAAAATTGGAAAGCGGTGTATTCTGTGCACGGCTAAATAATAGGGAAGTGAAATTACGAAAAAAAAATTAGGAGCAGAACTCATAATGCATGTAACCGAGTTATGAAAAAAATCATTGCACGTAAGCGTGTGGGGTGTTGCTGATTAATCAATTTGCCTAGCCTTTTCCCAATTATGTTGGGGACGGCTTCCAGACTAACCAGATGCAGCTGAATAACAGTTTGAGCGACTGCCTATCTGACCTCCACAGCCCAGTTACTGGGTAATAGTACGATACCTCTTGGTAAGACTGGTTGTCAGACTTTTGGGCTTCTGACGACCCGTAACGACTGTCAAAGATCCACGAATGACAGCCGGGACCAACGGCTTAACGTGCTTTTCGAGGCACGGAGGAGTTTCGGTATGTAAAGATGATCACCCATCCACGGACCAACCCCGGCAAGCGTAACTTAACCTGATGGATCGACCCGTGCGGTTGTTATTATATAGCTACGAGCTCCTCCCATAATTAAAAATATTATGATATTTTTATGTGACTGCTTTTATTTTTATTTAAGTCAATCGTTTTTGAGATATGGGACAATGCTCTTGAGGTCAAGTTCATTGACCTTAGGAGAATCGTGGATCTTGACTTTCGGAATGTTGACCTTTACCTCAAGGTCAATGACCCTGAGGTCCTACATTTTTTCCGCCGTCGACCTGCTGACGAAAACCCTAACCCAAGACCGTCGACATCAGGGACACCCCGAGGTTCCTCCTACATTTTTCCTATATCAAAATTTGTTCGATATTTTACCTAGTAGGTATTTTTTAACGTAAATATAATATAATGAATTAAAGTGTATTAAGTGTTGTCATTTTGAATTTAGGTATAATAACTATCGATATTTTTATCACTTGGAATTTCTATGTTACACATTTTAAGCTTAGGTATAACAATTTTCGATGTTACGATACAATCGATATTTAAATTTTTGATGTTTTGAACGTTGACATTTCACATGTAGGTATTTAAATGTTCGAAATTCAAATACGTACCCAAGATACCCTTTGTCCGTTTCTGTACACCTGACAACGAATTTACAAAATTCCAGGATGATCGGTTCGGTTCAGTGGTTTAGGCGTGAAAAGGTAACAAACCAACTTACTTTTGCATTTATAGGTAATATTAGTTCGGATAGCAATCAGGAATAATTTAGCTTTGTACCAGTGAAAAAAATTTTAGAATTTAATCTTTAGTTCCCGGAGATTATCCCCTACATACAAACTTACAAACAAACAAATTTTACCTGTATAATCACACTAATATTATAAAGGCAAAAGTTTGTGAGTGTGTATTATTTATTACTTCTTCACGCTCAAACGGCTGGACCGATTTGGATGAAATTTGGTATGGACGTAGCTGACACCCTGGATTTACACATAAACTTCTTTTTATTTCGGTTTACGTGGGTGAAACCGCAGGGCGCAGCTAGTATTACTATAATTAGGAGATTAGGCATGATGTTTACAAGAAGTTGCTGTATCACCTTCATGTTGTATTAAGTTCAATAACATTTTATATTTTTTTACTTTTATGTGATTGATCCCATATTCGTATTTTTCCAAAATTCGGGTGTTTTACGACTCCATTGCCCTTAAATATTTCGTATATAAAGGTGCAGAAAGCAATACATTTATCAGTGTACTCTGAAACCTGCAACAATGAAACTCGTAAGTAATCTTACTTGATTGAATTTATTTGAAGATTGTTTCAGTACCTGCTATTTATTTACTTGTTTCTTTTTTCAGTAGTTGTTTTGTGTTTGTTCAAACTTGTTTAAAGTCCATGTAGACCTAAGAGGATAGTGGGAAGTGGTGGTGGTGGGTATATAAAAACCGTCCATGTGCATGTCGGAACACGCACAATGAAGGGTTCCGTAGTTCAAAAGAATTTATCCCAAAAAAAAACTTAACAATGGATCCCAAAAAAAAAATTTTTTATGTCATAAAACTACAAATTAACAATTTTCGGACTTTTTCCTTTACTTGTGCTGGGAGACCTTGCTTCTTGCCAAATTTCATGTTCATGTTTTGATTTACTTGCGACAGTTGCGAGTGTCAAAATGTTTTGCAAAATGGCCGTAATTTTTTATTGCGTTGACTTAAAAGCTTGATTTTTTTAGAACTCTATGGGACCATAGACTTACGTATTCGATATTAATTTCAACTTGATATTTCCACGCATCTCTGAGAAAAAGGGTCATGACAGAGTTGATTTTTTTTTTATATGATAGAATTACAAATTAACAATTTTCGGACTTTTTTCTTTAATTGTGCTGTGAGAGCTTGCTTCTTGCCAAATTTCATGATTCTAGGACAACGGGAAGTACCCTATAGGTTTTGATTTACTTGCGAGTATCAAAATATGTCGCACTAGCTTTTGCCAGCGGTTTCGCCCGCGTGGATGTCGGAAAACATCCCACGGGAACGTACTACCGCGAATTCCTTCCTTATTCCTTGTCTACATTATAAAGGGAACATCTGTGCACAATTCCAGCTTTCTAGGTCCAAGGGTTTGGGCTGGGCGTTCATGAGTCAGTCAGTCAGTCAGTCAATCAGTCAGTCAGTCAGGACTTCTCTTTTGTTAGAATAGAATAGAACACTCTTTATATAGATAAATGGCCGTATGTTTTTATTGCGTTGACTTAGAAGCTTGAGTTTTTTAGGACTCCAAGAGACCATAAGCTTACGTATTTGATATTAATTTCAACTTGATACCTCCACGCGTTTCTGAGAAAAAGTGTCTTGACAGACAGACAAACAGACGGACAACGAAGTGATCCTATAAGGGTTCCGTTTTATCCTTGTGAGGTACGGAATCCTAAAAACCGGCCAAGTGCGTGCGTGCACACACTCTTCCGACTTCGCCATTGTCTCGGACGGTACCGGGAGCTCACAAGGTAAAACACAAACACAAAACACACACACACAAAAAAAAAACAAGCAAAACACTTGTCGCTTCGTTAGACAAAAACAATGTACCTAGTAATCGAAGACTCTTGAAGCATATTTTCACTAATATTATGATGTTTTTATGCATTTTACACATTTTTTTGGAAAATAATTGCATAAACCGTCTCTCACCGACAGAAAACTGTATTATTGTACATCATCAGAATGTCATCTGTTTTGCGATCAGTAGTTCAGACAAAAAAGGTGTATCTTTTTTGATAGCTCTACTACTTTCTCTTTTTACTACATTTTGGTAAAAGACATATACTTACTTACTCTCATTTTACTTCAGTGCGTACCCAACAAATGGCAATGAACAACCCATCCCATCCCATCGAGGATCCCATTAAACATGACTGTCTTACTTTTACAGTTTGCCTGTGTATTCGTGTGCGCCATCCTTGCCCTGACGGCTGGCGAGCCGCTGGGGAGAGTGCAGCGTAGTCCTGTACCCATCGCAGACCCAGGACCAGATCCTCACGATTATTACCCCGATGGCGGCGACTATCACGGGGGCGGCGGTCATCACTGGGGCGGCGGTCATCACTGGGGCGGCGGTCATAATCACTGGGGCGGCGGCTGGGACGGCGGTCATCACGGGGGCGGCGGCTGGGACGGCGGTCATCACGGGGGCGGCCATGGTCATCATCATCATCATGGCTGGGGCTACTAAGCATTTTTGGAATAAAACGTGATGAATATTCAATATTCACTTTTTGTTTTCTAATTATAATAGGTTTTGTTTTGTGAATATTAAAATAATGTTGATAATTTGTTTCACGTGTTCCATAGAGTTGCAACTGGTTTAAGTAGTCATTCTGTGATAGAATTCAAACTCAAACTAAAACTCAAAGCATTTATTTCAAATAAACCAATTTCAGGCACTTTTGAATTGTCAAGGTGTCGGTCAGTCAGAAAGATGAAGCTATAAGTCGCCCATTTCAAAGTGTAGTAGGTACTTACCTATGGAGAAGAACGGGCAAGAAATTCCAAATTATAATGCACGCATAACATCATGCCTGAATTCCCCGAAGAGTTGGGTAGAGGCCTACTACACACATCACATTGCCCTCGTTGTATCAGTGTGTGTTCTGATAGATAGGTTTCGTAATTAAGTATTTTAAAAATTTCTTTGACATATCTTGGGACCCTGGGAGTTCTTGCAGGACATGTAAACATAACATATTGGGATATGGGTTTAGGTGGCTGAAGTGGACTGGTTACCTGGTGGACTGGAAATATAGAAGGAATATGGCCCCAGTCTAAGCCGACGTTCGCACGGACGTAAAAATATCGCGGCGATTTTTTTTCGCGCACTGGATTTTCAATGCTCTGCTTAGCGCCGAGAGTTGAAAATCCAACAATGCGTTTTTTCAACGCGCTGCGATGCACTCTGTTGGATTCTCGAAGCTCGGCTCAACACCGAAAGTTGAAAATCCAGTGCACGATAAAATCCCGCCGCGATATTTTTACGTCCGTGCGAACGTCGGCTAACTGTTGTTATAATTTACGGATAAAACGGCAGGGGGTGACTTGCACACTCAATAGGTAATTAGCCCGAGAAAACGGTCGTCTTCTAGCACGAGTGCGACACGCAACAACTACAACAACCATCGAACCACTTTCACAAGAATGAACTGATCGAAGGTCGAAAGAATGTTTGCCCGAAAAAATTTTCTATGTCATTAGTGACCTTTTTTAGGGTTCCATACATCCGAATGAAAAACCGAAACCTTTATAGGATCATTCGTGTGTCTGTCTGTCTGTCCGTCATCACAGCCAATTTACTCCGAATTTACTGGACCAATTAAGTTGAAAGGCACACCTATGAATTTCTGTGACCCACGGACGTGTAGCGTAAATAAATGAATTTTGAATATGGAGGTAATTTTATTAAGTGGGGGCAAAATAGAAAACAAAAAAAGTTTTGTAAACTAACCGTTTGACGACCATTTCAAGGTGTGGGGGCCCAATATATATATATTTATAATTTAAAAAGAATTTGTTTTAAAGTTTTAAAAAGTTTTAAAAATTTTCTCAAGTAAGTGAAGTCATCGTAATTTCATAATGAATATTTTTTTTAACCATAAATTTAACATTCCTCCCTTCAAATTCAAAACTACTGAGCCTAAAATTTTGAAAAAATACAGAAAATTATTCTTTACTTGTAAATTACAGGAAAACCTATAAAACGTCCTTGATCTTAAATTTTCATGCTAAATCTCTCAGTATTGTGCGTACAAAATTACATTTGCAGTTGGAATGTATTGTTTGTCCTTCAGTCTGGAATTGGAAATTTATCACCCGAATGAAGCCGTGGGCAGCCAGACACAGCTTTGAGATGGAAACCTAACGGTACGGTTACACCAAAACCGATTTTGTCGGCCGATGGCGGACAGAACTACTCGGACGAGTAACTCGGACGTGCATGTGCACGGTACGGCTACACCAAAACGGATTTTATCGGCCGACATTGTTGTGCCGACATTGGTCGTTGCCGGTCTTCTGAAGTTGACTGTGCGGCTTAACAGAGTGTAGACACGTTTTTAAAATGGAGGAATTCAATGAAATGTAGGTATCTTTTAGAAAATTCGTACCGCAATTTAATACCGTCCGTTTCGTACCGGAATTTTTCAATATCCATAGTCGTTTAGGTAGATAACACACTGGCAGAAACACAACATAATAAAGACAGAATGATTAAATTAAACTATAGATACACTCAATTTACGCTTTAGACGCCGCCTGCGGACTGGCGAGAAATCCCAACATGTTCGGAAATCATGCGCCAGTGCGACCATGCGACGCTTGATTCACAACTGGTAGGACGTACGCGCTTGTATATAACAAAAATGATCGATTCCTAGCGCTTAGGGCGACGACAAACGACTTGTCTAAACGAGTAGTGTTAATTATTTGGAAAAAAATGTATGTTAAATTAGAGCATTTTCTTAATAAGCAAATATTTTAGATTATTTCTAAATTACATAGTGTAATTAATTTATACAGTTATGTCTAACGCGGATAACAAACTGAGAACCACGCAAAAACTGTCACGCGTATATTTATTTATTTTATTTATTTTTATTTATTTTATTTTATAAATTACAAGTTCCTTAACTAGGTGTAATAGCAAAGCACACAATTAGACCTCTGGGGTCTGTCCTAGCGTGCCATGGCCTGAGATTGATCAACGCGCTATTAACAGCTGTTTAACAGCACTACATCAACTCGACTACAACTCAACTAGTTAAGTTATAATCGAGTCGATGCAATGTTCTATAAGCTTACGCTTTATATTTTTAATATTCATTAAGTCTCTAATGTCTACAGGTATTTGGTTCAGTAAACTGGGTATTAGAAAAGAAGCGGTACGCCTGCCATAAAAGTTATTTTTGCGTGGCACTTGGAATGATTTTGATTTCGGATATGAAAAACGGAAACATTTATAGGATCACATCGTTGTCCGTCTGTCTGTCTATCTGTCAGTCTGTCAAGACCCTTTTTCTCAGGAACGCGTGGGGTTATCAAGTTAAAATTAGTATCAAATACGTAAGACTATGGTCCCTTGGAGCTCGAAAAAAATCAAGCTTCTAAGTCTACGCAATTAAAAAATGCGACATATTTTACCCTCGCAAATAAAACAAAACCTATAGGGTAAATGAAAACCTTTAGGGTTCTTGCCAATTTCATGATTCTAGGTAAAATTCAATTAACACAGGAGTTGGGGGTATCGTAGGATCCCATAATTGAAAAGAATATGATGTTCTAAGTGACTTTTTAATTTCAGTCAAACGTTTTTGAGATGCTTGCAGTTAAATATCCTCCCTCCAACCCCCTTAAAGATAGGTGCAAGTTTGTAAGATATAAAATAAACTAGGGTACTTCCCGAAGTCTTAGAAAGCTGAAATTTGGTATGGAGCATATATTTCTATGGTATAGAGGCTTGGATTTGCACACAAACAACAATAAAATTAAGAAATTGTAATTTTCACCCTCCAACCCATTTAAAGGGAGGTGCAAGTCTGTATTTGTTACGGATCCCGAAAAAAACAAAAAGAAATTTAGAGCACCCGACTTGCTTGTCACAGATTTTTTAAGTTACTATACTATCCGCCCATACGAAAGCGGCCTTAAACAAAAAGCAGTCAATCGCACAGTCATCCGCACGCGCACCGTGACGTCAGCCGGCACTTCGCACCTGTTACAAACAATGCCTTAGCAACGAAGATTCTTGGAATCTTGTAACACTTGAATGTTTTTATTGATGCCAGAGAACTGGACTCTATTGTAGTGTGCGTTTCGTTTGACTGAATGATCGTATAAAATTCACAAAAATAGGTATGTAAAGAGCAAACACAGCTAGTTTCAGATTTCTAGATTCTAGATTTTCTAGAAAGAAAAAACAAGCGATGACCTATATGTTTTATGGTTTAAAATGCATGCTGTGTTAATTCTTAACGTGAAACATAAATAAAACCACTTACCACTGTACAATATTCATTATTTACAAGCTTCCGAAGTTGAGACAAAAACTTGCTATTGTTTACTTTAGATTTTATGACAGCGAAAATAATATATTTTTAATGTCATAGACTAGTTCAGTGAGTGTTGTCGTATCTCAAAAGGTTCGGACACAAATAATCTATCACAGTAAATGCATGGAATTGGATATTACTACTTAATAGTGGTGAAAAGTAAAAAAAGATTGTCTTGGGAAGTTTCTTCCCACGGACAATCTATTTTTGGGGAACAAACTTGCCGCGGTCGCGTTAATTAGGGTTCCGTAGCCAAATAGCAAAAAACGGAGCCCTTATGGATTCGTCATGTCTGTCTGTCTGTCCGTCCGTATGTCACAGCCACTTTTTTCCGAAACTATAAGAACTATACTGTTGAAACTTGGTAAGTAGATGTTTTCTGTGAACCGCATTAAGATTTTTACACCTACTCGTAAATAGACAAAAAACAGTAAATTTTGGGGGTTCCCCATACTTAGAACTGAAACTCAAAATTTTTTTTTCATCAAACCCATACGTGTGGGGTATCTATAGATAGGTCTTCAAAAATGATATTGAGGTTTCTAATATATTTTTTTTCTAAACTGAATAGTTTGCGCGAGAGACACTTCCAAAGTGGTAAAATGTGTGTTTCCCCCTGTAACTTCTAAACTAAGAGAATGATAAAACTAAAAAAAATATATGTTGTACATTACCATGTAAACTTCCACCGAAAATTGGTGTAAATGAGATCTAGTAAGTATTTTTTTTTTAATACGTCTTATATCGGTCTATTATTAAAACATCGATCAAAGTTACAACGAACTACAAGAACTTTTATATTATGTTACTTGCTGCTACGGAACCCTTCATGGGCGAGTCCGATTCGCACTTGGCTGTTTTTTTTTTACTTTATTGATACGTTTAGTAAAACCGGTTTCGCTTCGTCTTCTCTCTTACAAAAATTCACACCTCAGCTCTAGACCTTACAGCGGTTTTTTTTTTTTAATGAAATTACGTTGACTCGACATTGTACGATCCCAGTACTACTTGAGCACACAACTCTCAAGAGATTAGGCAGCTACTCTCATAATGTAAACAGCCAAGGCAAGCCGAGCTACTGACATACGAGTACACAATGAGAGCAGCAGTCTACTGTCTACTCAGCAGCTCGTACTGTGTAAATCAGCCATTATTTAATTGGTATCACTACTGTACCTTATATAAGTTAGTTATTTATTCAATTGAAAAAATAAATTCTAGTATACAATTGAACAATTTTATTATTATACAATACTATTCACACTAGATACTAAATGAAATGACTAACTATACAAATAAATACAGAAACAAGAGGACACTTAGGCGTCGAAATACTCCTCCACATCGCTGTCATCCGGAAACGTGCCCAGAAGATGTAGTATTACCACGTTGAACGGCTATGCTAATTCCTAACCTTTTAATAAATTAAGTCATTCGAGAATTCGTTCACCTTCATCGTCCACTGGCGGACTACGAAGGCGGGGGGCACAGGGCCGGAGTCCGCTACAGGCCCCCGATCCTAGGAGGCCATCAAATCTTGAGAAGTAGGTATTTTTTCATCAAATCCCAAACAAGGTCAAGTTTGGAGTTGGAAGTTCCGTAAAATGCTAAACATTAATTAATGTTCTCTTGCACCCTACATTCTCTTTCAACTTATGTTGACAAAGTAACTCAATTTAAGTATGGAAGTTTCAAAAGAGAACCTAACCTTTCCGAGGCGGGATAATGAGGTGCAATATTCGAGCTCGCCTCGCTCGTTCGATTGCCGCTGCGTTCGTGAAAAGCGTAGGTATGTAATATGGAGCGTTATGACTCACATTGACTAATACGCATTATGACCAATGATGATTGCCGGCATAAATACGCGAAATGACCAATCGCTAAATGACCAACACGCGAAATGACCACTAAATGACCCGCACGTGAAATTTTAGGCGAAAGGGCCAACTAATTCAAATTAAAAAATTTTCTTTCGAGCGAAGACTCATATAGGGTTAGTAACATTGTTCCTTAAAACTAAGTGTTAGTAAACAACACGAAACGATGGCACATGTAACTGACCGCAATGCATTATATACGGACAGTCGACTCTGTCAGCAATCATTTTTAGAACCCTGTTACGGCTGGCCATGACTTCCTGCCCAATCTAGCGAGGCCAAACGCCTCCTGCCGGAGGCTTTACGCGGAGGTTGTGCGATCCATGACCCTTTATGAGGCACCGATGTGGGCGCGTTCCTTGAGGTGGCGACCAACCTGCCGGTTGAACGCGTTCCAGAGGGTCTTAGCCATCCGGCTAGTCCGGGGATACAGCACGGTCTCCAGCGAGGCGGCGAGCCTCCTTGCCAGATTGCCGCCATGGGATCAGCGGACAGAGCTCCGGCGGGATCTCATGGCGACATGGAGAGTGCGATTGTCGCAACCCAGCGCTGGGCACGCCACAATTGCGGCGATAAGTACCCTCTTTGAGGAGTGGTTGGAGAGGCGCCGCGGCATCCTCACCTTCCGCCTGACGCAGGTCTTCACCGGACGCGGTTGTTTCGAGAGGTTCTTGTTCCGGATAAGGCGGGAGGAAACGCCCGGGTGTCACCATTGTGTGGATTACCCGGAGGACACAGTGGAGGTCTGCCTGGCTTGGGCGGAGCACAGCCGTGTTCTCGCCAGGCGATCGGCGGCGGCGGTGGTAATCTCTCGCGCCCGAACCTGGTCTAGGCCATGGTACGGAGCGAGAGTGCATGGGAGGCCATCACCTCCTTCTGCGAAGCAGTAATGTTCGCGAAGGACGGGCCTCACGCCCCTAGTCACCGCAGGAGATGCCCTGGGTGGCGGGAATCGACTTCTACGCGAACAAAGTCGCGGGACACAACTAGTAATAAATAAAAGGAAATAAATAGAAGGTTGAACTTTAGCGTTCCTCTCACCTATATAAGAGATAGGTACACAGGCGTTCACAGGACCCAATTGTGGATACTTTAAAAAGAAGTACAGTAGTGCTATTCCGTAAATATCTCACCGTGAAAACTTAGGTGAAGTGATCTTAAAGTGAGCTGTCAATAGTGTCAACCCCTAGCATCAGTAGTGCTATTTTGTAAAGATCTCACCGTGATAACTTAGGTGAAGTGAGCGTGAAGTGAGCTGTCATACCACCTGCAGTGCGATTCTGTATAACCATCTCACCGTGAATACTTAGGTGAAGTGAGCGTGGAGTGAGCTGTCAATAGTGTCAATTCCTAGCAAAAACAAACTCACTTCACCTAAGTTTTCACGGCGAGATTTTTACAGAATCGACCGGCTGATGCTAGGAGTTAACACTATTGACAGCTCACTTTAAAATCACTTCACCTAAGTTTTCACGGTGAGATATTTACAGAATAGCACTACCGGTGGAATAACGACTCACTTCACGCTCACTTCACCTAAGTTATCACGGTGAGATGTTTACTGAATAGCACTACAGGTTGTAAATTATTAAAGGAAGTCTTCCTAAATAAATTGCACGATATCATTAACGTAATCCATAATATTTCGTTCAAATCATCAAATAAAATTAGGATAGTATGTATTTATTATTATTTATTGACATAAAATGTGGCATAAAAGATGTTACAGTTTGATTATACAGCACAAAAACACATTCGGCCATTATACTGTATAGCGTGCAAACTATTTTACAACACAAAATTAAAGTTTAGGTCAAAATAACATTTTTAGCTTACGATAAGATAATACACATTATAAGAAAATAAATTGAAAGTCGCAACATTATTTAAATCACAAACGAAATTAATAAAATTAAAAGATATTAAAAACAAAACTTAATGCATTTCTAAAGTGACATTGAGTGAGACGAACTCGTTGATTGTAAATATAGAAGTGTCATGTGAGACCCGTATTACAGAACGTCACTCAATACCCAAACAAGATTCAAGCCATTTGATTGGTTGTAACTAGTTTTAAGTAATGCTTGAGTATTGAGTGACGTTCTGTAATACGGGACTTAGTGTCCGTAGCCCTGTAGGTAGTTAGGATGTTGTTTCTTGTGGCGTTTGTATCCGAGGGGGCTGCAGATTAATATGGTGCACCACCACCACCTCCACCGCCGCCACCGCCACCGCCGCCACCGCCGCCGCCACCGCCGCCACCTGGGGCGAGGGCTTCCAATGACCCGGTGGCCGCTGCCACAATGGCGCACACCAACAGAGCGAAGAATGCAAACTGAAAGAAACAAATCGTTTTTAAGGTGCACTTTTTTCGTGGCTGTGAAGTTATTCGATTAGATTATTTTAGATCTTGTAACACCTAATCCGTCATCGGCCGAACTATACTCGCACACCGCGCGTCGTCGGTCGAACTCGGCCGATTGAACAAAACATAACGGCGCCTCTACACAATCGGCGATCATAAACTTTCATCCCCTTTAGGATTATTTTTGAGACAGAGTAGCCTATGTCCTTTCCCGGAATGCTACTTATCTATCTCCATGCCAAATTTTATCGAAATCCGTTCAGTGGTTTAGCTTAATTTTTCAGGTAATAGTCTATATATGATCGCCGATTGTGAAGAGCAGGCATAAGATTTATTCGAAAACTTTAATGGTGCCGATTCTTTTGTCACAAATGCCTCTAAACTAGACTAAAAATCACCAAAATTTAGTTTATTCCTGTCAAACGACGATTTCCCATTCAGAAATTGACTAAAGTGACACAACTTAACTATATTTTAGATTGACAGGACTAAGGTTGTACGGAGTTATTAGTTTAGTGAAAATGGCAATTTTGCTATTCTGAATTTGACTGTTTTCACCTAAAATTTTAATTGTCAAACTAAATCAGACTATGTTTAATCGCGAATAAAAAGGTGTGGAACAAAATTAGTTGACATTAACTAAAATTCACACCAAGACCTTGACTTCGGGTGCAAAAACAGAGTGTATTTTTTTTTTCTTTTCTTTTGCATATATCTCGAAAACAGTGAGTCCTATCGCAAAAATAATGAAAATTTGGGCCCCCTTTATAAAACTCATAAACCGCTATGACTTAACGTGGGGTACCAAAAAAAAAGGTATCTACATGACATATAAAAACGTTGAAGCTGCCCCCTCCCTGCTCCTCTCCAGTTCTAAAACATACCTGACCCGGTAACGACGGCGATGTCGGTGAACAAAATATGACAAGCCTTGTCACTTCATAGTGACAGTTCCAATTAAAGCCACCGGGTCAAATATACTACAGGCACTATACCACGTGGAGTCACGATTGTCAAACTCGATTTTAGTTGTGTCAAAATTGTTATTAAATTTAGGGGTTTTTTTTGCAGAATAGCTCTAAGATTCTCATAGCAAAAAGTAAGGAATTTTAGTGATAGTTTAGTTAGTTTAGTTCGGTATACAACAGAATCGGCACTAATGTCAACATTTGAATCCTTTCAGAATCATTTGCTTGACAAAGACCAAGTGTGATTGGGTTGACAGACAGGGATGATTTATATTAGACCGTCCCTGGTGCGAGCCGGGTCCGAGTCTGCTCGATTTGTAGGGACCATAGATATAAGAATTTATATTTCTATGGTAGGGACTCGGACGAGACACGGACACCGCACGGTGTAGCATAAACTGCTTCGTACAAAATTTTCGTGAAGCTTTGGATCCGTGCCTCGTCCGCGCCTCGTCCGTGGCATGGTTCGCGCCCACCACGGTCCAGGATAAAGGTTGCTACATACTGGACGGCGCGGCGGGCGTCAGGACGTGGACAGGGCGGAGAAGGATCATGGTGTTATGAAAACACAGACGGGAGTTTTCAATGCATACGCACCGCGACAGTGACGCGATAATAACTGCTAGTTTGGAGAACAACAAAAGATGGACTACGACCGGAGCAACTGTGTATACGCAGCGGAACACGAACGGGACGTGGCGCGAGGGCGGGATGTGCTAAACATCGTCACCTACGAAATTTTTCCCGTACTTTCGGTGCCACGTCGAGGGTTGCCTTCCCGTGCGTGCACCCGTGACGTAAGTATACACATTTTCTTTGAAACGATTGTCGCGCCGTTCCGTCCGGGTTAAAACGCATGCCTATGCAGTGACCAACGAGGCATACAAAAACTTTAGACACTTACGTATTTCATTTTGACTTTGATTTCTTGGTCTCTAGTAGATGTATGTGTGATATGCCACATTGTAAAGTTTTATATACCAAGATGCAACCAATAAAACAAGTTTGTTTTAAGAAACAACACCCAAAATATTTGACTGAATCAGGTTTTTCAAATTTAATAAAAGTCGGGGATTTAATTAAAAGAAAATATAGGATAGCACTTCGTTTGCGCGGATTTCGTACTTTGTCCTACGAACTTCAACACCCCATCCTCCCCTAAAACTTGATTTTATTAGCGAGTTTCATTGATAATTCTAATTCAGTAAATACATCATTTATATTTGTTACGGTCGTCAATAATATTTTAATCAACATTATAACAGAACACTGGCCTATAAATAGCAAAAAAACGTGAGATAATTTGAATTTCGCGAGCTATCTTAGCGCATCCCTTAATTAGCTGTTTAATTTATTTTTTTAAAGCATCCGAAATTGCGTGCTTTGCCGTTCTTTGATTAAAAACGTTTAGTGGCCAGTGTTTTTTTTAAGAAAGTTTAAAACATAATAGAAAAATATTATACAATTACTACAGTTCGCGTCACATAAGTTTGCCGCTCTGAAACCAGGCTTTCCGATGCGCATGGCAGGGCGCGCTGCTGTTTTAGTATAGATGTCGTAGCCAGATCTTAGAATTGATCATTTCATGAACTGTTCGACCATTTCATGAAATGGTTGCGTTTCATGAAATATAGAACATCGACCGCTGGTCATATCACGATGTGGTCTGGCCAGATCATTAAATACTCAACGTTTGACGATATAAACAGTTAAACGCACGACTACTTCATAATGTGACCAAAAATTAGTTATCATGTCGTAAAATAGTCAGATTATCCACCGGTAGAAGCGTTGATGTGTGATTTCATGAAAAGACCGAACACTTCATGAAATAATCAACTCTAAGATCTGGCCACGACATACTTAGATATTGAATACTGCACAGTCATTTTGTAGCCTATTGCAGAGTGGCAAACTTACATGATGCGTATAATATTTAACTAGCTAGGTAGGTACTAATATTTTTTAGAATTACGTCAGGTGGAGCACAGAGAAACGAAAAAGTGTTTTACAATATTAGAAAAAAGAAGTTATTAAGTTTAAAAAATAGTTTTTATTAAATCAACTTAATATCGTTATTTATGCATTAGGCAGTCTCTGTTTTACTAATGGCAATGAAAGATTGATGGAACAACATAACAATTCACAGCAATTTGCATTTTACTTAGATCAATTTTATGTTGCTGTGCCCTGGGGCACCAGGGCTGGGGTACAATAAAACACACATAGGGGCACAATGCAACACAATAAATTCGTATAAAATCAACAAAATTAATTATCAAAACAACAAAATTAGGTTAATTTTTGTATAACTTTAGTAAGTTTTCAGGAAAATGGAAAATATTTGCTTGACGTTTGGTTTTTGATTGCCCTATAAGGGGTTGCAAAATAATGTCGATTCATGTTGTGCAACAACTGCCATATCTGGCTCCAGAGGAAAACAAAAACCATTTGATTTGTGGCTCTTTCTGAAGTAACTTAGTTTGTATTCATCTGTTTCATCATCAAGATCAGTCAATATCTGGCCTATGAAATGTTTAAGTAGCACATGTTGCAATGTGCCCCATTGCAGTGTAAGTACCCCCATGTCACCTAGGACAATTAAAAAGCCAAATAAAAATTTTAGATTATGTTTACCGGTGAATGGTTTTGCAATTCAAAGTAGCTATGAAACAACTAATACATAAAAAATCAATCACTCTCCAAGAACCGTAAAACGACGGAATGAAAACGAAACACAACCGCAGTTTTTTTTCGTCAAAATATCACTAAAAAACTATAATCTTGAAAAAAAATGTCGTGCGCACTCGCACCACTAAATGATAAGTGAAATAAGATGTCGGCTTGAGGGTTGCCAATACTAAAAAAACAAGTAAAGATAATTGCTAAAAAGCCAAGAAAATATCACTAACTACTTACTGTTGCACTGTGCCCCTCGTTGCACTGTACCCCCTCTGACCATACGAAATATCTCAAGTCTAATTAATATTAATTAAATAACTAATAGGTATTACTTACGAATTTCATTGTGGCAATTTTCTAAGTATTCTCCTTAAACTGGGCTCCTCAATGCCGAGGGATAAAGATCCAGAGTAGATTGCTAAATGAAATTTCCAAATGCACCTTTATATACCAACAATTTGAGAATAATGGCCAACTTCACGAGGTAACTATAAAAAAAAACCGACAGAATGTGAGTGTGACTCGCACACCGAGGATTCCGTACCTTAAAATTAAAAATATTTTTCAGAGTGAAGGATGACCGCATAGCTCAATTTGTTAGGAAAGGGAATTTGTTTCTAAAAAACTATACCTACAACTAAGAGACATCGTTTAATTTTTCCTGTAATTAACTCTAATTAAGTATTCCACATTTTTCGCTTTTTTTTTATTCTTTCACGAGACTTGCTATGAGGTAGGCAAACCTTTTTATAACCATTCCAAACTTGTCGATAGTACTCAGTAGTTACAGAAATAAGCAGCTGTGACAGACAAACAGACAGACAAAAGAACAGACGAAGTCGCACCATAAGACTTCCTTTTTTACCATGTTGGTACGGAACCCTAAAAATTTATCGAAGTTAGAAATAAAAATATGAAGATCGAAAAACGAAGTTTTATTGAACGTAGGTACTATTCAAACTTGAAGGTGACATTGTTGTCGATTCAGTTGTGCAGAAACTTTATAAAAATTATAAGGCTATTTCTTTATTTGTCTCACTAATAATAAAATAAGACAGAGACGCGCATAAAATGAAAAAACAAGACCTGTTGGACCTCATACACTACAAAAAGTTGACAAAAAGTGTCAATTTAACTTGACACTTGACGTTCAAGGCACTCTTCTACGCTTACAGTACTATTATATATACAGTATGTCCCTGGAAGTTTGGATCAAATCGCATAGGGACGTGGGCAAGGTCATGTCCAAACTTTTTAATTGCTCCATGTAAAATACTGGTACTCAGCTGCAACCGGGTAGACTGGAAGCCGACCCCAACATAGTTGGGAAAAGGCTAGGCAGATTGATTGACCGTTTAGCAGTGCAATTTGAAAACATTATAAAATCCAATTATTCTTCATGGATAGGGCAACTGTGGAGTTTCTTGCCGGCTTTTCTCCGTATGAAATTACCACAGGAAATTACCAACGGGGAAGGTCGGTCAAAGTAGATGGTATGACCATAGCCCTACGACCACACTAGGGTTGATGACATTTCGTCCATTCATTCCATTTCCTGTTCATTCATGAGTTTGGTTTAAATTCATTATTACGTTATTTTCGGTGATTTCAATATTTTAAGGGCCACTTGCGCGTTCGTGGGTTGAGCTAAGTAACTCGGAGTTAACAGCTAACTCAGGGTTAATAAAATAATTCATCTTGCGCCACCGAGAGTTAGAGAGAGGTAAACCTAGAATTAAACTTTAAAATATTAAACCCGAAGTGGGAGAGTCAAATCGCTAAACTCTGGGTTATTGAAAGTAACATTGATGAAAAGTAATGTCAAAGTAAATTGACATTATGACAATACATTATGAGGTACCTGATAACTTATTATTATGTATTTTATATTATTCCACGTAAGTGAAAATTCGGTACTGTATCAGCAGGCAATATATTCATGAACTTATCTAGAAATAATAACAATTAAAAAAAACTTAAAAATATTTTTTCATCTGAAGTTTTCGTCAATTAATAAACTAAATCTCCATGGAAACCACATACACTACGTATTAGTACGTATGTGGTTTCCATGGAGATTTAGTACAATTAAAATGAAAGGTATGGTATAATACATTATAAAATTCAAAGACAAGAAAGTATTACGTATCGTAATGTAGAGTAAAAGAGATGGGAAAACAATTTCCGTTCATTCATTTTTGGGTCGGTTTTTTTCATGGTTTTTTTGCATATCATGTGCTGCAATGTTCCCAATCCAAAAAACATGTCAGGTTAACAAACCCGGTGTTACTTTTGTAGACTCTGTACTTTTACAGATAATCTAGTAATAGTTTAAATATGAAGAATTAACTATTCTTCAGGTTCATGGCTTTCAAAAATAAGGTTTTAGAAATAATAGACACATGTTAATGTACTTACTTAGTGTATTTCCCAAATACACAAAATCAAATATACTTTTACAATCACCACTCGGTATCCTTGAAACACAGCTAGAGATTAGCACTCGTTTTTCTACGACTTATGCACGACTAAGTTTGCAGGATGGGCACGACAACCAAGATGGCGTTTTCCCGCCATTCTTATCCCCGCCTTTTTGCGATACGCTGTGATTGGTTAGTCGTGCCATCTACAAACTCAGTCGGTACTAAAATAGTCAATACAATACTTTTAATATTAGAACAGATATAATTTTAACATAGCTAATTGAATAAAATACGATATTATTTATTATTGATAACACTTTTTAGTGACGCAACGCGTAATAAGAGTCAAAATTTTAATTATTCAACTCCGAGTTTACAAATTCTACATTTATTTTAACCCTACTAAATGTGCAAGTGGGCCTAAATCAATTAAGGTACTGTAATTGAAATGGAAAGTGTCAAAATGTAAAACCTTAAATATTGCATTACTTTCTTCAATAAGTTTGCGAAAAAATCTCTAAACCTGTTTAATTTTTATTTTAAAACCCACTACTTCAATACAGTCTCTTCTTCGTCTTTCGGAAAATGGTGAACTCCAATTACCGAATATTTAGGAACACCACAACGAGTCATTATCGTTAAAATAAAATAAAACTACCTCACGCCTTGTAGATTGGGTTTTTTCATCTGTAGCAGCCCGGAGTCTGGTTGTGCCCGGTTGATGGTTATAGGCTCGCCATTACATGGAACTTATGGTTCGCGTCACGTAAGATTGCCGCTCTGAAACCAGGCCTGCTTTCAGAGCAGCAATCTTACGTGACGCGAACAAAGAAAGCCGGTTTTCCGATGCACATGGTACGGCGCGCTGCATACAAATGACTGCGCAAGAGTCAGTATAGTAACTTGACAAGGTTTTGGCGTAGTGGGAGTAAGTTTGCGGATGTACACTTAGTGCCACAATTTTTTTTTTTTTTAGTTTTGTTGCTTGCCATTATTCTTTGGTTATTGATTTAATTTATTTTTAAACATGTCTGTTATGGAGAAAGTTAAAGAAATCAAATTCTTGTCTATCGATTCTTGCCAAGTTATGTGCCGGCCGGTATATCTACATACATTACTAAAACAGTACGGGTAACTTAAATGACGCGAACTATAAACATAACTTAACTTTTTTATTTTTTTATCTGACGAAATGTGGGTGTACTATAAGTACACCTCTGCCTAACCCTTCAGGGAATACAGGCGTGTTATCATGACGTGACGCCTGTACGCCTGTACCTTATGTTATTTTAAAATAATTTGAATTTGAGTCAAGGCTAAAGAAGACGGCGGGACGTGCGACAGCTCGTGAAGGTCCTTTGCACCTAAGCTATGGGGTGCTTTACAATTATTAACAACATTTCTTTAGACTGCCTTGGCAATGAAAGTTTTCATGAAAATTCACGCCACCAGTTGGCGCCACTTTATTTTATTTTTATTTTACTTTAATGGGACATAAAACAGTTACACATTGCAATTAATTAACTTTGACAGGAGGTCTTCCATTTCGACAATGAATATAAAATATATGATAATGTTCATCATTCGTTTCATTCATTCGTTCATCATTCAGTCACGACTAAAGAAAATCTATGCGCTTTGACAGTTTTGACAGGTGCCCGGAACTGACGTCTCAGTGCTACCACCTGGTGAACGTCATTTCAGAAAACCCTTATTTCTTTGGTATTTATTTTATTATCATAGTTGGCGTTTCTCCACTATCTACTTCATGTTCTATGTTAGAGGATTTGGTTTCCGCACTTAGTCCTTCATGTGGACCATTGTGCGTGGGCCATGGCGGCCGTCGGGGTTATTCCAACCAGCCCACCTCACTCCAGAAGTTGATCAAGTCTCCTAGTCTGTTAAGAACATCTGTGAAAGATCTGGGTGTACAGTAAGATTCACGAAAGATGACCACTGCGCAGAAGGCATATTTTAGGTCCCTTTGGAGGTGCGAGGTGAGGCGCGGGCGGAATGCGTCAAGACCGGAGCGACGCCATTGGTCCGCGCGCATCTCGTGATAGGCTGCTCAGTCGCTATTCGTCTATCGCGGCGTCGACGCGCTCACACTGCTCTCGAGTACAGTCGAAAAGAAGTGTTTCTTTGTTTTAAATTGTTTTTTATTTGTTAAGTTTTCGTTGCTTGTTAAGTTTTTTGTTGAGATTTGTTATTGTATTGAACTTATTTGCTATTTTAAGCCATCACAATGCCGCGAGGAAAAGGCAATACTTTGAATAGACAGTCGAGAAGTTTGGTGTACAACGTGTTTCAATATTTTTCACAAGATTTTAAAATACTCGAAGCTTACAAAAAAACGGCCGCGGCAACAAAGACGTCTGTATCGACAGTACAAAGAATTATAAAAGAAAGTAAATCTTCACCGTTTTTAGTGATTTTTAGAACCCCTGGTAAAAAGAGACCGCGCCGTAACCCTGCCTCCGACGTTGACGACTTTGACAAAGGGGTAATTAAGAGATGTATCCATAACTTTCATTTAACTGAAAAAGAATTGCCAACTTTAGAGAAGTTACGAGCAAAATTACATCAAGATATTAACTTTAAAGGATCCAAAACAAGTTTGGGTCGATTAATAAAAAGAATTGGATTTAAGTGGAAAAAAACAGAAAATAACCGAAATATTTTAATAGAAACGTCAGCTATTCGGTTGTTACGAATCAATTACCTAAAAAAACTCCAAGAATATCGAAGACAAAATAGACCAATCATTTATACTGACGAATCGTACGTCCATGCTACACATGCAAAACCCATGGGCTGGGCTGACGGTTCTACATCAGGTCTGAAAAAGCCTATCTCAAAAGGCCAACGTGTCGTAATCGTTCATGCCGGGTCAGAGGCTGGATTTGTGCCCAATGCATTATTAACTTTCAAGTCGGGCACAAAATCAGGAGATTATCATGACGACATGAATTTTGAAAATTACCAGAAATGGATTCGAACTCAATTGGTACCCAATCTCCCACCGAACTCCGTTGTTGTGGTAGACAACGCCCCATACCACAATAAAGAATATGATATGGCTCCCACATCTAATTCCCGAAAATCCGACATGCAAGAGTGGCTTACCAAAAATGGAATCAGCTTTGATTCCAATATGTTGAAACCTCAATTGTACGATATAATAAAAAATAACAAACCTCGTTTTAAGAAATACTCCGTTGACAAAATTTTGATGGAAAATGGTCACGATGTTCTCCGTCTCCCACCGTACCATCCGGATTTAAATCCCATAGAAATGGCTTGGGCCTCTATAAAGGGTTACGTGAGTAGTAAAAACGTAAAGTGGAATATTGGCTGCGTTATAGATTTAATTAAAGAAAAAGTGAATCTGATGGGACCAGAGGAATGGAAAAAACTATGTGACAAAGTAAAATCTATAGAAGAAAGCTATATAAAAAGTGACCACATCGTGGATGTGCTTACGGAGGAATTAAAAATACGTGTGGGAGAATCTGACGAGAGTGAAGATTCGACAGATGAGGATTTTCCTGAATCATCGGAAGATGAAGACTTTAATATGGAACCCGGCCCCAGTTCCTCAAGTTCCACGATTCCCTCAAGTTCCATGATAGAGGGAATCATGGAACTTGAGAATAGCGATAGCGACTAAATGTGTTTTACATATTTATAATATTTTTGGTTCAATTTATTTTAATAAACATTTAAAATTACTTACGTTTGATTTATTTGCATAACCAGCGTTTACAACATTACACAAATTATTTAACCAACATTAAGATATTATTTTGTCTTAAGTATTTTCTTCATGAGTGTACGTGCGCAGACGGCCGCCATTTGTGGTCATCTTTTGTGAATCGTACTGTACCAAGAGTTTATGTTCTAATCTGGGTGACGCCTGTGCATTCAAAGAGCACGTGAGTAACGGTTTCCTCAGCTTCCAGGCAAGCCCTGCACAGAGGACTGTCCGTTATTCCTATTGTGTGGAACTGTTTATTTAGTGAGCAGTGTCCTGTGTTGGTCCCCGTCACCAGGCGCAGGCCATTCCTGTCCAGGCGTAACAAAAATCTGCTTAGCTTACCATCTAGAGATGGCATAGCCTCCCTGGACTGCCTGCATCCCGGTGTGGAGGACCACAAACTCTCCGCTTGTGTAATGGGTGGACTCCTAAATTAGGAGACCATCCACCCGGTGTGGAGGGTTTTTTGGGGGTTGGGGGGTTTTTTTTGGGGGGGAGGGATTTGGGGGTTTGGGGTTTGGGGGGGTTTGGGGGGATTAGGGATTTGGGGGGGGGGGGTTGGGGGATCAGGAGGAGTCCTTATGCCACCTGCGTAACTGGTTGAAGGGGATGGGTACGATTGCTTCAGGTCCACAGACTGACGTGCTGGATGCTCTCCTAGCTAGTTCGTCAGCTGCGTTGTTACCCAGTGACCCGCTGTCTTTTTATCCATTGTAGTGTCACTGTATTGCGGTAAGATACCGTTATACGTTCTAGTGCATTGTGACATTCTAGTGTTAGTCTCGAGGAAATGTGGTTTTTCTGTAAGGATTGTAGTACCGAGGCGCTATCTGAGAGTATACGTATATGGGGTATCTGTAACTCTCCTGGCTTCTATGGCGTAAACCGCTTGTTTAATGACCACACACTCTGCCTGGTAGACAATGTTGACATTCCCAGCGGGCTGGATATGTTTATGTTGAGGTCGTATGAGAAGACTCCGACTCCGGTCCGGAGTCGGTCTTTGATCCGTCGTCGGTGTATACGAGTACTCTCAACTCTTGCGGGCCTGAGTAGTCACACCGTTCTTCTGTGAGTATTATGTTATAATGCTTTTCACCTACTTCATTACTTCGCTATCCTTCATTCGATTAACAATTAAGTATTTAAATAAAATGGTATTCTTAATTAAATATTTTTAATTAGAATCTATAGGGTGATCCAATCGAGGTTCCTAACTTTTATTTTAAAAAATATACACAAAATGTAACAATATCTTTATTTAATTGAATTTAATTAATTCATTAATTATGGAAAATGATGTCAGGGAAATCGCCATCTCTTGACCCTGCAGCAGTAGATTCTTACGAGATAATTGTCGATGACTTTTTCGCAAATTTCGTGAGTTATCTCGGCAATAACTTGGCGGATGTTAGTTTCTAAGTGCTCCAACGTTGCAGGTGTGTTGGTATAGGTTGAGACCCTTAAGAAAACCTAACAAAAAAAAAATCTTGCCGGCCAGTTGACGTCACCATAACATGAAATAATGGGACCTCTGAACGTTTCACGCAAAACACCTAACGTTTCACGCGCTGTGTGGCAAGTTGCGCTTGGCAAATGGTGGTAAAGCGATCCATTTTGTAAGTATATTGTTACAGTTACAAACTAACATTTGACGTTTGAAACACGCGCCATTAAAACCAGCTCTCAAAATTACAGTGTTGCCATTATAGGAACCTCGAATTGGACCAGCCTTTATAAATCAAAATTACCAAAAACAAAAGAAAAATATTACGTTCAGTAACCGCTTCTTTTGACTGAAATAAGATTAGTAACAATGGCCAACATGTGAAATGAAAAAAAAAACATTTTTTAACTAAAATTAAATGTCTAATAATAAATCACAATAATCAAAATGTATTATTACATATAATCGTTTGTCATAATTGGTCTATTCACAATTTTCGCCAGTTGACAATCTCAGATTTATTATAAACGTTCGGTATCAACAGCTGTTCGATGACATAACATTATACTGCATCCAAGCAATAATATAATTTAGTTTCCGTGTCCGTAGCTGTTTGTCGGACTGATAGCCTGCGATAGACTGTGTAGATTGATTGTTGATTGATCCGTAGCTGTATCCGTAGTGGTGGTATTTGTATCCGTAGGGGCTGCAGGCTATCCTGTGTATACACAGCCAGGAGCAGCTGGGCCAGCAGCACCTGCAGGACCTGCAGGACCACCATGACCACCAGGGCCACCAGGCCCACCGGCTCCACCCCATTGGGCGATGGGTGCCGCTGACGCACTGCCCAACAGCCCAATGATGGTGCACACGCACACCAACAAAGCGAAGAATGCGAACTGAAAAAAACAACTCATTTCACGTCTGACGTACAACCATTGCAATGTAACTCTTATCTTGGTTATCGGTAAGGTATAAATTAGAATGACAGCGTAGATTTCTATCAAACTAAGGCACCTGTCCCACCCGCGCCGACGCGGAAGCGACTGGCTGTCGATTATTTACTCGCTCAAGAAACGTACAAAAGATTGTGTGAAGTGTGTCAGTAAAAGAGATAGGTACATAATTATAATAATCTAATTGGTCGCTGACTGTTCATACCACCGACGAAGACTGTTAAAGAATCATCTCGTTTTTAGTTGCTAGCTATAGGTACTGGCTTCTCGCTAATCGCTAGCGATGGGACAGTGCCTTACGGGAATCATTCTAATTTATGGTTTATAACAATATGGTAAAAGTTAGAATGCAATGGTTTAGGCCGGCCACATGCAGTCGGAATTACGTTGCGGAATTCTGTTTCGAAGGCAGCAAATGCACATAAAATCACGCACAGATTAACCATGCGGAATTTCGAACCGGAGAAAATTTAGAACGGAAAACTAGATTTTGAATGGATTTGCTGCCTTCGAAACGGAATTCCGACTGTATGTGGCCTGTGTCTAATGGCTAATAGTTTTTAGCAAGATAAAAACTATACTAGATGGCTCTGTGTTACAAAACAAAAACTTAAAACACTAGATACTTGAGACCATACTAGATGGCTCTGTTTAGGTACCTACTAATACATAATATTATACAGCGAAAGGAACTTCGTTCCAACCGGTGTCCCACATCACCTCCCGACTTTATCATTTAAGTTATTTTTTTTTTAAATTATTGTTAAAACCACTGATTGACAAAAATGTAATTTTGTCGAAAAATAAATAAATAAATAGTCTTTGAGATAAGGGATATTTTCGGTTACAACTACATTAATAATATAATAACTAAGTTTTTTATTATTTTAAAGAGAAATATAATAAGAGAAACAAACTTATTTTTGTGGTCGATAAAATCAATTCTGTAACTGTGTAAATATTCATCCCAACTACGGAACCCTTCAATGTGCGTTGCCGCCAACGCACTTCGCCGGTTTTTAGGGTTCCGTATGTCCGAATGAAAAACGGAACCCTTATAGGATCTTGTCTGTCCGTCTGTTACAGCCGATTTGCACCGAATCTACTGGATCGATTAAGTTTAAATTTGGTACACATAGGGACATGTACGAATTTATGTAACTCAAACACCAACGTGTAGCGTAATAAATGAATTTTTGACTGTCAGTGGCCACGTTTCAGCACCGCATGTCATAACGGGCAGGACACACTGGTTGAAAACCTTACGTCTTTAAACATTGCGGGATACGTGACGAAAAGACTTGACGAAGTTTTCCAAACGCTGCCCAACTCAACTAGATCCTTCTGTCGGCTTCTTTCTCAAAATTGTGTCTACCGAGCTGGCTGACTTGCCCTAGGTAGACCTACTCTTTCTCAATTTCGAGAAGCGACCCTTCAATGTGGATTGGACTCGGCAAGACGTGTGAATTGTACTTGACTTTCGTCTTGTCCAAATTCATGCCGAGGCCAACCCGCCGAGACCGTTTAGGCCGTGCAGCATCTGGTCTAACTGTTCCAGAGTCTCTGCCATTATGAGGATGTCATTTAAAATATATTTGTTTGATAATTTTATAATAAATAGTTTTAAAGTTATTAAAGATTATTGATGAAAATTGACCTTTATCTCCGAAACTACTGAGACTAAATTAAAAAAAAATAATCAGAGAATAGTTTATACCCACATATATAGATTACAGGAAACTTTATAAGTCTTAAAACACTCATTACTGTGCGTAGAAACTTACATTGCAGTTGGAATGTATGAGGGAACATGTTTTTCAATTAAAATGTTAAGTTTTTCTTAGGATAAACTCATCCCAACTACGGAACCCTTCATTATGCGTGCGTGGTCTGACACGCACATGGCCGGTTTTTTTTTTGTTTAATTATAGATACTAAGTAGGCACCGAGATAATTACAACGAGGTATAAACACTTTAGAAACTTACGTATTTCATTTTGTCTTTGATTTCTTGATCTCCAGTAGAACTATGTGTGATATGCTACATTGTAAAGCTTTATATACCAATCCAACCAATAAAACAGTGACTTTAATTGACTGCGGTGGAATACAAACCGAGGGTATAATTTTTTTCCCCCTGACTGTGGCGGAGCCCAAATTGATTTGTGTGGATCTGTCTCTATTTTCCCAGAGGCACAGATTAATACAGATGGGACACTCCGCAGTTTAGGTATGAGGCTACAAGTACCTACGCGGCGGGCTCATCTCACTGGGTCAATTCAGTGTGGGCTGCCGCGCACCGGCCGGCTCGCACGTTAGTTCGATACTCACTCACGTGCCGCGTCGTAAAAGAAGACAACCCTAACTAGTCAAAAGGTATAAGAGTTACGAGATAAAAAGAGAAGCAAAATAAAGGTGAATCTGATTATAACTGTAGGTAATGAACCGTTGTGCAACCTGAATTGCTCTTTTTTGTGTCGTAGCAAAAGTCGCTTTTTATTTAAATGATTTTGCGGAGTGTCCCATCTGTTTTAATCTGTGCCAGAGGCTAAACGAGCGCGCGGATTAGATACCTACTTTATAAAAGTCATTCGCCTTTTTTTATGGCGTCTTCAGTATGAGGATAAATAGAAATATAAATGAGCGAACTTGTTCAATTATTACGATAATTATGATAACTTGTATTGATTAGTGATTGATGAAGTACTCTGTGTGTAAAGGCTCCTACAAATAGGCGCGACACGTCAGTTGAAGGAGCTATAAAGCACGTGAAAAGGAGCCATAAAGCAAAATGAAAAATAAAAAAATTAAACAGGATTTTCCAATTCAATGTTGATATTCAACTCAACCAGTTCATTTTATTTTTTAAATCTTATTTTTTTTGGCCGGGTGGCATAGTTTTTTAAACCTTTTTTTTTTTTGGCCGGGTGGCATAGTTTTTTAAATCTTTTTTTTTTGGCCGGGTGGCATAGTTTTTTAAATCTTTTTTTTTTATGGCCGGGTGGCATAGTTTTTTAAATCTTTTTTTTTTTTTTGCCGGGTGGCATAGTTTTTCTCAAGAAGAAAACATAATATAGGTAACCCGGTCTTTGGTATCTCGCAGGCTGGGTTGTTTTTTCTTGTTTTTTTTATTAAACTAGCGACCCGGCCCTGTTTCGCACGACTTTTACGACTTGACAAAACATGACAGTTTTAACTTAAGTAAGTTAAATATTAATGTATTATACATAAGCCTCCCGGAATAAATTCTCTAAATTATAGTGAAAACCGCTTCAAAATCCGTTGCGTAGTTTAGAAGAACAACGCGGCCACACAGACGAAAAGTGACTTTATTTTATAATAAGTATAGACATAGATAATCATAAAGACTCCTACAAACTGGCGCGATTCGCGTCGCATGACGCGCCTGTTTGTAGGAGCCTTAATTGAAACAAGTAGGTTTTAGGACGAATGTTGATAAGGAAAATAATTAAATAAATGACAACAGTTCATACTTTTTTGTGTGAAATCCTAATCCTAACTATATTATAAATGCGAAAGTGAGTTTGTTTGTTTGCTACGCTTTCACACTAAAACGGCTGAACGGATTTGGATGCTATTTGGCACATGGGTAGACTATGACCAGTACCCTAATTGCGTAATGCACTATTAATCGGAATTTTAATAATTTTGAAGCAAATTGCTAATCCACTGCTTCATATGTTCAAAAAATTTGTCTGCTCGACTACGTACCTAAATAACGCAATAAATGTTGTTGAACTGTCAAAATGAAACCGATTCCGATTGATAGTGTGTTACGCAATTAGGGTACCTACTGGATTAGGACATAGGCTGTCATCCTGGACTGCAGACGAAGTCGCTAGCAACTGTGAGTCATTAATTAAAATACAAAAGTCTCATTTAAAATGTTTAAGCTATCCTTGAGTAACTGACACTACCGAAGATTATAGAAAACATTTTGTGAGAAGGCCGCGGTGCGTACGGAGGTGCGCAATGATATGATTTTTCGAATCTCTACACCACATAACATCACACCTGTGTTCCGAGAAGGATTAGGCAGAGGAGTAGGTACCCACATTTCGTCAGCTATGTTTAAGTCCCATTAGGAACCGAGCCTATTGCCATCAACCGGGCACGAATCGAAATTAATTAATGAAAATCCAATAACACTTTGCCTGACCTGGTAATCGAACCCAGAACCTCAAGCTCCAAAACAACACCAAACTGCAAACTCTACACCAGTGCTGGCTAAACTAGAAAGATAATGATAAGAACGAAGCCGCAGCCACAGCTAGTGCCATAATAGTTTGGCTGGCCATTGTCTGACCTTTGTGGTCAAAACGAGTCAAACGGATCACCTTTTACCTCGTCTTAATGATCGGCGTTATGATTGCAATAAAATAAAAACACTTGTATCGCGAAGAATACCTGTTTACTGACTTTTTTAATGATATTTTATTTACACTTATTTTCCTTTAACCTCACTTGATCTTTACCAGCGCGGGAGCGCTAGAATTACTTAACAGAAATACCTGCCTTAGTTGTTTTTTTTGAGTTTTTTCGAAAAAGATACTTACCTAATTCATCTTGAAAATCTGGTTTGTTCCAACATCGATTTGAACCAAAAAAAAACTCAAAACGAATAAAAAAATATAATTTGATTATTTATGTTCATATTGCATGTTAGGACAGGTCATTGACTTCAGTGTCACTTTCTTAGATGTTGACCTTGACCAGGGCCATAACATTTAGAAGCCTAGAGAGTGGGAGAAAGCCCTTCCACTTACATAACTTTACGTGCCCTTCAAAAAGGTTAGTATGGTGCATTTCTTTGAGTGGTGCAGTTACAAGTTTTTAACAGACCCCGGAAGACATTCTCTATGTTTGTGAGTAATTTTGAACATTTTGGTATTCGAAATTCAAATTAGATCTGCCGAATACAACACGCCAATTTATTAAACAGTGTTGGTGCAGTCGATTCCTTTAATGCCTTTAGAAGCTACGGAACTAATGCCCGGTTTTTAAGGTTTTTAAACGGAGTATTCCATTCGATAGTGCTTATTGGTTCGACATCGTGTTTCTGAACACGTCGTTATGGAATAATTTAGCTTTAAAGTCGAGTGTATTACTATCGAGGGTTTATCTGAGGACCTCAAAAACTGAGAATAAGGAAGGAATTCGCTTAAATAGTTAATTTTGTTGAATCAATAACTATAGAGAGTCTAAACTCCGTTTAAGAATTCTTCAGAAACCGGGCATAAGCAGACTATTGCATAGAAAACTATACTTAATTAATTACTTGAAAACAAAGCTCAAAATAGCATACCTACTCCTTTGACCAATGTCGAGTTAACTCAACCTAAAACTTTTTTAATGGCCTGGCCATTTTATGAAACATTAATCTTTTTTGACGTGATAACTTCTTTAGGCGCGTTGAGCGATTTTTGGTAGGAAACCGCGTTTACCGTGACATTGACACCCCGTCAACGTGACTAGCTATGCATAGTTTTACGTTTAAGTTTTCACTTCGATCGGCAATGACTGCCAATTTTTTTTTTATTTATTTAACAGTCGGAGGTTCTCGAACAAAAATTATCGAAAAATTAATGTGACAAATTGTCAAGCGCGCGTAAATTGCTAAGATATTTTTTTTTTTATTTTTCCAACAGTACGTACATTAATTTTTAACTTAAACAATTTTACTCGCCAAACTTTTAAGTTTGATGGCGAGAAGCGCTTGTTATTACTTACATAATACATAAACTCACGCCCCCCCTCCCATGGGGGTAGGCAGAAACTAAAGAACAATGATAACTAAATGGTGGCTATACTCTAAAAGGCGTAGATTTACTTCTCGATAAAGGTAGAATCCTCGTTATCGAGAAATAAACTCCTTAACTTTGATTTTAACATGCCTTAACTTAATTTAATTTAGGGTTTTGTCTTATCATGTCTATTTTATTAAATACTTTTGGCACTAAATATTTTGAATTTCTTTCCCCATAGTAATTTGTTATTTTCGGTTGTAAGTACTAGTCTTGATTGGCTTTCCGTTCGAAAAACTGGCCCAGATTCTGGCAGAATATGGAAAATGTAAAGGCTATGTCATATTCCGGTACCTATTTACATTACGACGCTATATTATAATGCTGAGTCGGTAAAGCAGATTGTATTGTGCAATGAGCAGACAAAAATAGCCTTTAAGGTGACGAACATATTTTGGATGTGACTATACATTGGTCTCGCGATCATAATTTCATAACAATTTCAATTTGGGATAATTATGTTTCTTGAACCAACAATAAATTATGATAGATTTTATGAGCGGCACCGATTATTAATTATAAAAAGGTGTAACCTAAATAACGCACAACCAAACAAAGTTAATTTCTAAGAGTCGCCTACAACAGGGGAAGAGCGCTGATATCTGAAATACAATTCTCAATCTTCAATATTATTTTATTATTTTATTTTCTTTTATATTTCTGAATCTTCTTCAGACACAGATGTTCAATATCTGATCATAGAATAAAGTGAAATATAGTGTATCACCATATTATTTAATGTCTGTACATATACTTTTGAAAAATTAAATTATTCTTATAAACCTAAAATCGCGAAAAAAAACAACTGTTCCCTACATTTTGACGAGTTATGCGAACATAAAAACTTAAATGTAAGTACCTAGCACCAAATTTTTTGGGTTATTCCACAAATCCCCATTTACAATCCCCATCCATGGAGATGGGGATGGGGACATCCCAATTTGGGATTTCCCAATTTCCAATGGGGATTTTTTCAAAAACTTTTTACCACAAATTCCTATGAACGTCTAGATCATAATGGGGATTTGTGAAACAACCTGATTTTTCTATATCTGTGGGAACAGCTGATTTTTTTCGCGATTTTATATTTGTTTCCATAGTAAAAGTTGTTCCAAATAATGAGTACAATGACCCCTTAAGAGATTTCGTGTACCTATGAATATAGATACACCTTATAGTAATAGAACGTCGCGTCGGCCACGCCATTATTTTAAATGTGATTAAATCATGTAATAGTGTATCGTATCACGAGTATACATACATGAATTATGCTGCCGCCTCAATTACCTACGAAGGTCTGCAATAATGTTTAAATCGACGTTCGCACGCACGTAAAAATATCGTGGCGATTTTATTTCGCGCACTGGATCTTCAACACTCTGCTTAGTGCAGAGAGTTGAAAATCCAATAGTGTGTTTTTCGACGCGCTAGAAGCACTCTGTTGTTGTTAAGTTGGATACTCAACGCTTGGTTCAACAATGAGAGTTGAAAATCCAGTGCGCGATAAAATCCCTCCGCGATATTTTTACGTCAGTGCGAACCATTATCTGTTCTGTGGTGCGAACGTCGGCTAAGTGTACACATCTGTTACAATTTAATGAATCACTGTCGCTCTTAACTAGTCATTAACTTGTCACAGTGGACATAGTTTTTAAGGCACCTGTCCCACCGCCGGCGGTTAACGACAACCGAGTTGAGCTAGCCACTAAAAACAAGTTGGCGAGCAATGAGCAGCGAGTGCGCGGAGCGATTACTCGCTGGTATGGGTATGTACCAAGTGTCAGCTTCTCAGCGAGTGTTCTACCTGCCAAGCCAGCATTGCTGAGCGAGTACTCTGTTTGATGGCTCTTGTCGCTGCGACAAACCAGTACTCTCAGGCGGTGTGAACAGTCAGCGATCAACTATTAATACTTATAAGTACATAATTATGTACATATTTCTTTTAATTAATTTAAAAATTTTTGGACATTTGTTGAACCACAAAATCGTTGGTAGCTGGTCGCATCCTAATCGTAGCGCGCGACGCGGCCGCGCCGTGGAGGCGCGGGCGGGCGGCGCGGCGGTGATACAGGTGCCTTACCCGACTGCGCGACAACAGATACAGGATTATGTTTTCCCGCGTATCTATGTATGTAGGTAAATACCTAGATACATCCTCCCTCGAAGCATCCATCGAAAATACGAGTATAAAACAGGAAACAGAGAAGTCTCCGTCCAGCTATTTTTCTGCTTGGTACAGTCGACCGCACAACCGAGGTAACATTTTGACCTTGAAGTGGCCTAGTGTACCTAGAATCTATGGAAGTTTCAGTAGAATATGAGGTCAGCTTATAAAGCTCTCCACTGACGTGCACTCGACTGTACCTTATACAAAAATAGCTTATCCCTGATCAATAGCTTCTATGTGTGCAAAATAAGCAAATAGACGGCAGTGCTAAAGAGCCTGGGTTCTCCAGGAAAGCAAAATTCATCATAACGCAGAAAGCTCGTTTGTCTCTACAAACTTATAACGAAACAATCCCCTAGTTTCAGATCGCGTCACTATGGTGCGTATGCATTTGGTCGGTGGAGAGCGCAGTTCTGGACCCGTCCCTCTACTTGTCTCCGAGTCCTCCCCTGACTGATACCAGGGACAGCATTTCTGCAGCTGATAAGTGGTCTCGGCCGTTGGACGGCAGGGTGACTCGCGACACAGGGGACGCTTCACCTCAAGTGATTGGAGAAAGTGAGTGCTCAGTACTTACCTTTATAACCTCATCAACTAGCTTCACCTTTCTGAATGACTGACTCCTTTGACAATTCAAAAGTGCCAGTAAATGGTTTAATTGAAAGGACCAGCACCCTAATTGCGTAACACATTACCAATCGGAGTTGGTTTCATTTTGAACCAAATTGCTAATCCATTGCATACATATGTTCGAAAAATTTGTGTGCTCGACAACGTAATTAACGCAATGAATGTTGTTGAATTGTCAAAATGAAACCAACTCCGATTGATAATGTGTTACGCAATTAGGGTGCTGGTCGACAGAGCTCTGCTGGGGTGAAAATAGAGAAAACGAATATTCCCAGATATGAGACCTATTTAGCTAGATCGATTTTTCGTACCTACAGGGTGTCCAGTAAATAGCACGACATACTGCAGGAGGTGATAGCTTGGGTCAATACCTACCGAAACCATACAATATATGTTCAGCAAAATCTTACGGATTTACAGTTTTACAAAATTTTCCGAAATATCGAAAAATCTCTACCTTGAAACAGATTTTTAAGCATCTCGTAATGAAACATTCCTTTTCTATTAATTTTTTTACATCAAATTATTCGTGAATAGTTACTTTACTCATTGATAAGTCTTTTTTCTATCAAAAACAAGAATGTTTTCAAGAAATAGTATTTTTTGTTTAAATTTTCACATAACGATTTTCTTTTCGCATAACTTTAAAGTTATGGATTTTTTTTCACCACTGTAGGTTAACCTACAGTGGTGAAAAAAAATCCATAAGATTTTGCTGAACATATATTGTGTTGTTTTGATAGGTATTGACCCAAGCTATCACCTCCTGCAGTATGTCGTGCTATTTACTGGACACCCTGTATATCCCTATACTTATTGCAACTTTCATCGAAATCGTTAGAGCCGTTTCGTTGTTTTTATCGTGATTACAAATATATAAAGGTATTGGTATCTATATTATATATATAAATATTGGAATAAATGCTTTAGGTTCGAGTTTGAACGACGACGCCAAACGTACAAATCTGCGTCAGAATGACACCTTTTTTGGAGGGATCTTAAATTATTTAATGAAAGTATATTATTCAAGACATCGGGTTTAATCTTATAAACAGATAATTCAATCAAAAGATCGTATCGATACCTACTAAAAGGTTTGTTAAGGAAACAACATCATCAACCATGGTATCTTGTTGCACCAGTTTTTAGGGTTCCGTAGTCAACAAGGAACCCTTATACCTAGTTTCGCTATGTGCGTCCGTCTGTTCGTCCGCAGCTTAGCTCAGAGACTCTTAGTACTAGATTTTTAGGGTACCTTCTGTACATGTAAAGTGGGGATGTTTTTTTTTCTCGTCCACCCCATGGTGTGGGGTGTTGCTGGATGGGTCTTTCAAAAATATTGTGGGTTTGTTAAAACAATTTTTCGATTTAGGCATTCGTTTCTGAAATATTAAGCTTTAAAGTGCTCATTTTTGTTAGAGTCAAGTGTCGTCGTCGTGCCGCCGGGGTCGCGGGTAGTTCGAAAGAGATACCGTGGCCCTGGCACGGGCAGCTGAAGGAACACGGGTGGGTTTTAGTCAGTAAAAGTCTGACACGCCCTCCCGCTCTGCCCAGAGCGGGAGAAGTCATTTGATGATTTCCCATCCACAAAAAAAAAAAAAAAAAAAAAAAAAAAAAAAGTGTCGTCGTCGTCGTCGTCGTCCCCCCTCCCAGATTGTATGATTCGTCATTATACATACGACCTTCGTCCGTTTAAAAACGCTCGCAGTTACGAAATATGCCGAAGGAAAATTGGCAACTCGTTCATTTGTTATAATTTCGACATTGATTGCTATTGTAAGTTCAGTCGGAACTGTGACTAATAACCACGCGCGATCCGAATTGGTCGCAGTAACTATGCACCCCGAACAAATGGGTTAGGTTAGGTTAGAACTGTGACCAACCGCGTGCGAGCCGAGCGAGCGGTGCCGCGGCAGTGGCCGGCGAGAGCCTTGAGAAATAGAACTAAATACCTACTTCAATTTGCCCCGGCATTTTGTAAACGGTGTTTGAATTGTCCATCAAAATAAATGTTGTGGCATATATAGTGACAAGGCAATTTACATTTTGCCTTCGGCATATTTCAAAACTGCGAGCGTTTTTGTAAAAAGCGGAATCATACAAATCGCCTGCGACATATATAATGTAACGAAGTTGAAAGGAAAACTATCACAGCTAAGTAGGCTTTTCAAGTTTACGAGTAATAGTCAACTAACTTATATTTGCAGTTGGAATGTATGGGAGACCATGTTATTCAACTACAGTGTTAAATTTGTTCTTGGGATAAATTCATCCCAACTACGGAACCCTTCATTGCGCGTGGTCCGATACGCACTTGGCCGGTTTTTTTAATATTCTGTTGGAACTTCCAACAGAACATCAAAAAACCAGCGTCAATTTACGAACGTAAATTAATACGACTCTGAGCTACCGATAAATATATTTACTTCTGAATTAAAACTCAGCGACCTATTTTATATATTTTAGAGATTCAACTTCTGTATGCTAATAAAATCAAATTCCAGCCTCAAAATTAGGCATCAAACCTTTTTATTCAACAACTAAATTAATAAGTCTTAGGGCCTGATTCACCACCTACGATTAAGTTCCTATTAACTTACTTGGCAGATAATTTCATACAAATTCTGTTCCATTTTTTAATTTATTCGGTGAGTAGTGGCTATTCGGACATCGTGAAATAGGCCCTTACTCTTTTTACCCGACTGCGGCGAAGCCCAAAATGAGGGTTATGTATTTGACCTGTATGTATGTATGTAAGTATGTATGTACCTATGTGTGTATGTCCGTTTCTTTGTTCCCTCGTAAGTCCTAAACGAATGAACGGATTTGGATAAATTATACGTCTCGTAAATTATAGTCGGTATCTACTTAAATGTGTTTTCGTTTTTTGCCACCGACTTCCGAAATTAAAGTTATTTTTCACTTTGTAGTGTTGTTTTTGGAAGTCGGTTGTATTTTTTTGTAAAAAAGTTTTTATTTTTCTCTTTTTAGTTGTAGTAGCTACCCCACACAAATTCTAATACCACTACCTGCAAAACAAACTAGAACATCATCCATTTAAACTTTATTACAAAAAAATACAACCGACTTCCAAAAACAACACTACAAAGTGAAAAATAACTTTAATTTCGGAAGTCGGTGTCTAGTTAAAGGTATTTTCGTTTTTTGCCACCGACTTCCGAAATTAAAGTTATTTTTCACTTTGTAGTGTTGTTTTTGGAAGTCGGTTGTATTTTTTTGTAAAAAAAAAATATTTTTCACTTTTTAGTTGTTGTACCTACCCCACACAAATTCTAATACCACTACCTGCAAAACAAACTAGAACATCATCCATATAAAAGTCGGGAAAAAATACGTATTATTGAAGCTAACTCAAAAATTACCAAAGCAAAGTTAATCAATTTTATATGGGACCAACTGTGATGTACCCTCTCGAATAAAACAAAAAAAAATCCAAATCGGTCTAGCCATCTTCGAGTAATCGGGGAACATACATAAAAAAAAAATTAAAAAAAAGGTTCCGACGAATTGAGAACCTCCTCCTTTTTTAAGTCGGTTAAAAATGGGCTTGTTTTTAATTTTTCAGTTTTTTACCGCAGTCGGGTTTTTTAGTTTTTTTATTACTTTTTTTTCATGAAAATTATCAACACAAGCGCGGGAGTGTACTTAACTTTTTTTTTTTGTTAATCGTGAAGGAATACTTATGCATACTGTACTATTACGGGGAGTTAGTGCAGTTATGTGGGACTCTAACCCACTAAAATTCCACGGTGTCCTCCTCTCTGCCGCTTACGGTGGGAACACAGGCACGCGTTAGCACTCATCCGTGAACTCGCCGCGGCTGTCCGTCACCGGACCCTCCTCTAGGGAGTACTAGAACCATCACCGGCGCACTAGAACACACTGCACGCCGTGACCACCCCAGAGATAAAACCAGCAAATGGGCGCCAGACGACCTTGTGTCTGAGCACCCTTGGTCCTCGCGGGAGTGTATCTAACGCTCGCAAAAATCATTGTCATCAAAATCAGATGAGTTTGTTTGTATTTGGACATGTCGCAGGTTTTTTGACAAAATCAGGTTTTTGATCAAAAACCTAGGCTTTTGATCAAGAACCGGAAGAAGACGGTCGACCTCAGGGGCACTCCGAGGTTCGGTTAGGTTAAGTTCCTTTAAACCCTGCAGACAGAAATAGGAGACCCGCCATTGATATAAAAACAATATACAAAGTTAATGAGTGAGAGAGAGAGTTAGTTTCGTCGACCGGTTTTTGATCAAAAACCTGATTTTGTTATAAACCTGCGACATGACCAAATACAAACAAACACAGAGTTACAGATGTTTGTTTTTGATGACAATAATGTTTGTACGTTCAATTGGGTAGGTATAATAGTCAAGTCATCAATTACTTATGGTAACATTACAAATAGATAGGTGACTACATGAAAATAAAGCTTTCATTGACCATTATTTGATGTATGACCAAGTACAAAGACTAATATATAATAATAATAATATAAACACTTTGTGCATGTGTAATAAGTGTTGTGCACTTAGAAATATGTGTGTCATTGTCACTATTATTTCTACCACAGATCATAAATGTTTTTATGATCTGTGATTTCTATATTTTTACACAACATTATCTCAAAAGGGTTTTGTTCGTTTTAGTCTTCGCACTATGTTTATGTTGTTAACAGCTGAATTGTCTCGACGTTCACAATAGATCTGTCGGTGGATTCTCTGTTCATGAGCCTCAGCAAATTTTTGTATTGGTAGCGTGTTGGTAGCGTGGCGGGTTCCATTTTTAGGTCAGGTGAAGATCGTGATTACTTATGACTAATGAAACCACGTATTCAATACATGATTCTGGATCCCCCTGCGTTGAAATTTTTCAACGGTTATTTTTTTTTTTAATTAGCTGTTTCTGTTTCTGTCCACAGAACAGATAAAGAGATATATCTTTTCTGTGTTTCATACCCACTAACGCGCCCGGCTCCCCCGCGTGACGTCATTAGGATTGTCCTTGAGAAATATGAGACTTTTTGTCGGCGCGCGACGGGGCGCCTATATAGCCACTTATACACGGCTTGTACACAAAAAATTTGTATCAACAGACATTCAACGAATGACTGTTTCCTAAAGTGGATAGACCAGGCTTACGAATTTTGATTTAGAACCATAGATGACTTAGTTTTTTTTTTTTAATAATAAAAAATGTTTGTTTATATTACCGCCAATAAAAAACAATTAAAATATTATTTCAAAATGTAAAGCGATAACCCTATTTTCTTTTGCTTATAATATTGCCTATGTGTCAAATAATCAAATGACATCTTATTATTAGGTCTTTACCTATGAAATTGTCGTTCTGCAGTACTGGCCATTTCAAATCAAAATAATTTTTGTTTGGCTAAGAATTCTAACTTCAAATTAATTTTATTTTAAAAACATGGATTTTTTTTTCCAAAAGTAGTCATTTGTTTATTGATTAGTGTTACATTTTCATCGTATTTCAATCTTTTTCGTCATCATGGATACGTTACAAATTCGAGTAATTATGGAATATGAGTGCCGTCGTGGCAGCAACGCGGCACAAGCGGCACGCAACATCAACGACGTTTACGGAGCTAACACTACCAACCAACGCACCACTTGTTATTGGTTTGCTCGCTTCCGTTCTGGAAATTTCGACCTGAAAAATTAACCTCGCGGTCGTCCGAAGACTTTGGTCGACAATGACGAATTAAAGGCGATTGTGGAAGCTGATGATACACAATCTACGGCTGAATTAGCAGCAGCTTTCGACGTTAGCGTCAAAACAATATTGGTCCATTTGCGTCAAATTGGCAAGGTAAAAAAGCTTGACAAATGGGTGCCCCACGAACTCAATGATCGCCAGCGCGAAGTACGCGTCGAGACGTGCCTTGCACTGCTCAACAGACACACAAATGAAGGAATTTTGAACCGCATTGTTACCTGCGATGAAAAATGGATTCTGTTTGATAACCGCAAGCGCTCAGCAAGTTGGTTGGATCCTGGTTCAGCACCTAAACAATGCCCTAAACGAAAACTTACCCCTAGAAAAGTGATGGTCACTGTTTGGTGGTCTAGCGCCGGTGTGATTCATCACAGCTTCTTACCAAACGGGGTGAGCATTACTTCAGATGTGTACTGTGAAGAACTGAACACAATGATGGAGAAGCTGGCACATCTCCAACCAGCATTGGTCAATCGCTCGTCTCCGCTGCTCCTGCACGACAACGCGCGACCTCATACTGCACAGCAGACGGTCTCCAAGTTGCAAGAACTGGGGTTGGAAGCTCTCCGTCATCCGCCCTACTCACCAGACCTTGCGCCTACAGACTACTACTTTTTCCAGAATTTGGATAACTTCTTGGCGGGAAAAAAATTCAATACCCGAGAGGCAGTACAAAATGCCTTTGAAGAATTTGTTGCCTCCCGTCCAGCTGATTTCTTTAAGAAGGGCATCAATAAACTGCCACTGCGTTGGCAAAGATGCATTGATTGCATGGGTGATTACTTCGATTAATACAAATAAAAAATGCATGAAAAAAATTCGTTTAAATTTTTTCATACAAAACGGCAATTTCATAGGTAAAGACCTATTATTTACCTTTGTTCTTCCAAAGTTTTGAAATACGAAGAATAATCTCGGTAAACAAACGCCCCCCGCGCGCGCTCGTTCCGCAAACTGATTTTCGAGCACAGACTAACTTTGTTCCTAATGCCGATACAACCTCACGGCTTTTGGTAAAAATATACCGTACCTAACCACCTTTCCAAAGAACCTAGAAAGCAAAGGGTGGGTCTGCACACAAAATTACAAAAAATAAAAAAGTAACACGCGTTTGTTCAGGCTCACTTTGGTCTCAGTTAATGTGATAACCTAATCGCCACTCTGTATAGTATGTACCGGTAACAGCCTAGCTTTTTAACTAAACGCCGCCGTTCAACTAGCGACCTGAATGAAATTCAATATGGGAACAACCGCGTGCGAGCTGAGCGAACGAAGCGAGCACTACCTACTTCTAAAGGCTAGGCTGTTAACTAAATCTCTAAATAAGCTAGTTGGCTGCGACACATGCCTATACCAGGGCGCGTTAATAATACTCTGTACCTTATTTTGGAATGTTTCTATTATTTTTATGTTGGTCATTTTAATACAGCCCCACAGTTAGGTAGATGTGTTGAAGTGTCGTCCGCAAAGGTTGCAATAGCTCTGGTAAGTATATCATACGTGAACAACAGGTTGGACCCAGCACACTACCTTGGGGCACGCCAGTTTTAATTATTATTTTTGATTAATCGAACGAAACGAAAGAGGCATCCTCGTGCCTTACTCAAAACATTATTCTGTAATAAAAATATGATTCCAAGATATATAAATTATTGGGCAGCATTAGCTTTTTTTATCAAACCCTTATGCCAAACTCTATCAAAAGCTTGTGCCACTTCGAAACATACGATGGAACAGACTTTTTTATCTTGAATGTTCTCTCAATGATGTTCGTAATTGTACGTACTTTATCCATTATAGAGTGTTTCTCTCTAAAACCAAACTGATGGTCAGGGATCAGGTTTCTCTCGTTTATAATAGGTTTTAGTCGTTTTAAAAACAATTTTTAAAACAACTTTGATAGTATAGGCAGCAGGAAAATGAGGCTGTATGATAATGCTTCCTGAGGTGGTTTAACCGGATTCACAATCATAATCACTTCAGCCACTTTCCAAGGTTCAGGGACATGTTTAACACGAGCTTTCTTTTACTTTTCATAGGTACCCAGGTATTGTTTGTTAGTCTGTGTTCTTTTTTTTAATGACCTTTGTCAATTTTCTTTCAATGGCAAAAGAAATTTCCTGCCTGTATTATATTGTTAATTATTTTTCGGAAGTCCGTATACTACCATCCTCATGGCTTAACTTAACCCACCTGCACAATGTTTTTTTCATTCTCAATGCCGCAATAGCGTAGGGTGCTTGATGTTATAATTATTTGACTGCATCTAAGCACTTGTTGAACATATAAGTCCTAAGATACATGCATAAATATACCTACTAACGAACACAGAAATTAATAAATAAAGAACATCAACATTTTTAAATTCTATTGAATTAAATTAATTATCATAATTGAGTATCCTCAGTTCTTGAACCGTATTTAACGATATCCATTATCAAATAAATCATGTTATTTGTTTTGGTCGCCTGTTGGTATTTCTTTCAACCAGTTGATTCGAGATTTAAACAAAAATCTGTCTTCTACTAATCTACGCAAATTAACCTAACTTCCATTTCACCCCCAGGACCAGCAACAAAGAGAAAACCACAACCAATGGAAAAGGCGAAACTCTTTTGGCCATACCTTCGCTCCTCTCAGTACAACGTAGGCACAGGTAATGTCCAAGTTCCTTTGACATTCAGCCTATCTGGATTGTACGGGAAATATTCTCCTGGGGCCATGGGGTCATCAGGAGTTATTGGTAGCACTTATGGAACGGTGTCAGAGATCGGGGGTACCGTCGTCTCGAGCCTGGCTGGAACCGGATACGGGAAATATCGGACGTACTCTGGATTGCGGATTTATGGTGGGGAGAGAGGGCCAGCGTGGAGCGGCTGGGGCAACGGCAAGTGGGGACATTATGGTAAAGGGTAACACGAACTGAATGAAAGGAAAGAAACTTGAATTATATTTATTCTACGAATATCTTGTGTTTTATTAGTGTGGACCTACACCATACATGCCATTAGTTGCGATTGAAAAAGTATTTCAGTAGTAGTTTTTAGTATACCTATAGTCTGTTTTCTACTGAATTATGTCTCTCGCACATTTCCGATATTGACAGAGTGAGATGGGTCATTGGTCGGGGTGGGGCCAACGCCTTTGTTTTGTTTTGAAATTGTTAAGGCCCTTTCATATTAAATACATCTAAAACTTACTGTACAGGGGACATGTCCGCCATGTCTCACGCACAAACAATATCGTCTGGTTCATTCACTAAAACACGTGCGACGAGCAGGTAGTCGATGACTCAACTGAATGTACATTACATGTACAGCGGGCTGCATCAATTGGGTACCCCAGTTGTATTAAAATTTTAATGCAACTGGGGTTTGGGGTACCCAACTGATGCAGCCCACTGTACATTCAGTTGAGTTATCGTACAGCGTTTGGTTTGTGTGGAACGGACTTTATGTTGATTACGTGGACCAATAGTAACGCAGTCAAAATTTTCGGTACTCGTTTGTTAAAAAAAACAGACTATAGGTACAGTCAACAAAAGAGATATCTAGGCAGGGTATACTAACATATTTGTATGTGAATTGCTTCATGTTCAATTTCGTGACAATATACAATTTTGTGTTGGTGTGTTACAATGTAGGAGTATAGCAAAAACAAAGTAATATATAAAATTGAACATGAAGCAATTCACATACAAATATGTTAGTATACCCTGCCTAGATATCTCTTTTGTTGACTGTACATATTTAATTGCTAAGTATTATAAGTACATAAGTTTAATAAATTCCCAAGTAAATATGATTCACGAAGGGCAGATGATGTCAGGTAAAAACAACATCATCTTTGATGCATACAGGGAAAACCCGTCCAATGAATTAGAAATAAACAAGTGTATTTTTTTTTAAACCAGCTTTTATTAGTATGGATATCATCTAGGAGCAGAGTCCTTGTCAAGACAAATAATACGAGCCCAAACTCGATAAGGTTGCAAGTAAAGTAAAGTAAAGTTTATTTATTTGCATAGATTGTAGGTACATGACATAAGGTATTCAAAAACAATTGTGATCCCTGTACAACCTACTTTAAATTAGGCGCGTACCTTAAATTAGGTTGCGTCGTTTTATTACAGAGTTCCTGTGGCCACCTTCTGGCTCCATCATCAGATCAGCTCAATGGTGCCAAAATATTGCATTGTCATCGATTTTATATACGTATGCCAAATTTCAGCTTAATCGAACACCGGGAAGTCGGTCTAATATAACTTGCAAATGAAAGGACAACTTACATACGAACATTGCAAGTTAAATAAAAGCTTGTAAAATTTACTTTAAAAAAAGTAAAAACCGACTTCAAAACCAAAAACTAATAAAATAAGTTTCATAAAACACTTAACAGCTTCTGAAGTCGGTGTCATCAATTCTTCAAATAAATTTATGTTTCCATTTTTAGTTGAATATACAATTACATAAGTAGGTAAGCCCAAGTCGACCGAAAAGAAGAATCATCAGAATCCGCTCAGAAATGCCGGAGATACAGTGCATTTATGCATATAACTTTGTACATAAGAATAATTACATAATGTATTATATACTAAAACTTTCTTGAAAGTATGTAGATCACGTTAGTGAAAGAATCATCAAAATTGGTTTATTAGTTTTTGAGAAAATCGCGGACATACATACATACGGGTCGAATACAGTACCTCCTTTTTTGAAGTCGGTTAATAAAAAATAGTGGACATGAGTGAGTAGCAGCTGTTACAAGGTACTATCGAGGAAACTTCCGACCAGTTTGAAAACAAAATCCCGTGCACACGAGGACCACATCTGTTAGCAAGCGTTACTAATAGCCGCCCTAGTCCAGGCACAGTTTGTTTGTTTTTTAGTTTAGTTTAGTTTAGTCTTGCTTTAGATTTTTGTTTTTTTTAGTCGGGCTGGTTATGGCAAGTAGTAGGTAGCCCATGGCAAAACATTAAACATATTTCATCGACATGTGTAGCAAGTAGCAACTAGCAAACCTTCACAGTCATACAATTTATTTCGTGTCTGCAGTTATAATAAAATTTTCATCATGAGTTCAAACGTAATGTTCTGCATGAAGCAGGAACATACTCAAATGAAAAATTTGTATAGCCATACGTAGGTAGCAGATGTCCGCATTGTAATCAATGTTCAAATTGTTGCAATGAAACAGTTCTCAGGAATATCAAAGTTGCTGACAGGCAGTTGTCAACTATAACAATAGAATTTCCTGTACAGATCCAATTTATATGCATGTCTGTGATGCAAAACTTTAATTCAATACGATGGTGGGTGTTGTGGTACTCCTTACGTTCTTGCCAGTCTGGGTGGCGTGCTCCGGAGAAGGGAACATAAAATTACTTGAAGATGAAGTAGCTGTGGCTTTGAAAGCATGCACATACCCAGAAGACACCGTTGTATCTAAAGAACCTGTAATTAAGGACCGTCAGCGACGTTCTGACGACACCCACGATGGATCTCCTCGAATCGATAATAACATGAAGGAGGGGAACCGATACAGCCACGAGAGAAGGAATACTAACGACAGTGGTGACCAGATGCTGGTTATCAACGCTACAGACTATGATTACGAAGGCTATGGATCCGGGAACATGGGAGAGAAGCTGCTGACATCACTCCCTCGCCCCGCGTCTTCCAATAATAATGTAAACAATAATAATACAAGTCGGACTAGAAGAAGCGAGCCACTTTTGAACAAACCCGATTCTGATCAGGTAAAATAAAATTAATTACCGAACTATGTCATTGAATTTTAAAAATGGTTTTCAATCATCCTTTTTCAATCAAAGACTAAGTAAATAGGTACTACTTTATCTGAACACTCACATCAAAAATCGAGCAGGTAATTCCCCAGAAGAGGCGTAAATACGAGTAGACAGTCAACGTAAACGCCCCGCCCTATGATTTATTATAGCTGTATATGACTAACTTTTAACTAGAAGCACAAACATGAAGTGGTAGATACCTAAGCATCATTTTCATACAAATCTGTTCGAGTCATAATACTAGAACGTCATGTAAACTTACACATCGCCACAAAAACACAAATGCCAATAATTAAATACTTAAACAAAATCTTTGCAGTGCCTAAGCCAATGTGTGTTCGCGAATTTACAAGTGGTGAGTACCTGTCCATATTTACCTACGTACCTACGTGTGTTAGTATACTTAAGTAATTACTGAGTCACTTTTTAAGGTTCCGTACCAAATTGGTAAAAAGGAACCCTAAAACCCCGTTCCCACGGGCGTAATAAAATCGTGGCGGGATTTTATAGCGCACTGGATTTTCAACTCTCGTTGTTGAGCCGAGCGTTGAGAATCCAACTTAACAATAACAGAGTACATTCTAGCGCGTCGAAAAAACACACTGTTGGATTTTGCACTCTCGGCGCTAAGCAGAGCGTTGAAAATCCAGTGCGCTATGAAATCCCGCCTCGATTTTATTACGCCCGTGGAAACGGGGGTTTATGGTGCGACTCAGTCTGTCTGTCTGTCCGTCTGTCACAGCTACTAACTACTACTAGAACTACTAATGCTATCAACATGTTTGGAACAGTTTTAGATGACGTTTGCCCAACTATTTTGCAAATAAGAAAGAAATAAAAATATTTTTTTTGTATCTTATGAAAGAGCGCTGTTTGCACATTCTCAAACATTTTTTTTTTCTTTTTTATATTCCGCATAGTTTTCGACACTTGATGAAAAATGTAAAAAAAAAACTGTTTCCCCCACTTATCTCCGTAATTTACATAGAAAAAAATCTGAAATTATTCTTTGTGATAGAAATTTATGTAAAGATTACAGGAAAATAAAACGATGTCTCTAAATAGCACAGTTTGTCAGAAATCATCAACTTTATATAATATGATGGTACGGAACACCTCGGTGCGCGAGTCCAACTTGCACTTGACCAGTTTTTTTCCTAATAGGTTGACGCACGGGGAATACCCCGAGAGGCTGAGGTCTGGAATAAAGTGCAGTCTTCTGTGACGTCACAGCAATCTCGCTCTGCACTTCACGATCAGATACGAGCATGCTTTCAGGAGTTGCAATCAGGTATTATTTTTGTTCAAGCGGAAAATCCCACTGTTGATTCTTGTGGGTAGTGAGGCCGCCAGATAAAGTCACTCGCAGGAGGATGCGCCCTCAGAAAAAGCTCCTTGTCAAAGGTTTGTATTCTGGTTTGAAAGTAACGGGTGCTGGCAAAATAACAGGCGTTATATTATATCAGTGTATAAATATAGATATATCGACGTACTCATATATGCCTATGGTTAGAACATTTCAGTTGTGTCTTGGTTGGGATGGGAACGCATCAGCAAACCCCTTGTTTTTGCAATTATTTGTTAGTTTTAGCTTGGTGTCAAGGGCTCGCGAAGCTATACAGGGCTATTTGAAATTGGCTAGCTAAATACCGCAGACGCGATAGGTATATCTTAACACGATTTTATAAAATAAAAAAAAATGTTTTGTAGGGTTCCGTACCTCAAAAGGAAAAAACGGAACCCTTATAGGATCACTCGTGTGTCTGTTTGTCTGTCGGTCCGTCTGTCACGGCTAATTTGCCCCGAATTTAATTAACCGATTAAGTTGAAATTTGGTACACATATGAATTTCTGTGACCCAAACACGGATGTATAACGTAAATAAATTAATTTTGAATATAGGGGTCCCTTTTGAGGGGCAAATAAGAAAATTTTTAAAAAAGCTTTGTAAACTGTACCGTTAAAGAGCTTCCTGTGGGGGTCTCAAATATATTTTATTTATAATTTTTAAAATAAATTGTTTTAAAGTCATTTAAGAAAATAGACGAAAAATGACCATTCCGCCCCCTTATCTCCGAAACTACTGAGCCTAAAACTTTGAACAAAATACAGAAAATTGTTCTTTACCTATAGATTACAGGAAACTTCTAAGAAGTCTATGATCTTAAAATAAATGATAAATCTATACATATACACATACCTATATAAAATTCAGTCTTGACTGAGTCACTGACTGATATATCAACGCACAACCCAAACCGCTGGACCTAGAGACTTGAAATTTTGCACATAGATACCTTGTACAGTCCAAATATCCACTAAGGAAGGATTTTTGGAAATTCCCTGCCTAAGGGGGTAAAATAGGGGATGAAAGTTTGTATGAAAAATCTTATCCTTGCAAAACTCAAGTTTTTATACTTGAGACCAAAAATGAAAAAAAACGTGTGTCAGGGTTTTCCGAAAATGTAGATTTTAGGGGTAGCCCTAAGGGTGAAAAGGGGTATCAATTTTACAGCAGAGGATTTAACTGGGGGGCTTGGTTAACTCGAAAAGTGGTGTAAATAATCTTCTTTGAGTCAAGTTCCATAACTTGACTCAAAGAAGATTATTTACACCACTTAAACACACAAACACCACAAACACACGTTTTTACTTCCATAAACATCCCAATCAATTTTTAAAATTCCACCCCTGTGAGCGTGAAAACAGGGAGACGAGCACCTTTACACCTTAAAGTTGCTTCTTGTATAATTCTGAATCATTAAATAAACCCTGCCTGACACTAATGACCGAAGAATAGAAAGTCGGAACGGCACAATAAACAGGAATAAACTCCAGTCGCGCGTCGTAGCTGCCACATATACACTTTTTTTTGTTTGTTTGAACGCACTAATGTCTAAAACTACCCGTCGGATTTGAAAAATTATTTTTGCATTTGATATCCCAATTCTTAAGGAAGGCTATAAGCATATTTAAAATCACGCTAGGATCATTAGGTGCCGAGAAAAAATAAAAAAAATACGCTAAGTGAAAACGAAGTAATAGCGCGGGCAGGCAATGCGATGCAACAGGGTGGGTCGGGGGAACAAGAAATTTCACGCGGACGAAGTCGCGGACAGGAGCTGTCATATTACATACAAATAAATAAACTTGAAGTGTCTGTTTGTAATGTCAAAATAACAGATTTTTACTAAATCCGTAATTATGAAAGTGTATATAATATATAACATACGAGTAATATAACAGTAAGTATATAATATAACAGTACAAAAAACAATTTTCAAATTGTCTGTCTCTTTCTTTGTTTGTTCCAGCTAATCTTCGAAACGGCTGGACCGATTTTGACGGCATATTCACTGGCAGATAGCTGATGTTATAAGGAGTAACTTAGGCTACTCTTATTTTAGAAAAAGAATTAAGGTTCCGCGCAAGAAAATTAAAACCCATGAAATCCGACATCCACGCTGGCGAAGCCGTGGGCAGTCTAGCTAGCTAGTCTCTCAATATTGTGCGTACAAACTTACATTTGCAGTTGGAATGTAAGGGAGAACATGTTTTTCAACTACAATGTTAAGGTTGTTCTTGGGATAAATTCATCCCAACTACGGAACCCTTCATTGTGCGTGGTCCGACACGCACTTGGCCGGTTATTTTTGGGAAGTTGGACCGCTGTTGGTATCGTTACTTGAAGTAGGAGTTGAGAAAAACTGTTGTCTTATATTTTATCGTATTTAGATAACGATAGATGCCCATCACATCTGTGAAGTATAAGTACCTACACAAAAAAAAAAAACGGATTTTTAAACTGATATTTCAAGTGACTACAGTAATTTAGGTGGTATCCTACTGCTTTCTCACTTCTTCTCAGTAGCCTTGTCGCAGCAAACCACAAGCGAATTTCAAGTAACTTACACCTACAATAGATTGCGTTTTCATGTGCAACTTATTCACAGAAGCTGAAGACAATGGATGCTCCTACTCTAACAAGTTAGAACGATGCTTGATGCTTCGCTTCTCCGATCGAAAAGTTGACGGACAAGCAAGCACTCAGTAACCAGCTTCCACGGAACAGTCATGAAAAACTAAACGGTTAGTAGATACCTAAGTAGGTTTAAAATACACATAGGTATAATAGGTACCTACCTATTTTTATTTTTTTATAGGGTGACTGGTAATTAGGTCACTTATTATCAGTCACCCTATACACACAGTGACATACATAAACTCACGCCTTCTTCCCATGGGGGTAGGCAGAAACTACAGAACGCCACCTAATACGATCCTTACATACTCCTTTTGCTTTGTATATAGTTATTTTGTAATGGGCATTGTTCATATTTTTTAATATGTTGTAATTGAAAAACCATTTCGAGGAATAGCGTTACTGATCATTACGGACTAATTAATCTTGAAAAATATTTATATTTTATTGTTTTTTTTTTTTGATAAAATACGATTGACCTTGTTTGCCCTTCAAATTACGTCAGCTTTGGCCGTACAGTTTACAAAACTGTACGGCCAAAGCTGACGTAATTTCGTAATTTCGTTGCCTCAAAAAATAAAAAGCAAATGGCAAGTATTGTCTACAATCTGTCAAGTGTCAAATTATAATATAAACATAACCTCATAAGTATAAAGTTTTTACAACGTAAATAACGCAATGAATGTTGTTGAACTGTCAAAATGAAAGCCATTGCTACCTACTGTGTGTTACGCAATTACCCCGCCGCGCCCGCTGAGAAATATTCACTAGGATCTATTCCGCAGATTTGCCTCTAATTCGTTTTAATTTATTTAAGTTAAAAAATAATAATGTGTAAATGATAAGTACCTATATTATATACATGCCTATTTTCAGACAAAAACACACTACGACAAACAACATCGCAAAAAGGATCCAGACGAAAACATACCTACCTACCTATTTAATTTTTATTGTAGGTAGCTAGATTAGATTCATTTGCAATTCAGAATAAAATCTGACCAAAACTCCAGTGTATTTTATTGTTAGGACCTTTGATTATTTATAGACTTTAAAAACACTGGTTATAACATATATTTTGTCCATAAATCATTCTCACCTGATCCAGCCTGTCCCTTCCCTTGTTGACCTTCCCCCAGCGACGACGCCCTAAGCCGAGACCCTACAGGGGGTGCCCCTAGCTTGTAGTCGAAGTTTATTGCACTGACTGACCCCAGGATCTCCTTGTAAATGTAAGGTGCACTTGCGAGATGCCATAACAAAACTTGTTTTGTGATTTACCTGCCTCTCGCAGCGAAACAGCCAATAAGTAGGTACTTATTACATTATATCTACCTACTTTAAATGTTTATTACACATACCTACTTAATTTATCAAGTCAAAAGTCACAAATAGACCACGACAGGGTAGCCGGGGTGTGAAAATGGCTGAGGGAAGTACAGGATAGGTTTGTCCAAAGTCATGTTCTTCAATTGATGAGGCAGTATCTGTGTCGGGAGCGGAGGCAGGTGCGCTGGTGAACTCTGAAATAGAATAGTACATTTTGATACAAGTGGAGAATTTTTGTTATTGCATTCGAGGCGGAATTAACACCCGAGCCGTAGGCGAGGTCGTTTTTGAGCCGAGAACTGCAATAACAAATGTCCACGTGTATCAAACGACGTTTTTCAATACACTTTTGAAGAAATAAAATGAAATAACGAAAAATATTTTTGTCAAGAATTATTAGGAAACTATGATTTAAATTTTCTTTTTTTTTCCGCGCTTTGCTTTCGCCAGGTTGAAGGAGAAGCAAAGGTGTAAAGCCGATAAACAGCCTAATATGAAAAATAGAAAATTCAAATATTTTTGAGTTTAGAACACAAATAAATGTTAATTTGTTTACAAATCATGGTTTTTGATGATATTCTATTTATATACATTATTTAAATATTCAAAAAATATTAACGCTGTAAAGACGCTTAACTCTTTGTCGAAATTTAAAAAAAAACATTCACCTCTGAATAGAGACGGTGTGAATAGAAGCATTGAACCAATTTGGACTAAGTATAGGTATAAGTTATCTATGGCAATTATTATTCCCGCACACGTGTTGGAAAATGAAAAATCGCACGCGTGTGAAATTTATTGCATTGCGAATCTAATCGTAGTGCGATATGAACCAGTTTTCGAGGAAGTATATTAAAAATAAATTCTTACAATGCGGAGACAAAGCTAATTACAGATGACGCCACCTGCGCTGGTATAACTGGCAGCTGTCTGTCAAGGATAGGTAATCATATGTTCTAACCAGATGCGCTCTCGCCATAAAAAACGTCAGGTCTAAATCACTACCTTGCCGCTGAAATTTGTTTCCAACTTTTTAGACGTAGGCAGTTTTGTTCTTTCCTCATCATCACGCCTTTTCATTACAATTCAGAGCGTTACAGACAAGAACTTTATTGCGGACAGATTCTCGCTAACAAAAAACTGTGTCTATCGGAGTCAGCCAGCTCGCTGTACCTACAGGCACGCACACATTCACACATCAGTCAACCATTCGTAATATGGTAAGGTATATAAATAAGGTAAAAATACAGCATGTCTTGTGAAATGTGTGCCTGTAGGTACAGCGAGCTGGCTGACTCCGACAGACACAGTTTTTTGTTAGCGAGAATCTGTCCGCCTTTTTATATACGTCTATGAATAATTCAATTATTATTTAAATAACACGTAAAAAAGGTAGAGTATGTGTTTGGCAGGAAAAGAACAGCAGCGATGATGCGGGATAAATTAATAGTGTCTTTCATTAGAGTTCGATCCTTACGACCTCAGAAATTTAAAAAAACTTTCTTCTTTCAACATTTCATTGCAAAAATACAGGTGTACAAAACGACTTTTCTAAACGCTTAATTTAAGAAAAAATGTTTCCTTTGAATAATATAAATTTTTCACTCCAATGAACATCCTACTACTTATTCTACTTTGCTACTAATCACAGAATGCTAATAATAATCACACTAATATTACCTATAAAGGCGAAAGTTTGTCTGTGTGTGCGTGTTTGTATGTTTGTTACTTCTTTACGCTCAAACAGCTAGACCAATTTGGATGAATTTTAGTATGTAGAGCTGCTTATACCCTGGATTAACACATAGGCTACTTTTTATCCCCGTCGACGCGGGTGAAACCGCGGGGCCGGAGACAAAAAGTAGACTATGTGTGAAATATTTTGTGGACTGACGAGTCAAAGTTTGACCGGGATGGTATAACGAATTACCATAACTTACATTTTTGGGTACCTAAAGTAGGCAGGCATCCATAAAAACTAAAAGAAACTGCGTCGCAAATGAGATTTTTCCTGAACGTATGGATGGGTGTCCTTGATAATTATTTGCTGGGCCCTCATTTCTTGCCCCAAAATTTGAACGGCGAAAATTACGAGGAGTTTTTAAGAAACAACCTAGACGATTTGTTGGCGGATGTTCCTGAAGAAATAAAAAACAACCTCATGTTTCAACATGATGGTTGCCCAGCACATTACCGGATTACTGTCCGACAGTGGCTAGACGAGAGATATCCAAACCGATGGATTGGGAGGGGAGGGCCAATTCCGTGACTAGCACAAAGCGCTGATATCACACCACTTGATTTTTACGTTAGGGGTCATATGAAGGAATTAGTTTATGTGACCCCAATAAATTCAATCGAGGAACTTCGACAGCGAATAATAAACGCGGCGCAACAGATGAGAACAACGTTCACATCAAGAGTGACGAAAACCGAAGTTAGGAAGATAATTCGAACCTGCATTCGTAATCGAGGGGCTCATTTTAAAAGATGTGTAAATTTTTTTATAAAATTTGACGTAAATTTTTTAATGCATTTTATTTCATACAAATACAAATGACCCTTTCTCTCCCCGCGCCGATTCAAACACATGCCATGCCACGAAATATGTATTTTAAAATTGACTTTTATACCTTTTTGGAAAGCTTACAGAATAGGCAAGTTGTTTTAGTTATTTGTACGATTAATGTCATAGAAATGTTTGTGACGAGATAACATTTTTGAAGAGTAAAATGAAAATATTGGTAAGATATTATTCTTATATCGCTAATTATTTTAATTATTTTGTTAAATTAAGTAGTTTTAATTATGCCCATAGCTTAATTGGAGTGCCAGCTACAACATCATTTTTAATGGTACCCATTCAAATACCTACCTATGTATTTTTTTTTATTTGGAATTACATGTCAAATTTTGGGTAAATATCGAAAAACTTAAAATTCAAATATCTCGAAAACTATTGAATTTCGGCCATACATATGGGGGGTTCAATTTGTTGCATTTTGGCCCCCTTATCAGCCCCTGACGGATATACGTCAAATTACCAGTAGATAACCCTGTATATATGTAGTCCACAGATTACTTACTATATTTAGCCTATGCCAGAAACTGGGTGTTAGATGAGTCTCTGATCAGTTTATTTTTTGTTAAGAAGTGCGTTTACGTAATCCCCGGCCATGCAAATCTTTCAGAAATTAAAGATTCCTACCTGATGTAGGTAGGAATCTTTAAAGTGCACAAATCACGCCTCATGCATGATGTATGGCATGAGGCGTGATTTGTGCACTTTAAAATTTTGGTGTCCCTCAGGATTTACCTTTCGGTAATATAAATAACTAGCTGCGCTCCGCGATTTCACCCGCGTATACCGGGATAAAAAGTAGCCTATGTGGTAGTCCAGGCTGTAAGCTATCTACATACCAAATTTCATCCAAATCGGTCCAGCCGTTTGAGCGTGAAAAAGTAAAAAACATACAACACACACAAACTTTCGCCTTTATAATATTAGTGTGATTACAATGATACTAACAAATAACAAAATCAGCTAACATTAAGAAATTGCATTACCATTTATTTTAAAAATAAACATACTTACATTAGTCATGGAAAAATAATTAGCAATATAAATAATAATTAATATTTTCAACTTATTGAACACAATCATAATGTAGGGTTTCCAACCACTTTAATACTTTTACAGTCTTCATTTTTTTAATTGTTGGCAAATGTTCAATTAGGAGTTTTATAGGTTTGATATTAATTTCCACATAATTGCTAATGATGTTTAATGTACTGCGGGAGCTGATATTGAGAGATTCAGGGTGTTCAGTATGAGGGGGGCCTGGCTTGTGCAAACTCTTGGCTGTGCTTGAATATGCTTTGTCCACCTGCTCACATGCATCAGCGACTCACGCTCCGTGACTGACAGCCTCTCCTGATAAAAAAAAAGTTTAAAACAATTATAATTGGTTTGTAAAAAAATATGCACTAAGTACTGACAAATTTTTTTCACAGTCAGATTTTGACAACTGGTTTAAGTATTTTAATTTTTTCTGTTGTTCAATAAATTCTTCAACTGATAGAGGGGAACAGGGGCTGTACTATGAAGTGTCAAAGTCATTGCTGTTCCAATGTGAAAAGGGGATGGTGCTAAACTTCCTATACAGCTTCCTACACTGTAGTAAGATTAAAATAATACTGTTTTATGGGGGACGCGCTAAGATAGCCCGCGAAATTCTAATTTTCTTGCATATTTTGCAATTTGCAGGTCAGTGTCAGGTTGTATCTTGATCAAAATATGATTCGCAACAATAAAAAACTATGTATTTACATAATTATAGCTATAAGAATCATTAATACATCTGTCTAAGTTAGATTTCCTCCGGATTCATCTGATTTCCGAAATCTGACCAATCCGGAGGAAATCTAACTTAGAGAGCGGAATTAATGATTTTTATGGTTAAAATTACGCAAGTACATATTTCTTATTGTCGCGAATCATATTTTGATCTAGATACAACCTTACACTGACCTGTAATTGCAAAAAACTAAAGAAAGTTTGAATTTCACGGGCTACAACAGCGCAATCACGAGGTGGTGGAAGGCCTCAGAAGAATTAGTATTTACTTACAATCAGTGGGTACAGCACATAATATGCAGCTATATCTGTCACATGTAAGCTCTGTCCAGTTAAGTAAGTATTCTTTTCTAATGCCTTGTTTATATCCTGTAAAAAGAAAATGCAAATGAATATCATGCATTGTTGGATAAAATAAGATGAAGTCATGCTGGTATAGCTGCCTGCTTTCAGACAGGACTACCACTTGACAAAGGTTTCTGCGACACTGGGATACATTTATGCCAGCATCAAAACTCTTTTGAAACAGTTTCATATTAAAAATCTTCCGAGTTTTGAATGTCATCATAATATAAAATGGGTACATGAAAATTACCTTTAGAAATCCCTGTGCAAAGAAAGGGTTAGCCGCTGCCTGGTTGGCATACATGGCAATGTGTTCCAGCCATTGATAGCTGAGTAGCCTTTGCTCCTGACTCAGTTTAGCTCCTTCACTGGACGCTAACTTTAATACTATAGTAGCAAAGCCTTCTATGCTTTGTTTATTTAGGACAGTGGTAAGTACCTGAAAAATAAAAAAAATGCCACAATTGTGGTTTTATTATGATGGAACTGTGTCATTGCTTTACTGTACATGTATTTCATATCTAACTATTTATATAAAAACGATGTGTATTGTATCTACGATGGACCTGTGGACTCTCGAAATGGCTGAAGCGATTTTGATGAAATTTTCAGGCAATCTTCAGATTAGCGCAGCGGGTGATTCTGTGAAGTTTGGTAGTGACTGGATCAACAGAATTTTTTCTTTTGGCTTTTTGGTAATTTTGTGTCGTTTTTTTCTGAGCAGTACCTAAAAGTACTAGGCTTGCATGAATTCAAGATGGTATATCATATCAATCATTATTATTATCCCACAAATAGGATTTGGATGAAATTTGGCAAAAAGATAGTTTATAACCTCAATTTAACTTATGATACTTTATCCATCCACCACACCACCAAACCAAACCAGACCAAACCCAGACCAGACCAAATCAAGCCAAACCCTACCCAACCCAACCAAACAACAAAAAAAGACCAAATAAAAAATCTGGCTGTAGATATATAGTGCTACCCGTGTGAAGCTGAGGCGGGGCGGGTGGCTACTGGCTAGTAATATAGAAATAGAAAATACATCAGTAACATATTATTTTCTGTCAATAAATGATCACCTTATCAGTATTGTAACATACGGTCCCGACCGGTACATTGTAATATCGCCCAACTAGTTTAATTACTTCTACGTTACATGCGCTCATTGTTCTATCTTCACTATCTTGAATAAGAACGTGTAGTTTTGCAAGTTTATAATTTATTAATAAGTGAATAGTTGAAAACTTAGTTTTTGTCGCCGCGTAGGTTAGGTGCGCGACAATTTGACACAACACAATTTGACATAAAATTCATTTTCATTCAATCAGTCAGAGACAATCTGACTGACAGTCACAGTACTAAACATGGCACCTGGCTCGAACGAATGACGGTTAGAGTACCGAGTGCAAAAAAAACTTTTGAATTTTGTTTTAGTTTCTTGAATATCAACATTTATTTTGCGCTGTATTTACTCCATAACATACTATTTTACGATTACGATGCTTTAAACGTGACAATATAAACTATTTAGACACAATTTTGTTCTTGCCATATCTAGTTGTTTATTTGGGCTTGAATGAGAATAAATTATTCTCGCGAGGATAATTTTATTCCTACCCCCCCCCCCCCCCCCCCCCCCCCCCACCCACCTATCTACCTACCTAAGATTACCAACACCTAAGATACCACCTTACACCTTAGATACGTAAGATTTTTGTCATTCTCGCATCAAAATTTATATTATTTTTGGTTAACCAACTTTGCATCTCACTTTTAAGTGATGACTGACATGGAATTTTTTCAGACTGCGTTGAGTGGTACGGAGCGTTATCAATCACAACTATGCCGTTCGGCAACAATTTTTCGTTGAGCCACTTGACTACATTTTTGGTGTCTATCTCATCGAGGTAGTCACCTGTCTTACTTTGCATTTGTAAAGTAACTCGGCCCCAGGGATAAAACCGTTTTCGCCACCCGCATGGACGAGAATCCAGCGTTGACCGGGATTTTCATTTTTCTTTATACTAGCATCGCTGCTATTTTGTCAGCATTTTCTCACTGTATAGTGGGAATGTATGCACGTCTCGTCTAAATACGTCACCGGTTTTTTGTCCGCTCCGAGGTCATTATTTTCTTTCATTCGCCGCAGATAGCGAGCTCTCCAGGCAGCAATATCAGGCTTTTGTGTCAAAACCAATCGGGCATTCTTGCATTTCTTAAATCTGTACCCCAATTGGTTCTTCAAGATAAGCCGCAATGTAGTTTTTTCACCTGAAAAAAAAAACAAAAGTATATTTATTTATCATTTACGCATACTTATACCCTAAGTCATCAATTCAGATAATTTATGTAAACAAAGGTGATAACAGATCAAAAAAATATCGTCATAATGGTAATTCACATAAAATGGCGGAAAACAAGGCTATATTGGCTTTTATGTACTTATTTTAGAAATAATAATTAAACAATTATCATACCGTGTTAATTTTTATAAGTTTTCGGTTTTAAACAAAGTTATTAAAAAAAGAAAATTTTGTGGTATAAAAAATATTATGATACTGGTAACACTACAGGAGTTCCCAACATTCTCAAATTTCATTTGACATAATTTGCAAACTCGCGTCTTTTCAATACGTTCGTGTTCTTTTCTCCGATCATATTATTCGCTGCGTGTTTGTTAATTGTGCTTTGTTATCATCGTGTTAAGTGTTTCATTTTGTTGTTAGTTGTTATATTTCCTTGTTTTTGTTGTGTTTTTGTTAAGTTTTGTTTGTTAATTGACAAAATTGACTTCAACAACACACATTCATACTACTCTCATACTACGACTCCGACACAGAACAAACACTGTTCGGCTACGGTATTTTGTTTGCATAGCTCATCTAAATAGTTAATTAACTGTAATTAAAAGATATAATTTTTTTATGATAAATTGTTTTGCAGCACTGTCCTGTCATTTTGACAGTGACATTTCTTTGTTTACTAAAATTATCTGAATTGATGACTTAGGGTTTAGGTAGTATATTATTGCTAAAAATACATTGGCATTCCAGACCTAATCTAGATACCTATACTCCATTTATAATAAGATTAGACATAAAAAACAAACCTTTTTACATTCAGTTCAACCGATTTTGACTTCTATTCCTTTGGCGGCATGACAAATGGCGGCAGCAGTAAACAGTTGGTATTATAATCACGTTTTTGCTTTTATGGACATCCTTATGCCTACGGAATAAAAGTCAAAATCGGTTGAACGGACTGTAAAGTTTTGTTTAAATTTCTAATCTTATTGTAAATGGAGTAGAGATAGGTTCCAAATTTCATCCAAATTCGTTCATCCGCTCAGGTGTGAAGAGTTGTTTTATCTCACGAAAGCGGGTGAGCCATACTTGTAGATGTAATGCGTATAGACACGCGCTCGACACGCAGTCTTGTGTGCGTCACTGCAGGTAGCGCGCTCCCGAGCTTACGCACACAAAGACAGACTGTCTGACAGTCTGACACTCCCTTCCGTTCCACCCAGAACGGGAGAAGTCATAAGATGATTTCCCATCCACAAAAAAAGAGGTAATAAACATACCCAAACTTGTGTATTTATAATATAAGTAGGATTACACTCGCTAAATAAAGATATAATAGGTTGGGGAAAAAGTTTCTTCGCATTTTTTAAGAAAATTCAAAACATTTTTTAATATACATTATTTACATTTATCTAAAGTATGTAGGTACCATCTTGTTCGATAACTTTTTGCCATCTTGTAGGTAGGGACATGATCCCATTGCTATAGAAATTTTGGGACTTCTGATCAAAATACCGCGACAAGTGGTTTTGGCAGACCTCTCGCGATGTTAACCTGACACTGCCTAAAGAATTCTGAAGAGACCGAAACAGGTGGAAATCTGAAGGTGCAAGGTCAGTACTATACGGCGGATGTGTTAACACCTCCCAGCCAAACTCTCTTAATTTTTTCTGAGTGGCTAAAGATGTGTGAGATCTAGCGTTATCATGATGAAAAATCACACCCCTTCTGTTGATTAATTCCGGCCGCTTTCTCTCAACTTCTTGCTTTAATCTCATCAGTTGTTCGCAGTAGAGTTCAGAATCGATGGTCCTGCCTGGTGGTAACAGCTCATAATGAATAATGCCCTTCCAATCCCACCACACACACAGCATCACCGTGCTGCGAGTTAACTCGAGTTTCGCCACAGTCTGTGAAGCCTGACCGGCCTTTGACCACAACCTTTTTCGCACGTTCTTGTCGTACGTGATCCACTTTTCATCACCAGTTATCAGCTTCTTCAAAAATGTTTCGGTTTCATTACGTCGTAATAAAGAATCACAAATGAGTACACGGTTCATTAGGTATCTTTCAGTGAGCTCTTGAGGTATCCAAATATCGAACTTTTTTGTGCACCCAGTTTTTTTCAAATGCGCCAAAACTGTTTTGTGGTCAATTCCCAGTTCTTCAGCTACGTCGTAACTACTGATATGCCGATCTTGCTCCACTTTTTCAAAAATGGCATCCATTTTATCCGTAATAGGGCGACCAGAGCGACGTGCATCTTTGACATCAAAATTTCCGGATTGAAAACGCTTAAACCAAATTTGTGCTACTCTCACAGACACTGCACTGGGTCCATAAACATTGCAAATTTTTTTCGCGGCTTGCGTTGCATTTTTACCTTTTTTGTAGTAAAATTTTAAAATGTATCGAATTTCTTCATTAGATTCACTCATCTTGACAGTACGAAAAACAAATGAAAATCACACATTTTCCTAATTTGAATTTGGAATTATGTTCTTTAAAATTTAAACTTGCAATGATACCAAAACCAGCCAGATACAAATAGTATAGCCAAAGAGATTTTATTTTAAGTTCATACATACTATAATGCGAAAAGACTTTTTCCCCAACCTAATATATAAAAAAGAGATACAAACGTACCTGGAAAATTCAAATCCTTGTTGGCAGCGGCTAATATTTTCTTAAGCGTTGGAACTTCTTTTCGTACTGTGTAAAAACTGTTGACCAAGTTTCTCAGAGCGATTAAGTCGAAACTGTCTAGATTAATTTTTGTTTTACTCTGTTTTCGCTTTTTGCCAGGTGTTGATAGTCTGGGTATTGGAGTAGACGTTGAAGTACTGGGCACCGGTTAAATAGACGGCGCTACTGGTTTCGCTTGTTGTTTTATTCGCATCAACGTTCTTTTGGATATACCAGTAGCCGCACAAGTTCTATTTATTGGTTGATCCACCGGAATCATAAACTTTTTATTTATTTTTTCATGTTCAGGAACTTCATGAGTACTTTTTGTAGGATCCACAGGAATTACAAATTGGCTGACTTCTTTCTCGCGTTCAAAAAAGCCAATACCTTGAGTATAAGGGCTCTTTCTTTGCTATGTATAGTTTTTCCCACCATCTTTGTGGAAAAACAAACACAACACTAAAGAAAACGTCCAAACGTAACTATTATAACAAAAACTCAACAAAAACCAATGACAAATAACAAATAAAACGTCCAAACGTAACAAAAACTCCACAAAATCCGATAACAAATAACAGCAAACAAATTACTCCGAAACTCGAAAGGAAGGGTACGTGCAACGGTAAACCCCCGTTCCCACGGGCGTAATAAAATCGCGGCGGGATTTTATAGCGCACTGGATTTTCAACGCTCTGCTTATCGCCGAGAGTGCAAAATCCAATAGTGTGTTTTTTCGACGAGCTAGATTGTACTCTGTTATTGATAAGTTGGATTCTCAACGCTCGGCTCAACAACGAGAGTTGAAAATCCAGTGCGCTATAAAATCCCGCCGCGATTTTATTACGCCCGTCCGAACGGGGGTTAACAGTGATGCTAACGCTACTGAACGCTACTGGCCTCGCACGACGAGAGCGGGGCCCCGCGCGGGGAAGCGGGAGGAGGGTTGTTTTCGAGCGCACAGTGGCGCCCTCATCGTTTGTTTGGTTATTTATTTTATTTAATTACTATATGTTATTATTATTACAAGTAGTAGCTTTATATTTTTAAGTTTTATCATAATCGCTGAAACGGTAAATAGTGGCCACCATTTTCCAAAATAAAAGAAATAACCAAACTAACGATGAGAGCGCCACTGTGCGCTCGGTACAGTCTTAGTGCGCACGGGTTGTAAATCACGATTTTATGTGATTTATTTATCACAGTCTACAAATCAGTTAGTACATTACTGCGACTAGAGAACAAATCGATCGAATACATAAACATATCGAATATTTACGAGTGAAAGGACAATCCGCTAATCTTCATCAAACTATCACTTTTACAGTTTATTACACTGCACCTTACCATTTTGCACAGTTGCACAAATGTAATATTAATTATAGAATTGAGCACGAAACGTGCCACGGTAACAGTCAGTGATGCTAACGCTACTGGTCTCGCACGACGAGAGCGGGGTTCCGCGCGGGGAAGCGGGAGGAGGGTTGTTTTCGAGCCAGGGCGCACGGGTTTGTATGTAATATGTATATTGTAATGGTGGGTACACATTATGTGAAACGTACTACGGCGAAATATCTTGGCAAGTCTGAACATAGGCACTATGAACTTTCGCACGTGTTCTCTCACTCACACTCTCCTCATGTCACCGTTTGATTCCTAAAAAATGTTACTGCGCAACTGATTCCTAAAAAATGTTACTGCGCAACCTTCTGCGCGTAGTTCAGACTTGCCAAGTTAAATCGGCCATACTGTCATGATAATGTATAGGTTTTGTCTGCAAAATTACCAGTATTAGCTTACCGGCTCCTGACCTCTGTTCACAGCACTGAAAAGTTGGCCGAGAAAATTTTGGCCTCCTCCCTGGTTGACTCTGAAGTACATACCGTACTTGACTGATGCGGTGAACACTAGCGGCTTGCCCGGATACAGATCGGCCCGTAAACTCATCTTCCAGAGACACTGGGATGAGCCGTTCTGCAGGTTGGTGCGGAATAATTTTGTCAATACTTACGTCTACTTTACTGCTGAGCGCGCCTGCCTACTGGCTGTGGGTGAGTGGTAGTTGGGCTTCTGGCTTCAAGTACTAGCGTCACCCAACATCAAATAGGCACTATGCTGGTTGGCAACACCTTCCGGCTTACTATTTGTCTGCATCTGGGCGCTCCTTGCGAGGCTCCGCATCGCTGCCAGTGCGGTGAAGCTGTCGACTGCCTCGGACATCATGTCCTACCTTGCAGTAAGAGCGTAGGCCGGATAGCATGGCACGCCAGCAAATGACATCATCCATCGTACTCTTGTCACTACCAGGGTGCCTGCTGTTTTAAAACCCAGTGGCTTGGTACGTGACGATGGGAAGAGACCAGATGGTATGACCATATTGCCTTGGAAGTTAGGCAGGCCTTTGGTGTGGGATGCAACATGTGTCGACACCCTTGCACCATCCCATCTTCCTAGTACGGCGGGCTGTGCTGGGGTGGCTGCTGCAAGTGCGGAAAACCTTATTGGGAGTTATATGTTCGAGCTGTTTGGAGTTGAAACACTAAGTTCTAAGTAAAAAAAAAAAACAAGTGGTTAGTCGACTCTTCACGTGACCAGAGGGCTGGCTTATTTTTTGGGCAAATAAATCAGCATCGCCATACAACATGGTAGTGCTGCCAGCCTTTTGGGCACTTTCCCTGTTGACAGTGAATTCTTTTCAATCATTTGTTATATTATGTGATATCGATAAAACTATCATCTGAGTAATTTGAATATAAAATCCCGTGCACACAATGACCACATCTGTTAGCAAGCGTTATTATAGCGGCCGAGCTCTGCAAATAAGACTAGTCCTTCTAGTGTATAGATGTTCGTTTCTCCGATAGTACAGACGCCAGCACATCAAGCTACTACAATCTGTCAAATTTCTTTAATAGATTTTCATCTTTATCGTTAAAGCATTAAGTTCAAGGTTGATTGGGAAAATTTGACAGTTTCGGGTGGCTTGACTTGCTGGCTGGCGTCTGTACATAATAGGTAAAAAAAAAAAGTTTATTGCATATTAAAAAACGTACACGGAAATGAGCTCTTGACTTCCAAACTAAGTAGGACTTGTATTATGGAAGTCAAGGCACTCTCTCATTATATATGCTTAATGAATACAATAAAAGTAAGGGATGCTTGCAGCAAACAAAAAAAATATTAAAATACCAAAAGAAAAATAACCAAACAATAAAAAAGTAGGTAGGTATAACAAAAATTAAGTTCTACAACTACCTGTGGAGTGTAGTATTGTCAAAATGTGAGTCAGTGTGATGAATGATAAGTGAGATGTGTTATGTGGTGTTACGAGTGGTGTGTTCGTGTGCTGTGTGATATGTAGTTAATAAGTGTTAAGTATGTTCTGTACGCGGCGAGTTTCGTGGGGTGTGTCATAATATGAGGCGTTTTGTACAGATGAGTATGCGTGAGAGTCTGTGGTTTGGAATGTGTATGTGTATGTACAATAGTCAAGGTGGCTTAAGTAATTTTTCAACTTCTTCATAATTTAAGCTCATTAACCATTCGGTCATACATGTCTTGACATTAGATTTAGTAAGTTGGAAGATTTGGAGCATTTTATGACTAACATTGTACAAAAGAATGAATGTGACATTATAATGTCTCCGCGCTAATGCAGTGTTGTGCTTATGAGAACGAAGAATGTTTGTTACATGACGTCTATTGGAGATGAGTTCATCGTACTTAGATGAGTGCTTACGCAGCACCGCATGCAGGAAATAGAGTTTTCTAACTGACAGTAGCTCACAATCGGCGTATAACTATAATTGGCGGTATTATTATCTTAAGTCTGTTATCACAATATTAATGTAAATAATAATATTTACACTGTACATTTGTTATACAGTGCATATAAATGTACAGATGCCAGCAGGTCAAGCCACCCGAAACTGACAAATTTTCCCAATCAACTTTAGCGATAAAGATGAAAATCTATTAAATAAATTTGACAGATTGTAGTAGCTTGATGTGCTGGCGTCTGTACAGTTTATTTTATTTCGGCACATAAATTCCGAAATAAAATAAAGTGTACATTAAAAAAAAACATGATAATTTATGTATACATGTACACACAGCAGCAAGTCAAGTTACTACAAACTTTCAAATTGAAATATGATATGCGGCCGTAGCTAATATGGCTTTACAGAATTATAATCATTAGAATCAGCAATACAACTCCATAAGTTAGAATTGACCTCAAACCTCATGATATCATGAAATCGCTAGATTTGAGGTCAATTCTAACTTATGGAGTTGTATTGCTGATTCTAATGATTATAATTCTGTAAAGCCATATTAGCTACGGCCGCATAAAGTTTGAATTGACCTAAAACCTCATGATATCATGAAATCGCTAGATTTGAGGTCAATTCTAACTTATGGAGTTGTATTGCTGATTCTAATGATTATAATTCTGTAAAGTCATGTTAGCTACGGCCGTGACTCATATTTTAATCAACATACAACCTGCTACTGACCTGCAAATTGCGAAATTCAAATTTTGTTATCCTTAACATGCTACACAAATGCCAGTTCGATTGCGACTAAGGTTAATTGTGTGCGGTTAACTCAATTTATGCGGTCCACACGTTGAGGAGCGCGAAGCTTATCTTCCTAATTTATACATCAATGATCAGACTGTATGTTGTTGTTATTGTGATTCGCGAACGCTAAAAATATATTATTCAAATACAAATATATTGTAAGCATGGCTGTAGCCATCACATACAGCTACACATATGTAATCGCTTTTTTTTTCTCACTACTTGTTTGTTGTGATATTTGTGTAACCGTTTGTTTACCCGAAATAAATAAATAAAATCAAGGTCAAGTAACCGGATACTTGAATGGATACCGGTAACTTCAAAACGGTCATTGGATGGGAACTAGCAAACGGTTACTGATGGACTATTGTTTTCTTTACTTCCATTTTTGTTGACATCCGTTTGCACATAGGAGTTAAGAACTAGTTGAAGTAGGTACGGCTACAGATCAAGCTATAAATTTCCAGTATAAGCTGACCTCGCATTGTATAGAATTTCCTTACAATGAGAAGTCAGTGTAAACTGGAAATGTATAGCTAGATAAATGTAGCCGTATGTACACACACAGTGACTTTAGTCGCCGGCGATTTCAAAATCTCTGTGTGGACGGAGATTCTGAAACATTTCTGAAATCAGCGGATCGCTCTCGCTGTCGAGTCCTTGCGTGTGGATCCAGCATTACTTTGAATGTAGAATAGATAATTCAGCTGGCTACAGAAAATTTACTAATTATGTAGAAAGTACAACAACACTATTATTTATAGACTAGCAACATTAGGCAATCAGTAATCATCAGACAGCCATTGAAAATATAGTTGTTGATACTGGATTTGATTGTTCGATCTTCGTATTTCGTACATTGTATTGGAATTTTGTTGATAACATTCAGACACAAAACTTGTACAAAAAAGCATAGTATCACCAAGCATTACTGGGATCCATTTCTCTACTCTTTAAGGACGAAAATGCTGCCGTAAACATACATGTGAAAATATGATCCTGAGCAATTCAGTGTAATTCAAATAATTTACTTAGTTACCGAATTTCTTTATTCGTCTTCATGTTGACTTTGTGCCACAACTATTTCCGAGTTACTAACAACAACAAAAACAGTAAAGATGTACCCCAGCGCTTTAACAAGAGGAAGTTTGCGTTCGGCGTTTTCATTCTGTTATTGGTTGTTGTATTGTGGGTGGTATCCTCTGAGATGACAAAAGTAAGTTATAAAATCCATTAACAAGATCTTCAACTTGTTTTTGTATGTTTAAAAATTATAATACCTGTATTGTTTTTGTTTACAGTATTTGTACATAGAGAAACATATAGAGAGACCATTCCTTGTGACCTACGTGAGAAGTTCACTGCTTTTTATTTACCTTTTAGTACTATGTTTTACACCTCCAACAAGGGATCCTTGTCAGCCTGCTGATTACACAGTAAGTTTATAATAATAACAAACAATGACCTTTAAACATGTACCAAATATAAGTAAAATAATGTTTTGATGAGACGGTGTGAGAGGTGTTCTAATAAGAACCTGATAATATTACCCAAATCATTTGGTCAAGCATACTCCCTTTTAACTGTTCATTGTAACTAATTGTGGTGACCTATGCTCAACAGTTGAGGCATTCCATGCAAGGCCTGAACTTAATGTACTATCGGCAAAACTTAAGCATGCTTAGCTTTGAGAATGTTTCTCCACAAGCACAACTAGTGTCAGACCAGGGGTTCCTGGTTTTGCTCAATTAGAGAAAATACGCATTTGTGTAAGTACAGGGCGTAACAAGAAATAACAACAAACATTAGCAACAAATGAAATCAAAAACAAATGTGCATCCTATTTGTCAAAACATATGCTTCGGGTGATTTGCCGTGCTATGCGAATATTGCCTTAAATGTGAGCATGTGGAAGTTTGGCCGATAGTACATTACAATATTGATTACTCCTTAATGATTTAAAAAAATATTATGTAATGTTTTTCAGCAACTACTGGAACAAACGGGAGAAACAGACGATGAAAGTTATTTCAATGAATCCACAAACAGTTTGGTGAGTATTACACAAGAAATAAAATTTATAAAACAAACATACATCCCTTAATCTTTGTTAACTCAGGATGTATTTTTAAACCTTAGCAATATAAAACAAGTAAATTATTGGCCTTGAACTTGTTAATATTAAATTATTACTAGACCTTGACATTCAAAGTGTCTTGTTGGCTTTCCGATTGCCTTGTGGTTATTCAAGCTAGTGTTAGTTTTATTACGCATGTCATTATTGGTGCAGTTCACTTCCATACTGTCCTTTTAGCATTCAACTATGAAGTACCTTGTATCTGTATACTCCTTGACTGAAATGTACCTTCAAGGGTAAGATGTTTTATTAAAACAACCTTTTTGTATTGTTTTAGGTTCAGAATCAGGTAAACAATCATCATAATATCCAATATTGCTTGGGAAAAAAATACAACCTGTATACACCATGCATTTTGAAAGGCTTGGAAATATTTTAAGGACAAAAACACATTATAGCAAAATAAACTTTTGCTTTATAACTTTTAGGAATAAGCATATAATTGCATTGTAATTTGAAAGGTAGTATAGAATTTCTAGAAGTGTCTGCACTAAAGAGGTTTTTTGTAATAAGTTTATACAAATCTTAAAGTTTCTTAGCCTTTAAAAGACATGGTGTATAGGAAGAGCGAATTTTATTGCTTAAAAATATTCTAGGGAGACTCCACCTTTGTGCCTGTCCGAGCTGGGGAGACGACGGACAGTGACGATGCTGCTCCAAGAGCTGTACGGTTTAATAAAGTGGCTGAGGTAATTGTCAATACATATACTGTTCCCATTTTAATGTCATTTATAGCTTGTGCAAACAATGTAGAGGGCAGCCGTAATGTTGATTTAATTGACAGTGCTCAGTATTCTTAATTTTAGCAGAATATTAAGTCACAATAACACATTATGAGTAAAAGCGGTTGCCTAATTTATATGACTTGATTAAAACCACAGAGGAAGAACTGTATGGAGTGTTAAGATACAATCCAATTGGCTTAAGCAGCTCATTGGGTTGTACTTGATGGACAACACTCTTATTTCAAACTCCTTGATCTTTGACAATAATACTGCAACATAATGTACTCAGGTGCGTGTGATGTCAGCGGCGATGGCGAGCGAGGCGCTGCTGGCACGGCTGTCGTGGGCGGCGTCGGTGCGCGCCAGCGAGCACGCGCAGCGCCGTGCCGCCGCCGCTGCCACGCGCCGACATCTGCGTCTCGCGCTGCTCTTCTGTGTACCTGTGCGTTCAGCATCATTCACCATCATCATTGTCTTGCCCTTATTCCAATTTATTTTGGGCAGCATCATTATATCTTCAATATGCATTAAAAAAAAGGGAGTGACCACCGAGATGACGACTAATAGAGAAGTATGGAAGATAAAACGAGCGAGCCTTACAGTAGTCGCATATGATGTGTAACATCTGACATCTCACCTTGACAAAGGTACTTTCTAGTTCCATATCAAATTCAACCAACATTTCAATCCGTCGCTCAAAATTTTTAGAAAAATATTTTCACTTCCTGTTACACACTTCCGTCCCTTTGTACGAAATCACTCCCACAGATCGCAGGAAAGCGAGAGGAAAGATGTTACACATTAAAAAGATTTGTTACGTCAGCGCAGAATCGGAAAATAATTTAATGTATTGCGACTTCGACCCCAAATAAATTGGGATAAGGGCAAGAGAATGATGATGATGCGTGTTCTGTAATAGTCTTGATTTATTGCCATTGACCATTATTTGAATTATGCCATTCGCCTCGATCCTGTGTCGACTAGTATCATCGCGTCTGCCTTTACCCTGCTTGACGATCAACGCTGTAATTAATTATACCTAACCACAATCGGGCTGTATCAAGTCTGCTTATGTAACAGTATCTTGGCTTATCAGCTATAAGAGCAATAAAGTCAGATGATCTACTGCTTTCAGTAGCGTCAAACTTTATGGCGGTTCTGAAGTAGGTTACTTGCTGCGCAGTACCCCACCCCCTCACCCCCGCGGTCACAAGAATTTGTTATTGCGCAGCTACTCGCCTCGTGTTCAGAGCCGCCATAAAGTTTGAATGGTTTTTTTTTTTTTTTGAATGGCATCTCGTAGTGTGACCATGAGAGGTCTCGACTACTTAACCGGACTTTCCTGTGGGTGCCTTTAAGCGAGCTCAAAAGCCTCCAGCCAGGGGCATAATAATCTAACTAAACTTATAAACTAAACGACTGCGCACTATGGGCACCCCCTGTGGGGTACGGACCTCGGCTTAGGGAGTCGTTGTCATTAACAATAGATAAACAAGGCAAAGCAATAGGCTGGATCAAGTTAGGGGAATTATTATTATCAGGGGAGTTTAAAGCTACAGGCTCAGCTACGCCACCAGCTGGCTCGATTAAACCGATCAAGGGACATGAATTTACATTTACGTTAGATGGTCTTAAACGCGGGGGGCCTCGGCGGCGAGGCCGGAATGTAGATTTGTTTTTGTGTTTAAAGACGGTGCTAGTTTCCCTACTACTTTCCTGGAGGAGGGTGATAGGGTCATCGGGTTAAGTTTGAATGGGGCTGTAACTCAAGAAATAAAATTATCTTTGGTTCATAAAAACATAATCTTTGTATTTTGTAAATACAATGAAGCGACCTTATCACACAGCGATAAAGCTCTACAAAAAAAAAAACAGCCAAAATACATTGTAACTGTAACCTTCATGAGTGTAAGATAAATAATTTAGTATCGGAATTTTGTAATAACTGTCTTAAATTCAATGTCATTATTCAGTCGGCTTGTTTCCTTCTCCACTTTCAATTTTATTAAGGTCTACTACTTTTAGGTAATGGTGCTTGAACACACTGGATATGAATAGCTTGATATATAGCCACATTATTATCAAGCTATACATTTCGAGTAAAAGCTGATCTTGCATTGTATAGGATTTCAGCTTATACTGGAAATGTACAGCTTGATAATATAGCCGTGTGTACTTCCATCTTTTCTTTATTCATAAATCAAAATACTGTCTTATATGAAGTAAATGATATGTTATCTTATGAATCTCGTTATCATGAACCGGTTTTTACACATCCTTTCATATTTTTATTTTAGATTATTATTTCCTTTATTTCATTTAAATACATATTATTTACATTGAAAAATATTAGAAATAGTAGCCCACCGGCATCGCGAACAGGGTCCAAGCTACCGGTGGTCAGGGTTGATGAGAGAGGAACCTAACGATACGCGCCGTGTCCAGAAGTACCACTTTCTGGATCAAGCCCTTGATCCAGCTGCCTAACGAGAGCCTCGTCAGGTGTTGATCAAGGCTCTTGGCTATTATGCCATTGGCCGTCACAACTATCGGCACAACGATTGCTGTATCCACATCCCACATGTCGACAACCTCGCGAGCCAGGTCAAGATACTTAATCTGTTTATCTTTTTCAGCTTTCACGAGGTTCTCGTCATGCGGGACCGCTATATCAACAATCATTTTGTGCGACGCTCTAATCGATCTATCACCAATATGTCTGGCTTATTGGCAACAATAGTCCTATCAGTGATGATAGATTATTATAATTTTTAATTAAGGACGCTGTTACAAATGGGTAGTCAAATCAAACCTTTTTTACACAAAAGTATGTTTATTAAATAAAATGCTTTACATTCTTAAAATGTTTTTTACCCAAACTGTTGATAGAGGTGCATGGTACGATTTTGAACTATAAATATAATTTTAGATAGGTACAGTTTCTCAATAAATGTAACGTAGTGAAAATTTTTACTTCGGTACATTTATTGAGAAAATGTACCTATTTAAAAGTATTGATTTGACTACCCATTTGTAACAGCGTCCTTAATCGGTTCTAATAATTTAGGAATACTTACGTCTTATTATTATGCTACGCTCCTATTTCACCAGCTCCTAATTATTAATGTCCAGTTTACTTATCTATACTAATAATAAAACTTAAGAGTTAGGTTTGAACGCGCAAATCTCTGCAACTACCAGTCGGATTTGAAAAATACTTTTTGCATTTGATAGCCCAATTCTTGAGGAAGGTTATAGTCGAGCAAAAATAAAAAAAAAGTCAGAAAGAACGCTAATCGAAAACGAAGTAATATCGCGGGCAGGCGACGCGGTGACTCGGGGGGCGAAATTTCACGCGAAGTCGCGGGCAGGAAGCTAGTCTATTAAATAAATTCATACAAATTCTTTTCCATTTTCTAGAGAAAACATTTAGCACTTACACTTTTGAACTGACCCTTATTGCATTGTTTCAGTGGTTCATTTCAAACTACCTGTATCGATTAAGCCTGTTGCACACGACGACGGGCTCGGCCACGATATACACGTCGACAGCGGGGGCGCTGGCGCTCTCGTTCGGTGCCATATTCGCGCAGGTTCCTAACGACAGGTTCACTCTGTCCAAGTGCATCGCTGTTCTACTCACCGCTGCTGGACTGGTAAGTGTGATCGAGACTTTTTTTATTGGTATGTTAGGATTGTGGCTAAGTAATAACAGCACTGGTCGATCGCTCAGGTTGAGCTGCGCTTGCCGTGGATGGGTGACCATATTTACACACCAACACCCCTCCGTGCCTCGGAAAATACGTTAAGCTGTTGGTCCCGGCTTGATCGTGACGATAGGTCTTGGTAGAGGTAATTAAAATAGAGCGGACTGTATAACATGTGTAATATGGTTGAAATAAGTGAATACAACGATGTCGGTTAAAAGCAAATACGATAATAATTATGATGCTAAGAAAACGCGTAAGCGCAGCCGTGCGTGGAGGCGTGCAACAGCTGACTGGTGCTGGTATGTGGCGCAGGGGTCCGCGCTGCGGTCGCTCGGCCGGCTGCCTCGCCGCTGCCCCGCATCCCTCGATCACTGCCGCCAGCGCGCGGCGATGTTGATAGGAGCAGTCTCAACACGGCTGTCATTCGTGAATCTTTGATAGTCGTTACGGGTCGTCAGAAGCCCGAAAGTCTGACAACCAGTCTTATCAAGAGGTGTCTTATTACCCACTAACTGGGTTGAGATCAGATAGGCAGTCGCTCCATGTAAAATACTGGTATTCAGCTGCATCTGGTTAGACTGGAAGCCGATCCCAACATGGTTGGGAAAAGGCTAGGCAGATGATGATGTGGTCGGCGATAGGATTTTTGGGACCTTGGTTCGGGGAAGTGGCTGTGTTATATGGTATATAGAAAACTTGACCGACTTACACAGATTTAAATTTTTTTTGTCTATTTTTTTTTTCAGGTGGTGTTGGGTGTATCAGAAAGTCATCAAACGAATTGGATAGCAGTGTTAGCCGCACTGGGCTCAGCGTTATGTTACGCAGTACATTTACTTTTATTTAGACAAGCTTTAAGAAATGGCGACGATATCAACTCATCCTTACTTGTGGGTAAGTATTTTTTATTATATTATGTTGTTATTACCTTGAAGCTCCTGTGTTGTCGCCGCCACGTCATCCGCGGTACCAGCACGCACGAGCTGGCCAGCCTCGTCGTCCCGGTCCAGATCCAGACAACGTAGCGACGAGATTTTATATATTTTGTGGTTGTTTGAAGAATTATCTGTACCTGAGTATTATTCCGAGAAGAAACTTCATTATTTTGGGAGGTTTGCTTCGCATAAATCGGCTTTTAGTTGTTACTGGCTCGCCCCATACATCAGCTCGCCATCTGTAGTTAAAATTAAAATTGATTCTCACCGTTCTATAGGTACATGATATATACCTAAACGTTTCTGGTGTCTTAGGTGTGAAGTCATAGCCCAGAAGTGTTACACACATTCTGCTATAATTAATTCAGTTACATGCTCTACGAGTCATAGTAGTTTGTCGGGTATAAAAGAGATAACCGCACGTCTGCCAATTAACTTCTTGCTATTTCTATGTTCAACACAGAACTTTAACTCTTATTAGGTATACCTCAGCTGTATGTACTTAATACCCTCTTCGTACATACAACATTTGTCTTAGGGAAATTCGTATTGCTGCACCGAAGATCTCCCACTTTTACAAGGACTGATCACGGCCTATCGCCTAGTCCAACTCTCACGAGGTTTCCGCATTGCCGTATCGAAATACCTCTTAATGTAATCGACTTCTAAGAGCATCAGAAACTTCTTATTATTGCGTAATAAATTAAATTGCTCTTTAGAAAAGCTAGGAAATTATTATTAGGCTGGGAATCACTACACTATTGTCTAGTGCTACCACTTTACTTATATTTTTCTCAGATGAGCTGCCATTAACTGGACGCCCCCATCAAACACCAATCACTTTTACTTTGCACTAGATATTGAATGAAATTATGTTACAATTTGGTTTATTTGGTTTTTTTTTTGGTTTATTCAAAAGTAACGCCAAAAACATAAACTATACTCTTTGTCTATGGTGATCTCTCTATGAGTTCGGTGTTACCAGCCAGTAGATCACCTTGTGCTATTATGACTCGTTCGTTACACGTCTCTATGAGTTCGGTGTTACCAGCCAGTAGATCACCTTGTGCTATTATGACTCGTTTGTTACACGTCTCTATGAGTTCGGTGTTACCAGCCAGTAGATCACCTTGTGCTATTATGACTCGTTTGTTACACGTCTCTATGAGTTCGGTGTTACCAGCCAGTAGATCACCTTGTGCTATTATGACTCGTTTGTTACACGTCTCTATGAGTTCGGTGTTACCAGCCAGTAGATCACCTTGTGCTATTATGACTCGTTTGTTACACGTCTCTATGAGTTCGGTGTTACCAGCCAGTAGATCACCTTGTGCTATTATGACTCGTTTGTTACACGTCTCTATGAGTTCGGTGTTACCAGCCAGTAGATCACCTTGTGCTATTATGACTCGTTTGTTACACGTCTCTATGAGTTCGGTGTTACCAGCCAGTAGATCACCTTGTGCTATTATGACTCGTTTGTTACACGTCTCTATGAGTTCGGTGTTACCAGCCAGTAGATCACCTTGTGCTATTATGACTCGTTTGTTACACGTCTCTATGAGTTCGGTGTTACCAGCCAGTAGATCACCTTTTTTTTTTTTTTTTTTTTTTTGTGGATGGGAAATCATCAAATGACTTCTCCCGCTCTGGGCAGAGCGGGAGGGCGTGTCAGACTTTTACTGACTAAAACCCACCCATGCTCCTTCAACTGCCCGTGCCAGGGCCACGGTATCTCTTTCGAACTACCCGCGACCCCGGCGGCGCCAGTAGATCACCTTGTGCTATTATGACTCGTTTGTTACACGTTTCGCACTACTAATATTAATTTGACTCGTTTACCTTTTTACTTCGCGACCTACACGTCGCGACATGTGTGTCAGATGAGCCACAAACATGCAAGTTTATATTAGATAATTATCATGATAACCATCAGAGGTATTGAAAATACTTTTACCTTGATTAACCACATATCAAATCAGCTGACTTGACTTGGGATGATGCGAATTACAATCGAATTAATAAAATGCAGGTATTTTCATGAACTTTGGCCCAATTTTCCTTCAATGGAAATTCCGTCCCAGACTGTCCGTGACCCACCGCCATAACTCACCTTCTCTTCAATACAACATTGCTGAAAACGTTCTCTCTGTCTTCAGTAGACTTTCACACGTCCATCATTGTCATACAGCATAATCTTGGTTTCATCCGTAAAAAGAACCTGGCTCCATTGACGTTGAGCTTGAGTCCAATGCAAATGTTCGCGTGCAAACTGTAGGCACGCCATTCTGTGAGCTCGTGTCAGTTAGGGATCATTGGCTGGCTTATGAAGTTTCAGGCCACGTTCTTCGAGTCTCCTTCTAACACTTCGAGCGCACGGTCAGTTCATGAGTCTCGAAGCTGTTCTTGGACCTGTACTGACGTCAGGTGACGATCATGTAGGCTGGTGGTAAAGATATAAACCGATCTTGTCGTGCTGTAGTGACCCGGTTTCGTGGTTCACCAGGACGGCGCACGAAGCCGGGCGTCTTAAGGTATCGATGGTGAATTCTTTGAACGGCAGAACGACTTATAGTGCGTTTCACGAAAGACTTCCCTTCGCCCTGCAATGTTGGCTCCCCTGTGCTACCAATATTATGGCGAAGGGAATGGTAACTCGATTTAGGAATTATTATTTACTATCTCAGACTAAATAAATGTGTGTGTGGTGTTACACGAATGGATAGAATAAGAAATGAGTACATAAGAGGAAGTCTAAAAGTGGCACCGGTGACTGAAAAGCTGTGCGGAAATCGGCTGTCATGGTATGGGCATGTGATGCGGAGGAGTGAGGAAAATGTCGTAAGGAAAGTTTTGGGTATGAATGTCGATGGCTATAAGGGTAGGGGAAGACCAAAGAAACGATGGATGGATTGTGTGAAAGATGACATGGCTAGAAAGGGGGTCACTACCGAGATGACGAATAATAGAGAAGTATGGAAAAAAAGGACATGTTGCGCCGACCCCAAATAGATTGGGATAAGGGCAGGAGAATGATGATCTCAGACTAAATAAAAAACCCAGACAACGCTGCGAACAATATATAGTGAAGCATGCTCAAAACTATACATCGCTCTGGGCATACACGCTCACACGCACACATTTCCACCAAATACACCTCATTACGTGCACACATGTTTACGAAACCAGAAACGTGAGGCCTCACGTCACTGTTGACAGCGCTATGTTTTGGTTTTTATATAATCAGGGTTTATTCTATTCTATTATGTTTGTTATTTAATGCTAAAAACAATAATACTTAAATTTTTAAGAATTGTTAAACAATGTTTTAACAATTCGTTAAATAATTAAATGATGTGTTAACAACATCATTAAATGTCGTTGGAAATGACATTTAAATATAGTTATGTGCTAATCACTTCCCTTGTAGTGGATTTTGGATGTCAGAAATCCTCAATATTTATGTATTTAGCCTCGAACACCACTGTCATTATAAAAAAAGCAGCCAAGTGCGAGTCGGACTCGCCCATGAAGGGTTCCGTAGCAGCAAGTAACATAATATAAAAGTTCTTGTAGTTCGTTGTAACTTTGATAGATGTTTTAATAATTGAGTTGATTGAATGAAAGGTAAATTGCGGTTTCCTATTTATGACGTATTAAAAAAAAAACTACTTACTAGATCTCGTTCAAACCAAATTTCGGTGGAAGTTTACATGGTAATGTACATTACCATGTAAACTTCCACTTGGATTTTGTAAAGACATTAATTACCTTTCACGGCTCATATGAAAGATTTAGGGCCTATTTCACGATGCTACTTACCGAATAAATTCAAAACTGGATCAGAATTTGTATGAAATTATCTGCGAAGTAAGTTAATAGGAACTTAATCGTAGGTGGTGAATCAGGCCCTAAATGGCATTACGAGCTTTTTGTCAAAGTCTTTTAATTAACGTACACACATAAAATTGGAGTAGCATAATAACTATTTAATTATGATGACGTATGTTGTCATTCGGGGGTCCACTATGACTGACTAACGAGCCGGCGGAGGTTCGTGTGTTCGGGTCACATCGGGTGCGCTTCCAAACTATACAGTTAAATGCTTATAAATGGGCCATTCATCCCCAGGTCTCGTGGGATGTGCTTGCGGGTGCCTGACGTGGGTAGTGGGTGGCCTGCTGGCGGCCACGGGCGTGGAGCGCGCTGAGCTGCCGCCGCCGCGCCAGTGGAGCTGGCTGCTGCTGGATGCGGCCCTCGGGCCCCTGCTGCTGGACTCGCTGTGGCTCTGGTAACTGTCTGTAGTGACTAGCACGTGGCTCTGTGTGCCTGCTGGCGGCCTCGGCCGTGGAGCGCGCTGAGCTGCCGCCGCCGCACCAGTGGAGCTGGCTGCTGCTGGACGCGGCCCTCGGGCCCCTGCTGCTGGACTCGCTGTGGCTCTGGTAACTGTCTGTAATGACTAGCACGTGGCTCTGTGTGCCTGCTGGCGGCCTCGGCCGTGGAGCGCGCTGAGCTGCCGCCGCCGCACCAGTGGAGCTGGCTGCTGCTGGATGCGGCCCTCGGGCCCCTGCTGCTGGACTCGCTGTGGCTCTGGTAACTATATATAGTGACTAGCACGTGGCTCTGGGTCCTTGCTGGCGGCCTCGGGCGTGGAGCGCGCTGAGCTGCCGCCGCCGCGCCAGTGGAGCTGGCTGCTGCTGGATGCGGCCCTCGGGCCCCTGCTGCTGGACTCGCTGTGGCTCTGGTAACTGTCTGTAGTGACTAGCACGTGGCTCTGTGTGCCTGCTGGCGGCCTCGGCCGTGGAGCGCGCTGAGCTGCCGCCGCCGCACCAGTGGAGCTGGCTGCTGCTGGATGGGGCCCTCGGGCCCCTGCTGCTGGACTCGCTGTGGCTCTGGTAACTATATATAGTGACTAGCACGTGGCTCTGGGTCCCTGCTGGCGGCCTCGGGCGTGGAGCGCGCTGAGCTGCCGCCGCCGCGCCAGTGGAGCTGGCTGCTGCTGGATGCGGCCCTCGGGCCCCTGCTGCTGGACTCGCTGTGGCTCTGGTAACTATATATAGTGACTAGCACGTGGCTCTGGGTCCCTGCTGGCGGCCTCGGGCGTGGAGCGCGCTGAGCTGCCGCCGCCGCGCCAGTGGAGCTGGCTGCTGCTGGATGCGGCCCTCGGGCCCCTGCTGCTGGACTCGCTGTGGCTCTGGTAACTATATATAGTGACTAGCACGTGGCTCTGGGTCCCTGCTGGCGGCCACGGGCGTGGAGCGCGCTGAGCTGCCGCCGCCGCGCCAGTGGAGCTGGCTGCTGCTGGATGCGGCCCTCGGGCCCCTGCTGCTGGACTCGCTGTGGCTCTGGTAACTGTCTGTAGTGACTAGCACGTGGCTCTGTGTGCCTGCTGGCGGCCTCGGCCGTGGAGCGCGCTGAGCTGCCGCCGCCGCACCAGTGGAGCTGGCTGCTGCTGGATGCGGCCCTCGGGCCCCTGCTGCTGGACTCGCTGTGGCTCTGGTAACCATCTGTAGTGACTAGCACGTAGCTCTGGGTCCCTGCTGGCGGCCACGGGCGTGGAGCGCGCTGAGCTGCCGCCGCCGCGCCAGTGGAGCTGGCTGCTGCTGGACGCGGCCCTCGGGCCCCTGCTGCTGGACTCGCTGTGGCTCTGGTAACCATCTGTAGTGACTAGCACGTAGCTCTGGGTCCCTGCTGGCGGCCACGGGCGTGGAGCGCGCTGAGCTGCCGCCGCCGCGCCAGTGGAGCTGGCTGCTGCTGGATGCGGCCCTCGGGCCCCTGCTGCTGGACTCGCTGTGGCTCTGGTAACCATCTGTAGTGACTAGCACGTAGCTCTGGGTCCCTGCTGGCGGCCACGGGCGTGGAGCGCGCTGAGCTGCCGCCGCCGCGCCAGTGGAGCTGGCTGCTGCTGGACGCGGCCCTCGGGCCCCTGCTGCTGGACTCGCTGTGGCTCTGGTAACCATCTGTAGTGACTAGCACGTAGCTCCGGGCGCCTGCTGGCGGCCACGGGCGTGGAGCGCGCCGAGCTGCCGCCGCCGCGCCAGTTGAGCTGGCTGCTGCTGGACTCGCTGTGGCTCTGGTAACCATCTGTAGTGACTAGCACGTAGCTCCGGGCGCCTGCTGGCGGCCACGGGCGTGGAGCGCGCCGAGCTGCCGCCGCCGCGCCAGTTGAGCTGGCTGCTGCTGGACTCGCTGTGGCTCTGGTAACCATCTGTAGTGACTAGCACGTAGCTCCGGGCGCCTGCTGGCGGCCACGGGCGTGGAGCGCGCCGAGCTGCCGCCGCCGCGCCAGTTGAGCTGGCTGCTGCTGGACTCGCTGTGGCTCTGGTAACCATCTGTAGTGACTAGCACGTAGCTCCGGGCGCCTGCTGGCGGCCACGGGCGTGGAGCGCGCCGAGCTGCCGCCACCGCGCCAGTATAATTAACCGAGTATATCTATTGTAGGGGTAGGTCACTAACCTCGCCGCGCGCCGCCACGGGCGTGCTGGGCTTGGCGGCGCCGCTGGCGCTGGGCGTGGAGGCGTGGCGCGGTGGGGGCGGCGCGTGGCGCGCGCTGGCCGCAGCACTGGCTGGCGCAGGCTGGGCCGCCGCGGCCACGCAGCTGCCGCGGGACTGCGCGCTCTTCACCTGCCTCACTGACCGCCTGCGCGCCGCTGAGGGCTTCACGTGAGTACATTTTCATAATGGATAAAATATACATACATAAAAGAATAAAAAAAATGTATATAAGTAGTTTATCAGCCATCTCGTTCCATAACACAAGCATTAGGTTGCTTAGCTTGGGGCTAGATGGCGTTGTGTGATATGTCCAAACATATTTAAAAAAAAAAAAAAAAAAAATAATTGCAAAGACAATACTTACTCAATAATTTATTGTATTCCATAATGTGTACGATGTAAGTGACGTGTGTGTGCGTATGTGTAAGACGTCGTTAAATTGAATATCGCAAAAACTATTCATCATTCTCCTGTCCTTATCCCAATCTATTTGGGGTCGGCGCAACATGTCCTTTTTTTCCATACTTCTCTATTATTTGTCATCTCGGTAGTCAGCCCCTTTCTAGCCATGTCATCTTTCACACAATCCATCCATCGTTTCTTTGGTCTTCCCCTACTCAAAATATATCATAAGATCGCAAAAACTATTATCATAAGAAAATATTGATTTAAGCACAATTTTTTTTTTAAATCTTTATTTGTTTATCGACGGCTTTATCAAATTACACATCTCAATTTCGCCAACCAATAATAACATTATAGTGAATACTTTATCGCTTACTGCAGTCTAATCGCTGAACCGTGTTATCTGTCGAGCAGGGTGATAAGAAACATTCCCGACTTGGACGAGCAGTCGGAGGCGCTGATGTCGTCCGACGAGCCCTCGTAGCGCTACACACATGACTCCTGCCACGAAAGGAACCACTTGAAAGTCTGAGCCGCTCCCCAATTACCTTCGAACCGTCGCGGCTGTTACAGTCCCACTTACTAGTAGACATAAGTACGCTCCAATTGTGACGGTGCGCCCGAACAGCGTGCAGGGATTTAATTTACAGACCTACTGGTTAATTAAGACTTGATCTTGTTAATTAAATTAAATCTTGACATAACTGTCACCCCACCCGTACCGCACACCTACCTCAAGAACCGACTCAATTAAACTCTGATGCCTGTTGTGTGTTAAACCTGTAATGCTTCTGCTACACCTGCTCCGTTACGCGTAAATAAACGCGTTAAATAAGACATTACGCGGATATGGCCAATATTTAATAGGTACTATGGGCCAAAGTTCCGCATGATCACCTCAAAGGCGATAATCGCATAGCACGGCTCACGACTCGATCGCACAATGTTCGTTTGTCACTAGCTGCGCTCTCGCAGGAATATTTTCATAAGTGAGCATGCTTAAGTTTTGTCCATAGTACATTAATTGGGATGTGTCGATTGTTAGTGACGTTAGACAGACATCATACCAAAAATACTTTTTAACCGACTTCAAAAAAAGGAGGAGGTTCTCAATTCGTCGCGTATATATGTATATATTTTTTTTTATTTCTTTGTTGCCTATGAGATCTGAGCGTCTGTCAGCTGCTCCAGTAGTGGGGGAGTCCAAAGTTAGATAATGTCAAAGTTGTAAAAAAAACTTCTTATGAGTTGGTTTTTGGGTTCATCTTCGATCCAAAAAAAAATAGTTGGCTGCAAGGAAGGAATATAATTCAGTCGCATAAATGAACTTGATTGTTGCGCTGGCACGTCAGGGCTAATTTCAAAACTATGGGTAGTAAGAGCAAACCGGTCAAAGGAACCACACCTCAGTTGAAAAAGCTTCTGCCTGACCCGGGAATCGATTCCTCTTATAAAAAAGCATCCTGTATTTTTATTCTTAGCAAGTGTTGCTGTCAAGGATCAAATACTGCAAAGGAATACTTTGTGGAAACCCAAAGGAAGTACAATTTTTTTGCAATTGTCATGTTTCTTATATTACGAAAGTTTAAAAAAAATTACATTTTCATTAGTTTGTCACATTATACCGGATGACTTTTTTTACCGTCTTGAAAAAAATAGGGTATATTAGGTGAACGGAGTAGAAGCCTATGGCATATCTAGTTTTTTTTTTTTTTTCTTAATAGCTTAGTCAGAAAAAAATATCTAAGTATCAATAAATGCTACAAATTCGATGTAAACTTTTCATTTTAGAACAATAAAAACAAATTTTGAAAAAAAAAAAATAATCCTTTAAAAATATCGAAATTCAAATCATATGCAACCTGCATTATGATTTGAATTTCGATTTTTTTTAATTAAAAAAAAAAAAAAAAAAAAGTGGATATGCCATAGGCTTCTACTCCGTTCACCGAATATACCCTATTTTTTTCAAGACGGTAAAAAAAGTCATCCAGTATATTTGTTTACAGCATTTGATCCATAATAGCTACACTATCAGTTAGTACAATAAAAAAGGGTGCTGTATTTATAAAAAAAAAACAGGTTCGATTCCTGGCTGTGGCAGACACTTTTCCAATAAACCACAGTCTTATTTTCTGAACCGTGATCCTTTGACCACTTTGCCCTATTACTCAAAGTTTCGAATTTTGTCTGATGTGCCTTGCAACAATTTACTATGTTAATTTATGCGACTGTCATAATAATAATACATTCCACCACTTCCATGCAGCTGAATATTTTTTTTACGTGATTCCAAAAATCGTCCCATAAGGTTTTTGGCGTGGTATAAAATTTCTGTAACTTTGGATTCCCACTTGGGTGCGGCGGCTGACTGTCACACTCATGATTAGACAAATGAAATTTATTCGATACAAAATATTCGGTGCAAAAACCGAGCAGTATCTCCCCTACTATTAAGCAATGTCTGTTGGCGGTTATTTCGACACATCAAAGGGTTTTAGCGCTGTCTCGTTCTATATGCTGCACGCCCCGAATAGTGATCCCAAAGTACCGCAGCAGCTTCTCCATTTAGTAGCAATAGCTTTTTCTGCTGAACTGCACATTGATGTAGCCGTCATGCGTTATTTTTTAACGCCATGCTTAACATTAAGACTCAGTTTGGTTCAAACGTTAATTACACACTTTGACACTAACGCAGCGTTAACATTAACGCAGGTATAGCAGGAGCATAATATAACATATTTATCGTATTAAAAATATTTCTCTTTGATGCACCAACAAAAGGTAACAATATTTCTTGCAGTATGTTCGGCGGCACCCGCCCTGCGGCAGTTTCTTTGCAAAGCGCTACACTGTTTAAACGGATGGACATTAAACTCGAGTCTTTCGACCCGCGACACTTGTGACTTCATTCATTCCATAAAGTATACGCAACTATTTATTTTAAGTGCATCACGTCTTATGAAACCCCTTGGCCCCAGGGCCCTCGAGAGCCTGTGATCTAGATCAATTATATATTTAGATTTGACAGAGCTTGAATTACCATAAATTGTGTTGTAGGTACCTATGCAAAGTGATTATGCCAGTTTGTATTATAAATATTATAATATCTCTTACGGTGATATTTAAGCCGTAATATTCTGGCACTGCATATTTTGTAATGCCTGTGTTTTTCGGTGTGTAGCTAGTCGGGTGTCAACTTATATAATAAATGCACCCTGAAGTATTTGTGTGGTCACACCTTATTTTACCTAGTCTAATTTATATTAATAATAATATTAAAACTAGAAAACTATTAGGTGTGTTAACCGTTAACTTTTGTAAAAATTTCATTATTTATATCCTAAAGAAAATTATGTGTTAAAGTTATGAAAATAAAAAGTAATCAATATACCGTATTTATATAAAAATTCTTAAAGTTTTAAAATCTATACAGAAGATGTTGTAAATTGTATATTTAAACTACTGGTAGCTTGTGTGGTTAAATTCTTGTACATCTAAAAAGTGTATACTGTATAGTTAACTCAACTATTAAATAATTACATAAGTCTTTACCTGTACCTATTGAGTCCATATAATTCCTACAAAGTAACTAATAAGTGATATGATTTTATTTATTCACTAGCTGTGCCTTTGATCTCTATGTTTATTAGGGGTAAAATCAATTAAGGCATACACCGAAATATTGGTTCCAAAACTTGTATGTTTGTAGTACTTACATAATTGATATTGGAATGTAGCTATTATCATTTATATTTGCATATATATGACGATCAAATTATTCATTGGAAATAATATATTTGTTGTTTGTGTTTTTGGCTGTTAAAAGTAAACCAGACATTGTCCGGTGTTTTTGCTTGTTCCAAAATTGTTTTCTTGTTGATTTACCTTCCTTATTTTAATAGACTAGGTATTTTTCGAAGTAAATTAGTTAATTTCTTAGACAATTTTTGTAAGTTTCTACAATGATTTTGACTGTATATTTTTTTTTTTAAACTATGTAAATAGATAATACTAACTGCTGTATTTAATTATATGTTTACTATCTACCTGTTGTGTATTGTGTTCTGATTATAATTGACACAGTATTATGTATGTGAATAATTATTTTTTTGTTTTACGAAAGTAGTAGCAATAGATTTTATATACATATAAAAATAAGTTTTATTAAACAAAAAACATCTGACATCTCACCTTGGTAAAAAGTACTTTCTAGTTCCATACCAAATAAGCAACAATTAAAGGTACGGCAACATTTCAATCCGTCACTAAAAACTTAGAGAAAAATAATTTCATTTCCTGTTACACACTTCCGTTCCTTTTCACGAAATCACTCCCACTGATTGCAGGAAAGCGAGCGCGCATTGTGTCGATAAAGTCAGGAAGGGTAAAATCATAAGTTATTGAAGTGTGCATTACGAGCCGTATTCGCTCAGTCAATATATATATATTCAATATAAAGCCAACATCGTCGCCGCCAATACTTTCGTGTTTCGTTTATGTGAAAGCTGTAGTGACGGCGCCCCAGCTGCTCGTGTCATATCTTCCGAACGAAAGAAGATATGATTATGTATATAATAAAGCTCAAAAATTAAGGCATGCTGCCATAGGCAGTAAAATTTTCAAATCTCTAGGTCTCGTAGTTTCCTCATAATAAACAAAATTGTGGCGTCACTTCATATCTTTTTTAATTCGGAAGATATAAAAATGAGCAGCCGGGGTCACGTCACTCCAGCTAACACACTATAGTCTGTTTTTTTTAACAAACTAGTACCGATTTTGACTGCGTTGCTATTGGTCCACGTAACCAACATAAAGTCCGTTCCACACAAAACAAACGCTGTAGTTACATGAGTATATTCAGTTGAGTCATCGACTACCTGCGCGTCGCACGTGTTTTAGTGAGTGAACCAGACGATATTGTTTGTGCGTGAGTCATGGCGTACATACCCCCTGTACAGTAAGTTTTAGAAGTATTTAATATGAAAGGGCCTTAACAATTTCAAAACAAAACAAAGGCGTTGGCCCCACCCCGACCAATGACCCATCTCACTCTGTCAATATCGGAAATGTGCGAGAGACATAACTCAGTACTCGTTTGTTAAAAAAAATGACATGTCCATGTCTCCTGTACAGTAAATTTTAGAAGTATTCAATATGTACGGGCCTTAACAATTTCAAAACAAAACAAAGGAGTTGGCCCCACCCCGAAGAATGACCCATCTAACTCTGTCAATATCGGAAATGTGCAGTACTAGTTTGTTAAAAAAAAAAAAAAAACAGACTATTAAACGGCTCATATTAACGAAATTTTTGTGGCAGCTAAATTAAGACTGGGAACTGTGATTGTTGCTATTGTGCCTTAAATATTGGTAAAGATAGAATTATTCTATAACAGAGGAAGCATGGAGTTATGCACATGTTTAAAAGTCACGACCATCCAGAGGCCATTAAGTCAAAAGAAAGTGAAGTGGCCAAGTTGGCGGAAGCTGGTGTTGCAGACGACATGGTGAAAAGCATAGTGTCGATGTGGAACGCGCGAGATGGTGATCTCCCATCAATTCTGCGTATTAAAGTTCATAAACATAAACGTTTTGCATTTATCAATGCAGCGTGTTAACGACACGAGGTTATGTAAATCAGCGTGTAATGAAACGTCAGATTTTAGATCAAAATTTTGTCGCTCGTGGCATAACACATCTCTGGTGGAAAAGCACCCGTAGGGAGCCACTCGTCCCACTTCGAAACTGAGACGGGATCAATTCCATCTTTTTTAATTTGCTAAGGAACTGTGTCCACGTTTTATTATAGGTAGGTAGGTATACTATAAATCAATCTGCCTATATAGCCTTTTCCCAACTATGTTGGGGTCGGCTTCCAGTCTAGCCGGATGCAGCTGAATACCTTTACATGAAGCGACTGCCTATCTGACCTTCACAACCCACTAACTGGGAAATACGATACCCTTTGGTAAGACAGGTTGTCAGACTTTCGGGCTTCTGACGACCGGTAACGACTGTTATAGATCCACGAATGACAGCCGGGACCAACGGCTTAACGTGCTTTCTGAGGCACGGAGGAGTCTCGGTATGTAAAAATGGTCACCCTTCCACCACCAATCCCGGCAAGCGTCGTGTGGCTGAAATTACTTAGCAACGAGCTCCTCCTATTACAGGTATAAATAACAATAATTTTAGTAAGTATAAAGTTTTCAGTTTTATGAAAGTCGGTCTTAAAAATACTAAATAGCCAAGTGACAAACTGAAGTACCTAGCGCCCACCGGACGCTGCCGCGGCACCGCTCGTCGTTACGCTCGCTCGGCTCGGGCTATCGAGCACAGGATGTTCTGTCTGAGCTGACCGCTGACATCTACTCTTCTCCTATAATACCTTATTCTAATTAATACATTGCGTTCTGCGCAAATGCAATACTTTTCCTTTTTTACTCATCGTAACTACATAGAAAACGACAAACAATAACATAATTTTGTACCTAACGATCAAAAGTTTCAAAAATTCACAGATCCCATGCACCACATAACCTCTATATAGCATCGATAGTACAAAAAAAGCAAACATTCATCAACTATGTTGGGTTTCGCCAGTCTAACCGGGTGCAGCTGAATACACTGGTTTTTTTTAAAAATACTGACTATATGGAGCGACTGCCTATCTGTCCCCTTGGCAATGATGTTAAATAATTTATTTATTTATAATTAATTACAACGGCTTGCGCCAATGACAGTAATTAATAGGTAAAACTAAACATAATTAACATAATTCAAAAACAAATAACAAGTCACAAGTCAGAGATCAAACATACTTAACAATAACTAGAGGAAATAAAATAATATAAAACAGAATAAAGTGATAACAACATACAACCTATTTACCTAACAGACATAGCTTTCACATAACATGAGACAGTTTGACATGATCACCTTGAGTGTGTCATTAAAGATGTCACATTCCGGGACTGTCTCCATTAAGGCGTTTAAAGCACCATGCATGCGACACAACGGGGATTGCGCGCGCGACACAGTGCGGCAATGGGATGTGGCGAACAGCCGGTGTCGTCGAGTAGGCCTATGACGCAGGTAGTTGTTAGGCACATAAAGTGTACACAAAGTATTGTGCAGCTCTGGGGAATCTACCATGCTCCTTAAAATTTTTATGGCTATTAGGATCTGATCTCTGGCTCTACGCACTGAAAGGGAATTATATCCTAACATTCCCAGCAAGAAAAGAGTAGGATACATAAATGGATAATATCCGTAAATCTTCTTATATAAAAAACGCAGGAAGGCTTTCTGAACCTTTTCAATCAACAATTCATATGTGGATTCGTGGGGATTCCAGACGGCTGCAGCAAATTCTAACTTACTTCTAACTAGACAGTTAAATAATAATTTGATGACAATAGGATTATTGAAATCACGGGCATTGCGTAGGACAAAACCTAGGCGTCTGTAAGATTCTGAAGCTAGAGCAGACATGTGTGCATGGAAAGTCAATCCGCAGTCAAATATCACGCCAAGATCTCTAATGGTTGACACGCGCTTTATTTCAACACCTGCTAAGGTATAGGTGGCATGTGTAGGTTGTAACTTGCGGCTAAAGGTCATGGCGTAACATTTACCGGAATTAAACATCATTTTATTATCTATACTCCACTTATGGATTCGGTCGACGTCACTTTGAAGATGTTCGGGAGTTACATCCTTATCAATCACTTGGACTAATTTTAAATCGTCAGCATATAGGAGGCATTTGGCATACTTTACTACTTTAATGAGATCGTTAACCATAATGAGAAAGAGAAGGGGGCCTAAAACTGAACCCTGGCTTACACCTGAGCGCGTATGATATGACTTCGAAATAAAGGATCCATGGCTAACATACTGTTTTCTATTTGAAAGGTAATTAGCAAATAATTTTAGAAGTTTTGGGGTAAAACCCATGCTGTATAATTTATTTAATAGAATATCGTTATCCACTGTATCGAACGCCTTTTTAAAATCTAAATATAGCACATCTACTTGTTGACCTTTATCCATGTGATGAGATATATAGTCAACGAGGGATAACAAGTTAGTCTCTACTGATCGACCTGGTCGGAAGCCATGCTGCTCCTCACAAAGCCGCATATTTACGTGCGGGTATATTTCTTTGTGAGCAATATTCTCAAAAAGTTTTGCAGCGCACGATAGTACTGCGATAGGACGATACTCTTCAACCAAGGTCTTATTGCTTGTTTTAGGTATCGGAGTGACTTTCGATATCTTCCACTGTTCAGGGTATACGCCGGTGTTTAAAGCCAAGTTAAAAATATAGGTCAGTACAGGAGCAAGAATCTCCTAAGCTGGGACTTTATCTGGACCCACAGAACTAAGTGGTTTTAACTTATTTATTCCTGATTTTACTTGTGATAAGGTAAAAAAGCTTATGTTGATATGTCCATCGCATGACAAGGGAGTACTAGATATATTGTTGAAATCTAATATGGGACTATTGGGTAGAAACACACTAGCAAAATAATTTGCAAAGGCATCTGCAGCTTCACTATTGGAAAAACTACAGCCTTTATAGGTCACAGTGGGCTCAAAGCCACCCTTAGCTCGAAGGGTATATAGGTATAAGGGAATAATAGGTATGAGATCAGCAGTGTACGGCTCCGACGCGTTACTACGGTGTGACTGACACTGGCATTGGCCGGCCCACCATCAGGGATTTTAATTTTGATAACAACAAATTAGTCGAAAGTCGCCAATTATCAGAATTTATCGGTCACTGGTTCAAAGGTTATAACTAAGGGTTTATAGGTGGCCGATCTGGGGAGCATCTCCCCAGCTTGGCCCAATTTGAATTTTAAAACCTGGTCAACTAGCGCGGCGAAGACTGATCGACACCTATAGAACCTTAGGTATAACTTTTAAACCAGTGATCGATAAATTCTGTTATTTGGCGACTAATTAGCGACAATTTTTTTGTGTTATCAAAATTAAATTCCCTGATGGTGGCCATGCCAGTTTTATATACAGGGTGTCCCGTAAATAATGGATAACCTCTTAAAGAGTCATTGTACTCATCATTATGAACAACTTTTACTATGGGACCAAACCTGAAATCACGAAAAAAAAATCAGTTGTTCCCTACATTTATGTTCGCGTAACTCGTCTAAATGTAGGGAACAGCAGATTTTTTTCGCGATTTCAGGTTTGTCCTAAAGTAAAAGTTGTTTATAATGATGAGTACAACAACCCCTTAAAAGGTTATCCTTTATTTACGGGACACCCTGTATACTAGTCTATGATGCCAGTGTCAGTCACACGTTACCATTACGTACATACGTTTATATTGTTTATACACTTCTGGACACATCTATTGGCCCACCTTAGAGTTTAGGTTTCGATGGCCCCTACCGAAATATGTTTGCTAGATTGAACAAAAACTGTTGATGCAGTTTTAAACCTGATACATTTTACCATCTTTTTCGATCGTATTGTTTTAAATTTGAATTCAGAATACCATATGACATGGAGCTACGCCTAACAAGTCGGATATGCGCCTTGTTAAAGGCAATTGATTTTTGAATAAAAAGCATGTTTTATCAAATAAAGGTTTAATTTAATAACGCGTGTTGCCTCCATGGGCATCTACCACAGCTCTCATACGATTAGGCATAGAGTTTATCAACCGCTCTATGAAATTTTGAGGGATCATCTACCATTCCTCTTCTATGGCAGTTTTCAACTCCTGCATCGTCTGGGCAACTGGCTGACGAGCCCTAACACGTCTTTTTAGCTCGTCCCACATGTGCTCAATGGGGTTCATGTCTGGGCTACTGGCTGGCCAGTCCATAACTGTGATGTTCACATCCCGAAGATATTCCCTGACGATGCCGGCTGCATGGGCTCTTGAATTATCATGCATAAAAAGGAAATTTGGGCCCACATAGTCCGCGCATGGTATCACGTGAGGTTCTAAGCACTCACGAATGTACCTTTCAGCATTTAATGTTGGCAGCCGTGGTCCTGTAACAACCTCAAGTTGAGTTTTGCCGCTCGCGGATATGCCGCCCCAGACAGTCCATGAGCCACCGCCATAAGCAACCCTCTCTTCAAAGCAGCATTGTGCGAAACGCTCTCCCTTACGTCGGTAGACCTTCTTCCTTCCATCATTGCCATGTAACACAATTTTAGACTCATCAGAAAAGAGTACACGGCTCCAATCTTGCTGTGTCCAATTTAAATGACTGCGTGCGAAATGAAGGCGCGCTGTTCGGTGGGCTCGCGTTAGTTTGGGGCCATTAGCTGGCTTGTGTGGTACCATATCGCGTTCTTTTAACCTTCTCCGAACAGTTCGAGCGCTCACAGATACTCCGTGGAAGTCGCGAAGTTGGTTTTGTATCTCAATGGAGGTAAGGTGACAATTTCTCAAGCTGGTCGTCACGATGAATCGATCCTGCTTTTCAGTTGTGACCCGAGATCGTGGCCTTCCTTGGCGACGAACAAAGCCGCCAGTCTCTAGGTACCTCCGATAAACATTTCGGACCGCAGATCGACTTAAATTAAGTTGAGCACTCACGTTTCTTTGGCTATGTCCGGCCTGAATAAGTGCCACAGCTTGGGCGGCGACTTCAGGTGAAGTATCCATAGATTATTGATAGAACCTCACCTTAATGTTAAGAATAAGTAATGTTTGTTGCAAAACCAAAGATATCAAACACTTTTTCAAGAATTAAATCCAAGTAAACCAATAAAACCAAGTTTTCTTAGTATTCGATTGTTTGATATCAACAAACAGGCTCCAAATTGTCTTTTGTTTCTTTAAATTCTGTGTTCGAAAATCAAAAAAAGACTATTGAATGAAATTGTGAATGTGCCAGGTTCAAAACTGCATAAAAACTTTTTGCTCGACCTAATATAAAATTTTAGCTAGGACCAAACGAAACTGAAAATACAAGGTGGGCCAAAAGATGTGTCCAGAAGTGTATTATATTATTAGGTCCATCACGGTCCATGCATGTTACTACGTCGTTTATGTCCGCAGGCATATCTGACTTCAGTTGTCAGCTTAACGTCAAGAGAGTGATTGCTTAGCGATAAAAAATATCAAAATGGTGAAATGTGCGGTTAAACTTTGTACGTCACGGTCTGAAAAGATTAATAAAGCAAGTGGTGTTACATTTCACAAGTAAGTTTGCTCAATTTTCATCAGATTGTCCAAAAACAACATTACGAGACGAAATAAATTTATCAAGCATTTTTTGTCATTAGTGTTACCAGATAAATCTATTTTGATTTTGCCAGACTGTTGGGAGTTTAGTGAATGACGAATGTATGTTCTTGTAAGTCTAAAATTATATTCCATACTGTACAGTACCCAAAAACTCATTAAATAGAAAAGTAACACATTCACGTGCATGTCGCGAAGTATATAAAAAAGGAGGGGAAATAATCATAGGGCATCAAAAAATTCGTCCCCATCGCTGTCGACAGGAAAAGTGCCCAAAAGGCTGGCAGCATTGCCACGTTCTATAGCAATGCTAATTCTTTGGCCAAAAAATAGGCCAACCCTTTGGTCACGTGTAGAGTCGACCAACCGCTTGGCGATCTCCCGAAAAACTAAAAGGGCACTCGGACCCCATGGCCCTAGTGTTTCAACCCCAAACGGCTCAAACATATAAGTCCCAATAAGATTAGAGTATTTGCGCCGTTTGAGGTTTTCCGCACCCGCAGCAGCCGCCCCAGCACAGCCCACCGTGCTAGGAAGATGGGATGGCGCAAGGGTGTCAACACACGTTGCATCCCACACCAAAGGCCTACCTACCTACCAAGGCATTATGGTCATTCCGTCTGGTCTCTTCCCATCGTCGCGTGCCAAGCCAATGAGTTCTAAAACAGCTGGCACCCCGGCGGTGACAAGAGCACGACGGATGATGTCATTATAGGTATTTACAGGTATCACCACTTCTTACACCAAAATTAATTTTACTAGCAATTTAATAATCTTAGATGTAAAGTGAGGTTATATTTTTAAATGAAAAATTATAGATTGCTATAAGATCACATTGTGTTAAATACTGTTTTGCTATACCGACGGTTCAAAATTACTAATAGAATTGTTAAATTACGATCAAATACAAGTTAGTTTGTGAATACATGATACCTTTCAGAATTTTTAAAGTAGGTACACACAGCGTCAGTATGTGCTAACCCTGAACCCCCCAAGTTTTAAAATGTTACACTGCTACAACATTGAATTCGTTATGAATAATCTAAAGAATACTCCAAAAAGAGTTCATTGTTTCGACTTAGTTTCGAACCATCGTATCACCGACCGTAGTCATAGTCATACTGGCAGTTTGACGAACAAACCAGCGAGCCCATATGAAATGCGATGAAATTGTTATCTACTATCGTCGGAGTCACTTTATCTTTATGTCTCTTTCTAATATACAGATGTTATGATTTGAGTTACTTACTTACGTTTTCCTCATAAAATTAATCCATTTGTCCATACCCACAAGTTTTAAATTACATTAGCTTATGTCAATCTAAAATATTTCTATTAGCGCTTCCTATTTTACCGTATGCGTTAATAGGGTGTCACTTGTCTGGGAACCCGTTTGCATCAGTTGGCAAAATATGTATAATATTATGATAACTGTAAATTAGCAAATGAAATTGTTAAATATAAATCTTTGTAGTAAAATAAGATCAAAGTTATGTTACGTAATAGCAATAATAAATATTATTAAATGATTATTTTATTTTTCTTGGTTTTTAAATTCTTTATAAATATTACTATTATAAAACAAAATGGAAAATTACTTTATATTTAAAAATATATAATGCATGACAAAAAGCACATTTCGTGTCTAGGATTTGCGTGCAATCTTATGCACGGCAAGCGGTCTTGAAACCTTTGGTCTATTTAGACGTTGAATAACTGTTCGTAAATGTTAAGCCTGTTATTGCTTGTTGGTATACGCAATTATAAAAGTATTAACGTTTTATTGAATAAAAAACTTTATTACAAAAAAAAAACAACCGACTTCCAAAAAAAAAAACTACAATGTGAAAAAAACTCTAATTTCGGAAGTCAGTGTCTTTGGATCTGTATCTTAGCTTTTTGCCACCGACTTCCGAAATTAAAGTTATTTTTCACTTTGTAGTATTTTTTTGGAAGTCGGTTGTTTTTTTTTTTTTTTTGTAAAACAGTTTTTTATTTTTCACTTTTTATTGGGTCAGTCAATTCATCTAAGTTACAATAGCCTAATGTCAACTGCTCATCACCTTTTACAAACTATTGCTTTTCCCGATACAAGGACGTTAATTGTTGAGGAGTTCTCCCAATATGGAGCCAGGAAAACTGGAACTGATGGTGAAGTCACCATCAGCTCCATTTCAACATATGTATTGTGACGAGCATAAATTGCTTAGTAATAATCGAATCGCAACCCGTGAAATACGTATTATTGAGTAGTTCCGATGGCCATCTCTAGTCTTCCTCATCAGTTCCACTTCACTAAATGGTGCTTTCCGGGAGCAAATGCACGAGTTACTATAAAAAATACCCAAATCGCTATAGGTGTGCCTATAAAATTTGAAGGTTCCCCTCGATTTTTCTGGAATGCCATCATTAGATCCTGGTTTCCTTATCATGGTACCACCCTTGGAATATCTCGTTTCCAACAAAAAAGAATCATAAAAAACGGTTCATAAATGAAGACGTTATCTGCGAACACACATAAAAAGTTATATATATACGGTCGAATTGAGAAACCTCCTTTTTTGAAGTCGGTTAAAAAGACAATAATAAAAACAGACTTTAAAAAATAAATACTGACATAAACTTATTTATTCACTACATTAATACATTAATTATAATAAAATGTTTTTGCAAAATACAAAAATCAACTTTGACCTATCACGGATTTGAACTCACATGTCTTTTGAGGGAGCCCTCACAGTGGGGGAGCCGTGTGTTCCTTTATGAGGTACAGATCGACAAACTTATCTAACTTGTTAGTGAAAGCTAGAACTGTAGTCGTAATTTCTATTAAATGTCATCCTTTTTATTAATATTTAAATGGATCGAAACAGATTATAGTAGGTAATATAGGTAATTTCATCGGAACGTGCAATCATCATAAAAACGTCAATAGGTGCAGTAGGTACCTACCTACTACTAGATAGAGTGATCTCTAATTTGTTTTCCAGGATACCTAAAGATCAGAAACGCATGGAGGAGTGGATAAAAAATATAAGACTTTTACGTAAAGAAACCGACTGGTTACCATCTACAGCAACCGTCATATGCTCGAAACACTTCCAAGAACGAGATAAAATTTCACCTAATCATGATAAAGGTCGAATTCGATTGTCAGACAAAGCCGTTCCAATGGCCATTGTAAGTCTGTATGTAATTATGGGTAATTCTAAAGAAATATCCAATTTTGACAAGTTTATCGAAAAAAAAATTGTTTTACATTTTTAACGACAATATTGACATATTGGAGCATCTACGGGAAGTCTATCCTTAAGAGCGAAGGAGTTTTGTCCGTCCAATCCCTCCGCGTGCCACGACAGCTCGTGACACGGTATTGTCGGTTTTTGCTTGGGACACATTTCAGTTATTGTGTGTATATAATACCTACTACGTTAAAAATTAAAATATATTAGATTGATATATTTGGGTAGATTAAGTATTGTAGTTTGATGATATTGTGTTAAACTGGGTATAAAAGATACGAATTATTTTGATCCTATTATGATAGTTCCTTTTCGGGTTTTGGGGCAATTACTGTAATTTTCTTGTAACACTTTGACATTCAAATTTATATATTTAGAAGTATTTAAATTATCAGCAGTTATATTGTTGCACCATAAAGGAAAACTTCATGTTAGTACAATATAATCCTCGAAACAATACTAAAAAGCTTATGATGTATTAATTATTTGTCCTGACATCAAAATTGCATGTTTCTCAGGAGTTCCCTTAGGCTTATGTACCTACTCGGTTCAGCATTTATTAAATATTTCTTTATTTTTGTACTTTTTTTAGGATGAAACTGAATCACTCACGGAAACGGAAGACGATTTGAATGTAGAAACTGATGAAGAAATGCTTGACATATTAGCTACACCCCAAGAACATAAAATGAGAAAAACTATTATACGCTTGAAGTTAGTGTCATCGAAGAGATTGAAATGTATAAAAAAATTAAGACAAAAAAATAAAAGACTTAAGATAAAGAACAAAAAGTTGTTAGATGTAATAAAAGAAATGAAAAATAAACGCTACATAAGTTAAGAAGAAGAAATGCAGTTAAATATTAATGAAGAAATGTGTGTTTTAAACTTTAATGAAAGCTTTTCAAAATTCATTTAAAAAGAAAAGATCTTTTAAACAATTTTCTGTTGCATTGAGAAAGTTTGCCTTATTTATCACTTAATTTTTACTCAACTGCAGCATATAAATATGTTTATAAATCTTTAAACAACTGTTTGCCTCACCCAAGAATTCACCCCGTTACTGAATTGGTATAATAAGATTAATGGGGGAACCAGGTTTCACAGGAGAAGCATTCAATGTATTAAAAATAAAAATAGTTCTAGGTCAAAAATTGTCTGTGATGGATGAAATGGTGGTTCGCCAACAAAAACTTATTGACGGCAAGAAACATCACGGATTTGTTTACTATGGATTAGACGAAAAAACTATTGTCAGAATTTGGCTTCCTCAGCTTCAGTATGCTACTGGTGTGCTTAAACCAGACGTGGAAGTTACCAATAGGATATTTTTTTACTCATGGTCTCACTGAAGCAAAACTTGCAAACTTAATTAATAGGGCATTGGAAAAATGCGCTCAAGCAAACATTGATATTGCCACATGCCACATGTGATGGTAGCCAAACCAACATAGCTGCTATGAAAATTTTGGGCTGCAAACTCGACGATCCTAAAGCATTAAAACCAACTTTTAGACACCCTGTTACTGGTAATGACATAGTATTGATGTTAGAACGATGCATGTCACATGTTGAAGCTGGTCAGAGACTCTTCCGAGTCAAGACAAGTATTCATTAACAAAAATGTCAATGAAATAAACTGGAAGTACGTAAAACGCTTACAAGACATTCAAGACGTTGAAGAATTGCGAACAGGCAACAAACTTACCATCCGTCATATAAATTTTCGTCATCACATAATGAAAGATAAATTGGCCACCCAACTTTTAAGCAATAGTGTCGCACAATCCCTACAAGTTTGCAAAGACTTGTCACCAGAATTTGCCGAAAGTGAACCTACATCAGATTTCAGAAAGATTCATAATGAATATAATGATGTTTTTGATGTTTTGAATTCAAGAGGAAATCCTAAAGCATTTGGATTCAATACGGCACTGAACTCTAAGAACATGAAGTGTTCAAACTGCTTGAAGATTATCACTAATTTAAGAGTTAAAATCACAATAAAGAAAACGAAAAAAAAAGGAGCCTTACCTATAATTACAATAAAAACATAGCCTAAACGAGTCCTAGAGTGTAAGTTTAAAATTGGATTTTTGGAATTATTGGTTTGCTTAGAAAGCACAAAAATGTTGTTTATGCAATTGGTTCAACCAAACACTCTGAAATATATATATATTAAATATATAACGATATAGAGACTCTCTCAGGACCACCTTGAATTGTTTTTGGTTCTATTTGGCAAAATGGGAATAATAACAACAATCCCAATGTTCTACAATAACAAGTCAGCCTACAAAAAAATGTTAAACCACTTAGAACTAATACAGCATTTAGAAGTAACTGTGAACTACTTGAAAAAATCAACGTTTTTAATTGTACATCAGAAAATTGTTTGTACCGCGAAGATGAAGATAATACAGAAGAAACTGTGAGTGAAGCTCACACTCATCACTGGTATTACCAAACAGATTGTTGGGTATATAGCAGGTTACGTTTTTTCAAGATTGGGGAATGAGCTTAAATGTGATTTATGCATCAAAACATTGTTAGCTATTGAGCTTTGAGGTTTCATAAATTAACAATTATTAAAGACAAAGGAAGGAGGCCTATGTTAACCAACACAACATGTTTTTGACATTTGCATATCATGTGAAGCCGTGAGTAAATTGGCTATTGCCCTATCTGGTGATAAGTCGTTGTATATAAATATAGTCCCATGTTTCGTAGTTAAATAACTACGAAAATAGTTGAAAAAATACAAGCCAATTTGTCGATCAGAGAATTTGCAATTCATTCAGCGGAACATGTTTCGTCATTCATTACTGACAGATCATTCTCTTTTGTTGATCAATGCGATTATTCACAAATATATCAAAATAAGATTTTACCACGAAAGTAAAATGTTCACTTTAAATAACAAACAAGAGAGTAAAAGCCAATTATATCAAATAAAAAACACGTTACACAGTGGTATTTTTAATTTTTGTTATTTTATTTAGATAATTCAGAAACAGAGATTTAAACTTTTTTTTTTGTGAATGTTTCGCCAGTGCGGACGCACCTCAACTTCCTTCTACTTCCTTAAATCTTTAATGTATTGAAAGTTCCATAATACAACCTTTTGTAATAATTGATTACTTCATTAATTCTGGGGAAATTATGTTGATCATTGGCAACTCTTTCTGATATCAATGTCTGTCTCATTCCAATTAGTTTGACGCACGGACGTGGTTTGACGGTAGAAGAAATGAGACAAACATAGATTATTTTTGACAGATTAACATATCCGTATCCGTTTCAAAGCTACTAGTAAGTGGCTACGTTCTTCTGAAATTGTTAGTAGGACGTTGCTCCTCTACAATAGTATTATATTAATATAACCTCAATGCTCCTTGATAAGACAGGTTGTCAGACTTTCGGACTTCTGTGCGACTGTCCAAGATCCAAGAATGACAGTGGGGACCTACGAGCTCTTACAGTCAGTTTCTTCATCAACAACTAAAGTACTTAATCAGTAAAAGTATTGACTTTTACTTGACCTTTACTTACTGATACTACGGCAAATGTGTTGCTTCATTTCTTCAATGTAAAGTAAAAGTCATTTGAGTTGCCACTACACAAACATCGTAATTTCCCCAAAAAAGCGTGGGGAACTTTTTTTACACATGGCGGCACCACAATTTCACTGCAGTGGTGCCAAAATGTCAAAGTGAAAGTTATTCCTGAATTCCTTCAAGTGCGCGCAAAATAAATCTGCGCGCGGCTGAAATCAGAACTAAAATCGTATTCTTGTCGTAATCACCATCAATTAAACCGAAAGTAATATAGTAAGGATATTGTCTTCAAGGTTATTTATGATAATAAAGAAGAACGAGACAATAACGCGCCTACGGTACCGTTTTCCAAAGTTAGACTCCCCTTTAAGCCACAGAACATAATATGCCCAACGTTAAGCACGCCACCAGTTGTGCGTATCCTTATCATGCGCAGCTTTGTAAATTGGAACGTCTTTAGGTACTGTTTATAAACAGAGCTTTATTTCTGTAAAAAATGGTAGAGGAGGCAACAAATGCGGTAGGTACATTACAGTTAGGCTTAACAAAAAAAGTAATAGTACTACTAATGCTAAGCTGGGTAGTATTAGTTCTACAGCTTTATTGTACAGAGGCGAGCACATCAAGCTACCAAAATCTACCAAATTTTTAATTTAATCTACCAACTTTACTACAAAGGAATAAGGTTCATATTCAAATGGGATAATTTTGATGCGCTGGCCTCTGTACGATCAACACACGCGATAATTGAACACATTGCACTGTATGTTACATTGTAGATTATAAATTTTACATTTAGGTATAGTGTGACAAATGTAAAATTTATAATCTACAATGTAACATACAGTGCAATGTGTTCTTGTTTCATGAAATAAATATTTTTATTATTATTAAAAAAATTGTAGGTACGCACGGCTACACATCAAGCTATACATTTCCAGTTTACACTGACCTCTCATTGTAAGGAAATCTTATACAATGCGAGATCAGCTTACCTACCTATAATTATTTGTATTTTTCAAACATTTATTTAAATTTATTATAGAAAAAACTTTTTTACAAAAAAAATACAACCGACTTCCAAAAACAACACTACAAAGTGAAAAATAACTTTAATTTTGGAAGTCGGTGTCTAGTTGAGTGTATTTTCGTTTTTTGCCACCGACTTCCGAAATTAAAGTTATTTTTCACTTTGTAGTTGTTTTTGGAAGTCGGTTGTATTTTTTTTGTATAAAAGTTTTTATTTTTCACTTTTTAGTTGTGGAACCTACCCCACACAAATTCTAATACCACTACCTGCAAAACAAACTAGAACATCAATCCAAATCGGTCCAGCCATCTTCGAGTAATCGGGGAACATACATAAAAAAAGATTCCGACGAATTGATAACCTCCTCCTTTTTGAAGTCGGTTAAAAATACAGAGGTTTTAATACCTACTACACACTAACAGCTTTGTAGTACGTACGAACATGTTTATTTATTTCTATGTTGTTTTTTTAAACATTTACTATTTACATTTATTTTGGAAAATACTACGGTTTTTTGATCACACACTAACAGCTTTGTTATATGAACATGTATATTTATTTTTATGTAAATTATTTAAACTTTTAGGTACCTACTTGCTGATTTAATATAGAAAATTTTACAGAGGTTTCAATACTACTTCTATAATACTACACAGTACATCTTTCTTATTACAAACTGCAACAATAAACAACATTGTAGGGTTTAAAATTATTTGGAGAAATTTGACAGTTTAGTATAACCAGTGTACAGTTGTCTTTACTTACAAGGTGTATAGTAGTTTTCAACTACGACTGCGATAAATAACACGGAACGTATGATACAGAAAGTAAGTAAGCATTTTATATACAGGGTTACTGGTAATTCGACGTATATCAGTCAGGGGCTGATAAAGGGGCCAAAATGCAACAAATTGAACCCCCTATATGTATGGTCGAAATTCAATAGTTTTCGAGATATTTGAATATTAAGAGTTTTTCGATATTTACCCAAAATTTGACATTTAATTCCAAATAAAAAAAAATGCATATTTGAATGGGTAGGTACCATTGAAAATGATGTTGTAGCTGGCAACCCGTGAATGAAATATTTATTATTGAGTAATTCCCATGGCCCAAAGTGGTTTTCATCATCAGTTCCACTTCACCAAATGGTGCTTTTCGAGAGTAAATGCACAAGTTACTATAAAAATACCCAAATCTCTATAGGTGTGCCTATAAAATTTGAAGGTTTCCCTCGATTTCCATGGGATCCCCTCATCAGATTCTGATTTGGTGACAATATGACCACTTCGAGATCATACCCTATCAAATAAAAAAATAATTTTTAAAATCGGTCCACAATTGACGGAGAAATCGGTGTACAGACGCCAGCAGGTCAAGCCACCCGAAATCAAGTCAAATTTTCCCAATCAGCGTTGAACCTAATTATTAAGCGCTAGAGATGAAAATCTATTAAAGAAATTTGACAGATTGTAGTAGCTTGATGTGCTGGCGTCTGTACATAAATACATTAAAAAAATATATATACAGGGTGTCCGAGAAAGGTGTGGCCAAAATTAAGGGTATGGTGTAGACCATCAAACTGAACAACTTTCTCCTGGGTGACCAACATCGTAATCACGAAAAAAATATCAGTCGTCCCATACATTTGTTCGAGTAGGTATTGAGGTTTTGTATGGGATGACATTTTTTTTTTCATGATTACGATGTTGGTCCCCGGGAGAAAGTTGTTCAGTTTGATGGTCTGTACCACACCCTTAATTTTGGTCACACCATTCTCAGACACACTGTATATACGCGGCAAATTGAGAACCTCCTCCTTTTTGTTTTTTGAAAAGTTGATTAAAAAAATATATATATACACGCGATGAATTGATAACCTCCTCTTTTTTTGAAAATTCGGTTAAAAAAGGACGGTGCTATAGGTCGGATGGTTACATACGACCTATAGCACTGTCCTTTTTCCTTTCCTTTTTTTTTCTCGTCTCTCTCTCTCTCTCTCTCTCTCTCTCTCTCTCTCTCTCTCTCTCTCTCTCACTGGAACCATAATGGATCCATGATCTTTTTTCACGTTATAGTATATTGTTCAGCAATCAGCTGTTATTAATAACGGAGCTAGCGGTTAAGTATTTAAAAATAACAGCGGATTCGACAATTCCTCTGCGACTGATGTGTATTTTACTGACAAGGTATTTGTCAGTGCTATAAATGATTTCAGCAAAAATCTAGGATTGCGATACGATAATCCGTAGACATCGATATTATGTGACTGACACTGGCATGGCCACCATCAGGGATTTTAATTTTGATAACACAAAAAATTAGTCGAAATTTGCCACCTCAGAATTTGTCGGTCACTGGTTCAAAAGTTATAAGGGTTCATAGGTGGCCGATCTGGAGAGGTTCTCCCCAGCTTGGCCACATTTATATCTCAAAAACTAGGCCACCTAGAGAAGATCTGTTTTCTCTCAAATTTATTCGCTAATTAGTCGCAACTTTTCGCCAAGTCACAGATTTAGTCGGGTCTTAGTTTAGAAGATATAATGAGTTTAATTTTTAAGTAGAGTCCAAGAGCCAGATCGAAGAGTGTACGATAAAATCTTTGACCTAGCTCTTGGACTAATTTTTTGAGTTATCAAAATTAAAATCCCTGATATTGGCCAAGCCAGTGTCAGGCAGACAGCGATACTCACAGACATATAGGTAATAAGAAGGCGATACTGCAGAATTCTGAGATCTGAGTATGGAATTAGTAAGTACTGATCTGAAATAACCCAAAATAAATCATACTAATACCATGAATAACATTGACAGCTGTAACTGTAACAATGTTGAGATAAATAACCTCACTTTGTGCCTCACTTGTCAAAATAATGCATGAGTGCTACTTCAAAATCCATAAATAAAGTTAAAACAGATATTTACCATGATATCTGCTACCCGGTTATTTGTGGGGAATCTTCCAGAAAACACTGAACCAAATGATCTACACTCTGCTTTTTCTGTTTTTGGTGAAATAACAAACTTGGACCTAAAATCAAAGCAAGGAGATATTAATGAAAGTAAAAAGTTTGCCTTCATATCACTCTCTGCCGCTAACGCGAATGTCGAATCATGTAAGTGCAATTTGCTCTTTAATATGGTAATGCGGCCAAGGGTAGCAATAATAATAACTTCTTCAAAAACACAAAAATGAAAAGTTTCTTGCCCCAATACATTTCTAACCTATGTTACGAATGTATTGGGACAAGCAAGAGCAACTGTTTTACGTTACGATAGTCTTTATTGCTGCTTAGCATAATAAAGTTGCTTGCCCTCAAAGGTACAAAATAAATTTCACAGAATATCCTTGCCATGATGAAATGAGTAGGTGTCCTATTTTTATATATTTACTAGCTGTTTGTGCCCAGCGTCGCGTCGCCCGGAACTCCGCCCATAAGACGACCCACTGACCCCCGGGTGAATTTTTACCGGGTGGTTTAGGCTGTGTGTTGTCTGTATTCATACAAAATACCATCCAAATTTCCGAAATTTTCAGTGAATTTACAAAAAAACAATCACACTAACCTTGTCCTGACAATTACTAACACAACAAAAAAAGAATTAGCTAAATTGATGAAACTGTTCTGAAGTGATGCACGTACATACATTCAGCAATTGATTTTTATTTTTATAGATTATGTTATTTTCTTTTTATTATTTATAGATTCTTCTCATGACTTTCTACAGTTAATTTGCCTCCATTGAAAAAGACTATAGACAAGCTTCACATTTATTTATTTCATGATTTTTCAGGCATTAAACATTTCTCTAATGAAGATTTTAAAGGCAATAGACTGTATGTAACTAGAGCTAGAGAGAGCTTCTTGGAAAGATTGCAAAGGGAAAGAGAACTGGCACGGATAAAAGAAGCTGAAAAGGTAAAATATTTTATGTCTTCCTTCATTATAATACGGAATTAAAAAATATTATAATTATGTTGATGATTAAGTACAAAATAATTTTCAGAATGCACAAGAAGAAAATTTACCTAAAAAAAACCCATCCATAAATCTAAGTGATAAGTTGAACCCTAGGAAAAGGAAAATTGAACAGAATCATGCTATTGACCATAACCACAAAACAAGAAAACATTTTGGTGATGATAATATCACTGATGAGGGCTCTAATTTCATAAATGATATAAAGCACAAAACAAAAGGGCCTTTTAGAGGTGACAGACAGAATGCAGAAGTATCTAGTAATTATCCTGCTGATGATGCTACTAATAGCAAGAACTTGTCCATTGTAACTGAAGCAGATAAAAAGAAGCATGAAGCAGAAAAGAAGAGACAAGAGTCCATGAAAAAGAAAAGACAGGAATTTAAAGAAAAGAAAATGATCATCAAATCTGGTTTAACTGGTGTCGTAAGTATTAGAATTTTGCAGATGACTTACAAAATCTAGCAACAGATAATAGTTAAATCAAGCCTGGAGGTTAAGTTTTTCAAATGGCAAGAAATATAATTGACATATTAAATTGTTACAGGATAAAGTACAAAATAAAAAGGTAATATTTTCGGATTCTGAGGATGACTCACCAAAAATTACAGGCAATAATAATAAAACAAAAAGGCAAAACAACCATAACAGTCTGTTTGATGATGATGCTGAAGAATCTGATGATGAACTAAACTTTGAAGTCAAAAAACAATATGAAGGCAAAAAAGGCCAGAAGGTAAACAATATGCTTCAATGATGGTTTTAATGTAGCTCCTATTAATATTATTACTTTAATTTGTAGTATGTATAGCATAACCTGTAAGATTAAAATATTAGGTTTTAGATTTGCAGTCAAGATACAAATCTGATAAACGTTTCACCTTAGATGAAAGGTTCATTGATGAAGATGAAGAAGAAACAAATCACGAGAAAAGTTACAATAATGAGGAAGTTGAATTAGGTACTGCAGATGAGAAGGCTAAACAAATGAATATACTACAAGATGTACTTGGAGTTACTATCAAACAACGGTACACAGAAAATGATAGCAAAAAAAGCAAGTAAGTGACACAATATTGATCAATCATCTTTCAAAGCTAATTTTTAGGGTTCCGTAGAAGGTTCCGTACCTCAAATGGAAAAAACGGAACCCTTATAGGATCACTTCGTTTTCCGTCTGTCTGTCAGCCTGTCAAGACCCTTTTTCTCAGGAACGCGTGGAGGTATCAAGATGAAATTAATATCAAATACGTAAGTCTGGGACCATCCCTTGGAGTTCTAAAAAAATCATGCTTCTAAGTCAACGCAATAAAAAATACGGTCATTTATGCGACGTATTTTGATACTCGCGAGTACCTAAACCAAAACCATAGGGTACTTCCCGTTGACCTAGAATCATGAAATTTGGCAAGAAGCAAGGTCTCACAGCACAAATAATGGAAAAAGTCTGAAATTTGTAGTTTTATCACATAAAAAAATATTTTCAAGTATGTCAGTCTGTCAAGACAAGACCCTTTTTCTCAGGATCGCGTGGAGGTATCAAGTTGAAATTCATCTATAATACGTAAGTCAATGGACCCTTAGAGTTCTAAAAAAATCAAGCTTCTTAGCCAACGCAATAAAAAAATACGGCCATTTATGCGACATATTTTGATACTCGCAAGTAAATCAATACCAATAAAGTACTTTCCGTTGACCTAGATTTATGAAAGGCAAGAAGCAAGGTCTCACATCACAAGTAATGAAAAAAGTCCAAAAATTGTTAATTTATCACATAAAATTTTTTTTTGGGATTGCATAAGTTTGTTTTTGGGATTTTTCTTTTCCACTGCGGAACCCTTCATTGTGCGTGGTCTGACACGCACTTGGCCGGTTTTTTTTACATCGGGTCTCCCAAGCCTATCTTACCATTTTGTGAAAAGGGAGTTTGTTCATTATAAAAACTAAAATTTTATACCTATGAATTTATTTTGCAGGCCAAAACTAGGGATGCTAAGGTTTGACCCCTTACAACCTGACCATGCTAAATTTTTGGCGCCAGTTGAAGCCAAACCAGAACCAACTAAGAAGTCTAAAAAAAAAGCAAAAGAAAAGCAAGAAGATGTAAAAGAAGTACAACAACTGCCCGAAGGACCAAAAATCGAAGTTTCAAAAGAACAATTTTATAAAGTCAGTGATGCATTAAAAGAAGCCATTGCACAACCCAGTACCTTTAGTTTAAGAAGTTTGTTTGGAAACAAAGAAGATGAGGATGATGGTTTGTAGTATATTTCCACTTTGTGACCTTTATCAGAATCTAGGTAATATTATTTTACTTAATTATAGGTTGCCTTTGTTTCAGGTCCCCAAAATCAAGAAACTGACTACATACCACTTGAAGCACCAAAAGCAAAGAAAGTAAAAAATCCTCTAGATCTTAAAGAAAAGAATCCATTTGTTTATGATTCATCTGATTCTGAAACTGAGGAAGCAGATATGCAAGAGGTTAAAACAGAGCAGCAACCAGCACCTGCCGCTGAAACTAAAGCCGTGTGGAAAGAGAACTTGTTCTTCTCCAAGTTTGATCAGCGTCTCAAAGGTAGTTAAGAAATATTGACAAAATTTGTTTTGCCTGTCTGCCTAGCCTTTTCCCAACTATGTTGGGGTCGGCTTCCAGTCTAACCGGATAAAACTAAAAAAATCGATTACCTAACTAAACATTTTTCCATCAATTTAAATTCTTATATTTGCTTTCAGAGGGCTTAGCTTTTTTCAGTAAAGCACCAGAGAACGAAATACAAAAAGAAAGAAGAGAATTGAAGTCTTTGATGAAGAAACGAATTTATAACAAGGACAGAAAGAATCAAATGTTCAAGAAGAAAATAGGAGGCAAGAAAAAATCGATGAAAAAACCATATAAAAATAAGAGTTAATTTTTCCCACAATTGGAAATTTTACAAATTAAATATTTATGTTTGTCAAGTTTGTTTCAATTTAATATTAGAAGTATTAATTTGCTTCAATAACCATGTAGGAAGGAACTACTAGCAGTTTGTGGTTCCTGTGGTTAGTATGGGTGTAGTGGATGTTGACTAGTGAGTCCGTTGAGTGTCGCATGGTACACCATTGGATCTTTAGGAAAAACTTTACATTATATGTAGGTACCTATATAAACGCATATTATATCCATACCATATACTTATACCGTGTCGATTTGCATGCTCGTCAAATTTAAGGTATAGACCATCAAACTGAACAACTTTTTTCATGGCACCAACATCGTAATCGCGAAAAAAATCGACCGTCCCATATATTGGCGTCGAGTGACTCGAGTGAGTGGGCATTGAAGTTTTTTATGAGACAGTGGAGAATTTTTTCGCAATTACGATGTTGGTCCCATGGAGAAAGTTGTTCGGTTTGATGTTCTGTACCACACCCTGAACTGAAATTTGACGAGGATGCAAAACGACACGTCGTATATATAAAACACCATCATCCAATGGCAACCACGGAAGCCCGTGGTTGCCATTGGATGATGGTGTTGTAATTGTAAGCACAATTAATCATCCCCTTAGAATTCTAATATGCACTCAGCGGCACAGAATGTTTCCCAAGCATAAACAACCCGATAACAGCTGAATTTTACTAATTTTTTTTTATAATGCTTAGGGCAACAAAGTCAGTTTATCCGCTGTGGTAGCCCGCGAAGTTTAAGTTTTCTTGCGTTTTTTGCAATTTGCAGATCAGTCTCAGGTTGTATTTTAATCAAAATATGATTCGCGACAATAAGATTTATGTATTTACATAATTTTAATCATAAAAATCATCAATAACTATTTCTAAGTAAGATTTCCTGCGGATTGGTCTGATTTCGGAATTTAGACGAATCCGGAGGAAATCTTAACTTAGAAAGATGTGTGACCTGCAAATTGCAAAAAACGCAAGAAAATTTGAATTTCGCGCTCTGCCACAGCGCAATCACCGCTAAGGTAGCCCGCGAAATTCAAATTTTCTTACGTTTCTTGCAATTTGCAGGTCAGTGTCAGGTTTTATGTTGATTAAAATACGAGACAAGGCCGTAGCTAATATTGCTTTACAGAATTTTATTATAATCATTAGAATCAGCAATACAAGTTAGAATTGACTTCAAATCTAGCGATTTCATGAAATCATGAGGTTCGAGGTCAATTCTAACTCTGTGCACTGTCTGTGTACAGTCTTTGACAGTAGTTTTGTTGAGGATTATACATTATTATGTAACACATTGTTTTTAAAACCAGTCTTTTAATAGACCTTTTTATCCTCTTAAGTTTTATAAAACAAAAAACATGTCCTTTGTGTTTCATTTTGACAATAAAGTACATAATATGCTTGGGCCAAAGTCCTTGCCGCTGAGTGTGTCCGTTACAAATCACTTTGACAATAATTTTATTCAATAATCAAAATGATTATTGAAACTCGAATGTGATACATGTTGCAGGTGTATCAGTTAGTTAAAAAAATCATTAGCTAAGAACATTTTTTATTCAAACTATACAACTTATTATAAACTAACGTTTCTTCCATGTAGGCTTCTTCCTGGCTCCAGGTTGACCTGGCTTCTTACGTTCGCGTCTCCTAAAATCTCTTGTCAGTAAGCCAGCTACTTGCATCTTCTGTAAAGTTTCTGCATCTACAAAACTGCGCAGACCCCAAGCAATGCCCCACCTTATAGCCCCTGATTGCCCAGAAGGGCCACCCCCTTCAATATTACATTCAACATCAACACGGTCTTGCATTCCAGTGAATATCAATGGAAACATGACTTGTTCTCTTGACTGCACATCCTCAAAGTAAGTCAAGTCTTTACCATTGATTGTGATCTTGCCAGTCCCAGGAGTTCTTACTGTAACATCGCCTCTAGCCTTCTTTCTCAAACATTCATATGTCGTAATAAAAGCTCGTCCTTCAGCGTCATAACCAGGCTTGGGAATTTCTAGAGCAAATTTTTGTGAAGCAAGGGGTTTCCTATACTTCTCAATAAATTCTTTTACTTTGTAAGCATGTGGCAATGAAGCCAGCCTCTCCATAACGAGTTTGAAGTTATTATATTCTAAATCAGTTATAGTTTCCACTAATACTTGTTCTAGTTGCTCCTTTGTCAACCAAACACTAGTGTTTAAGTTTAAACTTCCATTGGGATCAGCAGTAGCTTGCTTCCTGGTTATTTTATCTTGGAAACTGTACAATTGTTGAATATTTTCAGCAGCATCATACATAAGCTTAAAGAAACTTGGCTTTCCAGTATAGAACAAGAAATGATGCGGTCTGCCTGCTTCATCAAATTCAGCTGCTTTTCGTGCTGGGAATACTTCTTCTGGTGATTTCATAAGGGGTCGTGCAGCTGGATCGTAAATGCCACTGGGAAACAAATATTCGATAGCACGGTCAACATCCTTTTGCGTAAAAGTTTCAGGATCTTCACCCATCATATTAGCAAGATGTCGCTTGCCAATATTATATTCGAACTGCTGTCTTTTCATGAACTCATCATGCTCTTGAGATCTATCCAAGTAAGCTTTCATGGCTTTACTGATCTTCTTCTTCTTGCTTAAAGTTTCCCAATCTGTTAGGTTTTTAAGGGCATTATCGGAACTTGTAGTAGTAACTTTTGTGCTATAACTAAAAACATTACTCGCAATCGGGTTTCTAAACTTGGCACAAAAAGATTTTGTCTGAGGAAGAAGTTGTTTTATAATTACAAGAGACATTTTCATACTATTAAAATACGTTTATATAGGTATTATCTTTTCATCTTTCTTCTAAATTCCACCCTATTAAAGTGATCGGAATATCAATATAACTTAAGAGCGGAAATTTATCACTGGATAATAGGACACCGAGTGAGAGAGAATGGAATGAGATCATAACCTAAAATTTAGGAATTTATAATAATTCTGACTCGATTTGAGAGATGACAGGACACTGACAGATGGCTTGGCAGCTCGCTGACCACAGAGTACATTTTTGTATAAAGGAGGATAAAGACGTCACTCGTACATTTCGTAACGCCCTCTACCAACAAATAAAAGCAACAGTCCTTGAAGCATAGGTATAATACGTACAGCTAGCTTCGAATCTATTCTGCAGTCGGGCCTGTCCTATTTTTCTATTAATAAAACTAGATCATCTTCATCTTCCTGCCCTTATCCCATGTTACTTGGGGTCGGCGCAACTCGTTTTCTTCTTCCATTCTCCCCTGTCAACCGTCACGCTACACGCACACTCCCTTCTCTTTCATATCATTCCTCACACATCCATCCTTCTTTTCTTTGGCCTTCCTCTGCCTCTCCATCCATCAACATGTATATTCATCGCTCTTTTAGTCACATGCGTTTCGTCTCTCTTCATCACATGCCCATACCAAGCCAAACGATTTCCTTTCAACTTTTCTGGCACTGGCGCCACTTTTAAACTTCCTCTTTTAGACTCATTTACAACGGAATAATTTTGTATAGGTTAATAACAATTTTAAGTACGCGGGTTGCGATCCATTTTTAAACGATTTCAAAAAAGGAAGTTCTGTATTCAACCCGTATGTATGAGGAGCTCCGCACGGGTCGATCCATCAGGTTAAGCTACGCTTGCCGGGGTTGGTCAGTGGATGGGTGACCATCTTTACATTTCGAGACTCCTCCGTGCCTCGGAAAGCACGTTAAGTCGTTGGTCCCGGCCGTCATTCGTGGATCTTTGACAGTCGTTACGGGTCATCACAAGCCCGAACGTCTGACAACCAGTCTTACCAAGGGGTATCGTATTACCCAGTTACTGGGTTGTGGAGGTAAGATAGGCAGTCGCTCCATGTAAAATAATGGTATGCAGCTGCATTCGGTTAGACTGGAAGCCGACCCCAACATAGTTGGGAAAAGGCTAGGCAGATAGGCTATATTATGTATGTTTGTAAGTATGTCCGTGATTTAGCCAAAATTAGTTTTTGAATTAGCTTTATTTTGATATTCATAGTTACTAGGTACGCCAATGCTGCATTTGTATTATTATACATATACCTTCCGGGAGAAATCAGTATATCGTGTTTTAGTTTGTCTTGGTTTAGCTTTGAAACTCGCCCAAATTTAAATTTAGTTGGGATTTATGTACGAACTGATAAATATTACAAACTCTTACGTGTATTAAAACGATATGCCTCGAGAATCGGTTTTTGACCGACTTCAAAAAAGGAGGTTGTATTCGACCTGTATGTATGTATGTATGTTTGTCAACGATTTTCTTAAAAACTAATGAACCAATTTTGATAATTCTTTCACTCATGTAACCTTCATACTTTCAGTATGGTTTTAGTATTTAAAACATTAGGGAATTATTCTTATGTACGAAGTTATATGTATAAATGTACTGTATCTCCAGCATTTCAAAGCAATGGTCTGAATCGGTGGTAACTCTTCTTCACAAAAAGGGAGATAGTGGGGACCTCAGTAACTATAGACCAATTAGCCTTATGTCAAACCTCTATAAAATTTTCTCAAAAATACTATTAAATAGACTTACAAGGACACTAGATGAAAATCAACCGCGTCAACAAGCTGGATTTCGTAAACACTTCTCAACAACTGACCACATCCAAGTGGTAACACAAATAGTGGAGAAAGTTAAAGAATATGGCAAGACTCTGTATTTATGTTTCATCGACTATTCCAAGGCATTTGATTCTTTGGAACATAATGCAATATGGAAGACACTAGTGGAACAAGGAATAGATATAAAATATGAGTAGAGCTACTCCATAGCATTTATTCAAAAAGTTCCGCTAAAATAAAATTGGAATTGGAAGGACCAACTTTTCCCATAAGAAAAGGCGTCAGACAGGGCGATCTGCTATCACCAAAAATATTTTCGTCTGTCCTAGAGACAATATTTAGAAACCTAGACTGGGAAAACAAAGGCGTGAAAATCGACGGTGAATATCTAAGCCATTTACGATTTGCAGACGACATCGTTGTGTTTACAGGAGAATCCGCACAATTAGAGAACATGTTGCAAGAGCTTACAACAGAAAGTAACAAAGGTAGCATTGACTATGAATGCTGCAAAAACCAAAATTTTAACAAACGGGTCGAAAGTAACAATAAATATAGATGGACAGGAAATAGAATATGTTAAGGAATACGTCTATTTGGGACAATCTATTTCATTTGAAGACCAAACGGAAAATGAAATTAATAGGAGAATAGCAATTTCATGGAAAAAATACTGGAGTTTTAAAGAAATCATGAAGAACACCAAGATAAAAATGAATTTGAAAAGCAAGTTGTATGAGATAGCAATCCTTCCATGCCTTACATATGGATGCCAAATATGGTCTCTGCGTGTAAAAGAAGAACACAAACTCGGAGTTATGCAGAGGAAAATGGAGAGAAGCATGTTGGGTATTAAATTGTCCGACAGAATTACTAATGAGGAAATTAGGAGGAAAACTAAAATAACTGACGTAGTAGAGAGAATAAGAAGTCTGAAATGGAAATGGGCCGGGCATATTTGTAGAATGGAAAACGAAAGATGGACAAAGAAAATCATAGAGTGGGTACCTAGAGACGGAAAAAGAAAACGAGGAAGGCCGCGGAAGCGTTGGGAAGATATATTTAAGGAAAGATGTGGACCAGACTGGAGGAGACAAGCCAGAGATAGGGAAAAATGGAGAAAGTTGGGGGAGGCCTACGCCATAGAGGCGACTTCCATAAATTAATAATTTCACGTGCATGCCAACATTAATAATAATAGGTCTTTACCTATGAAATTGCCGTTTTGTATGAAAAAATTTAAACGAATTTTTTTCATGCATTTTTTATTTGTATTAATCGAAGTAATCACCCATGCAATCAATGCATCTTTGCCAACGCAGTGGCAGTTTATTGATGCCCTTCTTAAAGAAATCAGCTGGACGGGAGGCAACAAATTCTTCAAAGGCATTTTGTACTGCCTCTCGGGTATTGAATTTTTTTCCCGCCAAGAAGTTATCCAAATTCTGGAAAAAGTAGTAGTCTGTAGGCGCAAGGTCTGGTGAGTAGGGCAGATGACGGAGAGCTTCCAACCCCAGTTCTTGCAACTTGGTGTGCCGTGCAGTATGAGGTCGCGCGTTGTCGTGCAGGAGCAGCGGAGACGAGCGATTGACCAATGCTGGTTGGAGATGTGCCAGCTTCTCCATCATTGTGTTCAGTTCTTCACAGTACACATCTGAAGTAATGCTCACCCCGTTTGGAAAGAAGCTGTGATGAATCACACCGGCGCTAGACCACCAAACAGTGACCATCACTTTTCTAGGGGTAAGTTTTCGTTTAAGGCATTGTTTAGGTGCTGAACCAGGATCCAACCAACTTGCTGAACGCTTGCGGTTATCAAACAGAATCCATTTTTCATCGCAGGTAACAATGCGGTTCAAAATTCCTTCATTTGTGTGTCTGTTGAGCAGTGCAAGGCACGTCTCGACGCGTAGTTCGCGCTGGCGATCATTGAGTTCGTGGGGCACCCATTTGTCAAGCTTTTTTGCCTTGCCAATTTGACGCAAATGGACCAATATTGTTTTGATGCTAACGTCGAAAGCTGCTGCTAATTCAGCCGTAGATTGTGTATCATCAGCTTCCACAATCGCCTTTAATTCGTCATTGTCGACCAAAGTCTTCGGACGACCGCGAGGTTCATTTTCCAGGTCGAAATTTCCAGAACGGAAGCGAGCAAACCAATAACAAGTGGTGCGTTGGTTTGTAGTGTTAGCTCCGTAAACGTCGTTGATGTTGCGTGCCGCTTATGCCGCGTTGCTGCCACGACGGTACTCATATTCCATAATTACTCGAATTTTTAACGTATCCATGATGACGAAAAAGATTGAAATGCGATGAAAATGTAACACTAATCAATAAACAAATGACTACTTTTGGAAAAAAAATCCATGTTTTTAAAATAAAATTAATTTGAAATTAGAATTTTTAGCCAAACAAAAATTATTTTGATTTGAAATGGCCAGTACTGCAGAACGGCAATTTCATAGGTAAAGACCTAATAATAAAATTGGGAATTTACCTCAACAATAATAATTAAAATGATATTTAATGAAATGTGTAATAGGTAACAATATGTGATAGGATAAAATAATTAATAATGCTTAAATTTTTATATGTATTTATGGTAGAATAAAAGGCTTTTTTATTTATTTTATTTTATTTATCTCCAGCATTTCTAAGCAGATTTTGATGATTCTTCTTTTCGTTCGTCTTGGTCTTTTGTAATATTATATTCAACTATAAATGGAAAAATAAATCTGCTTAAAAAAAGTTAAAACCGACTTCAAAAACCTAAAACAAATAAAATAACTTAAAAAAAAAAACTTATAATCGTTAAAACGGAAAAAAAAGTAAGTTTAAAAACTAAAACCCGACTAATGAAAAATCACGGTCTAAAAAGTAAGAAACAAGAAAATATTCTCATCTGAAATTAGAAAAAGACAGACAATTTAAAAATCTGTTTGATTCATGCCCATGTATAACTCCGGATTTTTAATTTGTCTGTCTTTTTCTAATTTCAGATGAGAATATTTTCTTTTCTTACTTTTTAGACTGTGATTTTTCAGTAGTCGGGTTTTAGTTTTTAAACTTACCTACTTTTTATTTAAATTATTTTGGGGTTATAGTTTCGTGATAAACTATTTGCCAGCCAGTTTACATTTTTAAAGAAGAATAATTATTATATTATTATTTATGTATTTTGTGTAGGTTTGGAGAGAAAATATGTTTGGCTCACATCTGAGACGTGATTTTAGAAATTATTCTCAATTATCGGGTGCATGCAAGCAAAGTGTGTTGTGTGATATGTCCAAACATATTTAAATTTTTAAATTTAAATTTAAAGCTTCGAGCTATTGCTCTTTAGCACATTTATGTATTTTTGAAATGTGCTAATTAAGCCCTTTCATTTGATACCCCGCACGGCATAAATAATTTTTTTTTTTTGGTTCATGACATGGCCTCTAGAGGGCGCCATATTCAATTCTATATGTAACCAGCGGCCGGCCAAGACGCTTCTAGCGATACCTCATTTGTCAAATTATGATAAGTAGTTAAGAAATTATGAGGGAACAGATGAACATAATACATACCGATCAAAATCATAACCCTCCTTTTTGCTTCGCCGTAGTCGGGTGAAAAAGTAGCCACTATTTTCCGTTTGTCCATTGTGTCCTACACACTATGCGGCAGGAATGCCGCCAACTGCCAAATGTATGTGTTAATCCAGGGCATATACACACATCAAAAGTGTCTAGGGATCAAGCATTTTTATGCGGATTTCTTGAGATTGAGATGTGGCTTTGTAATAAATTTATGATTTTATAAATTTATATGGATCCTTTTTGGTGCATTTCATAATTTGAATCAGGAACTGTGAATCAAATTCGAGTAAAAGATGAAAATCAGCTGTCAATATTTTCCCTATAAAAACATACAACGCATTGAAGACATTATTAGTGCTACTGTTTCCCTACTACTGATTAAAACCAACGTTATTATGGAGCGGCGACGTCATTTAAGCAGGGAAGAAATGCTCAGAGCCGTGGGAATGATAGAAGCTGGTTCCCGGCAACGTACTGTGGCTTTAGCTCTGAATACAAGTCAGAGTGTTATCAGTCGACTTTGGACACGTTACCGAAGCACTGGTACCGTGGCTGAGCGCCATGGAGGACGGTATCGCTGCACCACACGGAGACAAGACCGATACATTCAAATCTTAACTCGAAGAGCTCCAACTATAACCGCCATGATGTTAGCCGTGAGGCTTCATCACTCTTCAGGGAACTTAATTAGCGACCAAACAGTCAGAAACCGCTTGCATGAAGTGAACCTTCATTCCCGAAGACCGCTACGGGTACCACCTATAGCAATGCACAATCGTAGGATTCGATATCAATGGGCTCTTGAACACAGAAATTGGGCAGAAGAACAATGGCGTTTCGTGTGCTTTTCTGATGAGTCTCGTTTTGGTATGAGACCGGATACAAGACGTATACGACACTGGAGAACCCCTGGACGCCAACAGCGATTAAAATCCTGCCAGGAAGTCCATCCTTATAGTGGTGGAACCATCATGGTATGGGCGGGTATTTGGATCGGCGGAAGAACTGAGTTGATTTGGATCAGAGGCAACCTCAACGCTCAAATTTATGCTGAGACGATTGTATCAGACGTCATCGTTCCTCTACAAGTGCAAATCGGTCCCTTATTTCAGTTAATGCATGATAATGCACGACCGCACACCGCAAGAGTTGTAAGACAGACTCTCGCCGCAGCTAACATCAATGTCCTGCCCTGGCCTGCTCAGTCGCCAGACTTGAACCCGATTGAGCATGCATGGGATATGCTACAGAGAAGAGCTCTGCCGAATATGGAGGGTATCCAGTCGCAAGAAGACCTTTTTTTGTTGTTGCAACGAACATGGGCGGCCATTCCACAGCGTGATTTGGATGAACTCATTTTGAGTATGCCAAACCGATGTTCTTGTGTTGTTAGTGTTCGCGGTAGAAACACGGATTATTAATTGTTTAAGTTACCCAATAAAATTTTAAAGAAAACTGTTATTTCAGTCTTTTTTTCGAACTTTAATGTTAGTGGTTCAAATGTCAAAAATCCCTTTATTAGGAAAATGGCAAATTTCTTTATTAATGCAAAGGTGACTTGGTTTATCGTTACTGTGACAAACGAAAACACTTTATTTGATGAATCCTTAAAGAAAATTTTAATTAATATCAATCAGGAGAAAAGTTATTGCAAAAATATAGTTGATCCCTAGACACTTTTGATGTGTGTATAAGCAGCTCTACATACTAAATTTCATCCAAATTGGTCTAGCTGTTTGAGCGTGAAGAAGTAACAAACATACAAACACGCACAGACACACAGACAAACTTTCGCCTTTATAGGTAATACTAGCTGCGCCCCGCGGTTTCACCCGCGTGGACCAAGATAAAAAGTAGCCTATGTGTTAATGCAGGGTATAATCTATCTACATACCAAATTTCATCCAAATCGGTCCAGCCGTTTGAGCGTGGAGAAGTAACAAACATACAAACACACACAAACTTTCGCCTTTATAATATTAGTGTGATAACAGGAAACAAAACCTAATTTTATTTTTTGACAGATGAAGAGCTTCTAATGAATTCTGCTGGTGGCACGAAAATTTTTTAAGTTCTATACATGTCCATGGCGGTCAAAAGGTTTAAATACGACTGTCCCGTTGATCTCGTGGTCGCAAGCGCGACTACTGAGCGGAGGTTCCTGGGTTCGATTCCCAGGTCGGGGAAAAATATTATTGGGTTTTCCATTAGGAATTTCTCAGTAGCAGCTCGGGAGTTGGTGGCGTGGCACCCCTGAGTCTCGGAAAGTACAAAGCCGTGTAAAGCCGTTGGTCTTGCGCCTGATCTCTCCCCCAGTGGTGTTGGTTTGCCGTCTCCTCACTTTATCAGACTATGAGAGTGCCTGCGTTTGCGCACAAACATGTGCACTATAAGCATCTCCCGTGTACTTGTACGGCCTCTGCCTCGAATTTCGCGGGCAGCGGGGCGGCGGCGGCGGCGGCGCGTCTCGCATTGTCCCGCCCCGCTTCCGCGCCGCTGTTTTCGAGGTCCGGTCCATTTGTTTTTACGCATAAATCCGGCCGCTCCCGCGCCGCCGCAGCTGCCCGCAAAATTCGAGGCAGAGGCCTACCAGTATTATAAAGTGCTCTGTGGCCGCCGTGTCCCAAATTCGGTTGGGAGGATTATTATATTGATTTAAATGGCCACAAAAAAAAAGGTAATACTGCTCAATACAATCAGGTCATTGAACCTAGCTAAATATTTTTCAAGTTGAAAAAGGTGCTGCATAATCTTTGGAGAGAAATGTTGTCCGCTCCCGCCTCGCTACGGTACCGAGTCGTAATAACAAAACACATGTTTTAATAAAGTTATTATTTTATTCGATAAGACATTCACAATCTGAAAACCAGAGGCAATTAATAATCTGCTGTTAAGGCAATTTATGAATACTAAAGTAAATAAATTAATTATCTATTTATCTTAACCAGCGAATAACATCTTTTTACGCCAACAAGTCGTTAGTTTCCTCGACGCGTCTAAATGATGTTATAATCTACTAAATAAAATATGTTGAATTATAATGTATTATACTTCTTATAGTTAGTTATAAATGTTATAATAGTGCAAAAATTCAAGTTTAAGTCTTGTATTTTGATTAACCTAAATCATGGTCATGTAAATATCACACTACCTGGAACCGATTTATGTTAAAATTATCAATTTTAACCAAAGAGCACGGACACTTCTTCGCAGCCGCTATTAGTGGCGGCATTGTCAACACTTTCCATAAAAAAACAAGCATGTCACCGTACACTAGTACCTACAACAATACAAAATGTGAAATGACGGTTTTGACGGTCCGCGATAGAAATTGAGTTCAACGCACATTCGGCGCCACAATTATTTGTTGTAGGTACTGCCACAGTATATAATGATACTGTAGTTTATCTTCATATGTCGGGGGGCAACATTACCGGGATATGCCGTTAATTATCGCGATGAAGGACGTTGGCCGTTGGTGTGGTCACCTCTTACCGCGATAATTTGATCGAAGTTAACTACCGCTATGTTTATGGCGATGATGGGCAATGACGTTGACGTTAGTGTAGTCCGGGCAACAGAAAATCTCAGTCAGTCTCAGTTATGCAACAGTTCGAGCGCGCGCCAGTTACGCACGGACGGACACGTATTTATCCACCAAGCAGCCGTAGGTAATTAATATAAGGTCACTGCACAGATAAACCACTGAAGCTTTATTACTATGTGGTGCCTTCTCTAAATGTTTCCAGCGCGATGATTCCGTGCTCTGTGATTAACCATTATGATGACAAATATAAGTTTAATTTTGTTAGTTACCTTCAGATCTAATACTTATTCACTTCTTGAAACAAAATGTATAAAAATGATATAATTTAGAACCAAATATTATAATTTTAATCAACTGCGTCATTACTATAACAGAATTAAACAATTAACAGTAAATCTCTTCCAATAATTTAACAACCTATTAAATGCACATTCTTATAGGCACCAGTGGCCCAAAAATGAGTCGAGGATAGCTTTTCTTACAATCCACAGTAACTTCATACCATACAGCTTTAAAAATTACACGATAAACAGGGTACTCCATAAGAAGAGCATATCGGTTTAGAAATAAAAATCCCATCAAGAAACTATGCTCCCAGTATTAAGGAATGCACTTAGATATGACACAGCCACGTGAATATGTATAATAATATTAATAATTAATTACAGAGCGTGTAGGTGGTACATGCCGACAGAACGAAATTTCTGATAAAGATGCGAGACAGGGAAAAAACGCAAATAAGTACTTACACAATACTTCATAAAATATTCAAAAGGACGACACACACAAAGAAGTGTTACATAATTATTATGAATTAGCTAATCTCGAGAAATCATGACCTATAATATAATATTGTATGTTTACAAGTAGGTAGTTTCATTGTTACAATTGTAATAATGTACAAGCCTTGTTAGTTACTGTAACATAATTATTTATTATACATTTTACATCTAGTGTGTAGGTATTTGTTAACAGCTACATTAAGCCATTTTAGGGCCACTGTTTTCGAACATTAACCTACATGATTCAATTACGACTCATTGGCTGTGAAATACTAAGCACTCAATGATTGTAAAGCGAGATAATTTCGATTTGATATATGTAATATACAAAGAGCACTATGATACGCGTAGATACATTGATAATTTCAATATTCGTCTTCCTCCGGCGGGTGTGGGTTGTCGCCGTCTATTTCCTCTGGAGGCGCGAATCCGTCCTGACGAACAAAACAGATATTAATGTTGGGTTCACTTGCTTCATACTTAACATTGAGTAGGCTCTAACCAAGTTCTCTCATTGTTCAGATGACTGCGATGGGCTGAGTTGTTCATGGTCCGGCTCTAACTAAGTACGGAAATAAAAGGACAACAATCAGTCCACCCAGCCAAAAGTTTGATAAATTAATTCAATATGTATGTCCAGATATGAAAGCAAATTTTAATAGTAAATAGGCAAGTCAATAAATATACATTGCATTTTGTAACAACTTGCTGCTCCATGCAGTTAAATATAATTAGGGGTGGGGCCAGACTACCGTAGTTCAGACTAAGCGGACGGACGTACGCACGGACGTAAAAATATCGCGGCGGGATTTTATCGCGCACTGGATTTTCAACTCTCGCTGTTGAGCCGAGCGTTGAGAATCCAACTTAACAATAACAGAGTGCATTCCAGCGCGTCGAAAAAACACACTGTTGGATTTTCAACTCTCGGCGCTAAGCAGAGCGTTGAAAATCCAGTGTGCGAAAAAAAATCGCCGCGATATTTTTACGTCCGTGCGAACGTCGACTAAGTCGTCGAAATCTATATATACAACGTGTAACGTTAAATGCGCAAAACCTCTTAAGAGGTCATTGTACTCATCATTATGAACAACTATGGGACCAAACCTAAAATCGCAAAAAAAAAATCTGCTGTTCAGTACATTTTGACGAATTATGCGAACATAAATGTACTGAACAGCTGATTTTATTTCGCGATTTCAGGTTTGGTCCCATAATGATGAGTACAATGACCCCTAAAGAGGTTTTGCGCATTTAACGTAACACGTTGTATAAGACAATTTATAACTAAAGAAGGGCTGGACCAATTTATATGATTTTTGTGTTTTTGGATTTGTTTTCGTCCGGAATAGGATATTTAGTATTAAAAACAGGAAAAATTCACAAAAAAAAAAGATTTGGAGAAATTTTATTTCTCATACATGTTTGGACAGGGCAACATTGTCGGGTCAGCTAATTAGGTTTATTTAATATTGCTGTAAGTTTGACCACACCCAACGAAAAATGTATCCGCCTCATTTAAGCAGAGTTAATTTGGCTGCCTGTCCATTGGAGCGGAGAAGTGCAGCTATAAATACATTAGCCAATAGAATTCTAATAAATTCATGTTATTTGAATTTAGAGAATGCTAAAGGTTAATAATATTTGCGCTTCTCCGCTCAAACAGGTAGACAGCCTTATGCTCATCTGGCCCCACCTTTGGAACTTGGCAAATTATTAGCTGTTGCCCACGACTTCGTCTACGATCCAGGATGAAAAGTAGCCTATATCCTTCTCCACGTTATAGTCTACCCATATACCAAATTTCATCCAAACCCGTTCAGCCGTTTTAGCGTGAAAGCGTAACAAACAAACGAACAAGCTCACTTTCGCATTTAAAATATTAGTTAGGATAGGATAGTCATATGACACATTTAATGGGTCAGCATAACAAGGAAAGACTTGTAACAAAAGTTATTTTAAACAGTTCTGTCATGACTACTGTACCTCAGTTGCATATAATATATCCAAAATCTTCTGAACAATCGGACCATTCTGCTGTTCTTCCATCTCTTGACAGATCACCTCTATATCTCGAAGCTTGCCAAAATAGAAGTCCCTTTCTTTCTCAAGGCCATCAACTGTTGCTTTCAATTCATTTATCTGCATTAAAAATAACATGCAAGGTTAATGATAAATATAAAATTCAAAAATGGAAGTGCCAGGGTAGCCCGCGAAATTATTATTTTTTATGTTTTTTGCAATTTGCAAGTCAATATTAGGTTGTGTGTTGATTAAAGTATGATTCGCAACCGCAACAAATAAGTATTAACAGAATTATGATAGTTAAAATCAGTAATATAACTCCTTAAGTTAGAATAATCCTCAAATGTCAAGATTTTATGAAACAGTCATTCAATAGGATTACCTGGTCTTAACAAGTTGTATTGTAGGACTTTAATGATTCTGTAAATACATACTTGTTACATTCTCAAATCATATTTTGATCAACATAAAACCTAATATGACTTGCAAATTGCAAAAAACATAAGAAAATTTGAATTTTGCTGGCTAACCTGGTGCTATCTAGCCTTAAGATAAAATCTACACTTTTCCTGAAAAGGTGGAAATTAACATTTAATGATTTAATATATTAGCAATAAACAAAATGATCTGTATTTTTTATAAAACAGAAAAGAACAAGACACATTTTAATTAAAATGTTACAATACCTGATGATTTAACTCGTCAATGACTTTCGAATCCCCCTTAGCACTTTGATTTATTCTGGCTAAATTAACTGGGGGAGACCTGACTGTGCTGTTTGCTTTGCCAACTGTAAAGTGAAAAAAATAATTGAAATGCTGTAAAACGTAAAAAGTCAATCAAATAACTACATTGAACAGATAGTAATAAAAATTTTCTTTGCTATTTAATTTGAATATGAATCATATTCGTTTTTATATTTAAACAGATGTAAAAATATCAAGCAATGAAAATAATAATATTTCAAAAGCATTTATAAGCAAAATCACGAATATAAGGTAAATGTATAAATAAGCTATCTTCCTGTACTGACATAATAATAATAATAAACGATAAATATGATGAGGAATAAACATAACACAAATAATATGTATGTTAACTCATAAAATGGATAGAAAAAGGTGCACATAATGATGAATGATAACATGCTGTGTAAATATATGAATAATACTGATAAACTGTGCATATGATACTGTGCAGGTGCGGACTGCAGATGTTATTATTTTAAATTTAATGTACATTATATACATTTGATCTATTAATTTTTATCCCAGATATAATAATCGATATACAATGGACATTGGATATCGACGCAATATATTTTACTTATATAAGGCAATAGTTTCAATATTTATATCAAAAAGTATAATAATATTGATATCTATATTTGAATTGGGGTCTTTAATCCTCTATGCAACTCATTAAAAAAGCAAAGTTTATAAATTATAACACAAATCAATATCTATAAAGAAAACAAAATAGTACTGGAATGGGGTCTAGCTGCGACTTTGGCGACAGGCGCCATCGGTTTCTTGGGCATGGAAGCCGCGCCCCGAGGAGCAGCGGCGCCCCCGTGCCCCATGGGCAGACCCTCACGTTGCGCCACCGCGTCATATTGCTCGCCTCCATAGTTGGCATCAAAGAATTTCTTGAACCATTGCAAAAATTCAAAATTGTCTTGGAAACGACCCTTCACCAGTTTGTCAATGGGTACTATCTACAAAAGAAAAAAGTGAAGGTAAAATAAAAAGAATCACAATGCTACAAAAGGTGCCGCTACCTGCTTACAGTCTATAACTAAACAAGACGTGTACAGATTACCACACACAGAAACACTTATGTGGATTATACTTAGCACTGTTGGTTTGTTGCAGTTACAATCCACAAGTTGTGTTGCTATGTGTGGTTTAATGAATGGGGTGCATTATTTGATTTGGCTGATGCATACTGCCAGAGTGGTGCATGGGAGCAGGACGGCGAGCAGGCCTGGGCGGCGGAGGCACCACCTGTACTGCGCCACATAAAGGCACTCCTGATTCACATGCCCCTGACCCGATTGTGATGCCACCACGCGCATCAAAAGCGTCATATTCCCTTCCATCATAATTGGCATCAAAAAACTTTTTAAACCACTGTAAGAACTCAAAATTGTCTTGGAACCTTCCTTTTATCAGCTTGTCCACTGGTATTACCTATAAAGTATATTTATTGGCATTGGTGTGGTAAATTGTAAAATTACATCTATATAAGGAAACATATTTATTATTATAGATGGAAGAATGATTGCATTATTTTGTTCAGAATAATCTTATATAGACCTGTTTTAAATTTCTGGTATTTATACTGCTTTGCTGGATAAAATTCATTAGTTTTAACTAAAGATTTCCCAAATTTTACTTAAGACAGGATTTTGTCCCAGATACAGGAGATCCTTGTAAGCTTTGAAGGACTCTAACAAGACACAAGAGAAGTTTTATTGTTATTACTACTACGGCTTTATGGTGTCCTTCAAAGCGATAATTATTACTAATATTGTGCAAACACACACAGTGTTGAAAGTGCCTCTTGATGCTTGCTTATAGCTCATAAGAGAAAATAATTATTTTAGATAATACAAAACAAAATGAACAACAATTACTATACTTAGCTAATTAATGACTGAAAAGTGGAATGTTTTCAGTTACATATCATAATATTAAAAGCTTAACATAGTAGTGAAAAAGTACCTTATCAACTCCCATTTTTTTGAAACCAGCTTGTAGTATTTTGAAATTTTGTATGTATTCATGTTCTAGATTTGTTTTGAACTTAATTCTTTTCATGGGCACACTGTTTGGGAACAACATGTCCATGAACTGACAATAAGCGGCGCCTGTGCACAGTTCCTCGATCTTGGCGAAGTTTGACTGTAGGCAGTCGTTCACCCACGCCAACATATCATGTCGTGACAAATTCTCAGAAGTCACATTCGTTGAATACACGTTCACTGCCATCTTCACTACTCCAATACTTTCTTCTAAAATGTAACATCACCAAACATTATAGGAATGCCATAAGACCGGCTTAAACGACAGCAATGCGTTTCAGAAAAAAGAAAGCAGATCTAAAAATAGGTCGTGGTATATCCGTGACGATTTCCCAACAAACCATACAAAGATGTATCAAAACACTCACTAAACACCTGCTAAAGTATTTCCCAAATGCTTACGAACTATAAATATAGAAAATAACAGTAATCGTCCGCTACAACGGATGTGGTGATAATGACAGGCTACGCTACGAGACGACTCATCAAAAATCTGTAGCGCCGCATGATGAAAGTTTTCGGCACACCCTTTTCTACAATTACATTATTAATTATATGACTTACCTTCAGTTAACGAGGTCTTGGATTTAAATTTTCTCCAATTTATCACAAATGATTAAGCAAAGCAATCGAAATCGTTAGATTTTTGTCCAAAAACGCTAGCCGTGTTCCGTGATATCATAGACAAAGTAGTACCACAGACAATTCACAAACAGTTTTAACAAAAAAAAACTAGATTATTTTACTTTATGATCAATTTATTAGTGGCAGGACGATAAATAAATGCTGGTACCACAAGCTTGGTGCTGCCACAAACTGTAAACCCATACAAACCCTAAGTAAAAACATCAACAAACGGAGTACGAGCAAACGTGTGGGTGCATCGGCGCGGCTCCGCAAGCGATTGCCGCAATCTTCCTTGATTTGAGATTTGCATTTGTGTACAATTTTACAGACGCCAGCACGGCAAGCCACCCGAAACTGTCAAATTTGTCCAATCAACCTTGAACCTAACGATTTAGCGATAAAGATGAAAATCTATTAATGAAATTTGACAGATTGTAGTAGCTTGATGTGCTGGCGTCTGTACAGACGCCAGCAGGTCAAGCCACACAAAACTGTAAAATTTTCCCAATCAACCTTGAACATAATGCTTTAGCGATAAAGATGAAAATCTATTAAAGAAATTTGACAGATTGTAGTAGCTTGATGTGCTGGCGTCTGTACATACATACGATTTTGTAAGCCCATTTTAGCCAAGTCTTTTGACCTTACGCTAGTTACACACGCAGTGACTTAACTCGCTAGTCACCGGCGTGCACTGACTTATAAACCTATGGACTGGCCATACCTACAAAATTAGCGTGCATACCTACAAAAATCGGTTACTAAACATGGCCGCCTTTCGTAGCGTTGTTACTGTGAGAGCAAGCAACCATTTGACAGCACATCTACTAATCATCTACCCTACCACAACAATCGGCAACCAACATGGCGAAAAGTCACACATAGACATGATTTTGTCGTCACATAAAAGTGTTGAAAAATTTAGTCTTTGACAATCATTTATATATATCTCTTTTCATATATGCAGCTCTTAATTAGTTAAAAACAGACAAAACGCTTATTTACACGTGTGTGTCGATATGATAGATATTTGTATAACTATTATTACTATAGTAGAATATGCCATCTCCATAAGTGACGACACGCTGACGATTTCAATAACGGTGTGTGGGTAGACGTGTTTGCTACATGTAAGCTACGGTTTCCTAGAAGCGGTGATACTTGACAGGCACTAGCAGCTGTCACGAAAATGATGGCAGTCCAGTGGCGAAAAGTCACTAGCGAAGTGTTGAAGTTAGAATTGTAGGTAAATAATATCAAATAATGGGAAGACTATTAGTCATAAAAGTATGTAAAAATAAGACATGTAAACATCGTAGTTTGAGAGCCGATGACGCGCCATAAGTGACCCGCCTGTGGTTAGAAGATTGCACTTATGCTTTCTCTAGTGTTATTCTTTAGCTTTCGAATTGATTGTCAGAGTGGTAAGCGAGTGGAGCCGGCATAACAATAACCGGTGCACGAGCCATCCCTGTGTGTCTTATGCTGCGTACACACCGGCCCATCGAACGCCAACGAATGGGTTTCGCTGGCCATCATTGGTCTTGTCAGCATCAGCAACTACCAAACGCAACGCAACTGTCAAATCAATGATAATCGTTCGTTGGCGTGTGCTGGCTACCCGCAGCGTGGCGGTAATATCGAAGGGATAGAAGGAATCGACCTTTCGTTTTGCTAGACCACTGTGTTTGTTCGGCTATTGCAACATCAGATAATTAACGACCATGGACCTAATATACAAACTGGACTGAGCTCTCGTACCAAAACTCCGGGAAGAGAGAGATATGGCATAAAGAGGCTGTTTATCTCTTTCTAATAGGGTGACCAAATATTTTTATGACAAACAGGAAAATTCGTTTTTAAAGAGACAATTTGTGTCCGGTTGACCCTAAGTGATTTCAAATGATTGTTTGTATTACAAAAATATTGTAATTAAATAATAGTGAAATGATGAAACTATAAATAAAAACTATACATATAGAAATAGACTTTTTCAAAAGCTCCTTATATGAAACTGAACATTATTGTGTTCTATATCGGTGTTGAATCGTGTAGTACTTACCAATGTTTTTGAGAAAAGAAGGACTACAGTATTGGTGAGACACGTCTTGTGGCGATTTATCAAATGTGATCACATAGGTGTACGTGGCCTATGATGAAGTAGGCATGTAGAATCTCGTTCCGGGACCATGGTCCTTTCGTGCTCTTTTTTCGTTTGCTGTATAGAGCTGGTGTTTGCGTATGTAATTGAAGCAAAATCAATCTGCCTAGCCTTTTGCCAACTGTGTTGGGGTCGGCTTCCAGTCTAACTGGATGCAGCTGATTACCAGTATTTTACATGGAGCGACTGCCTATCTGACCTCCACTACCCATTAACTGGATAATACGATACCCCTTGGCAAGACTGGTTGTCAGACTTTCGGGCTTCTGACGACCCGTGACGACTGTCAAGGATCCACGAATGACAGCCGCGACCAACGGCTTAACGTGCTTTCCGAGGCACGGATTGGGTATGTAATTGAACCAAAGGGAAATAAAACTTAACTGTGACAAAAATCAAAATCAAAGGTAATTTATTCAAACTAGGCTGAGAATCAGAATTTTTGAACGTCAAAATTACATAACGCAGTCCCTCGTAATGCCCGCTCTTCACCACATCCTTGTGCTTTAGTGGCGCAACAAACTCCCCAGCAGCACAGCTGTCTGTACATTTAGAAAAACTTAATTCTATACAATAGTATCCAAAATAATTTCACTACGCAACACAAAACATGACAAATTAAATTATTTGCTTTATATCAGCTAGCACACGCCAACATACCAACAAAAAAAAAATCAAGAACTATACCTACTCAAGAAGAAAGAAAAAATGAAAACGTAAACAGAACTTTATACCTAAATAAAAGCCTAAACAAACATATATTAAAACTTAAACAAACATTTATTAAAATTAAACATGGCTAAACAAAAATATTTTATGTAGTTTCTGCCTTAGGCCAATCTTACTGCCTAAGTTTCTCAACGTATTACATTTCGCTTGATGAAAAATTCTTAAATTTAAATACGAATTAGCCAATGCTTTTACTAATTGCAATTCGTGTGTTTCTTCATCCGTTATGCATTGGATAGGATGCGGTGGATTAATAAGATGTTTCAATATTGTGTAAAACATTTGTTTTAATTGCATCAAAATTTTATGTTTACTGGTGTTTCGGAATGAACCATAACTTAAATCGGAAATAAACAATTTTTCATTACACTTTATTACGTCAAAGGCCAATCTTGATGCATATTTTAAACCACCCCTATCAATAAAAGCGGTAAACGAAGAAAAATTTGTAACGTCGATAAAATATGGATGATCTGAATGCTGTTTAGGAGTAATAAGTATATTGCGACAAGCTTCGCATGAAATTTTATTTAATAGTTTATTAGCACAATAACCGGTTAAATAATAGATGATATTCATTTTGTAGTCTGAAAAATTGACTTTATCCATATGATGTTGTTGCTCTTCACTATGTTCAGAACTATGTGTCTGAAGAAAAGCCCATTCAGGATTACGGAATTCTAAAACAGGGGAAAGTTCGAAATCGTCATCCGTACAGTTATCATTAATACTTGGCTTAACGCTGTTACGATAAAGAAGCTTACGCATAGTGTACCTAAACTGTAAAGTATTAGGATTATTATTTCCACCTCCTTGTGCACGTATACATGAAAAAAACATTTCTAGTTGGTCCTGTGAAAATTTATAAGGCAAGAAATAATTTAAATTATTCCCAATCGGTTGTAGAAGGTCAAATGCAAAATTTTGTGTACTATATGTATCGACAATGAAGCCTAAAGCTGCCATTTTTCGCCAGTGTGAAATAATGTTTTGATCATCAATACTGAGTGCTTCCAAATAATCTTGGGTTTCCTTTAAAATACTCATCCAATAATCTTTGTTACTAAGCCGCAATGGCGACTTGAATCCTACACCCAAAGGAGATTTGGCATTTAATACATCAAAAGCTCTATCTACTATTCTAATGTATTCAGTTGTTGCCTGACTGTTCTGGAACTTATCATTACCAATAACTCTTAAAAAATCAATGGCATCAGCTACTGACGAACTCAATGTTTGCGCCACCAATTTAACATTAATTTTTTTGCCAAAGAAATTAATGTGGCTAGCATTTAATTTATAAGCTAGTCTTAACTCTCTTCATCTTGCAATAAATGCAATTCTTTAACAAAATCAAAATCTATATTTCCATTTCTAGAACTCAAATTTGTTTCAGCTAAAACGTTCCTAGATAATTTTAACATGTGAGCTGGGTCGAAAATGCAATGTACTTTAGTATTTTTATTTGGATGTTTAAAATTTGTAATCATATTTGGTACAACGAAGTTGCTTCCCAAATGTTCATATGTGGAAAAGTTAACAGCAGTTCCATCGCAAGTCAAACTTCGAACTGTAATTTGAATTTCAGATAGCATGCGTATTGCTGTTATTATCAATTGTGCTTGTACGGCAGCTGAAATTTTGTCTATGAGAAAGTAGGAAATAGGGCATTTAAATTTTCGTTTATATGACACAATTTGAAAAACCAGAACCTCCGTGGCTAAACGTTCTGAATTGTATGGGACAATTCCTGCAAGTCTACATAACCCCACTTTTTATCTTTATTTTTATCGTAAACTTCTTCAGATTTAATTGACATAGCATCAAATATTAGAGCAACATCCTGTTATTATTATAACATATTTTACTGTGTTGCTAATATTTTACGCAAGGTTGCAGGATGTGGCAATGCTATATGATTTCTTAATAACAAATATGCTTTGGATGAGTAATAATGTAGTGATAGAGCGAATTGTTTTACGTCCTCTGAATATCGTACACCTCTAATACTTTTATCGGTGTTTAGATGATTGTGTATATTGACAAAATTGTTTTTCAACATATGTTCAACTTCGTCATAATTTTGCTTACGTTTTTCTAACATACTTAAAATAGACTCCAAATTTTTTAATTTACATTCACGCCTATTTAACCTAAGAGTCAAATTTTTTACTTTACGGTTTAAATCATCTTTTGCGGGGCTACTTTGTTTTCTTATTCGTGCCTGGACAGCAACATCTTTGAACCTGAAACAAAATTTCTTTGCTGGAGGTTGGTCCGAATGACTTGGTGTGGATAGATCGACCGAAAGTCCAGCTTGAGAGGTTGAAGGAGTTGGTTCCACAACAGGTCGAGACGGAAGTACTATATTACTTAGTACCAGAATTTGTTTATTATTCGGCTGAAAAAAGAAACACTTTTATTTTCAATAAAATCAACTAAAAAATCAATCAATCTATCTTCTCATGTGCAACTGAGAAAAAACTAGCTTATCGATAAAAGGAAAAAATTTACAATGTCTTATTTCTTGGTAGGTGACGGGTTAAGTAATCATTATGATAATGTCAAAACCGTATTGTAATCCTTTTATATATTACATCATACAATCACAGCTATAGGAAGCTCCCATTATTAACATTTGCCCAGTTGCATTTACCTACACAGCAAGATTTACCGCACTCACTCATGCTCAGGGAGCATGGTTTCATTTGTTATCACTTGATCGGATTCGCAATAGGTCGGATTCTCACTTTGCCGGAATACAGAGAAGAAATATAAGACTACAGATCATCTCAGAATAATTCTTGTTTTACTGGTGTTAAAAATATCCTTACCACTGGAAAAATTGATGGTATTGCATTAGCATTCAACGCTCGGCGTGATTTTGCTACATACAAATCTGCCGGCTTGAAGTGAAGGCTACACATAACAGAATTTTTAATTATACTTTGTGGTTCAGGAATTGCATCCAACCTGTAACCAACATAAAAATAATGCTATTTAAATCATGCGATACATACAGGGTGTCCCGTAAATAATGGATCAAACGTAACGGGTAGGTAGCTTACCTAATTTCCAACAACTAATTTGAATATTAAAAAAAAAACCGTTACAGTAACCAGGATATTATTTTTTTTTCGAATTTTACGATTTTGTCTTCCAGAATTAAGCTTTTTTAATGCTGTCGCTGCAAATGATGACATTTTTAGGTATGATTTTTATTTAACATTTCTGAATAGCTTACTAATGTTATAAGATACCATTTTTTTTGAATACCGTTTTATTTGCCTTAGAAAAAAAATCTTGAGTTGAAAAGTTTTTTCTTTACGATGTTAGGACCAAAATTGAAAAAATTCTCCTGTAAAAAAAATGTATGACACCGAAGACCACCATTATTTTAAAAACTTGTACATTTAATAAGGTTTGCAAATTGGTATAAAACTTACGTCTAGTCCTTATCGTTACAAAGATATTGCTATGAATGTGATGAAGAAGACAGAAAATAAATTAAATTGGTACTATTCCATTTTTCCCTTTTCGTAATGGCTTATGCTTGAATGCTTGTAATCGAAGCAGGTAGTTAAGCGGATAGCATAATTCCGACCCGATGACGTCATCTGTCCGGAATTTGGGACCGCTACCTGTGGCGGAGTTGCACCTCAGTCAGTGTGAAAGGGATAGATAGCGCCGCTTTTTGGTAAATCGGTTAAATCGGTATGAAGTTGCGCAGGTTCTTTTGTTCTTTCCTGCGCCCTTCACTCGTACAGGCTTCATTGTTGCTTGATTTTATTAGTTTAGTTGTAACTAGTCTCTCTTCGAGTTGCTACGTCAGACAACTTTCGCTCCCGGTCAGTGGCTCGGTGTTTTCTTCTGTAAAATTTGACTTGTGCTGTGTTTTTGGACTTTGCTTTGCCTATCGATTTGGAACTCTTTGCGTATTGGACAAACGACTTGGCGATCCTACGGACTCCGAAAACATTCGTTTGTGTGTGCTTGTACGTGTGTGCAGTAGCGCTGAAACCTTATTCAGCCCAATGCCTCGTTATGAGTACACGCCACGGCAGTACGCCGAAATGCATTTTATCTACGGAGAAGCAAGAGGTAATGCCAGGGCGGCTGCAAGATTGTACCGTGAAAGATACCCGAACCTGGTTCGTTATCCCGATTATCGCGTCTTTATTAGAGTGCATAACGCGCTTCTTGAGGTAAGAATTCTTGGCACCGGAGTTGGTGGTACCCGTGAAGGACGACCGCGACAAGTTAATGATGAAGTCATTCTTCGAGAAATCGAGGAAGATCCGTCAGTCTCCGTTCGCGTCATAGCGCGACGCGTAGGAATTTCTAGATCGACGGTGCATCGAGTGCTACAACGGTGCCGATTGCACCCATATCACGTGCAACGTGTTCAAACGCTGACGTCGCGTGATTACCAGCCAAGAATAGAATTTTGCCAAAGGATGCTTAGAATGATTCGGGCGGACCCGCAGTTTTTTAACAAGATTTTATGGAGTGACGAGTCTTCATGCCGCCGAGATGGATATTTAAATTTGCATAATTTGCACAGTTGGCAGCTGATAAACCCATATTTGATGCGAGAGGACAGGAGCCAACATCAATTTAAAATAAATTTATGGGTGGGAATAATCAATGGGCAAATAATAGGGCCCTTTGAACTACCAGCTACTCTAAACGCCGAATATTATCTCCATTTTTTAAGGAATGAGTTGCCAAGGTTATTAGAAAACGTTCCAGAAGACGTACGGCAAGCAATGTGGTTGCAAAATGATGGGTGCCCCGCTCACTATGCGACGGCAGTAAGGGCGCACCTTGATGAAAGTTATCCGGACAGATGGATCGGCCGATTAGGACCAATTTTGTGGCCTCCGCGATCTCCGGATTTAAATCCCCTAGATTTTTTTTACTGGGGATGTTTAAAAGACAGGGTCTACAAGAATCCAATAACGTCGGAAGAAGAATTACGACAGCGCATCCAATCTGCTGCATCAGAAATAAACCAAAGCCGTTTTGTCCGTCGGATAAGAGCTTCCTTTATTAGGAGATGCAGACTTTGCATTCTTGTAGAGGGAAGGCAATTCGAACATTTATTGTAAAAACCAAATAAAACGATTTATTTGAACTAACTGTTTTTTTTAGTACGGCCTCCTAATTCTTTTCATACGCCTCAATAATTCAATGAACATTGCCTCTGAAATACTACAGTTACACATTTTAAAGAAAAAGTTTAAATGTACACACTTTTTTATTTTTTTTATTAACGTTGATTTGGAGCACCTCTCAGATTCATAGCAATTATCTTTGTAACGACAAGGACTAGAATGTACAACTTCATACCAATTTACCAAAAATACAAAAGCGGCGCTATCTATCCCCTTCACGCTGACTGAGGTGCAACTCCGCCACAGGTAGCGGTCCCAAATTCCGGACAGATGACGTCATCGGGTCGGAATATGCTAGCCGCTTAACTACCTGCTTCGATTACAAGCATTCAAGCATAAGCCATTACGAAAATGAAAAAATGGAATAGTACCAATTTAATTTATTTTCTGTCTTCATCACATTCATAGCAATATCTTTGTAACGATAAAGACTAGACGTAAGTTTTACACCAATTTGCAAACCTTATTAAATGTACAAGTTTTTAAAATAATGGTGGTTTTCGGTGTCATACATTTTTTTTACAGGAGAATTTTTTCAATTTTGGTCCTAACATCGTAAAGAAAAAACTTTTCAACTCAAGATTTTTTTTCTAAGGCAAATAAAACGGTATTCAAAAAAATGGTATCTTATAACATTAGTAAGCTATTCAGAAATGTTAAATAAAAATCATACCTAAAAATGTCATCATTTGCAGCGACAGCATTAAAAAAGCTTAATTCTGGAAGACAAAATCGTAAAATTCGAAAAAAAATTAATATCCTGGTTACTGTAACGGTTTTTTTTTTAATATTCAAATTAGTTGTTGAAAATTAGGTAAGCTACCTACCCGTTACGTTTGATCCATTATTTACGGGACACCCTGTATACAAATTGTATTCAATATCCGCCTAATATTAATAGTTTTAATCACAAATACACTAAAGCTTTAGCGTCTTCCGTCTACAAAACGTATAAAGCATGGTCACACTACTTAGACTCAAAATTGTTATTAAATAAAATCTTTATAACAAAGATTCACAGGAAACAGGAACATTCATTCACAGGTGGGGTTCATTTGACAGTTAAGGAATAACTCCTTACCTGTGAAATGAAATGCCACAACCAGCATAAGTTTCACTTCTACATTTCTTGATGCAACAGTTTCTCACCATTTTCGCCAATTTTCGCTATCTAAATTGAAAAAAACCGCCATGAAACCATTGATGTCAGATTTTAGTGTTACCAGAGTAATTATATGATAGCTACCAACAAATCATATTATTTTGTTTATTTTACTCATGGATTTTACTTATATAAAATTATTGATTATGATGTACAGATTGTAAGTCTTTAAATAAAATTATTTAAATCTAATGTAAATGTTAAAAAATTTATACGTAACTTATTTTACTTGTAGTTGGTGAAATATTTTCTACCATCTTTAAAATTTTTATCTTTTGGCAATTGAGCAAAAGGGACAAACAGCCAGGCTATCTCTCTCGTCTCGTTTTGCCTCTGCAAAGATATCTTATCAAAAGTAAACCTAAGCTGCAATTGTTATGGTTCATTTTTGTATGATACGATTTTTGGAGAGCTCAGTCCTTTTTATATTATATTATTAGGTCCGACATTGACATGACAATCTGACATACACTGTCAAGTTTGTTTGACATTGTAGTTTTGTAGTTGTACCGCGAACGAAATGAATTGAAGAAAACAAAACAACTTTGGAAGTGCAGTTTGGACGTATGAATTGTGTTGTGTCGTAGTTTGAATTTTATTATTTGTATTTCTATACAAGGATTGTACGCAAACTATTTTTCGGAGTAACTCAAGTTCTTAGCAAAACAGTAGGGTTATTAACTGAGTTTTTGTTTTCGCTGTAGTTTCAGAATTTTTGCTTATCGATAACGTGGATTATATCTTAGTTCTTTTAACGAATTATAAATAATTTCGGCAGTGCGTAATCAGTTGTTTAAATATTATTACAGCACAATGGCTCAAGATGAAGAACGCCTCACTGAAAATAACTCTAACGTTAATACAATTAGCGAATTGCCGGCAAAACGATTTGCAATTACGATGGAGTTCCCTTTGTTTGTTGTGATGATGGGAATGTCGCTCTCTGGTAAGTCTATTATTATCTTAGATCTATTTGTGTACGAGCACATGTACGAGTGTGTAGAAAAATCAAGTGTTCGAAAATAGTTTTCCATAAATAAATCACTCCACAAGTTTTATTTGACAAATGTTTGTTTCATAGTAACCATTCGCGCGATAAATGCACGAAAGTGTGTCGCGGATTAGAATTACGCTATCGTATGCGGAAATGCAACCAGCAATTTATAGATGTAGCTGGGCACTCACGGTCAGTTCATCACGCCAAATGGTGTGATGTTTGTACATCCATTTGATTTTGAGTGTTGATTCTTCAATCCATATTTTGGCGCGACGTCAATGATGGCGATGAATTACGGCGTTTGGCGTTGCGCCATTTTACGGGAGTGCCAAAACCGTGGGCCGTCATCACGATACGTGAAATACGATTATGCTCCTTATTTACATGTCAGCAAAAATCAATTTCCTATGCAAGTATTTTAGTGGTTTGGCAGCGCCCATGCATTTGATTTAATCCGAATGGACTGACCATGAGTGCCCTTAAACCGTTGGCGTACATCCATTTGATTTAATCCAAATGGACTGACCATGAGTGCCCAGCTTCAGAGTATTTTTTACATTACCTGTCAGCATATACGTCATGAGATACTGTGCCAGCTTTGTTGGGCCTCAGTTTATAGCTAATAAATGGGACCAGACAAAAATTTACATAATTAATGCGAAGGAGATTGGTAAAATTTTAAATATTTTTGTCTGGTTTACTCTCACCACTGGATCTAATAATAAGTGTTATTATTACTATAATTTAGTGATTTGTCTATTTCTATACTCCGTTTCGCAGGTCTCAAACCATAAGGCGCCTATCCACAAAACTGTTATAACATTTCTTGAGAATGAGCCAGCTTGCTGTTTTTTTGCATGTGGCCTTATAATTTACACTTCAGTTAATGTGGGTTGCTTGATTTGAAGGCATTTCCTCTGTAATACTAGTTTTTGGTCCTTATGCATGACGGCAATATCCAAAAATGCTTGGAATTTGTGGATGTAAAACCTTTTTCCTTAAATGTTTTAATAATTGTATAGTTGCTGGTGTGAATTGTGAGCACAAACTCTACTCTTTGTTTTTTAAACCTAACAAATCTTAATTCCTATCATGGCAGGTTGCACATGGGTGGGAGCAATAAAATCAATATATTACCAATATATTATATACAGATAGAAAACAGAATACAAGATCACACTGACAAGGACAGTTAAGCTTAAGGTGGAATTTTTTGCTTACAACTTGTGCTGGTATTTATACCAATATTTATACCAATATTTATTTGAACCTAGTTGTTGATTTAAAATATTGCAATTTAGGAATAAGAAACCATCAAAATTAACATTATTTCTTTGTTTTAAAAAAATTGTACACCTATCTGGCTTGTCATTAATGCTGAGAGGTGTTTGAATTCAAAGTAGAAGATAGACCATTATTGTTCTACAATCTAGAAAAAAAAACAAATTTTCGTAATTAGATTACACAATGTTTTCTGTGTGCAAAAAAAAAATAAACTGTATAAAAAATAGGCATATAAAAATAAAATTTATTCATAAATCTGAACATAATTATTTTATATGACACTAACTTATGCCCGCGACTTCGTCCGCGTGAAATTTCTTATCACTCGACCCACACCGTCGCATCGCATCGCCTGCCCGCGCTATTACTTCGTTTGCGCTTAGCGTTCTTTTTAAGTTTTTTTTTGCTCGGCTCCTAAGGGCTCTAGCGTGTTGTTAAATAGCCTTCCTCAGGAATTGGGCTATAAAGTGCAAAAAGATTTTTCAAATCAGACTGGGGTAGTTCCATAGATTAGCGCGTTCAAATAAACTACTTAACACAAAAAAAAAAAACTCTTCCGCTTTGTTCTATCGACAATATTCTTTCGTGCAACTACGTCAGCGTGACGTCATTTATTTATTTATTTATTTATTTATTCATGGTTTACCAACAGATGTTACAGCTATACATACACAAAAAATATAACAACAGATCTTAGTTCTACTGCACACCCAATTACAGGTAAACACAACATGCGATTATTTTAGTTTACAAAGGACAGCAATTTATTGTACAGTATTGGAGATATATTTATATAACGAAGTGCCAGCTTGAAAGTAGGCTTAAACTATAACTAAATTGATGCAACCTAACTTATTTGTTTATGTTAGTATTACGGATGAATGTTTCTAGTGTTTCTATGTGGATATCATTGAGATCACTGTATTCATTAACTAACTTACACAGCTGTGGAATTGGGGAATTAGTGCCTGACTTAGTTCGACGGAAGGGTGGGACTAGAGGAGTGATCGGTTTTCGTGGTTGTCTACGTGGGACTCGAAAATAGAATTTGCTTAGGAGTTTCGGACAGTCAGTTTTATTCCTGAGTAGCTTGTAGACAAACCTTAGGTCCAGGATATCTCTCCGTTTCTCAAGAGACGTCATTTTGAAAAGGCCCAGCTTATAGCTATATGGTTTCCTTTTGATTTTTTTCCCTACTGAGAATCCGAGGTAGTTTAAAAATCTTTTTTGCACTCGCTCTATCCTAAGGCAATGAACAGCGTAATGAGGCCGCCAGGCAGTGCTACAGTATTCCAGAACACTGCGAACCAAAGTGCAGTATAGCAATATTTTCGTTTCAGATTTTTGGAATAGTTTGCTGTTACGGATCACAAATCCCAATGCGCGTAACCCTCTTTTTATAATACTATCTACATGTGGTACAAATGTCAGCTTATTGTCTAACGTGACACCCAGATCTTTTATACAGTTGACTTCTGCTAACGGGGTTTGATTTATATTGTAAATTGTATCTATATTTCGCAGTTTCCGGCTAAATTTTATGTGTACACACTTTGCGCAATTCAACAGCATTTGGTTTCGGGCACACCATTCAGATAGTCTATCCAAATCCTGTTGCATCAAGTCAGCGTCCCGAGGTGATGTCACTATCTTTACAATTTTCATATCATCGGCAAACAGAAATGGAATAGTATTATCGAAGCATGTAATGATGTCATTAATGAATATTATGAACAGAATAGGACCTAAATGCGAACCCTGTGGGACTCCTGATGCGATAGCGTAACAGGCTGAACGGAAACCGTTAACAACAACATAAAACTCTCGATCGCACAAGTAAGTTTTGAACCAATTAAGAAGTGCTCCGTGGACACCATACATTGAAAGCTTGTCTCCTAGAATTTTGTGGGGAACCCTATCGAATGCCTTGCTAAAGTCCGTGTACACAGCGTCTACCTGAGCACCCGTGTCCATCGCTGCAGATAATGTCTCTATGTAAGATACAAGATTTGTACATGTCGACCTAGCTTTAACAAACCCGTGCTGGTCTTCACAAATGATTTTTTTGAAGTAACGCTGTATGTACGGACAGAGCAAGGATTCTAAGACCTTGCCAAAGATGGACAGGATGGAAATTGGTCTATAATTGCTAACTACACGATTATCACCACTCTTAAACACCGGCACCACTTTTGCAAGTTTCCATACCTTTGGAAATTGTCCTGAGCTAAGAGATTTATTAAATATTGCCGTCAACGGAACCACAAGACTTTGCGCACAATTTACTATAAATTTTGGAGATATTCCATCGGGACCAGCACCTTTGGATGTATCCAGCTGACTTAGCTTTTTGAGTACCTCCTCGTGGCCTACTTCTATGGTTGAAAAAGTCTCATGAGTAATAACCTGATGTGTATAAAATGATTGGTTAACGTTGTCTGGCGGCGTGTTGCTATAAACCTCTGCGTATGCGTTTGCAAATAAGTCGCAAATTTTAGTGCCATCAGACGATTCAGTTGATCCGTTAGTCATGACAGCAGGGTAGTTACTCTCGCGAGCACGTTTATTTTTTATGTACGTCCAAAAGTATTTTGGATTTATGTTTATGGCTTTTTCCACTTTATCTAAGTATGATTTGTAACATTCTTTAGACAGCGAATCACAACGTTTAGCTAATAATTTGAATGATAAAGCGTCTAGTGGATTATGATATTTTTTAAATCTTATTCTGATGGTATTCTTTTCTTTCAGCATTTTTATTAATTTTGCACTAAACCAAGCCGGGTACTTATTACTTTTTCTGCGAATTAAGGGGACGTAAGTTTTTATGGTGGCTTCCAGTACATTATAAAAAATGTTTGCCATGTCATCAACAGTCGCACAGTCATCAAACAGTTCATCCCAATTTATACTTTTTAAATGCTCGTTTATAGGTGCGTAGTCAGTCTTATACCAGTCTCTCTGTTCGTTATTCTTGTTAGGTTCAAGTTTCACTGTGTTGATGGTTGATAACTCTATTTCTAAAGGAGGGTGATGACGGTCTGTCGGACTTAACGGTCCAGTTTCTTGTACATAGCAAGAGGGGACATTTGTTAGTACAAGATCGAGGATTTTGCCACTGTCATTGGTGACGTAGTTACATTGCTGGAAGTTATTAACAGCGACAAAATCGGTCAGCACATCGCCAAGAGCAGATGTATTGCTTACTGCAATGGAATTATTGACTGCAACCCAGTTAATATTAGCAACATTGAAATCACCAATGACACAGGCATAAGCATCAGATTTATCTAAATAATTATTACAATTTGCCACGAAGTAATCAAGTTTTGATTTGTTGACGGGTGGAGGAAGATAAACTGCACATATATCCAGTCGGCGTGGTGTATTGCGAGAGCCAATGTCTAAATCAACAGATACCCAAATATCCTCACAATTGCTCTCTCTGCATGATAGTCTTTGAGAATGAATTTTTTTGGATACGGCAATCAATACACCCCCACCCTCCTTTTTACTATTATAACTAGCAGTCTCTCTATCTCTCCTATATACAATGTATCTGTCGTCAAATATTTCACTACTGTACAGTTCACTATTGAGCCAAGTTTCCGTTAGTACTATGATGTCATAATTAGTCATGCTTACAGAGGTCTTAAAATTGTGTGTTTTACTACGCAACCCTCTAACATTTTGGTATATTATATTAAGCATTGAAAATGACTTAAACTAACAAACTTGCAACAAGGTTATAAAAATAAACACAAAGTAACATCTACTCGAGCTTTTCCAGGCACAATTTATCCTTGATGACCTTATAATCTGAGGTGGCGTCTTTACGCATTAGAATTCGTCCGCCTCTCACCCACACAAACATATATCCGAGGGCCTTGGCCTTAGCTCTTGCAGCGGCGTGGAGAGCTTTGTTTGATGGCGAAAGGTGCTCCATGACAAAAATTGGTTTCGTCTCCCCCCCTATTCCCAAGTGAGATGAATTCAACCTGTCCGTTCTGTTCTTCTTGTTGTAGTCAATTGCAGCTGCTAAGTAACCATCGCGGGCTCTGGGGGAACAAAATTGAACTACAATAGATCTAGGACGGTCAGAGTCACGGTTCAATTTTGCAACTCGGGTGCAATGCAGTATTTGATTCTCCTCCACTCTGCAGCCAATGACAGAGCCAAGCTGTTTAGTTACAGACACCAAGTTTTCCGATTTAAACTCCGGTACGCACTGTATCTCAATATTGCTACTCCTAGCATGCTGTTCTATTTGATTCAGGCGGTATGTTAAATCAGAGATAGTACCTTTCATATTCTCATTCTGTGTTTCTAAACTCTTTACTAAATCTGAAGATGTCTTAAGCTCTTTCTTAATATCATCGTAGTCGTTACCAATGAATGTCATAGACTCTCTCACGCTTTGTATTTCATCCTTAATAGTCTTTAATTCCGATGTTATTGAGGAGTTAATAGTGCTTCTTAACTCCGCAAGCATTTCGGCTCTTTCGGCTCTCAAAATTTCACTGACAATAGTGCGTATATCTTCCGTGGTTGCTAGGCTGGAACTTGCGGATGGTGGTGAGGAAAGGGCCTGTCGTTTCTTGGAACGGGACTTGACATTGTCAGTAGAAACAGCACACCACGCAGGAGTTTTCACCACAGATCTACACGAAGAACAACGCCAGTTTGGAGCCAAGTAATCAGTCGGCTCTGCTTGTTTTTGAGTCGACTGCAGACAAGTGAGATGAAATAAATTGTCACATTGGCAGCAAGTAGCGTATTCCTCCTCTTTGTCCTCTTTACAACAGCTCCACTTAGCAGACATGATATGGTTTTGTAAAGTAGTTGTAAATATTTAGGGGAGCGAAAAAAAGAGTGAAAAAATATATATAACTGATTTGATTCTCTTCTCCAAACGTTTATCGCAATAACTTAACTTCTTAAGATGCAGCACTCCGATCAACAATAATTTTAAAATCACAAAAAGAGACACGGGCGCGAGTGTGATTTGAACTCGGTACTCGCAGTTCATAAGTCGAAGCCTCACGCCGCTCAGTCAAATCGCTTAAGTTTTGAGTGCAAATTAGGCCACTATATGATCGACACTAAAGTAGGTGATTAGCGATCTAATGACCTTACTATTGTTTGTCAATGTCAACACTGGCACTGATTTTAATGGACACTGGTTATTTTATACATTTGTTTTGCTTATTGTGAGTCAGTTAATGAACACTTCACTTAGAAAGTAACTTCAAATTGTTAAGCACTGTTTTAGGCACACGCTGGTGTAAGTCTTATAGCAATTAGTACACTTTTTGCAATTGTTTCCGATTAAAAACGGCGACAACAAGGAAACACGTCCTTTTGCAACAACTACCTACTACCGTCATCAGCATCACTTCCTCAAGCTTCCGAGCGGCGAGTCACACAGCCAGCCAGTACCCACGGCTACAACGGGTATCCGGGAATGCAGCGGACGCGCGCATTCCTGGTCAACACCCTCAGCCTCATCAGCAACCTTGGCACATCACATTGCACTTTCGGCCGTTCAACAAGCAGAGCCCTTCAACCCTCTCCTGGTCGACGTCAGCAGTCAAGCCTCAACCCAGCGCTGTACATCCGACTCAATGGAGCATAACGCAGCGCCACCCCGACTCACTGGGGAATCACTGCAGACAGTTCCGACTCACCGAGAACTATGCGGCACCCGGTTCCGACTCACTGGAACCACAACTGGCAAGCATCGCAAGATACACGACTCAACCCACTATCGACCTCCGGTATGGTCGTTGACCTCCGGTCTCCGGAGGGGAGTGATGTGGCGGCATCTACATCGTCACATACGAACTACGCATAACAATTAACAATGACATGACTTTACGCAAATCCTGCATCGGAAGAAAAGAAAGAAAAACTGTTTATTCACATGAAAGTGACGCACATTACATGAAATTGTTTTATAACTCGCGCAATTAGAGTTTACCGCGCGACTAGCATTATAATAGGTTGGTGAAAAAGTTTCTTCGCATTTTTTATGAAAATTCAAAACATTTTTAAATATATATTATTTACATTTATCTAAAGTATGTAGGTACCATTTTGTTCGATAACTTTTTGCCATCTTGTAGGTAGGGACGATCCCATTGCTATAGAAATTTTGGGACTTCTGATCAAAATACTGCGACAAGTGGTTTTGGCAGTCCTCTCGTGATGTTAACCTGACACTGCCTAAAGAATTCTGAAGAGACCGAAACAGGTGGAAATCTGAAGGTGCAAGGTCAGGACTATACGGCGGATGCATTAACACCTCCCAGCCAAACTCTCTTAAATTTTGCTGAGTGGCTAAAGATGTGTGAGGTCTAGCGTTATCATGAAGAAAAACCACACCCCTTCTGTTGATTAATTCCGCCCGCTTTCTCTCAGCTTCTTGCTTTAATCTCATCAGTTGTTCGCAGTAGAGTTCAGAATCGATGGTCCTGCCTGGTGGTAACAGCTCATGATGAATAATGCCCTTCCAATCCCACCACACACACAGCATCACCTTGTTGCGAGTTAACCCGGGTTTTGCCACAGTCTGTGAAGCCTGGCCGGCCTTTGACCACGACCTTTTTCGCACGTTCTTGTCGTACGTGATCCACTTTTCATCACCAGTTATCAGCTTCTTCAAAAATGGTTCGGTTTCATTACGTCGTAATAAAGAATCACAAATGAGTACACGGTTCATTAGGTTTCTTTCAGTGAGCTCGTGAGGTACCCAAATATCGAGCTTTTTTGTGTACCCAGTTTTTTTCAAATGCGCCAAAACTGTTTTGTGGTCAATTCCCAGTTCTTCAGCTACGTCGTAACTTCTGATATCTTCTATCTTGCTCTACTTTTTCAAAAATGGCATCCATTTTATCCGTAATAGGGCGACCAGAGCGACGTGCATCTTTGACATCAAAATTTCCGGATTGAAAACGCTTAAACCAAATTTGTGCTACTTTCACAGACACTGCACTGGGTCCAACATCGCAAACTTTTTTCGCGGCTTGCGTTGCATTGTTAATTTTTTTGTAGTAAAATTTGAAAATGTATCGAATTTCTTCATTATATTCACTCATCTTGACAGTACGAAAACGCCTCGATTATTAACGTAGTCTTGCACCTTAAAAACCACTTTGCGTTTAAAAGCTACCGTTTCGGTCAAAATTTCGAAAAATAAGTTGTAAATAGGTTAAGATAGGATTCGATTACGTATGACATCTACTGGCACTTTGACAGATTTGAGATGGATGACGTTATGTTGACAGATTTAAATTTTTAATTTTGTACTAGTGGGGCAACGGCACAATCTTTTGTGCCACTGATGACGTCACCTACCTTGAAAATTTAAAATATTTTAAAATTCAATAAAAAAATAACTATTGAGCCAATCATCAAAATATTCAAATTAGTTTCTCAAAATGCTCTAAATTTTCAAAAAATTAAATAAAATCTAATGGTTAAAAATTTTAGACAATCCCCATTGTCAAGCTATTTTACCTTGCCAATTTGACGCAAATGGACCAATATTGTTTTGACGCTAACGTCGAAAGCTGCTGCTAATTCAGCCGTAGATTGTGTATCATCAGCTTCCACAATCGCCTTTAATTCGTCATTTTCGATCAAAGTCTTCGGACGACCGCGAGGTTCATTTTTCAGGTCGAAATTTCCAGAACGGAAGCGAGCAAACCAATAACAAGTGGTGCGTTGGTTTGTAGTGTTAGCTCCGTAAACGTCGTTGATGTTGCGTGCCGCTTGTGCCGCGTTGCTGCCACGACGGTACTCATATTCCATAATTACTCGAATTTTTAACGTATCCATGATGACGAAAAAGATTGAAATGCGATGAAAATGTAACACTAATCAATAAACAGATGACTACTTTTGGAAAAAAAAATCCATGTTTTTAAAATAAAATTAATTTGAAATTAGAATTCTTAGCCAAACAAAATTATTTTGATTTGAAATGGCCAGTACTGCAGAACGGCAATTTCATAGGTAAAGACCTAATATTATAAAGAGGAAAGATTTTTTGTTTGTTTGTTTGTACCGAATAGGCTCCGAAACTACTGGACCGATTGCAACCATTTTTTCACCACTAGAAAGCTAATTTATCAGGAAGTAATATAGGTTATAATTTATTTTCAAAAAAGTTAAAGATCCTTAAGAAAATTGCAATAATGTAACCCAAAGTAGCAAAATTTTGCCTATAAAATTCATTATTTGGCGTGCGCTGAGAAAACTATTGATGATACATAAAAAGTATGTACTACATGATTAAAGTTCTCATTATTACCTTCAAAAAAGTCCGCCAGGCAGTATATCTAACTATCATAGTTAAGTCACAATAGCAGCTTTTGTGTTCTAAAATTTAATAAAATCGTCGTTAGAAACAAAAGTGGGTTACATTCATATCGTAGTATTAATTCTTATTCAAATAAATAGTTTTATCATCAAGGGTATTTATGTAGCAGTAAAATACTCTTTAATTCATTCGAATCGGACATTTAATTTCGAAGTTATCACGAGTATAAAAATGCCATACGCGTTCCGTTCGACGACGCGCTGCCGCGCCGCGATCCAGGATCCTTTTTTTCAGGAACGCGTGGAGGTATCAAGTTGAAATTAATACCAAATACGTAGGTCTCTTGGAGCTCTAAAAAATCAAGCTTCCAAGTCAACGCAATAAAAAAAATACGGCCATTTATTATGCGACATATTTAGATACTCGCAAGTAGATTAAAATACCTATAGTGTAGGTACTTCCCATTGACCTTTTTTTTTTTTTTTTGTGTATGGGAAATCATCAAATGACTTCTCGGGCGTGTTAGACTTTTACTGACTAAAACCCACCCATGTTCCTTCAGTTGCCCGTCCCAGGGTCACGGCATCGGCCCAATTGACCCCGTCACTGCTGACATCTCTTTGAGGCGCGCGTGGAACACAACGCGCCGTCGACCCGGGCCTGGTCCTTACCGGACGGCGAGCTGCCCATTACTCGTCGTCCGCAAGCCCGCGCCTACGGTGGTCGGGAATCGGCAATCGATTCCCGCCGCCCAGGGCGTCTCCTACGGCGGCTAGGGGCGCGAGGGTGCGGCTGTTGCCTCTCCCTCACGCGTTCCGCTTCCTCCTTCGCGAGCATTACTGCTTCGCAGAAGGAGGTGACGGCTTCCCATGCACTCTCGCTCCGCACCATGGCCTGGACCAGGTTTGGACGCGAGAGATCGCCGCCGCCGATCGCCTCCGTGAGAACACGGCGGACCTAGAATCATGAAATTTGTACACAAGTAAAGGAAAAAGTCCGAAAATTGTTTGTAATTTTGTCACATAAAAATATTTTTATGCGATTACAAACTTAGCGACGTATGGGAGAACATGTTTTTCAACTTCAATGTTAAGTTTGTTTTTGGGCTAAATTCTTTTCAACTACAGAACCCTTCATTGTGCGTGGTCCGACACGCACTTGGCCAGTTTTTTTCCTTTTGAAGTACGGAACTCTAATGAATGAATGAATGGTGCCTTATTATTTAGATTTCTGTGGTGCGAGTGCGACCACTCGTCTCGGCGTCACCCGAGCTAATCTTTTGACGTACGGAACTCGTAAGTTCTTTCTGTATTCTGAGTCTAAAACATGAAATTAGGATGAATTTAAAAGTTTTTCCTTTTAATAACCTGAATTCCGGGCCCAAGACTAGTTAGTACGACAATCGTTCTAGTTCTCATGAAATGTGCATTACAGTGGTACAGAATTTAAATAAATAAACGTTGTACCTAGCTAGATTAAAGATCAAGCGAGTGTCATTAGAGGTTTGAGATACCTAAAACTAACAGTAACCTACTTCATCATCTGCCTAGCCTTTCCCAACTATGTTGGGGTCGGCTCCTGAGCTGAATTACCAGTATTTGACATGGAGTGAACTGGATAACACTATACCCCTTGGCAAGGCTTCCTATGATGAAACTAATAAGTAAAGGGTGATCCAATTCGAAGTTCCTTTTATTTTAAAAAAAAAATACACAAAATGTAACAATATCTAATTATTTTTTAACCGACTTCAAAAAAAGGAGATTTCTCATTCTATAATCGAATATATAGTGTTATTATTGAATTATAGAACTTTTGTTGGGACGTGATGTAGGTTCTATAGTGAGAAATTAAATGTCCATTAAAATTTACACTATGAATTTAATAATGTATTTACTACAACTAAACACGGTACAATTACTTATGATGCTTAGTATGAAATGATATATATGATGATTGACGCGAGTAGCCGTTAGTAAACGACTATGTAATATGTGTTGTCGTGACAACGCGTGACTTCGAACTTAAGATGACGCTGAACGTCTTAGATACTTATAAGCTCGCAAGTGGCGTGCATGTGTGGGTAAACATACCACTACATGTCCTCCCCCCTTTGATAAAGATAATTTAATAAAAGGGTAAACAAATAATTATCAAAAAACAATGAGCAAAGTGTAAACATAATAACATTGCAAATACCTAATAAAATGGTTTGGTGTAAAAGTGTATAACTTATACCTAACTCTTAATTAATAAACAATAAGACTCTACGCTAACATGAGGCATATAAAAACAACATTAGACAAATGGATACTTAAACTTAAGTCATTTTGTAAAAAAAATTAAAATACATTGGTCATAATGTAACTACTTGATACAAAAGGTTCTTAAACAAAAAAGGTTTTAAACTTAAGTTTTAACTAAGTGGTAACGATAACACAAAAATAAATATGTTACAAGTTGATATAATTAGTATGAGAACGCCACAGAATTGTTTGTTTTGTTGGTCTATTTTAAAACACAACACTTCACCGCACTTCTCACTTGATATGTTTATGACTTTGGGACTGGCGACAAAAAATGTTTTAGATGGCAAATCTCACGGTCTTTTTCACGACGCGACCCGATCTTGTAGTGACAGATGGTTCAGTTTTTTCAATTGAGGTCGATTTGGTTCCAACCGGTGCTAACGCTGTTGTTTTGGGCGAAACAAAAACGTCATGTGGCGACTGAAGTGCAGGGCTATTAATTATAACATAAGCAGGTTTGAGACGATCGAGAGAAATAGTGACTTTTCGAGAACCTACTTGTACGTCGTAATGTTTTTTGCTTCGTTTTAGGATTTTATACGGACCTTCGTACGGCGGTGTTAACGAACGTTTGACTTCGTTTTTAATGAACACGTAGTCAGATTTAGTCAAATCTTTGTGCACGAAAATGTTTCTGTTATCAGTTTGTATTCTTGTGATCGGTTGAATGCTCGCTAATGTTTCCATGAGTTTGCAGGTATAATCTGTGTTGTTGATGTCTGCTTCGGTGGGAACAAAAAAATCTCCGGGTAGACGCATAGATTTACCGTAGGTCATCTGAGCAGGACTGTATCCTGAGTCTTCTTTAACGGTATTGCGCATTCCTAATAACACGATAGGTAATTGTTGTGACCATTGATTGGTGTTATCGCAACGTGTCAAGATGGAAGCTTTTAGCGTTCGGTGCATCCTTTCAACATGTCCATTTGCCTTTGGGTTGTATGCTGTTGTCCTAATCTTTTCTATTCCAAGTAGTTTGGTCAGCTGTTTGAAAAGATTGGATTCGAATTGACGACCTTGATCCGAAGTTATTTTTGCAGGGCAACCAAAACGTGCTATCCAATGCTCGAGTAGAGCTTTCGCGACGGTTTCAGCGCTTATGTCCTTTACAGGAACGACTTCGGGCCATTTTGTATGACGATCAATCATTGTGACACAGTATGTGTATCCATCGGAAGGTGGTAATGGTCCAATTAAATCTATATGAACGTGCTCGAAACGGTCTGATTTTTCGAACTCTCCTAGAGGTGTGATTGTATGTCTTTGTACTTTACATTTCTGGCATTGTATGCAACTTTTTACAAAGTTTGCAACGTCAGAGTTCATGTTAGGCCAAAAATAGCGCTGGGCGATAAGGCGACGCGTAGCGGCTACTCCAGGGTGGTTAAGTGCGTGGACACTTGAAATCGCTTTTTCTCGAAACTCCGACGGTAAGTAAATAAAGTCGCGCTGATGACGTTGATGTTTCGAACGTAAGCTCATGGTTTGCATATGGCATGCGGAACAATTTAAATTCCAAGTTAGGTTTTTGCTTTAGTAATGATAATTCTGTATCTTCGACTTGGCTTTTGTATAATTGTTCATAATCGAAAATATCATGTAAATGAATCTCTTCTATTCTTGAAAGAGCGTCGGCGGCGTTATTGAGCTCGCCTTTAACGTACTCAATTTTGCTGCAAAACTGCGAAATAAAATCTAATTGACGAAGACGTCTTGGTGGATCGGATTTAGATTCTTTCTTCGATAAAGCAAATGTTAACGGCTTGTGATCGGTTAACACTGTGAGATCACGCCCTTCAATCATATACCGAAAGTGTTTTATTGCCATGTACATAGCTAATAATTCCCTGTCGTAGGTACTGTATTTTGTCTGGGCGCTACTTAGTTTTTTCGAATAAAATCCTAGTGGCTCTAACCGTTTGTTGACTAGTTGATGAAGTGCTGCGCCAACGCAGGTATTCGCTGCGTCGGTCATTAAAATAAGTTTGGATGATGAGTCTGGATGCGTGAGAGTGACAGCTTCACTTATGTGATGTTTGCATTGATTAAATGCGTTGACTGCTTCTTCGGTCCAAGCGATTTTAGTCTTGTCTTTTTTCTTAGCGTTGTGTAAGTAATTGTCTAAAATAGTTTGAGTGTCGGCGGCTTTAGGAATGCTCATTCGGTAAAAATTTATAAGAACGAGGAAGCGCCTCAGTTCTTCGATGGTTTCGGGTTGCGGATAGTTATTGATAGCTTTGACCTTTTCTTCGTCCGGCCGTATGCCATCACAGCTAACGCGATAACCGAGAAATGTAAGTTCGGATTTCCCAAATTCGCATTTAGACGTGTTGATTGTGACGCCAAATTCACTAAGTCGCTTGAACACCTCTTTGAGATCATGAATGTGACATTCTTCTGATTCTGAAGCAATAAGTATATCGTCCAGGTAACAAAACGTATTGTGAGTATTTTTCAAAACTTCATTGATAAATCTTTGAAACGTCTGTGCAGCATTTCTCAGACCGAAGCTCATTTTCGTAAACTCGAACAGACCAAATGGAGTTATTATTGCGGTTTTCGGTATGTCCGCGGGTGCGACGCTTATATTATGGTAAGCACGTCGAATATCAATTTTAGATAAAACTTTTTTATTTTTGAGGATGTATGTAAAATCCGTTAAACGAGGAATCGGGTAGCGGTCGGGCTCGGTGATTGCGTTTAAACGACGGTAATCACCGCACGGGCGTAATTCATCGTTTTTCTTTTGAACGACGTGTAAAGCATTTGCCCATGGGCTGGATGACGGCCTGCATATTCCTAAATCTACCATTCGCTGGAATTCGTCCTTTGCCGCTTTGTATTTTGCAGCGTTAAGTAGACGTGCTTTTTCGTAAACAGGTGGGCCATGAGTACATATATGATGCGTTACGTTGTGTTTGGGTGGGTCCTTGAAACACTCGCTCTTAGTGAGGTCTGGGAACTCTGTTAAAATACAGTGATATTTATTATCCGAGTCGATGACCTTTATTGTAGGTATATTTGAGGCATCTTCTACGTTAGTGTTCCTAGAGAGTAGAGTGACTTTGTCAATTAACTTTTTTGCGTGAAGATCAACAAGCAATTGATGTTTGGCTAGGAAATCTGCCCCAATAATGCACCGCTGTACATCAGCCAGGACAAATTCCCAGGTAAAAGCTCGGCGTAAGCCAAGGTCCAAAGTCATTTTCTGAGTCCCATATGTTTTGATTGTGGTCCCATTAGCAGCAAATAACGTAAAATCGGCGGGTTGACGATTCACGTTTTTATATGTAATAACAGAAATATCAGCGCCGGTATCAATAAGAAAATGTGTACCACTTTTCCAGTCGGTGACGCTCAAGCGATATGTTCCTTCGACACCTGCACTCGCCAAGGCAGGTGTCGGCTTTAGTTTAACGGATTTTTGATGCATTGATCGTCGCCGCATTTCTTGGCGTTATCCCCATAAATATAGTGATAGAAGCACTTGTAATCTTTGTCTCCCGGTTGCGCTGTTTGACGCCTGTATCTATTTTGATTGTCAAGATACCGAGAGCGTGATCGTGACCGTGATCGCGACTGATAAATGCCACGACTCCTATTTTCCTCCTCTGACACTCTGAGACTCCTCTGGCGCGTGTTTTGTAGATCGCTAATTTTTGTATTTAACGCGGCAATTTCTTTAATTAAATTATTAAATTGTTGATCTGTTGATTGTGTAGGGATAGCGACCGGATTTAGAGAGCAGATTTCAGATGGCCGTGAAGTTTCCATGATCTTATCAGCAATTGCTGCGACGTTGTCCAACGTAACATCGCAGACTGTGACTACTGCGCGGACTGTTTGAGGCAGGCGATCTAACCACAAAATTTTGATTGTGTCCTCGGGAATTTTGTTTCTTCCGAGTTCTCGCATTTTACGAAGGAGTTGAGTGGCTTGGATTCGGATTCTTCATATGCCGAAATTAACCTATCCTTTAGTGCTTGATATTTACCATTTGCGGGTGGGCTCTCGAGAATGTCACTAATTTGACCCAATTCGTCTCGACCTAACTTAGCTATAACTAATTGGTATTTATGTAAGTCACCTGCTTTTTGTGCACCGATTATGGCCTCAAACTGATGGAACCACAGTCGTGGACGCGCTGCCCAGAAGTCGGCGATGCGGGAGTTGATGGTGATCGCCCCCGTCTCTGGCGGCTGGTGCTGGTCTATGGTATAACACGGACCAGCTTGCTGAGGTGCGTTGACACTACCAGGTGTGGCGGCAGCCGTGGCGGCTGTGTGCTCAGGATCGATGGTAACTTTATAGTCAGCGGCAGCAGCAGTGTTAGGGTTGACCATTTCGAAGGTTTGTAAAATAGTTCACAGTAACAATACAAACAAAATCTACGTCTGTATTGAACGCAATTGCACTCGCGTATTATTTCATTCACGTCGGGGTCACCAATATAGAACTTTTGTTGGGACGTGATGTAGGTTCTATAGTGAGAAATTAAATGTCCATTAAGATTTACACTATGAATTTAATAATGTATTTACTACAACTAAACACGGTACAATTACTTATGATGCTTAGTATGAAATGATATATATGATGATTGACGCGAGTAGCCGTTAGTAAACGACTATGTAATATGTGTTGTCGTGACAACGCGTGACTTCGAACTTAAGATGACGGTGAACGTCTTAGATACTTATAAGCTCGCAAGTGGCGTGCATGTGTGGGTAAACATACCACTACAGAATTATGGAAAATGATGTCAGGCAAATGGCCGCCTCTGGCAGTCTGGACCTTCTGCGGCAGTTGATTCTTTCGTGGTAATTTCCGATGATTTTTCGCAAATTTTGTGGGTTATCTCGGCAATAACTTGGCGAATGTTAGTTTTTAGGTACCTACTCCAACGTTACAGGGAAAACCCCACCAAAAAAAATCCAACGGCATTAAATCATACGATCTTGGCGGCCAGTTGACCACCGTAATGTGAAATAATGCGACCTCAGATCGTTTCACGCGCTGTGTGGCAAGTTTAAGGCTTCAAACACAGTAGGAGCGGCGCGGATGGCGATAGCGGATGTGGGAAGGATTCCCGCGGCGGATTACGCTCTGACACTATGTGTTTACGACACCCGCTTGCGGAAGCCGCTACCCGCGCCGCTCCCACTGTGTTAGAAGCCTTACGCGTTGAGCAACGGTAAAGCGATTCTTTTTGTAAATGTATTGTTGCAAACTAATATTTGACGTTTGAAACATGCGCCATTACTAACTGCCGTCAAAATTACAGTGTTGCCAATATATGAACCTCGAATTGGATCACCCTTTATATCCATCCAAAATAAAACAGCTTTCTTGCTTCAGATTTTTCTCATGCCTTTTATAGCCAAGTAGCTTAGTAGTACTTGGTTGGTAGGTACTTAGTTTTATCGAAATTAGTCCTATTTATTGATTTATACTACATAATGTCCTAAGAGTTATATATTTCAAAATAGTTTTTTTCTCTGGTGCATTGCGCTGGTTCTGTTCGCGATTACCAGTCGTTCTTAATGACTTTGATTTATTTTTAGGAGCGGCCATAAGTAACATACTACTGTACCGAACATGCGTCCACTCTTTGCACTACTCCGTGGAGGAATGCAAGCCATTCCTGTCTCTGGACAAGAACAACGAGACCTATCATCTCGAGGCCGCGGTACAGCGGTATGCAACCGTTGTGGGCACCATCAGGAGTATCATAGAGGCAGTGGTGCCGGCCCTATTGTCCTTCTTCTTGGGCGTTTGGTCTGACACTTATGGACGAAAGCCGCTGGTCGTGTGGCCGCTTTTCGGTAAGTACTTTTTGAATTAACTACTATTGTAAAGGAGCACATTCTCGATATATATTTTTTTGTAGATCTATTAGTAAGTCATTGCAATGTAACATTTGTTATAAAGTATAAATTAGAATGATGCTGATGCCGTGAGTTTTATCAACTCTCTGCAATCATTTTAAAGATGTAATTTTTAAATAACGCACAACCTCTTAAGGGGTCATTATACTCATCATTATCAATAACTTTTACTATGGGACCAAACCTGAAATCGCGAAAAAAATATCTGCTGTTCCCTACATTTTACGTTCGCTCTTTTCGTCAAAATGTAGGGAACAGCAACCAAACCAAACCAAGCCACCAAACGCGGGTATTTAACATAGGCTTTTATCTCATAATATAGGTAGTACTTATGTTAAACAACCGAAGTAGAGTTTGCTTTGTTTTTAGTTTATTTCGGTCTTTTTAGCGCAATGCATATAAGTTGACTTTTTGCAGTCGAGTTTTTTGATTTTTTAAATTATTTATTTATCAGTTGAGAATATTTTCTTGTTTCATACTTTTTAGAGAGTGATTTGCCAGTAGTCGGGTTTTAGTTTTTGAACTTACTTTTTTCGAATTCGAGTTCCGTCGTGGTACCAACGCAGCACAGACAGCACGCAATATTAACGACGTGTTTGGACAACATAGGTACTGCAAGTGAACGGACGGTACGTTTTTGGTTTGATCGTTTCCGTTCTGGAAGTTTTGATCTCAACAATGAGCCCCGGGGAAAAATTTCAAATCAAATGAGGCGGCGAAAAAAACCTTTAAAGAATTATCTTTCACACAGTCCATCCATCGTTTCTTTGATCTTTTCCTGCTCTTATAACCTACTACCGACATTCATACTCAAAACAATTTTTTTTTTCAGATCAGTTGGCTGTGGCTCCAATTAATCTTTTTCATATTTTTGCCTTTTTTACTTTAAATGTTTTCTGGTATTTTACTTTTCAGCAAAAAATCGTAGTTCAATTCATAAAATATAAATTAAGTTTTCCTACACAATTCAAAATGAGCACAATTCAATTCAGCTTGCGCCTTCGGGAACTTCGCGCGTTAACATTAGTATAATTATCACACTAATATCACAGTATAAAAACATACAGTAGGACGACGCCTTTGATCTCGTGGTAAATGCCGGCAACGCCTAGACATTGTCGCAACAGCAAGGGTTGTCCCAAGTAAACGATATTTAATTAATCAATTTGTTTATTTGATATCAACATCGTTATCAACATTATTATTATTATAAACGACATGTGAGTGCCTGCTTATTTCCTAAGTTTTTTTTCTAATTATTTTATTATTTTTCTCTTTAGTTTATTTTTTTCGACATGGATGTCATTCTCTTGGTTTTTGTGGTCGCTGATAACGATAACGGGGTTAAAATCAAAATTCAAGTTGGCGGTTGCGAAAATTTTCAAATTTTTCGTCATGGGTATCGTTTCCATGGATTTCGAGGACGGTAAAGCCGTGAGGCTTTAGAGAGGTCAAAATCAAAATCCAAGATGGCGACTGCGAAACAGTAAATTTTTTTTGTCAAAATCCATTTTGATTTTGAGCTCATTGGCTTTAGCGTCCTCAAAAGCAATAGAAACGACACCCATGACGAAAAATTTGAAAATTTTCGCAGCCGCCACCTCGGATTTTCATTTTGACCCCACTATCGTTTTCAACGACCTCAAATACCATGAAAATGACACCCATGTCGAAAAAAATAAAAATAAACTAAAATAAATGAAATAATAAGATAATTAGAAAAAAAAACTTAATTAAATAAGTAGGCACTCAAATGATTTTTTCTGTATACATAAAAAAGAAAAAAAAAATTAAATGTACTGTACACACATCACTGCCCAACCATTTGAAAGAATACAGGCGTGATGTTATGAAGAAATCTCATTTCCGCAACTTTTTCGGGCAACTGTCCTGACGCGCAAGTGGATTCGCGCAAGACACTTGCGCGAATACATTTTGCAGGAGAAAATATGAAATTCACGCGAGCGAAGTCGCGGGCAAAGTGCTAGTTTTCTAGTATATAAAAACCGACCAAGTCCGAGTCGTATTCGCATACACAGGGTTCTGTGTCACTGTACAATGTTTAAATAATACTTCATTAAAAAAAAAAAACTTCTTTTATGGGGACCCCCTTTAATTTTTAACTTTTTTTAGTTTTATTATTTATTGTTATAGCGACAATAGAAATACACAGTCTGTGAAAATTTCAACTGTCTACCTATTACGGTTCATGAGATACAGTCCACTGACAGACAGACGGAGGGACTGCGGAGACTTCGTAATATTAGGCTCCCGTTTGGCAACCTTCGGGTATGGAACCCTAAAAAACAATGTTAGTTTTTTCGTATTTTATGACTGTCAACTTATTGCTTGCACTTGTGCGAAGGCTTGCATAAACGTAGGCTTCTGCGGCAGCAACGCGTCTGGTACCTAGGACTTTATAACAATGAGGTAAGAGTTACATTGCAATTACTTACGTAAAAAAAAATTATCGTGAATGCGCTCTTTTATTGTGCCAAGTGATATTGAGTTTTTTGACATTGAGAACAATGATAATAAAGTAGGGCAGTCTTGAACAACTTAATCACGCAGTATTATTTGAATTATTTTCGACTTTTAATAACAATACTTATATAATAGAGGAGCTCGTGGCTAAGTAATAACAGCCGCACGGGTCGATCCATCAGGTTAACCTACGCTTGACGGGCTTGGTCAGTGGATGGGTGACCATCTTTACATACTGAGACTCCTCCGTGCCTCGGAAAGCACGTTAAGCCGTTGGTCCCAGCTGTCATTCGTGGATCCTTGACAGTTGTTACGGGTCGTCAGAAGCCCGAAAGTCTGACAACCAGTCTTACCAAGGGGTAACGTATTACCCAGTTACTGGGTTGTGGAGGTCAGATAGGCAGTCGCTCCATGTAAAATACTAGTATTCAGCTGCATCCGGTTAGACTGGAAGCTGACCCCGACATAGTTGGGAAAAGGCTAGGCGGATTGATTGACAATGGATTGTAATATTATTATTATTTTTTTGTACAAAAATAACATCTTTTTCTAAAATCTAAAAATAATATTGAATACATAAACGCGACATTTATCTGCCGTAAAAGCTTAATTCATTATGATGCAGGTTTTTAAATACCTACATAAATTAATTATATAATATTCTCAGCTACTTGTAGGTATCAGAGATAACCAGGATAGGCAAGCGAGTTTATTTGTTTACCAACCCAGCCGATTTCAAGATTTTCGTGATATATATTTGGTATCTTTGACCTTTTTATGGCTCCAGAAACATTTTTATTTAATTTCGTTTACGCTACTGATTTATTTATAAAGGTTTACTAACAGCTTTTGTATACAATATATTAAAAGTATATTAACAAGTTAGCCTTGGACTTACACAGTCGCCAATTATAGGTAAACCAGTATTCTCAAAATATGTGGAACAATGTTTATTAAGACTATACTAAAGGTAGCCCCCTACCTACCTAGGTACCTTTTTTATGTCAGATTTGTGGTTTTGAAACCACTTTTAAGTCCGAAGACCAATTGCTCGTTTTCAAGGGTCCGTTCGTTATGCACCCAGTTTCGAATGCCCCCGTTCGTTTTGCACCCGATTTTGTTTACGTACGATAAATTTAATTCAAAACTATTTTTAATTGAATCTACTGGCAGACACAAAAGTGCTTTTATTAAAATAGGTATGTAATTGAATATTGAATGTTTAATGCCTACTATTAAAATAATTTGAAATACTTAATATGAACTAATGATGAAATGGCGGCAGGTCAAGGCAACAATCTGCGACTCCCGCATTCCCCTTAAACTTAAGGGAAAGATATATAAAACAATGGTTAGACCTGCTGTCTTGTATGGATCAGAATGTTGGGCCACAAAAGGGATGAATGAAAAGTAATTGCATGCAGCTGAGATGAGAATGCTAAGAGGGATGTGTGGTGTTACACGAATGGATAGAATAAGAAATGAGTACATAAGAGGAAGTCTGAAAGTGGCACCGGTGACTGAAAAGTTGTGCGGAAATCGGTTGTCATGGTATGGGCATGTGATGCGGAGGAGTGAGGAAAATGTCGTGAGGAAAGTTTTGAGTATGAATGTCGATGGCTATAAGAGTAGGGGAAGACCAAAGAAACGATGGATGGATTGTGTGAAAGATGACATGTCTAGAAAGGGGGGTGACTACCGAGATGACGAATAATAGAGAAGTATGGAAAAAAAGGACATGTTGCGCCGACCCTAAATAGATTGGGATAAGGGCAGGAGAATGATGACTTAATATGAACTTAATGTAAAAAAATGGTTTGGTACACTGGATCAATTAAAGTACATGTACTTGTACTATTATGTATTCTGTGGTACAAGTCATAATTCTTTTATTTAACAGCAGTGATAGCCTGGTGGTGTGACAATCATCATCAACCAATCAACCATAAGAATGGTTCATGATGATTGTCAATCGCTGACAGACACCACATAAGTATTGATCCCTCCGAAGGTTAATTAAGTAGGTAAGTAAATCAAAATTTGCTTTGAATGCTAATTTTATAAACCAAATTTCAGCAACAAATCGTTAGTCTCTGCTCGCAAACTAATAGTAGGTCTATTGCATTATTCTCATTTGGCTTGTAAACTGCGCAAAATTATGTCCATTATCTGGATAAACTTACTCACACTAAGTTAGCTACACGCGTAAACGGATATACGGTAAAAACAGTACCTATATCGTCGCTTAGGTAACAATACCGCGCAATTGATAAGTTTTCAGGAGAGACAAAAAACTGACGCGGTTGTTTATACAAAAAACTTTTTTACAAAAAAATACAACCGACTTCCAAAAACAACACTACAAAGTGAAAAATAACTTTAATTTCGGAAGTCGGTGTCTAGTTAAATGTATTTTCGTTTTTTGCCACCGACTTCCGAAATTAAAGTTATTTTTCACTTTGTAGTGTTGTTTTTGGAAGTCGGTTGTATTTTTTTGTAAAAAAGTTTTTATTTTTCACTTTTTAGTTGTGTACCTACCCCAAACACAAATTCTAATACCACTACCTGCAAAACAAACTAGAACATCATCCATATAAAAGTGGGGAAAAAATACGTATTATTGAAGCTAACTCAAAAACTACAGAAGCAAAGTTAATCAATTTTATATGGGACCAACTGTGATGTATACCCTCTCGAATAAAACAAAAAAAATCCAAATCGGTCCAGCCATCTTCGAGTAATCGGGGAACTTGAAAACCTCCTCCTTGTTGAAGTCGGTTAAAAATAGTTTACAATATCGCCTAAGTCAATGAACTGATAACTGAAACTGAAAATCCGATGGCGGCCGTATGTGTTGTGTTGTGACACAATTATACAACAACCAACTTGCGCTGTGTCGGAACTATTCGAATGACGCGCTGTGGTTGGATAATTTAGTTTTTTTTTGACATCATTCGATGCTCGCCGACAATCTATCCAATGAATGAAGTATAAAACGTCCATGGCCAATTTTCGACTTACGCGGTATTGTTACAAGCGACGACTATCTGTGCGAGATTCTCTGTTTTAACGGTTTTATTTACACAAGCTATTTACTAACTGACTAGGTACCTACCTACTTTTCCTCAACGAATTAACCTTTTTCTTTTTTGTTTAAGTAGCTACGTCGCAAGTCCGTGTTCATATTATTGCATTCTGAACTAAACTTGCTAGCTGACCTTGTGCTCTCCCCTCTAACAACAATCAACATCAATACAACCACAGAGACAAACCAGATCAATTGTTTTCGCATTGTAAAAACAAAAAACTGCTGGTTTGTGGCTAACATTGAAAACAATTAAATTATAATTGTGGTTTACAGTCGGCGAGTCTGCTATCTAACCTAAATATAGGTTCATTAGAAAACCAGCGTCAGACTGCTGAAATTAAACTTTTTGGCGCAGCCGTGAGGCACACATTGTTTTTGTCTTTTGTTTTTTCTTTGTGTTTTGTGTTTCACGAACTGTGTCCAACTAAACTTTTTCTTTCTTTCTTTCCCAAATCAAAATGTCCGTCAGGCCGGAGTTGGACCAGCTCCTGGCTTTAGGTGGTTACAGATACCACTGTACCAGTCGGGGCTGCGGCGGATGTACAAGTATCTCCCTGGCCTCCGACTTCTTGTAGTAGAAGGAACAGTGGGTTTTAGCCGTTAGGAGTCGAATAACCCTCCGTTCTCCCCAGACCGATGGTTTCCATGGGGATTTCAACACGAAAAAAAATATTTGAAAATGGTGGTGAGAGGTGTATCTATCGAATGTACAACCGCAGACATTTGCGTTTGAAAAGTGGTTCACCACAAATGTTTAAAAGTTAGAAGCACTAATACCCGTCTCCACTCATCACGAATAAAGTTATATGCTCTGTGTTCACGACAACTAGGTATTTATACAGGGTTACTGGTAATTCGACGTATATCCGTCAGGGGCTGATAAGGGGGCCAAAATGCAACAAATTGAACCCCCCCATATGCATGGCCGAATTTCAATAGTTTTCGAGATATTTGAATTTTAAGAGTTTTTCGATATTTACCCAAAATTTGACATTTAATTCCAAATAAAAAAAAATACATATTTGAATGGGTACCATTAAAAATGATGTTGTAGTAGGCACCTTAATTAAGCTATTGACATAATTAAAACTACTTAATTTAACAAAATATTTAAAATAATGACCGATTTAAGAATAATATCTTATTAATATTTTCATTTTACGCTTCAAAAATGTTGTTTCGCCACAAAAATTACTATGACATTAATCGTACGAATAACTAAAACAACTTGCCTATTCTGTAAGCTTTCCAAAAAGGTATAAAAGTCAATTTTAAAATACATAATGCGTGGCATGGCATGTGTTTGAACCGGCGCGGAGGCGCGCGGTGCGGTTGAGAGGAATCATCTGTGTTTTTAGTTTATGATCCTCGCTAAAACAACTGATTTTACTGGCGAAATTCTTTGTGATGGGGCGGGGTGTGCGGGCGGGGGGAGTACACGGCGTCTGCTGCGCTCGCGTCTCCTTCCTTAGTAAGTTTCGACTCTACGCCGCGCATGCACGTGTGTTGTTATCTTGCTATTAACCAATCTCTCATCGCGTTAATTTGTTATCGATCATTATTTTTTAATTCTTGTTTCTCTTGTTATTCTTTTTGTTATCATTGTTATTTCGGATAACATGGCTTCGTATTCTAATAACGAATACGCAGACATAATGTTTTGTTATGGTTTTGCCGATGGAAACGCGGCTGCGGCTCGGCGAGAATACCAACACCGCTTTCCCGATCGTCGACTTCCCCACGTTACTGTTTTCGGGAGCACCTATCGACGATTGTCTGTAACTGGCAGTGTTCAGAGAGCACAAGTCAACGCTGGCAGACCTCGACGGTACACGGCTGACGAAGAGGACACCATTCTTCAATGTTTTATTGATGACCCAAACATCTCAACGAACATTGTTGTAAGACAGCTCGGTATGTCCCAGTGGAAAGTGTGGTCGGTAGTACATCTATCAGGTAGACACCCATACCATTATCAACCTGTCCAAACATTGCACGAGGGAGATCCTGCCAGGCGACTCGTATTTTCTCGGTTTATGCTAAACGCTGACGCTGACCAGGAACATTTCCTAAGAAATATTTTGTGGACTGACGAGTCAAAGTTTGACCGGGATGGTATAACGAATTACCATAACTTACATTTTTGGGCACCTAAAGTAGACAGGAATCCAAAAAAACTAAAAGAAACTGCGTCGTAATTGAGATTTTCCCTGAACGTATGGATGGGTGTCCTTGATAATTATTTGCTGGGCCCTCATTTCTTGCCCCAAAATTTGAACGGCGAAAATTACGAGGAGTTTTTAAGAAACAACCTAGACGATTTGTTGGCGGATGTTCCCGAAGAAATAAAAAACAACCTCTTGTTTCAACATGATGGTTGCCCAGCACATTACCGGATTACTGTCCGACAGTGGCTAGACGAGAGATATCCAAACCGATGGATTGGGAGGGGAGGGCCAATTCCGTGGCCAGCACGAAGCCCTGATATCACACCACTTGATTTTTACGTTTGGGGTCATATGAAGGAATTAGTTCTGTGACCCCAATAAATTCAGTCGAAGAACTTCGACAGCGAATAATAAACGCGGCGCAACAGATGAGAACAACGTTCACATCAAGAGTGACGAAAACCGAAGTTAGGAAGAGAATTCGAACCTGCATTTGTAATCGAGGGGCTCATTTTGAACAAGATGTGTAAATTTTTTTATAAAATTTGACGTAAATTTTTTAATGCATTTTATTTCATACAAATACAAATGACCCTTTCTCTCCCTGCGCCGATTCAAACACATGCCATGCCACGAATTATGTATTTTAAAATTGACTTTTATACCTTTTTGGAAAGCTTACAGAATAGGCAAGTTGTTTTAGTTATTTGTACGATTAATGTCATAGAAATTTTTGTGACGCGACAACATTTTTGAAGCGTAAAATGAAAACATTGGTAAGATATTATTCTTATATCGCTCATTATTTTAATTATTTTGTTAAATTAAGTAATTTTAATTATGTCCATAGCTTAATTGAAGTGCCAGCTACAACACCATTTTTAATGGTACCCATTCAAATCTGTAATTTTTTTTTTATTTGGAATTAAATGTCAAATTTTGGGTAAATATCGAAAAAATTCAAATATCTCGAAAACTATTGAATTTCGGCCATGCATATGGGGGGGTTCAATTTGTTGCATTTTGGCCCCCTTATCAGCCCCTGACGGATATACGACGAATTACCAGTAACCCTGTATAGGTTAGCGTCATGTAAGCTGGCCGCTCTGAAGTAGGCTACAAATGGCTGCAAAAATCAATTAACGTAGCAATTCATTATCTGATTCATCATTCTCCTGCCCTTATCCCAATCTATTTGGGGTCGGCGCAACATGTCCTTTTTTTCCACACTTCTCTATTATTCGTCATCTCGGTAGTCACCCCCTTTCTAGCCTTTCATTATCTGATTATGTAAGTTAATCCAAGGTCTACCATGTTATTGTAGCCTGTTATAATTTTTAGGTATAGCGATGTCTGCAGGGCTGACGGTCGTCTACAGCATGATGGACAACTTGGGTCCCTGGTGGTTCATTGTGACTGCTATTCCTTACTCCCTTACCGGGGGTTTTACCATATTTTTTACTGGTGCATTTTGTTATTTGACTGACATCACCTCGACTGAGAATAGATCTATTAGGTAGGTAATATAAATATGACTACGCAGAAATTAACTGTGGCAACATTATATTTAATTACTTATTATTATGTTCCAGGATGACCATAATGGAAGCGTCTGTGGGATTAGGAAGTGTAGTAGGATCTCTGCTCAGCCCTCTCGTACTAAGACTTGTCGGAAATGTGTATTTAATACTAATAGCTACGACATTAAATGTTATAGCGTATGTGTTCACTAACGTATGTTTAAGGGAATCTTTGTCTGGGGCAATACAGGTAGGTCATTTACCCACAGATCTCTTTATTGTTATTTAAGATAGGTACCTATAAACACCGTGCACCTCCTTGCTGGAGTCCTTAATTTATTTAGGCATACACGCAGCCGACGACCGTTGACCTGCGAGATGCTATAAAAAAAGACCTTACACGTTTAGATACATAAAAGAAATTGAAAATATTTGGAAACAGCTAAAACCCACCCGTGTTCCTTTAGTTGCATGTGCGAGGGCCACGATATCTCTTTCGAACAACCCGCGACCCTGGCAGCATCGGCCCTATCGGACCCCATCACTGCTGACATCTCTTTGAGGCGCGCGTGGAACAACGAGCCGTCGATCCGGGCCTGGTCCTTACCGGACGGCGGGCTACCCATTGCTCGCCGTCCGCAAGCCCGCGCCTACGGTGGCCGGGAATCGGCTATCGATTCCCGCCGCCCAGGGTGGTCAAAGTTGACCTAAGTTTCTATTGTTTCTTCCTTTTTGCCTTACAAATAAGTAGTGCTACAATAATAGCTACATAAACACTAAACCTATGTGAAGGTAACAGCTTTTACAACAAAAAATCTCTCAGACGGTGGACTTTGATATCTCCTAACAACCAAACTAAAAATAAAATAGACTACATTCTTACCTCTAATAAACAAATAATTAAAGACGTCCAAGACAGACACACAGACCACAAACCTGTTCGCGCAATTATTAAACTCGCCACCAAAATTAACCGGCAAAAGTATATGAAAAATCAAATAAGAAAATTAAATAAAGAATCACTTATTTTAGGTAGTAAACAGTTTAAACTAGAGCTCAGAAATAGTTTTGATATACTCGATTCAGAGATTGAAGAAAAAGGCGTCCAGCAACAATACGACGAAATAATGCAAAGTTTAACTAAAGCCAGCAAAGCAGTAAAACAAATAAAAATAAAAAGTTATCAGACGAAACTCTAAAGCTAATAGAACAGAGGCAGTATTTGTGCACAAATAGATCTAGAGACTTACAATACAGACTTAAAGATAAAAAGGTTAAACGCAGTATTAGAAACTACAATAAATAGACTGGTTCAAGATGCACTAGAAAATAGCTGCTCCCTGAAAATAGCAAAACAAGGTATTTCTAATCACAAGTCATGGATCACATATTTAAAAGACGACAATGGTAAGAAACAAACGAATAGATAAATATTAGACCTATATGTACAATATTTTATAAATCCCTCTACTCCGACGACACTCAACCACTCTCAACACCAGATTATTGCTGCCCTGGCAGTATACCATTCATAACTAGGATACGAAGTTCATGTAGCGGTCAGCAAAATAAAAACAACAGATCATGTAATGAAGATGGCATTAGCTCAGAATCATTGAAAATAGGCGTACCACCGGTACATCACCAGGCTTTAAAATTAATAGCATTCTACAGTCAGGTAGTTTTCCTAAAGATTTTTGTCATTCCAATATTATTCCCCTCCACAAAAAGGGTTATAAGTCCAATATTAATAATGACAGGTCCAATGCATTAGTTTAACATCACACATCTACAAAGCATATATTAAAATAATAGAAAATCGCATATCCGGCGAACTAGACAAAAATCAACCTCCTTAGCAAACAGGCTGCCGTCGTGGCCTACGATAGATCATTTGCATGCAATCAATCAATTAACAGAAAACATCAAGAATACAAAATCCCGCAAAACCTCGCTTTTGTTGACTATTCCAAGGCTTTCGACAGCATTTCACACACAGCCATTTTTGACGCTTTAAGCAATCAAAACATTGATCCCACCGACATAAATTTATTACGAAAAATTTACAAGAACAGTGCAACCGCAAAAAAACTAGAAACCACAGGTCCAAAATTCAAAATAGAGAAAAGAGTCAAACAGGGCGACCCGCTATCTCCTAAACTGTTCACCAGTACCCGAGATGAAATCTTCAGGAAGTTGGCAGCTGATGGAAAGAGGCATTGCCTTCGGCGAGGCAAGACTTACAAATCTGCGTTTTACCGATGAAATTGTTCTCTTTTCATCCTTGGCCACTGATCTAGAACGGATGTTCCAAGAACTCAGCAATGCAAGCCTTGAGATTGGTCTGAAGAAGATTATGTTTCGACCAAAGATAACTTTTGTCAAACACACACACAACATCAAGTGCAACGAAACACCTTAATGCATAAAAGTTGACGGGGACACAATACAACATGTGCAGGTCTTGGGCCAAGTAGTATCTTTCCAGGCAAGGCAAAGAAGTCACAAGACGAATGGAAAACGCCTGGAAGAGCTACTGGTCCATGATGGAATTTTGCAAGGGAGAGTTGCCCATGGCACTCAAGCAAGCTCATGAACATGTGTATTCTTCCTGTCTTAACCTATGGTGCAATGACTTGGTCTTTGACTAACATCCAGAAGTCCAAACTCGAGGTCGGCCAACGAGCAATGGAGCGCAGTATACTAGGGGTTAAATTCACGGATCGTGTTCGAAACAACACGCGCAGTATTGTATTTCGAACACGATCCGTTAATTTCGAAAACAAAGATAGTTGATTTGGCTCAAAAAGCTGCCCAACTTAAATGGGAATGGGCAGGACATGTCTGTCGCATGCCAGACAAACTGTGGGCCCAGATTGCACAGAACTGGTGTCCCTGAGACAGAGAGGCGAGGCCGCGGCAGGCCACGTAGGAGCTGGCGGGATGAACTGGACAGATTCCGCCAAAACTGGAAGGAGGTCGCGCGGGCTCGCGAACGGTGAAAGGAGTGGAGGGAGGCCTTTGCCCAGGAGTAAACCCCTTATTCAGAAAAAACTAAAACGCTCTTTATACTTACCTATTTTAGTTATAGAGACGTTTTGTCAATTTCTTTTGAATTATGATTTTAGTTTGAAAGAAGAAGATAAAATACTTATATAAGTAAAATAGGTTTACAGAGCGTATCAGAAAAGGTTAAGGCCCAGCAGGGACTTTTAAGCCCCATCCCAGATCTTTACGGGGAATCCCTAAAAGAATCCTTGAGGTCCTACTGAGCCACATTTTATAGACCACACTTAGCATAATTAGCCTATAATATTCCCACTGCTGGGATGTGTCCCAGCAGTGCCTTCTTGTGGCCTTCTCTCTTCGAGAGGGAGTGGGCTGTAATCTACCACGCGGGCACAGTGCGGGTTGGTAGATGTCATATGTCTTCGAATATTTGGTTCTAGGTAGGACATGCCGGTTTCCACACGATGTTTTCCTTCACCGTTTTGAAAGCAGTGGTAACTGGTGATGAAATTATTTACACAAAGTAAAGTGCCTGCATTTGTTCGAACCCACGACGTACAACTCGTAAGTTGGGGCCGTTACCACTGGGCCACCACTGCTCACACTTGCGACTGCTCAACTTTCATACGAATACAAGCACAAGGAAAAACTCACCAATGATTGTCCCTACATATAACCGTCGGATTAATAAATACTTGTAGGTACTTAGTGATACAATATTGAATCAACATTTCAGTTGTAAAAACATGAAACATAGACCTGATAATGATGCTACATAATCAGACGATGCCTCATAATATGCTATCTGCAGCTGTTTTTATCTCTACCTTAGATAAGCCACGCATGTCACCGACTAGAATATTTTGTTAATTTGTGTCCCATCAAAAAACCTAAGAAGCTGTTAGACGCTATCGTGACTTATCTTATAATTATGAGGATTATTAAATTACTAATCTTCTGCAATTATGTCTTTTTAGTATATCATTGAAAGAGCATTTTCATTGATGAACCGAATGCCGCGCTATAATACATAGCGGAGTACTAATAACCGGTGATACGAAAAGTCCCCAGCAAATTATCTGATTATGTATTTGCCAGTGTTCTTCCCAGTTTGGCCACTACGAAGGGTTTGCGATTTCGGGGTGTTGTATAAAATTATGAGTACCTATCTTCATATTAATCTAATGGTTTAGCTAAACATTTACACTTTGTTCCAGGGTGGTATCACATCAGTATTAGACTTCTTATTAGTCAAAGAGATGATGCGGGAATGCTTCAAACGGCGACCTAACAATGGGCGAGCACAACTGCTTCTCTTAACAGTAGCCAACAGTCTGTCGATATTCATACTCTATGGAATCTCATCGTTGGAATACTTGTTCACAAGACAAAAACTCCACTGGGCAATGAAGGAATTCACGCAATTTTCAGCCTTAAGCACAACGGTAACCTTCGTCGGTTCGTTTATAGGCATCGTGGTTCTCCAGAAAATACTAAGAAGAAGTGACTTGGTCATTGCTAACTTAGCATTTATAACAAATATCATAAATTACGTTATCAGAACCTTTGCTACAAAATCATGGCATATGTATTTGGGTAAGTTGTTATTTATTAATACAAGTGACGTATGAAATGTGGGTGTACTATGTACACCTCTGCCTAACCCTTCAGGGAATTCAGGCCTGATGTTATTCTGTTCATAAGTATATGTAGGTACTAGTATAATAATATTGGTATTATCATTTCAATTAATAATGCTTGCAATTTTGCAAATGAAGAGTATCTAATGCTAATTTATTATTCGCTCTTAGTTCATACCTACAATAACATTAGTATTTATAAAGTCCGTTCCATCAAACAGGATTGTTTTATGTAACTGTAGATATAACAAAACGATGCCTTTGTTTGCGGTTGCCATACACTCAACAAATAAATTATCATTGCATTTTGTTAATGTGTCATAAGCGACATGTTTGCGACTAAAAAAAAAAATTGTAACGGTGACACAACATAATATTATCAGATAATCCAATGTTTCTACTTTCTTGCTGAGACCATAAGGATGAAAGTCGATTGTGTGTATTGCATGATGATAAACATTTTATTTTGGAAATCTGTCTTATAGCATTATATTTTACATTTCAGGTGCTTCCGTAGGTTCGCTGAGTGGGCTATCTGCGCCTTTAATCCGATCATTTTTAACAAAAATTCTACCAGTTGTGGACATAGCCAAAGTTTTTGCATTGATGTCGGCCATTGAAGGCTTGTGCCCGTTAGTCGCACCTGTGACATACAACTCACTCTATCAGGTTACCGTAGCTGTGTTCCCAGGATCCATTTATATGCTCAGCAGTGCAGTTACTGCAATCTGCGTCATATGCTTATCGTAAGTATATCAAAATTTATTTCATTGGTTACGCCATTATTAAGTTTATAGTAATGTAGCGAGAATGTATCATCGCGGGCATTTGTGGCGAACCACTTTTGACCTTATTGTTAAGGTAATAAGGTTGAAAAGTGATTCAACGAAAATGTCCCTGGTTATACCTACCCATTCTGCCCAACTTTTCTGGTCCAGCTAACTTTACGAGTAATTAAACATGATACCTAGTGGTACATAATGTACAAATCCTAACTAATATTATGAATGCGAAAGTGAGTTGAGTTGTTTGTTATGCTTTCACGCTAAACCAGCTGATCAGATTTGGATGAAATTTGGCACATGGGTAGACCATGACCTGGACTAGGACTTAGGATACTTTTTATTCCGGTAGCACGTTCCCGTGGGATAATCTCCGACATGCACGCGGGTGAAGCCGCTGGCAGAAGCTAGTATATTATACTTACTAGCATTTGCTCGCGGCTTCGCCTAGCGGCTTCGCGGCTGTCCACTAGACTGGAGAAGAGACAAGAGGAGCGGACCTTTGCCAATATTAACCAATAGAATCTAAACTCTGGAGCTGAGTTAAGATTATATTGGTTAACTAGCTGACCCGACAGAGCCAGGGACCGAAAACCTTTATGAATTACGGTACAGGTATCGAAGAATTTTGGTTACCTCTACGGTTAAGGTAACCGCTATCTGGGTAACCCAAGAAGAAGAAACATGTTACCTTTATTTAAGTTACCGTTTTAATACCGGTTACCTAAAAATGACCTTGATTACGAGAAAGAAACAGAATATCGCAATGCCGGCAATTTGTTGGCATTAGAAAATACATTAGCAGTACTGTACTGTTTACGTGTTTTTAGTGCGCCTTTTTGCGGAGTAGGTATTTGAGTTGAAGCTTGAAGTAAAAAAAGGAAATGAACAATGGTAAGTAAGATAATATTAAGTACCTACATTGTAAATTGGTAAAATACAATTTGTTTATCTTTTTGCGGAGTAGGTATTTGAGTTGAAGCTTGAAGTAAAAAAAGGAAATGAACAATGGTAAGTAAGATAATATTAAGTACCTACATTGTAAATTGGTAAAATACAATTTGTTTATCTTTTTCCCTCATCATAGAAATTAACTCGGTATGCCGACGGCACGTGTACCTAAGATAGAGGTAATTTTTATTTCGGTAACCGGTATTAATACAGGTTGTATTCAGTATTTAAGAATTAAGATAACCTTTGAAAATACCTGTAAAAAAAAATAAAGGTTGTAACAGAAAAATACCGTTAATGATCGTACCGGTTTCGGTCCCTGCGACAGACGTCCTGTCTTAGCTATGAATATTCTAATATAAACTCGCGAAGTTCCCGAAGGCGCAAGCTGAGAACATTTTGAATTGTGTAGGAAAACTTAATTTAAGTATATTTTAAGAATTGAACTACGATTTTTTGATCAAAAGTAAAATACCGGAATAAATTTAAAGTAAACAAGTCAAAAATATGAAAAAGACTAATTGGAGACAATTAATTTGAAATAAATAATTGTTTTAAGTATGAATGTCGATGGCTATAAGAGTAGGGGAAGACCAAAGAAACGATAGACGGACTGTGTGAAGTTGATATGGCAAGAAAGGGAGCGACTATCGAGATGACGACTAATACAGGGTTAGTTTTCAATGACCAGCCAAATTTTCACAGGGCGTTCTACCCGTGAATATGAACAACTTTTACTATGGGACCAACTTTAAAATCACGAAAAAAGAAACAGCTATTTCATACAAAAGTTCAATACCTACTCGACCAAAATGTATGAAACAGCTGATTTTTTTTTTCGTGATTTCAAAGTTGATCCCATAGTGAAAGTTGTTCATAATCATGGGTAAAGAAAAGAAAAGAAAGAAAATACGTTTACTTGCGGTAAACATGACGCAAAGGACAACAAAATAAAATAAGAATGTAAAAAGCAAGTTTAGGGGAAAATATGCGTCACATCTACGCAAAACGGCTACCGCTCAGCATAATGCCGCGACCCCATGCGAAACGGAGCCCCAGCGCTGGTTTTCAGCGATAGCCGGCGTTGACGCGATGACGTCGACCGGTGCAGCATGTAACAAATAATAATGCAATTAAAAAATAAATAAAATATAAAGTTAATTCTAAAGGTATAGATAAAATATACAGAAAATGACAATATTCCCGCATTCCGCTCCGCGACAGCACCGACTCCCACGCCGCAGAATGCGTTATCTGTGCGCGCAGCTGTCAGCGGCCGGAAACATTAGACATATTACATAATACACACACCCTGAACACCCTGACACCCCCTGAAACCACCCCTGAGAACACCCTGTGAAAATTTGGCTGGTCATTGAAAACTAACCCTGTATAGAAGTATGGAAGAAAGGGACATGTTGCGCTGACCCCTAATAAATTGGGATAACGGGTTGTTACTTGTATCAAATCTCCGTAATTGTTTAGTAAAGTAGTGTTAGTAAATTGACTCTGTAACAATAAACTGTGTAGAAGTATCTTTCATACAAACTTTGTCCTGACAATTACAAATACAACAAAAAATAATTAGCCAAATAGGTGCATCCGTTCTGAAGTGATACATACATGCGCATACATCACTGACCTCTATTAAAATACGTGGCGTACATACATTCAGCAATAGATTTTTATTTTAGAAAATTACATAGCTGACCCGCCAGATGTCCTGTCAAAATTTCAATACATCGAACGGCAGGAAAACAAATGAACAACTGATTATAAAATAAATTTTGAATTTGGAATTCTAAATAGAATGAAAGAGACAGACATTGCCCTGCCCAAATGTATGAGAAAATTAATTTTCTTCATATTTTTTTTTCGTCAATTTTTCAATGTTTTTAATAGTTATTTTGCTATTCGGGACGGAGACAAATAGGTACAACAAATCAAAAACCATGAAAATCGGTCCAGCCGTTCTCCAGTTATAAGTGTTCAAACCATAGATATATGAAAGAAGGAGATATGCCCGGTAGTTGAAAATGTATCAGAACCCGATGTCGCTAGGTTGGCCCCACCACCGCGCCACTACTACACATGTAGTTCAATAAAAGCAATAGATACAAAGTCGCGCACACACTTGCAATTCATAAATCAGAACATACTACACAATCAATTATAAACCTTAACTCGTCACACACAGCGTGCATTTACCATGCACCGTACAACTTACTCACATAAAAACATCTGGCGCTATTATTGTGTTGTGCAAAAAGCAATTTATTTTACATATACGCTAGTGATTGACTAAATCAGAAAGTTATCGATACTTCCATTTATTACTGTACAAGAAAAATTTGGGGTCCTGAAAATAAAATAAAAAATGATATATCCAGTAAGTATTATATATTTTAAATAAAAAAAAAAATGTTATTTTTTAAGAAAAACGCGAATCAATAAATTAAAACAATCCGGTTAAGTTGGTTTAGGCTGTGAAACCATAGGAATTGTTGAACCCTGTTATGATGTGTTTACTCGTGACCTGTAAAGTGGAAGTATTTGTTCAGTACTTGACGTACTCTTAATTTTGGGGTTGCCCATTCAAAAAGCCTGCGAGTTTTCTTTAGAGGCTGGAACATTTCTGCCTTAAAGTGAATTGAGCATATGGTGCTATATTTTGTTGGGAACCAGTTAGGTGGCCTTCCTGTGGCATCAATCCATTCTTTTTTTGTATTTGTATCTTATGGGAAGCTAAAAAGATACTATAAGAACTTAATGATCATTTACAAAATAAATATCTTAAGCTATAGTCTATAGTCTAGGAACTAGATGGCCGCTGAGTCAGGGGTGAGGCGGCGGTTCGCAACGCACGTACTGAGTAAGGCGCCCCCGCTCCTCCATCCCACCGCTCACATACCTAAGGCGCGGTCAACTAGTTCCGCGCGGTCTATACTTCTTAACCTCACGATGAGTAAGCAGGTAGCAGGCAACAGGCGAATAGGCTTTTGTTATTAAAAAAAAACCCTTAGTTAAGAAATAGTTAAATATATGAAAACAAACACATACCATACTCATGCATAACAAATAAATAGCATGAATATGTTGACTTATTTTAAGCAAAAATCACTAATATTTTATCTGAACCATACCGATTACTACAACGCATTCGAATCTTGTGGTGCATAGTTAAAAACTTTAGCGGAAGTAAAATACCAAAACCAAAAAAAAGTAAGGAAATAGCACGAAGATGCGATAATTTAAACCCAAAAACACTCCACCTAAACATTAATAAACTTACTTTACGACCGTTGGTTATGCATTTCTCAACTAGGTACGCTGTAAAATAATCAAAAACAGTAAAAAAGATTATTTTACATTCTCAAAGGTTTTCCAACCGTACTTAAACGTCATCTTTTCAAGTGTTCCAACCGGGCTAAAACGGTTGACAAATTGAAAAATAAACTATAATAGCAATATAATATTCGTTGGGCAATCGACATTATTATCGATAGCCTACTTTAGTGGATCTTAACCTCATCACTATCTCGCCGCAAGACACAGCGGCTGTACTATGCGACGCTCCGCGTAAATAAAGTATCGTTTTGTTATTTTTACATTGCGTGTCCAGACGCTTAGCGACATACTTAAGGTAGTGGTTAAGGAGCAATGTATTTGCTGCAAAAATAGTACAGCCGCTGCGATATTTGAAAACAAAAATAACGTAGTAAAAGCAAGAAATATTTTACGATTTGTTGTTTTTTATGATTTTAAAGTTAAATACAGTAAAATACTTTTACTTACATATGGTAAGTGATTCCGTGAGATACGAAGTTTTTAATATCACTTCGGTTTTTGCAGGAAACCACTGAACAACACGACATTTTTATAATTTATCGTGACCACGGTCGAAATCGTACTAGTTCACGGAGACGGCCATTTGGCGAGTAAAGGCGCAGCGTGCGCATAACGCGTGGACACAGACACGCCCCCATGCCACTTCTCCTGTTTTTTTTATATTTCTATGGTTCAAACAAACCCTTGATATTGGCACAGCTCCGCTCCTCTCCTCTCTTCTCCGCTCTAGTGGACAGGCAGCCTAAAGGTCGGAAATCATCACAGGACCGTACTACCGGCATTCAAAGTATCTTATGTCCTAGGCCAGGCTAGGCTTGTGTTAGGTCATGGCCGTAATTTATAGTTACGAGTATATATCAACTGCAAATTAAGTTCTAGTTTTGAGTCTGGTTTTAATTTTAGAACGTTGCTCAAGCATAGATTCATTGATCATAGTTCAGCTGAGTTTGGCCTTATTTTAAATTGTTACCGAGTTCGTTAATCGAACCCAAGTAGTGAGTTGATCTGTAATCATTCAAGTGTGGTCGAGACCGCATTAATGTCATGTCATGTCAATTTTTGTTCTGTTCAAGAGTATTCAAGTGTTCAGATATATCAGCGGTGTCGAATTTGAAATATTGTTGTTTTTTTGTAATTAATACCATCAAAATGGATGTATTTGGAGAAGAAGATCATCACAATAATTTATTCAACGATGATTTAAATAGAAGATTGAACTTTAGCGTTCCACTCAGATATAGAAATACACAGAATGAGAGGATCCTTAAAAATGTGAAAACTTCAAAAAGAGCTTTAAATATTTTCACAGGATGTGGTGAAACATTTAATTCTACCTATGATTGACCACGAAGGTAGTACACAGAGCAAAATTATTCAAATATGTTCCTTGCGGAATCAGTATATTCAGCAACAATATAATGGCTACCTTGTTGGCGAAAGTGGCTATCCATGCTTTAGGTTTCTTTTAACCCCAATAAGTACACCAAAAAGGTCACCTACAAGGTTCTTTTGGCGCGTGGTCAAAATCGGAACTAACGCCGTCATTGCTGTAAAAAAAATCACAAATGTCAAATGCCCCTGCCAATATCATTTAGGCTCCAAATGATCCTTGTGTAGCACTCTACGAAGGTCTAACAATTTTGTCTACAAAATAACTTGAAACAGATGATTTACTTCAATAAATGTGGGATTGTAGTATTCGGGACTGACACAATAACGCTGATTTACTAAATAATTGGGTTCTTAGGCGACGTTCGCATGGACATAAAAATATCGCGGCGATTTTATTTCGCGCACTGGATTTTCAACGCTTTGCTTAGCGCCGAGAGTTGAAAATCCAACCGTGTGTTTTTTCGACACGCTAGAATGCACTCTGTTGTTGCTAGGTTGGATTCTCAATGCTCGGCTCAACAGCGAGAGTTGAAAATCCAGTGCGCGATAAAATCCCGCCGCGATATGTTTACGTCCGTGCAAACGTATATTTATATAAACATAAGGTATATTTTAATATTTCTAATCATACGAAGTACAAAACAAAGTAGGTAAATTAAATAAATCGTAAACGAAAACATGCTGATGCACACATATCTGCTTGAGGCAAGCTTGAGGCTCGATTTCAGTCGATTCAGCTGAGTTTAGACTGACTACCGTTCTGGAATAAGAACGATGCTCAAATACTTACTGATTCTATACATAAACAGTGATCGACTGATTGACGATCAATTGTTCTGTAATACGGGCCTAAGCCTGTAATTCATTCAAATAGGTCCTATCCACTTTATTTAAAGTTCTTTTTTTTTCAACTGAAGAGTTAAGTTTGTCCTTCAATCCGGAATTGGTAATTCGGATAGCCGAGCGAGCACAGCTTTGAGACGGAACCCTCAGGGCGCGAGTCTTACTCACATAATTGTCCGGTTTTTTAAATAATTAAAAAAGGTTTTTATGATTCTAAATGTCTTACTTTAAATAATAATTATTCATTTAAATAATTATCACCATTAATTTGTAACATCTACTCTAGTGCTGACATTGACCATGATACATGTTACATAGAAAGGTTATTTTATGACTTTTAATTGTAATAACTTGACCGAGTAGGCCGATTTTAATGAAATATACGGACTATATTTCCAATCTCTTGAATAGTACCAACACATAAAATTTTGTACGTATTACTTGTGAAATTTAAAATCATACCCTGTTTTACCCCCTTGGGGGAATGATTTTACAAAAACGCTGAAACACGGAACTCTTTATTTCTTACCAAAAGCATAAATTTGAATTTTCAGATCCCTAACTTAAGAAATGCTGGGTGTCCCATACAAACTTTCATCCCCTACGTCACCCGCCCCTTTAGTATTATTTTTGTTGAGCCATTTATAATATTAGTTACGATAGTATATAATAGGTTGGGGAAAAAGTTTCTTCGCATTTTTTAAGAAAATTCAAAACATTTTTTTATATGCATTATTTACATTTATCTGAAGTATGTAGGTACCATTTTGTTCGATAACTTTTTGCCATCTTGTAGGTAGGGACATGATCCCATTGCTATAGAAATTTCGGGACTTCTGATCAAAATACCGCGACAAGTGGTTTTGGCAGTCCTCTCGTGATGTTAACCTGACATTGCCTAAAGAATTCTGAAGAGACCGAAACAGGTGGAAATCTGAAGGTGCAAGGTCAGGACTATACGGCGGATGCATTAACACCTCCCAGCCAAACTCTCTTAATTTTTGCTGAGTGGCTAAAGATGTGTGAGGTCTAGCATTATCATGATGAAAAACCACACCCCTTCTGTTGATTGTTTCCGGCCGCTTTCTCTCAACTTCTTGCTTTAATCTCATCAGTTGTTCGCAGTAGAGTTCAGAATTGATGGTCCTGCCTGGTGGTAACAGCTCATAATGAATAATGCCCTTCCAATCCCACCACACACACACAGAATCACCTTGTTGCGAGTTAACCCGGGTTTCGCCACAGTCTGTGAAGCCTGACCGGCCTTTGACCACGACCTTTTTCGCACGTTCATGTCGTACATGATCCACTTTTCATCACCAGATATCAGCTTCTTCAAAAATGGTTCGGTTTCATTACGTCGTAATAAAGAATCACAAATGAGTACACGATTCATTAGGTTTCTTTCAGTGAGCTCGTGAGGTACCCAAATATCGAGCTTTTTTGTGTAAGTACCCAGTTTTTTTCAAATGCGCCAAAACTGTTTTGTTTTCAATTCCCAGTTCTTCAGCTACGTCGTAACTACTGATATGCCGATCTTGCTCCACTTTTTCAAAAATGGCATCCATTTTATCCGTAATAGGGCGACCAGAGCGACGTGCATCTTTGACATCAAAATTTCCGGATTGAAAACGCTTAAACCAAATTTGTGCTACTCTCACAGACATCGCACTGGGTCCATAAATATCGCAAATTTTTTTCGCGGCTTGCGTTGCATTTTTACCTTTTTTGTAGTAAAATTTTAAAATGTATCGAATTTCTTCATTAGATTCACTCATCTTGACAGTACGAAAAACAAATGAAAATCACACATTTTCCTAATTTGAATTTGGAATTATGTTCTTTAAAATTTAAACTTTCAATGATACCAAAACCAGCCAGATACAAATACACTTCTGGACACATCTTTTGGCCCACCTTGTATTTTCAGTTTCGTTTGGTCCTAGCTAAAATTTTATATTAGGTCGAGCAAAAAGTTTTTATGCAGTTTTGAACCTGGCACATTCACAATTTCATTCAATAGTCTTTTTTTGAATTTCGAACACAGAATTTAAAGAAACAAAAGACAATTTGGAGCCTGTTTGTTGATATCAAACAATCGAATACTAAGAAAACTTGGTTTTATTGGTTTACTTGGATTTAATTCTTGAAAAAGTGATTGATATCTTTGGTTTTGCAACAAACATTACTTATTCTTAACATTAAGGTGAAGTTCTATCAATAATCTATGGATACTTCACCTGAAGTCGCCGCCCAAGCTGTGGCACTTATTCAGGCCGGACACAGCCAAAAAAACGTGAGTGCTCAACTTAATTTAAGTCGATCTGCGGTCCGAAATGTTTATCGGAGGTACCTAGAGACTGGCGGCTTTGTTCGTCGCCAAGGAAGGCCACGATCTCGGGTCACAACTGAAAGGCAGGATCGATTCATCGTGACGACCAGCTTGAGAAATCGTCACCTTACCTCCATTGAGATACAAAACCAACTTCGCGACTTCCACGGAGTATCTGTGAGCGCTCGAACTGTTCAGAGAAGGTTAAAAGAACGCGATATGGTACCACACAAGCCAGCTAATGGCCCCAAACTAACGCGAGCCCACCGAACAGCGCGCCTTCATTTCGCACGCAGTCATTTAAATTGGACACAGCAAGATTGGAGCCGTATACTCTTTTCTGATGAGTCTAAAATTGTGTTACATGGCAATGATGGAAGGAAGAAGGTCTACCGACGTAAGGGAGAGCGTTTCGCACAATGCTGCTTTGAAGAGAGGGTTGCTTATGGCGGTGGCTCATGGACTGTCTGGGGCGGTATATCCGCGAGCGGCAAAACTCAACTTGAGGTTGTTACAGGACCACGGCTGCCAACATTAAATGCTGAAAGGTACATTCGTGAGTGCTTAGAACCTCACGTGATACCATACGCGGACTATGTGGGCCCAAATTTCCTTTTTATGCATGATAATGCAAGAGCCCATGCGGGCGGCATCGTCAGGGAATATCTTCGGGATGTGAACATCACAGTTATGGACTGGCCAGCCAGAAGCCCAGACATGAACCCCATTGAGCACATGTGGGACGAGCTAAAAAGACGTGTTAGGGCTCGTCAGCCAGTTGCCCAGACGATGCAGGAGTTGAAAACTGCCATAGAAGAGGAATGGGAGATGATCCCTCAAAATTTCATAGAGCGGTTGATAAACTCTATGCCTAATCGTATGAGAGCTGTGGTAGATGCCCATGGAGGCAACACGCATTATTAAATTAAACCTTTATTTGATAAAACATGTTTTTTATTCAAAAATCAATTGCCTTTAACAAGGCACATATCCGACTTGTTAGGCGTAGCTCCATGTCGTATGGTATTCTGAATTCAAATTCAAAACAATGCGATCGAAAAAGATGGTTAAATGTATCAGGTTTAAAACTGCATCAACAGTTTTTGTTCAATCTAGCAATCATATTTCGGTAGGGGCCATCGAAACCTAAACTCTAAAGTGGGCCAATAGATGTGTCCAGAAGTGTAGTATAGCCAAAGAGATTTTATTTTAAGTTCATACATACTATAATGCGAAAAGACTTTTTCCCCAACCTAATATAACGTGTTTCTTTTGATGTTCCATAACTCCAGGGTATTAAAAAAAATCAGCTGCTCGCTACATTTATGTTCGCATAACTCATCTAAATCACAGCAGACAACAACACCAGCAGATTATTTTCGCGATTTCATGTTTTGTTGTTGTAGAAGTTGATAAAAAAAATCAGAAGAAAATTAATTTTCTCTTTCTCTTCTTTGATTACCTATATAGTCTCAAAATTTCTCATATATGAAATTTGGACAGGGCAACGTCTGTCGGGAATCTTTCATTCTATTTGAAATAAAGAATTAAAAGAATTAATATTATTTATTTACAATTCAAACTTCAAATGAATTTTATAATATAGCATGATATTTGAAAAAAAAAACAGTTGTTCATTAGTTTTCCCGCCATTCGCTTTTTCTTTGATATCGATGTTTGTGTAACCATGGAAAAATCGAAATAATGCGCTATTCTCGAATACGATTTAAGTCGTGGCACCAAAATGCAGCAAAGACAGACTCCGATTGACACAGTTTTTTGCTAGCGAGAATCTGTCCGCTTTTTTTTATACGTCTACGGGAATGGTTTAAAAGAAAAAGAAAATAATAAAATTCTTCTTAGATAAAAAAAAAATATTTTTACTGTCAAAATTTCAATTTTTTTTTTCCTATTGTCTTTTTCTTTTAAACCATTATTCCCTTAGACGTATAAAAAAAGGCGATCAGATTCTCACTAGTAAAAAACCGTGTCTATCGGAGTCAGCCAACTCGCCTACAGGCCGGCCGCACACATTCACACATCAGTCAACCATTCGTAATGGTAACAAGGTAAAAATACAGCATGTCTTGTGAAATGTGTGTGTGCCTGTAGGTACAGCGAGCTGGCTGACTTCAATATAAACAGTTTTTTGCTAACGAGAATCTGTCCGGCCATCCCTACATTATAGCAAACAAAACAAAAACAAAAGATATTCAAATCGGTCAAGCCGTTTTTGAGTTATAGCGAGACTAATGACCAGCAATTGATTTTTATACATGTATGTAAGAATAAGATAGAATATAGATATTTGGATTTATGATTCTATATGGTTTTGTTTTTGTTTCAGATTCGTTCAATATTACAGATGGAATGTAGCATCACAATATGAGCCTTTGGCTTCAGCTTAGTACAACTTGGGTCCCGAAGCTGCGATAGCGTATATCTAGTGACATGGGTGCTGGCTTACTTTGACTGCACCCGACCATAGTTCGACTTTAGTACCTACCTACTTGTATAAGATGACTGAATATGTCACAGGTTATTCAAAACAATACTAATCTGCTATACGGAGTCTTTGGTATCGCAGGTAGTTATACATACTGTAATAAAGTATCAACTAATATGGAGGGTATTATGACTGTTACTGGTGGCCTTATAAATGTATTGTAATGTTAACAGTATACCTACTAAGGGCTAATTTGACCAAAGTCGGATACCTTTTATCCGTGGAACAAAATTACGACTAACAGTTTTTGTATGGAGAAACTAAAAAATTCAAAATTTATTTGAGGACTAGCTGACCCGATAGACATCCTATCTTGGCTATGAATATTCTAATGTAAACGCGTGAAGTTAAAATGTTTTTTTCTGAAATTTTCCAATTTTCTGAGAAATTTTCTTAATTTTTTTTTTTTCATAAGAATCTTCTGACAATCATAAACACAACAAAAAAAGAATTAGCGAAATTGTTCCATCCGTTCACGCGTGATGCGACGACCAAGGGAAATAGGGATTCATTTTTATATATTTAGATATACATATATAGATTAAGACATACTGGTTATAAAAGTTTGAATAAATTAAGGGCCTATTTCACGATGTCCGAATAGCCACTACTTACCGAACAAATTCAGTAAGTTAATAGGATCTTAATCAAAGGTGGTGAAACAGGCCCTTAAGGTAATGAATTGTGTACAAATAAATAAATAAAATACTTATATACAATGATATTATAAGTAAAAAGAGGTAGATAGGTACACGCTCCGCAAGTGGCGTCAAAACTTGGCTAATTTAGCCTACTTAAGTACGTCTTGTCTTTTCTCGCTTCCCGATAATTACGACATGCTGTCCTACTTCCACGTGTCATTTAATAGTATGACATTGTGCCATTTTTGAAGATCGAATGCTGGATAAGGTACCTTTAGGTAACCTATCTATCTACCTACTTCTTTTTATACTTATAATATCATTGCTTATGTTATTGAATCAACTATTTTTTTATCAAAGACAGCCAAAAACAGCCAGAAAGCCATCTGCGTCTTGTGTGTGCAAGTACTGGTTAAAAGCCTTATTAGAAAACGGAAAATTATGTTAATTTACATGGAATAGGTATGTGGCCATAGAACTAGTTTTCTTAACTCAATTAATCGCCTTTGACATAGCCGAAGCCGACTCGACTATAACTCGAGGACGTGAAAATGTTTTGAACAAAACGTAGTTTAAATCATGTGATATTATTATAGTCTTTGTAAGATTTCTAACGGTACGTAGGTAATATTCATAAGATTCAGATACTTGTATTATCAATAAAATACAACATAAGGATATAATTACTTAGTGTATATTTTGTAGTGTTTGATAAATTTTTGTTATGTATTTTTGTGTTTACTTACATATAAATAAATGAATAAATTATTTTATCTATCTATATTTTGTTTCGGAATTATTATTAGGTATTATTATATAACTAAGGTATTGAAATATGAATGTTTCTGAATTGAGAATTTGAAGTTTGTCAAACTCTACTTTAGCATTTGTATAGGGCTGCGCCAGGGCAGCCCGCGTAATATTATTTATAGGTACGTTTTTTGCTATTTGCAGGTCGGAATCAGATTGTACTCAAATGTAATGATTGTATGTTGATCAAAATATGATTCGCGACTGTACCTAATACTTATGTATTTTCAGAATTTATTAAGTAGGTATATGTAATCGATAAATTCATCAACACAACTCTCGGTTGAAATTACCCTATTGAATTACTATTTCATGAAATCATAACATTTCAGGCCAATTCTAACTGAGAATATTCGCTTTGCAAACTTTGGGAGATCAGGAAGACGTTTTCATCATAAGTAAAAAAGTATGCGATATAAATGAAAATAAAAAATAAAATTGCCCCTGCTGCAATTAAACTAACAATATTTTTTCAATAGGTACTGTAATGTCTCTTGCGGCAATAAAACACACACTTTCAGATACTCAGGGATATACGATATGCGAAAACCATAACACGGCCGTAGGCGAGTGCGCACTCTCCTACGGCCGGTAAGCGACTGCCACGCCAATGCGCCCGCGCATACTCTACAGGTACTTTCACTTGATAAACAGGTGGACAAGCATTATGTTTATACCAAATTTCAAGTCTATAACAATAGTAGGTAGTTCCTGAAATAGGCAGTAGTGACAAGAACGGAAAGACAAAATCGCACCATAAAGTATTCCATTTTTTAACCTAGTTCAAAAAAGGAGGAGGTTCTATGTTCGTCCATATGTTTTTTTTTTATGTAGGTAAATACCTATGTTCGTCGATTAAAAAAAGGTAGGTACCTAATTTAGAAATAAAAAACTTAAACAAAAAAACACCACAAAGTGAAAAATAACTTTAATTTTGGAATTCGGTGGCAAAAAACTAAAATATAGATCCAAAGACACCGACTTCAGATATTGCAGTTATTTTTCACTTTGTACTGTTTTTTTTTTACCATATTGATGCGGAACCCTGGAAAAACCTCGATTGTTCTCATCTCTTCTTCTTCAAAAACTCATTTTCGAGTTTGAAATCTCAAAATAACTACCTATTTTGAGTGAATATTTTGTAACCGTGGTTTCCAATAAAATCATTTTTTTTGGTGGTTAAGTAATTGGTGGAAAACCATATTCACGGTCCTACCCCCGAATTTTATCCGTACAAATAAATTGAAAATAAAAATGCTTAAACCTTAAAAAACAACGCGTACCTAGGTACATCTTGTTTATAATTATAACAGTACAGTATATTTTGACAGTTTGCGGCACAGGAGATAGCGTTTTCATACCTCGAATTCCTCTAGGGCTGATTTTTCAATAGTCTGACTTTAATCTCAAGAATAATGTATTATGCTGTAGCATTGATATATTAGAGGAAGATATGTAACGCGCTAACATTGCAATCACTAAACCTGCACCTTAATTTTGATGCAAATTGCTAATCCATTACTTTTATGTTCAAAAAATTTGGCAGGTCGACAACGTAAATAACGGAATGAATGTTGTTGATCTGTCAAAATTAAACCGATTTCGATTTATAGTGTGGTGCTGAACTCTGCGCACGACTACATGCACCGAAACGCACATCTGTGACCACAGCCGCAAACCTACAGTTACCGATTGAGGCGATTGACAAGGACAGAGATAGGAGCCGGCGCTGTTGTGCAAGGAAAATCGCATCAGCCGCCTAATGTTTACGATTATGAATGACATTGCATGTCTCTCGGTCTCACAAACATGGCTAAGCAAACATTAAATATTATTATAATTTTCAAGAAATTAACATATTTGGCTGTACTTACGAGTGAAAAGTAATTTCTTGGAAATTGTTTTTGGTTTTTGAACTATTTGGGCACATTTTGAAAACTCAGAAAGGTATTGTTGCTGCTTATTAAGACGATTACGGTAATTTTGCCGCCAATTCGATTGTGATTAAGGTCAATTGTGTGCGTTTAACACAATTTATGCGGTCCACGTCGAGGAGTGCGAACCATATATTCCTAAGTTATACATCAATGTGCTGTAGGTAGGTATTTGCTAAGAAAATACTACCTACATTTAAAATAAGCCCTTTACGAGGGCTTCCGGTTTCAAAAATACGCCTAGGAGCCATACAGCTCCGACACTGAACGTAGGTAATTAATATAATACCATTGAGGTAACGCTAGAGTTCCACAAATTCTCAATTCAGAAACCGAGCGTCAGTAGCCAGCTTGTACGAAGTAGGTACTGTAGAGGTTTGTTGCATTGGTCCACCTTATTATGTTACAGGCTGACTGACATCTTATCACTAACATCGAATTACTTTTGATGAAAAGTGGAACTAGCTTAAGGGTGAAGACACTTTCTAGCTAGGGCATCGATAGGAGGCCAAGTCCGGCGATACGCCGTCGGGGCCGGCGTTCCGCAGGGCTCGGTCGTGGGACCTCTCCTGTGGAACGTCGGCTACGACTGGCTCTTGAGGGGAACTCTCCTCCGAGGCACTAGTGTCGTCTGCTACGCGGGCGACACTCTCCTCACCGCTCGGGGAGGGAGTTTCCGGGAGGCGGCCAACTTGGCCTCGGCGGGCGGATCCTTGGTGGCAGGGAGGATCCGCCGCCTGGGTTTGACGGTGGCGCTGCACAAGACCGAGGCCGTGTTTTTTCACGGACCTCGGCAGTGCCCCCACCTGACGCCCACATCTTCGTGGAGGGCGTCAGGATCGAGGTAAAGGCCCAGATGAAATATCTGGGCCTCGTACTCGACAGCAGGTGGCGCTTCAGCCCGCATTTTAGCGGACTGTCGTCGCGCCTGCTGAAGACTGCAGGGGCGCTCTCGTGGCTGCTGCCCAACTCGGGCGGGCCCAGCGCGCGATGCCGGCAGCTCTACGCCGGCATCTTGAGGAGCATGGCCCTCTACGGTGCCCCCATCCGGGAAGACTCCCTCCGAAGGAGGGAGAACGCCGCCGCGTTGCGGGCGCCTCAGAGGGCCATAGCCCAGCGGGTCGCACGGGCTTACCGGACGGTGGGTTTTGCGGCGGCCTGTGCTCTGGCCGGGACCCCCCCTTGGGAACTTGAGGCATGGGTGCTCGCCAGAGTATACGAGTGGACGGCGGGGCGGAGGGCGAGAGGAGAACGCCCGGCCCCGGCAGAGCGCGAGGCCCTCCGACGGGAGTCGCGAGACGCCATCGTCGTCCACTGGACGGGAGACCTCGCCACTGCAGTCTTTGGCCGCCGGACCCTCGATGCGCTCGGGCCAGTGCTGCGAGACTGGCTCGAGCGGTCGCACGGGTTCCTCTCCTTCCGTCTGACGCAGGTGCTGTCCGGACACGGCTGTTTCGGGTCGTACCTGCACCGAATCGGACGGGAGGAGACGCCGTCGTGCCACGGTTGCGGCGCGGCGGAGGACACGGCGCAGCACACCCTCGGGTCGTGCCCGTTGTGGTCCGAGACGCGCCGCGATCTGGTCGCGGTGATAGGACCGGACCTCTCGCTCCCCGGCGTGGTTAACGCCATGCTGGTGGATGAGAGATCCTGGGCGGCGGTCGCCTCCTTCTGCGAACACGTCATGTCCCAGAGGAGGCGGCGGAACGCGCGCGGGAGGACGATCCTCTCGCGGCGCCGCTCCGCAGGCGGAGGAGGGGTCGGAGCAGACGACTCCTCCCAGGTGGAGTCCAGCAGGCAACGGGTGCGGGGGCACCTTTGCCTGTATCGCACGGACCTCCACCAGTGCCGGACGGGAATGGTCAGGTGCTCCCGGCCATTCCCGTAGCCCCTCAACCTGCTGGGGGGCAAGCGGGGCCCGCCAGCTAGGCGGGCATGCGCCGGGAGGGTTGTGGATGTAAAGGCTGAGCCAGTTTCCCATGACCCTCCCGTCACGGCGATGCGGGAGCGCCGCTGGGTCGTTTAGTGGGTATACCGGATTTACCGGGGAGTCCCACATACCCCAGCCGTCCCCCGATGGGTGGGTATGCGTATTGCATTTTTCCCAGCGTCAAAAAAAAAAAAAAAAAAAAAAAAAGGGCATCGATAGGAGTGTATATATGTAAGTATATTAAGTTGAAACTGAGTATTGTAGAGGTTGTTGCATTGGTCAACCTTAGTATGTTAGTGTTACAGGCTGACATTCTATCATTCAAACATCGAATTACTTTTGAAGAATAGCGGAACTAGCTTTTGTTCTAGGGTGTAGACAGATTCTAGCTAGGGCAATGATAGGAGTATGATATATTTTAAGTACATACTGAGTTTTTTTTTAATATAAAAGACCTCCCTCTACCTTTTTAATTTATAGAATAGCTATCCGCAAGTGAGGTTCGAGTCCTCGCATAGTGACTTGGTATAAGCTGTAACCAGCTTTGTCGATAGGGCATAGCTCTTGAAAAGTGTGTCGAATTGACACAATTGGTGCAGTTTATGACTGAGGATCCACAGTTTGGTCAACATTGACCAGTAGTAATACGTGTGGGATCAATGTTGATATTACGCGATATTTTTTTGAAAATTTTCTGGAGTTTGAACATGAGATAGGTTCTAAGAAGGAATTTTAACTTCTTGAAACATTCCTCCCTCCGGCTCGATACTTTCCGATGGATTAATGGATCACGATACCTTATTCAACTCCTTCTGGGCTGATGTGAATTTTCGCATTATATTATTTAAACATAGGTGGCTCGCCAATCTTTTCCGCTAGGTTTTGGTTGACGAGGTTTAGACAGGACGAATGCGATATTTATGAGTGCACATTGGCACACCTTATGTTTAACTTGACTGACACTTGGTCCTGACTACCTGAGCTAAGCTTGTTGTCTAATTGTTTACGTCTAGAGCTGAGCGTTTAAAGCTTGTACTTACTGAGCAACTAGTTAGGTATAGTGACTGTAGATAAGTTTTGTGAAACCTGTAGTGCATAATTAATAATATAATGCATTCCATAGGGAATAGCACATCGGTTAAATCGCCTCCACGGCTTATGCACGGCGTACCTACTCATAACCATATTACATAGGCACTGTGGAGGTCTGATGCTTTGACCAAGCCTTGACTATATTATACTGGCTGACATTCAATCATTCAAATATGGAATGTCTTCTATCAAGAAAACGATTCTCGTTTTCTTATAGGAAAACAGATAGATTCTGGTGAGGGCTCCACGTAGAACCAATTTAGTTGAGTGTGATTTATAATTGATCTGAAGCTTAAAATACAGATTGCATCAGCCTCATATAACTAGAGTCCCTCTCGTATTATTTAGTAGTTCAGTAAATCTCCTACTGTGAGGTTCGAGCCCTCACAGTATTTTATGAATTTTATGATTCATCAAAGAAATTTAAATAAAAAAAAAAATAAACTGTGTTTTCTATTTAATTCAAATCTTACGTAAATTTTAGGACACCCGTTAGAGGTAGCAAGAAATAAATAAAAATAAGAACACAAAATACCTAAGTAAGTACATGTTTTTCATTTGTCCCGGGAAAACATTTGAAATTCCGTTTTATGTAACCAAATTGAGCATTTGTTGTACAGGCATATTACAGAATAAAAAAAAAATTGGCGGTCGTGGAGACTACCGACAGAAATGAAAACTTAAACGTAAAACTATGCATAGCATATCGCGGTGACACGAACCTGTAAGATTTCTCCCTATCAAGTCGCTCAACGCGCTTAGAAGTTTTCACTTCAAAAAATCTGGCGACCCTAAATACCAGCAATTATGAGAGATTCAATAGATAATTATTTTTATCGCTCTACCACAGATTAATACAGATGGGACACTCCGCAAAATCATTTAAATAAAAAGCGACTCTTGCTACGACACAATAAAGTGCAATTCAGGTCGCACAACGCTTCATTACCTACAGTTATATTCACCTATAAGTTGCCTCTCTTTCTATCGCGTAACTCTTACACCTTCTGGCTCGTTAGGGTTGTCTTCTTTTACGACGCGGTGCGTGAGTAAGTATCAAGCTAACCCGGTGCGCGGCAGCCCACACTGAATTGACCCAGTGAGATGAGCCCGCCGCGTACCTTTTTTTTTTTTTTTTTTATCGTGTGGAAATCCTCATGGATGTCCTCCACCCTGGGGAAGGAGGAGGGGTCTGTCAGACTTACTGACTAAAACCACACGGTGTTTTGCTGCTACCTTTAGCCGGGGTGCTGGAGTGCTTGTGTATTTCGTCACGCTCCCCCGGCTAGGTGTCGGCCCGCATGAATTCATGCGGACCCCGTCACCCTCAGCGGCCTTATACGGCCGCAATCCTTCCAGAGAGGCGCGCGCGGAACACGGCGCGCCGCCCCGTCTCTTCGTCTTGGGGTCTCGGGTCTGAATTGACCCAGTGAAATGAGCCCGCCGCGTACCTACTTGTAGCTTCATACCTAAACTGCGGAGTGTCCCATCTGTATTAATCTGTGGCTCTACTTTCATTTGACAAATGACACTTCAAGTTGAAAACCACAGATAACGCGTTCACACACGTTCTAAAATAAGTTAAGCCAATGTAATAAAAGGAATATTTCTCCCAAATAATGACGTGTTCATGATGTATCACCTCGACTCACACTCATTCGAGGAACCTCATAATTTCCTTAATCTTACGACTATGAATATCTATTTTGTGGACTGGTATGTATGGAGGACCTTAGTTGTTACTTGAAATTATTGATATTGGCAACATCAGATATTGACATCATTACCGACAATCGACATTGACAATATGACATAAATACACTGTCAAGTTTACACAGAGTTTGTAAGTACCGCGAACGAAAGAAATCAAACAAAACAACAACGCAACGTTGAGAAAGTGAAGTTTGGACGTATGAATTGTGTTGTGTCCTGAAGTTGTGTCGTATGTATAGACTGTGGTCGTAGTTTGAATTAGTTGTTTTGAGATTAGGATTGTACGCAAACTATTTCTGGGAGTAACTCAAGTTCTTAGCAAAATAGTAGGGGTTAATAACTGAGTTTTTGTTTCGCTAGTCCTTTCAGAATTTATAAGTAATTTACGATAACGTGGAATTTTATTAACTAGTCTTTTAATGAATTATAAATCATTTCAGCAGAGCGTAATCAGTTGTATAATTTTATTCAGCCTTTACAGCATAATGGCTCAAGATGAAGAACGCGTCACTGAAAGTAACTCTAACGTTAATACGAGTACAATTAGCGAATTGCCGGCAAAACGATATGCCATTAGGATAGAGTTCCCTTTGTTTGTTGTGAAGATGGCAATGTCGCTCTCTGGTAAGTACAATATTATCTTAAATCCATTGACTTACTTAAATCTATTTGTGTAGGTACGAGTGTGTAAAAAATCCAAGTGTTCGAAAATAGTTTCCCATGAATAAATCCCTCCACAAGTTTTATTTGAAAGATGATTGTTACCTACTAATGTATTTTAATGCAAAGCGGATTAAAATTATGCTGTCGTATCGTATGCGGAAATAGAACCAACAACTTATGGACGTAGATAGAGTATTATTCTTCTATACCGACTACCGTACTTACCTACCTACTCTGTCTACATTTCGAGGGTCTCAAATCATAGGGTAAGTACGTCCACAAAACCGTTACTTATCAGGAGAGCCAAAACACTTAATACACTTCTGGACACATCTATTGGCCCACCTTAGAGTTTAGGTTTCGATGGCCCCTACCGAAATATGATTGCTAGATTGAACAAAAACTGTTGATGCAGTTTTAAACCTGATACATTTTACCATCTTTTTCGATCGTATTGTTTTAAATTTGAATTCAGAATACCATACGACATGGAGCTACGCCTAACAAGTCGGATATGCGCCTTGTTAAAGGCAATTGATTTTTGAATAAAAAACATGTTTTATCAAATAAAGGTTTAATTTAATAACGCGTGTTGCCTCCATGGGCATCTACCACAGCTCTCATACGATTAGGCATAGAGTTTATCAACCACTCTATGAAATTTTGAGGGATCATCTCCCATTCCTCTTCTATGGCAGTTTTCAACTCCTGCATCGTCTGGGCAACTGGCTGACGAGCCCTAACACGTCTTTTTAGCTCGTCCCACATGTGCTCAATGGGGTTCATGTCTGGGCTTCTGGCTGGCCAGTCCATAACTGTGATGTTCACATCCCGAAGATATTCCCTGACGATGCCGGCCGCATGGGCTCTTGCATTATCATGCATAAAAAGGAAATTTGGGCCCACATAGTCCGCGTATGGTATCACGTGAGGTTCTAAGCACTCACGAATGTACCTTTCAGCATTTAATGTTGGCAGCCGTGGTCCTGTAACAACCTCAAGTTGAGTTTTGCTGCTTGCGGATATACCGCCCCAGACAGTCCATGAGCCACCGCCATAAGCAACCCTCTCTTCAAAGCAGCATTGTGCGAAACGCTCTCCCTTACGTCGGTAGACCTTCTTCCTTCCATCATTGCCATGTAACACAATTTTAGACTCATCAGAAAAGAGTACACGGCTCCAATCTTGCTGTGTCCAATTTAAATGACTGCGTGCGAAATGAAGGCGCGCTGTTCGGTGGGCTCGCGTTAGTTTGGGGCCATTAGCTGGCTTGTGTGGTACCATATCGCGTTCTTTTAACCTTCTCCGAACAGTTCGAGCGCTCACAGATACTCCGTGGAAGTCGCGAAGTTGGTTTTGTATCTCAATGGAGGTAAGGTGACGATTTCTCAAGCTGGTCGTCACGATGAATCGATCCTGCCTTTCAGTTGTGACCCGAGATCGTGGCCTTCCTTGGCGACGAACAAAGCCGCCAGTCTCTAGGTACCTCCGATAAACATTTCGGACCGCAGATCGACTTAAATTAAGTTGAGCACTCACGTTTTTTTGGCTGTGTCCGGCCTGAATAAGTGCCACAGCTTGGGCGGCGACTTCAGGTGAAGTATCCATAGATTATTGATAGAACCTCACCTTAATGTTAAGAATAAGTAATGTTTGTTGCAAAACCAAAGATATCAATCACTTTTTCAAGAATTAAATCCAAGTAAACCAATAAAACCAAGTTTTCTTAGTATTCGATTGTTTGATATCAACAAACAGGCTCCAAATTGTCTTTTGTTTCTTTAAATTCTGTATTCGAAATTCAAAAAAAGATTATTGAATGAAATTGTGAATGTGCCAGGTTCAAAACTGCATAAAAACTTTTTGCTCGACCTAATATAAAATTTTAGCTAGGACCAAACGAAACTGAAAATACAAGGTGGGCCAAAAGATGTGTCCAGAAGTGTAACTTTTCTTGTGATTAAGCCAGCTTGTTGTGTTTTTGCATGTTGCTTGATATTAAGGTATTTCGCCTGAAACACTAGTTTTTGGTCATTACGTCTATTTGGCATAACGGCAATACGATACAACTTCGTCAAAATTCCCCCAAAAATGCTTGGAATTTATGGACGTAAAAGCAATTTCCTTAAATTTTTAAAAATTGTAAGTACCAATATATATTTGAACCTAGTTGTTGATTTAAAATACGACATTATTTCTTTATTTTAAAAATGTGTACGCCTGTCTGGCTTATCCTTAAGAATACTGAGAGGCGATTGAAGATAGACCATTTCTGTTCTACAATGTAGAATAAAAAAACAAATTGTCGTAATTACACAATGTTTTCTGTGTAAAAACAAAATAAGTTCAAGAAATAAGCATATAACAAAAAAAAAAAATGTTCGTAAATCTAAACATTCTGAACATACTTAATTATTTTAAACATTAAAAATTGAGTTCATTATTGATTCATAGTCTTTAACACAAACACCAAAAACTGAACCTGGTAACATACAACTCATACTCTGGACCGGTTATCTTAAGTCCGAAGAGCGGGGGAGGAGAGGACTCGATAATCCTCAAATCCGGGAACCAGCTTTATTTCCGGGAGGGCGATCAGCAATCCCATGGTGGTGTCGAGTTAATCGTCCATAAGTCCCCTGTGAAGTTGTGAGCAACGTGGTAAAGACCGAGAGTGTGTCGACTAGGGTGGCATCCATGCATGACTCTAAAACTCACTTCACCGTTGTCATTAGGGACTTCAACGCGATGCAAACGAGACAATGATGAGCTGCGGGTTTTTGCGAGGCAATTGGAGTTGGACGTTGGAACCACCGGGGTCACCTACTGGCCAGTTTTATGGAGAACGAAGTCATCTTAATGATGAACTCCTTCTTCAGAGAGCATAAGCACAGAAGGTGGACTTGGCAGAGTGCTGAAACTAAAAATGAGATTGACTTCATTATGTAGACGAAGAAGCAAATATTTAATGATGTCTGGTGAAAACCGGAAGTAATCACATGTTAAGAGGCACACTGAATCTAAATATCAAGCTGGAAAGATCTCGACTGATGAAGCTATTGCTCCGTCCAGCACCGATCCAAATCCAAAATCCCGAGAGCTTTCAGCTCGAACTTCAGAATCGTTTCGAGTGTTTAGGGAGCTCCGTGGACGATTCACGAAGGATTCGTGAAAACTATGCATACGGTCGGGATAAGATCTTCAAGACTCGTCGTACAAATAGTAACAAGAAGCACTCTGCTCTTACTTTACAGCTCATGGAGGAGAGGCGTAAAATGACCCTACGGTCGTCAGACGATGCGTGCAATTACCGGCAGCTCAATGGACGGAGTTCTAAGTTCTTGAAAAGCAACATTCGGCGCTTTAGGAAGTCGAAGGCGGCGTCTATTGGGAAGAGTCAGCTTGCGAAACTGAAGACCGACGATGGCAGAATCGTATCCGCCAAACCTGAACTATTGAACGAGATAAAGAAGACAGTTATACGTGTCAAGGAGTAACCTCGTTACGAATCTGGCAAACGATCCAAAAGATTGACCCGAAATTATACTGAAGACATCCCGGACGTCAGCTTATAGGTACAAGATTAGAATGGCTCTGAAACAAAGACATAAATATTACTTAACAACTGAAGTAGCTTAAAAACAACAAGGCCGATGACAACGACGAAGATGAAATTATGGCCGAATTCTTGAAGGCCGGTGAAAAGGCCCTTCAGAAGCTTTTCGATTCCGTCATACTCGAGGGTAAAATGCCACAGGCATGGAATAGAGGTGTGGTGGTACTCTTCTTTAAATAAGTATATTTAAAAAAAATCTTTATTGTAAGAAGATGCCTCCGACTGCATTTTGTTTGGAGACAAAATAGGTCATCTTGTTTCCATATTTTTAAAGTTCACTTTTATGCAGTCGAATTTTTGTTTTTTTTTTATTTACTTTTTTTATTTTACACTTTTGAGTTAGGTTATTCTTCTCTTAAGGTGTGTCCAAACAGAGCGCGCAAGGTGCGCGGCAGCAACACGCGGCATTTTCAGGACACAATTTCTCCCGCGCTATGTCCAGACGTATGGAAATATATATACGCGCGGCAGTGCTGTGCGGCAAAACCAGGACATGCCGCGCATTGACAAAGTCGTCACTGAGATCTTTTCTTTTATTTTTGTTCATCATCATCATCATCGTTTCAGCTGAAAGACGTCCACTGCTGGACATAGGTGTTCCCCAAGGGTACCGCCACTTCGACTGGTTCTGTCGGATTCGACGATTGACCTTTTTCTCGAAGTTGGACCTACCTAACTGGATAGTTTTTTTTTGTTTAGTTTAACATACGAGTAATTGTGTTACAACTTAGAGTGGATGTTACATGAGCATTTGGCATGATTTGACAGACGCCAGCACATTAAGCCACAGGGTGCCTACTACCTAAGTTATTAAAGTACAATATTTAGTGGCTATGTGCATAGTGAAATACCTAGATATTTAAAATAAATTGTTAATCACATTGTCAAGTGAAGAGAAAACTTATTACCTCAATTCAAATAATAAATGTAGCAGAAGGGCATATTCTTTGAGATTCAGAATGTAGAGAGCTTTAGAGCTCAAGTAATGGCAGTTAACAGAAAAGTCCTTTTAGTTTTAAATGCGAATCTTGTTTCTCTTTTTATAATTATTTAACATAATAAGTATTAGGTTGGGGAAAAAGTCTTTTCGCATTATAGTATGCATGAACTTAAAATAAAATCGCTTTGGCTTTGGCTTTTTAAATTTTGTATCTGGCTGGTTTTGGTATCATTGAAAGTTTAATTTTTAAAGAACATAATTCCAAATTCAAATTAGGAAAATGTGTGATTTTCATTTGTTTTTCGTACTGTCAAGATGAGTGAATCTAATGAAGAAATTCGATACATTTTAAAATTTTACTACAAAAAAGGTAAAAATGCAACGCAAGCCGCGAAAAAAAATTGCGATGTTTATGGACCCAGTGCAGTCTCTGTGAGAGTAGCACAAATTTGGTTTAAGCGTTTTCAATCCGGAAATTTTGATGTCAAAGATGCACGTCGCTCTGGTCGCCCTATTACGGATAAAATGGATGCCATTTTTGAAAAAGTGGAGCAAGATCGGCAGATCAGTAGTTACGACGTAGCTGAAAAACTGGGAATTGACCACAAAACAGTTTTGGCGCATTTGAAAAAAACTGGGTACACAAAAAAGCTCGATGTTTGGGTACCTCACGAGGTCACTGAATGAAACCTAATGAACCGTGGTGTTTGTGATTCTTTATTACGACGTAATGAAACCGAATCATTTTTTAAGAAGCTGATAACTGGTGATGAAAAGTGGATCACGTACCCCAAGAACGTGCGAAAAAGGTCGTGGTCAATGCCGGTCGGGCTTCACAGACTGTGGCGAAACCCGGGTTAACTCGCAACAAGGTGATGCTGTGTGTGTGGTGGGATTATTCATTATGCCACCAGGCAGGACCATCGATTCTGAACTCTAATGCGAACATCTGATGAGATTAAAGCAAGAAGTTGAGAGAAAGCGGCCGGAATTAATCAACAGAAGGGGTGTGGTTTTTCATCATGATAACGCTAGACCTCACACATCTTTAGCCACTCAGAGCAAAAATTAAGAGAGTTTGGCTGGGAGGTGTTAATACATCTGCCGTATAGTCCTGACTTTGCACCTTCAGATTTCCACCTGTTTCGGTCTCTTCAGAATTCTTTAGGCAGTGTCAGGTTAACATCACGAGAGGACTGCCAATTCCACTTGTCGCGGTATTTAGATCAGAAGTCCCAAAATTTCTATAGCAATGGGATCATGTCCCTACCTACAAGATGGCAAAAAGTTATCGAACAAAATGGTACTTACATACTTTAGATAAATGTAAATAATATATATTAAAAAATGTTTTGAATTTTCTTAAAAAATGCGAAGAATATTATAAACATGTATTAGTTTATAATAATAAGTGCTGTTACTTTTAATTAAACAAACGGGAGATATAACCAATTGATTAACATTATATTGTCCAATCTGCCTAGCCTTTTCCCAACTATGTTGGGGTCGGCTTCCAGTCTAACCGGATGCAGCTGAATACCAGTATTTTACATGGAGCGACTGCCTATCTGACCTCCACAACCCAGCAACTGGGTAATACGATACCCATTGGTAAGACTAGTTGTCAGACTCGGGCTTCTGACGACCCGTAACGACTGTCAAAGATCCACGAATGATAGCCGGGACCAACGGCTTAACGTGCTTTCCGAGGCACGGAGGAATCTCGGTACCTATATAAAGATGGTCACCCATCCACTGACCAACCCCGACAAGCGTAGCTTAACCTCATGGATCGACCCGTGCGGCTGTTATTACTTAGCCACGAGCTCCTCCATTAACATTATATTGTATGAACTTATAATGCAAACTCATACAGGTACTTATCTACCTACTTTATTTGCATTCTGCTATCTGATACCTTGAAATCGAGTGCCAAGTTTAGTACTAGTAATTATGTAAAGTCTGGTGCACACTGCAAAAATTATGCAGTAAGTTATTATTCAACAATGTTTTAGTATCAGCATTCTGAATTTGAGGTAAAATCATGAGGTAAATGTCTTTTCATATTGACGCTACTATTACGAGTAATCACTGGTGGGCCTTTGAGTGTGCCATATTCAATTTTATGACCGGACCGGTGGTTTACATACTGTAAACAGTATACCTATGCAACTCAGTGGAAATGTCGCTGACGACCAAACTAGTTACAAAACGTAAAAAAAAACTATCAACTATGTGAAACTTGTTTTAAATTACGTTCGATAGTGTAAAAAAAAAAATCCGTTCTGACCCACGTTTTACAGTATGAAAACAATAATGATCAACAGAAATACAAAAAAAATCCATCTGATGCAGTTTGCTGCGAATACACCTTTTGTGGAAAATCGTTGCAAGTTAAAAAAAATCGTCTCTGCGTGACCCATCTTTTACAGTAGGTATGCAACTCACAGTTTCGATTGTATTTACCGCGCCAGTAATGAATATGCAAATTGCATACCTACTTTTTGCGAGCGTACTAATATTTTTGCGAAATTATATTATACTTTGCAATTTTTTACACTGAGGTTGACCCATTTTTTACAGACCCGAGCAAGGTATAATATACGTGTTCCATATACCGGAAAAAGTGTACTACAGAATTTGCGTATGAATCGAATTTGCACCTTCTTCTATATATAGAAATGGTAAACTGAGTGACTCACTGACTGACTGACTGGGTGATATCAAAACACAGCCCAAACTGCTGGGTCTAGAGATTCCAAAGGACACTGATACCTTGCCATAGAACGTTGGGCCAGGGTGGTGCCTGGGTTGTGAAAAGATGACATTGGTGTCAATTGATAGCTACTATATTATCAAACCATCACTGAACATTTTGCGCATTTTGGCGGTCTGAGAGCCGAGCTAAAAGAGATTTAGTAAAAGTGAGGTTACGTAACAATCTATACTTAACAACTGATTTTTGAAGTTTGAAGCTTGACGAGCAAGTAAACTACAGCCACAGTTTACACAACGATCCATGGTGCGAAATCAATATGCAATCTTAGGCCGGTCGTAGAATCCAAAATGACAAGTCCAACTCCAACGTTTATGCGGGGTTCTCCGTACCGTGTCCGGTGTGGTACCAATAAGGGTCGTACAAGAAACAAGGTCCGAAGACCGTAGAAAGAAAGCAGGGGTCGAGGAAAATATCAATAAAACTATGGGAAACACACTCAAAACGCGCACGCACTAAACGTCAACGATAGAAGCGATACGAAACGAGTGAGGCATAAATACACTATATAAAGGTGTGTCCAAATACAGAGCGGCATTAGAGCGCGGCTGCTGCGCGCGGCGGTGTTGAGCACGCGGCATTCGCAGTCAGCATTCGTCATTGTTCATGTCTGGAGTCTGGACGTAATCTTGAAAAGGATAACGAACAATATCTTTGCTTATTGGAAATGTATGGATCCTTTAAGGATTTGTGGGATTCTCGTCAAAATAATCCTCGAAACCTATTCTTCTGCGGCGAGGGATGAGAGTTGAGACAAGGAGACGTTAAACTAAACAAAAGAACTTCCAGTTAGGTAGAGCCAATTTTGAGAAAGAAGTCAATCATCGAATCCGACTCGGCTGGGTTGGGTAGCTTTCGGGAAGCTACGTAATATCGTCTCGTCTCACATACAAGTGATGACCTCTGGCACTGAAACGTGCTCGCTCACAACACAATGGGCCTCATTCATAATCAGCCTATAATGTTCCCACTGCTGGGACACAGGTCTCGGTGAGAGGGAGTGGGCTGTAATCCACCACGAGGGCCCAGTGCAGGTTGGGAGATGTCACATGTCTTCGAATTTTTGGTGGTTTCCTCACGTTGTTTTCCTTCACCGTTTTGAGAGCAGTGGTGATGAAATTATTTACATAAAGTGCCTGCCTGGGTTCGAACCCATGACCCACAATTCGTAAGTCGGGATCGTTACCATTGCGCCACCATTACACTGCTCTCATGGGCCTCATTAGAAGGCTGAAAGTCACTCGGAAGGCCTCCTACATAGTGGACCGATGACCTTGTGAAGACTGCAGGAAGCCGCTGGATGCGACAAGCACAGAACCGGTTGAAGTGGCGGTGCTTGGGGAACATCTGTGTCCAGCAGTGGACGTCATTGGGTTGAAACGATGTGGATGATGAAGAAAAATAAAAGAGACGGTCTCTGGGACGAGATAGTCAATGCGCGGCATGTTCCGGTTTTGCCGCACAGCATTGCCGCGCGTACATTTGTCCATACGTCTAGACATAGCGCGGCAGAAATTGTGTCCTGCGAATGCCGCGTGTTGCTGCCGCGCACCTTCCGCGCTCTAAAAAAAATAAAAATATTTCATTTCACATAAACCTACATGGGCACCTATGAAACGTCAGAAGCTAGGTGCACGGTTACAAATTGGTCGTTTCCAATGGATAAGAGCCGGCAAGAAACTCCATGGTTACTCTTTTAAAAATAATTGGCTTATATAATATTTTCAAATAACAGTTTCTCTGTTTGGACACACCTTTAACTAATAGAGTGAAGGTCGAGTGCTGTCACTGTCAGCTCAGATCATGGGTTTTAAAACAATATTATTATACCATGGCACAGGCTAAAAAATATACAATAATCGATTAGTACCTAAACGTGAAATGACTAAGATTTATCGTATTAAATAGATATTTTATTTTTTTAAATTGTTAACACGTTAATTCTAATAGATTTAAATAAGGTAATTGAACTATTCATCTGGTGTGAAATTGAACTATTCATCTGGAGCATAGATATATGAAAGAAGGAGATATGCCCGGTAGTTGAAAATGTATCAGAACCCGATGTCGCTAGGTTGGCCCCACCACCGCGCCACTACTACACATGTAGTTCAATAAAAGCAATAGATACAAAGTCGCGCACACACTTGCAATTCATAAATCAGAACATACTACACAATCAATTATAAACCTTAACTCGTCACACACAGCGTGCATTTACCATGCACCGTACAACTTACTCACACAAAAACATCTGGCGCTATTATTGTGTTGTGCAAAAAGCAATTTATTTTACATATACGCTAGTGATTGACTAAATCGGAAAGTTATCGATACTTCCATTTATTACTCTACAAGAAAAATTTGGGGTCCTGAAAATAAAATAAAAAATGCTAAGTCCAGAAAGTATTATATATTTTAAATTAAAAAAAAATGTATATTAAAAAAAAAAAACACGAATCAATAAATTAAAACAATCCGGTTAAGTTGGTTTAGGCTGTGAAACCATAGGAATTGTTGAACCCTGTTATGATGTGTTTACTCACTGACCTGTAAAGTGGAGGTATTTGTTCAGTACTTGACGTACTCTTAATTTTGGGATTGCCCATTCAAAAAGCCTGCGAGTTTTCTTTAGAGGCTGGAACATTTCTGCCTTAAAGTGAATTGAGCATATGGTGCTACATTTTGTTGGGAACCAGTTATGTGGCCTTCCTGTGGCATCAATCCATTATTTTTTTTGTATTTGTATCTTTTGGGAAGCTAAAAAGGTACTATAAGAACTTATTTATCATTTACATAATAAGTATCTTAAGCTATAGTCTATAGTCTAGGAACTAGTTGGCCGCTGAGACAGGGGTGAGGCGGCAGTTCGCAACGCACGTACTGACGTACTGAGTAATGCGCCCCCGCTCCTCCATCCCACCGCTCACATACCTAAGGCGCGATCAACTAGTTCCGCGCGGTCTATAATTCTTAACCTCACGATGAGTAAGCAGGTAGCAGACAACAGGCGAATAGGCTTTTGTTATTAAAAAAAAACCCTTAGTTAAGAAATAGTTAAATATATGAAAACAAACACATGCCATACTCATGCATAACAAATAAATAGCATGAATATGTTGACTTATTTTAAGCAAAAATCACTAATATTTTATCTGAACCATACCGATTACTACAACGCATTCGAATCTTGTGGTGCATAGTTAAAGACTTTAGCGGAAGTAAAATACCAAAACCAAAAAAAAGTAAAGAAATAGCACGAAGATGCGATAATTTAAACCCAAAAACACTCCACCTAAACATTAATAAACTTACTTTACGACCGTTGGTTATGCATTTCTCAACTAGGTAAAATAATCAAAAACAGTAAAAAAGATTATTTTACATTCTCAAAGGTTTTCCAACCGTACTTAAACGTCATCTTTTCAAGTGTTCCAACCGGGCTAAAACGGATGACAAATTGAAAAATAAACTATAATAGCAATATAATATTCGTTGGGCAATCGACATTATTATCGATAGCCTACTTTAGTGGATCTTAACCTCATCACTATCTCGCCGCAAGACACAGCGGCTGTACTATGCGACGCTCCGCGTAAATAAAGTATCGTTTTGTTATTTTTACATTGCTTGACTGGACAAGCTTAGCGACATACTTAAGGTAGTGGTTAAGGAGCAATGTATTTGCTGCACAAATAGTACAGCCGCTGCGATATTTGAAAACAAAAATAACGTAGTAAAAGCAAGAAATATTTTACGATTTGTTGTTTTTTATGATTTTAAAGATAAATACATTAAAATACTTTTAATTACATATGGTAAGTGATTCCGTGAGATACGAAGTTTTTAATATCACTTCGGTTTTTGCAGGAAACCACTGAAGAACACGGCATTTTTATAATTTATCGTGACCACGGTCGAAAGCGTACTAGTTCGCGGAGACGGCCATTTGGCGAGTAAAGGCACAGCGTGCGCATAACGCGTGGACACAAACACGCCCCCATGCCACTTCTCCTATTTTTTATATTTCTATGATCTGGAGTGAGGAAAATGTCGTGAGGAAAGTTTTGAGTATGAATGTCGATGGCTATAAGGGTAGGGGAAGACCAAAGAAACGATGGATGGATTGTGTGAAAGATGACATGGCTAGAAAGGGGGTGACTACCGAGATGACGAATAATAGAGAAGTATGGAAAAAAGGACATGTTGCGCCGACCCCAAATAGATTGGGATAAGGGCAGGAGAATGATGATGAACTATTCATCTGGGAAAAGCATTTTTTAAAATAATTTGAACTCCACGTTATTCGATTATAATTTAATCGATATTCCATTTTGTCGTGCCTAACCTAAACTTAATTTTTGGATTTCTCATTTTCCAGATGGTAAATTGGGTTATTTTTTTGCACATGGAAATAGAAAAATATAACCTTTTTTTTAAACCATATCTCAACTTATTACAATTTGGCCTACCTATCCCCGTCTCCTTTTCCGTGCCAAAGGAGACGGGGATAGGTGACGGGGGTGAATGACTTTACCTTACTTAACTTTACTTTAAAACTAATAAGATTGAAATAAAAAAAAATATTTTAAAAACAAAAAACCTGACCGCAAAACACATTAGTAACTGAAAAGAGAAAAACAAGCATTTCAATATATAGAATTTTGGTATTGCAAGCGGTGACAAACCAATTACCTGAAATATGGTGCAATACCAAAATTCTATAGATTGTAATGCTTGTTTTTCTCTTTGCAGTTATGTGTTTTTGCAGTCGGGTTTGTAGTTTGTACGGAGGAATTTTAACGCGCGGTCCGATTAACTCGAAACTCAGTATTTATACTTGAGACCAAAAGTGAAGAATAAGTGTATCAGGGTTTTTCGAAAATCTACCCCTAACGAGTGAAAAGGGGTAGTCAATTTTACAGGGCAGGTTTTACTGTGGGGCTTGATTAACTCGAAAATTGGTGTAAATAATATTTCAGTCAAGTTACGGAAATATCCAAAACGATTTTTTTTATTTCCACTTCTGTGGGGGTGAAAACAGAATATAGTTTATGAAAAATCTTATTCATTTGGTTAATTAACTTGAAACATGGCACAAACACTTACCTAAGCAAGTAATAAAGTTTGTCATTTCCTCCAGAGGGAAGGGTAGAAGGGGAGGGAGGAAGTGGAGGGGGTTAGAGGGGAGGAGTTGGGGTGAGAGGGGTTAAACGGAGAGTGGGAGGGGTGAGAGGGTAGGGGGAAGAATGCCTTTACACCTTAAAGTTGCATTTTGTATAGCACTGAGTCATTGAAGAAAAATAGAAAGTCGGAAACTCGGAACGGCACAAAAAAGTAAACTCCAGTCATGCGTTGGAGCTGACATACACACACTTTTTTTGTTATTTGAACGCGCTAATCTCTGAAATTAACAGTCGGACTTTAATAATTATTTTTGCATTTGATAGCCCAATTCATAAGGAAGGCTATATGAATATTATAAAGAAAGAATAGCCAGGGAAAACACTCTTAGAAAAGACATAATAATAAGATTGTACCTAATTTTAACATTGTCAAGCATAGCCCTCAATACCATACCAAGCTGTACAAAGCCAGCGGATTTAACATTTTGTTAAATACTAGCTCTTTTAAAACGAATCTCAGAACATTTCTGTTAGATAAAAAGTTGTACTCACTATTGAGTATTGTTACAGTTCGTCTATACGAACTGTAATTTAATATCATTCCAATTTGCTATTTAAAAAAAAATGCTATTTTGTTATTATTGTTTTAGTAATTATTTGTTATGATTGCTGCATGTTTATTTTTAGAATTTATATTAATATTATTAAGTTAAGTATGTAATGTATCACACACAATATGAATTGTTTTTGATAAAAAAATATATATTTAACATCACTCTAGGACTCATAAGTGCCGAGCAATAAGAAAAAGTCAGAAAGAACGCTAAGCGAAAACGAAGTATTAGCGCGGGTAGCCAATGCGATGCGACGGGGTGAACAAGAAATTTCACGCGGACGAAGTCATGGGCAGAAGCTATCTCAATATATAAAAAGAAAAGTCCTGACTGACTGACTCATACTGACTCATCAACGCCAAGCCCAAAACCTTGGACCTATAAATATTTGTTCCCGTGGGATAGTTTTCGACATTCACGCGGGCGAAGCCGCGGGCAAAAGCTAGTATACTCGTACCTACCTAATTATAATTGTAAAAGTGCAAAATTTTTTTTTTCCTTTTGTAATTTTAGATATATTGTCTATTTATTATTAGTTTATTCTCACTGTTTTATTATATGATTTTTACAATATCACGTTCCAGAGCACACTGTGTCTGTGAGTTTATTTGCCATTAAATATGTTAGTTTTTATAAAACTCACCATCTGTGCTTTCACTAAGATGTTTATCGGTTCTTTTTGATACAGTACAGCACTGTCACTTATATTAGTCTTGTTATTTATCGAATAGTTTAAAAAAACTGTCTAAAACGGTAATTCACTACTTTGTAAATTTTTGAACAAGGACTCGATTCGATCGTGAATGTCGCGCGGGGGCGGAATTATAATCATTTTGGCAGGGTAAATTTATTTAATTTACTACAGTTATTATTGATTCCGTATTTTACGACTATGATATTTAAGGTGCAGCTAAAATATTCAATCTTGATTGTAAATCATGGTAACGTTCAAGAGTGAAAAGGAACAGTTCGTGTAATTTCACCCGCACCATGCTCCAGCTCAAACAGACGACACGGAGCGACTGTCTGTCTCAAACTCAAACTCAGAGGCGGATTTGCATTCTTGGCCGCCCTAGGCCCCAGGCCACGTAGTAAAAATAGGTACCAGCCGCCTCTTTCTCAGCACCCATCTACATTCGCGCGCGGAACGCCGACGCGAGCGCACGTAGTTTGTTTACTCCGTATCGCTTAAGTCAAGTTTTTTTTCGGAGTACCCACAGAACTTGAGAATGGAAGGAAAAAGTGACGGAAATAACGCGGAAGACAGCAATTCGATGATTACTTCGTTTTCCTTTGCTGGTGAGGCGAGTAATAGTAGTAACCAGAAGGATTGTGAGATGAATAGTGGAAGAATTGCGGAGAAAAGGAAAAGCAGGGAAAAGGGCGATGAGAGCTGCAGCGAAGAGGGTTTTATAACTGTGACCAGAAGGCGACCTAAGCGCCTTTTAAGGAGTGAGTCTGGAATTGAAGGCGAATCGGGGAAACGGATGAGAGAAGAAAATATGGATGACACATATAAGATGAGCTTAACGTCCTTAGAAGTCTTGCCCAAACAAATGGCATTAGCAAAATTATTGAAAAGTGAGAATATTCAAAACATACTGAGAATCAACTATAAGAGTCCCTACAAGGTTTTCATACATATTGCGAAGAAAGAAGATGGAGAAAAGTTAATCAAATGTCAGAAGTTCATTGATTTAGGAGTAAGAATTCAATTTTTTAACCAACTCCACTTATCTTACGGAATAATTAAGGGTGTAGACTTGGAACTGAGTGAGTCAGAGATATTAGAGTCATCAGAGACCACATGCAAAATACTATCAGTTAGAAGACTAAGGCGTTTCAGTCAGGAAGGGAGTGGGTGGACAGTGAGACTGTGCGTGTGTGTTTTGAGAGCCCTACAACTCCAGAATTTATTCTTGCCTATGGATGCCGTTTTAGAGTAGAACGATATGTATTTCCTGTCTCTCAATGCTCCAACTGTTGGAAATTGGGCCATATAAAGAAATTCTGCCCAGCAAAAAAGATGCTGTGTCCTAAATGCAGCAAAGAGCATGAGAATTGTGAAACAGACATAATTGTATGTTCTAATTGCAAAGGACCTCACACGGCACTGGATAAAACGTGCCCTGCCTTCCTAAAAGAAAAAGAGATTCGAACTCTAATGAGCATAGAGAACATTTCCTATAGAAAAGCCTTAGAAATATATCTAAAGAACAACAATAAAGGTAGAATGGTTAGGTATGGGTAGGTGGTGGTTATTTGTTAAGAATTTATTGATTTCAGGAAGTTTATTTCAATGTCTGTTAAAATTTTTAAATGGATAACTATCCTAAAGACGCTTTGATTATTATACTATTATATTATTATTATTTATACTACAATGGAATAGTTAAAGTTTAAAGCCAAAATCCACCCAACTCCAACTCCAACCAACCAACCAACCCAACCAACCAGACGCCAACTTGGCTTAATCCAGGTTATAATATATACAGAAAAGACAGAGACGATTCTTACGGTGGTGTCGCGATAATTATCCATAAATCTATTCAGGCGCAAATATGCCCAATTAGCTTAAGTAATGTAGGTATAGAGGTTATATGTATGAAAATACTTAATTGTAAGAGTTTGGATTATGTTAGAGATGTTATGTTTGGAGATGTTATGTTGTAGTAGAGGTAGAAGAAGACGACAATTGCAACTTACAATTAACAACTTACCAATTGCCTCAGTAGATTGTGTGAAACACAACACACCACACCAGATACCTAAGTGTTTCACACAATCTCAACTTCAAATAAACAACTCAACTTTCAACTTTAAATAAATTTAAAGTTTTGGCGGGGCCGACTTGGGGAATCCATCCGAAACATTTGAGATCTTTTTATATTTCTTTGGAAAGCAGTAGGATCGACTTCGGTTGTTTTCTCTATGATAATAGTGCAAAGAGTCATTTAAGTAAACTGGACAAAATTCAGAACCAATATTTGAGGAGTATAGGTGGTTTTATAAAAAGCTCTCCAATACACGTAATGGAAGCTGAAATGTGCATTCCTCCTTTGTACGTTAGGAGATTATACTTAGCTTACAAGTTCTGTATAAAAAGTATGTCATGTTCGAATAATGTAACTATCAAATTAATAGATGACTGGAATGACCTCTCAGTATCAAGATACTGGAACAATAAGAAAAAACCATTACTTGTGACCGTATACAACGAGTGTAAACTGCGTAATATACATTGTTCAAGTATTTTAGACATGTACTCACTAGAGAAATGGGTGACAGTTATAAACGTTCGGGATAAAATTTGTTGCAATTTAGACTGTGTCAAAGTAGCAAAACGCAGCCATGAAGTTACATCACTTAAATTCGATGTTATCAAAGAACTTAATGAAAAGTACCCGGGGTGGAAAATGTACTTTACTGATGGGTCTAAGAGCAAAAGTGGATGCGGTGCCGCTTATTATAGTTTAAGTGATGGAACTTCGGCCTTGTTTAAATCTAGTGATACAAACGTATCTGTAATGACGTTGGAACTCGTCGCAATCTCAAAAACTCTATAGAACATAATTCATTGTGACGATGCGAACCATTCTGTGAATCAAAACATTGTTATATGCACGGATAGCAAAAGTGGTTTAATGCATTTAGCTCGATGCGCCTCTGGTTGCAGAGATATACCGATAGCTTATGTAATTCTTAGACTATTTTATGAACTTAGTGACATTAATTGGAGGCTGCAATGGATTCCATCTCATATTGGTATACATGGAAACGAGAAGGCTGACGTGCTTGTAAAAAAGCTAGTTTGGAAGGATTGGAAATTAATATCGCTCCGTTCTACACAGAAATACTTAGCTATTACAAGAATATATGCCACAATCTTTTTAAAGAGTATTTTGACAGGAAGTCTAAAGAAAAAGGCATATGGTATAAGACTATGCAAAGTGAGCCTCCTCGAATCCCTTGGTTCACTGAAAGTCATACAAAGAGGTCGTATGTTGTTATGGCACATAGATTGCGTTCTGGTCACTCTCCATCCAGGAAATTTGGATACCTAATGAAAACAGTCGATTCCCTAATTGCCAAGTGTGTAATAAAGTCGAAAATGTCCAACATTTACTGGTGGAATGTGAAAAGAACAAGAGAGAGAGGGAGATAGTGATGCGGGAGTTAAAAGTTAATATGTATGATGTTGGGGCTTTCATTAGAATATTATCTACACCTAATTCGGAAGAAGCGAAACTGATTTACGAAATGGTTGCTGCATCACTATCTCCTTCGCTAACGCAATAATATAATAGGTCTTTACCTATGAAATTGCCGTTTTGTATGAAAAAAATTAAACGAATTTTTTTCATGCATTTTTTATTTGTATTAATCGAAGTAATCACCCATGCAATCAATGCATCTTTGCCATCGCAGTGGCAGTTTATTGATTAAAGAAATCAGCTGGACGGGAGGCAACAAATTCTTCAAAGGCATTTTGTACTGCCTCTCGGGTATTGAATTTTTTTCCCGCCAAGAAGTTATCCAAATTCTGGAAAAAGTAGTAGTCTGTAGGCGCAAGGTCTCGTGAGTAGGGCGGATGACGGAGAGCTTCCAACCCCAGTTCTTGCAACTTGGAGACCGTCTGCTGTGCAGTATGAGGTCGCGCGTTGTCGTGCAGGAGCAGCGGAGACGAGCGATTGACCAATGCTGGTTGGAGATGTGCCAGCTTCTCCACCATTGTGTTCAGTTATTCACAGTACACATCTGAAGTAATGCTCACCCCGTTTAGTAAGAAGCTGTGATGAATCACACCGGCGCTAGACCACCAAACAGTGACCATCACTTTTCTAGGGGTAAGTTTTCTTTTAGGGCATTGTTTAGGTGCTGAACCAGGATCCAACCAACTTGCTGAGCGCTTGCGGTTATCAAACAGAATCCATTTTTCATCGCAGGTAACAATGCGGTTCAAAATTCCTTCATTTGTGTGTCTGTTGAGCAGTGCAAGGCACGTCTCGATGCGTACTTCGCGCTGGCGATCATTAAGTTCGTGGGGCACCCATTTGTCAAGCTTTTTTACCTTGCCAATTTGACGCAAATGGACCAATATTGTTTTGACGCTAACGTTGAAAGCTGTTGCTAATTCAGCCGTAGATTGTGTATCATCAGCTTCCACAATCGCCTTTAATTCGTCATTGTCGACCAGTCTTCGGACGACCGCGAGGTACATTTTTCAGGTACGAAATTTCCAGAACGGATGCGAGCAAACCAATAACAAGTGGTGCGTTGGTTTGTAGTGTTAGCTCCGTAAACGTCGTTGATGTTGCGTGCCGCTTGTGCCGCGTTGCTGCCACGACGGTACTCCTATTCCATAATTACTCGAATTTTTAACGTATCCATGATGACGAAAAAGATTGAAATGCGATGAAAATGTAGCACTAATCAATAAACAAATGACTACTTTTGGAAAAAAAAAATCCATGTTTTTAAAATAAAATTAATTTGAAATTAGAATTCTTAGCCAAACAAAAATTATTTTGATTTGAAATGGCCAGTACTGCAGAACGGCAATTTCATAGGTAAAGACCTATATTTGTACTCATAATATTATACACTTCTGGACACATCTTTTGGCCCACCTTGTATTTTCAGTTTCGTTTGGTCCTAGCTAAAATTTTATATTAGGTCGAGCAAAAAGTTTTTATGCAGTTTTGAACCTGGCACATTCACAATTTCATTCAATAGTCTTTTTTTGAATTTCGAACACAGAATTTAAAGAAACAAAAGACAATTTGGAGCCTGTTTGTTGATATCAAACAATCGAATACTAAGAAAACTTGGTTTTATTGGTTTACTTGGATTTAATTCTTGAAAAAGTGATTGATATCTTTGGTTTTGCAACAAACATTACTTATTCTTAACATTAAGGTGAGGTTCTATCAATAATCTATGGATACTTCACCTGAAGTCGCCGCCCAAGCTGTGGCACTTATTCAGGCCGGACACAGCCAAAGAAACGTGAGTGCTCAACTTAATTTAAGTCGATCTGCGGTCCGAAATGTTTATCGGAGGTACCTAGAGACTGGCGGCTTTGTTCGTCACCAAGGAAGGCCACGATCTCGGGTCACAACTGAAAGGCAGGATCGATTCATCGTGATGACCTGCTTGAGAAATCGTCACCTTACCTCCATTGAGATACAAAACCAACTTCGCGACTTCCACGGAGTATCTGTGAGCGCTCGAACTGTTCGCAGAAGGTTAAAAGAACGCGATATGGTATCATACAAGCCAGCTAATGGCCCCAAACTAACGCGAGCCTACCGAACAGCGCGCCTTCATTTCGCACGCAGTCATTTAAATTGGACACAGCAAGATTGGAGCCGTATACTCTTTTCTGATGAGTCTAAAATTGTGTTACATGGCAATGATGGAAGGAAGAAGGTCTACCGACGTAAGGGAGAGCGTTTCGCACAATGCTGCTTTGAAGAGAGGGTTGCTTATGGCGGTGGCTCATGGACTGTCTGGGGCGGTATATCCGCGAGCGGCAAAACTCAACTTGAGGTTGTTACAGGACCACGGCTGCCAACATTAAATGCTGAAAGGTACATTCGTGAGTGCTTAGAACCTCACGTGATACCATACGCGGACTATGTGGGCCCAAATTTCCTTTTTATGCATGATAATGCAAGAGCCCATGCGGCCGGCATCGTCAGGGAATATCTTCGGGATGTGAACATCACAGTTATGGACTGGCCAGTCAGAAGCCCAGACATGAACCCCATTGAGCACATGTGGGACGAGCTAAAAAGACGTGTTAGGGCTCGTCAGCCAGTTGCCCAGACGATGCAGGAGTTGAAAACTGCCATAGAAGAGGAATGGGAGATGATCCCTCAAAATTTCATAGAGCGGTTGATAAACTCTATGCCTAATCGTATGAGAGCTGTGGTAGATGCCCATGGAGGCAACACGCGTTATTAAATTAAACCTTTATTTGATAAAACATGTTTTTTATTCAAAAATCAATTGCCTTTAACAAGGCGCATATCCGACTTGTTAGGCGTAGCTCCATGTCGTATGGTATTCTGAATTCAAATTTAAAACAATACGATCGAAAAAGATGGTAAAATGTATCAGGTTTAAAACTGCATCAACAGTTTTTGTTCAATCTAGCAATCATATTTCGGTAGGGGCCATCGAAACCTAAACTCTAAGGTGGGCCAATAGATGTGTCCAGAAGTGTAATTACGGGTAATAATTAGTTAGATTAGGTATGATGAGGCTGACGTACCTTTGTAAGGTAAAAGCCTCTAAATAAATAAAGATTAAAAAAAAAGCACCCATCTAACTATACCATATCTATCTATAGACTGCATAATGAATTTACTGTATTGCCAACTTTTATCGAAATCTAGTTACTGATTTTTTTTCGCGATTACAGATTTGGTTCCATAGTAAAAGTTGTTAATAATGATGAGTACAGTGACCCCTTAAGAGGATATTGGTCAATAACCAGTAACCCTGTATATACGAGTGATTTAGGAAGATGATTGTTATACGATGCGGTGCAGTGCGGCCCGCCATAATGTGCGCGAGGCTTTAGAATATTTAGGTACTTTCAGTTATTTCTTGTTACATCAGTTTTTGTCAGATTGGCCGCCCTATGCCCGGGCCTAATGTGTCTTAGGGCAAATCCGCCTCTGCTCAAACTCAAAGCATTTATTTCAAATAAACCAATTACAGGCACAATTTTGAATTGTCAATGGATCGGTCAGTCAGAAAGATGAAGCTAGTTGCCCATTCCAAAGCGTAGTAGGTCCCTATGGAGAAGAACGGGCAAGAAACTCCATGGACACTTTTAAATTAAAATATTTTTACAAAATATTGGTTACATCGTCCTTGTTGAAAATATACTTAAATGTGAGGACAATGTAGAAAGACGTGCACATTAAAAAGAGGACGCAATAAAAAGATAAAAACTAAAACAGCTAATTCAGGTTTTTCTTGTGCTTAAATGCCAAGTAGATAGATACCTACTTGATAGCTATCAAGTATAGGTAGGTACTTCGTTTAGTCGATATTAGTCCTATTTATTTATACTACATAATGTTCTACGAGTTAGATATTTCTTTTGTGTATTAAGCTAGCTCAGTTCCGATTACCAGTCGGTCTTAATGACTTTAATTTATTTTTAGGAACGGCCATAAGTAACATACTACTGTACCGAACATGCGTCCACTCTTTGCACTACTCCGTGGAGGAATGCAAGCCATTCCTGTCTCTGGACAAGAACAACGAGACCTATCATCTCGAGGCCGAGGTACAGCGGTATGCAACCGTTGTGAGCACCATCAAGAGTATCATAGAGGCAGTGGTGCCGGCCCTATTGTCCTTCTTCTTGGGCGTTTGGTCTGACACTTATGGACGAAAGCCGCTGATTGTGTGGCCGCTATTCGGTAAGTACTTTTTACTAGTACTAGGTTGGAATTAACTAGGTACCTACTTACTTCGCATCGCATTTATAATATCAGTTAGGAGCACATCCTAACTAATATTATAAATGCGAAAGAGGGTTCGTTTGTTTGTTACGTTTTCACGCTAAAACGGCTGAACGGATTTGAATGAAATTTGTTACATGGGTAGACCATGACTTGGATTAAGACTTAGGATACTTTTTACTTCGATAGCACGTTCCCGTGGGATAATTTCCGACCTCCACGCGGGCGAAGCCGTGGCCAAAATATATAGTTCACGATTTCTTTTTGTAGAGCTATTAGTCAAGCAAACAATCAACTCAGCCTATCGCGGTCCACTGCTGGATATAGGCCTCTTCCAGGCTGCGCTACAACACCCTGTTCTCTGCCTTCCGCATCAAGTCTGATCCAGCCACCTTCTTCAGGTCGGTCCACCTAGCTGGGGGGAGTCCCACACTACGCTTGCCGATACTCGGTCTCCACTCCAGGACTCATCTGCTCCACCGGTCATCGGTCCTTCAACAAACATGGCCAGCCCACTGCCACTTCAGTTTGCTTATACTCTGCAAGCTATGTTCGGTTACTCCGGTTCCGGATAACTTCATTCCTAATTTTATCCTTCAAGGAAACTCCAAGCATAGCCCGCTCCATAGCGCGCTGAGCGACCTTGAACTTGTAGACCAGTCCGACTGTTAGTGTACGTTTCGGCACCGTAAGTCAAAACGTGCAGGACGCACTGGTTCAAAACCAAACATTGCGGGATAGGTGACAAAAATACTTAAAGAAGTGTTCCAAATGCTGCCGCATTTCGAAAACTTCTTCAGTTGGGTTGGGCAAAACCCAACTGGAACTATCGGCGTCTTTCTCAAAGTTGTGTCTACCGAGCTGGATGACTTGCCCTAGTCAGACGTACTCCTTCACAACTTCGAGATGCGACCCTTCGATGTGGATTGAACTCGGCAAGACGTGTGATTGTACATCACTTTCGTCTTGTCCAAATTCATGCCGAGGCTAACCCGCCGAGAGGCTCCATTTAGGCTATGCAGCTGGTCTAACTGTTCCAGCGTCTCTGCCAATATGACGAAGTCATCGGCAAAGCGAAGGTGTGAGATGTACTCGCCGTTCACGTTGATACCCTATCCAGTCCAGTAAACAGTTGGATGGGGTTGGTTTTCTGATCTTGGATCTAGACAGTCATCATGGTAGCGTCATACAGACAACTCAATACTTCAGTGTAACGCCAGTCAATTTGACATCGTTGCAGAGAGGCCAGAACTGCCCATGTTTCGATGGAGTCAGAGACTTTCTCATAGTCCACAAATGCCCAACGGCTGGTTGTACTCCTCGGTCTTCTGTACAATTTACCGAACAGTATGGATGTGGTCTACGGTACTGAAGCCTTTTCGAAAACCGGCTTGTTCTGGTGGCTGGAACTCGTCAAGTCTTCTGGCGAGACGATTCGTGACGACCCTCGAGAACAGACGTGGCACAGAAGTGAGATGGGTCTATAGTTCTTCAGTAAGGTTATGTCACCTTTTTTGAAGAACAGCCCCACCGCACCTCTGCTCCACGCCTCGGGCGTTGTACCCTCTTGGATGACAGAGTTGAAGAGACTCACTAGCTTTCTTAGGACTGGAGCCCCGCCTGCTATAAAGAGCTCTGTCGTTATCCATTGCCCAATTGTTGAACGCCCATTGCCATTTCAGACGCTAATGAGTTTATGTCGTTTACTTATTGAACTTTAACCTTTAACCTGATAATTTCTTTCAGGTATGATTTAAGTAAATTAAGGGCTGCAATCCTAATCCCATAGTGCTCCAGTTTTAGTAGAAGTGTCTCATCGATAACGCAATCGAACGTCTTCGTCGTAATCGATGAGACACGTCTCTAGACGTCGCAAAAGATTCCTATGGTATCTTGTGCTCTTGTGTTCTTCCCAGGCGTTAAAAATGTTCTATACTAGGATGGCATCCGTGGTACAACGTCATTTGGTGAAACCGTACTGTTGTTCATGAAAGATGGAATTTTTATGAAAGTGACGTAACATTTGATTGAGCATCAACTTTTCAAACACCATACTGAGAACTGGCAGAATTGACACAGGCCTATAATTGTTGGCGTCTTTACTATCACCGGATTTGAACAAAGGAACTGCTTTACTGTGTTTTATGAGATCCTGAACGACTCCTTGGTCTACATTGGTGTTAAATATGAAAGCTAAATATGCCGCATGTTTTCGATGATAGATCTACAGACTTATACAGACATTCTCCAGAGATCTTCTGTTGATTTAATTTTAAGATCTTTAAAAGCTTTTAAAACAGCCTCGGAGTTTGTATGCTGAAACCTAAACTCCAAACGGTGCACCCAATTCAAAATGTCCGCCAGGCTGGAGTTAGATCGACTCCTGGCTTTAGGTGGTTACAAGAACATACCACTGTACCAGTCGTGGGTGCGGCGGATGTACAAATACCTCCCGGGCCTCTGACTTATGGTAATAGAATGAACAGTGGGGTGTCCGATATAACCCTCCGTTGTCCCCAGACGCAGGGTATCCATGAGGATTTCCCCATGAAAAAAAAAAGGAAAAAAAGGTGGTGTGAGGTGTTTCAATCGAATGTATACCTCTTTAATAAAAATTTAAGAAACGCTAATGCCCCACTCATATCGCGACAACTACCTACTTACATAACATACTTAGTTATGTAAGTAATTGAGTAAAGTGAAGTTTTTGATTCATTCATAGCTTTTGTGTTTTTCTGTGATCCACCCAAAGCAAGGAGTCAGGGCCAGCCTGAAGGATATAATTGAAATCACCTACAATACTAAAAACTGTGCTTCGTTATTGCCCGAGGTAGATACATACCTAATCTGATTATGTAAGTTTACCAAGGCCTACCATATTATTGTAGCCTGTTATAATTTTTAGGTATAGCGATGTCTGCAGGGCTGACGGTCGTCTACAGCATGATGGACAACTTGGGTCCCTGGTGGTTCATTGTGACTGCTATTCCTTACTCCGTTACCGGGGGTTTTACCATATTTTATACTGGTGCATTTTGTTATTTGACTGACATCACCTCGACTGAGAATAGATCTATTAGGTAGGTAATATAAATATGACTACGCAGAAATTAACTGTGGCAACATTATATTTAATTACTTATGTTTATGTTCCAGGATGGCCATAATGGAAGCGTCTGTGGGATTAGGAACTGTAGTAGGATCTCTGCTCAGCCCTCTCGTACTAAGACTTGTCGGAAATGTGTATTTAATACTAATAGCTACGACATTAAATGTTATAGCGTATGTGTTCACTAAAGTATGTTTAAGGGAATCTTTGTCTGGGACCATACAGGTAGGTCATTTACCAACAGATCTCTTTGCTGTTATTTAAGATAGGTACCTACAAACACCTCGCACCCCTTGGCTGGAGATCTTAATTTATTAAGGTACCTACTTATCCACAAGATAGCCCGGTTAAGCAGCCGACGACCTCATAGGTAGACCTGCGAGATGCTATAAAAAAGCATTTACATGTATTTGGAAACAACATAAATGTCAAAGTTGAAGGAGTTTTTGTTTATAGCCTTACAAATAGTGCTTCAATAATAGCTACATAAACACCTATACAACGTGTCGTTTTGCATCCTCGTCAAAGAACAATGGCAGGTCTCCATACTAAGTATTGTCTGGGATTAAATTGAAGCGCCCCTTGATGAAAAATATGTTAAAAGATTTGGCGTTACCTCCAGAATCTATAAATGATACTATTTTAATTTTGGATAGCCGGAAATAAAAGATTTCGGTGTTTGAATTTTTAGGTTATGAATGAACGTCAAACAACAATTATCTATAAAACATCGCAGATTGAAATTAAATCATAAAGAAATGGATATGTGGTGTGGTCTAAGTGAGGATAAGAGTATTTACTGATAAAATGAGAAAAACCCAAATAAATTCTAACCCTCGGTGTAGAGTAGTACCTACTCAATTGTATGTTTACGAAAGCTGGGCTCGTATTTAAAAAAAAAAATGCTCTTGCCCCGTAAACACTAAAACTGAGTGTTGTAATACCTAATGTTAGGGCAAATAAAAAACACTTTATTAAACATATTTATTTTATTCCTCATCCTCATCGCGTATTATTATCTCATCAAGGAAACCTGCTGGTGCTGAGATATGTTCTTGATGTCTGGCCCATCCTAGATACCACACTAAGGTCATAGTGTATCCGCAGCAGCCTACAGTGCGCCGGCTAACTAAACAACTACAGCAATATTCGACTATGCCGGTTCTGCCAGGAATATTAGTTTAAATTAAAATGTACACATAATATTGTTTGCACTAAGTAGTCACACAGGGTAGTATTTATCAATCCATAAACAGTCCAGTGCGGGAAAAATAAATAGAAAGCCAAATATAAACACAAAACGCAACCGAGATGAAAAATGCGGAAGCATTCTGTAGCGTCTTGACAGACAACCACAGACAACATGTCACTGTCAAAGACAAAAGTAGTGCTCCACGTTTCGATTCGGTTTTCTTAAGAATCGATAAAACACTGAAACGATCCTGTGATATTTTGAACCATTATCAACTGGATTTAAAAGTAGAAGCATTTTTTCATAGATATCGATTGATTAAAGACAAAATAATAGAACATTTCAACAATTATGTTAAAAACAAAACCAACTCTACAGGGATCGATCGAACGGTCGATTATATCGATAATTCGTTTAATAATTGATACAGATAAATTGCATTCATACTATTTGTACTCACACCACTATTTTAATGGTAACATTTCGAATGTACCTAATTCGAACATCATTTGATAAGCTTTTAAACAATGATATTATAAGTAAAAAGAGTTAGATAGGTTATACACGCTCCGCAAGTGGCACGTCAAAATCTGGCTAATTAGCCACATTTTCGTCGTCTTGTCTCTTTTTCGCTCCCGATAATTACGACATGCCGTCCTACTTCCACTTGTCATCTAATAGTTCGACATTGTGCCGTTTTTGAACATCGAATGTTTGGTAGGCAACCTATCTACATCTTTTTACTTATAATATCATTGCTTTTAAAAACATAAAATAACTCCGGCCTTTACGAGGAGTAAATAATTGAAAAATCGTAGAAAATTAATTAAATTTGATTCATTTAAATAAAATATATGGGCGCCAAAAAAAAGTCCAGACCAAATTCTGCCATGATTCTTTCAGGCTGTGGTACAGAACATCAAACTGAATAACATTCTTCATAGGACCAACAACGTATTCGCGAAAAAATTTTCAACTGTCGTATAGAAAACTTCAATACCTATTTACTCGACGTAAATGTATGGGACACAAAAATTTTGTCGCTAATTAGTCGAAATTTGCCGTCAAATATTAGAATTTGTCGGTCACTGGTTCAAAAGTTATAAGGGTTCATAGGTGGTCGATCATCTCCCCAGCTTGGCCACATTTATATCTTAAAAACGAGGCCACCTAGCGAAGATCTGTTTTCTCGCTAATTAGTCACAACTTTTCGCCAAGTCACAGATTTAGTCACGTCTTAGTTTAGAAGATATAATGAGTTCAATTTTTAAATATAGTCCAAGAGCTAAATCGAAAAGTTTACGATAAAATTTTAGCTCTTGGCTCTAAAAATCAGCTGTTCAGTACATTTTTATGTTCGCATAATTCGTCAAAATGTAGGGAGCAACAGATTTTTTTTCGCGATTTCAGGTTTGGTCCCATAGTAAAAGTTGTTCATAATGATGAGTACAATGACCCGTAAAAATATTGCCACTGTTTACACTTACACCCTGTATAAGCTGCATTGAGCAACCCACGTACCTATATAATAGGTTGGGGAAAAAGTTTCTTCGCATTTTTTAAGAAAATTCAAAACATTTTTTTATATGCATTATTTATATTTATCTGAAGTATGTAGGTACCATTTTGTTCGATAACTTTTTGCCATCTTGTAGGTAGGGACATGATCCCATTGCTATATAAATTTCGGGACTTCTGATCAAAATACCGCGACAAGTGGTTTTGGCAGTCCTCTCGTGATGTTAACCTGACACTGCCTAAAGAATTCTGAAGAGACCGAAACAGGTGGAAATCTGAAGGTGCAAGGTTAGGACTATACGGCGGATGCATTAACACCTCCCAGCCAAACTCTCTTAATTTTTGCTGAGTGGCTAAAGATGTGTGAGGTCTAGCATTATCATGATGAAAAACCACACTCCTTCTGTTGATTGATTCCGGCCGCTTTCTCTCAACTTCTTGCTTTAATCTCATCAGTTGTTCGCAGTAGAGTTCAGAATTGATGGTCCTTCCTGGTGGTAACAGCTCATAATGAATAATGCCCTTCCAATCCCACCACACACACAGAATCACCTTGTTGCGAGTTAACCCGGGTTTCGCCACAGTCTGTGAAGCCTGACCGGCCTTTGACCACGACCTTTTTCGCACGTTCATGTCGTACGTGATCCACTTTTCATCACCAGATATCAGCTTCTTCAAAAATGGTTCGGTTTCATTACGTCGTAATAAAGAATCACAAATGAGTACACGATTCATTAGGTTTCTTTCAGTGAGCTCGTGAGGTACCCAAATATCGAGCTTTTTTGTGTACCCAGTTTTTTTCAAATGCGCCAAAACTGTTTTGTTTTCAATTCCCAGTTCTTCAGCTACGTCGTAACTACTGATATGCTGATCTTGCTCCACTTTTTCAAAAATGGCATCCATTTTATCCGTAATAGGGCGACCAGAGCGACGTGCATCTTTGACATCAAAATTTCCGGATTGAAAACGCTTAAACCAAATTTGTGCTACTCTCACAGACATTGCACTGGGTCCATAAATATCGCAAATTTTTTTCGCGGCTTGCGTTGCATTTTTACCTTTTTTGTAGTAAAATTTTAAAATGTATCGAATTTCTTCATTAGATTCACTCATCTTGACAGTACGAAAAACAAATGAAAATCACACATTTTCCTAATTTGAATTTGGAATTATGTTCTTTAAAATTTAAACTTTCAATGATACCAAAACCAGCCAGATACAAATAGTATAGCCAAAGAGATTTTATTTAAAGTTCATACATACTATAATGCGAAAAGACTTTTTCCCCAACCTAATATAATCAAATTTTAGTAAGCAATCAGCAAATATTTAATTTTGTTCATCAAATAAAAATAGCAATAAAACCTTACTGACCATTCACAAAATGTAAAAAAGGCGTGGTCGAAGGAGCCCTGCTCGGCGGGGGTCCTATGCGATGGGGACGGCAGGGTCTTTTAGACCCCGCTATCACCTTCGAACCTAATCTGTCCGAATCGGGATGGCAGTCCGGAACTCGCTTCGCTCGCTCTTGCATCCCAAGTTCTCATTGCCTTTTTACTAAATCGAGATAAGTTACTCGACTGTGAGTAGGTACATACCTACATCTGAGACATAAATATGATGAGTGACAACTGTCAAACGTTAGCATCACTTACATTCATCTAAAAGTACCTACTTACCTACCTACTTATAAATTAAACTATTATTTTTGGTTTTATTAATTATATTATTTGCTTCATAATTGAGTTCATTACGGTAGCAGCTATTAAAAAATGAATTAAATATTGGCAGAATTGTCGACATCGGCACCATTGCCAGAGAAAAAAAAAAAAAATAGAATAGAAATGAATTAAAGTTTAAAACTTGCAATATACTTAACTAAAAACCATTAATTTTTAAATCAATTGTGAAATCTTGCTGACCAAGTAATTATTTTGCAAGTCGACTGTTTATTAAGCAGACACATGTAAACATGTTAAAACAAGCGGACTGATATTCTGCACCCTAAGTGCGTAACATACTATCAGTCGGAATCGTTTTCATTTTGCTGTCGACATTCATTGCGTTATTAGTTACTGTGGAGAGAAAACAAATTTTTGAACTTATGGAGCAATGGACTAGTAATTTGTTTAAAAATTATTCAGATTCCGATCGATAGTGTGTTACTCAATTAGGGTGCTGGTTCAATTCTTGACACTTTGTAACATTGTCGGCAGAACAAGGGTTGCAGCCAGATTTTTATTTATTGCAAGCAAAATCTTTGTATGCTGTATTGTCAGCAACAGAAGTTGGTTAATACTGCTACTTTTTGACATCATCTAAATTAACACAAAATGATTCGATAAACTGTTTTTTTTCGTTTAACTGTTAAGAGTTAATGTTCATAAAATTTTAAGTACTTCTGTTCCGATTTGAATTAAATATTTCGTTTAATAATTAACATTAATAAACCGCAAGTGTTAATAGACTTTTGTTGATGACTGTACCTACAAATGATTGAATGGCTTATTTTTTTTGCGAAACAATTTTTAACCGACTTCAAAAAGAAGGAGGTTCTCAATTCGTCGGAACCTTTTTTTTTTTTTTTATGTATGTTCCCCGATTACTCGAAGATGGCTAGACCGATTTGGATTTTTTTTGTTTTATTTGAGAGGGTATACATCACAGTTGGTCCCATATAAAATTGATTAACTTTGCTTCGGTTGTTTTTGAGTTAGCTTCAATAATACTTTTTCCACACTTTTATATGGATGATGTTCTAGTTTGTCTTGCAGGTAGTGGTATTAGAATTTGTGTGGGGTAGGTACACAACTAAAAAGTGAAAAATAAAAACTTTTTTACAATAAACTACAACCGACTTCCAAAAACAACACTACAAAGTGAAAAATAACTTAAATTTCGGAAGTCGGTGGCAAAAAACGAAAATACATTTAACTAGACACCGACTTCCGAAATTAAAGTTATTTTTCACTTTGTAGTGTTGTTTTTGGAAGTCGGTTGTAGTTTTTTGTAAAAAAGTTTTTTAATAACAGCAAACCATTTAATTACCTCCCATTAATAAATACTTAAACTGTGAAGTACCTACCATATGAACATAATTATGATATAATAATGAGTCAACATTTCAGTTATAAACATTGAGACATAGTTAGTCATGCGATGCCTCATGTCACTCATATGCTATCTGGAGCTAGTTTTATCTATGTCATAGATAAGCACTTTCATTACCGACTACATATTAAAATATGAGTACCTATTATTAAGGCGACGAGAACCGACTTTTAATGATTATAAACTGAAGATCACGCCTAAACGAGTAGTTAGTGTTAATGATTTGGAAAAAACATATTATGTTAAATTAGAGCATTTTCTTAATAACATAATAAGTGAATATTTTAGATTGTTTATATTATATAGTGTTGCTAATTAATTTGTAAAGTTATGTCTAACACGGATAAAAACTGAGAATCACGCAAAAACTATCAAGCGTATTTTTATAAAACTTTCACCTTTTTAATTATTTATCTTTTAGTATACGTGTTTTAATATAATACCTTTTGTTTTATGTATAATAAATGAATAATAGGTCTAATTAGGGACAGCAGTCCTTGATGGGCGAGTCCAAACTGAGTACGTACGACGCGTTGTGGGAGCTCATATAAGACAGAATATGCAAGCCAACCACTCGAGGCCGTGGGCTCAGTATATCTGCGTCTTAAATTACTAAACCTCTGCAATTTCTGTCCCTTTAGTATTTCATTGTAAGTAGGCCCACAAGCATTTTAATTGATGAACTAAATGTCCTAAAGGGAAATTAAAATTAACTATAATAAAAACTTTTTTACAAAAAAATACAACCGACTTCCACAAAGCAAAAAAAGTGAAAAAACAAAAAAACAAAGTGAAAAATAACTTTAATTTCGGAAGTCGGTGTCTAGTTAAATGTATTTTCGTTTTTTGCCACCGACTTACGAAATTAAAGTTATTTTTCACTTTGTAGTGTTGTTTTTGGAAGTCGGTTGTATTTTTTTGTAAAAAAGTTTTTTTTTTTCACTTTTTAGTTGTGTACCTACCCCACACAAATTCTAATACCACTATCTGCAAAACAAACTAGAACATCAATATAAAAGTCGGGAAAAAATACGTATTATTGAAGCCAACTCAAAAACTACCGAAGCAAAGTTAATCAATTTTATATGGGACCAACTGTGAAATCAAAAAAAAATCCAAATCGGCCCAGCCATCTTCGAGTAATCGGGGATCATACATAAAAAAGGTTCCGACGAATTGAGAAAAGAAAGAAAGAAAGAAAGAAAGAAAAATATTTTATTTGGGACACGCACAGGAAATACCAATAAAAATAAAATGAATAAATTGAGAACCTCCTCCTTTTTGAAGTCGGTTAATAAATACATAGCGGATGACTAATAACCGGCGCCGGCGATACAAAAACTCCCCAGCAAATTATCTGACTAAATATTATGTAGGTAGGTACTAGCTTTTGCCCGCGGCTTCGCCCGCGTGGATGTCGGGAAATATCCCACGGGAACGTACTACCGGGAAATCCTTCCTTATTCCTTGTCTACTTGTTAAAATTGCAGCTTTCTAGGTCCAAGGATTAGGACTGGGTGTTGATGAGTCAGTCAATCAGTCAGTCAGTCAGGACTTCTCTCTTTATCTATATAGATAGATATAGCTTCTGCCAAAATTCTGAAATTCCTTGCTGCTGATGCATTGCCTGCCTTATTAAAGTCCGCCTGGTAGTCCAGAGATTAGCGCGTTCAAACAAACAAAAAAAGTGTGTGTGTCAGCTCCCACTCAGACTGGACTTTACTCTTGTTTTTTGTGCCGACTTTCTATTTTTCGGTCATTTCTGTCGGGCATGGTTTCTTCAATGCTATACAAAAAGCAACTTTAAGGTATAAAGGTAGTCGTCACCCCTCCCCGTCTCCCTCTAAGCCCCCTCTCACCCTCCTCTCCCTATAATCCTCCTCTCACCCCTCTCCTTCTCACTCCTCTCGCCCTCCACTATCATCCCCGTCACCACCCTCACCCAGCCCATCCCCTCTCCCTCACCCCCTCACCACATCCCCTTCCGCTAACCTCCCCCGCCCCCTTTCACACCCCCTTCACCGCTTTCCCCCCCCCCTCTCTACCCTCGCCAACTCCTCCCCCACTCACCCCCCTTTCCATACCCTCCCCACTCATTACATCCTCCCCCTCACTACAACCTCCTATCCCTCTCCACCTCTTCCCGCTCTCCAATCAATCAGTCAAAGTCTCAACTCAATCTCTCGTCAATGATGCAGAACTATACAAAAAGCAACTTTAAGGTGTAAAGGCACTCGTCGTCGTCCCCTCTCACCCCTCCCCCTCTCCCTATAACCCCTCTCTCACCCTTCCTCTTCTCCCTCTAACACCCTCTCACCCATTTCTCCTTCCCACCTCTCACCAGCCCCTCTCACCCCTTACCGCCCACTCACACCCCCTTACCGCCCACTCACACACCTTCACCCTCCCGATCCCCCTCTCCCTCCCCGCTAATTCCCCTTTCACTGGTTCCCGTCTACCTCTACCCTCAACAACTCCTCTTCTCCCCCTCTTCCCCCTTTCCACTTCCTTCCCCCTCACACTTTCCTATCCCTCTCTCCCTTCCTTGATCATCCTCCCCTTCTCCCTCCTCACCACACCCTCCCCTTCCTCCTTGCCCTCGTCAGTACCACCTCCCCTTCCCCCTTTTCCTCCTCACCACCCCTCCCCTACTCCCCTCACAACTACCCTTCTCTTTGGAGGAAAAACTATGAATGGCAAATTTTATTACTTGCTTAGGCAACTATTTGTGCCAACTTTCAAGCTTCCATCCCTACAGTAAAACTTGCCCTGTAAAATTGGCTACCCCTCTTCACCCCCTTAGGGGTAGATTTTTGAAAAACCCTGATACACGTTATTCTTCATTTTTGATCTCAAGTATAAATACTGAATTTCGAGTTAATCGGAACGCGCGTTAAAATTACTCCATACAAACTTTGACACCCCCTATATCCCTTTTTAGGGGGTAGTTTAGGAAAAATAAAAATGACAACCTTTATAATTTACTTAGATAAATATTCGTGCCAAGTTCCAAGTCTATTAACTCAAGGAATAAGATTTTTCAATCAAACTTTGGCCCCCGTTTCACCCCCATAGAGGGTGAATTTTGAAAAATCCTTTCTTAGTGCACCCCTAGACCTCATACCTACGTGCCAAATTTGGAATCTCTAGATCCAGCGGTTTGGGCTGTGCGTTGATATGTCAGTCAGTCAGTCAGTCAGTCAGTTTCTTCTTTTATATATTTAGATTTTACCAGTGTTCTTCCTAGCATAGCTAGTTATGCACTACGAAGGGCTTGCGATTTCGGTGTGTTGTATAAAATTATGAGTACCTAAGTACCTATATATTAATCTAATGGTTTAGCTAACCATTTACACTTTGTTCCAGGGTGGTATCACATCAGTATTAGACTTCTTATTAGTGAAAGAGATGATCCAGGAATGCTTCAAACGGCGACCTAACAATGGGCGAGCACAACTGCTTCTCTTAACAGTAGTCAACAGTCTGTCGACATTCATACTCTATGGAATCACATCGCTGGAATACTTGTTCACAAGACAAAAACTCCACTGGGCAATGGAGGAATTCACGCAGTATTCAGCCATAAGCACAACGGTAACCTTCGTCGGTTCGTTTATAGGCATCGTGGTTCTCCAGAAAATACTAAGAAGAAGTGACTTGGTCATTGTTAACTTAGCATTTATAACAAATACCATAAATTACGTTATCAGAACCTTTGCTACAGAATCATGGCAAATGTATTTGGGTAAGTTGTTATTTAGTAATACTGTATGTTATTTAGTAATAATGTATTTGGGTAAGTTGTTATTAGTAAGGACGTACGAAATGTGGTTGTACCTATTACTCGTATAGGTGTAGGTACCTCTGCCTAACACTTCTGGGAACACAAGCGTGATGTTGCAATATACAGCTACAATAACATTAGTATTTATAGTGTTTTACCTATGTGGCTGTATTAGGTATACAGCTACAATAACATTAGTATTTATAGTTAGTTATTAGTTTTTATTAGTTATACACTTCTGGACACATCTTTTGGCCCACCTTGTATTTTCAGTTTCGTTTGGTCCTAGCTAAAATTTTATATTAGGTCGAGCAAAAAGTTTTTATGCAGTTTTGAACCTGGCACATTCACAATTTTATTCAATAGTCTTTTTTTGAATTTCGAACACAGAATTTAAAGAAACAAAAGACAATTTGGAGCCTGTTTGTTGATATCAAACAATCGAATACTAAGAAAACTTGGTTTTATTGGTTTACTTGGATTTAATTCTTGAAAAAGTGATTGATATCTTTGGTTTTGCAACAAACATTACTTATTCTTAACATTAAGGTGAGGTTCTATCAATAATCTATGGATACTTCACCTGAAGTCGCCGCCCAAGCTGTGGCACTTATTCAGGCCGGACACAGCCAAAGAAACGTGAGTGCTCAACTTAATTTAAGTCGATCTGCGGTCCGAAATGTTTATCGGAGGTGCCTAGAGACTGGCGGCTTTGTTCGTCGCCAAGGAAGGCCACGATCTCGGGTCACAACTGAAAGGCAGGATCGATTCATCGTGACGACCAGCTTGAGAAATCGTCACCTTACCTCCATTGAGATACAAAACCAACTTCGCGACTTCCACGGAGTATCTGTGAGCGCTCGAACTGTTCGGAGAAGGTTAAAAGAACGCGATATGGTACCACACAAGCCAGCTAATGGCCCCAAACTAACGCGAGCCCACCGAACAGCGCGCCTTCATTTCGCACGCAGTCATTTAAATTGGACACAGCAAGATTGGAGCCGTGTACTCTTTTCTGATGAGTCTAAAATTGTGTTACATGGCAATGATGGAAGGAAGAAGGTCTACCGACGTAAGGGAGAGCGTTTCGCACAATGCTGCTTTGAAGAGAGGGTTGCTTATGGCGGTAGCTCATGGACTGTCTGGGGCGGTATATCCGCGAGCGGCAAAACTCAACTTGAGGTTGTTACAGGACCACGGCTGCCAACATTAAATGCTGAAAGGTACATTCGTGAGTGCTTAGAACCTCACGTGATACCATACGCGGACTATGTGGGCCCAAATTTCCTTTTTATGCATGATAATGCAAGAGCCCATGCGGCCGGCATCGTCAGGGAATATCTTCGGGATGTGAACATCACAGTTATGGACTGGCCAGCCAGAAGCCCAGACATGAACCCCATTGAGCACATGTGGGACGAGCTAAAAAGACGTGTTAGGGCTCGTCAGCCAGTTGCCCAGACGATGCAGGAGTTGAAAACTGCCATAGAAGAGGAATGGGAGATGATCCCTCAAAATTTCATAGAGCGGTTGATAAACTCTATGCCTAATCGTATGAGAGCTGTGGTAGATGCCCATGGAGGCAACACGCGTTATTAAATTAAACCTTTATTTGATAAAACATGTTTTTTATTCAAAAATCAATTGCCTTTAACAAGGCGCATATCCGACTTGTTAGGCGTAGCTCCATGTCGTATGGTATTCTGAATTCAAATTTAAAACAATACGATCGAAAAAGATGGTAAAATGTATCAGGTTTAAAACTGCATCAACAGTTTTTGTTCAATCTAGCAATCATATTTCGGTAGGGGCCAACGAAACCTAAACTCTAAGGTGGGCCAATAGATGTGTCCAGAAGTGTATTAGTTGCATTTGTTATTGTCTCATTGCGACATGTTTACGATCAAAAATAAAAATAGTAAGGGTGACATAACTTAATAGAACCTGTTTAGGGCGATCCTGGATAAGACGAAAACCTCCAATAATCGAAAAAAACTTATGTGTCCTTCCCTTCAAACCCCAAAACCACACAAAAAATACTCAAAATCTTAACCTTCTTTATAGCTCGAAATAATCAGTGGCACACAAGCTACATCGGTACAGTCCTACCAACTTATCTGTGAACTGAAAGAGGACGCCACCGTCGATGCGTCGACACAGTGGAAAGACATGCGTCGGCACAATCGAAGACATTTCAACATGACGGCCGTAGTTCCAATTTTCGCAATTTCACAGATAAGTTGGCAGAAGTGTACCTACATATTTTCCCTCCATAGCTCAAAAATCAAATTGGACCTCTGTATATCGAACATAGCAATGTTTGATTTTACAACCTTTACAACTCGATCATTTGAAATTTATTACCTCTAGGTATAGCTCGAAGAAAAATAACTTACCGACTTTAAGAATTTTCCGACAATGTAGGTACCTACGTCATTGTCTCTTAGAAAACAATGTGAGAGTCTTTAATTATTATAAAATAAAGTCGCTTTTCGTGTCTGAATGTGTGGCCGCGTTGTTCTTCTAAACTACGCAACGGATTTTGATGCGGTTTTCACTATAATAAAGAATTTATTCCGGAAGATGTATATGTCCATTCTCATATTATAAATTCGAAAGTAACTCTGTGTCTTTCGGTCTGTCTGTTACCTTTTCACGCCTAAGGGTATAGATGGCATCCTGGGGAAGGACATAGGCTACTTTTTGTCTTAAAAAAATAATCCTACAGGGGTTATATAGGGTATGAAAATTTGTAAGGGAAACCCAGCATTTGTTAAGTTAGGGATATGAAAATTTAATTTTATGCTTTTGGTAGGAAATAAAGAAATAGGTATGTGGTACAGCGTTTTTGAAAAATCATCCCCTAACGGGGTAAAATAGGGGTTGATTTTAAAATTCACAAATAACATTAAAATTTGTGCGTAAGTACCTACCTCTTTTTAAAAGATTTAAGGGATTAGAAATGTAGTCATAGTCCGTATCTTGAGGTATCATTTACTCTATAATTCATTCGACGTTTTTACGACGAAATGATTACATCAAATAACTTTAGAACAAGTGGACACTCAGTCAAAAGTTATTTGTTATTACAGCGTAACTGGCATAATAAATTTTATCTAAACAAAGTCCCCCGCCGCGTCTACTGTCTGTGTGTTTGAACGCGATAAACTCAAAAACTACCGAACGGATTTTCATATGGTTTTCACCAATGGATGGAGTGATTCAGTGTATAATTCATTAAGGTTTTGTGCAAATTTGCTGAAATATGACGGTGATTTTTGAAGATGTCGTAATAAATCATGCCGATTGGGAACTTTAAGCCCACCATACACGGCAACGATACATCGTAGCGATTTGATTTTGCAGTTATGTCGGACGGCCCTATGTTCTACACATGTAGGTACCTACGTTCCCATGGAATATTTTCCGACATCCACGCGGGCGAAGCCGCGGGCAATAGCTAGTTAACTTCTAAATAATACCTATAGAAACCTTCATGTTTTATCAAGTCGTAAAAACTGTGCAAAGCAGTGCCGGGTCGCTAGTATACCTACAATAAATAGGAATACCAATTCTATGAAATGATATAGGAATTTGTGGCTGGCACGTGCTTGTTTACATGGTACCAGCTGTTCTCTAGCTCAAAATTAGTTAGAATAAATCGTCTACAAGTCGAATATTTCCTTACTAAATCCGCCTAAGACGAAATTCTTCAGAACTCTCTCAACTCTATAACTCGAATTTATTGCCGACTCCCTTGAAGTTCGACTTACAGACAAGCCCGGATTGGCCATATGGGCAATTCGGGTTCGACCAACGGGTTCGACCATAGAGCAACACGGCCTCCGGGGCGTCCGCCGCGGGCCGTGTTGTTATTCAAATTGTTCAAATTGCTCTATGGGTTGACCGACAGCGTCGTTATTGCTGTTTTAGTTTTGACTCGACACTTTCGAGCGAATATTTTTTTTATCAAGGTTGCAGTCGCACATAAGTTCATCATAATCATTGTAGACATTGCAAATTTGCAATCATCTGCATTATCTATCCCAGTTTCGAAGTTCTCATTTCGAAGTTCCAATGATGATTCTTGTCTAGTTAACGAAGAAGACTTCGTTAACTAGACAAGAATCATCATTAGCATTAAAACAGCTTCCGTCAGAAATTTGAAAATTGTTGGGATTCCTACTTTCATCAAATTCTTTACATTCTTCTTATTCTCTACTTTACGATATCTCTGCATTCGTCGACTTTCCTACATTCAACAAGTTTTCGAAGTTCTTCGAGATTTCTACATTCATCGAATTGTCGGAGTTCTTCGATTTTCCTACATTCATAGAGTTTTCGGAGTTCCTCCCGTTTTTTTTCTTCGAGATATTTACAAAGCTCAGCTTTTTTGCGTCTCCTACATTTCTCAAGTTTTCTACGCTCTTCAAGTTTCTTACGTCCATCGACTTCAGTTTCATCTTCTTTTCTGTCATTGAGTTTCTTGCATTCTTCGAGATTTTTGCGGTATTCAAACTTTTTACTTTCTACACGTATTTTGCGATCTAGAAGTTTCCTACATTCGTCAAGTTGTCTAATGGCCGATTCCTATAATTTACGGACCGTTGTTGGTTAAAATTAAGACTCTTTTATCTTTACCAATAATGAAGCAAAGACCTCATAGCTTTGCATATTAGACCCTCCAATATGGAAGTAGCTATCATAGGCAAAATTAGCTTACGAATCTATTTATAAGCCCAGTTTGTAAATAAAAAATGTTACCATTGGTAAGCAAAACGATTCGTTTTTGTTTATAGGAACCGAGCATTAGCCCATCAAGTTTTCTACTATGATCGGATTTCTATTCATCAAGTTGTCTATGTTTCCGACATTGTTCAAGCACTCTGTTCTTCAAGTTTCCTATAATTTTCAACTTGTCTTGGTTCTTCAAGTTTCTTACATTCGTCAGCTTGTCTTCGTTCTTGTAGTTTCCTATATTCTTCAGCTTGTGTGCGTTCTTCAAGTTTCATACAATTCTCGGATTGTCTGCGTTCATTAGGTTTCCTGGTAGCAGTCATCAGATCTTTTACGGTTTTCATGTCTTTTTTCTTTCTTTCTCCCGTCTTTTTTCATTCCATGATAGAACGTCTACTACGAGTGGAATGCAGCTTGACCTAATAGTCAAATAGCTTGCTCCACTTTGCGAAATTTTCGTGCCGTCGTCACTTGTTAGGTCCAACATTTGTGTAGTTACAAAATAGTGTAGAAAACGGTTTTTTAATGAAGATTTTTTCGAAACATCAGATGTTTCAGAAGTTTTAATTTCAATCCTTGCACAAACCTGTCTAAGCACGTTTTAGGGTGTACTTTCTACATGGTACGTACGGTTCCGTTTCCAACGGTAGTCGTTTCCTGTGACAAAGGACATTTGCCTAAAAATTCCATGTTACTATACCTACACTGATTTTCGAAGTATTTGTGTGCCACCTGGAGTTTTCTCTTAAACATGAACTTTAGATACCTTACTTTTTATCATTGTCTATAAAAAGATTTTAGAATCAATGCTGGTACGCACGAGGCTATTTCGATAAACAGTATTATAGTTATATTATAATTCACATTTTTTGGAGGGCCGACCGTCTCTAAAATGCCCGGGCCGGTTCCAGGTCCCTGCTTACAGAGGTTCTTTTATAATCATTATCAGATAATCCGTCGTTTCTACTTTGTTCCTAAAACCATAGGAATGAAAGTCGATACAGTATAGATTTCATGATTAACACTTTATTTTGGAAAACTGTCTTATTCAATTTAAAGCATTACGTTAGTATCGACAACATCAGCTACGCTGACGATATGGTGCTGCTGAGCCCTACGGTTAGAGCGCTTAGAGAGCTGCTTAGGTGTTGTGAGGGCTATGCTCGAGCATGGCCTAGTTTATAATGTTAAAAAAAGTGAATTCTTGGTCTTCAAGGCTGCCGGTACTAAAAGTCCTGAGTAAGTGCCCCCGATTAAACTAAATGGAAATGATATAATGCGAGTGTACCAGTTCAAGTACTTGGGGCATTATGTAACCGACGACCAAGTGGATATTGACAGGGAACATAGGGCGCTGGCAGTCCGATGTAACATGTTGGCTCGCAGGTTTGCACGCTGTAGCAAGGCAGTCAAAATAACGATTTTAAAAGCTTATTGCCAATATACACGTGCAGCCTGTGGACCAGTTGGTTGGTTGAGTATAGTTATACTCAGCGGGCTATCAGCGCCCTACGGGTTCAGTATAATAACGGGTTCAGGATGTTGATGGGGCTGCCCCGTTTCTGCAGCGCATCTGGTATGTTTGCACAGGCACGCGTTGATGGCTTCCACGCCATCGTCAGAGAGAAATCTGCCTCTTTGCTCTGCAGAGTGCGGGACAGCTCCAACTCCATCCTGAAGACCATAGCGGGGAGGTACGATTCACGTATGTTAGGTGATGTTGTTCGAAGATGCATTTCGAACAACACCCTTGTCGCTAAATATATTATAAGTTTACTAACATAGGTATAAGTTATCTTTTTGTTTTTCTTTTTGCTTACTTTACTAACCCATATAGGGATGATGCTTATCCAAAATAAAGATTATTTTATTTATTACATTTTACATTTCAGGTGCTTCCATAGGGTCGCTGAGTGGGGTAACTGTGCCTTTAATCCGATCATTTTTAACAAAAATTCTACCAGTTGTGGACATAGCCAAAGTTTTTGCATTGATATCGGCCATTGAAGGCTTATGCCAGTTGGTCGCACCTGTGACATACAACTCACTCTATCAGGTTACCGTAGCTGTGTTTCCTGGATCTATTTATATACTCAGCAGTGCAGTTGCTGCAATCTGCGTCATATGTTTGTCGTAAGTACTTATATCAACATTTATTACATTTCTCACGCCATTATGTTTTTAATTCTTTCTTTTCTTTTTCATGTGGTTAATGACTAACCAGTTTTTATGCCGCCCATGGCGCCTCTGACTAGGCTTTAAAAATGTAGCGTGAATGTACTTATCCATTGTCCGCATCATTGTCGGGTCAAATCTTGATACTATCAAATAACCGTATTCTGGTAGACCATGGAGAAAGATTTACAACGGAGAAAATAATCTCTTCTAAGAGACGTTCCATTTTTATCGATTACTTTGATTATAATCGATTACGCCACGTTTTTCTTTTTTTAGTAATAATGACGTGTTTAATTTACCATATCAAAGCAGTGCCGGAGATTTTACAAAAATTTTCCCCAAACTTTTGCATTTGTGAATATGGAACCGCGCGCGGAAAAGCAGAGATTCCTTTGAGAGGCGAAAATTCTTTTTGAATTCTGCATCACTCGTCTCAAACGGTTCGACTCGCCATGGAGCCCGAGTTCGAGAAGCAGCAACAGCAGCTTCAGCTTCATCCACAAGCTCTGGGATAAAATTAGCCAAGAATTCATCCATAATAACAGTTTAACAAATCGTCCTTATGTACATTTTACGTTAATTTGTTTGTTTGATAGTGTCAAATTTGACAGTTCCAACGGAGATTTCATATCTCCATATTTTACGACCAGCCGTAATATCTCGCTGGTTTGCGATCGAAAAAATGAATGGTGATCGTTAGAATCATAGACGTACAAAAAAAGGCGGACAGATTCTCGCTAAACTCAAACTCAAACTCAAAGCATTTATTTCAAATAAACCAATTACAGGCACTTTTGAATTGTCAATGGGTCGGTCAGTCAGAAAGATGAAGCTAGTTGCCCATTCCAAAGCGTAGTAGATCCCTATGGAGAAGAACGGGCAAGAAACTCCACGGACACTCTTTTAAATCATAATATTTTTACAAAATATTGGTTAAGTACATCGTTCAAGTTGAAAATATACATGTGAGAACAATGTAGAAAGACGTGCACGTTAAAAAGCGTCCGTAATAAAAAGATAATAACTAAAACAACTAAATTAAATATTAAAATTAAAAATAAGCCATGGCAGCTAAGAGACGACCAGTCCCAACTGACGGCGCCCGTTCACGAACATGACGCATGGATCAGCACCATTTAGCTCAACCACTTTGAAGAACTTAATGATCCAACACACACGCCACCATCAGCGAGACATTTGAGTGAGCATGACATACTCTCAACCGCCAGGGCACACTCAAGTCAGTGAAAGACGTACCCAGTAAAAGGTAGCTTAATAGTAGCTACATAGTGCTCACACGTGCTATGCAATTATATAATACTAAGAGATTGAATCTAAACAATGCAAAGAAAGTTTTCTCTCATATTAATCTTCAGCAGGTCCACAATATATGCGAATGCTAATCAATTAATTAATGCGTCCTTGTGGAGCAGGACAAGCATTCAGCCAAGCATTTTTGTCAGCGATGTAATCCCCCAACTTATAATATGCCTGGCTGCATAGTGTGCGTTTTATACAAGATTTAAATTTCCTTTCATTCAGCTGGAGTATGTGGGGAGGTATTTTATTATAACATTTTAAACAGTACCCCATGAAGGATGAGTCTACTTTAGCCAGTCTGAAACCTGGTTGAACTAATTGGTCCCTATTTCTAGTCCTATAATTGTGTCCTTCACCTCTTTTACCGAAAAGATTTAGATTTTTCCTTACGTACATGATGTTTTCGTAGATATATTGACAAGGTACCGTCATGATGTTAATATCTTTAAACAGTTCCCTTAGAGAATCGCGCCTGCGGAGGCCATATATTGCTCTGATGGCTCTTTTCTGCAGAATAAAAATAGACTCTATGTCTGCAGCCCGTCCCCATAGTAAAATACCGTAAGACATAATACTATGAAAGTAACTGAAATAGACCAGCCTTGCGGTGTCTACATCAGTGAATTGACGGATTTTTCTCACCGCATATGCTGCTGAACTTAGCCGTCCTGCAAGAGATGTTAAATGCGGACCCCATTGCAGCCTTGAGTCGAGCGTGATCCCCAGGAAAACAGTTTTATCGACGAATTCTAGTTTCTCTTTATTCAATACTATGTCACAATCAGTACTTTTAACATTTGGTAAAGCAAGTCTTATACATTTAGTCTTTTTCCCATTTAATACTAAATTATTAGCAGTGAACCAATTATGGATCTGCAGTAGGGCGTTATTTACGTCGTCAAGATTTGATGCACGTCTATTTATCTTAAAAATAATAAAAAACTGTGTCTATCGGAGTTACCCAGCTCGCTGTACGCACACATCCACACATCAGTCAACCATTCGTAATATGGTAACGTATTCGTAATACCTATTATGATAAGGTATATAATGGCCTGTAGGTACAGCGAGCTGGCTGACTTCGATAGACGCAGTTTTTTGCTAGCGAGAATCTGTCCGCCTTTTTTTTACGTCTATGGTGAATTGGAATTGCAATTTTTCGTTTTCAACAGAAGCAGTTTCTCGACTGATATTTCAACCATGGAGATAATTTCCATGCCACCAGAATTGATACCCAGGGCATCAATTCTGGTTCTGGTCTCTGATGAAAATAGAGAAAACCCATTTTTTTTTCCAGAAGTGAGACCTAGCTAGATCAATTTTTCGCCCCCGTAAACCCCTATCCTATATTGCAACTTTCACCGAAATCGTTAGAGCCATTTTCGAGAAGAGATTACAAAAATAAATAAACCTACTTATACAAATATTGCTAAGATAAGATACAATCATACATGGGTCGTAAAATTACGTTTGTAAAAAAACTGTTCTATAGGTACCTACGAGTAGTATACCTACTAACCTACCTCGTATCGTATCTTGGTATAAACATTTAGGCATTATTTATCGGCCACTAATTTATACACATATAGCCCGCGAGTTCGCCCACGTTGAGGTCGGAAATTATCCTACAGGAACGAACTACCGAGATAAAAAGTATCCCATATACTAACCCAGGTCATGTCTATCCGTGTGCCAAATCTCATCCGAACCCGTTCAGCCGTTTAGGTAAGAAAAGGTAACAGAGAGACAGACAGAGTTACTTTCACATTTATTATCTTTATCTAGTTATATAAAAAGGTAAACTCACTGATTGTTGATAAGTATATCGACGCACAGCCCAAACCGCTGGACCTAGAGACTTGAAATTTTGCATATAGATACTTACCTTATACACTGTAGGCATCCACTACGGAAGGCTTTTTGGTAAGTCCACCCCTAAGGGGGTAAAATAGGGGATGAAAGTTTGTATGAAAAATGTTATTCCTTGAGTTAATATAATGGAATTGAAACTTGGCACGAATACTAATCTAAGTAAATTATAAATTTTGTCATTTAAAGTTTTCCTCAACTACCGCCTAAGGAGGAATTGGGGGTCAAAGTTTGAATAGATGAATTTTAACGCGCGCTCCGATTAACTCGACACTCAGTATTATTGTTGAGATCAAAAATAAAGAATAACGTGTATCTAGGTTTTTTTCGAAAATCTATCCCTAACGTGGTGAAAACGCATAGTCAATTGTACAGGGGAGGGTTTTATTGCGTAGCTTGATTAACTTGAAAATTGGTATAGGTATTTATATAATCCTTGAGTCAATTTATGGAAAAGCCCGAAACGATTTTTCAAAATTCCACCCCTGTAGGGGTTAAAGCCGGGGGGTATTCTGTTTATATGAATGAAATGAAATCTTATTAATTTGGTTAATAAACTTGAAACTTGGCATGAGAATTTGCCAAAGGAAGCAATAAAGTTTATCATTATTAGTTTTTCAAAAATACCCTCCAAGGGGAGCAATTGGGGTGTCAGTTTGTATGAACTCGAAACTCGGTACTAATAATAGTCTGGCAGTTTGAGTGCTATAAGCGGCTTACCCAAGTGTACTTTCTTTGATATTGTTCGTCGAGTCGTTGAGCTCCTTAGGTACCTACTGAGTTGAGGTAGGTATACGATTACTGACAAATGCTTGCACTGACTGGACAGGTTCACTGAAATCTCAAAATACCATTTCAGACTAATCTACATGGGCTTTAACTGAGACTTTGATCCCGGAGCTTGTTTTGCCGTTTCTTATAGATCTTAATTATAAATCCACACTTAATATTATTATTATAAATTCGAAAGTAATTCTGTCTGTTACCTTTTCACGCCTATCACTGAGCGGATTTCGATAAAATTTGGCATAGAGATAGATGGCATCCTGGGAATGGGCAGCGGAACACCAATATAAATGAAATGTGAAAAGTCCTTATCGATCCGACATTTGCAAAAAAATCTATGCAAGGTCGAAGTTCGCAGATATGGGTTTTTTAGCAAGTTTGGTAAGTTGTATCATAAAAATAGATAAACTTGTAGATCAGACTAAAATTGTAGATCATCCTATAGATAAAAATTGTCTCTACCCTTTTCTTCTTAAGAGTCACCGTTTCTGAGATATAGGTTACGATTCAAAAAGTTGTATAGGTACCCACTTCATAATATGCGCCGCGCCGCGTATAGGTATAAACTCAAACTCAAAGCATTTATTTCAAATAAACCAATTACAGGCACTTTTGAATTGTCAATGGGTCGGTCAGTCAAAAAGATGAAGCTAGTTGCCCATTCCAAAGCGTAGTAGATCCCTATGGAGAAGAACGGGCAAGAAACTCCACGGACACTCTTTTAAATCATAATATTTTTACAAAATATTGGTTACATCGTTCAAGTTGAAAATATACATGTGAGAACAATGTAGAAAGACGTGCACGTTAAAAAGCGTCCGTAATAAAAAGATAATAACTAAAACAACTAAATTAAATATTAAAATTAAAAATAAGCCATGGCAGCTAAGAGACGACCAGTCCCAACTGACGGCGCCCATTCACGAACATGACGCATGGATCAGCACCAATTAGCTCAACTATTTTGAAGGGAACTTAATGATTCAACACACACGCCACCATCAGCGAGACATTTGAGTGAGAATGACATACTCTCAACCGCCAGGGCACATTCAAGTCAGTGAAAGACGTACCCAGTAAAAGGTAGCTTAATAGTAGCTACATAGTGCTCACACATGTGCTATGCAATTATATAATACTAAGAGATTGAATTTAAACAATGCAAAGAAAGTTGTCTCTCATCTTAATCTTATGCAGCTCCAACAATATTTCCGAATGCTAATCAAATAGTTAATGCGTCCTTGTGGAGCAGGACAAGCATTCAGCCAAGCATTTTTGTTAGCGATGTAATCCCCCAACTTATGATATGCCTGGCTGCATAGTGTGCGTTTTAAACAAGATTTAAATTTCGTTTCATTCAGCTGAAGTATATGGGGAGGTATTTTAATATAACTTTTTAAACAGTACCCCATGAAGGATGAGTCTACTTTAGCCAGTCTGAAACCTGGTTGAACTAATTGGTCCCTATTTCTAGTCCTATAATTGTGTCCTTCACCTCTTTTACTGTTATACATCACTGGAGCTAATACAAGTAAAAATATTTTCTAGCCGGTCTGTAGGTATAAATAACTAATTGCTAGTTCTTTTGAAATGATTGCTCGCAAAATTTCGCTCTTGCCTTCTACATTCTCATAGATGCTTGGGCTGTCCTGCATAAGTCGACAATGTAACTACTATTTCTGTTTCATATCTGTGGAGGGTAGGTAAAATTTTCGAGCTAGCTTCGCTCGCACTTTCGTCCTAGTCTCTTAAGACCAGGTTATTCGGGCCTTCAGGCCTTTGAAACGATACCTCCGCCTCCCCAAAATGCAGCGTGACGTGATCCATGCCACAGTGTAAAATATTTGCAGTTGATCAACTTAATTCGTTTTTCTAAGATCGATTTTTATTCCTTCGGTTTACATTTTATGGTGTCTACGGTGGAGTGAACTAAGATTATTACATAAAATGTCGTAAATTTGTTTTCACATTATCAGATAATACCAACCCGATTCGATACCGATAGGTACAATTTATTATCGGCCCCATGATATTGGTGAACATTGATGACCATCGCGGCGCGACAAACAACCACACTACTAAGTATCGACGTCTCGAAGTCGGCAGTGCGAAAAAGTTTGCTCAAGAGAAAGAATGCCCGCTACTCTCACCCCGCACGTCTTCGCCGGTAGATATCGTGCCGATATCGGTATCGGTGTGTGTGGAAATCGGTTATCATGGTATGGACATGTGATGCGGTTATATGAATAAAATTTCGTCTGGAATGTTTTGATTATGAATCTGGATAGCTATACGAGTAAGAGAAGACCAAAGAAACGATAGATGATCTGTGTGAAAGATGATATGGCTAGAACAAGTTGTGGTCGATCCCCAAAAAAAGTGGGATAAGGGCAGGACAATGATGATGATCGGTGTCGGTCGTTGTCTACGACAATGTAGGTGGCAATTAAAACACAATGTAAAAGTGAATTATTCCATTACTTCATTGGGCTGAGTAGGAAACGAATATAGCAGATAGTTACAGATTGAACCTTTATATGATTATCATCGCGCTAAATCTTTATGGAGTTAAGGCTTAGTGGATGGAAGGATCTCAATCATGACATAATAATAACTTAAGAACGGCTACTTTAGTCAACATTCATCAAAGTAAATAGCTTAGCGGTTCGACGACTGCTTTGCAAACCCGTGTTAAGAGTTCCATTCTCAACTGTTGATATTTTTTGCGATTCTTTTTTTTTACACTTTATTTTACTGTTATTTGATAGTTCGTAGAACGTACGCAGAAAAACACGAAGTTAGGCCTCTTCTGCCATCTATGGTTATAAAAAAAAAACTGGTTAGCTGACAGTTAATGAGAAATCCCGTGTGCACAGTCTACTGTTATATTTTTGGCGATAGCCGGGTTCGTCAGGAATAATAAATTGTAAAAATTACTTAGTATATGCAGTGTTGTGCCATTAGGTATTATATGCAGAAACTGCACAAACAGGCGTTTATTTATTCCAAAAAACAAAATCCCGTATTTATCGGTGTCGGATCGTAACCGTAGTGCAGAAGCGCTGCAACAGCCATGAAATAAAAGGCAATTAGGTGAAAATAAAATAAAAAAACAATTGTAGGTAGATACTAAAATAAATTATGTTGCTTTATAAATTTATTTATAACGTTTTACTTATATTTCCCTAAAAACTAAACTCCCGAAATATTAACATGAATTCCGTAAAACAAAGTTACTGTACCGCAATATTTGACTGTGACGCAACATTTTTGCAGAGCGGGATCAGCGAGTTCATTCATAACTGCGCGATCGTGCGGCTTGCCACGCGGGGAGGGAGGTAACGCTAAATGCCTACTGCGCTCGAATATCTTGGCTTTATGCCTTATTCCTGATTCGTTACAAAATAAACTTTTGTGCAAAATTTCATGCTTCTAGACCCAGCGGCTTAGGCTGTGCATTGTCTGTCAGTGAGTATAAGAATTTTATTGTATCAAATAGACAAACCGTGTGCCCGATGCTGTTTCCCTTCGACATAAATGGTGAATTTCCATACAAACTTTAATCCCCTAATTAACCGCCTTTAGTGGCTGAATTTTCAAAAATCCTGAATTTTTTTTCTTTATTTAGTAGTATAGGCTAAAAATGGTCTTACTGTTTTCCTTACACTGTAACCATATTCTTTTATTTTTGATGTTTGCCAACGCTCATTAAGATCCGTAAATATTGATAGCTACATATATAGGAACAATTGCCGTAGTTTATTGCCAAGTGACGTACCTACTGCTACAGATATAAATGATCGAATTTATTATTTTAGAACATCAAAATTAATTAGGTAAGTATATTTTCTAACCGTCCCCGGACATGTCGGATTGCCGTCCCATCGAACTATTTACCAAAACAAAAGTGGCTTTAATGCAAGTATCAATAAATATGTTTATATTTGTGCCTCGTGAAGTTTTGTGGTGGGCACTTAAGGAAAAATGTGTACCAGGGAAGTATGTGCAGTTGATTCGCGCGATGTACAGTCGATGCAGTACCCAAGTCCGGTCTACAGTGGGCACTACTGACAGCTTCGATGTGGCTGTCGGCTTGCACCAGGGGTCTGCACTCAGCCCTTACCTCTTTGTGCTGATAATGGATGCTCTTTCTTCGGATATCCAGGAAGAGGCACCCTGGTGTATGCTATTCGCCGATGACATTGTGCTGGTTGCCGAGAGTGGCTTAGAGGTCCAGAGCAGATTGGAGGTGTGGTGGAAAAGACTGGAGACAGTTGGCCTGAGAGTAAGTCGGACCAAAACAGAGTATTTGTTTTGTGATTTTGGCGGACTCTCCGGTCCTGTGCCCATATCTCTTGCCGGAACGCCCTTACCGATCTGCTCCGACTTTCGGTACCTCGGGTCGCTTGTCCAAGGGGATGGCGAAGTAGACCGAGACATAACGCACCGGATCAACGCAGGATGGATGAAATGGCGACAGGTTACAGGAACAACTTGCGACCCACGGATGCCCCTCAAGTTGAAGGGGAAAATTTACAAGTCCGTGATAAGGCCTGTCGTACTTTATGGATCGGAATGCTGGACAGTGAAGAAGACGGATGAAAAAAAATTGCATGCAGCGGAGATGAGAATGTTGAGATGGATGTGGAGTGACAAGAATGGATAAAGTAAGAAATGAGTATATAAGAGGAAGTTTGAAAGTGGCGCCAGTGACAGAAAAGTTGAAAGGAAATCGTTTGTCTTGGTATGGGCATGTAATGAGGAGAGACGAAACGCATGTGACTAAAAGAGTGATGAATATAGATGTTGATGGATGGAGAGGCAGAGGAAGGCCAAAGAAAAGATGGATGGATTGTGTGAGGAATGATATGAAAGAGAAGGGAGTGAATGATAGCGTGACGGTTGACAGGGGAGAATGGAAGAAGAAAACGTGTTGCGCCGACCCCAAGTAATATGGGATAAGGGCAGGAAGATGATGAATAAATATGTTTATAGTTACAAACCAACAAAGATAATATGTTACGTCATCGACGAACTTGCTTTGGAACATGGGCACCGAGTGATACGGTTACCGCCTACCAGGCTACGTTCACACGACGCTATTTTTCAAGTGTATAGAATACGATATTTTATTGTATACTGTGACTTTTTGTACTCAAAACTGAAAGTCTGTCCACACAGAGCCAAAACAATACGAGAAAACATTCTTGTGTTAGCTATAGCTCCGCTATTTGAGAAATATCATTACGATTTGTATCGTGTTCATGCATTAGGTCATGTTAGTATAGCACTTTTGTTTGAAACAGCAGCTATTGGAACGAAATTCTCTGGTAGAAAATCGTCACGTAACGAAAAAACGTTTAAATGTCCCGTCCATGCGACTTTCTCTCTCTGTCTCTTTCTATTATATCTTGAAAGAGACAAAGAGAGAGAGGACGAAAACGGCGACAGACGAGGACGGAGGGGAAAATTTTCGAATTTTTCATCATGGATGTCGTTTTCATGGTTTCAGAGGGAGCCAAATACGGTATTGCAAAATGAAAATTCAAGATGGCAGCAGAAAATTTTGTGTTCTTATTTTAAATCATACGTTATAAGGAACTTCATTCCTGACGGTGGTCCCCGACCGCACATTTTTATTTTTTTCTAATTTTCATTGTTGTTGCCAGAGTGAAAGTTGACTGTCTGTGAAACGACAACCGACATTGTATTTATATTATGTGTAATTAATGTAGGATATGGTAGTAGCGAAGACAGTTCGATGGAGAGTGAATATAATAACATGGATGAATCTGATGAAAAAGTCTTAGAAAAACTTCTTCATAAAGGAACACGATAAAAAATTATAAACTACTCACACTTGACTATAATTTTATCGATAATAGTTTGCAATGTGTCATAAGTTCATAACACTAACGTAAGATGACAATTAAACGTCATCATACCACCTAGAAATAATCACATTTTCGAAACGATATTATGAATTAAAACTATAATATAATTACGAGATATTTTTTCTGAGCTGTCGCGATTTCTTATCTAACGTGTTCTTCCTTTATTTGATATTTTTTGAACAACTGCAGGGAGAGCGAATTTTTAAAAATTTTGATGACGTCCTGCAGAACTCTGAGCGCGAGCGGATTTGGGGATTGTTTAAAATTTTTAACCATTAGATTTTATTTAATTTTTTGAAAATTTAGAGCATTTTGAGAAACTAATTTGAATATTTTGATGATTGGCTCAGTAGTTATTTTTTTATTGAATTTTAAAATATTTTGAATTTTCAAGGTAGGTGACGTCATCAGTGGCACAAAAGATTGTGCCGTTGCCCCACTAGTACATAATTAAAAATTTAAATCTGTCAACACAACGTCATCCATCTCAAATCTGTCAAAGTGCCAATAGATGTCATACGTAATCGAATCCTATCCTAACCTATTTACAACTTATTTTTCGAAATTTTGACCGAAACGGTAGCTTTTAAACGCAAAGTGGTTTTTAAGGTGCAAGACTACGTTAATAATCGAGGCGACGACATTACTGTTCATTTCCCTGAACCACAATGAGCGATACTTTTGTTAAAGCCGACTCGCGCAAGTTTCTGAAATACTTACATCAAAGTGATCTTCGCAACAATACATTGTATAAACCTTGCAATATTGCACGCCTACATCATGACACCACTTTTCTCGCAAATCTTCTCTAATACGAACAAAAATTTTGTTTGGATTATTATTACTATTATTGCTGCAAGTTGGAACAAAGCGCTTCCTGTATTCCATAACTCTTCCAATATAGTAAATGTTGTCGAGTGTTGACATAATGTAATGAGATTTACGAGTGTATGAGATTATGAGGCAAGTCGCAGGAATAATAATTGTAAAAACTTTATACTTATGAGGTTATGTTTATATTATAATTTGACACTTGACAGATTGTAGACAATACTTGCCATTTACTTTTTATTTTTTGAGGCAACGATACAAAACTGTACGGCCAAAGCTGACGTAATTTGAAGGGCAAACAAGGTCAATCGTATTTTATAAAAAAAAAAAACAATAAAATATAAATATTTTTCAAGATTAATTAGTCCGTAATGATCAGTAACGCTATTCCTCGAAATGGTTTTTCAATTACAACATATTAAAAAATATGAACAATGCCCATTGACTAATTTTGAGTTTATTTTAAAAAAATCTATTAAACTAAAAAATCCAACCGTTAAATTCCCTCTGAAATACGATTACCTCATGGTACATGCAATTTTCATATATGTGTAATTTTATGCTGTAATTAGGAAATGAAACGGAAAATGGTTTTGAAATCGACCATGTTTCGGATTTTTTTTTTTCATCGAGGAAATTACAACTTATCGTGTTTTGAACCGTTAATTTCCCTAAAGCAAGGATGTGTCTATGCCATATATTTTTTTCAGGGCTTTAATACACTAATTTGACCATTTAAAATTGATTCTAAAACAGGAAAATTCGGATAACCCCCCGTTAATTCTCTAACTTTTCTGCATAAGACGAAAATGTACTTCTATTTCTGTATGAACGGTCAAAAAAAAATTTACTTAAGTAGGTATTCTTATCGGGGAGCTAAAATTTTCGAGCTCACTTCGCTCGCTGTTGCATCCTACATTGTCTTCTCTTCTTTCTCAAACTTGTCTGCATAATTCGATAAAGTAACTTCTGTTTCTGTATGAACGGCCATTCGAAGCTTGAAAATTTTCGAGCTTGCTTCGCTAACTCTTGCATCCTATATTCTCAAAGTTTTCTGCTAAGTCGATAAAGTTACTTCTATTTGTGTATGACGGTCAAAGAAATTTTTAAAATAAAAGTTAAGCATCCTATCATCTCGATAGCGGCACTGTTATCCACAGAACAGATAAAGAGATATTTTTATCTGTTCTGTGCTATTATCCTAGTGGCCTTAAATGGACGAACCTGCTGTTTTTGGTCACAATTGTAAAGTGGCGGGAAGAGAGAAACAGGGCTTTATTGAAATTGATAATAACTAAGCTCTTCATCATTTTGAACTCTGAATTAAAACGTCTAAGATCAGAAAATTATTAAAAAAATATATGTTCCGCAAAAAGAACAAAAAAATATTTATTTACCCTCTCTGAAATGAGAAATTCTCTATTTCTTCTAAAAAAAAGTTGGCAACCCTAACCCTCCCGTCCCCTGAAGTGAATTCCTGGCTACGGCCCTGATAGAGGTGTACCTACAAATAGTACACCCACATTTCACCTTTCACCAGTTATGTTTTAAGTCCCATGTCATAGGAGGCGAGCCTCCAGGCTCCAAATGCAGACTCCAGACTCTTCTGAGAAATTCCTGATGGAAAAACCCAATAACACTGAGCCCAACCTGAAAATCGAACCCAGGACCTCATGCTCAGTTGGGAACACTAGACCAACGAGATGTATCCCCATAATAGTATTCCTCGGCATCCATGGTGACCCCCCCCTAAATCTTGGGCTGCGACCGCGCCTCTTAAACAGGATCACAATAGATCGTGGAGAAACCACGTTAAAAAAAAACGCGCCAAGTACCTCATAGGTGGCGTGGAAACGTGTGCATATTATGAAGAATAGTTACAACTTTTTCAACTTTTGAATCGTTTATTTAGATTTCTGTGGTTATATCTCAGAAACGGTGACTTTTAGGGAAAAAAGTGTAGAAACAATTTTTATCTATTGCATGATCTACAATTTTAATCTGATCTATTTTTATGATAAAACTTAACGTTTGGCTGAAAAACGCAAACAACCCATATTTGCAAACTTTGACCTTCAATAGATTCTTTTGCAAATGTCATGTCGGATCGATGGGGACTTTTCACATTTCGTTTATAATGTTGTTCCGAACATTCGTACAAATTTTCAGCTCTATTCGAATTTTAGTAACCTTGCATGTCTCACTTGACCGGACTATTAACGGATAGGCCATGACCTGGGGTCGGACATAGGATAATTTTTATTCCGCTAGTAGGTACTTTCCCCTGGCATAATTTCCGGCTCACACGCGGGCGAAGCCACAGGCAAAAGCTAGTAATCAAGTATTTGGATTTATGATTCTATATGGTTTCGTTTTTGTTTCAGATTCGTTCAATATTACAGATGGAACATAGCATCACAAAATGAGCCTTTGGCCATTGGAATTTCAGCTTATGACTTGGGTCCGGAAGTTGCGTAATCGTATACTAGGTACCTATGATGTCTAGTGACATGGGTTGGGTGGCCTGACGCCTTCTACTTTGACTGCACCGAACCATAGTTCAACTTTAGTACCTACATACTTGTATAAAATGACTGAATATGTCACAGGTTATTGAAAATCAAAACAATACTAATCTGCTATATCTAGGTACCGAATCTTTGGTATCGCAGGTAGTTCTACGTACCTACATAGGTGCTGTAATACAATATCAACTAGTACGGGAGGTATTGTGACTGTTACTGGCGGCCTTAGGTACTATATTGTAATGTCAACATAAATTGTGCACAAATACATAAATAAAATCTTTACTTAAGTGAAGAGCTAAATCAAAGATTTTATCGTAAGCTAGCTCTTGGACTATACTTAAAAATTTAACTCATTAAACAGGGTGTTAGGTTAAACGAGGGACATACTTTATCGGAGTGTAGTACTCATGAAAATGAACAACTTTTACCATGGAACTGCATGGAACTATCCCTGAAATATGAAAAAAACAGCTGTCTAGTACATTTTGATCGCGTAGGTGCACTTTGTAGAGAACAGCTGATTTTCTTTTTCTTATGTGAAGGTTAGTTCCATGGTAAAAGTTGTTCATTTTCATGAGTACTACATAACACTCCGTTAAAGTACTTATGTCATCGTTTAGTCTAACACCCTGTATATTCTAAACTTAGACCCGACTAAATCTGTGACTTGGCGAAAAATTGCGACTAAATTTGGGAGAAAACAGATCTTCGCTAGGTGGCCTAGTTTTTGAAATATAAATGTGGCCACGCTGGGGAGACACTCTCCAGATCGGCCACCTATGAACCCTTACAACTTTTCAACCAGTGACCGACAAATTTTGATATCTGGCGACAAATTTCGATAAATTTTTTATGTTATTAAAATAATAATCCCTGATGGTGGCCATGCCAGTGTCAGTCACACATGCTGTCTTACTTCCACATGTGATGACATTGACATTCGATCTTCAAAAACGGCACAATATCATATTAGTTGTAATATGGTAGATATTGTGCCGTTTTTGAAGATCGAATGTTGGGTAGGTAACCCTGAGAGGTAACCTATCCATGTACCTACCTCTTTTTACTTATAATATCATTGTAATATCATTCCATAAAGGTAATCGAGTCAATTTTTTTTTAACAAAGACAGCCTCCCAGCCATCTATGTCTTTGCAAGTTCTGGTTAAAAGCAGTCTTAGAAAACGGAAAATCATAGAATAAGTATGTGACCATAGAACTAGTTTTCTAAACCCAAATAATCGCCTTTGACATAGCCTAAGCCGACTCAACTGTAACTCGAGGAAGTTAAATGTTTTGAACAAAAAGTAATCTGATATGTAGAAAGTAAGATTTGTTACAAACATAGGTAGGTACTTAATATTATTATTCATAAGATTAAGATACTTGTATTATCAATAAAATAAATGGTATTATTAAGTAGGTAGTTATTGTATATTTTATAGTGTTTGATTAATTTTTGTTATGTATTTTTGTGTTGTACCTACATTATAAAAATCAAAATCAATCTGCCTAGCCTTTTCCCAACTATGTTGGGGTCGGCTTCCAGTCTAACCGGATGCAGTTGAATACCATTATTTTACATGGAACGACTGCCTATCTGACCTCCACAACCCATTAACTGGGTTTTACGATACCCCTTGGTAAGACTGATTGTCAGACTTTCGGGCTTCTGACGACCCGTAACGACTGTCAAAGATCCACGAATGACAGCCGGGACCAACGGCTTAACGTGCTTTCCGAGGCACGGAGGAGTCTCGCGGTATGTAAAGATGGTCACCCATCCACAGACCAACCCCCATTACCTACATTATAGTAAGTATATAAATAATTTTATCAATATATTTTGTTTCGAAATTAGTAAGCATCACATCACCCCTGTTATGTCCTGATCCATGCGTCATGTTTGTGAACGGGCGCCGTCAGTTGGGACTGGTCGTCTCTTAGCTGCCATGGCTTATTTTTAATTTTAATAATAGGTCTTTACCTATGAAATTGCCGTTTTGTATGAAAAAATTGAAACGAATTTTTTTCATGCATTTTTTATTTGTATTAATCGAAGTAATCACCCATGCAATCAATGCATCTTTGCCAACGCAGTGGCAGTTTATTGATGCCCTTCTTAAAGAAATCAGCTGGACGGGAGGCAACAAATTCTTCAAAGGCATTTTGTACTGCCTCTCGGGTATTGAATTTTTTTCCCGCCAAGAAGTTATCCAAATTCTGGAAAAAGTAGTAGTCTGTAGGCGCAAGGTCTGGTGAGTAGGGCGGATGACGGAGAGCTTCCAACCCCAGTTCTTGCAACTTGGAGACCGTCTGCTGTGCAGTATGAGGTCGCGCGTTGTCGTGCAGGAGCAGCGGAGACGAGCGATTGACCAATGCTGGTTGGAGATGTGCCAGCTTCTCCATCATTGTGTTCAGTTCTTCACAGTACACATCTGAAGTAATGCTCACCCCGTTTGGTAAGAAGCTGTGATGAATCACACCGGCGCTAGACCACCAAACAGTGACCATCACTTTTCTAGGGGTAAGTTTTCGTTTAGGGCATTGTTTAGGTGCTGAACCAGGATCCAACCAACTTGCTGAGCGCTTGCGGTTATCAAACAGAATCCATTTTTCATCGCAGGTAACAATGCGGTTCAAAATTCCTTCATTTGTGTGTCTGTTGAGCAGTGCAAGGCACGTCTCGACGCGTACTTCGCGCTGGCGATCATTGAGTTCGTGGGGCACCCATTTGTCAAGCTTTTTTACCTTGCCAATTTGACGCAAATGGACCAATATTGTTTTGACGCTAACGTCGAAAGCTGCTGCTAATTCAGCCGTAGATTGTGTATCATCAGCTTCCACAATCGCCTTTAATTCGTCATTGTCGACCAGTCTTCGGACGACCGCGAGGTTCATTTTTCAGGTCGAAATTTCCAGAACGGAAGCGAGCAAACCAATAACAAGTGGTGCGTTGGTTTGTAGTGTTAGCTCCGTAAACGTCGTTGATGTTGCGTGCCGCTTGTGCCGCGTTGCTGCCACGACGGTACTCATATTCCATAATTACTCGAATTTTTAACGTATCCATGATGACGAAAAAGATTGAAATGCGATGAAAATGTAACACTAATCAATAAACAAATGACTACTTTTGGAAAAAAAATCCATGTTTTTAAAATAAAATTAATTTGAAATTAGAATTCTTAGCCGAACAAAAATTATTTTGATTTGAAATGGCCAGTACTGCAGAACGGCAATTTCATAGGTAAAGACCTAATACTTAGATTTCGAGTGTTTGTTATTGAATTTCAACTTAAAGCTTGCTTTAAAACAACCTACTAGACTGATTAGCATGTCTTGTTTAGATAACTTTGCCCATGATTTCAAAAAACAGTGTGAGACTGAAGTGTTAGAATTGGGTTTATCAGACCACACAGCCCAATTAATAAAACTTCCAATAAAAAAGCTTTTCAAATTTAAATACTGGTATAAAACGGAACGAGACTACTGTAAAGAAAACATTGATAAATTCAAAATGTGCCTGAATAATTTTTCTTTTTCAGAAATCTACACCACCAAGGACGTAGATAATGCTTATAATTATTAGGTTGGGGAAAAAGTCTTTTCGCATTATAGTATGTATGAACTTAAAATAAAATCTCTTTGGCTATACTATTTGTATCTGGCTGGTTTTGGTATCATTGAAAGTTGAAATTTTAAAGAACATAATTCTAAATTCAAATTAGGAAAATGTGTGATTTTCATTTGTTTTTCGTATTGTCAAAATGAGTGAATCTAATGAAGAAATTCGATACATTTTTAAATTTTACTACAAAAAAGGTAAAAATGCAACGCAAGCCGCGAAAAAAATTTGCAATGTTTATGGACCCTGTGCAGTGTCTGTGAGAGTAGCACAAATTTGGTTTAAGCGTTTTCAATCCGGAAATTTTGATGTCAAAGATGCACGTCGCTCTGGTCGCCCTATTACGGATAAAATGGATGCCATTTTTGAAAAAGTGGAGCAAGATCGGCATATCAGTAGTTACGACGTAGCTGAAGAACTGGGAATTGACCACAAAACAGTTTTGGCGCTTTTGAAAAAAACTGGGTACACAAAAAAGTTCGATATTTGGGTACCTCACGAACTCACTGAAAGAAACCTAATGAACCGTGTACTCATTTGTGATTCTTTATTACGACGTAATGAAACCGAACCATTTTTGAATAAGCTGATAACTGGTGATGAAAAGTGGATCACGTACAACAAGAACGTGCGAAAAAGGTCGTGGTCAGGCTTCACAGACTGTGGCGAAACCCGGGTTAACTCGCAACAAGGTGATGCTGTGTGTGTGGTGGGATTGGAAGGGCATTATTCATTATGAGTTGTTACCACCAGGCAAGACCATCGATTCTGAACTCTACTGCGAACAACTGATGAGATTAAAGCAAGAAGTTGAGAAAAAGCGGCAGGAGTTAATCAACAGAAGGGGTGTGGTTTTTCATCATGATAACGCTAGACCTCACACATCTTTAGCCACTCAGCAAAAATTAAGAGTTTGGCTGGGAGGTGTTAATGCATCCGCCGTATAGTCCTGACCTTGCACCTTCAGATTTCCATCTGTTTCGGTCTCTTCAGAATTCTTTAGGCAGTGTCAGGTTAACATCACGAGAGGACTGCCAAAACCACTTGTCGCGGTATTTTGATCAGAAGTCCCAAAATTTCTATAGCAATGGGATCATGCCCCTACCTACAAGATGGCAAAAAGTTATCAAACAAAATGGTACCTACATACTTTAGATAAATATAAATAATGTATATTAAAAAATGCTTTGAATTTTCTTAAAAAATGCGAAGAAACTTTTTCCCCAACCTATTACATAATTAGTAGTTTATCTTTTGCGATGTACAAACTGGCTCCAACAGTGAGTAGAAATGCATTATTCATGGCGTATTTTGGACTTGTTGAATCGGTGCTTAGATACGGTCTAATATTTTGGGGTAATTCGACAAACACTGACATGGTGTTTAAAAGGCAAAAGCGTATGTTTAAGATCCAAAATACCGACAGCTGTCAACCAATGTTTATAAAATACCATATACTGACACTTCCGTCGCTATATATCTTGGAAATAGCTTTATTTGTTAGAAGCAATCCTCACTGGTTTCCTCTTTTGTCAGACAATGTCACTAGAAATAGACGTACTAAATATAAGAACTTCTTACAACCTCACTCTGCGAAAACAGCACTCCTACATAAGAGCGTGTTTTGTATGGCACCATTAATATATAACAAGATTCCAGAGGTTATTAAAAATATAAACCAGCCAAACTTATACTTAAACTTAGCCTTAATGTTACAAAAGATGATATTACTGATAGTGTCACCGAGCTATTGAAGTTAAATTGTAAAAAAATAATTATGTGTGCTTTTCCATATTTTGAATACTTGTCAAACAGACAAAACAACTACATTCATATGTTAAATAGTCACATGCAATTCATAGTTAGTCACCATAGTGACAAGTTTATATTTTTTGACACCAACATTTTTGTTGATAAGCTAAGCTCGACTAGGGATACGGTGTATCTGCCCAGTAGTTTTAGACGTCAAATAGCTAGGCTATTAGCTTTTAATATTAACTCAGACATAATTAGTATGTCAAAGTCATCTATAATTAGCACCACAGTTAGTAATAGTACTAATGTTAAGGTAGTCAATAATTTAAACTAGTTTGTAAGACAACAGAAGGTACCACTAACAGTATAGTTACACTTAATAACAAAAAGGTATTTTCTAGCACTAAAATTGTTAACTGCAGAAAAGGGGCTAAGCAGAAATCCTTGAAATTATTTCATCAAAATATTCAAGGTTTTTCATCTAAACAATTGGAAATTGAATTGTTTTTAGAAAAAACAATGTTTGACATTATTTGTTTAACTGAGCATTGGTTAAAAGATTACGAAATGTTAATTAATTATGAGAATTATAGTGTGGCCAGTTGTTTTAATCGAACATCAATGATGCGAGGTGGTTCACTAATCTTAATTAAAAATTGTATTAAATCAAAAACTCGTACAGACATAGTTGAACTATCGGTTGAACATAGCATTGAACTTTCCTGTGTTGAGCTGGATAAGCATGTCATAGTGTGCGTTTACAGACCTCCAAATTATCAAAACTACTCCATATTCGAGTCAGTAATGGAAGAAGTTTTGGCAAAACTTGCAGCTGGTAATAAGTCAGTAATTATCTGTGGTGACTTTAATATTAATATTTTAGAAAACAATTCAAATACCAGTAGATTGTTAAATTTGTTTAAATCATTCAATTTGTCAAATGTGTTTGTAGAACCAACCCGAATTACTACGACTACTGCTACATGTATTGATAATGTTTTTTGTTGCTGTGACTATTTAGATAAATCCATCGTTAATTATCTCCCTTCTGATCACAGCGGTCAAACTGTAACTTTTGAGTCCAACATACCAATACAAAAAGTGCAGATACAATCCAGACCAATAACATCTGCTAATTTAAAAAAATTTAATAGCACTTTAATTGGTAAGTTAAATGACCAAGAACTAACAATGAACAATGTTAATATTTTGTATGAAGAATTCTTTTCGGTAGTCCAAACAGAGTTCGATAAATCTTTTAAGAAGATCACAAAAACTGTAAGCCCTAAGTTTTTATTTAGTGACTGGGCAACTAGAGGACTCAGGAAAAGTAGGGAAAGACTTTTCGAGCTGTATGGCCTTAAGCCTTATATTAACACGGAATCTTTTAATAAGTATGTTTCTACTTACTCTAGAATTTTTAAGAATACTTGTAAGGCAGCTAAAGCTTTATACATTAGCAACAAGGTTAAATCAGCAGAGAATAAAATTAAGACAGTTTGGAAAATTATCAATAATGAAACTAATAGGATCAAAAAGCATAATTTTGATTACACACTGGAGACGTCATGTGGTCTCATTTGCGATAGCAAAGAAGTTGCTCAAGAATTTGTAAATTTCTTTACCAGTATCCCACTTAAAACTACTGAAATATTAAACTCCTCGCCCTCACTTTCTTTTGATTTAGTAAAGGCGAACGTTTCGGCCTGCCCGATTGAATTTAACTTTAAGCACATTAACCCCATAACAGTAATAAAAGCTTTTAAGCAAATTAAGATCAAACCGACCGAAGATCTTTGGGGAATGTCTATTAAAGTCTGTACCTCCATAATTGAGACTATAGCGCCTTACTTAGCCTTAATATTTAATTTGTGTGTGGATCAGGGAGTTTTCCCGGATTTAATGAAATACAGTAAGGTAATACCACTTTTTAAATCCGGGGACAGTAAGGACACAAATAATTATAGACCCGTATCCGTGTTGCCAGTTTTCAGCAAGGTTTTTGAAAAAGTAATGCTTAATCAAATGCTCAATCATTTTAACACGAATAATACTTCACGATCAACAGTTTGGTTTCACCAAAGGACGTTGTACGACCGACGCCGGTGTAACCTTATTAAAACACATTTTTAACGCGTGGGAAGAGGCCCAAGACGCCATAGGAATTTTTTGTGACCTCTCCAAGGCATTTGATTGCGTCGATCACGAAACCCTACTCTTGAAACTTGAGCATTACGGACTTGGAAAACTTGCGCTCAGTTTAGTAAAATCTTATTTAAATGATAGACAACAGCAAGTTCAAATAAATGGTATCACTTCACTTGGTTTAAATGTAAAAATGGGTGTTCCACAAGGCTCAATATTGGGTCCTTTCCTCTTTTTAGTGTATATTAATGATTTACTCCATTTATTAAAAAATCAACCACAAATGGTGTTATTTGCTGACGATACTTCCTTGATTTTTAAGGTAGGTAGACGTGATACAAATTTTGACTGCAGGTCCAAAATTGGTTCACTGCTAATAATTTAGTATTAAATGGGAAAAAAACTAAGTGCATTAGATTTTCTTTACCAAATGTAAAAAGTAGTGATTGTGAGATAGTATTGAATCAAGAGAAACTAGAATTCGTCGATAAAACCGTTTTCTTGGGGATCACGCTCGACTCTAGGCTACAATGGGGTCCTCATTTAACATCACTTGCAGGACGGCTAAGTTCAGCAGCATATGCTGTCAGAAAAATCCGTCAATTTACTGATGTAGATACTGCGCGGCTAGTCTATTTTAGTTACTTTCATAGTATCATGTCTTACGGTATTTTACTTTGGGGACGGGCTGCAGACATCGAGTCAATTTTTATTCTGCAGAAAAGAGCCATTAGAGCCATATATAATCTCCGCAAGCGCGATTCTCTAAGGGAACTGTTTAAGGAAATTAACATCATGACGGTACCTTGTCAATATATCTACGAAAATATCATGTACGTAAGGAAAAATTTACATCTTTTTAGTAAAAGAGGTGAAAGGCATAATTATAGTACTAGAAAAAGGGACCTATTAGCTCAACCAGGTTTCAGACTAGCTAAAGTAGACACGTCGTTCATGGGATACTGTTTAAAATGTTACAATAAAATACCTCCACACATACTTCAACTCAATGAGACTAAATTCAAAACTTGTATAAAACGCACACTATGCAGGCAGGCATATTATAAGTTTGGGGATTACATAACCGATAAAAATGCTTGGCTCAATGCTGGTCCTGCTCCACAACCACAACTAATTAATTAACATTTGAAGATACTGTTGGAGATGCTGAAGATTGTAAGACTATCATTGCATTGTATAGACTCAATCTCCTTTGTATTATATAATTGCATAGCACATGTGTGAGTACTATGTACATACTCTAAAGCTACCATTTACTGGGTACGTCTTTGTTTGACTTGAATGTGCCCTAGAGTATGTGACGCTCACAATAATGTCTCGCTGATGGTGGCGCGTGTTGGATCATTTAGCCAATCCATGCGTCAGGTTCGTGAATAAGCGCTGTCAGTGAAGGCTGGGCATACCTTAGCGGTCAGGGCTTATTTTAATTTAATTTAAATATTTGAATTGTTTTTTTTTAAGGACGCTGTTAACGTTCTGCATCGTTCTCACATATGAAATTTCAACATGAATGATGTAACCATTATTTTGTAACCATATCTTGATTTAAAAGAGTGTCCGTGGAGTTTCTTGCCCGTTCTTCTCCATAGGTACCTACTATGCTTTGGAATGGGCGCCTAGCTTCATCTTTCTGACTGACCGACCCCTTGACAATTCAAAAGTGCCTGTAATTGGTTTAATTGAAATAAATGCTTTGAGTTTGAGTTTGAGTTTATTCAAAAGAGAACTTAAGAAGTTACTTACCGATAAATGTTATTATTGCATTAAAGATTTTTTAAATGATAGCTTCTAATCTATTGTATTAAATTTCAAGTTGCTATAATTCATTTTGTACGCCAATGGTGGCAAAACATGTTGAAACTCACAGATTTTCACTTTTACATCCACATTTGCATTTATATGTACGAGGGTCATTCAATAAATACTTAGCCTACAAAAAGTAAACGAAAATTTTGGAAAAGTGGCAATTTATTTTTCAACATAGTCTCCTTTTAGTTCGATACACTTAGCCCAGCGATGCTCCAACTTTTTTAACCCGTCCGAAAAATAGTTTTTGTCAAACTCTGCAAAATAGGCCTCCGTGGCGGCGATGACCTCCTCATTCGATCCATATCTATTCCCGGCGAGTGATTTTTTCAGATTAGGAAACAGAAAGAAGTCACAAGGGGCCAAATCTGGAGAATACGGTGGATGGGGCAAAAATTCGTAGCGTAATTCGACCAATTTGGCCATGGCAACGACAGACGTGTGAACCGGTGCGTTGTCGTGGTGAAACAGCACTTTTTTCTTCGCCAGATGGGGTCGTTTTTTCTTTAATTCGGCGTCGAATCGGCCCAATAAATCGGCATAGTAAAGCCCTGTAATTGTTTTACCCTTCTCGAGGTAATCGATGTAGATCACACCTTGTGAATCCCAGAAAACGGTGGCCATAACTTTTCCGGCCGATTTTACAGTTTTCGCCTTCTTTGGAGCACGTTCCCCGGTCTGGATCCACTGTTTTGATTGCTCCTTGGTCTCTGGTGTGTACCAGTGGATCCAGGTTTCATCGACGGTCACAAAACGATGCAAAAACTCCGCTGGATTCCGCTTAAACAGCGCCAAACACGTCTCCGAAGTGGTCTCACGGTTGCGCTTGTTTTCTGGTGTGAGTAAACGCGGCTCCCATCGCGCCGACAGCTTTCTCATGCCGAGTTCCTCGTGAAGAATATGATGCACTGTTCCTTCTGAAATGCCTAGTCTCAGCTAGCTCCCGAACCTTCAATCGGCGATCTGCCAATACGAAATCATGGATTTTTTTAATGTTTTCCTCCGTAGCAGCTGTTTTCGTGTGTTCCTCTGTGGCCGGACCACAGTTTAGTACTCAGATGCTATAGTTCGAAATAATACCTACCTAAAGTCTACCTTCATCGGAATATATATATATTTTTAGTACCTCAAGAGATATCTTTTTAATTAACAATTTATGTGGTCCGGCCTCCAGGCAGTGCTCTCTGGCCGAGCCACATCAAATTAAATAGAGTATAATGAACTATTAATAAATCAATATCCCGAAAAAAACTACCTAAAGAGTACCTTGCATACGACAAATATGGTCCAATAAACCCCTTTAGTTAAGGAGTTATTGGTCGTAGAGTGTGGTCCGGCTGGAAGGTATACTCTGCAGCAAGTCAATTTTGCAATACTTAATATTAACTATCCATAAATCAGTTTCAATAATAGTACCCTTTCTCTACTATTCGTTGATATTTTTTTCTCTCAAGAAACTATTCATTTTGATTAATTAACCTTTAAAATATGTGGCGCGGCTAGAGAGGATTACTTTCAGCAAAAATAACGAAATATGCTTTATTTATTTATGCCATCGAAAACTGCATAATAAGTACTTTATCAGAAGACCTGGACTTTGTCTCTAAACTTTTATTTGTATTACCCACAATGATTTTGAAAAAGGTGCACTTTTTGGTTTTTGTTTACCTATCTACCTTAGAATAGTTAGTAAATTTGACGAAGTAAATGAAAATTTTGGTTTAAAATAAACAATAAAAAATTTGTGGAACTTTGTGTATATTTGAACGCCCTCCAATATTTTGTTAGCAATTTGTATTACAAGTTAATAGGATATGCGTTACAATGTTAGCAGAATGTGCAGGCGTTATTACAATAGTTTACGTACGGGGGTAGTTTGTTATTATTTTATCATCATAGCTTGAATATATTTTTACTTTAGTAGTTTGTTTCTATTCCTTTGTATCGGCCATTATAACCGCTAAAATGAGTGAAAACAAGAAAAAACGCGGAAAAGTGCTATCAGTTTCCCTTGATGAACAAAAATCAGAGTTCGTGAGATATGAAGACCAACTAAAAGATAAAGATTTGCTGCCACCACCATCAAGTAAGATTTTTCTTGATATTCGCAAAAACTTGTCATGTCGAATGAGCGTGAAAGCTATTTATCTTTCTTTAAAAAAGAATTTTGATTATTTCTTCAATAATACAGTGAAACAGAGGTCTTCTCCAGAATATGACGATAATTTGTCATCTGAAGAGTTTGATTCACCAAAATCTTCAGTACAAGATAAATATGCCGTTGAGAATTTTGAAATATCATTATCCGATTGGCAAAATGTAAAACCAGTCACTAGCTATTGTTCGCGAACAGATAAAGATAGACCATCAGTAACACGGCACAAGAAGACAGTTTTACCTCAACATAAGTGGACAAACGTTATGAGTGAGATTTTATGGAAGGAAACAAAGCGAGAATGTACTTGGATATTTAAACGCAGTTCAGCTGTTGATTACAATATTCGATTCAGTGGTTATTGTAAGCAATGTGGAGCTAAAATTAGAGCGGAGTCAACAGAAGCGTCAGAAACTCATGCTAAAATCAAATGTATTATTGAGGTAGGTGATTTAAATATTGTGCATGATCCAAAGATAAAAAATAAATTGACTAAAAAGAAAAAAGAAGAGCTGTCTGAAAAACTGATTAATGAACATGCAATCGTAATTCGGAACAAAATAGTGAACAAAGTCATGAACGAAGATGACACCTATGAGCCACCATTTGTACCATCATTAAAGGCATTGCAGAATATAAGGCACCGATCTAAACACGAAGCTTATTTGGACAAGAATGTTGTACTTTCATTATGGATTATGGGTAGTACTTTATACAAGAATGTGATTCGATTATTTTGTGTTTTGCCTTTCATTTTATATTATTGGACGGATCTACAAGAAAAATATTATTGTCACCTTGTCAATTGTAATAAAAGAATAAAGCTCAGTATTGACGCTACAGGGTCCATATTTAAAAAAATAAATCCTCCTAGAGATCCTGCACAAATATATGTGGCTAAGCACATTTTTCTTTACGTGGCTGTATTACAAACAGGAAATTCTTGTGTGCCGGTAACTCAAATGATAACTGATTTGCATACGTTAGAAAATATTTACAAATGGCTCAAACAATGGATAGGCACCAAGAAAACTCCTGATGAAGTAGTTTGCGATGATTCGGCAGCATTAGTTGGAGCAATCATTAAAGCTTTTACTGACTTTGAATCTACCAAGGATTATATTGCATATTGTTTTGATGTCCTAATGAAAAAAGAAAAAATAAAAACAAATCATTGCCTTATTCGCTTGGACACGTCGCATTTTGTGAAAACACTTTATAATTACCAATGTTTTAAATACGTTGACGAAAGGGTTATGAAATTTTATATAAAATATATTTGCAAAATCAAAGATTCTTCATCGTTCGGCGAAATCAAATTGATAATGGAAAATCTTATTGTTATTGCACTTAATAGATACACAGGAAAAGATTCTAACGGCCATCCTACATTATGTAACCAAAGCTTACAGAAGTTGCTACAGACAGACACAGATAATACAAATAGAGAAAACGAAGATGATGATGAGGTCAGGGTGAATGAGGAAGTAAATACAATTATTAACGACCTACTCAACTCAGAAGAAATTGAAAATGTTACCTCAGACTTTATGAAAGAATTCACCATGAAAGTTGATAAAGTTTCACTTGAATTGCAATTATCTGAGATAAAAACGATATATGAAAACTTATATTACTTACCTGATTTTATTAATACCTTCAAGAGGCTAATGTCTAGATTGCCAATTTGGGCAAATGTGATGTTGTCATTTGTTTATACAGAAAATGTGACATCAACCAGTTCAGACGTGGAAAGTTATTTCAAAAATATTAAAACACTTTTGAAAAATCCCAACGACAGACTACGGGTGGACGAATTCCTAATGAAGCACCATGAATATATATCTGGGGATTTAAAGAACAAATTTAGTGATGATATTAGTGAACAGAAAACAAAGGCTACTGAAAAAGCTAAAGTTGAGTCAAGTGACTTTTCGCAAGAATCTGTCATGTCTGATGAACCCATCCTTCTAGAGAACTGGCGAGGCCTGGCTATAGGAAAACAGGAAAAACAAAAGCGAGAGATGAGGTCCAAAAATAAGTCGGTCGATGTTTTGGTAAATGGAAGTAGTAGTTCAACTGGTATTAAAGGCGTAGTTGTAGAAAATACTTGTGCCTTCGATTGTCTGGTGCAATCTTTAGCAGTTGCATATATAGATAGAATGAACATCCGCAAACTAATAGAAACAAAAACATCCGGTTTTATGACACTTATTAAGTCTCTTGCTAATAAAGATCCCACAAATTTATACAGCATACGAGCCAATATTATAAACAAATATTATTTTGACAAAACAATCACAAATGTCTTGACGATCATAAATTGTATGTCGAATATTACTTTTGTTTTAGACAAAATTTTATTAAAAGATATTCCTATAGTTAGATCGGAAAAACGATGCACAAATACACAATGCAGTCAGAACAACTCCACATCTCAACGAGTATGTTCGTACATGCCACTGAATGAACTAATTTTGTCTGATAAAGGCATTTCAGCCCTTGAAGAATCGGCTCAAACAATGTTAGAGATTGATTCAGGTGTGCTATGTGATAAAAGTAATGACGACGGTGTAAAATGTACCGGTAAACAAATTATTAACTACACATTGAATGATTTATTAATATTTGAAATTGATTTAGGCGTTGATTTAAATGACATTCCAGACACTATGACATTACAAGGAAAATTATTTACACTGTTGTCAGTGATTGAATATTTACCAAATATTCGCCATTACGTCGCTCACTGCAAGCGTCTGGATGATACTTGGGAAACATATGATGATTTAAGTACTAAAGCTACAAGGACTAAAAACCAGCAAATGAATGTTCATTGTATTTTATACGCAAAATTGTAAATTTTAACTTATTTTTATCAAAATGATTATTTTTAATTTAGGTCTTGCATATTAAAGTTGGAAAATAACTTCAAAGCTCCTTTATTTGTAATATTGATATTCTATATTTTGAATACGCGGTTTTAGTACACTCTTTTTTTCATTGTTATTTCTTGTTTAAAGGGTTAAATGCTTAAATTTAATCTATTGACTTTAGTTTGTTATATAAAACACTTTTCCGTCATTTACAACACCTTGTATTAACAATTGTTATTATTTGATTATGAAAATATATATTTGTTTTTTGTATACTTATTGTTTATTTCAAACCAAAATTTTCATTTACTTCGTCAAATTTACTAACTATTAAGGTAGTAGTTTGTTATATAAAACACTTTTCCGTCATTTACAACACCTTGTATTAACAATTGTTATTATTTGATTATGAAAATATATATTTGTTTTTTGTATACTTATTGTTTATTTCAAACCAAAATTTTCATTTACTTCGTCAAATTTACTAACTATTAAGGTAGTAGTTTGTTATATAAAACACTTTTCCGTCATTTACAACACCTTGTATTAACAATTGTTATTATTTGATTATGAAAATATATATTTGTTTTTTGTATACTTATTGTTTATTTCAAACCAAAATTTTCATTTACTTCGTCAAATTTACTAACTATTAAGGTAGTAGTTTGTTATATAAAACACTTTTCCGTCATTTACAACACCTTGTATTAACAATTGTTATTATTTGATTATGAAAATATATATTTGTTTTTTGTATACTTATTGTTTATTTCAAACCAAAATTTTCATTTACTTCGTCAAATTTACTAACTATTCTAAGGTAGATAGGAATACAAAAACCAAAAAGTACACCTTTTTCAAAATCATTGTGGGTAATTAAAATAAAAGTTTATAGACAAAGTCCAGGCCTTTTGATGAAGTACTTATTATGCAGTTTTCGATGGCATATAGAAATAAAGCATATTTCGTTATTTTTGCTGAAAGTAATCCTCCCTAGCCGCGCCACATATTTTAAAGGTTAATTAATCAAAATGAATAGTTTCTTGAGAGAAAAAAATATCAACGAAGAGTAGAGAAAGGGTACTATTATTGAAACTGATTTATGGATAGATAATATTAAGTATTGCAAAATTGACTTGCTGCAGAGTATACCTTCTAGCCGGACCACACTCTACGACCAATAACTCCTTAACTAAAGGGGTTTATTGGACCATATTTGTCGTATGCAAGGTACTCTTTAGGTAGTTTTTTTCGGGATATTGATTTATTAATAGTTCATTACACTCTATTTAATTTGATGTGGCGCGGCCAGAGAGCACTGCCTGGAGGCCGGACCACATAAATTGTTAATTAAAAAGATATCTCTTGAGGTACTAAATATATATATATATTCCGACGAAAGTAGACTTTAGGTAGGTATTATTTCGAACTATAGCATCTGAGTACTAAACTGTGGTCCGGCCACAGAGGAACACACGCTGTTTTCGGTGCACCTGGACGTGGATCATCAAAAACCGACGTACGGCCACGTGCAAACTCGTTGAACCAATTCTTGACGGTGGCCATCGATGGAGAAGAGTCACCGTACACAGCATCCAAGCGCTCTTTGATTTCGATGCGCGTTTTCCCTTCCAAAAATAGGAATCGAATCACCGAACGATATTGCTCTTTTTCCATTTTTGTAAAACCGATCGACACGTTCGCTTCCAAGTTGTCAAATTAAAACAAATGAAGGGATTGGAATGAAAATTTGAAAAAAGAATTAAAAAAGAATGTGCTACACTGTGGTAAAACTCTTTTGAAACTACAGCGCCCTCTGGCGATGAGGCTAGGTACTTATTGAATGCACCTCGTATAATGAATGTCACACATGTTTACAAATAAATATGTCTTTATCTTTTGATTTATTATTTACATAACCATGTAAATAATAAATCAAAAAATAAGATTTCGCGAAACCTCGCGATAAAATGTTTTACTAAGAAATACGTTTCGAAATATCGATTGAGAGCAATTTGCGATGTTTTTAAATCGAGCCAGTTAGTAATAATTGCGTTTTCATCTTTAGACAGCGCTTGATCGTATTTCTCTTTAAAAAACATAAAAATTACTGCAACCTCGCCTTAAATGTTTTATTTAACTTGCACTGTGTGTTTTACCAATCATTCTCTGCACCAGAATCAGAAACTGTATCCTCTTCAGCTTCTGTGAAAAATAGTCGACTATCCGGTAAGACTTTCATTTGTTATTAAGCCGACGTTCGCACGGATGTAAAAAAACTCTCGTTGTTAAGCCGAGCATTAGGAATCCAACCTAACAACAACAGAGTGCATTCTAGCAAGTCGAAAAATCACACTGTTGGATTTTCAACTTTCGGTGCTAAGCAGACCGTTGAAAATCCAGTGCGCGAAACAAAATCGCCGCGATATTTTTACGTGCGTGCGAACGTCGACTTAGTATTCATTTTATTACGTAAATCAATCACAATATGCACCTTATAAAAAACACAATAAATTAAAATTCAAGTGTTTTGTTGCTCACTCAAATCACAGAATGAAACGACTGCCAGTGACGCGGTCGGATACAATCTGCCTGTGAGTGCGTAATTGCTATTCGTTGGCGTACAGCGAGAGCTTTGTTAGTGTAAGAGAGATGGCGTAGTATGTATAACTTGTTTTAACTCGTTTATACCGTCAAATTTCAAATTAACCGGTTAATTTCGCTTAACAGAATCGGGAATTTGTAAAAAACGGCTTCTCCCACTAACCGGTTAAAATACCGGTAACCGAAACCAAACTTCTGGTACGGGGTCAATGACCTAAACCGGTTTTGAAAATTAACCGGTTTCCGATCCCTGGGTAAATTAAACCAGTGCCTTCTTATTGAATCTTTTTATTATCAATGACTTACATCTAATGAGAAGTACTCCCCATAAAAACAATGTAATGTGTGTGTAATATCTAATCGGGGCAGAAAGTACTGGGTATGGACAGTAATTGTCAGACATTCAATTTCGTTCACTGACTTGCTGTTGTTTGAACTGAAATGTTTTTTTTATGGCATTGGATGTATGAAAGTGAGAACTTATTCTACTTATAATAATAATCATCATCACAGATTATAAATTTACCTTTCTAAGTATTAAGTTCGGTATTTGTACAGAAAATAAAGTTTTTAAGGCGAATCGTTCGCCTAAACACTTACAGTGTATTAAACAATGATTTTTTTATGCTTTTTGTACATTAATACGAGATTCAACTACGTCCAATTGCAATTTAAAACTTATTTTTGAAGTCATGAATCTCGAAAACTGGAAGTTGTCTTATACAATATTAAGATAAAACTATGAAAATGTAAACTATTTACTTTAAAATTTAAAGTGAGCAACTTTACAAATAACATCACAGATTTGCCAGTTACAGGGGTAATTATGTTCATATATTTTGACTTGTTAGCTACCTAAACATAGGTATGGAAGCAGTACACAAACAAAAACATTAAACAAGTTCTATAAATCTAAACAAATAGTAATGAAAACAAACTTATTATGTATTTAAAGAATAAAAGAAGAATCATAACATAAGTACAACAAGATGATGAATGTATGTCTTAGGGCCCTATGATCCAGCGCTCGAGCCGCGTACTGAACTGAAGTAAGCTCGTGAGTGGTTGCCTCGCGCATTTGGTAGGTATTTAAACATAAGTCATTATTTTAATAATTTTATCACGACAAACTTAGCGAATCGTGCTAAACAATCTTACTACCTTTCATTTATATAAAAAATAAGAAAAAAACTGTTTTGTAGCTATAAGATTGACTAAACATTACGAAAAGGGGCAACTTTGGGATTTTTTTTCTATACAGCAAAATAAATCTGATTGTGTTATTATTATCTTTTTTAAAATTTGTAACACTGTTTTTTATTTCCCATGGATTCAAAAAACTAGTAAGCGCGGTCTCTGTCGGGTCATAGCGCCTTAATAGCAATGGAACTTATGCAAAATGTTATGTAAAGTTACAAATAACCAAGAGGAACTTAAAATTAATCGTACACTTAAAATACTTGTCAAATAGTTTACAGTCTTATAACAATGAAGCTTGCTAAACTATTTTAAGAAGTGTTACTATTCCTAACACTGGAAACAAATTCGGATTAACCATGCGTTTGGAGTCATAATGGGGTTCTCGCATAAGCACCACTGTCTATATACACGCACCACCACGTTGCACAAAAAAAAAATACAAACTAACTTTCACTGTGGTTTACTCGCGAACTAGCGAGGGTAATTTCAAGAAGTCCCTTAATTCTACCATTCTTCTTCAGGCTCTAGGCCTTGATCCACCGCGGCTGAAGCATTATTGAAGTCCTGGCGAGCAAGTCATGTTGTTAAAACATTGTAATTGAGACAACAAAATGTGGTTTTATTAAGTCTTAGAACACTACAAGCTACATTCCTACTCAATTTTACTTTCGACCACTTACATATTCATCTCTCTTTCGTTTGCGTGAACAATAAGGGGAGAATTTAAATAACCATACAACTAACTTAATCATTTGTTTTCAATGTATTGTTCAAAAGATAACGTCGAATTAAAAGCGAGCCTAAAACATTACTTACTCTTATATCACTGCCGCCGTATTTGTTGCCCTTGTATGAGGCAGTACCACCTCCTTGCAAGAAGTCAGGAACAGTTTGATCTGCCTGTTTTAGGATCTTTGCCAAATCAGCCACGAGTCCCATGTCCTGCACAATAATATGACGCAAGTACATTATACCGGTACCTAGTATGGAATAACTACATTTATTAAAGGGAGAAACATTGCTCCAATCATAAACAAGGTCGGTTTTTAGAATTAAGAAATAATGCATTTAAAAATGATCATTGGTGTGCTATCCTTGAGATCAATGATTCTCGCGGGTTCTGGATGTGGCAGTGGACCATCCAAAGCTGAAGAGTCTGAAGAGCATAAAACAAATAGTGTCACAAATAAATAGTACTTGCTCAGGTGAAAATAGAGAAAACAAATTTTCCTGAATATGAGACCTGGCTAGATCGATTTTTCGCCCCCGTAAACACTTATATTGCAACTTTCTTCGAAATTGTTAGAGCCCTTTTCGAGAATGTGATTACAAATTTATATATACACAAATATTGCTAATTTAATAGTATAGGACTTTGTATCGATACCTCTGGAATAAATTGTTGGACTTACTTGATCGGCATCAAAGAAAGATACAGCCTTTCCTCTGTTCCCCACGCGACCAGTTCTGCCGATCCTGTGCACGTACTCGTCTATACTTTTTGGCAGATCGTAGTTGACGACAATGTCGACGTTCTTTATATCTGTTTACACAATAATAACGATTTTTAGACTTTTTCCTTGACTTCCGCTGTGAGACCATGCTTCTTGAAAAAGTATCATGATTCTAGGTCAACGGGAAGTACCCTTTAGGTTTTGATTTATTTGCGAGTATCAAAATGTATCGCATAAATGGGCGTATTTTTTTATTACGTTGACTTAGAGCTTGATTTTTTTTTAGAGTTCCAAGGGACAGTAGACCTACGTATTTGATACCTCTACACATGAGAAAATGGGTCTTGACAGACTGACAACGAAGTGACCCTATAAGTGTTCCGTTATTTCTTTTGGAGGTACGGAACCCTCAAAAACTCTTCTGAAACAACTGCGGTTAGAGTAGTAGAAAAGGTTTTTTTTGTGATGTCACATCACAAAAAAAAACTTTTCTCCATACATTTCGTACTGATTCCTCATGTCCACAGTAAACTTATAAAAATAAAATTTTACAGTAAAGTCCCGTTCATAATATGTCCGTGCTTAAAACATTTAACCTCTGGAAGAAAATTTAACGTGAGATTTATATTGATAATGGACAAAACGAAAATATTTGCAGTTGGTACTATTTTTTGTTAACAGCTGATGCTTTTACTTAAAAATGACTAAGAAATTTTGTCCTCTTTCGCCCTCAATACTATTTAAAGCCAACCAAATTGAAAATATATAGGTATTATCTTTTTAAAATTTGTAATGTTGTGGTGGGATTAAAACTTCGAAATCAAATTACCTAGTCCTCTGGCGGCTACAGCGGTGGCTACAAGGATACAATGCCGACCACTCTTGAAGTTGTCGAGGGCCTCCTCACGTTCGCGCTGCATACGGTCGCCGTGGATCGATGACGTCATCATCTGCTGCTCTGATAACATGGCCGCGATGAAGTCAGCGTTGCGCTTCGTCTCCACAAATACCAAGACGCGCTTACGATCTGAAATAGTTAACGAATCTTTCAGCATTGTAATTGCTTGGTTTGACTAACAAACATTTGATGAATCGTTTTGCTGAACCATATCATTATGAAAATGATATGGTTATACTCACCATTCTCTTCGATTAATTTCTTAAGTGTTGTTTGCTTTTCATATTTGGTAACTTGGTGGAATATTTGTTCTACGTCTGCGCTCGCGCCCCCCACTATACCGACGGCGACAAACAAGTAGTCGTTCAGGAATCTGCCCGCTAGATGTTGGATGTCTTCAGGGAACGTCGCCGAAAACATAAGAGTTTGACGTTCTTTCTGCAGGAGAGAAAACAATATTCCTAATTAATTTCAATGTAATTTGATAGATCATGTCTAGATTCGACCCAAAAACGTACCTATGATACAATGGAAACCTGCAGTTACTGCAATCACTTAATGTGCAGCTTTTATGACTACATGAAGTAGCAATCTCTAATGGCTAAGTAATAACAGCCACAAGGGTCAATCCGTCAGGTTAAGCTACGCTTGCCGTGGTTGGTCCGTGGATGGGTGACCATCTTTACATACCGAGACTCCTCCGAGCCTCGGAAAGCACGTTAAGCCGTTAGTCCCGGTTGTCATTCGTGGACCTTTGACAGTCGTTACGGATCGTCAGAAGCCCAAGTCTGACAGCCAGTCTTACCAAGGGGTATCATTTTACCCAGTTACTGGGTTGTGGAGTTCAGATAGGCAGTCGCTCCATGTAAAATACTGGTATTCAGCTGCATCCGGTTAGACGGGAAGCCGACCCCAACATAGTTGGGAAAAGGCTAGGCAGATGATGATGTAGCAATCACATGCCACTACTGCAGTGCTATTTCTGCTCAAGCCAAGAACCAAAAAGGGCTAGAATACTTTCATTTTATTTACCCGTTTAACATACACACATAATGTACTTTAAGTGCTTTATTTCCAGTACCATAAATATATTATATCAAACCAATAGGATTTGGGGCGAAGATAGAGGTTTCCTAAATATCATAACAAAGAATCCCTTTTTCGGTGCGCAGTCCAGTTGTCGGACGTCTGACGGCTGATGTCAAAAGAAAGCTGTGCTCGTGTGTCTCACACGGCTTTTAGAACATTCTAGAAGCTGCGTCCTTATTGGAGGAGCGGATTGTGGCGGGAGCGGTTCGCGATACTAGATTATTGTTATTTAAGGACGCTGTTACATTTGTAACAAAAAAAAAAAAAAAAAAAGTAAAAAAAAAAAAGAAAAAAAAGTATGTTTATTAAATAAAATGCTTTGCATTCTTAAAATGTTTTTTTGCCCAAACTGTTGATAGATGTGCATGGTACGATTCTGAACTATAAATATAATTTTAAATAGGTACATTTTCTCAATAAATGTACCAAAGTAAACATTTTCATTCCGGTACATATATTGAGAAACGTTACCTATCTAAAATTATATTTATAGTTCAGTCATACCATGCACATCTATCAATAGTTTGGCCAAAAAACATTTTAAGAATGTAAAGCACATTTATTTAACAAACCTACTTTTGTGTAAAAAAGTATTGATTTGACTACGCATTTAACAGCGTTCTTAACGATACCCGATTACGCGCCGCGACATATCTCTAAGACAGTGATAAGATTGCAATTAGTGAATGACGCATCATGAGTCCACGCGATATATATAAATAACATAGTAAAAACTTAATTACTAAAAAAACAACAGAACTCAAAAAAAAATCAACAATTACTAAAAAAGAAAAACAACCAACTTCCAAAAAACAGGACGAAGTGAAAAATAACTAATTTCGGAAGTCTGTGTCTTTGGATATGGATTTTAGTTATTTGCCAGCAACTCTATTTTATTTTTCACTTGGTATTGTTTTTTTGGAAGTTGGTCGTTTTTTTTTTTGCAAGTTTTTAATTTTTCCTTATTTAGGGTTCCCGATGTCCGAATGACAAAACGGAACCCTTATAAGATCACTCGTTTGTCTGTCTGTCTGTCCATCTGTCACAGCCAATTTGCTCTGAATCTAATGGATCGATGTTGAAAGGTACACAATTGAAGTCTGTTAAAAACACCAAGTGAAGAATAACTTTAATTTCGGAAGTCGGTGATCGGTTTTTGCCACCGACTTCCGAAATGAAAAAATATTTCATGGGACCACTGCGCGAACTTCGTATACCAAATGAAAAAAAATCGCGTAATTATATTTGTGTCAATCTAAGAATTCCGATTTGACATGAGGGTGTCCCCCTCTTTGACTCTGCGTGTCGCTATGTTTGTCTCTCTTTGGCATATGAAACTATATGGGCTGTCAAATCCGACTTCATAGATTGTCACGAACAGTAATCGTGGCATTAACCTCCTCAACACTTACAAGTGGCACCATGGTAGGGTGTTCCATCATCTTCTCGACGCTGGGAATGAATCCCATGTCCAGCATGCGGTCCGCCTCGTCGAGTACCACGAACCGGATGCTGTCGAACGACACGCGGCTGCGGTCCACGAAGTCATGCAGACGGCCCGGCGTCGCCACCAGGATGTGACATCCTCTCTATAACACACAATAGTAATGTCTGATTCAAAGTAGTTATTCGCCTACTAACTATAAGCTCTCGATTAAAAACACTAAATGACGGCATCTGATAGGCCCTCGCTAGGAAATGTAATCTCGAGTCGAGATTAACAATTCGAGATCTCGCGTGCTGTCTGTTGTCTAATTGGCCACTCGAGATCTCACCCGGCAATACCTTATTGCCGGCTTATTGGCGAGATTTCATCTACTTTTTGAAAGAATGTATTTTTTTATCAAAGATTCTTAAACTAATTCTAAGGTAATCGTATTATAAATTAAAAAAAAAAAACATTAATTGAACCTCGAAACAAAAAAGGTCAACGTTTTTAGGGTTCCGTAGTCAACAAGGAACCCGTATAGTTTCAGCACAATATAATAATGATACATTAGTTTATCTTCATAGAAAACGGCCGAAACGACGCGCATCGAAATCTCAGTCAGTCTCAGTTACGCAACAGTTCGAGCGCGCGGCAGTTAGTACAGACAGACACGTCTACCGAGCGGCCGTGAGTAAATAATTCATGGTCACTGCCCAGATAAATCACTGTAGCTTTATTACTCTATGGTAGCAGAAAGCTGTAATTTGTCATGGGTATACATGTCATAATAATCAGGCAGGCAAAGTGGTCAAATAAAATCTTGAAAAAAATTTTAAGTGCCATTTACTAAACGCTAGCTATACTACTGCCCACTTCTCACTATTGTTTTACTGAAGTTAAAAATAAGGCAAAATAAAACTGCAGGCACGAATTTTTCTTATAAAGTAATATCAAGCTCAGAAGGCTTCAAACTTCTTGTGGGATTGAGCCTCTACTAATTTCACCCCAGATACGTACTTTTAATGCAATTTCTAAAAGTGATACAAGTGAGGTGGCTTATACGAGGGTCATTCAATAAATACTTAGCCTACAAAAAGTAAACGAAAATTTTGGAAAAGTGGCAATTTATTTTTCAACATAGTCTCCTTTTAATTCGATACACTTAGCCCAGCGATGCTCCAACTTTTTTAACCCGTCCGAAAAATAGTTTTTGTCAAACTCTGCAAAATAGGCCTCCGTGGCGGCGATGACCTCCTCATTCGATCCATATCTATTCCCGGCGAGTGATTTTTTCAGATTAGGAAACAGAAAGAAGTCACAAGGGGCCAAATCTGGAGAATACGGTGGATGGGGCAGCAATTCGTAGCGTAATTCGACCAATTTGGCCATGGCAATGGCAGACGTGTGAACCGGTGCGTTGTCGTGGTGAAACAGCACTTTTTTCTTCGCCAGATGGGGTCGTTTTTTCTTTAATTCGGCGTCGAATCGGCCCAATAAATCGGCATAGTAAAGCCCTGTAATTGTTTTACCCTTCTCGAGGTAATCGATGTAGATCACACCTTGTGAATCCCAGAAAACGGTGGCCATAACTTTTCCGGCCGATTTTACAGTTTTCGCCTTCTTTGGAGCACGTTCCCCGGTCTGGATACATTGTTTTGATTGCTCCTTGGTCTCTGGTGTGTACCAGTGGATCCAGGTTTCATCGACGGTCACAAAACGACGCAAAAACTCCGCTGGATTCCGCTTAAACAGCGCCAAACACGTCTCCGATGTGGTCTCACGGTTGCGCTTGTTTTCTGGTGTGAGTAAACGCGGCACCCATCGCGCCGACCGCTTTCTCATGCCGAGTTCCTCGTGAAGAATATGATGCACTGTTCCTTCTGAAATGCCTACAGTCTCAGCTAGCTCCCGAACCTTCAATCGGCGATCTGCCAATACGAGATCATGGATTTTTTTTAATGTTTTCCTCCGTAGCAGCTGTTTTCGGTGCACCTGGACGTGGTTCATCAAAAACCGACGTACGGCCACGTGCAAGCTCGTTGAACCAATTCTTGACGGTGGCCATCGATGGAGAAGAGTCACCGTACACAGCATCCAAGCGCTCTTTGATTTCGATGCGCGTTTTCCCTTCCAAAAATAGGAATCGAATCACCGAACGATATAGCTCTTATTCCATTTTTGTAAAACCGATCGACACGTTCGCTTCCATAAGTTGTCAAATTAAAACAAATGAAGGGATTGGAATGAAAATTTGAAAAAAGAATTAAAAAAGAATGTGCTACACTGTGGTAAAACTCTTTTGAAACTACAGCGCCCTCTGGCGATGAGGCTAGGTACTTATTGAATGCACCTCGTACATCCCGCGACTTCGTCCGCTTGAAATTTCTTGTTCCCCGACCCATCGCATCGCCTGCCCGCGCTATTACGTCGTTTCTGCCTAGCATTCTTTCTGATATTTTTTTTCTTTTTGCTCAGCTCATAAGGGTGCTAGCGTGATGTTAAATAGCCTGTAGCAGGGATTCCCACAGTGGTCGATATCGAACCCTTGGGGTCGAAATCGGTTTCCCAGGGGTTATATAAACGGAAACTGATTTTGGGGGTCGACGAGGTCTAAAAATAGATCCCTATCAATTAACACAAGTTCTTATTTAAAACTTTCAAGACACTGCAACTCACCAATATTGTACTGGATTTAGATAGATTGGTAGAAAGTCACCAGGTTCATCCATCACACTGTTTTTTTTATTACTGACTTCAAGAATTTTTACGTATTTTGTATTAATAATGATATTTACTGAATTTTATGTCTGTTTATTTTGTTAAAATTTGATGAGAAAATGATGTCAAGTTTACTCAACCAACTGCAAAGTTTTTAAATTTGTTAGTATTTTGTATCAATAGCAAAAAAAACTAGATACTACAATATTTTAAAGTAATTTGGCTATGGGGGTCTGAGGTATCAGTACATTTTGGAAAAGGGGTCTCTTGCCCAAAATAGTTTGGGAATCCCTGGCCTATGGCATTCCTCAAGAATTGGGCTATCAAATGCAAAAATAATTTTTCAAATCCAACTGGTAGAATCTCTAGAAAGAGATTAGTGCATTCAATCATACAAACAAACAAACTCTTCAGCTTTATTATTAGTATATAAATGCAGACAGAATATAGTGTAATAGTGAAAAACATTTTACCGCAAAAACACAACTGTAAAAATTGATACCTACATTGATAATAACTATTTACCTACCTTCATGATTACATAACATATTTATGACATTGATTTTCCTTATAAACAATGATGTAATAAACATTATTTTCATTATATTTTTTATTAAACACAATGCATCATTTAGAAAGGTTGTAGGTACTTACAGAGATATTGTCGCCTTGATGGCGAACGGCTGTCCCTCCGTAAGCGACAGCAATCTTCAAAATGGAACCATACGAGAACTTTCGTGCTTCATTAAATATTTGCAGCGTCAGTTCACGGGTTGGTGCAACTATTATAACCTGAAAACAAACGATTATGTATGAAAAATACATCCAATCAAAAGTACTGAAATTGTAAATGGAAAGTTATTTACTTGTGGTTGAGCACATCCATTTCCTCCAACGATGAGTTCACGTGTGTCTTGCAGCAGCGTGTTTATGATCGGCAGCAAGAAAGCAGCCTAGAATTAAACAAACAATTTATTACTTTTTTTATATTAAAAAGAAAACCGGTCAATTGCGCCCTGAGGGTTCCGTCTCAAAGCTGTCCGCGGCTTCATTCAGGTGAACAGCCTATGAATTTCCTTGAATGAAATAAAACTAAAATGGCTACTTCAAGATATGGCCTTAAAACTTTCGATTCCGAATTGAAGGACAAACTTACCTATGCAGAGAAAATTTTCTCCCATACGTTCAATTCTCTACTGTCCAATTCTAAAATTCTGTCTAAACAAAATCTAAATTTGTATTTTAATGATATAACTACGAAATTAACGATTTTCGGATTTTTTCACCAACCAACCACCAACTAAGATATTGGTGGTAACTGGTGTGTGAACTGCCAATTCCACCCATAATCCAAATATTAGCCACACATTGTGTTAACAATTTCTTTGATAATAATATTACTGAAACTATTGTATTATATAGTGACATAAATAATTCGTCTGGAAGAGGTAGTACTGAATTAATTACCATTTTCAACTATGAATATAACTGCATTGAATTTTACAAATATGAAAACTCAAACAAAAGTACATACAAACTTACACGATTTTCTTTAAAATATAAGTAGCAATAAATAAATAAAAATAACAAAGTAAATCACGTTTTTGGTTTGTCCTGGGGATTTTTTATAAAATCCCTGTTATTTTTTAACCAAGTATTTGTCTCTTTACAGGATCAAAATAAATCTGGCAACCCTACACACAGCATTGATATTTTAGGAAAGAAGTATTTTTATGTTCCCAATCCATCCAATTCTCAAGTATCTATCTACCATCACCTTATTTTTTGCCCAGAACATGGCTTTTGGTTCAAGTGAATAAATTATTAGTTTGTTTATTTTTATCGTTCTACTTTCATTTGACAAATGTGACACTTCAAGTTGAAAACCACAGATAACGTGCTCACATACTGTTCTAAAAATAAGTTTAGCCAATATAATATAATAGTAACTAAATGTTTCTCCAAAATAATGACGTATCATCAGGTCCCCTCGACCGAGTTGTGAGTCGAGGAGCTTTCGAGGTTACGACAGAATATGGGTGTAAGTATTTGATATCAATTTCAACAAAAAGGGTCTTGACAGGTAGACGGACAATGAAGCGAGACTATAAAATCATTCCTCGAAAGGTAAAAACAGAACCCTAAAAACATGGAAAACATTACTTCAGTAAAACCCAAGCATACAATTTTATAAATAACACTGTTACAAAATATACCTAGGTACCTAAATAGGTACCTAGGCAATAGGTGGCTAGGGCTGGGCTAGGTAGGTAGGTAGGTAGGTATTTTGAATTTGAAATATTATTTTTAATAAAAAGTGAAACTAATTAATGATGGAAAAAAAAATCGGTTGCTTTAAGAACCAATTCTCGAGACATTAATGTATAATAGTTTGTAATCGACAATTTATCTACATTGCATAAAACCAATTCTCGAGGTAGGTATATCCTTTTATTACACGTACGAGTTTGTAATATTTAACAGTTCGTACATAAATCCCAACTAAGTTTAAATTTGGGCGTTTCAAAGCCAAACCAAGACAAACTAGCTAAAAATATATTTGGTCAGATTTTGTTTTTATGCAGGAGTCACTCTGAAACTTTTTAAAGAATAGGCCAGTTAGAAAAGCAGCCGATGAAAAATTAATTTAAATTTCGAATTAGGAACTCTTGTCACTAGCTGCGCCACGCGGCTTCACCCGCGTAGACCGGGATAAAAAGTAGCCTATGTATTAATCCAGGATCTACATACCAAATCGGTCCAGCCGTTTGTGCGTGAAGAAGTAACAAACATACATACACACAAACTTCCGCCTTTGTAATATATAGTGATTTGTTTTTAGAAATTGGCGGCAATTTAAAGTGGCTGTCGTGCGTCGAAATGGATTTGACTAAAGAAAATTATCGTTCAATAATTTATTACGACTTTCGTTGCGGTCTTACTCAACAACAATGTTACGATAGACTTCGATTAGCATTTCATGACGAAGCCCCATCATCCCGGGCCACTATTTACTGTTTAGCGAGTTTAAACGTGGTCGAAGCAAACCACTGATGATTCGCGAGAAAGACGTCCTTCTACGGAGACTACTGACTATAACGTGAGTGCTGTGCGGCTAACGATAGAAGGGTGGCATATCAAGATTCGGGCAGCTTAGGCATTCATACGAGTTAAGTCAAAGTAAAAAGTCTTACATGAACATATTTATTTCAATAAGCTTTGTACTAGATAGATACCTCATAATTTGACGGAAGATAAAAACGCCGTCGTTTGGATTATGACATCGTCACAGGTGATGAAAGCTGGATATATTGTTATGAACCCGAAACAAAAAAACCATCTGCGCAATGGATGTTTCCATTCGTAGATTTGCCGACAAAAGTAAATAAGGGCAGAAATCAAGGGAAAAAGATGATTGCATCATTCTTTAGATGGACGGGTCATTTCTGTGATGTCCTAGAAGATAAAATTACTGTTACTGCAGATTGGTATGTCAGTCATTGTTTACCAGTTGCGCCTAACAAGCAGGATCCTCCTCCACCACGACAACGCTCCAGCAGCTCACTCCGCCAGACGGACTATCGAAACTGTGGAGTTAGTGAGTCATCCTCCTTAAGTCCTGACCTGGCACCTTGTGACTTTTATTTATTTCCAAAAATAAAAGATGAACTTTTAGGAATTCGTTTTAAGAACCCTGATGATACTGTAATGTGGCTGCGTTTGAAAAAGGCGTGGAAGAAATCCCTAAAGAGTAGACCCACTGCTTCAGTCAATGGTTTCATCGCATGCGACGGTGCTTAGAAAGGTACGGAGACTACTTCGAAAAGCAATAAAAAATATAACAGGCTTCTATTCTACATCATTCCGTTTTTTATTTTCTAAAAACTTTCAGTGTGACCCACATGTTTATAAATTTAATAATACAGTAATTATGTTTCTCTTTTCTAAAATAACGTTTGTAAAAGTATTGATTTTATAGAACATCGATTTTATTCAGTCAAAAAAACAGCTCAGAACAGTCACAACATTACAGCAACAAACCCAAAGACATGACATTGTAATAACGTTCTGTCGGAATATGAATCAACAACTAATTCGTGTTTTTGAGTGCATTTTTCCAATATAAAGTAAAACTTGGTGCTTACGAATGATACTCGTAGTGTATGGATAACATAATATTGAATTTGATTTTTCGATTTCTTACGTAGACGTTCATACAAAGTTATCGCGACATGTATTTAATGAGAAACGTCCAAATGGACTTCTTAGATTGCGTTGATTTATAACACGCTTTGCGAATAAAATTCTTCGCGATTTTTGTCAATTCCATCAGTTCCATGCAGAACTCGGTAGACGCATGTCAACAATAGACTAATAAAATATATTTCTTTATTTATAAATTTCTAAACTTTCCTCCCACAATCAATTCCATCGTGTTATTTCGTAACAAACTTGTCCCACAGGGGAGGTCTCCTATGTATAGCGGGTACTGAGCGGTGAGCGCTGATTCACGCGATTTTTATTTCGCTGTGCGAGGAGCGTCATACAACCACAAAATATTCGCGCGAATTAAATTCGCACCGCATCGCATCAATTTGCAATTCTGTAATTGCGATAAAAAAAATCGAGCGATTTTATATCGCAGTGCGGGCTAGGTCTAAAGCTTATCCAAATTATTTACCGTTTTTCCGGATCCGGTTTGTGCGCAGCCCATGAGATCCCGGCCACCCATGATGATTGGAATAGCGTGTTTCTGAATAGGCGTCGGCTTCTTGTACCCAGCCTTCAATATGTTTTCCAGCACATACTTCCGTAGATTAGCAGTCTCGAAGCTATCAATGGCACGCGGTGCATTTTCACCACTGACCTAATAAACATAATTACATAATTAGCCTATAACGTCACCACTGCTGGTACACAGGCCTCTCTTCGAGTGAAGAAAAAGAGAAAATGGATGAGGCTTTTACGCAACAGACGGGTCCTCATTAAAATGAATTCAAATCAACAACAATTAAAATAATCAGTTATTTAAACTAAATAATAAATATTGTAATTGATGATGAAAACCTAATAAGGTAACAAAAAAAAAAAAAAAAAAATTGAATAATTATATCAATTTTTGTTGCACGCTAACAAATTGTTGTTAAATTGCATGGAATAATGAGAAATAACAAAAGGCTTATTTATTTATTTTTAAAATAATTAGCCTATAACGTTCCCACTGCTGGGACACAGGCCTCCTCTCTTTGAGAGGGAGTGGGCTGTAATCCACCACGCGGGCCCTGTGTGGGTTGGTAGATGTCACATGTCTTCGAATTTTTGATTCTAGGACATGCTGGTTTCCTCACGAAGTATTCCTTCACCGTTTTGAGGGCAGTGGTAATGAATTTATTTACACAAAGTTAAGCGCCTGCCTGGGTTCGAACCCACGACCTACAGCATAAGTCGGGGCATTACCACTGGGCCACAACTGCTCCCATTAATATTTTAGTCTCACTCATCCAATCCTTCAAATTCCTAACAATCCCACATATCTATAATGTAGATAAGATTGTTTCTTTTACACTACAGAATACATTAGGAAATGTATTTATTTTATTTAATGTGGCTTTATGATTTCAACCGTTTTAGAAGTAATAATCCTGAATCTAGAGAACATTATATTGATGGGAAATATACAGATACAGTACTATAAAATTAATACAAAAATATCACGATTATTATTAATTACACCTGATTGGGAAGAAAATAAACATTTTGTCACTAATTTCAACTTCTATTCTTACATTTTTTAGTTGCTTTATTAATCTTTTGATGGCCTAGCAACTGTTACTATTAAGTAGTAACTCACAATACCAGTTGGGCCCCTCTTGTCAAGGTTACAAATTACGCTACTAGACATTCGACCTTGAAGTAAAGGTCAATGTTTATTTTAATTTGTTTTGAGATTTTTACGAGGAAGTAAGTTACAGATCTCAATACTATGAAACAGAATTGAGATCTGAATAGTTGAAGTTAGAGCGAAATAAACCACTTACTTTAACGGCAATACAGTCAAACTTGTCAAAGTTGATGCCAGAGCTAATGGTGCTGCTGAAGATCTCTTGCTCGTCTTCAGTGGGCGCGGGCGGCACGTACGTGACCGGCGGCTTCTTGGGCTCGCCGTCCTCGCCTAGCTCTACCGGAGGATCGTCTCCGCACACGCTCCCGTCCCCGCCGCCGCCTCCGCCGCCGCCCCGTCCGCCGCCGCGCCCTCCACGCCCGCGCCCGCGTCCGCGCTCGCCACGATCACCGCGCTCCCGCCTATCTTCGCCATCGCCTATGGAATAAGTGCAAATCGCTATAGGTGATGAGTTGGATTTTTTTGACTCGAGTTGACTCGACTCGGTGCATCCTGTAGGGAGAGAGAGAGAGAGGGAGCTTGACTCGAGGATAATAGTGATGTTGAATATAGCTACTCCAGGATAATAGTGATGTTGAATTGTTGAATTGATATAGCTACTCCATTTGATTAGCAACTCGAGTTAACTTGGTGCCATTCTCTATTTTAAAGAAAGACACCAATTCAACTCGAGTTGACTTGCCTTTCTCTTTTTTAAAGAAAGACCAATTCAACTCGAGTTGCAACTACTAACAAAGAAAGTTTCTTTGGCGCTACACTACATACAAGCGATACAAGCCTATAACAATGTAGCATAATATTATTATGATCACAGATCTGGTGTATGTCATATTATAAAAGAAATATAGCAGGTAAAAACTGGCCAAGTGAATGTGGGACCACACACAATTTACAAAAAAAAAAAAAAAAAAAAAACTCAACTAGCACATACCTAAGTGTAACAATATACTTTCACACAAGCCCCCCATCATCTCCACAGAGGTCATTTCTTTAGAACACTCTTTGATTTTTAGGAGCAAAAGGCTAGCTAACAACAAACAGTTTTGTAAACCTAAAATTGTTTGTTGTCGCCAATCGCGTTTTTTAGGTTTAAGCAGGTCTAAGACAATGCCGATTTTTAATGAGTCAAAAACAAAAAAGTTTCGACTTTGCTGAATTGGTATGAGAATAAATCTGCCGCAAGCTAGATACAATGCTTATTGAAAACGTTCTCATTTGTCGTATGCTACTAAAAATACAAGACAACACACTACCATTACATGGGTAAGTTTATGCTGCCACATTTAATGCTATTGGTTGAGTTTCCAATTTCTGTCAGCATTATTCAAATCACAAATTGACACATTTGTGCAACTGTCGCAGTAGGTATTGAAATGTTGGCGTGCTTTTAGTAAAAGTGCATAATTTTATATTGATGATTTCCGGTCGCAACAGTGAACGACACGCAAGTCGTATTTTTCTGCAGCTATTTAGTGTAGAACGAGAATGCTTACCATTTTCATAATCCCTGCCGGGCCCACCCCCGCGGCCGCCCCTGCCGCCCCGCCCGCGACCTCCCCCGCGTCCTCCGCGCCCACGCCGCTCGCCAAACCCATTACTGCCCTTGTCATCATCCAATTCTAAAATATAAACACATATGTGTTAAGTTAAATAGTAACTCTTTGCACAATGGACAGTTTCAAGTGGCAACCTAACACCAAGCTGATTAAGTGGTTTAAGTGTCTTGTTCATATGCATGAAACTTAAAACCATAACATAGAACTGTTTATGACACAAGATTTCTCCATGCATTTGGATTGTTATTTAAATAAAAACAATTCAATGCTGTATTTTATTTCTTTTGCTTTTTGAATTAAAATTACTTCTTAGGGGCCGATTTTTCATTACTAGATTGTTCTCTTCAGCTCTTGGAATTCAATAGAAAATCCTGTGAACTTTGTTCCACTTTTTTGTTGTATTGTTTGGACTGGCATTCCACTGTATTTTCAATTTAAGGCGAGTAAGAGCTGCTAACCGACAGCGCCACAATTGAAATATTAAACAGGAAATATTAAACGCCAAAAACTGACGTTTTTGGCGTTAACTGCTATAACTTCTCTCTTCATCCAACTAAAAATGTAAGCATAGGAAATTTCAAAATGTTCCATATCTCCAGACTAACGTACAATAATAGCTTGGAGACGAATTTACTTATAGAAACTGTTGCACTAAAATTCTGCCAGTTTTATTTGATAAATCTATTACTACATCCCTGACACACCATACAAACTGATATAATTGCCTACTACTACAGGAGCATTGGCCTATCTGCATGGGGGGAAGCAAGTATGGCGTTGAGTAATAGTTACTCTATAACAAACATATTGTAATGTGCACATGGGTGTTGTTTAGATTAGAGTATGACCTAGGTACAGACAAACATGATCATAAAATCAATAAATACTTACCATTGTCATTAAATGACATGAATCCTCTTCCTCTGGAGAGACTGTGTCCTTCATCAACATTTGAATAGTTGCTGGATTGCACCCCCTGTAAAGAATGTATAGCATACTTAGAACCCTGGGATATATACTTTTTTACAGTAACTGCAAGTCATTGTACAAGGGACTGGTCAATTTATTGGGAAAGTAGTAATCCTAGTTAAATCATTGCTGTGTGACTTTCAATATAAGTTGGACCATCATTCAAGAATGAATGAGTACAAGTACCAGACAAAGATTGGTAAGGAAACATTTGAATAAAGAATCTTACCGCATCTGCTACACAGTCATCCCACTCATCATCCATTTTTCTGTAACAAGCAAAAGAACAGTTATTTGAAATAATGATAGTGATTGATATACCTACTTAGAATTTACTATGGTGGGCTGCATCAAAGAAAGTTGGGTCAGTGGGTCGTCTTAGGGGCGGAGTTGAAAGTTGAGAACATCATTGGTTATTCATCATAGGGCAAATAATTGAAAACTTTGTTTCAGTACCTAAGTGTAAAAATGTGTACCAAACCTGACTGTAGGTACCTACACCATCATCTGCCTAGCCTTTTCCCAACTATGTTGGGGTCAGCTTCCAGTTTAACCGGATGCAGCTGAGTATTTTACATGGAGCGACTGCTTAACTGACCTCCACAACCCAGTTACTGGGTAATACAATACCCCTTCGTAAGACTAGTTGTCAGACTTTCGGGCTTCTGACGACCCGTAACGACTGTCAAAGATCCACGAATGACAGCCGGGACAAACGGCTTATCGTCCTTTCCAAGGCACGGAAGTCTTGGTATGTTAAGATGGTCACCCATCCACGGGCCAACCGCTGCAAGCGTAGTTTAAACTGATCGATCGAGCCGTACGGCTGTTATTACTTAGCCACAAGCCCCTCGACTGTAGGTTCATAAGTACCTACATGTAAAATCCTCAGACTATTATTATATTATGATTTGAAACGAACTAATTGATAAAAGGGTAAAATGTTATCGATACCAATACCCTCCTAGTATTTTCAGTAACGTTATAACTCTAAAGCGAAGGTAAAAAGTAACTATTTTCTTAAAATACCTACAGCAAAGAATTCGTTGGACAAGGTACTTTTTGAAATTATTTGAGTAGCAAACTATATTGTCTAGGAAGTAGGAACCGATACGAATAATTCCGGGAAGATACTAAATTAACATGTAAAGTGCTGTTTATTGTTAAAAAATCTATTAATAATTCAATATATCAATGCAAAAAAAATGCCACAACCGGCACCGGCTTTTGTCAACTATTCGCACGTGCATCTAATATTAAAATTAGAAACTTCTTATTAGTCTAAAGATCATAGTAATTAAAAATCTTACCGATAAAAAGTTTAATCTAACGTCCGTTGCGTAGTATCGAAGAACAATATTTTTTTTACAATAGGACAAAGAGTCAGCCGCCGATAACGCAAAACGCCAGCAATGGCGGAAGAAGAAAAAGTGTTGCCAACCAATGCCAATAATAATGCCATGCCATGATGCAAAGCCAAATGAAATGATGAGTGTTTTCAGTTATAAAAATAAAAACACTGTCAATGTTGGCAGAACTGAAAAATCAAATAATTTTGCTCCGAATCTAAAGTGTGCATTCATACTAGCGCCTTCCCATTATTCAATGTACTCTATGCTAGCGCCTAGCGCGATTGCGACGACGGGCGCGAAATATCAAACCTATGAAACCGCTGTTTGCATCCATAGTGTAGTGACTAAGGCGGGCGCCTAGCGCTACGGGTCCGAGCGAGGTAGCGCGCGTAGTTACCAATTTCAAATGTTCCTATCCGCGCGTTATGGTGGCCACACTACGGGCCTAGTCAGCAAGCGACTTAATGCGCGGGTGACAGAGGTATCAAACCAGGTTCAGTCTTGTCGCTCGGCGTAAGAGTCTGCAAACATTTTTTTTTTTTGTAAAATGCCGGTAAATACTGTAGTATTTATTTATACATATGATTAAATCTAAACCAGATATATGGTACATTGAACATCCACACTACAGTAATCGCACAATAACAAAAAAATTATGGAGCAAAATAAAATAAACTTGGAACCTTCTCTGGTGATTTTAGATGATATTTTAATCAGGATGTAGTCAAATGTTGACACGGGCTATCTAAAAATACCAAATCCTCGTCATGGTTTGTAACACCTGAAATACGTCATAAACGCTACATCAGCTCGCTCGTCACTGTGGCCACCGCACTCCCCCGCCGTCGCGCCCGCCTTAAGCCCTAGTCACCGCGCATTCACTGTGGACGCACACTTATGGACCGTTTGGTACACATGAATTTCTGTGACCCAAACACCGACGGTTAAAGTAAATTAATGAATTTTGAATATAGGGGTCACTTTTAGGGGGCAAATAAGAAAATAAAAAAAAAGATTTGCAAATTATACCGTACAATACCGTGTAAAATTGCGTATCATAATCGCCCTTTCCCATATTTTTTAATCGTTAGTCTTTAGGAAATGAATGATTTCCATTGTTATTACAACAGATTACGTGCAAACGCAGCATTTTTTTGTCAGATGCCATCCAAATTTTTTTGTAAACAAGTTTTGTATGTAATTTGACAGCTAATGTCGTTTTCTGTGAATCAAGCGATACCAGCGACACCTCTGGGGAAAGTTGTCAGTTTTCTTCCCCATTCCAAAGTGGCGCGTGCAGGCTTCAAGTTTCCTCAAAAAAAAAAGGAAGTTTTTTTTTAGTTCCTGAGACGCTCGAGGCACTTGGAATCGGCACAAAAATCAACTGTCATTTCTTATACACTTCTGGACACATCTTTTGGCCCACCTTGTATTTTCAGTTTCGTTTGGTCCTAGCTAAAATTTTATATTATTTCGAGCAAAAAGTTTTTATGCAGTTTTGAACCTGGCACATTCACAATTTCATTCAATAGTCTTTTTTTGAATTTCGAACACAGAATTTAAAGAAACAAAAGACAATTTGGAGCCTGTTTGTTGATATCAAACAATCGAATACTAAGAAAACTTGGTTTTATTGGTTTACTTGGATTTAATTCTTGAAAAAGTGATTGATATCTTTGGTTTTGCAACAAACATTACTTATTCTTAACATTAAGGTGAGGTTCTGTCAATAATCTATGGATACTTCACCTGAAGTCGCCGCCCAAGCTGTGGCACTTATTCAGGCCGGACACAGCCAAAGAAACGTGAGTGCTCAACTTAATTTAAGTAGATCTGCGGTCCGAAATGTTTATCGGAGGTACCTAGAGACTGGCGGCTTTGTTCGTCGCCAAGGAAGGCCACGATCTCGGGTCACAACTGAAAGGCAGGATCGATTCATCGTGACGACCTGCTTGAGAAATCGTCACCTTACCTCCATTGAGATACAAAACCAACTTCGCGACTTCCACGGAGTATCTGTGAGCGCTCGAACTGTTCGGAGAAGGTTAAAAGAACGGGATATGGTACCATACAAGCCAGCTAATGGCCCCAAACTAACGCGAGCCTACCGAACAGCGCGCCTTCATTTCGCACGCAGTCATTTAAATTGGACACAGCAAGATTGGAGCCGTATACTCTTTTCTGATGAGTCTAAAATTGTGTTACATGACAATGATGGAAGGAAGAAGGTCTACCGACATAAGGGAGAGCGTTTCGCACAATGCTGCTTTGAAGAGAGGGTTGCTTATGGCGGTGGCTCATGGACTGTCTGGGGCGGTATATCCGCGAGCGGCAAAACTCAACTTGAGGTTGTTACAGGACCACGGCTGCCAACATTAAATGCTGAAAGGTACATTCGTGAGTGCTTAGAACCTCACGTGATACCATACGCGGACTATGTGTGCCCAAATTTCCTTTTTATGCATGAAAATGCAAGTGCCCATGCGGCCGGCATCGTCAGGGAATATCTTCGGGATGTGAACATCACAGTTATGGACTGGCCAGCCAGAAGCCCAGACATGAACCCCATTGAGCACATGTGGGACGACCTAAAAAGACGTGTTAGGGCTCGTCAGCCAGTTGCCCAGACGATGCAGGAGTTGAAAACTGCCATAGAAGAGGAATGGGAGATGATCCCTCAAAATTTCATAGAGCGGTTGATAAACTCTATGCCTAATCGTATGAGAGCTGTGGTAGATGCCCATTGAGGCAACACGCGTTATTAAATTAAACCTTTAATTGATAAAACATGTTTTTTATTCAAAAATCAATTGCCTTTAACAAGGCGCATATCCGACTTGTTAGGCGTAGCTCCATGTCGTATGGTATTCTGAATTCAAATTTAAAACAATACGATCGAAAAAGATGGTAAAATGTATCAGGTTTAAAACTGCATCAACAGTTTTTGTTCAATCTAGCAATCATATTTCGGTAGGGGCCATCGAAACCTAAACTCTAAGGTGGGCCAATAGATGTGTCCAGAAGTGTAGTTTAAAGAGGATGCGGTAAGATAGCCCGCGAAATTCAAATTTTCTTACTTTTTTTGCAATTTGCAGGTCAGGTTGTATGTTGATTAAAATATGAGACGCGGCCGTAGCTAATATGGCTTTACAGAGAACCAGCAATACAACTCCATAAGTTAGAATTGACCTCAAACCTCATGATTTCATGAAATCGCAAGATTTCTAGATCCTAATGTGTGCGTCCACAGTGAATGCGCGGTGTCTAGGGTCTAAGGTGGGCGCGACGGCGCGGCGGCGGCGGGGGCGTGCGGTGGCCACAGTGACGAGCGAGCTGTTGTAGCGTTCATGACGTATTTCAGAGGTTGCAAACCATGGACGAGAATTTGGTATTTTTAGATAGCCCGTGTCAACATTTGACTACATTCTGAGTAAAATATCACCTAAAATCACCAGAGAAGATTCAAACTTTAATTTATTTTGCTCCATGTTTGGTTCCATAATTTTCTTGTTATTGTACGATTAGTACTGTGTAGTGGATGTTTACTGTGCCATATATCTAGTTTAGATTGAATCGTATTTATAAATACTTTAGTATTTACCGCGATTTTACAAAAAAAAAAAAAAAATGTTTGCAGACTCTCTTACGCCGAGCGACAACACTGAACTGGTTTGATACCCCTGCCATCCGCACATGCTAACTAGGTGTCGCGGACCTTTAGAGATAATCCGCGAATGTAAATACAACAATAATCAGACATAGCAACATTACAACAATAACTTTATGCAATGGCAACATCGATGGAACCTGTCAAATCAGTCTGACACGGTAAGAACGAGTATTTGAATTGTTGGTGTTTAGCTAAAGTTTAGTCCGAAGCAGTGTTTATCAAAGTGAGTTTGTATCGCGGTTGGAGCCGGCATCTCTGTATTGAAAGCTGAGTATCTAATGTTTAAAGATTAATTAATCTATCTAAGTACTTACTAGGTTATTCACTGAACCCATTGTTCTCGAAATTACAGAAATACTGAATAATGATAACATGTAAACCAATGAGGTTGGCAAAGTTTGTATGTTGTAGTTGTATATTATAACTGAAGCTTCTTGAGATCTCAATTAGTATTAGTATGATGATTGAGGCGGTACGAAGGACCTAATTATGTCCACCGACCTCTAAAGGTATGCTTGACCTTAAAGCCTTTACTAGTGCCCCCTTGGAAGTGAGCTTCCAGGGGGCAGAAAGATTGAGGCGGTACGAAGGGCCTAATTATGTCCACCGTCCTCTAAAGGTATGCTTTACCTTAAAGCCTTTACAAGTGCCCTTGGAAGTGAGCTTCCAGGGGCTGAAAGATTGAGGCGGTACGAAGGGCCTAATTATGTCCACCGACCTCTAAAGGTATGCTTGACCTTAAAGCCTTTACTAGTGCCCCCTTGGAAGTGAGCTTCCAGGGGCAGAAAGATTGAGGCGGTACGAAGGGCCTAATTATGTCCACCGTCCTCTAAAGGTATGCTTGACCTTAAAGCCTTTACAAGTGCCCTTGGAAGTGAGCTTCCAGGGGCTGAAAGATTGAGGCGGTACGAAGGGCCTAATTGTGTCCACCGACCTCTAAAGGTATGCTTGACCTTAAAGCCTTTACTAGTGCCCCCCTTGGAAGTGAGCTTCCAGGGGGCGGAAAGATTGAGGCGGTACGAAGGGCCTAATTATGTCCACTGACCTCTAAAGGTATGCTTGACCTTAAAGCCTTTACTAGTGCCCCCCTTGGAAGTGAGCTTCCATGGGGCGGAAAGATTGAGGCGGTACGAAGGGCCTAATTATGTCCACCGACCTCTAAAGGTATGCTTGACCTTAAAGCCTTTATTAGTGCCCTTGGAAGTGAGCTTCCAGGGGCGGAAACCATACCGGTTTCCATCTGTTGAGTAATATAATAACAAGATCTAATATATGACATTTAGTTTCAGTAAATAGCAATAACCTAAGATGCCCAAAATATCGAAGTGTCAGTGTCATCGATAATATCTATCTACAGATGGTGAAAGTGGCCCCCTGTGTTCAAGTCTTGTTGCTCTACAATCCGTGCTCTGTCTCCATAAAGAATTAACAAGCGAAGCAGATAAAGTACACCCAGGTAAAAGTCAACGACAATATATTTCCTCATTCGCTACGTCTGCCTAAGGTTACGCCCTCAGAAGAGATCAACATAATACTCTAGTATTACATGATTCTGTTAAGTGGTAGACTCTTAACATATACAGGCAGACTTCGCGACACTAGGCCCGTAGTGTGGCCATAACGCGCGGATAAGAACGTTTGAAAACTACGCGCGCTATCTCGCTCGGGCCCGTCGCGCTAGGCACCCGCCTTAGTCACTACACTATGGACGCAAACGGTGGTTTCATGTGTGATATTTCGCGCCCGTCGTCGTAATCGCGCTAGGCCGGCAGTGTGGATGCACACAAAGGGTTGCGTTTTTTCCTTTTTTGAGGTTCCGTGCCTCAAAAACAAGGATGCCTGTAGCTCATAACCAATATCATAACCATGAATTGTCGACATCATGAACGAAATTCGTTCATGGTCGATATCGACGGCACCATTGCCATAGAGAAAAATAGAATAGAATAGTCCGTAGTCCGTGGTCTGTGGTTAGATGTCAAACTGAGCTTCTCTTAGTTATCTGTGACTGAGCTGTCAAGCTGTCAAGCTCACTGAAGCGCATTACGGGAAAATAGCACAAGTGAAGTGACCGAAAGGCGAAAATATTCCGAAAAAAAATACTACGCCGAGAGAAGAATTTTGCTAACGTTATAAATAAACATTAACATATTTTCATTTATGAATTTGGCTTTTACTGGATGTTCTGCAAAATGTGGTAGTGACGGAAAATGATTGTTCTCGTAAAAAATAGTGATAATATAACGATGCATTTATCAAAGTGGGTTTAAGTGTTATCTCAGTTGGCGTCCTCTTGTTTTTTATGGTTCAAGTTCACGATGGCAACAGTCGAAGAGACAGTTAAAGTGGCGGTGGTGACCGACCGTACACCTAACATTGTACGATGCTCTAGTACGATAACTGCGGAGGAGTTGTGCGTTATTTTGTGTAAAAAGTATAAAATTCCTCCTCTCACTCGGACGCTATTCGCGTTACGAGTCAAAGGCAGAGATTATTTTCTCAAAGATAACGCGAAAGTTTTGTCCAGCACCAGGGATTATGAACTCAGAATACGTTTCAAGGTAAAGTATTTGTTAAAATTGTTTAAAATATTCATAATCATGAATTTGCTTTGCCAAGAAACCACAGTATAAGTTAAATGAATGAATAATTAATGTAGTGATACAGTAAGGGAAGGCCTTGGTGGGTCTTTAAATATTGTCACTGCAAAGGTTTTTAGTAATAATAAGATCTTTTTTTACTCTTTGGTATAAACTTGCTGACCTTAAAGAAATATTATATTGTTTAATTTATTAATGACCTATTATTAATGCAATAAGTACAGGCCGTTTTATTTCACAGTTATCTTTAAAAACGGTGTATTTTTAAATAACGAAAAGATAAGCTTCCATTATTTTTATGAATTTAATTTCCGAAGTAAGAAGTGGTCCCTTTTAAACATTACCAACAGAATATGCAGCAGCATTGTATTTTTATGATTGGCGGTTACCTCGCAATCAGCAACTTTATTTCTAAATACACTGCAAGTTAACTTGATGTTGACTTTAGAACAAACTCCAATTATTACCTGTGGCATCATTGTAACACTAATATTCTTTCAAATTAATCAATATCAATTTTAAACTCACTAAATAATAACAGCCGCACGGGTTGATCCATCAGGTTAAGCTATACTTGCCGGGGTTGGTCCGTGGATGGGTGACCATCTTAACATACCGAGACTCCACTGTAACTTGGAAAGCATGTTAAGCCATTGGTCCCGGCTGTCATTTGTGGATCTTTGACAGTTGTTTTGTGTTGTCAGAAGCCCGAAAGTCAAACAGCCAGTCTATCAAGGGGTATTGTTTTACCCAGTAGCTGGGTTGTGGAGGTCTAATAGGCAGTCTCTCCATGTAAAATACTATTCAGCTGCATCCGGTTAGACTGGAAGCCGACCCCAACATAGTTGGGAAAAGGCTAGATGATGAATTTTAATTTGTAGGGAGTGACAATAAGCCAAATGTAAATTCTGTACAAATTATAAATAAAGTGTTCTCTAAAAATGTATAGGCCAGTGTGTATGTATTAAACATAACAAAGTAGTCCACTGCATTTGGACAAAATATAGTATGAAATTAATATCCATCATTTAATTGCTACTTCAGTTATGAATAATATCAACCACATTAGGGATTTCAACATGAATAAGTAAAACTAAAGGAATGTATCAGTTAACTATGCTTCACCCAGCAATGTTGAATATATTAAAGGATTGTTCATCTTTTCCTTCAGTGGTTAGTTTAGGATATGGCTTGACAGTCACAATAAGTAGACAATTTCAGTTCACTCAATACTTAATAACTCAACATTTAAGTATTTATCCTGGGCTTAAATAATTTTAATAATTATTTAATCCTAATTTGTCTTATGATCCATTTAATTTCCACAAAAAAATTAAAAAGCTTTTAAGGATGTCTCACTTCGGCAATTTTTTTGTGTTTAATAAGGTCATAATTATAGCAAGGACAAACATAATTTTAGCAACTATGTCACTAATATTGGCTATACAGGTCCAAATAAAATTATCTAGCGAAACTCCATCAACATGATGAGTATTGGTATCTAATTTTATGATAAAATAACAAAAAAATAAACTCTTAATTTCAACTAACTACAGCTGACTATGGGTTCAACAACTGCTGGTAGTCTAGTTACTTGAAAACATGAGTTTAGAAAAATTTTTGTATATGTTTTATCGTCATTTCATATGACCACGAGTTTCGCCAGCTAATTTAATTTGACCCTGTATATATATATACCTATAGTTAGTTCTAGTTAGAGGGAATGGTTTCCGCACTTAGTCCTTCATGTGGACCATTGTGCGTGGGCCATGGCGGCGGTCGGGGGGTTATTCCAACCAGCCCACCTCATTCCAGAAGTCGATCAAGTCTCCTAGTCTGTTCAGAACATCTGTGAAAGATCTGGGTGTTCCAAGAGTTCCTGTTCTAATCTGGGTGACGCCTGTGCATTCAAAGAGCAAGTGCGTAACGGTTTCCTCAGCCTCCAGGCAAGCCCTGCACAGAGGACTGGCCGTTATTCATATTGTGTGCAAGTGTTTCTTTAGTGAGCAGTGTCCTGTGATAGTCCCCGTCACCAGGCGCAGGCCGTACCTGTCCAGGCGTAACAGACGTCTGGTTAGCCTGTCATCTAGAGATGGCATATTCTCTCTGGACTTGCCTGCATCCCGGTGTCGAGGACCACCAACTCTCCGCCTGTGTATGAGTGGACTCCTGTAGCCACCTACGTAAATGCTTGAAGGGGATGGGTACGATTGGTTCAGGTCCACAGACTGACGTGCTGGATGCTCTCCTAGCTAGTTCGTCAGCTGCGTCGTTACCCAGTGATAAGTAATAGGTAATACGGGCTGGTATCCGCAACTCCACGACAATGCGCGTATTTTGCGTATGGGTGGGAAAATCGATTATTCGATCCACCCCAGCTCCTCAAAGAAGGCCAGCAGCGCCTTCACATTACTGACAACCTCCCGGAGGGTACCTAGGTTTCCGAAGTACTTTGCCCTGTATGCGGCGACCACCGGGCAGTTTAGAAGCACATGTGCTGCTGTCTCGTCGTCCTCCATGCAGGCCCTACACAGTGGACTGTCTGTGACTCCTATGACAAAGAGGTGTTTATTAAATGACCCATGGCCAGTTATAGCAGCTGTAACTGTATGCAGCTGTTGTTTAGTTAGTCGGAGAACCTGTAGTGCTATTCTGTAAATACATCACCGTGAAAACATAAGTGAAGTGATATTAAAGTGAGCTGTCAATAGTGTCAACCCCTAGCATTATGTGGAATGACGGCTCAGTTCACGCTCACTTCACCCGAGTTATCACGGTGAGATGTTTACAGAATAGCACTACTGTTTCGTGAGGCGGCCATCAATTGTAGGGAGTGCTTCCTTAGCCTGCCTACACTCACCTTGGTCCGACCATAGTTTGTGATGCTGGTCCCTGGTATGCTTCCTTACCAGAGCGCGCATGTACCCTGAGGGGAGCGGCACTATGGGTTCTGGTCCCACTGGTGCCATGCTCGATCCCCTTCTGGCAAGTTCGTCGGCTGCGTCGTTGCCTAACGAGCCGCTGTGTCCCTTGATATATTGAATGGTTAAATATAACCATTTATTTATTTATTTATTTAGGATCTCCAACAAAAGATGTACACAATACATGAAACATAAATAAAGGGAACATCAGGTATTAAGTAGGTGTACTCCTTCACTTATAGGAGACCACAGCATGCACAAAAATGATAACAACTAAGCTAACAAAGTTAAAATATTAATAATAAATAAAATTTAGAGAAAAATTAATACATTTTTAAAACACAAAAAAACATAAGAAATTAAAATATAACATTTAGAGACACCTAAATTATATCCATTAAACATTTTTTATATTTAGACAGAGACTCGCAGATGTCTAAATTCGTAGTTTTAGCAAATTCGTTATATTGTCTACAAAGTCTTGGCACAGCGGCGTAATGACCGAGGTTAGTTTTTGAGCCAGGGATGTAAAATAAATTGTATGTGTTATGCCTGGGAATCCGAGTCGGAATTTTTATATTTAATGAACTCAAAAGTTCACTACAATCGATCGTTCCACTCAATATTTTGTGAAGGATGATGCAGTCCAGTTTCTTCCTACGACTGGTTAGCGTATCCATGTGATAGTGTGGTATTATTATATATATATTATCCATTCAATATATCAAGGGACAGCAGGTGGGTAGACTCAATAATAATTGAGTCTACCCACCTGGTTGAGACGCTGGTGGCACTCGTATATTAGCCCAGAGTCCACTGTGTGACTACTTAGCGCCTGCAGAACAGCCATGCTATCTGAGAGTATGCGGATCGATTGGTCCTTAACTTCCCTGGCCATGATGGCTGAAGCGGCTAGAGAAATGCCCATGCACTCGGCCTGGAACACAGTGTTATGGACCCACAATGGTGTGGCTATGTGTATGTTGAAGTCCTCCGAGAAGATTCCAGCACCTGTGCCACTACCTGTTTTGGATCCATCCGTGAAGATGCGCAGCTCTGCGGGGCACAACCCCTCGCATCGGCGATCCTCGTGAAAATCTTGTATTTTTTTATCAAAAATAAATTGTTTGGGTACCCGGTCATTTACAGCTTTCGTAATGGGGAGTTCCCTCGAGCAGCAAGGTGTGTGGTGTGTTACTCTTACACCAGAGATTTAGTGCATTAAGACGTACCGCCGCCACCGTTGCTTCCTGCTGTATGAACAGGTGGAGCGGTGGTAAACCCAGCATGGCTTCAACTGCTGCAGTCGGAGTAGTCCTCATGCAACCCGTAGCCGCCGTGCAGGCTAGTCTTTGCATATGTTGTAGTTTATTGGAGGCTGTAACAAGTTTGGTGCGGGGCCACCAGACCACAGCCCCGTAGGTGATCATGAGGCGAATCACTGCGGTGTACAGCCATAGTATCATTTTCGGGAATAGGCCCCACTTCTTACCTATCATTTTCCTGCACTGCCAGAAGTTGATGCAAGCCCTGTTTAGTTTGTTGTCTAAATGACTACTCCAGTTTAACTTACTGTCTAGAATGACCCCGAGATACTTGACTTCGTTGGTAAGCTGGAGTTCTGTATCGAACAGTTTTGGTAGGCGGAAAGGGCCTAATGCTAATTTATGGGTAAACATGACTAGTTCAGTTTTAGTGGGATTCACTGATCGGTCAAATTCCCTGCACCGTCTTTCTACAATACGTAGCGCTTGCTGAGTGAGGTTGCAGATCGTTCCTGTCACCTTCCCCGACACAAGGATTGCGAGGTCGTGTGCATAACCTATTGTATAACCTATTGTATAATAGCCGCTGGCGTTGAGTTTGGTGATGAGATCATTAATCACCAGATTCAGGGGCAGCCTTTGGCTATCATAGCCAACTGCTGATCACCCTAAAGACGAACCACTCGTTTACTTAACATGTTACCCAGTGATCCGCTGTGTCCTTTTATCCATTGCAGTGTCACTGTATTGCGGTTAGATAGCGTTATACGCTCTAGTGCATTGTGACATTCAAGTGTTAGTCTCGAGGAAATGTGTTTTCTCTGTAAGGATTGGAGTACCGAGGCGCTATCGGAGAGTATACGCATACGGGTATCCGTAACTCTCCTGGCTTCTATGGCGTTATAGCCGCTTGTATAATGACCACACACTGTCTGGTAGACAGTGTTGACATTTCCAGCGGGTTGGATATGTTTATGTTGAGGTCGTATGAGAAGACTCCGACTCCGGTCCGGAGTCGGTCTTTGATCCGTCAGTGTATACTCTCAACTCTTGCAGGCCTGAGTGGTCACACCGTTCTTCTGTGAGCATTATGTTAGAATGCTTTTGATTTGAAAGTAGTCTGTTTCGGGGCTCTGTCGCAAGGTGATGCCATCATTGGTTGTCGTTTGATCGCATCCTCTTTTATGCGTGTATGCTTGATTCTGGAGTCTTTGCTCAAGGTTCCTGCTATGTTGAGCTTAAAGGCAGCCAGGGCCGCCTCTTCTCGCACGATAAGATGTAGTGGCGGCAGTCCAAGTATAGCCTGTAGAGCGGCCGTGGGTGCAGTTCTCATGCAACTAGTGATGGCTACACATGCGAACCGCTGCAGCTTTTCGAGATCTCTCCGGGCTGTGCTCAAGTCTGTCCTGGGCCACCAGACTAGTAAGCCGTATGTGATGATTGGTCTGATAACTGTGGTGTAATAGCCAGTAAGTGCAAGCAATCGCTTGCATTGCCACAGGGATATACTGGCTTTTGTGGTGATGTAGTTACCATGTTTTGCCCAATTCAGCTGTTTGTCCAAGAAGATGCCCAGGTATTTGGTTTCAGTTGATAGGCTTAGGGTATATATATACAGGGTGTCCCGTAAATAATGGATAACCTCTTAAAGAGTCATTGTACTCATCATTATGAACAACTTTTACTATGGGACCAAACCTGAAATCACGAAAAAAAAATCAGTTGTTCCCTACATTTATTTTCGCATAACTCGTCAAAATGTAGGGAACTGCTGAATTTTTTTTCGTGATTTCAGGTTTGTCCTAAAGTAAAAGTTGTTTATAATGATGAGTACAACAACCCCTTAAAAGGTTATCCTTTATTTACGGGACACCCTGTATATACCTATATTTTTCAGTGTGATTACAATATCATCTTAATTTGTGAGGCAGCTTTGCTTCCGTTAATCCTTTTCCTTGTTTATTACCTTCCACATTGTTCTTTATGATTATGTTGTAGTAAAAGGTTGCCTATTATCCTTTTTCTATCTTTAGAACATTCAATATCAACTGTTGAGAGGAAATGTGGTCATTGGCGTTCAATCCATACACACATATTCCTCTGTTTTCTACTTGAGCGTTTTACACTAGAACAAATATTTTTTTACAAAACAATGTACCACTGCCATGTTCGAATCTTTGGTTCTAAACCAAAAGAAATCATAGGGACATAACATTGGTGGATATAGTATATTATAGTATTGTAAAACAATATTTGCTCTAGTATCATTAACCAGGGAGAAAGCAGAGGAATGCATTTGTATGGAATGAATGCCAATGACCATGAGACCATACTCTTTTAGTACTAATGTTCTGTTGAGCATTTTGGCATACTGTCTCAGTATGCAAAAGTGTAGATAGAGTATTGTATAATTTTTTTGTCAGCATAATTAATATGCCATAAGAAATGTGTACAGTCTTTTACTCCATCATGCGTTAGGGTTTGATTTTCAAAAAACCCAAAAATTTCTTGTTTTACTGTCAAAAGTATTAAAATACTGAGTTTTGGGTTAATTTGCATGTTACGATTCTTCCATAGAAACGAAACCCCTCTATTATTTAATTGTGGCATGTGTTCACTTGCCAATTAAATAATAAAGGGGTTTCGGGGGGGGGGGGGGGGGCATGAATATGCCATGATTCAAGTTTATTAACAACCATCAAAAATCTCATCCCTTGATGAGATTTTTCATACTAACAAAATCCCCCCAAAATTTCATGTTTCTAGTCGCAGTAGTTTCGGCTGTATGCCGATATGTCAGTCAGCTTTTCCTTTTATATAATTACTGGCTTTTGCCCGCGGCTTCGCCCGCGTGGAGGTTAGAAATAATCCCAGGGGAACGTACTACCAGGATAAAAAATATCATCCAAATCCGTTCAGCCGTTTTGGCGTGAAAGCGTAACAAACAAACTCACCTTCGCATTAATAATATTAGGTCTTTACCTATGAAATTGCCGTTCTGCAGTACTGGCCATTTCAAATCAAAATAATTTTTGTTTGGCTAAGAATTCTAATTTCAAATTAATTTTATTTTAAAAACATGGATTTTTTTTTCCAAAAGTAGTCTTTTGTTTATTGATTAGTGTTACATTTTCATCGCATTTCAATCTTTTTCGTCATCATGGATACGTTAAAAATTCGAGTAATTATGGAATATGAGTACCGTCGTGGCAGCAACGCGGCACAAGCGGCACGCAACATCAACGACGTTTACGGAGCTAACACTACAAACCAACGCACCACTTGTTATTGGTTTGCTCGCTTCCGTTCCGGAAATTTCGACCTGAAAAATGAACCTCGCGGTCGTCCAAAGACTTTGGTCGACAATGACGAATTAAAGGCGATTGTGAAAGCTGATGATACACAATCTACGGCTGAATTAGCAGCAGCTTTCGACGTTAGCGTCAAAACAATATTGGTCCATTTGCGTCAAATTGGCAAGGTAATAAAGCTTGACAAATGGGTGCCCCACGAACTCAATGATCGCCAGCGCGAAGTACGCGTCGAGACGTGCCTTGCACTGCTCAACAGACACACAAATGAAAGGAATTTTGAACCGCATTGTTACCTGCGATGAAAAATGGATTCTGTTTGATAACCGCAAGCGCTCAGCAAGTTGGTTGGATCCTGGTTCAGCACCTAAACAATGCCCTAAACGAAAACTTACCCCTAGAAAAGTGATGGTCACTGTTTGGTGGTCTAGCGCCGGTGTGATTCATCACAGCTTCTTACCAAACGGGGTGAGCATTACTTCAGATGTGTACTGTGAAGATCTGAACACAATGATGGAGAAGCTGGCACATCTCCAACCAGCATTGGTCAATCGCTCGTCTCCGCTGCTTCTGCACGACAACGCGCGACCTCATACTGCACAGCAAACGGTTTCCAAGTTGCAAGAACTGGGGTTGGAAGCTCTCCGTCCTCCGCTCTACTCACCAGACCTTGCGCCTACAGACTACTACTTTTTCCAGAATTTGGATAACTTCTTGGCGGGAAAAAAATTCAATACCCGAGAGGCAGTACAAAATGCCTTTGAAGAATTTGTTGCCTCCCGTCCAGCTGATTTCTTTAAGAAGGGCATCAATAAACTGCCACTTCGTTGGCAAAGATGCATTGATTGCATGGGTGATTACTTCGATTAATACAAATAAAAAATGCATGAAAAAAATTCGTTTAAATTTTTTCATACAAAACGGCAATTTCATAGGTAAAGACTTATTATTAGTTAGGAAGTTAGGATTAGGATTATTATATTATGTTTATGGGTGATTCTACAAAAGTTGGGTAACTTTTCGGGATATTTTGTTTTTATACTTTTTACGTTAAATGTCTACAAATTTGAGTATTTAAGATAGTTATTCTAATGAATATATAGTAGTAGATTTTGAGATATTTCGTTTTTTCTGAATTTGACTACCAGGGGACTGACGAGCGTGACATAGTACTGATTAAATACACAATTTCTAAGAAAATATAAGAAATTGATTAACACTGAGTAAATTTCATAGAATCTAGCTTTTAAGTATTAAATCACATGAAGCAACTGTTAAGAATAACTATTATCATGTGAGAATTAACTATTTCAGTCTTCAAAACGGCCTTTTGACATTTTTTGCCATTCTTGTTACAAATTTTGAGGAAAATCACGCTCAATTCACCGTCTTCATCATCAACAGAAGTACAAATCGCCGCATAATGATACGTTGTTTTGTTTGTGACATATTTGACCAAAACATGATTACCACTTCTATTACGACTTTGTTGTTGTGTTAAAGCATAGCCGCTAACTCCTGGTGTTGATAGACTGCTATCTAATTTAGGGTGGTCATTGATGTATCTCACGTAGGTGTATAGTGGTATCATATCATCAACTTCAGTCTGTGAATCATCAGCATCAAGAGGTCAATCGTCGAATCCGACTCGGCTGGGCAGCGTTCGGGAAGCTACGCAATACCTTGTCTCACATACCGCAGTGTCTCAAGACGAAAGTCATTGATCAGCGCATGTTGCCAGTGATGACCTACAGCACTAAAACGTGGTCGCTCACAGTGGGCCTTATTAGAAGGCTAAAAGTCACCCAAACGGCAATGGAGAGGGCAATATAAATAAAAACAATATTTTTATATATAGTCCACTTTTTTTTAACTGGGATTGTAGGAAGAAATCCGAATTCAAATGAGATACGGGAAATCTGTCTTAATAATTGGACTACTTAATTTTGGCTATGTGCGAGTTGTCCATAAAAATCCTAAAATTGACCAATTTTTTTTATGGGGTTCCACTCTTCTTCATGTAAAGATCATTTCATTGTATCAGAAGAAAAAAATCTGGACTGCAGAAGTTGGTCAAATTTTATTAAATATTTTTTCATACATTTTCTTCTACAGGTACCAAGATTAGAACTGTTAATAACCTTGGATGAAACTACTTATGACTACTACTTCCTTCAAGCGAGGAGTGATGTTTACGAAAACAGGATCCCTGAGATTAAGTACCCTGAACATAAGAAAGAAATGCTTGGTCTTGGGATTGCTGACATGTAAGTTATATTATGTTAAAAAAAATATTTTATTTATGAGGCTGTAGGATCCAACTTCCAACGTAATTTCTTCAAAATATTTAGGGAAGGCCTGAAAATGAGATGAAAAGCTTTTTAAAATTATGAACAAAATCATATTAGTGCTAGTGCAATATTTGAGGAAGGTTTTTTTAAAGAAGGATAAATCAGTTTTTTTTTGTTATTCTATTAGCATATCTCTAAGAAAAAAAACCCATTTAATTCGCTATAGATCGTATAATAGCAGTTAAGTTTAATATTTAATTTAAGTAATTGAAAAACAAATGGGACTGATGCCCGTTTTTACTAACACTAGGCGACACCTAAATTAATGTATAGATTAATTTGGCGACACCTAAATTATTGTATAGATTAATTTAATTTTTATAACTAGTTTGATACGTCAAACTTAGTTCATAGCTATAGCCGTCCTTTTCTCGCGCTGCCTGTTTATAGATAGCGATTCTCTAATTTTCTTTTACTTATTGAACAAGAGAATCGGTAAGTACCAATTTCTCATTATCTATTTAGAAAATTAGCACATATACTCTAGAGTAATTCATGATGTATATACATTATTACTGTAGTAGATCATGAATTGTCAAGTACTTTTATAGCTTGGATTGACAGAACAATGGACTATAACATGTAATTACTCTGTGTCGACTGTGAGACAAAAGCCCTCTGGTATAACTGCACAATTAACAAGTGATCTCTTTAATTTACATATTTTAACGTCGTGTATTATTTTCCTCAACATCATGTTTTGGTCCTTATCAGTGAACTGAAGACGGAATAACGCAGAAAAGTAAGAAGCCTTGGTCCTATAACAGATAAATTAATCTTTTTTGGGTCATCTCCATGAAGATAAAAAAAACTTTTTAAAAGTATTTTTGTCATAAATTACGGCGGTTTATTACTATTTATTATTTTTGGCGTTTATGATTTTTTTCTCAATGGTGGCGCTAGTTGGCGGCACTACTCGCCTTAAATGTCCAGACTGAGAACAAATTGCTTTATTTATTTATGCCATACAAATATTTTGTAATGCGGCAATCGAACCCGCGACCCTGAACACAGAAAGCGCAACGCAATATTGAGTTATTGACGTTCATCTTTGCCTAATATGAAACAGTTAAATTGGTCAGAATGGTCAGGGTACCTTCTAAGTTACAAAAATCTCTAGGTACTTGCAAACCTGATGCTAACTAATCTGCATTTTAAATCTCACAAACCTAAAAGTATGTACCTACAAAGGAATCTCCCATCTACATGATTAAAATATTTTTCCTGTTTCTTACATGATCACGAATACTCACTGCGGACGACCTAAGTATTATTGTGTTGATTATATACACTTACTTAAAAATTATCAGGATTGTGAGAGGCGCAATTGTCTGTTTGGGCCCGGCGCGGCGTGGCTCCGAGCCTCAGATTTAGTCTGAGGTACCAGCACCCTAATTGCGTAACACACTATCAATTGGCATCTGAATATTTTGAATCAAATTGCTAACCATTCATCGAAATATGTGTCTGCTCAACAACGTAAATAACGCAGTGAATGTTGTTGAACTGTCAAAATGAAACCGATTCCGATTGATAATGTGTTACGCAACTGCCCCGTAGGTGTTAAGTACTGACAATTGGATGCAATGCTTTGTCGTCGCCTTTCATAAACGATTTGTGAATTGTGAAAAGGGATGTGCTCAATTAGTACCTATTCAATTTGTTCCCTTCGTTAAATTAAAAGCGGATCCCGACCTGATATAATATAATGTAGATCATGCTAATATTCACGTCTCGAATCTCCAAAAATAGCGTTTTTTTGCGTGACAAATTGCGAATACATGTTTTTAATTCAGGACACGTGCCACAGCTGAGGATAAATTGTCGGTAAACGATGTTGTGAGGGATTACAAAAAATATATACCGAAAGTGATTGTTAGAAGACACGGTCACGTTGCGAAGAAACATGCGCATGACCAACTACCCAAACTTTGTTCCGTCGGCCATAACGTGAAGTAAGTATAACGATTGGAATACAATTTGCAGAAATCTGCTGTTGCTAAATAATCAAAGGCTGTTGCCATTATTATTTTTTTGCGAGCGGACTTTTTATGTTTCTGCTCCTACACAATGCAAACAAAAAGCTGGTTTGATTGTATCACTGGTCAGATGTTTAAGTCTGTCTGCATTCAAGCGTCACCCTCTTTTTTTAGTACAAACGTCGAGAATTACAGTATACCCGGCGACCATGAAGCCAATGGACGTTGAAGTCTTGGAAATGTATTATTAATTTACTATACACTACCTACACTCGGTATATTGATGTATCTAGTGGTAAAACACTTATCACTTGTTTTCAATGGGTTATGGCGTTAAAAGTCTTGTCTCCCAAATTGTAGACGACCTCTTAAGACCTTTCTATCGACACCTAAGTATAGACTTTCGAGATAGTAAAATATTAAATACAATTTCAGCTACATAAAGAACTTATACCTCCAACAACTGTACATAATGGCCCCGAACTATTTGGCGGAGGAGTATGACAATGTTTTGTGGCAGAACGGCAGCGATGTAACACCGGTGAATGTTGTGGTCGCGCCCTTTCATCCGCATCAGCCTGGCATAAGAATCTATAATACTGTAAAAAGAGAAGTAAGTACTTTCGATCTTACGACCAAGTTTAGAGTAACCGCCATCTAATTCCTCAGACATTCAAAAATGCCAGCTAGTCAGCTTACTGTGGCAGTGTAATGTCGTTTGCTCGAATTCGTCGGGTAGGTAAAGCCATTCGAGTTCCCGAATGCGGGCCTGCTACCAACATAAATTGCGCCTTAAGTTTATAAAAGCATAAATTGCGACCTCAGTTTGATAAAAATAATTATCTACCTAAATAGGTTTTTTTATTCTTCGGCTTTTTATCTGAATTAAATTAAATTATTAAATTATGTTAATCACTTACATGTTTACAAATCATAAACTAAGTATATGACGTCATTTCAGTGGACCCACGTTTGTAAAATAGAGGAATTAATTTATATTACAAGGAATGGAGAAAACTCGTTAGAAATATCAAGGAGAGGAACCCCCCTGTTCTTTAAGTTTAAATCGGAGGAGCATCTATCATCATTTATATCAGTTTGTGATGGATATTACAGGTTTGCATAATTTTAATTTGTTTCGCGGCTATTGATATTAGGTAAACCGCTATTGTTTTATTTGGCTTCGAATGAAACGTCCATAAGATTATTTTAATAATTACCATATTCACACATAAAACAAGTTTCTACAAATTAGTTTACCATTTGCGTGATAATAATGTAAACATACCATGTCATATCAAGAATTTCTTTGTGATGTCCGCTATATGTAAATGTAAATGTAACAATAAATAAAATAACACTATTATTATATGAAACAGATTAATGGTTAAATGGACATTTAACCTGTCTAAAGACGACGAAACACCATCGCTAAAGGAGCTACAAAGAATAAAATGTCACGGCCCCGTCGGGTAAGTACGCTAGTAAAAAGGGGTGCATATTTAGTGTAATTGCTATGAAGAATTTTGATAAAAATAAAATTTTTATCTTTGTAGGGGCGCATTCTCGTATCGAAAGTTGGAAGAAAAACGTGCTAAGAAACACGGTTGTTATATATTGCGACAGTGCCAGGATGACTACAATGTTTATTATTTGGACGTATGTACTAAAAACAGGTAATTACATTATATGTTTATAATTTTTTTGTCTAACTGTGGCTTTGTGATTTTTGAATGGCAAGGCAAGCGTTAATAGGGACGATTCCTAAGAAAAAAAAATAAATTCTATTTTAGTCCGTCAGTAAAAAATATTAGAAACGTTTTTTTTGCTTTATCATATTAATAAAAAATGACTTAGATAAAACGCATTTAAGTTGGGGAGTGGGGGCTCGCTACGTCACAACTATAAAAAAACTACGTATAAAATCTAGCAAGGAATGACGTCATGCCAAACTTTAACTCAATGTATCACCGTAATCTTTTGATTACGTAAAAAAAGCAAAAATACGTGTGTAATATTTTTTAATATTCTACATGACAGACAAAAAAAAAAGTTGTCATCATTCCTATTGTATTAGATAATTTATTATCTTGTGAACACATGAACCGAAACGAGTAAAAGATAAAAGTTGGACAAGGCTAGATCCAGACTGGGCGTCATAATGGCGGCACTGAAAATAAAATATGATTTCCTCGTATACAGTATTTATATCTCGGGAAGCGACGCGCGTTTTACTTGTGGTTAACAAGTGTGCAACCACGCTGTGAATGTGTGTGTAAACGCAGGAGCTCTCGGTACCGTCCGAGACAACAGCGAAGTCGGAAGTGTGTGTTATGTGCTGACGCTACTCGTCTTCACGCACTCATTCACAGCGTGTTTCTACACTTGTTTACCACAAGTAAAGCGCGCGTCGCTTCGTGAGATTAAAATACTGTACTGGTAAGTTTCTAAGCACAATATTCACGGTAAAATTTGAATGATGAAAAGTCATCAAGCCGCAAAAATTGACTTGGGTGTCGAATAATGAAGTATAACTTTGGTGTCACGTAAAACCAAAAAATCGGCTCAAATCAATGTAGACCACTCACGGTTTTATTCCAATAACATCACGCATCATTGCAATGTGATTGCAATAAGGTATTACTTTACCTTTTTTGCCGTATTGGACTTAAGTATATTCCGAGTAGTTTTTCTTTTCTTCTTCGACCCTCGTGGTCTTTTTTTAGCTGTAAGTTACATAATACACTGCAACTCAAACGTTGATGCTGGAGAAGGTCCAAAAAACCTTCCTTAGGTTCTTGTTTAAAAAAGTGCACAAGTATTTTCCGTACATGTACCCAACGAATTACCTTTTTGGGATGTTGGGTTACAATTCCTTGGAAGTTAGACGAGGTTTGAATCAGATTGCGGTAGCCTGCAAAACCCTCAGAGGGCTTATCGACTGTCCTGAGCTACATAACATATTTTGTCAATTATATGTGCCTGGCAACTATATAGGTCACCGCCACAGTAAGAGGCACAAATTGTTTGGTCGACCAGCATGTCGTACGGTCGCTAGAGCAGAGTCGCCGGTGTGTCGGACTCTGGAAGCCCTCAATGCCCTCCTGGCAGTCAATCCTGATTGTGATCTGTTTGCCGATGAATGGAGAGAGATAAAGCGAGTGTGTCTAAAGTTTTGCGAGAGAAAGTATGAGAGAATTTCCACTGTTATTTATTAAGTATGTAGTAGATATTACAATATTAGTATTGTGTTTCTAGGTTAATTATTGTAATTGGTGTATAACCGTTTTAATTAACTATAAATAAATAAATAAATAAATAAATAATGATTTTTTTCTTTGCAGTACAACAGAGACTTATAGAATAGAGTTTAAGGGTCATTGTTACGTGGTCAATAATGAGGAGTACTATAGTATCGAGAGGCTAGTTGGATGTCATCAGAACCCAGAAGGCAGGATATTTTTAAATGAATGCATACCGCCTTCAGAATATGGTGAATATTAATATTTAATTTACTTATTGATTAAACGGCATGCGCTAAGGTAGCCCGCGAAATTCAAATATTCTTACGTTTTTTGCAATTTGCAGGTCAGTGTCAGGTTGTATGTTGATTAAAATATGAGACGCGGCCGTAGCTAATAATGGCTTTACAGAATTATACTCATTAGAATCAGCAATACAACTCTAAAAGTTAGTATTGACCTCAAATCTAACGATTTCATGAAATCATGAGGTTTGAGGTCAATTCTAACTTATGGAGTTGTATTGCTGATTCTAATGATTATAATTCTGTAAAGTCATATTAGTTACGGCCGCAAATCATACGAAGCGACACGCGCTTTACTCATGTTTACCAAGTGTACAACCACGATGTGAATGTGTAAGCGCAGGAGCTCACGGTACCGTCCGAGTCAATGGCGAAGTCAGAAGACTGTCTGTGTGTGTTATGTGCTGACGCTACTCGTCTTCATGCACTTATTCCCATCGTCTTTGTACACTTGGTAAACACAAGTAAAGCGCGTGTCGCTTCTTGAGATAAAAATACTATAATAGCGGGCGCAAATCCAGACTCCTGGCAGCTACTGAGAAATTGCTTATGGAAACCCCAATAACACTTTGCCCCACCTACTACTTACCTAACCTATAACTACCTATTACTTATGTAAGGTTTAAAATAGAGTAGAATGTTGTAAAGAGAGACGACCGGGAAGAGGACGGTATCTTGGCAGCACTACCTTCATGCATTGAAAATAGCAATATGCTCGCGTTTCCTTCACAAGATGAAGTTTAGACTAGAACGATGTTCACTAATGTTCAGTCATCCATCTTGATTTAAAACTGACAGATTTGATTCTAATCTCGACTGGATTAGTTTTAAATTGAGATTTATGACTGAGCATCGCCTTAGAATACGTGGGCAGTAATAAGGGGCATCTTATATTCTATAGACTATAAAATGTCCCTTGATATACGGCCAGCAGCAACATCATCTGCTATAGGCTATAGTATAGTCTTAGTAGATGATGTTGCTGACGCTGTTTTATATTAATATCTGGTGCTAACGTTACTCTTATCCGTTGTAGAATTGAATTATCTTTAAGGAAGCTGTTACAAATGGGTAGTCAAATCATTACTTTTTTCCACAAAAGCATGTTTATTAAATAAAATGCTTTACTTTGTTAAAATGTTTTTTGGCCAAATTGTTGATAGATGTGCATGGTACGATTCTGAACTACAAATGTAATTTTAGATTGGTACCGTTTCTCAATAAATGTACCGGACTGAAAATTTTTACTTCGGTACATTTATTGAGAAAATGTACCTATTTAAAAGTATATTTATTGTTCAGAATCGTACCATGCACATTATCTATCAACAATTTGACCGAAAAACATTTTAAGAACGTAAAGCATTTTATTTAATAAACATGCTTTTGTGTAAAAAAGTAATGATTTGACTACCCATTTGTAACAGCGTCCTTAATGGAACTGGTCACCCGTGTCCACGATTACTGGAACATGCTTACGTCGGAAGAGTTTTTTTCTACACTAAATTAACAATTCCATGTTAGAAAAATAATGATTATTAATTAGAAAAATTCATAGAAAATAGCATAAATTTTGTTGCACTGACGGAAGAATATTCTTCCACGAAAATACTACTAGAGTAAATGAAGTTTATTTTTGTTAGCTTTTTGTGTTGCCTAATTCATCAAAATTCATCAGTGTCTCCCTTATATATAGGTGTTTTTATTAATTACTAGCTTTTGCCCGCGGCTTTGGATGTCGAGAAATATCCCATGGGAACCTACATGTGAAGAACATAGGGGCGACCGATATAACAATGCAAACTCAAATCGCTACGATGTATCGTTGCCGTGTATGGTGGGCTTAAAGTTCCCAGTTGGCATGATTTTTTACGACATCTTCAACAATCACCGTCATATTTCAGCCAATTTACACAAAACCTTAATTAATTATAGGTACACTGAATCACTCCGTCCATTGATGAAAACCGTATGAAAGTCCGTTCGGTAGTTTTTGAGTTTATCGCGTTAAAACAGACAGACAGACGCGGCGGGGGGACTTTGTTTAGTTAAAATTTATTATGCCAGTCACGCTCTGATAACAAATAACTTTTGATACAGTGTCCACTTGCTCAAAAGTTATTTGTTGCAATAATTTCAAATCAAATCAAATCAAATCAATCTTTATTTGTGAACATAAGTACAAAAAGGTGTTATTTATACATTTTAGCTGATCTGTATGTTCGGCCAATAATCGGCATACAAATATAATATTAGTAAGCAGGTTATTTTTACTATCATAATTAATAAAGTTTAAGATAAAAGAAATGAAGCAATTGAAAAATGTCAGGAGCCGCATAAAATAAAGTAATTGAATTATATTATTAATTAATTAGAAAAATTTTTTTTCGTCGTAAAAACGTCAAATGAAATAAACGAGTAAATGTTATCTCAACATACGAACTATGACTACATTTCCAATCCCTTAAATCTCTTAAAAAGAGGTAGGTACACAAAAATTTTAATGTTATTTGAGAATTTTAAAATCAACCCCTATTTTACTTTTCAAAAACGCTGTACCACATATTTCTTTATTTCCTACCAAAAACATAAACATGAATTTTCATAATTATCACTAACTTACGAAATGCTGGGTTTCCCATATATCACCCCCTGTAGAATTATTTTTGAGACAAAATGTAGCCTATGTCCTTCCCCAGGATGCCATCTATAGCCTTGCTATAAATTTTATCGAAATACATTCAGTGGTTTAGGCGTGAAAAGGGAACAGACAGACAGACCGAGTTACTTTCGAATTTATAATATTAGTATGGATGATTCGAAGGGGATTAATTAAAGCGTCTATGATCTTCGTTGTTAACGTTGAAGTATTATTGCAGACAAGTCCCAATTACTGCTGTGTGGCGAGCCGGTGAAAAGAGGCGTCCGTATTGATCAAGCAGAACTGCAGGACATTCTAAAAGACAACCGGAGTCCACGGTGTCTGCCTAATAAGGATATACTACTGTACACTGGTATGATAATGTTATAATTAATAATAATTAATACCGTCGTATTTTATCATTGTCACACTTTTGTCAATATTAACGTATAGGTAAGGGGCTAGTCGCTAAATAATAACAGCCGTATGAGCCGATCTTCAAGGTTAAGCAACGCTTGCCGGGGTCGGTTCGTGGATGGGTGACCATCCATTACATACCGAGACCTCTCCGAGCCTCGGAAAGCACCGCGTCCCGGCTGTCATTTGTAGATCTTTGACAATCGTTACAAGTAATCTGAAGCCCAAAGGTCTGACAACTAGTCTTACCAAGGGGTATCGTGTTACCCAGTTACTGGGTTGTGGAGACCATGTAAAATAGTGGTATTCAGCTGTATCCGGTTAGACTGGAAGCCGACTCCAACATAGGTGGGAAAAGGCTATGCAGATAATGATGAACGTGTAGGTAATGAGTATTTATGTTGTGTTTATGATAATCAATTTTTTAATGTGGTTAATTCGTGGTATTTTACTACCATCTATATGAATTTTAACTAATTACTTTTTTAAATGACATTGTGTCAATTATTGTCTTGTTGAATCGGGTTTCCTAACCGTTTTTCACTCGCTTTATCGGCGTATAAGCTTTTATTTAACTTGCAATGTTCGTATGTAAGGTGTACTTTTCAAAATTATAGCAAGTTAAATTTGAACCACTTCCCGGTGCTCGATTGAGCTGAAATTTGGCATACGTGTGTAAAATCGGTCACAATGCAATATTTTGGTACCATCGGCTGATCTGATGATGGAGCCGGAAGGTGGCCACGGGAACTCAGTAATAAAACGACGCAACCCTATCGAGTTTGGGCTCGTTTGATTTGTCTTGACAAGGACTCTGGTCCTAGATGGATATCCAGACTAACAGAAGCTTGTTTAAAAAAAAAATACACTTGTAATTGCTATAATCAAGATGTAATTGTAATAACTGAGAACGTGGCTGAAATGAGCCATTGTATTCATAATTTACGATGGAACCAATCAATCCTGAAATCGCGAAAAAACATCTATATTATTTTTAATTTAAACAGGTAAATGTATGGAGTAGCAGATTTTATTTTGCGAATTATTTTCTATAGAAGTAGGAACGTACCTTAACGTATATAAGCTCTAAGCTATAGACCTATGTAGAAGATTGTGGAAATCTCCAATTATTGTCGCCCATATGAAACTAAAGCATAACATATCCGCTTTTCCTTCTCTAGGTTCGGAGAAGATCGGTTCAGAAAACATTACAGCGACTTACAAAGCGCTGTGGAGACTCGATGAAACTAAGAAGTTGTTGGTCGCGTTCAAGACGTTACAGAGGGAAAAAGCCAATGACCATTTAAAGGTACTTTAACATTATGATAATTACCTTGTAGCTATTTTTCTAGCCTTTAGATAAATGCTGTGAAAATGTGTTATTTGCGCAACATGTGTGGTTCTTCTCGTGTCGATAGTATTGAGCCCAGTAGGTGGCCATATTGATTGTGTAGGTGAACGGGCAACTTAGGACACTCAAGTGCATGGTCTGATCAGAAGGACCGCACTCACACTGGGTGTTGGGAGGCAGTGATCCCCCACTTCGACAAATTGTTTCTGCAGCGGCCTGTGTGGTGTAACTATGGACGATAGGCTGAGCTGTCATAAGCCAAGGTTGCGGTCTAAAAGAAGTTGTAGTGACAGAATTATAAAAGAATACGAGGGTCATTCAATAAATACTTAGCCTACAAAAAGTAAACGAAAATTCTGGAAAAGTGGCAATTTATTTTTCAACATAGTCTCCTTTTAGTTCGATACACTTAGCCCAGCGATGCTCCAACTTTTTTAACCCGTCCGAAAAATAGTTTTTGTCAAACTCTGCAAAATAGGCCTCCGTGGCGGCGATGACCTCCTCATTCGATCCATATCTATTCCCGGCGAGTGATTTTTTCAGATTAGGAAACAGAAAGAAGTCACAAGGGGCCAAATCTGGAGAATACGGTGGATGGGGCAGCAATTCGTAGCGTAATTCGACCAATTTGGCCATGGCAACGGCAGACGTGTGAACCGGTGCGTTGTCGTGGTGAAACAGGACTTTTTTCTTCGCCAGATGGGGTCGTTTTTTCTTTAATTCGGCGTCGAATCGGCCCAATAAATCGGCATAGTAAAGCCCTGTAATTGTTAAAACAATTAAACCCTTCTCGAGGTAATCGATGTAGATCACACCTTGTGAATCCCAGAAAACGGTGGCCATAACTTTTCCGGCCGATTTTACAGTTTTCGCCTTCTTTGGAGCACGTTCCCCGGTCTGGATTCATTGTTTTGATTGCTCCTTGGTCTCTGGTGTGTACCAGTGGATCCAGGTTTCATCGACGGTCACAAAACGACGCAAAAACTCCGCTGGATTCCGCTTAAACAGCGCCAAACACGTCTCCGATGTGGTCTCACGGTTGCGCTTGTTTTCTGGTGTGAGTAAGCGCGGCACCCATCGCGCCGACAGCTTTCTCATGCCGAGTTCCTCGTGAAGAATATGATGCACTGTTCCTTCTGAAATGCCTACAGTCTCAGCTAGCTCCCGAACCTTCAATCGGCGATCTGCCAATACGAGATCATGGATTTTTTTAATGTTTTCCTCCGTAGCAGCTGTTTTCGGTGCACCTGGACGTGGTTCATCAAAAACCGACGTACGGCCACGTGCAAACTCGTTGAACCAATTCTTGACGGTGGCCATCGATGGAGAAGAGTCACCGTACACAGCATCCAAGCGCTCTTTGATTTCGATGCGCGTTTTCCCTTCCAAAAATAGGAATCGAATCACCGAACGATATTGCTCTTTTTCCATTTTTGTAAAACCGATCGACACGTTCGCTTCCATAAGTTGTCAAATTAAAACAAATGAAGGGATTGGAATGAAAATTTGAAAAAAGAATTAAAAAAGAATGTGCTACACTGTGGTAAAACTCTTTTGAAACTACAGCGCCCTCTGGCGATGAGGCTAGGTACTTATTGAATGCACCTCGTATGCTTAGACGGTTTGGTCATGTTGAGAGGATTCATGATAGTCGACAAACAAAAAGTATTCCCAAGGCAGATGTGAGTGGAAACGCCGGTAGCGTACGACCTGGAAGGAGGTATAGTGACCTGATTGGCGTTGTTCTTAGGAAAGGACAGGTGAGTAGTATTCGCAACCGGCGTTCGTGTATGACCAGATGTATGAATGTAAACGAAGCAAAAGGAGTATGTAAGGATCGTAGCAGTGTTCTGTAGTTTCTGCCAGTTCCCCCAAGGGAAGAAGGCGTGAGTTTATGTGTATTACGTATAGAAGTAAAACATTATTGTGGTGTAGGAATTCGTGGAGCTGGCCAGCAAGTGGGCGTGCGTGCAGTCCAGCTCGATGGTGCGCCTATACGGCGTGACACTGAGCTCGCCCACCGCGCTCGTGCTCGAGTACTTGCCGTATGGACCCTTCGATGACTATCTCAGGTTTGTCAACTGATCCTAAGTCACCGTTGCTACAAGTTTGTTTCGTCTCCTTTTTAACACGCTTTTATTAGCTTCACCTTTATGTATGTTTGTATGTAACGGAATCTTTGAACTCGATTTTTACCCACTTTAAATGGTCAGATTAATTGGAAATTTTGCACACCTATCAGGGCCCGATGACAATACAATAATTTAAAAATATTGTCCCATTATCCTGATCAGAATCATCAGGATTAACGATTTATCTCTAAAAAATTGATGTCATTGTAAAAAAAGCGTGGGGTGCTTTGTATGACATTCTTACACTAACTCTGTAATTCGAAAGCACCGCACGCTTTTTTTTACAATGACATTAATTTTCTCGTTAGCCACTATATTTTTATATTGAAAAAAATATTTTTTACTTTTTAATTCAGTTTAATGGTATTAAAGCGAGTTTTTTTAGTTTTTTTTAACTATAATTAATTACTTAATTATTGACGGTTTAATTGACAAATATCATGTAGAAACTTTTGTGATTGCTTGACCAAAATATCGTCAACAAAACATAATGAGTGTTCTTTCTTTTACTTGACACCAGATTAAATTCAAGGGCCTTACAGAAACCGGGTGTATAATCTGTAAATTAAAAATTCCTGCCCCTCATCAATTGCAACCAAATTCTTGCCAACGAAAACGACCCTCAAACTCAAAGCATTCAAATAAACCAATTACAGGCACTTGAATTGTCAACGTGTCGGTCAGTCAAAAAGATAAAGCTATGTAGTTTCTCATTCCAAATCGTAGTTGGTTCATATGGAGAAGAACGGGCAAGAAACTCCACGGACACTCTTAAATCAAAATCCTTTATCGGAAATCATCCACAATCTTACAGAGAGAACGAAGAACGCATAAAGCCTCTACACCTGAAAAAAGTAGCAGCGGGTCTAGCGCGTGCTCTATGGGACTTGTCGGAAGCGGGCGTGGTGCACGGGTACATCCGCTGTCGCCGTCTGCTGCTGGCCGCGCACGACGGAGACCGCATGGTTGTGAAGCTGTCCGGGCCCACGCTGCGGCACTACACGCACCTCGAGTGAGTCAACACACGTGCTCGATGATATAGAAGCCGGAGTTATTAGTTCTCCCGTTATTATTATATTTTTTTTTTTCTGGAAGGTGAAAGTTCTAACTTTTTAAGGATTCCGTACCTGAAGGGTGCCAAACGGAACCTTATTACTTAGCCTCCGCTGTCCGTCCGCTCGTCCGTCTGTCTGACAGCGGGCTATATCTCATGAACCGTAGGTACCTAATAAGTTGACAATTGTAATTTTCACTGTTGGTGAACTTCTATTGCCGCTATAAAAACAAAATAAAGTTCCTGTACTATTTATAGGATCCCCATACAAGAAACGTATTTTTTCGGCGTTTTTTGCTCGATCTTAATACGGTACGGAATTGCACCCATAAGCACAATGTTTTGCGTGCGTTATATTGCGCAATACCGTAATTACAATACAGCGAATTTTCACACCTAAATTAGGAGTAGTATCCCAGCAATTATATTTGCAGAAAGTTACTTAGTTTGATGTACAGGATGCGTAAATGAGTCGTATAGAATCAAAAACAGCAATCTGTCAGTTTTATGCAATTCGAGTTATGAATATGGTAACACTGTCTTTTTAAAATATATTTTACTTATTTAGTCACATCGTATCAAAAACAGCAATATTCCACCAAAAACCTGAATGTAAAACCCATATTGGTATCAAATACAGCAATCTGCATACGATGACATTCAAAAACAGCAATCTGCTAGCTTCGACCAATCACAGGCGTTCATTGATCATGACGTAAAGATGGCGTCTGCATTGATTTTGTCATAAGATCCGTGTGCGTATTTTGTAATTTTATTGCTAAAATAGTGTTCAAAAATTCGTTCGGAGGAGAAAAAACTTAACATGGATGTACATCCCACACGTGTAAACAATAGATGTGCGAGAAAAAAGAAAAGAGATCCCGTAAATTGGAAAGCAAATGTTGCCAAACGTGCAAGGTAAGATTATGCCATTTCTAACTCGAGGGTCGTCAAATGACTAACTTCGATTCGATTTCGACGAATCAAAGACAGCAATCTAATCATTGTTAAGTATCATATTCAGCAATGTTTGGAAGTCAATATCAAAAACAGCAATCTGATAACTTTAGTTATTAACTATTAATTTAATTCAAATTGAATCTATTTAAATTTTAAAATAATGAATTCGAAAATCTAAAACATACGTAATTATAAATACACATTAAAAAAACATTGCTGTTTGTAATAATGAAACTACTTTTCCTAATTACCGTTAATAAGTCAAAAGTCAGATTGCTGTTTTTGATTCTATACGACTCAAATGACGGCTTCGTGGGTCTTTTTACACTCTGTATTAATAACTTTTAGGTTTCAGATATTGTAAGAGAGTCATGATAAGCCAGATAATGACAGACGTAGCTGAGAGAAACTTCCGCGTAGTAAGAGACTCGCAATTGTCCTTTGTATTGGATTATTTTAATATTGACTCTATTGAAGAATAAACTGTGCATGTACCATCGCGGACATTGCGGTAAACCACTTTTGAACCTTATTACCAAAGTATTAAGGTCGAAAAGTGGTTATTAGGTACTACCTACTCGTATCTGCTACTGCTGGACATAGGCCTCTCCAAAAGCGCGCCATTTAGCTCGACCCTCGATCCCTCATCCAGCAGCTTCTTTTCTTCTTCGCAGGCTACCCAGCAAAAATCGTTACTCCACTTGGCCTGAGTGCATGTTACCCTACACTTGCCGATTTCCAGTGTATTTCGAGACAAGACTCGGCTAACGTTTTTTTATATTTGCAGCGTCCACTGGATGCCCGTGGAATTCTTTCCTGACATGAGTCTGGCGAAGCGGTCGGTGATGGGCGACATCTGGGCGTTCGCGACCACGCTGTGGGAAGTGTTCTCCTACGGACAATCGCCTACTGAAACCAACCCAGTTCTAACTGCAAGGGTGAGTTGTATTGACGATAGCTAAAGGTGATAGCTAACAGGCGTTCCACTGAATGGAGCAGGTGAACAGTGGCACAGCCGCTCGGCGTATACATACAGGTCGCCGGCTATAATTTAAGCTTTAACTACGTTATGAAAATGCCTGTAATGTTTCCTTCAGTCCACGTTAGTTTTCTACGTTGATAATTAGCGTATTTTAGTATAATACTAGCGACCTGCCTCTGCATCGCACGATTTATACAACTTGACAAGACATCGAGACTTCATTACTAGATATTATTTATATATGAATGTATCAAACACATAACCTTCCGGAATCAATCTTCCTTCCATCCTTTTCCCAACTATGTTGGGGTCTGCTTCCAGCCTAACCGGATGCAGCTGAATACCCAGTATTTAACATGAAGCGACTGCCTATCTGACCTCCACAACCCAGTAACTGGGTAATACGATACCCCTTGGTAAGACTGGTTGTCAGACTTTCAGGCTTCTGACGACTTGTAGCGACTGTCAAAGATCCACGAATCCACGGCAAACGGCTTAACGTGCTTTCCGAGGCACGGAGAAGTCTCGGTATGTAAAGATGGTCACCCATTCACGGACCAACCGCGGCAAGCGTAGCTTAATCTGGTTGACCGACCCGTGCGTCTGTTATTACTTAGCCAGGAGCTCCTAAACCTTCTGGAATATATTCCTAAACCTTCTGCTCCTAAACCTTCCGGAATAAATTCTATAAATGATTTTGAAAACCGCGTCAAAATCCATCGTGCAGTTCAGTAGATCTAAGCGGTCACACAGACAGACACGAATAGCGACTTTAATTTATAATATGTTTATATACAAATAAATTATGTGGTGTTTACGTGCGTTTTGTTCCAGAGTTACGAGATGGGTGACCGCCTGCTGCGGCCGGCGCGCTGCCCGGGCGAGGTGTGGGCGCTCATGCGCCAGTGCTGGCAGCCCGACCCGCTGCGCCCGCAGGAGATCATGCGGGACATGAACCACATGCTGCACAGAGGTACATTCTCATCCAAAATATGTTCGTCACCTTAAAGGCTATTTTTGTCTGCTCATTGCACGAATCTGCTTTACCGACTCAGCATTACATATTGCGTCGTAAATAATGTCATTACCGCAGAATGACATTTAGCCATCGCTTTTACATATCAGACCGAACTATAAATGTGTAACACTGACAGACACGGACAATTAAATAAATAAAAAAAAAGATTCATCTTTTTAAAAATCGCCGGGTCAGTAAAAAAAGGTTTTAGGTCGATGTCAACTCGACATTGGTCAAAGGTGTATGCTATTTTGATCTTAGTTATCAAGTAATTGAATATAGTTTTATATGCAATAGTCTGCTAAGTGCCGTAGCTTCAAATAGAAATACAAATACTTTTTATTTGTTGAACATAGGTAGTCATTATTAAAGAACGCTATGTGTTACCGTCATCGGCGTACAAATATTATTTTTGTATGTACAAACATGCTGATTATAATAAATTATTAAACAATTCAAAAGACGACGATAGACGATATAAATAACTAGACTGTACACACGGCTACACATCAAGCTATACATTTCTGGTTTACACTGACCCCTCATTGTAAGGAAATCCTATACAATGCAAGATCAGTTTATACTGGAAATTTATAGCTTGATCTGTAGCCGCGCGTACACGACGTGGCTCGCTGTACATAAGCATAATCAGCATATAATGTTGCCACTGCTAAGATACAGGCCTGCTCCCTGTGACAGGGGGAAGTGGGCCGTAATCCACCACGCCGCCTCTGCGGTTTGGTCGCTGTTACATGTCTTCGAATTTTGGTTTTAAGACATGATGGTTTCCTCGCAATGTTTTCCTTCACCGTTTTTAGACCCGCTGTACACACACAACTAAACTTTTGAAATAACGTCATAACGTGAAATAAACTGATCAGTATGTAGCTAGAATGTCATATCCCGAGCTGTAGTATGTCCACTCGGGATATAATTAACTTTGTTTGTCACTTTGTACCTTTATTTATTCATTCATTACGCTTTTACATAACAAAACTGCAGGTTTGTAGTTGTCTAGGTGTGAAGGGTTCGATTAGCTGCTTCGACGATTTTTAATATATTTTTGACTTTAGTACTCGTAAAAATGAGCAGTTACAGTTTAGTTATTAGTTTTCTGTAAGTAGGTACTTAAAAAATATTGGCATAATATGATGATTACATGTCGTCATCATCATCCTACTGCCTTAAGGTGAACGACCACCGGGCCGCATAGGCCGCAACGCACGGACGGCTCGCAACGTATTGGACGGATTTGCCGATGGCATGCGTCCACTGCATCCGGATTTTTATTTAGTCGTGAGAGTTTTTGTTGTTGATAGTAGACGTCGTCTGTCATGAAGATTGACGAAGATATTAATTATCAGTTGCTTGTTAGCAGAAGAAGAAGAACGTAAAACTAAAAGTAGAATGTGGGTTCATGAAATAAACTTGTAGCCACCAAGAACCAATGTTTGGATAATATCAGTGCAGTAGTGGTGAGCGATGCACGCGATGAACTAACCATGTGACGTCACCGGCACGCAACGCATTTTTTGTTCATATTATGCGCTCGGTGTGGGCGGTACCTATAGTGGACGCAGTACTGTGTGAAGTCATTAAACCAAAATCCGTTGCGTGCCGTGCGTACGTTTCGGACGGTGCGGGCTAGTGGACGTACACCTTTAATCCTCGATTCTTGAGTATGCCAATAATATTGCTTACAAGATTATAATATCTGATCCTTTTTTTTTATCAGAATACGTACCTATCCACGAATACGAAGAGCCAAAGATATCCCTTGAACATATGGAACACGCGGAGACTGTATCAAGTAAGTTTTAAACTAAAGATAATATAAAACATATACAGGGTGTCCCGTAAATAAAGGATAACCTTTTAAGGGGTTGTTGTACTCATCATTATAAACAACTTTTACTTTAGGACAAACCTGAAATCGCGAAAAAAAAATATGCTGTTCCCTACATTTAGACGAGTTACGCGAACATAAATGTAGGGAACAACTGATTTTTTTTTCGTGATTTCAGGTTTGGTCCCATAGTAAAAGTTGTTCATAATGATGAGTACAATGACCCCTTAAGAGGTTATCCATTATTTACGGGACACCCTGTATATATATATATACCGCCTGCGGTAGGCTACTAAGGTACTAGGCGCTCAGAATTTCGGAAGACATTTATCGTGATATTGGCAAGTAACGTAGAAAGTTATTGACCTACGTAGTGCGGTGACACGTTTGTTTTGATTTGAATTTAAGAAACCTATGAAACCGAAAATTTGGTATCAATTCTTAGAGTATTTTATTTTGAGTTGAAACTATGGATAGTGATTCTATACCAGCTGTTATCTTTAGTGCATAAGGATAGCAATAGGGTTTCTGTTACACCCTGTATATATAGTGATATATCACTCTTTAATATTGCTTACATGTGCCTGATTTCTATTTGTTTCGTGGTCTATCTATTTCACTTAAGGATTTTTTCTTGTCTCAGGTGACAGGTTCATTCCGAGTGAGCTAAGTGATGCCGGCAGCAATAAGTCGTTGATATCAGACAGCAGCGTACTCTCCATGAATGGAACCATGTCTGATCAATATGATAACCCAGTAAGTACCTTTTTCAGAATAGACTTTTTCCTGTCCTTGTCCCACGCAAAATATTTTCCTCTTCCATTCTCCCCTCTTAGATATCACGTTGTGATTCCCAGTTTATTTATATACTTTATTTTACAGTAGACTATTCAGCAACTAAATAAAAATTACGAAAACTTAATTGTATTTCTAAGAATGTTCATAATAAATACAAAAATAACATAGCAAAAGAAACACTCTTCTGAAGTTTTTGTAGGGCCTCTGTTTTGAATAATCTGTCTTTGTATACGGGTTTCGGTGCGGATTTTGTAATTTTAAGAACTTACATGATTACTAACATAGGTAGGGGGGGGAGGGGGGGGGGGGGGGTTAAGTTTAATGTTTACTAACAATTATGAATATGGGAAATAACTTAGATAGATAAAATATTTATTTAGTGCACACCAAAATAAAAAGATCCTTGTAGCTTTGTACGCACGGCTTCAGATCAAGCTATAAATTTCCAGTATAAGCTGATCTCGCATTGTATAAGATTTCCTTACAATGAGAGGTCAGACAGTAAACTGGAAATATGTAGCTTGATGTGTAGCCGTGTGTACACAATGATTTGAATATAACCTTCTTTTGTATGTTTATGTTAGGCTTAGGGTTCAGAAGGCGTAGTTCCCTTATTTTTTTTACCAACGTTCGCAATCTCCTCTCAGTCTCCAAGTCTCCATCTGTCAAAAATTAATTGTGTAGCGTTTACCTACATTTTTGTCATTTGATTGTCGCTGGCATGAGATTGCGACTTAAATTTGAACGTTTTTACGTACGAGAATTCACCTTCTGATACTCTGCAATAAAACTGTCGGGACGAACATTTATTCACTGAATAGGACTTATTTTAGTTACAAAAGTTAGGCCCTCAGTAGGTTAAATAAAGCTAACCAACGAATTTTAACCCTTAGTTTGCAGACAATAAAAGCTCAAACTCTTTGGAGAGCATGAACGGCCTGCCGTACGCCCTACAGCGCGAGCTCCGTTCGCGCAACAGCAGCAGCATGGGCGGTGCCGCGCGTGCTATCGACGACGAGCTGGATGACGAGTCCACGCCCGCGCCGCGCCTCATGGAGTCCATCGTGTCGCAGGGCAAGACCTACCTCGTCACGCTTACCAAGAAGATTGGCAGTGTAAGTCATCATAATAATACCAGCCTATTGTTGTCCCACTGCAGGGCAACGGCCTCTGCTTACACAGAGAAGGCACGAGCATTTATCTCCACCCTTGCTCAAGAAGGGGTGGCGATTTTAGACTTACAACTAATGTCCTGGTTGCTTCACGATAGTTTTCCTTCAACAATGTCAGTAAACTCCAAGATAAACTCTGAGAGTACGTATGAATTGAAAAAGTCACATTGGTACTTGCTACACTGCTTCATGTACCATGGGAGAAACTAATATCTATAATTCTTGAAAAAAAATCCCGTGAATACGATAACCACATCTGTTAGCAAGCGTTGTCTATGAACTTGAAATTTGGTGATAATAACGTTTATTACTACGTATATATTTTACTAACAAATACCAATATATTGATAAATCAGATTTGGTACGGAACCCTAAATGTGCGAAATCCGACACGCACTTGGCCTGTTTTTTATTAATTTAACCCGTCGCGCGCTAATTAGCAGACACAATTGAAATTCTATTGTTATCTGTACACATGGTGTGCAATCGACATTTTAAGAGTTAATAATGTCTGACTAAGTCGACGGTCGCACGGACGTAATTATATCGCGGTGATTTTGTTTCGCACACTGGATTTTCAACGCTCTGCTTAGCCCCGAGAGTTGAAATTCCAACAGTGTGTTTTTTTGACACGCTAGAATGCACTCTATTGGATTCTCAATGCTCGGCTCAACAGCGAAAGTTGAAAATCTAGTGCGCGATAAAATTCCGCCGCGATATTTTTACGTCCGTGCGAACGTCGGCTTAGTACCGCACTGGTCGACCGATCAGGTTAATTTACGCTTGCCGCGGTTGGTCCGTGGATGGGTGACCATCCTTACGTACCAACACCCCTCCATGCCTCGGAAAACACGTTAAGCCGTTGGCCGGTTAAGCCGTTGGCCCGGCTGTCATTCGTGGACTTTGACAGTCGTTACGGGTCGTCAGAAGCCCAAAAGTCTGACAACCGGTGTTACCAAGGGGTACCGTATTAGCCAGTAACTGGGTTGTGGAGATCAGATAGGCAGCCGCTCCATGTAAAATACTGGTATTCAGCTGCATCCAGTTAGCCGACCCCAACATAATTGGGAGAAGGCTAGGTAGATGATGATGAATGTCTGACTTATCTCGGGACTCTGGGGTCCTGGTCCTTTGGAAGGCGTACGAGGGGCCGAAGTTAACTAGCAGAGGCCCTTTACATACTTTTAATGAAATGGGGCACCAAGCGATGATTAACCCTATAAGCACTCGCTTATTATTATTATTTTTTTCGTTATCGGCTGGGCTAAAAGTGCAGCGATAGGCATTTGTGTTCGCGCGCGTTTATATCGTGAATTGGTGAATTACCTGGCTAGACCTGCGCGATATCGCAAAAAATCGCAGCACGCTGCTGCAGATATGGCGACGGCGGTATAGTAAAAGAAGTTAAAATAAGTTATAATATTACTTACAGGGCAACTACGGACACGTGTTCAAAGGGTGGATGGAGCGCGACAACCAAGAATCTCAGCGAAGAGAAGTAGCCGTGAAGAAATTAACGCGACAAGCTTCCGAGAGAAACGGTACTCTCTACGAAGACTTCAAGAATGAGTTGGAGATTATGAAGGTACGTTTTGAAATTAAACTTATTTTCCAATCGAAAGGAGATCATTCACTTTCCATATATTTTTGGCCTAAAAAGAAAGTAAAAAAATTAAAAAAAAAAAAAAAAAAAAAACTATTTTCCGAAAGAATACGTCTCTATTTTGCTTTTGATTTTTTTAACTGAAAACAATATTTTTCAAACTCGTATAACAGCGCAATGTAATGGCCCTAATGATTTGGTCCCCTAGTGAAAAGTGAAGAGAATAACATTTTCTAACGGAATATAACTATTTTTGTTCAGCACTTTTATATATTTAGCCCAAAATGAATGATCTCCGTATCACAAGCAGAAATCTTACATTCATTCATTCATTCATTCACTCACTCAGTCACTCACAGACAACGCACAGTCTAAACCGCTGAGTCTAGAAGCATGATTTTTTTGCACAAGAGTTCCTTTTATGAAGATGGTGAGCACTGAGGAAGGATTTAAGAAAATTCATCACTTAAGTTATATTACTTAGGAGAAGAAAGTTTATAATTATGGAAATTCGTCATTTTTGCCGATGGGAAATCTCATCGGGTGCACGGCTTGTATTGTAATAAAAGTCCATTGATAGACACAAAGTTAGACTGCAAAAAATGAAATAGCCTCCATGAGTGGCGATACTATACCTTCCGCCAGATAACCGTGTAATAAAAGTCGTTGACCAATGTATTCCAATATTTCAAAACGATACGATAAAATGTTAAGGCAGTGTCACTAACACGTTCAAAACAAACGTATCGCGGTAAGACGCGTCCTTAAGGACGAAGTAAAATTTTTCATTTCGGTACCTTTTTTTGAGAAAAATATCTGAAATTATATTTATAGTTCAGAATCGTACCATGCACATCTATCAACAATTCGGCCATAAAACATTTTAAGAATGCATTTTATTTAATAAACATACTTTTGTGTAAAAAAGTAATGATTTGACTACCCATTTGTAACAGCGTCCTTGACGTGTGCACGTGGCATGTTTTTTGTTTTATTTGTATTTAAGTTTCGAGACTTTTGTTGTACAAGTGGGATTAATGACTTTTATTGTACCCTTGTCTGGTGTAACGTATAGCACCTCTGGTGGACTGGGTAGCCATGCCACGGCCTTGCTAAACTCAGAGCATTTATTTCAATTTAGGGCTGATTGTTCAGTAGTCAGATAATTTTTATCAGAGGAATAAATATGGCGGTTTGACAGCTTTTTATTCTTCAGGTAAAAGTTGTCAACCTATTGAACAATCAGCACTAAACCAACTACAGGCACATTTGCACACCGACATTTGGAGCACCGGTGTGGGCGCGTTCCCTGAGGCTGCGACCGGCCCGCCGGTTGAACGCGTGTCAGAGGGTCATGGCCATCCGGCTAGTCCGGGAATACCGCACGGTCTCCTGTGAGGTGGCGAGCCTCCTTGCCGGATTACCGCCATGGGATCTGGAGGCAAAAGTCCTCGCGCACGTGTGGGAGTGGCGCGAGGAGGCGAAACGCCGGGGCGTAACTCCGCTGCCGCGAGAAATCATGGTACAGCGGACAGAGCTCCGGCGGGATCTCATGGCGACATGGAGAGTACGATTGTCGCAACCCAGCGCTGGGCACGCCACAATTGCGGCGATAAGTCCCCTCTGAGTGGTTGGAGAGGCGCCACGGCGTCCTCACCTTCCGCCAGACGCAGGTCCTCACCGGACACGGTTGTTTCGGGAGATTCCTGTTTCGGATAAGGCGGGAAGAAACGCCCGGGTGTCACCATTGTGTGGATCGCCCGGAGGACACGGTGGAGCATACAGTGGAGGTCTGCCCGGCTTGGGCGGAGCACCGCCGTGTTCTCACGGAGACGATCGGCGGCGGCGATCTCTCGCGTCCAAACCTGGTCCAGGCCATGGTGCGGAGCGAGAGTGCATGGGAGGCCGTCACCTCCTTCTGCGAAGCAGTAATGCTCGCGAAGGAGGAAGCGGAACGCGTGAGGGAGAGGCAACAGCCGCGCCCTCGCGCCCCTAGCCGCCGTAGGAGACGCCCTGTGCGGCGGGAATCGATCGCCGATTCCCGGCCACCGTAGGCGCGGGCTTGCGGACGACGAGTAATGGGCAGCTCGCCGTCCGGTAAGGACCAGGCCCGGGTCGACGGCGCGTTGTGTTCCACGCGCGCCTCAAAGAGATGTCAGCAGTGACGGAGTAAATTGGGCCGATGCCGCCGGGGTCGCGGGTAGTTCGAAAGAGATACCGTGGCCCTGGCATGGACAACTGAAGGAACACGGGTGGGTTTTAGTCAGTAAAAGTCTGACACGCCCTCCCGCTCTGCCCAGAGCGAGAGAAGTCATTTGATGATTTCCCATCCACAAAAAAAAAAAAAAAGGCACATTTGAATTACCAAGGGGCTGGTCAGTCAGAACGATGAAACCAGTTACCCATTCTAAAACAGTGTGTTCCTATGGAGAAGAAGGGGCAAGAAACTCCATGGACACTTAAAGGCTAACACCTCTTTATTTTGTTCCCAGTCGCTACAACACATCAACATAGTAGAGATCCTAGGCTACTCTTGGGACCACGGTTCGGACGTACTCATAGTGATGGAGTATCTAGAGGAAGGCTCGCTCAACTACTACCTCAAGTTCCAGGGGGACAAGCTCAGGATCTCACACCTGCTCAAGTACTCAAGGGATATCGCTACGGTAAGTGTAGGATTTTAGGGCACCTGGCTAAATAATAACAGCCGCATGGGTCGATCTTTAAAGGTTAAGCAAACGCTTGCCGAGGTCGGTCCGTGGATGGGTGACCATCCATTGTATACCGAGACCCCTCCGTGCCTCGGAAAGCACGTTAAGCCGCTGGTCCGGGCTGTCATTTGTAGATCCTTAACAATCGTTACGGGTAATAAAATAACTAACAACAATGACGAAGTGAAAAAATGGTGTTCTTTCACTCGTGTTATAAGAAATTGAAACGATAAACGCATTAGAACATCACTAATTGATGGGTACTCGGGCTGTCAAAAGTAAAAATAAAATTTGTTGGAAAGATTATAAACATAACTGGTGAAATGTGGGTACTACCCCTGCCAATCCCTTCGTGGAAAATAGGCGTGATGTTATACTGTAACACCTTATATGTTCCGCAGGGCATGGATCACGTATCGGCTAAGAACGTGGTGCACCGTGACTTAGCCACCAGGAACATTCTAGTCGTGAACAAATACCACGTGAAGATATCAGACTTCGGCCTCGCGAGGATCATTCCGAAAGAGGAGAACGCGTATAGACTTAAGACTGAGCGGCTGTTGCCCATTAATTGGTGAGTTTTGTGGGGTGTAATAGATTTGTCATATTTTTTTGACTTTAGTAGTATTCTGCTACTCAAATCAGTTGAGTTACTGGAATCAAAGCATTTAACAATTAAATCGTTTACAGGCATTTTTGAATTGTCAAGGAGTCGGTCAGTCAGAAATATGAAGCTATTTGCCCATTCCAAAGCGTAGTAGGTTCCTATGGAGAAGAACGGGCAAGAAACTAGGGACACTCTTTAAATCAAAATATTAATTACATCATCCAAACATTACACTACACATTGGCGTTTCCAAATGCAGCTCAATCCTTGACTTTTCTCGTCCTCAGGCTATAGCCACCTTGCGAAAAATGTTTCTCATTTTAGTGATATTTATTTCATCATTATTCAGTCGAAAGACGTATTGCTGGACATAGTCCTCCCCAAGCATCGCTACAACGACTGGTCCTGTGATTCCCGCGTCCAGTGGATTCCCACGACCTTCACCAAGTCATTGGTCCATCTCGTCTATTAGGCTTAGTAAGAATGCGCCTTCCCACATTTGCTTCGACGTGCGAAGTTCAGTCACTATTTCTACAAATAGTGAAAACGAAACAAATAGTGAAAACAAAGTCAAATAGTGAAACGAAAGACGCTGGGCAAGCAAAGTTCTAATACTCCTCACAGTCTACACTGTGAGGAGTATTAGAACTTTGCTTGCCCAGCGTCTTTCGTTTGGTGTGACCGTGTGGTACAAAACATTCACGTTTATATCAGAGGATTAATATTTATTTATTAAATCTTTATGCACAAGTGAAAAAATACTGTACAAAGGCGGACTTTATGCTGAGGCATTTTCTACCAGACAATGCAGAGGCAAAACATGGCAGGAGAAATAACGGTTGGTTGAGGAGAAAACGAATACAGAAAATTAGCACTGGGATGTTTCTGCCAACTGATCTAATATGTGGTCATATCATAGGTACGCCCCGGAATCGGCGGTGGAGCCGTGGCACTTTTCCACCAAGAGCGACGTGTGGTCGTACGGCGTCACGGCGTGGGAGATCTTTACGCGCGCGCGACAGGAGGTGCCCAAGTTCAACCCAGAGCGGCCACGGGAGCGCGCCTCTTGGTGAGATAAACATTCTAGTAACTAAGTACTAGTAGCTAAGTCGTAAAAATAAAAACCGTGCGAACAAGGAGGCCTTATTCGCACGGTTTTTATTTTTACGACTTGACAACACATCGGGATTTCTTTATTATATGTAAGTTTATTATGAATGTATTAGATATATAAACCTTGCGAAATAAATTCTGTAAATCTAGAATAGAATCTAGATAGATCGATAGAATACTCTTTATTAGGTACATCATAAAAATTATCGCTAAAAGCGATCTTTTGCAGACAACCTTACATACGAATATTGCAAGTTAAATAAAAGCTTGTCAAAACACGTAAACGTCAAAAATAACTTATGTTTTTAGAATTAAATGAGTGCGGTGCTTCTTATCTGACTAATTACTCTGAGAAGAAAGACCGAAAGAAACTCGGAAGTCACAGTCTCTGTTATGTATGTTCACCGATTTCTCTGTCAACCGGACGGATTTTGAAAACTTTTTTGTTTGAAAGGGTGGTGCTCTCGAGGTGGTCCCATTGTCACCGAGTCAGAATCTGATGAGGGAAACCCATGGAAATCGAGGGAAAACCTCAAATTTTATACACATCTATAGCGATTTGGGTATTTTTATAGTAACCCGTGCGTTTGCTCTCGGAAAGCACCATTTGGTGAAGTGGAACTGATGATGAAGACCACAGATGGGCATTTGAACTACTCAATATTAAGTATTTCACAGGCTGCGATTCGATTACTAAGCAATTTATGCTCGTCACAATGCCTATAGTGAAGTGGAGCTTCCAGTTCTCCTGGTTCTTACTAGGAGAACTCCTCAACAATTAACGTCCCTGCATCGGGGAAAGCAATATTTTGTAAAAGGTGATGAGCAGCTGAAATTAGGTTATTATAACTTAGTTAAATTACAAAGTGACCTAATAAAAAGTGAAAAATAAAAAACTTTATTACAAAAAAAAAAAAAAACTGTTGTCTTACAAGAAAACTGCAAAGTGAAAAATATCTTTAATTTCGGAAGTCGGTGGCAAAATATTAAAATACCGATCCAGTCACCGACTTCCGAAATTAAAGTTATTTTTCACTTTGCAGTTGTTTTGGAAGTTGGTTTTTTTTTTTTTGTAAAAAAGTTTTTTTTCGGTGTACAATCAACAAAAGAAATATCTAGGCAGGGGTAGAGTAACATATTTGTATGTGAATTGCTTCATGTTCAATTTTATGTAATTACTTTGTTTTTGCAATACTCCTTCATTGTAACACACCAACACAAAATTGTATATTGTCACGAAATTGAACATGAAGCAATTCACATACAAATATGTTAGTACACCCTGCCTAGATATCTCTTTTGTTGACTGTATCTTCGTCTAGCTCGATGTTCGACCAGAACCTGAAGTTATTAAAATATTTCTATTACAGCTTTCAAATACCAGAAGGCTGTCCCTCGGAGATATTCAGACACCTGATGAAAGACTGCTGGAACCTCGACCCGAATGTGCGACCCAAGTTCATTGACCTCGTGCACATGTGCAAACGATTTATGGACGAATACAAGTAGAGCTTTTTATTTAAAATTTCTTTCTTCAATAATGCATTTTTTCTTGAATATTGCCAATGTTCAGAATCGATTTAATAATGTGTTTATTGATGTCAAGGCTGATATGTATATCTCACATAACTAAATTCATGTTTTTATCCATTCGCTTGTGACGAGAATTGGTGATTTATTGAAGAAATGTGCAACAAACGTCACAATAATACGAGAGAATTAAAAAAGTTATTTTTACGTATAATTAGAAGTTTGTAAGTCGTAATGTTTAGTGCATACCTTTCTGGTACAATTTCGGATCGAATCTATTATTTTGGATATTTATATCGTTGTATAGTTAGAAGCTTAGAAGCCATATTTCACGCATTGTGTTTGTCATAATTGCGCTATAGTTGCACAAACGGTACTAGCTAATCAATCGTTTAACATATAAGTATGTCTTTTTGTGGTTCCTCGAAGCATTTGCCTTAGTTCTGTATAGTTTATAGTTATTTGTAAATATTTATACACGCGTTATTTCTGTTTATACACTATCTTAATGTATCTCAATCATGTGGAATCTATTAATTTGTGTTTTTCAGTGCAATCATGTGAATGAATTAATGTTTTCTCTCAATATGTTTTTTAAATTATTGTTTATGTCCTAGAGTTTGTATATTTCATTTGACCTGACTATGAATTTGTAAACTTGAGTTTTGACGTAATGAATACTTGCCGTGTATAATTGTGACTAATTCACGAGTCAATTTTAGTGTAAGCAAAGTTATATTGTGTAAGCAGTCAGTGAATAAGTTTCGCTAGTCCAACCAGTCTAGAGCACTTACTGACACAAACGTGAACATGTCTGCATCGTGAAATTATTAGTGTTGAAAGGAATTGCGGAAACGTAATCAATTTGTACGCATTTTGTTGAATGGGCTGCAACTACGAAGTGACAACGAGAGATTACCTATGACAGGACATACGCACACGTTATGTGGAATGGTCGCTTAGATCGATTCACTATAAAACCAAAGATGATATTAAAATATGAACATATAATCTAGAGAACAATTTATTTTTAAGAATTATTGTGTAAATTTTATTAATTTTACGTTTTATAGTAAGTTTTGCAATTCACTGTTGTGTCAATTAAACCTAGTTATAATTTTAGTTAGGTACAAAAAATATAATCGGGTAATGAGAACTTATATTATAATTATTTTAGAAATTTATTATTGTTTAGATATGATTGGGAAATATTTTATAAAATTGTTTTTAATTATTATTTTCGCAACATCGCGTGACGATGTGATGAGGAATTGGATTGTGATTACATAGACTGACAAAAGGAGTATCGGTGCTAAAGGATAAAATTAGGCCTTATATTGTCTATTGAGTGCGTCCGGGTGGAGAGATGGCAAAGATCTAGACGTCGATAGTTGTAGAAAATCTGGTTCCTGCTGAACTCTATTATAGAATTTAGTGCGAGCGAAAAGAGAGTTTCTTTTCTGAAAACGAAAAGAAACCTAAAGTTATTTTATTGAATTTTTATTTCGTATTAATTCTATACATTTTACACAAATCAGCTCAACTTTCTAACCAGGATCAGATATATTACTTCGCTTTATGAATGTTCTTGTACACCAAGAACGACATTGTAATTCATGTCATGGTTAGTGTTGCCGTCCCGTAGGGTTAAAAACAAGGCAGTCTTGTTATTTGCTTATAGATATTCGTTGCAAAATTATACTAGTTCAATTATTAAAAATATATATATGGCCTCATAAAATTATTGCAAATATAGGCATAAGAGAACATTAGCAAAAGGTTCTTAATTTTGTCAAATACGTAACGGTGCTTTAGCTTTGCACGACATTGAATTGCCGACCTCGTATATTATCCAAGCAAGTATCGTATCGTATATAGGATTGTAATTTTATTTGGGACGCATTGAGATTTCGTCACTTCGTTTAACTTATATCTTGTAAAACAGTCCTCTGACACAAGATGTAACATAAATTATCATACAACAAATATTATATATACATATTTTGCACTGGAAACGGATACTCGACCCTCCGATAGTGTTATGTAATTTGATATAGTGAGATTTCAGCATTTTTATTACTTAATTAACTTATTGATCGTTGGTTATCATCTTGTCAAAGGTGCCCACTTTATTCGACGTGACGTAAATCTACTATGACTTCTCTTTAGTATATAAATGAGTTTATTTAAGTCATTTAACATAAAAAAAAATTTAAGTAAATCCAATTAAAACTGTCAAACTTGGTTCAATAGTTTAAAAGTAAATGATCAACAGCAACAAGCTGAGGCGAATCGCGTGGCAATTAAGTGCCCCTACTATCTACCTCAGCTCAAATTCACTCTTTTATCTCGCACACACGATACTGCTTGTGGACTGAGTAAGAGCGAGACTTAGTGCGGTGCTGGGCGACAGGGAGCGCCGATAGTTTAGGTAATTGCTTTTTACGGTGAAAATAATGGTAATTGAAAAAAAAAAAATAAAAAACATAGTATCGGCTATAAATTTAGTTCAGTTATTATTAGTGAGTATTTTTTGAATACTAGCGGTTTATTGTTCGGTTCATAACATGGCGCGAATAGTCGCGTCCCGCTCCCGCATGCCGCGCGGGGGCTCGCCTCGGTTTGAACCACTGAGTACGAAATCGCTGGCAGCGTCTAGAGGCGGCAATACTACAGTCCGGCCGTCGAGAGAATGCGGTCCTGACGCCTGTCAGTTGGACAATTTCTAGTAACTAATCGTTAGTATGAAACTGACAGGTGTCAAGACCGCATTCTATTGACGGCCGGTCGAAGCGCTAAGGAAAACCCGCGAAATTCAAATTCTCTTACGATTTTTGCAATTTGCAGCTCAGTGTCTGGGTGTATGTTGATTAAAGTATGATTCGCGAGCGTAACAAATATATATTTACTGAATTAGAATCAGTTCGACTGCTGCGTTTCGATCTGATATTTCCGAAATCAGATAGTCGAAATTAGATAGTAACACAGCAAATGTAACATAAAGAGATGTTTTGATGATTCTTATGGTAAATAAATATTTGTTATTGTCGCGAATCATATTATGATCTGGATACAACCTGACACTGACCTGCAAATTGCAAAAAACTTAAATTCGTGGCGCCGAAAGTGCGTTCAGCGCACGCGCGCAAAGCCGTCAGTTTAAGATATTAGTGTCGTAGTGCGAGTAAACGGTGACAAAGCGTTTGTATGGAAAGTTTTGAAACGCCGCCTCTAGCTGCGGCCGAGTCTCCGAGCTCTGTGGTCCGCATAGTCTTTCATTTGGTTATTTTAAACAAAATTGTTAGTTCGAAATAAAGATACACGTAGAGTCAATTAAAAAGTCCGTATGTTTGTGTTTGAGAAATTTTGAGAATGGAAGAAGAAAACGTGTTGTGCCGACCCCAAGTAACATAAGGGTAGGAAGATGATGATGTTTGTATTTGTGAATATTTTTAATGTAAGTAAGTACTAAGTTTTAGTAGATTCGGTGTATATCTAACTGGTCCGTGTTCTGACTGTATGTATAGAGCAAAGAATGCAACTGTAGTAAATAATACTATTGCTCTCAAAAACCTTTGAATTTTGTGCCGCGAATGACAAAACTAGCACGATGTTTATAAACAATAATTAATTGCGCAAGTTTTTCCGCAAGCGACATGACTCTTAGCTAAAAATAGTAATTGAAGTTTTTAAAGTTTTGGACGATGAATGCGACCATCAATTTTAAGTCTTCTTGCAGTTAGGCCGTTCTTTCATTACGATACTCACAGACGACTAGTATCCTACGTCAGTACCGTAAATTAGTCGCCGAGGAGTATCTGACATACAGATCTGAGTATGGTGAGTCGCAGTATCGTCTCTTGCGAGTATCGTAATGTAAGAACGCGGTAATTATTTTATTTTCGCAACCGTTGAGGAAATAAGTGGAAAACATGTTTTACATAATAAGATGATGTTTTTGCATGGAAAGTTGACGTTTTAAAATGTTTTGACCGTTTTTCCTTGTAACATTACACAATCGGTAATACCACTCGCCAAAATCATTTGCGGATTATTGTCTTAAACCTTAACTTGCGGTTAACACGAATAGCATGCTTAGAATGTTGCTGTAAATATTAGTTACATTTTATAAACTAAGTAAAATTTGTTTTTATTATAATTTAAGACACGATGTGTTGCTGTTTCGTATAATCAAAATAATTTTATTAATTTAACTTATACTAACTCAATCAGCTCACGCAATAATATAATTATTACTTACAGACGTAGACAGTGTTCTTATAACATATGAAACTGAAGGCCATTTACAAGTTCCCACTGAAAATAAAAATTAAAAAAAAAAAGTTCGGTACAAAATACCTATAACACGAAGTAACCTTTAGGTAGGTACTGATTATTTTACCTTGTAGTAAATACATGACATCAACTGGATTATTCAGCAACCAATGATTTATTACAATATAATGGGATTATCTTGCCATTCATCCGACAAATAAAACACATCTTGGGTGGGGTTACAATAAATCGATATAATAAGGAGTAATTTCTATGGCTACTCGGTGTGACGATGCCAGTCGGATTGAAATCGTATGCAAGAATGCAACAATGCAATGCATTCGATGCAAAGTAGTTGAATTTGCTGACATAATTAGAATATTCAAAGGTCTTATGCGTCATAGACAAGGACAAGTTTCCAAAGTAATTTTCGTTTTGTATTTTTTGATGACATTTTAATTGTTTTTGTTGTGGAAATATAAACACGAAATCTTGATAGTTTAATGTGGTTTAATGAACTCTACCTCGGGGCCAAAATACTCGGGTATTTTTTTGTATGGTCACTAGTTTCTGTTACTCAATATCTTGATTCACTAACATTCTTTATTCAGCTTCTTCATGACTAAATAAATGTAATAAAACTTGTATTTAATATTGTGCGAATCAGCGAGACATCAATGTTAGTTTTGCCATGAAAATTAAAATAAATTATTGGTACGTGAAAATGCATTTTAATTTTTTTCCTGAAAGACACGTAGGTCAGCAACAGAAGTCGGATAACATTAATACTTTTTGACATCATCAATAATCAATATGATTCAATAAACTGCTTTTTTTCGTTTCACTGTTAACAGTTAATGTTCTTAAAATTTTAAGTACTTCTGTTTCGATTTGAATTAAATATTTCGCAAGTGTTTATCGACTTTTGTTGCTGACTGTACCTACTCCCGGTATGCTGGCAATATCGGCAACGCACGTATTGTTGATTATCATGGCCGACCAGGCGGTTGGTAACCATCAGGCTTCACATTTTCGTTCATTTACCCCTTTCAAAATAGTTACCCGCCGGTTTATTCTGTAAAAATCGCACAAAACTTCGGTGAAATGAGCTGGAAGTGACCTGTCATTCCACCTGATGCTAGGGAGTGACGCAATTGTCAGCTCATTTTAAATTCACTTCACCTAATTTTTCACGGTGAGATTTTTATTTACCTACAGAATATTATCAGCTTTACGTAGGCTATGTAAGTACATCGCCAAAATGGATAGATGCTAATGACGCAACGCAATGCACCTCCGCCCGCCTCACAAACATGCGGAAAATAAAATTGGGTAGAGAAATATTAGTCCCAGTAAATAATCAAAATTACAAAATGTCAGAACTATTTATCTACCTAGCTATACTTACCTAGTGCTCTTCCGAACTTTCTTCTGGTAGGTACGTTCTTAGGACGGATGTTTATGATGGACGTAAAATCATTATTAAGTCATTGCAATGTAACTCTTCAACTCGGTAAGGTAAAAATAAGAAATATATACTTAGAGAACAATATTTTATACTTTACTACAATGAGATCAGAGATACATTGCAATGACATGACTTTCTACTTACCTACTAGTGGTTTTACGTCATTCATCTTGAATGTGGTACCTTAGGGCGTGCCTACAAGTGCACATTCATAAACGCAAAATACTTGCTAATAGGCATCTAAGAGGTAGGAACATTATCTCTTGACCTTTGGTTCTCGTGTGCTAAAATCGAAACGACTTTCCTAGGTACCAGGTAGCTATTATGTACTGAGCGGCTGTAACAGCCTCAATATTCGCCGAAGCCGTCCTACCGCACTTCGAAGCCTGGCTGAAAAGAGGGGAGCGCATCTCTTACAGACTTACTCAGGTGCTGACCGGGCACAGTTGCTTCGGTGAGTATCTGACCAAGATTGGGCGAGAGGCCACGGCAAATTACCAGCACTGCGGAGGCGGCTTGGATTCTGCACAGCACAAGTTCGGGGAGTGCCCTGCGTGGGCGTCTGAAACACGGGTCCTGGTCGCCAGGACCAGGCGAGATTTGAGAACTGCAGGGAAATGGCTCCTTCTGTGAGACCGTGATGGTTCAGAAGGAGGCTGCCGAGTGGGATCGTGAAAGGGTTGATCCCGCTCGGAGAAGAAGGCGTCGGGGAGACAACCGCCTAACACGCCGAAACTCCGCCTGCAACCTTTAATGCAGGCAGGAATTTGGAGTCTCAGGCGCTTAGAGTTGGGACTGTCCGCCCGCTGAGTGACCTCAAGGAAGATGGCCTACAGTGGTTACGTGATGTCTTGCACGTTTGCACAGTTATGTTTCGGGGAGACCGGGAGACGCCTTTACAATCTCCCCGGAGATATGCCCTAACAGGCGTAGTTGCACAGTGAGGGGGTTTCGGACCGGTCTTTGAGAGGTAACGGTGCTCCCTGCCATGTGCAGATGATGACCACTGGAGAGGTTTTAGCGAGGTAAAAATCCCACACATCCCGGTCTTATCCTCAAAGCCCGGGGCGCCTTGTGAAGGTTTAGGAAAAGAAAATCTCAGACGAATTAAAAGAAGCAGCAATTTTCTAGTCATTACCGCGTCGCGTCGTAGTGAGCAACGAAGTACCTCCCTACAGTTGAAATTTTAAATTAAATTTTCGCTCGTAGTTTTGCAGAAAAACATTGTATAAGTAGTGTAAACTCATTCTGAATAATAAACTAAGTGAGTGCCGGGAGTAATTTAATCAAGGTAAGGCAGTTCTCTCTCTTGGCACTTTTAATTTCGCGCTTTTTCCTTAAGTGTCCCTAATGGTATAACTTTGAACATTGCGATGGACCTTACATTTATCTTAAATATAAACGGACGGTACGATAATTATCATTCCGTCCGTTTTGTAAGATCAAGGGTAACTGTGCTACAGATTCGAATACCCATAAATAACTTGTCTATTGAGAAAAGCGCCCTTCTGGGAGTTGTGCTTACCTAGGCAGGTATATATATATCCAATTATCCATCACCATGAAACCAAGACCCAAAATACCTATCAAATATTCTTTATAGAAAATGCTAGATAATTAAAAGAAGTGTGGTGAACTTACTGCTTTTATTCTGTGCGTTTAGGTACATAGCTGCACAGCACTTCGCTTTTCACTGCATGGCACACAGTGAAAGTGAAGTACCACCTACAGCTATGGGTAGGTAAAGCTCATTTCAAACGATATGGGCCAGATATACCTACAGGACCATACCTAATATATCAAGCCTACCTACTTTAAATTATTTTCATATTATTTAGAGTCTATAATGAAGCCACTCTGTACATAGGTACGTAATAAAATAAAGTTTCAGCAGTTTATGCAAATTAACGAGCCGTGCTGTAAAAGGTGCTTCTAAATTTAGATAAAGCGTAGGTAGGTAATGGTTAATGGGCCGAGAGATTAAAGCCGGGTACAGACTTACGAAATGTAACACGCAATGAAAGAATTTGCCATCCACATTGTCACAATGTATCTTGCAATGTAACGGAATTCCCATAGTGTGGACGCCTTGCGCGCACGAACCGTGCACACTACACGCACGAACAGAGCATTTCAACACGTGCGCGCCGCGATCCGCTATTTGTCGGTTTTTTCGCTGAACACAAAGAGGCGCGCAGTGCACGGAGCGCCATCGTCGCCAGTGTGGACGGGCTGTGTGTGTCTGTACTCTGTACTGTCGTCTCGGCAGACTGAATAATGTTTGCCGCGCGCATGCCGGAAACAGATGCGAGTAGGTATATGCTCGGTTCGTGCGCGTGCTGCGTCCACACTTATGAAATGCGCCTGTCATGTTACATTGGACGTTATGTTACGGTAGTCTGTACCCGCCTTAAAATATTTATTAGGAGGCAATCCGTTACACTCAGGAGGAAAGTGTTTAGGATCCTCTCAAATAAACATGGAGAGGAATGTACAGACGAAGCAGTTTAAATTAAAATCGGGTAGGTAACACCATTGAGTTAAACTCAGGCAAAGTGGTCAACTGACCGCTTTGCCCTTTGTAAAATTAACATGATTCGATAGATAATGCTTAATTATTTTGTTTACATGGTTAACAACTTTATAAGGAAAACTACCCAGGCGACATGGATTGAAGATATGATGGCTAGGGCAATTAAAGAAATAAATGAAATTTTTACTTGTTTTAAGAAAGTTTTTAAATTTCAGACCATTCATTTTCATGGAAGATAATTATTATAACTGTAACTGTAACTTACTGTTGATTAAAGCTGATTATAAGTTCCTAATAGTATAATAGAAGTTTTTAAACTAAATATAACAATATAGTTATGTTAAATAACCCTCAAGAATCAGTCTTGATGTTCTTGTCATTAAAATAAAGTATAAAATGCTGACTATTTAATAAAAATGTTAAATAATAATACTTAAATAACATTTTAAAATATTTTTGACCGACGAAAAAAAGAAGGAGGAGGTTCTCAATTCGACACGTATGTTTTTTTTTATGTATGACCACGCATAACTTTTTACAGAGTCGTCCGATTTGAAAAAAAATTGTTTTATTCGAGAGGGTATACTCGTACATCAAAGTTGGTCCCATACAAAATTGATTAACTTTGCTTGAGTAGTTTTTGAGTTAGCTTCAATAATACGTATTTTTTCCCTACTTTTTTAAGGATGATATTCTAGTTTGTTTTGCAGGTAGTGGTATTAGAATTTGTGTGGGGTAGGTTCCACAACTAAAAATTGAAAAATTAAAACTTTTTACAAAAAAATACAACTGACTTCCAAAAACAACACTACAGTGTGAAAAATATTAGGTCTTTACCTATGAAATTGCCGTTCTGCAGTACTGGCCACTTCAAATCAAAATAATTTTTGTTTGGCTAAGAATTCTAATTTCAAATTAATTTTATTTTAAAAACATGGATTTTTTTTCCAAAAGTAGTCATTTGTTTATTGATTAGTGTTACATTTTCATCGCATTTCAATCTTTTTCGTCATCATGGATACGTTAAAAATTCGAGTAATTATGGAATATGAGTAGGTACCGTCGTGGCAGCAACGCGGCACAAGCGGCACGCAACATCAACGACGTTTACGGAGCTAACACTACAAACCAACGCACCACTTGTTATTGGTTTGTTCGCTTCCGTTCTGGAAATTTCCACCTGAAAAATGAACCTCGCGGTCGTCCGAAGACTTTGGTCGACAATGACGAATTAAAGGCGATTGTGGAAGCTGATGATACACAATCTACGGCTGAATTAGCAGCAGCTTTCGACGTTAGCGTCAAAACAATATTGGTCCATTTGCGTCAAATTGGCAAGGTAAAAAAGCTTGACAAATGGGTGCCCCACGAACTTAATGATCGCCAGTGCGAAGTACGCGTCGAGACGTGCCTTGCACTGCTCAACAGACACACAAATGAAGGAATTTTGAACCGCATTGTTACCTGCGATGAAAAATGGATTCTGTTTGATAACCGCAAGCGCTCAGCAAGTTGGTTGGATCCTGGTTCAGCACCTAAACAATGCCCTAAACGAAAACTTACCCCTAGAAAAGTGATGGTCACTGTTTGGTGGTCTAGCGCCGGTGTGATTCATCACAGCTTCTTACCAAACGGGGTGAGCATTACTTTAGATGTGTACTGTGAAGAACTGAACACAATGATGGAGAAGCTGGCACATCTCCAACCAGCATTGGTCAATCGCTCGTCTCCGCTGCTCCTGCACGACAACGCGCGACCTCATACTGCACAGCAGACGGTCTCCAAGTTGCAAGAACTGGGGTTGGAAGCTCTCCGTCATCCGCCCTACTCCCCAGACCTTGCGCCTACAGACTACTACTTTTTCCAGAATTTGGATAACTTCTTGGCGGGAAAAAAATTCAATACCCGAGAGGCAGTACAAAATGCCTTTGAAGAATTTGTTGCCTCCCGTCCAGCTGATTTCTTTAAGAAGGGCATCAATAAACTGCCACTGCGTTGGCAAAGATGCATTGATTGCATGGGTGATTACTTCGATTAATACAAATAAAAAATGCATGAAAAAAATTCGTTTAAATTTTTTCATACAAAACGGCAATTTCATAGGTAAATATCTATTAACTTTAATTTCGGAAGTCGGTGGCAAAAATCGAAAATACATTTAACCAGACACCGACTTCCGAAATTAAAGTTATTTTTCACATTGTAAGTAGTGTTGTTTTTGGAAGTAAAAAGTTTTTATTGGTATTTTTTTTTTGAACAAAAAACAAATAGGTACATTTCTTGTGTACTTTTGGGGTGGCCACGTTGCCCCTACCCCCATGTGTGAATTGTTCCTGAATAAAATTGAATTGAATTGAAAACGTTTTGCAGATGTTGGGGGCATTTGGAGATGCCATTGGCTTTCCCATAACTCAAAAGGACCACCATCCATCTACAGAGTACCACCAATCTGACGGCTGTGACACAGTTCATACTACTACGGTCGTCAACGTATTCTCTTGTTTAATGTCACCCATTGTTGTCACATATTATCCTTAGACTAAGAGATATTTGTAACATTTAGTGATGGAAATAAACTATTCTATTCTATTCTATTCTAATAAAATAACAGGTCAAAGAACATTATTGTGAAATTCTCCACGCGCATATTGCGCGATAATGTTTTTAACGCATTCCAGCAGGCTAAAAACGGATCAAGTAGGCATAACTGGGTGTTCAATATTTACATTAACGAACGTTCAACTTTAAAAAACAAAATATTATTTCGTAAATGTAAGTAAGGGAAGCGGAAAAACTTCACCAGTTTAATTATGGTGGTTGTACGTACCTACTCTACTTACACCTCTGCCTAACTCTTCTGCGAATACATATGTCATGTTTGGATCCTCAAAATATTTTTTGCTTGACACTGCGACTCCAGTATCACTAATATACGAAGGTATTAATGGTGCATCGTGAACGTGTTTGACGTGATGCATGGCATAATATCAGGCGCAGCGCGGCCCGACGGCCCGCCTGTCGGAGTCACGTTGCATCGTCATCAATGTGACTTCACACGGTACACCGAACCACCGACGGCAATTGATTGATGGAGCGAGATCGGCTGCGCTGTGTCCGCTCTGGACCTATTAATCCTGTCCTAAACCGTTAGACATTTTCTAACATATTGGCACATCGTAGACAAATGTTTGCCCGGTGTGAAAGAGAATATGGACTGTTTACAGGTGCGATGGACAGGTCATTCTTTACTTTTATTCGTGGTTAGTTGTGTCCGTTGTGACTTGTGAACCTATGCGCAGTAAGCTAGCGAGAGTACCCAAACGATCCGTCGACGACAGTACAGAATGCACAAGAGGCTGTCGCGCGAATCTTGAAAGAAGTAGTCTTGAGCATTGAATTCGTCTAGACTCCAGACGCATTCAACACTCAGCACCACAAGCAGCATTTGTTCCTTAGGCCTATACCGCACTGCGAAATCTTACCGCGCGATTTTTATTGACGCGGTTTATATCCAGTGTAGGGAATTGCAACTAAAACACGCATTGCAAATAAATTAGTGTTGCCCAAATTCAGTCTTGGTCTTGCAGTCTTGGTCTTGTTCTTGCGTTTTTGCAAGACCAAGACCAAGAACGCTTATTTTTAGCAAGACCAAGACCAAGACTGACCGTGCAAGACTTGAGCAAGAACAAGACATAGCCTGCAAGACTCTTGCGTCTTGCAGCTAGGACTTAGCGCTATTTCACTGAGTAGTTGGGTGTAACAGTTCGGTGTATAGGTAGGTACGCTTAGGAATTCTATGAGACGCAAAAAACTGTATCAAAGAATATGAAAAACTGGACCTATGCGCATTACGACTAATACCATAAACATAGCGAATAAAAAAATATCTATTAAAATCAAACTGAGTGCATGCATAGTTATGTTTTAACCATCGGCACTTTGATAATGCGGCATCAAAGGTTTTGTACTTACTTCTCAAAGAAATTTTCCGCTTTTCGGAAGTACATGGTTATGATACACGCGCCGGCGGCTTCTTTTGAAATCTAAAACAATCGTTGCCGCCACGCCGAAATCATAACATTTGACACTATTTGATTGCCGCCATAGGGCGTAGGTATACTCATGCAAAATAATTTCCTAGTAGAGTACCTACAGGTGTTCCAAAGAATAAATAAGTTTCAGAGTGCTTAGAATGAAAATGAATACATTATACTGATCACGCAAGTAGTATTATGATTAGGATAAAATGGTAAGGATAGGTAGTAGATGTCATATTAATTCATTCTAGTAAGTATATATTATAATATTGATTACTTATATGTTTTAAACTAATTACTTAGGTACTATTATTGTACATTTAGTCATTATATTTCTTAAGTTTTTACAAGAAAAAATAGCAAAAAAGTGTTCAAATATCACCCGTTTAATAAATATTGTAGCCACTTTTAATAATATACTTGAAACGTGTAAAAAAATTCTACAAAACTAATAAAATAATATAAAAAGCGTAGGTACTTACCTACTAATAAAATAAAAAGCCTGCGATAAGAGTTTTGTATTACTTACTAGCCCGAATATCTCTGAGAGAGATGATGAGAGTAAGTATTTACTAGCTGTGCCCGCGACTTCGTCCACGAGGAATAGTAACTTTGGAGGTATAGTGACGTTCAGGACTTATTTATTTATTTTAAAACTTCTGTCATCAAACATACAAACGAACTCTTCAGCTTTATAATATTAGTATAGATGTACGCCAAAACATTCACTTATATGTAAAGAATAGTGATTGGCACTAATTCTATTTTATTCACGCGTCGTGTCTGTACAAGTAGGTAATATTTAGTGTGTGTTTGTACGCCGCACGCGGCATTGTTTGATTTGCGGCGGCATCCTTTTCATAGAGCCGGCACGTGGCGAGGCGGCGCGGTAGAAAGCAAGGAAACGTACTATAAATAAAGGAATTATTTTAATTCCAGTCATTTCCAATTGAGCTGTGCTTCGAGTCTAACTTAATAATTGTTTTTACTAATTCTCGTTGTTTTCTAAAAACGTATCACGTGTACAATTTAATATGAGTGACGAAGATTCAAATTATTCTAGTCCGAGTAACGAGAGTTTGAGTCACAGATCTAAAAGACCCGAAAGCAAATTTGAGGAGTTTTTCGAAATAATTCATGCATCCCAAACTGCCTTCTGTAAATTGTGCCAACATAAAAAGATTGAAATAAAAATGAAAAACAGAAACACTTCAGGCTTAAGGAAACATCTAATATCTTTCCACAAAAAGGAATCAGAAATATTTCTTCCTGTTAAACCAAAATTAAGTGGAGATATCACAAGCTTTTTAGTAACCGCTGGAAGAAGTGGACAGGTAAGAATATTTTTTTAACAGTTAAAAGAATTTTAACTCCGCGTAGCTATTCATGCGATACTTTCAAAAACGCCATTAACTTACGTAAGTATTTTTGAGTTAGTGGTGTTTTCACAGTTTTCATCTAGGGGTGCGACATATTAAGTATGTAATTATCGTCTTAAATATTTTTTATAAACACCCATATTTTCATTTAATCGGCCAGTAACAACTAAGTACTTTATTTTGGTAAATTACAGTACAGTGCAACCTTAATATATCAAATATCAATTTAACGATTTTCTCGATTTAACAACAACAAACCTCCTCCTCTTATACGCTCAAACCTAGTATGTTTTAAATAATAACACAAGATTTATTGTTTTGTTTCAGTCGGAAAACAGCAGTGACAACATCACGACAGCTACAGTTGATTGGGTGGTGAAAAAATATCTTCCCTTCTCATTTTTCGATGACGAAGCTACACAAGTATATTTTCGACGTATTTGCCCTAATATGGTGTTTCCTAAAAGGTCTACACTTAGAAGGAAAGTCAAAGAGCGATTTGAAGAGCTCCAATTGAATCTCAAGGAACGACTTCAACAATTATCATCTAAAATGTCTTTTACCATTGATGGGTGGACGTCAATTGCTGGTAGGAGTTACTACGGGGTTACTATTCATTATATAGACAACGAATGGAAGTATCAATCTGTAGTTCTTGATTTTATACCATCACGCGGTCGACATACTGGGGAAGATATTGCAACGATTTTCCATGAATGTTTATTGGAATATGGCATAATTGATAAAATACAAGGTATCACGGTCGACAACGCAACTGCAAATACCAAATTTATGTATGAACTGGGCAAACAGCTGCCGCCACACTTTGATTCAGACAATCAACATTTCCGGTGCTTTGCTCACATTTTAAACCTTGGTGTACAAGATTTATTAAAGACCTTAGCATTACACTGTGAGTCTGACACTAACGCGCAAGATCAGCAGTACGAAGACTATGCAGACGAAACTGAGGATGAGGAAGATGAAGAATCTGCACCAAATATTGCTGACTCGCGTACATGTTTAACAAAGTTACGCAGTATTTCCAGTAAAATAAAAAGAAGTGAGATAGTGAAGAAGAAGTTTCAGTCTGCTTGTGAAGCAGCTGGCGTGCCATCAAATCTAAATGCCATTCTTGACTGTCCAACGAGATGGAATTCCACACATGATATGATTGGATTTGGTTTAAAAGTGAGAGCGGGCATTGACATATTGTGCAGTTCTGTCACCGAATTAAATGATTTTCAAATCACAGCTAATGAATGGCAGGTACTCGAAAAATTACATAAATTTCTAATAAACTTTAAACTTTTAAGTACAAAACTTGGTGGAGACAAATATGTTACATTACCGCTAGTCATTGTATCATTCAATCTCTTGCTAGATAAAATTGAATCCATGGTAAAACAGTTAGATGAGAAACCTAATCGATCTGAAGTGGATGAAAGGCTCATTCTAGCTTTCCAAGCAGCTCGAGACAAAATGCTTAAACATTACAAGAAGAGCAACTGGATTTATTGTACTTCTTTAATTTTAGACCCAAGGCATAAGGCTCAGACTTTTGACCTGACAATGTGGGGGAAGCAACTTAAAACAGAAAGTCTGCGCAAGTTCAATGAACTTTATGAAGAATATAAAAGTCTACACTCACTGAACAAATCTCTGGAATTACCAGAAAAAGAAAATAAAGTATGTGATGAAGATGAAGACGTAATAGACTTTGATAAACTCTATGAATGTCCCTCGACGTCATCTGGATCTTGTCTTCAAGGCTTAGTGATAGACGAGTTGGAGGAGTACCTGAGAAAACCAAAAACTGCCAGCTCGGAAGACATTTTAGATTGGTGGAGGACGCATGAGACAGAGTATCCGATTTTATCGAAAATGGCCCGTGATTTTCTCTCAATACCTGCAACTTCAGTACCTGCTGAGAGGTTATTTTCTAAAGCATCATTAGTAATTAGAAAACATAGAAGTATGTTAAGTGATGAGTCAGCCAGATGGTTACTTTGTATTAATTCTTGGTCAAAAAAAATTATATAAAGTATCATAATCTAATGATAAAGCTGTTGATTTGTGTTGTATTTTATTTTTTATTCAAATAAATGATAAATCGTAAAACTCTTTTATTAAATTTCTTATAAGTTGAGGGTTCAATCTCTTTCTAGACAGATAAGTATTGTTCTTTAAAATACAGTCAAGTTATTGTAATTAATTTGTTTTTTTACATGTTTTAGCAAATGCAAGCTTATAAATCATAAATGTTTGTTAAGAAACAGTTACTTCCATGGAAAACGACATATAGGTCAGTTGATTTTTCGAACTTCTTATCAAATCTTCAGTTATTTATTAATCTGCTTGATCTTTACTATGGCTATGTTAATTCAAGCTCACAATGTTCCAATTCTAATACGTTTTTCTAAGATTTAAAGTAAACTTTAATAAATAGTAATAGACTAATAGGTAATTGCAAGACTTGCAAGACTCTTGCTGCAAGACCAAGACCAAGACCAAGACTGGGAGCGCAAGACCAAGACCAAGACCAAGACCAGGTGTATTGGCGCAAGACCAAGACCAAGACTGGCTAAGTCTCGTCTTGTTCTTGCATTTGGGCAACACTAAAATAAATAGACTTATTATGGGACTTAAACATAACCCGCGAAATAAATAAATATAAATAAAAATTGTTTATTGTTTCTAAATCATTACATAAGTGTATTATGAGGCAACCCCACTAAGTAATTTACAATACTTGTGTTGGGGCCGACTCGCTACTTCCCCTATTTTACATTTACATAATTGAAACAAATAAACTAAAGTAAAATTATAAAAAGGAACAAATGCAAATTAAAAACTATAATAGATTTAAGATTTAAAGTGACTGTACCGAATCCCACATTTCACCATCCCATTCCCATCCCATTCCCATTCCATCATCCATCCATTCCCATTCCATCATCCATCCATTCCATTTCTTTTCAATTTCCCATTTTTTGTTTTCATTTATTTTTAAAAATTAAAAAAAAAAAAAACATTTTTTTCATGTCCCATGTGTTATGGGACGAGTCTATTGCCATCAACGGGGCACAAATCCAGACTCCGGGCTGCTATACAGAAATTCCTGATGCAAAAACCCAATAACACTTTGCCCGACCTGGGAATCGAACCCAGGACCTCAGCAGTAGCGCTTGCGACCACTAGACCAACGTATATATAGTAGTCACCTATCCCCTAACTTAGCTACGCTTGGTACCTACTTGGGTCATGTCTAAAGATTAGCGTGATGTTCTCAAGCTTCAATACATTTTCAGCATTTTTTTTGGGAATAAAAGGATGAATTAAAATGAAAGTAAATTGTAGGTTGTTATAGCAACCGAAATTATAAATCAAAGTCAATGTTAAACTGAATAAAGCATGCGACAGGCACGCGACAGGCTACGAAAGACTGAACGTAGTCTGGTTCTCGTTTTAATTTGTTACCTTGACATTGCCTTGACATCTTTTCTAATTAACTTGATTACCAAAAGCATTCAGATGTATTTTGACGCCTTTATTTAATTACTTTCTTTAATAAGTAGCGTTTGTGCGGAAATTTGTTGTCATAGTATGGGCAAGCCGCATGTGATGCGGAGGAATGAGGAAAATGTCGTCAGGAAAGTTTTGAGTACCTATGAATGTGGATGGCTATATGAGTAGGGGAAGACCAAAGAAACGATGGATGAACTGTGTGAAAGATGATATGGTTAGAAAGGGAGTGACTAGTGAGATGACGACTAATAGAGAAGTATGGAAGAAAATGTAGCGCCGACCCCAAATAAATTGGGATGAGGGCAGGAGAATGATGAGTAAGTAGCGGTACGTTCCTCGAATAGCCGGGCTGGATTCAGGAATGCGAATTAACTACTACGTAACTTAGGTTTACTTTTTATTAAAGCTCTAAGATTTGTAGCCAATATACGTTAGAAATAATATTAAAACGCCCATTACGTCCTTTATCTCTGTTAGATATTGCAGTAAACACGGCTTGGGTAAATCCTAATCCTAATTAATGTTATAGATGCGAAAGTGAGTTTGTTGTTTGTTACGCTTTCACGCAAAAACGGCTGAACGGATTTGGATGATATTTGGCACACGGGTAGACCATGACCTGGATCAGTACTGTACGGTGCAACCGCACATTATGCAATTCAGCAGTTTACGCCACGCTTTCAATAATTAGGTCAGCTCGCGTGGGGCTATCAAGTCAGCCAGGCGTCTCTGTGCAGCCAACAAGGGCCGCGTCACTCACTTTATTTCCACACTGTCAGTCCAATAGGATCATTTTAACTTTGAGTACCTTTGGCACAATACAGGTAGTGTTATTAGTACTTTTTTTGTTGGGGATGGGAAATTATCACATGACTTGTCCCGCTCTGGGCTGGGAAACTCGATAGGGAAATGAATATTAATAAATACGACCACCAATGATAGAACTAATAAAATATTGGATTGAACCACACTGAACTATCAACTCAGCATATCGCAGTCCACTACTGGACACAGGGCATATTGTTGTGATGCTTACCAGGGCTAGTTGTGGTTCCAGTGAATCGGAACCGGGTGCCGCATAGTTCACGGTGAGTCGGAACTTGCGGAGATTCCCCAGTGAGTCAGGGTGACGCTACGTTATGCTCCAGTGAGTCAGATGTGGTACAGCGCCGGGTTGAGGCTGACTGCTGGCGTCGACTAAAAGGTTGCTGACGAGGCTGGGGGTGATGACCAGGAATGCGCGTCCACTGCATGCTGGGGGTCAGGATACCCTTTGAAGCCGTGGGTGCTGGCTGGCTGTGCGACTAGCCGCTCGAAAGCTTGAGGAAGTGATGCAGATGACGTCACGCTGAAGTAGGTGCACGAAGTGTAGTAGTGTCACCAGTGTAGAGGCATGAGGAACAGGGTGTAAAGTACATTCATCTTCCGCAGAAAAGGGAGGATCCTCCGACCAGACGGGGTGTTGCGTCTGGCAGTTTGTCCAACGGTCGGGATGTTGTATGATATGCCAGTCGTGCGGTAAACTCTGCTTGCGCGATGCAGGATTTGTGTGACGTCAGATCTTCTGATGTGTAGTTCACTTGTGTGTTGTTCACAGGCCTCTTCCAGGCCATAAACCCTGTCCTCCGCCTTCCGTCCAGTCTGTCCAGCCACATTGAACTATACCGAGTAGGTAGGCTAGTACATTTTCCACGTTTCGTTCAATAAAATATCAGACATCTCTCTCCTGTCTACCATTCAAAACGAATGAAAATGATTTGACGAAATTTATGAGGAGTTATGCGAACATAAATTTAGGGAACAACTGATTTTTTTTTCGCAATTTCATGTTTGGTCTCATAATAAAAGCTGTAGGTACAAAGTGTTGAGTACAATGACCCCTTAAGAGGTGCGTTATTTAGGTTACACCTTGTATCACAGAATAGATAAACACTTGCATAGTAGGTAAATTATGTGAAATAGAAGACAATTCGATTTGGCTAAAGTGTCTTAATCCGTATCAAGTAGCATGTCTACAATAGCTTCAGTAAATTGCCTTGATTGGATCAGAAATGTGGGCGGCATTGTGACATTTGTAATGATTATGTATGGGTACCTACTTCAGTATATCTTGTCTGCGAACAAGAATGCTTGGCATTCTCTCGGTGGAGCTCGTGGCTAAGTAATAACAGCCGCACGGGTCGATCCATCAGGTTAAGCTACGCTTGCCGGAGTTGGTCCGTGGATGGGTGACCATCTTTACATACCGAGGCTCTCCGTGCGTCGGAAAGCACGTTAAGCCGTTGCGCGTTGGTCCCGGCTGTCATTCGTAGATCTTTGACAGTCGTTACGGGTCGTCAGAACTCGAAAGTTTGACAAACCAGTCTTACCAAGGGGTATCGTATTACCCAGTAACTGGGTTGTGGAGGTCAGATAGGCAGTCGCTCCATGTAAAATACTGGTATTCAGCTGCATCCGGTTAGACTGGAAGCCGACCCCAACATAGTTGGGAAAAGGCTAAGCAGATGATGAACAAGAATGCTTGGCATTTCCAATTCCTCCTCCTTACATTTCAACATACTAAGTAGAGCTGACGAGGACACAGTCAGCCCTACTTAGTAATTAGTACTTATTTACCGATACCGCTGTAGCTGCCCTGGTTACATGACACCGATAGAAGAAAACCTGGGTTGGGTTTTAGCGTCCGTAAATTCACCTCTTAATGGAAATAACTCAATGCTTAGCCTTTTCAAAGCGTGAGTTGTTTACCTACCCGTAGCTTTCACACTAATGGACTTATTAGTATGCCGGTTTCATTTCCTACTATAAGTTTGATAATATTGTTTTTCAGGGCAGGTACAGAGTCACATAAAGTCTATTATGGAATGGAACTATTAGATTTCTTTATGTTCGATCAGCACAACGCTTCTGTGCATTTTGTTTGAAAAGGTAATTATTATTTAGTTTCGATTTATTTAGATAGCTTAAATGAAAGACAATAAAAATTTGTTATTAATTTTGTTTTCTGGGTCTAATTTATAGTAATCGCCAAAACGTGTAGGTACGAATCTTGTTTGAACGTCCATATAGTGCGTGACATCCACCAGGCATCCTGTCACAGAGAGGAGGCCTGTGTCCCAGCAGTGGGAACGTTATAGGATGATTATGAGGTGCATTTAAACATAATATAATACAATTGTGGTGAAGTCAATACTACACACTGAATATTAATTGGTCAGGGTGACCTAGCTTCCCCCCCGGTGGGTTCCCGCATTGTCGAGGCGGGGGGCTCAGTAGCCGTGGCTTGGTCACCCACGGTGAAGCGAAGAGGAACCCGAGGAGGGGCCGCTCGTCAGGGCTTTTCCTGGAAAGCCGACGACGTAGCGGCCAGCGGGTAGGTTGCGGTGGCCGTATGGGCGACACCGCAACTGAGGCGGGCCGCGGTGTCTTATGGGAGGCATCGCGGCTGAGGATTGGAGGCCGTGGCGGGAGAGGAGTGCCGGTATGGCGGTGCGCCGCTCTCCCTACCTTCCGCGGCCTTGACGGGGCCGCCACCGTTTGATGGCGGACGCGGTGGGGCCGCAGGGGAAGAGGAGTGTCGGTATAACGTTGGCCGCTCTCCCTATCCTCTCCGGCCGAAATTTGGCAGGCGGCGGAGCGCGCGCGGGGGGACGACCCTCACGCGGCGCCGCTCCGAAGGCGGGGGAGGGGTCGAAGAAGACGTCAGTTTGATAGTCATCTCCGACTCCTCCCAGGTGGAGGCCAGCAGGTAACGGGTGTGGGGGCATCCTTGCCTGTATTGCACAGGCCCCCACCAGTGTCGGACGGGAATGGCCAGGTGTTCCCGGTCATTCCCGTAGCCCCCCATCCGGGGGGGCATGCGGGGCCCACCAGCTAGGCGGGCATGCGCCGGGAGGGTTGTGGAAGTAAAGGCTGAGCCGGTTTCCCATGGCCCTCCCATCACGGCGATGTGGGAACACCGCTGAGTTTTAGTGGGTATACTGTCATTCCGACAGGAGCCCCACATAAAAAAAAAAAGGGTGACCTAGCTTTGTTACTGCAACCGATCACAAAAGCTTATTGTGACTGCAGATAAGCCATTCTATATTACGTCTTAGAAACGTGGGAGGCAGTTTTGTTATAAAAACTTTTTTACAAAAAAATACAACCGACTTCCAAAAACAACACTACAAAGTGAAAAATAACTTTAATTTCGGAAGTCGGTGTCTAGTTAAATGTATTTTCGTTATTTGCCACCAACTTCCGAAATTAAAGTTATTTTTCACTTTGTAGTGTTGTTTTTGGAAGTCGGTTGTATTTTTTTGTAAAAAAGTTTTTATTTTTCACTTTTTAGTTGTGGTACCTACCCCATACAAATTCTAATACCACTACCTGCAAAACAAACTAGAACATCATCCATACAAAAGTGGGGAAAAAATACGTATTATTGAAGCTAACTCAAAAACTACCAAAGCAAAGTTAATCAATTTTATATGGGACCAACTGTGATGTATACCCTCTCGAATAAAACAAAAAAAATAAAAAAAAGGTTCCGACGAATTGAGAACCTCCTCCTTTTTGAAGTCGGTTAAAAAGTAACGCAATGGCAATCCAGCTGAACGTTGTTCAACTGTTTTACATAACGGAGCTGTTTTGCAAAACATCAAGTGGTTATAAGAAACAGCTAATTAAGCAATCCATCTGCGACTATAAGCTGGTTGACGCTAAAACCACTGAAAATGTTCCGTTCAAATTTTTATTTCACTTTCTTTATTTTTTTTTTTTTCTTTATTTTCGGAAGGCTTACATACTAATAACATTATAATAACAATAATATATAACTAAATTACTAATTACAAGCCTCCACAGATAAAACAAAATTATTACTCCCTCATAGTCTAAGTTAGGTACTCAGTGGGCTGCATCAATTGGGTACCCCAGTTGTATTAAAATTTTAATGCAACTGGGGTACCCAATTGATGCAGCCCACTGTAAATACATCTTATCAGTCTGTATACCTACCTACATTATAAGCAAATAAATTATTTTTATTCTATTCCATTCAGTTATTCCCTCAAAGTTAGTTCAATTTGTCCAATCTTAAGTTGAATCTTAAGCTAATTGGTTCAAATTTTAAATTTTAAACCAATCCGGACAATAAACGGTTCAGGTGCAGACAGGTGCCTCTTGTACCAAAAATGGCTTTCAAAAAGAGCAAAAGAGCTTCCTTAGGGCCGGTTGTTTCAAACGGTTGGCGTTTTTCACAGACAATCGGTTTTTTTTGCAGTGGAACAGCGCTTTGTATTTAACGAACGTTAAACATCTTACATCGTCATTATTTGACGTAAGTACGTATGTTAACCAACCGTTTGAAACAACCGTAGTGTGCTTAAGGTTAATGCCTTGTTCACAACCGTTAAAACTGCGACTGGCTCTCAGAAAGTATGCATTACGCCTATAATCTTAAGTTCCTTCTTTCTTAAACTATGGTCGGGACCCAGGGGAAATCATGAATTTCAATTACTTTCCTTCGGTCAAATACTAACATAAACCAAAGATCTAGCTTTAGAATTACTTAGAAAGAACAACAAATTGTTTAACGTACTGACAATACAGTGAAACAACTAGTGATTTAGTCGAACACTTAACAAATAACACGTAATACTGTAACACAATGCCTGTAACAATGGAGTCTAATCCAAGACCCGGTACGCTCAGCGGCATTACTTAAGGCCAGGTTCCTCAAAATCGACCTATTTTTGATTCAACATTAAACAATCAAATATTCTTAGTTTTGATTTGGTAAAAATATATGTTGTACTTTAATAAACATTCTTGATTATTCTCCGGTTCAAAACACGATATTTAAATTTTCACTCGATCATAAAAAATCGCGAAAACAGAGATATTTGTGATCGTTTTTCAAGTCGTACTTGAAGTAGACCAAACTTTTACTCAAAAAAAAATATGTCAAAAAATAGGCAATAACGTTTAGGAGAACATTCTCCGGTTACTTTTTCTCAAAACAGTTTTTTATTATTTTAACATATGATTATATAACTAAGCGGCGCACGCGCTTCGCTTCAGTAGCCCGCTAGGCGTTTCCGAGGCAGGACCTGTGTCGTTTTTGCTGGCTCGCTGCGTCCCTCCGCTAATCGATCGAAATATTTGTCATATTATTGTTATTTTCCGTGTTTGTTTATTAGTTTTAAAAATCAGTCTGTAAATATTGTTGTAGTGTATAATTAAACTGTAGATCTTAGTTTAAGTTGTATTATAATTATAGTGGTAATTAAGTTTAAATTATGGGAAAATTATTTTGCAGAGCGGGGTCAGCGAGTTCATTTGAACTGCGCGTTCGCGCGACTTGCCACGCGGGGTGGGAGGTAACGCTAAATGCCTACTGCGCTCGAATATCCTGGCCTTAATTGTAACAACGAGATCGAAGAAATCCCGCGGTAATTCGATTGTGTGCTGAGCTCCCTTCGTTTCAGGGGTGTCGCTCCAGAATCGATGGGCCCACAATAGATGTAGGTGGCGATTAATTCTATTTTCATTAACAGTCTTATTTATAAATGTGGTTTTTTTCAGCCAAGTCAAATCAGTTATTTAAATAAGGCCCATAGAAGGCACTTTGGAACGTCAAAATTTACAAGAAAATATTATTGTCAATTATATTTTCTAGTTGCCCCTTCCAAAAGGTAGTTTCGTATGGAGAAGAATGGGCAAGGAACTCCATAATTACTCTTTTAAAATGTTTTATGTATACCTACAGCACTCCATGTGTTTATAATAATTGTGGAGAACAAAAAAATAACAAAAACTAAAAAAAAAAATGACTAAAAAAAAAAAAAATAAAAAATAAAATAAATAATAAATGACTTTGACTTTTTTGACTTTGACTTTAACAAGTTCTAGAGTAAAAATTTCAAAACGCGGTACGCAGGTACCTACACCTAAATTAAAACGCAGATCGCTAACAACGGACTATTTTTGCAAATTTAATTATTCTGTCAAGCATTAAAAATTTGCTTTTTCATATAAAAAAGAATTAAATACTGCGAGAAAGCACTAGAGTTAAAATAATAACAGAACAGCTCTATAAAAACTCATATAAAACACACATTGCCACTGAACGAACTTTCGAAAGAAAATTCCAGTAATGGAGCTCCAAATTCAATGACCTGGTCCTGTCAAAACAAAGAAGAAAATCGAATGAACGAATGAAACGGTTCTATTAGTTATCACGTGGGATTGAAAAATCGTATTCTATATATTCGAGTCACGTACGAGACACAATCGCTCACTATCTCAGGTGGATTTCCCTGTAACGTGTAGATTACTCGGGTTTCCTATAAATAAACTTATTGATCAGAAGTTAGGACGTACGTCTAGACCAGTTTAGGACTTAGCTCTGTAGGGGTTCGTGGAAGTCTAGAAGTATTTAGGTTATCTGGCGACTAACTTCAGCGTCAGTTTAATCATATTTAGCTGTTCGCTGTTATGATCGTTCAATAGCATGAAAAATACTCAATATACAACGTGCCGCTACGTACCTATACGGTTCCGCGTTTTCTTTTTATAAAGATATTTTAATTTCATTAAACGTTATTATACAATGATTTATTTACAATTTTATATAATTAATAGCATCTTGAAGCAACCTGTACGTAAAATATTTTATCGCAATAGCATTGGTAACTATTCTTTTGAACAGTGAGTGCTATGGTGTTTGATTTAGAAAATTTTATTAAAATACAATAACTTCTCGTACTTACTTAACCATGCTTTGTACTTAAATACAAGAAAAATTAGGGTTGCATTATAAAGGCTTCTACACACTATGCCAGGGACACAGCCGGCTGGTTTTTGCCGTGCGGGTATGCGCTCTTTGTGCGGCATGCCCGCCGCGCCTGCTTAGTGTTTTGGAGCCTTTATTATCGCACCTTCTGCATGTGCGTATTATTGCATAACATTTTACTGTCTTGGATTTCCGCAAAGTAACGCCCGATTCCCCTAATTTAGAATAGTATAAGGCATTTTGAAAAATATTCAAGTGTTTAGCAAAATCAGCCAGCATCGTTCTCACTGCTGAGAAACAGGCCTCCTCTCTGCGAGAGGGACTGGGCCCTAATCCAGCACGCGAGCCCAGTGCTGGTTGGTGGATGTTCACCATGTCTTCGAGTACTTTATTTTGGTTTTTAGTCATGCCGGTTTCCTCCCGATGTTAAGGCTCCTACAGACAGGCGCGACACGCGACGCGAATCGCACGCGGCACAAAGGCACCGCGTGTCGCGCGGCCAACGGTTTTGTAAAATTAATTATATTTAAGTGACATGTTATATTAAAACTAGAGAAATAAATAAATTCTGATTCTGATTCTGATTCCTGTTTGAAGTAGCCTTATTCAATTGTTAAAATATCTACTGTGAAGAGACCAGTTATAAACATTTTCGTTTTTTGGCACGTGTTTAGAATAGCTTAGTTAGTGTATTGGCGAGGTAAAAGATTGTTTTAGCAATACATATCCTACGTCAGGAACACAGACGTACTATAAGATAAATATTAGGTTGGGGAAAAAGTCTTTTCGCATTATAGTATGTATGAACTTAAAATAAAATCTCTTTGGCTATACTATTTGTATCTGGCTGGTTTTGGTATCATTGAAAGTTAAAATTTTAAAGAACATAATTCCAAATTCAAATTAGGAAAATGTGTGATTTTCATTTGTTTTTCGTACTGTCAAGATGAGTGAATCTAATGAAGAAATTCGATACATTTTAAAAGTTTACTACAAAAAAGGTAAAAATGCAACGCAAGCCGCGAAAAAAATTTGCAATGTTTATGGACCCAGTGCAGTATCTGTGAGAGTAGCACAAATTTGGTTTAAGCGTTTTCAGTCCGGTAATTTTGATGTCAAAGATGCACGTCGCTCTGGTCGCCCTATTACGGTTAAAATGGATGCCATTTTTGAAATAGTGGAGCAAGATCGGCATATCAGTAGTTACGACGTAGCTGAAGAACTGGGAATTGACCACAAAACAGTTTTGGCGCATTTGAAAAAAACTGGGTACACAAAAAAGCTCGATATTTGGGTACCTTACGAGCTCACTGAAAGAAACCTAATGAACCGTGTACTCATTTGTGATTCTTTATTACGACGTAATGAAACCGAACCATTTTTGAAGAAGCTGATAACTGGTGATGAAAAGTGGATCACGTACGACAAGAACGTGCGAAAAAGGTCGTGGTCAAAGGCCGGTCAGGCTTCACAGACTGTGGCGAAACCCGGGTTAACTCGCAACAAGGTGATGCTGTGTGTGTGGTGGGATTGGAAGGGCATTATTCATTATGAGCTGTTACCACCAGGCAGGACCATCGATGTTGAACTCTACTGCGAACAACTGATGAGATTAAAGCAAGAAGTTGAGAGAAAGCGGCCGGAATTAATCAACAGAAGGGATGTGGTTTTTTATCATGATAACGCTCTAGCGTTATCATGATAAAAAACCACATCCCTACCTCACACATCTTTAGCCACTCAGCAAAAATTAAGAGAGTTTGGCTGGGAGGTGTTAATGCATCCGCCGTATAGTCCTGACCTTGCACCTTCAGATTTCCACCTGTTTCAGTCTCTTCAGAATTCTTTAGGCAGTGTCAGGTTAACATCACGAGAGGACTGCCAAAACCACTTGTCGCGGTATTTTGATCAGAAGTCCCAAAATTTCTATAGCAATGGGATCATGTCCCTACCTACAAGATGGCAAAAAGTTATCGAACAAAATGGTACCTACATACTTTAGATAAATGTAAATAATGTATATTAAAAAATGTTTTGAATTTTCTTAAAAAATGCGAAGAAACTTTTTCCCCAACCTATTATTACTGCTTGGTGGGAAGTGTTAGAAATTTTCATTCAATATTGACTCAGAATGCAAGAGAATGGCATGCGAAAACATGGCGGATGAGAAAAAAGAATGTTTAAAAAAATAAGGTTATTTGTGATTAGCTCTTGCCAGCGGCTTCGCCCGCGTGGAGGTCGGTAATTAACCCACGGAAATGTATTACCTACCAGGATAAAAAGTATCCTGTGTGTTAATCCGGGTTATAAACTATCTGTGTGCCAAATACAAACAACACACACAACATATAAGCATAATACTCAATCTGCCTAGACTTTTCCCAACTATGTTGGGGTCGGCTTCCAGTCTAACCGGATGCAGCTGAATACCAGTACTTTACATGGAGCGACTGCCTATCTGACCTCCACAACCCAGTAACTGGGTAATACGATACCCCTTGGTTGTCAGACTTTCGGGCTTCTGACGACCCGTAATTTATTTATTTTATTTTATTATCAAGTAACAAGACTCACAGTGTTAGTGACAATATACTTACAAACTATGTTAGTAAAACATTAACACAGAAACAACTTGTGACATCACTGCTGCAAGGTGACAGGCCCAGCCGATACCTTGCAGCAGTGGTTCACAAACGCACAACCTAGCCTGCTGGCTACCATAGACATGATGCTGTTGATGCCGCCCCGCTCCCTACTAACCAGGGATGCGCACCGTTTCCGCATCACAGTGTAGAAGCCGTCCACGCGAGCTTCAAACCAAATAATGACTGTCAAAGATCCATGAATGACTGCCGGGAGCGACGGCTTGACCTGCTTTCCGAGGCATGGAGGAGTCTCGGTATGTAAAGATGGTCGACCAACCAATCAGCCAACCAACCAGCTTAACCTGATGGCGCCTGGCTGATGGCGTATGGGTCAATACCCGTACGGCTGTTATTACTTAGCCACGAGCTCCTCCTCCACAAGCATAATACTAATGATTAAAATATTATCGTTAATTTAAGCAAGCCAACATAGTAGTTTTTGTTAGGTTTACTGCTCAGAAATTGTGCACAACGTGTCGTGTATTGAATACGATCTTGAATTCTTTTCTTGAATCCTAGTACTTGGATACTTTTTGTTATTTCATGGGGCTACATAGACTATTGCATATCAAGGAGTAGACCAGAGGGCGCTTTATTGGTAGGAATATTATATATCCCTTAGGATATGGAAGGATTATTAGAGCCCTACCCGATGTGCATCCTAGAATAGGGAAAGGAATTATGGTATTATGGTATTGGGTGGTGGTGGTAGTATTTATCAATGGATCTTTTACCGACGTCGCCACCAGGTTGGTTCACGTCCATCAGCTTCACCGGTGAATCTTTTAGCGAGGTTAAACTGAATTCTCGATTCTTTTCCTTTACGCTCCGATGAGTTGTCAGCAGCAGTGTTCAGGGCGCGGTCGGCCCGCTGCTTGTTGTCCATGTCCAGTCAGACGCGGTATAAGTTCGCCGCTGTTCACCTCAGGGTCCGGGCCGTACTTTGACGTGAAAAAAGATCATGGACCCATCACGGTTCCGTAGAGAAAAAAGGATGGTGCTATAGGTCGTATAAAGCTCCGTCTCGAGCTTTATACGACCTATAGCTCCATCCTTTATTCTCTACGGAACCGTGATGGATCCATGGTCTTTGTTCACGTCATAGTACGGCACCTAGTTGACGCGATTGCAGATCACGTCAGAGTCATGGGGACGTAAGTGGAAGGCACTCCACCCATCCCCCCCACGCGCATCGTAGTCAAAGTTGCTATCAAAGAGCGGAAGCGCAACCCGCAGTCAATTACCACTACAATTTTATTGTCACATATGTATTATAGGTCAAAGTTATGCACACAATTCAGCATATATAACTAACTAGCACTTCCCACGCGGCTTTGCCCGCGTGGATGTCGTAAAATATCCCACGGGAGCGTGCTACCGGGAAATCCTTCCTTTGACATGTTTCCACTTTCCACCACATTTTCACAACAAATGTCAAGATTTGTTGTGAAAATGTGGTGGAAATATGTCAAGTAATATAAAACGTCAAGCATATTTCGCGTCTTTTCGCGTCAAAAAAGTTGTGACCATGCGAACACGAGTTGATGCATTGACAGGAAACCACGGAAACAGAGATTTCAACATGTTTTTTTGTGAACGTTTCGCTAGGTTTCGCCCTCTCGTATTATTATTATATTCTTTGGTTTCGCCAGTGCGAACGCACAGGATGGCTGTGCCAACGGCTTAGAGGGCTCTGACCTCAGGTATACATAATATTATAATAATTAATACAAAGTTTAAGTCTTCAATGTCACAATAGCGTGATGTCGCAGTTCAGTTTTGTCGCACAAGCGTTAACCGCACATCCATTTGTCGAGCTCGCGTAGTACACTACTACGAGAAGTCGTGGGCGGTTTATGAAATTTTTAGACGTAAAACGTTGCATCTCTCTAGAATTTATTTATACTATAAATTTTCTTCTGGAGCGTTGTTGCATTTACAGACAACTTTCATTATTTTTTTTTATCACACTCGCGAGCTTCGTCTATGTAACGTCCGCTCGAGATATATTTTTATTTTAATTTCTAAAAATCTGCTCTTCTACGTTATTGCATAAATACTTTAAATAGACAACGATAATTCGTTGAAACTGCCGCTTAAAACTTACTCGGAAAAGCTTCGAATCGGAATAACGCCAACACAGACTCTAATGTCCAAAATTTGAAAATCATTTTAGATTTATTTAGAGACCATGTAAATAAAACACGTATAAAATAAATAAAGGTTAGCTGGACATTACTATGTTATGTATACAATCACACATGACGTAGGTAGACTAGACCAACAAACGAGCTCTCTCATCCCTTTGTGTCTCCTTATTTGATTTCGTCTATAACGAAAAACTTTTTGTCCTGAATCAGGACAAGAACATTATAAAAACAAACCGAATCAGTAATATCTTGTTACTGATCTGCAAAAAAACATATTTATTTCGACTGAAAAATACTTATGTAAAATCATTTGTCATTTGTTTGTTTTTTTTTTTGTCAAACAGGCAAGAGGCATAATTAGAAACTAGATATCAGTATCGAAAGGGCTTATGCCGTTTGATTCCCTTGGATGAAGAGGGAATGGGGTGTTCCTCGGGTACCAATTTTAAACCACCACGTGAGTACGTGCATTGCACGCACACGAACCGTGCATACCATACGCACCTCGAATGGCTGTGGACGGTGGGCGCGTCACACTCCGCGTGCGTATGCGCACGTAGCCACGGCTTGTGCCGCAAATTCGGAGCAGCGTTTCTTGTAGCGTGCAGTGGAGCATTTAAGGGTATACATAGATAAATTTTGTATTTTTAAAATTCCGATAAAACTAAATGAATATGGAAATCAATTTGGTTTTATAGGAATTTTAAAAAACTCAAAATTTATCGGTGTATACCTTTAAACGCTCCACTGCACGCTACAAGAAACGCTGCTCCCAATTTGCGGCCTTACACACAATTGGCGAGTATTGATTTGTGTGCGTTGTTTGTGCTTCATTGAATTGTGCTCACTTTACTTACAAACATTTTAGCACCGCGCGTCGGACCTTTGGCGCGATTGGTCCAATTCGCGATTAGTCCAATGTTCAAAAAGTTTCCAATTCGCAATTGATCCAATTTGTGGTTGGTCCAAAATGGATAATGTTTCTCTTGCATCCTATGTCCATGGAGCCCCGCTTCGCGGAAATGAGGACCTTATGAGGGAGGAGATGAACATAGCCTGTTAAAATCATAACCCTCCTTTGGCTTTGTAGAAGTTGAGTAAAAATGGTCAAAATGAACACCATTTATGACGGTGTGTTTGATTTATTTGTTTGTATTTGAATTAACCCCCCGGGCTTTATTGAAATTAATAAAAATGAGGAGCTCAGCTCATCAATTAATAACAATTATACTTTCTAGCCAGGCGCCGACTGTTGGCCAGTACATTTATGAAAAATCAACTTCACTGCTAACCAGCAGCGCCGCCATTGAAAAAATAATGCATCTGGAGACATGGAACAATCGGCCGTTTTTGGCGTTAACTGATATAATTTCGAACCTAGGAGGTTTAGTGTTGTTTTTTTTTGTTTTCTTTTTTTAACTATAGGTAAGCCTGCCTGGTGACCTTAAGCTGCTGTCTGACCTATGTTTTTCATACATTATCACAGTCTACGACCGATCGGTGCCTTGATTTCCTTACCTGCATATCAAAGCTGTTTAATCAAACTTTGTATTGCACAGTAGAAACATTGCTAACTGCGTAATTATTATTCCACGAATAAAGCTGTATTATAGCATCATAAACTATGAATGAAACGTAGACACTGAGCCAGAATCGATCAAATATTTGTTCAGGCGGTAAACACAAATATTTTGCTAATTCTACCAATGGTATTGCTAACCGCGAATTTCGATTTCAGATTGTAATCAGATTTCAGGTCGAAGCTTATTCACTGAAAATAATCTTTTCGAAACCGCATTTAGTTTTTTAGCTGTAACATCAAACCCAACGTCAATCTGCCTAGCCTTTTCCCAACTATGTTGGGGTCGGCTTCCAGTCTAACCTGATGCAGCTGAGTACCAGTATTTTATATGGAGCGACTGCCTATCTGACCTCCACAACCCAGTGACTGGGTAATACGATACCCTTTGGTAAGACTGGATGTCAGACTTTCGGGCTTCTGACGACCCGTAACGACTGTCAAAGATCCACGAATGACAGCCGGGACCAACGGCTTAACGTGCTTTCCGAGGCACGGAAGAATCTCGGTATGTAAAGATGGTCACCCATCCACCGACCGACCCCGGAAAGCGTAGCTTAACCTGATGGATCGACCCGTGCTATAAATACTTTGTCTTTATTATAAATGTAAATGGTACATCACAATCTGCAATATTGCTCTCCCATCCAAAGAGACCGCCCATTGTGTCACCCTATGTAAAACTTCGACATTTGTATCTTTATGTCATAATGGTGTAATAATAAAGAGTATTCTATTCTATACTGTAGGTCTTACCAAGGGGTATCGTATTACACCGTTACTTGGTTGTGGTGATCAGATAGGCAGTCGCTCCATGTAAAATACTGGTATTCAGCTGCATCCGGTTAAACTGGAAGCCGACCCCAACAAAGTTGGGAAAAGACTTGGCAGATTGACTATTCTATACTGTAGATTATTTTACAAGTCGTGTCCATACATCTAATTAATTCTTCAGACGGAAAAGACATACTTAGCATTAACATAAATACTTATTTATTACTAGAGGGCTTCCAAATTATTTAGCGCATGCATATTTTGGGAGCAATGTTCAATTTAAAACAAGACAGCTAATTACCAGCTGCCCCATAACTCAGGCGGGAGTGACCTAAATATTAATGAATAATTAAATTATATGTCTGAGGAGCGCGTGGCTAAGTAATAACAGCCGCACGGGTCTATCCATCAGGTTAAGCTACGCTTGCCGGGGTTGGTCCGTGGATGGGTGACCATCTTTACATACCGAGACTCCTCCGTGCCTCGGAAAGCACGTTAAGCCGTTGGTCCCGGCTGTCATTCGTGGATCTTTGACAGTCGTTACGGGTCGTCAGGAGCCCGAAAGTCTGACAATCAGTCTTACCAAGGGGTGTCGTGTTACCCAGTTAATGGGTTGTGGAGGTCAGATAGGCAGTCGCTCCATGTAATATAATGGTATTCAGCTGCATCCGGTTAGACTGGATGCCGACCCCAACATAGTTGGGAAAAGGCTAGGCAGAATTAATTGATTGAATTAAATTTTATGTCTATTCCATGAAAGAGAAATGTTATGATATCTTCGGACAAAGCTCTTCGTATAATTATGATAGAACTTCACGTACAGGTAAGTTCGTTTAATCATTAAATATTATAGGGAAATAATAATTAAAGCTTCCGAAAAACAACTTAACTTCCAGCGATCTGGGGTTGACTGTAATTCTAACTAAGCTGTGTTAAAATGAATTACCGAAAAATTAATACAAAATTAACCGACAAAAAATGTTGTTTTTAACAAACAAACATGAGCTTATTCAAGTTATAATTCAGCGAAAAATAATCTGTACTTTCAAATAATAAACTAAATTTCCAAAAAAAATAGTAAACTTCAAAAAAAAATACTAAGTTTCCGAAAACATATGTTCCGCTAAAATAATCATTTTCTTAAGCTCTATAGAAACCAGCTCAATTTCTATTATTGGTTATAGAATAACTTTTTTATCTCTCAATTTAACCCGTCGCGCGCCAATTAGCAGACACAATTGAAATTCTATTGTTATCTGTACACATGGTGTACAATCGACATTTTAAGAGTTAAATGAAAATAACTACCTACCAGTCGGCTCCCGCGGGCGCTTCGTGCGTATAATATAATATATATTGATACCATCAATAATATAACACCCCGATTCAGAGCAATCCGACATTTGGGTTAGGTTAGAACAGTGACCATTAAAGCCAGATCCCCTCTATTGTTGGTGAATCATTTGGGTTAGGTTAAAACAGTGACCATTAACGCGCGAAGGCGAGCGAGCGTAGCGAGCGTGCCGCGGCAGCGGCCGCCGAGCGCCACATACCCTCTATTGTTGGTGAATCATTTGGGGTAGGTTAGGTTAGAACAGTGACCATTAACGCGCGAAGGCGAGCGAGTGTAGCGAGCGTGCCGCGGCAGCGGCCGCCGAGCGCCACATACCCTCTATTGTTGGTGAATCATTTGGGGTAGGTTAGGTTAGAACAGTGACCATTAACGCGCGAAGGCGAGCGAGTGTAGCGAGCGTACCGCGGCAGCGGCCGCCGGGCGCCAGATACCCTCTATTGTTGGTGAATCATTTGGGGTAGGTTAGGTTAGAACAGTGACCATTAACGCGCGAAGGTGAGCGAGTGTAGCGAGCGTACCGCGGCAGCGGCCGCCGAGCGCCAGATACCCTCTATTGTTGGTGAATCATTTGGGGTAGGTTAGGTTAGAACAGTGACCAACGCGCGAAGGCGAGCGAGTGTAGCGAGCGTGCCGCGGCAGCGGCCGCCGGGCGCCAGATACCCTCTATTGTTGGTGAATCATTTGGGGTAGGTTAGGTTAGAACAGTGACCAACGCGCGAAGGCGAGCGAGTGTAGCGAGCGTACCGCGGCAGCGGCCGCCGAGCGCCAGATACCCTCTATTGTTGGTGAATCATTTGGGGTAGGTTAGGTTAGAACAGTGACCAACGCGCGAAGGCGAGCGAGTGTAGCGAGCGTGCCGCGGCAGCGGCCGCCGGGCGCCAGATACCCTCTATTGTTGGTGAATCATTTGGGGTAGGTTAGGTTAGAACAGTGACCATTAACGCGCGAAGGTGAGCGAGTGTAGCAAGCGTACCGCGGCAGCGGCAGCGGCCGCCGAGCGCCAGATACCCTCTATTGTTGGTGAATCATTTGGGGTAGGTTAGGTTAGAACAGTGACCATTAACGCGCGAAGGCGAGCGAGTGTAGCGAGCGTGCCGCGGCAGCGGCCGCCGAGCGCCACATACCCTCTATTGTTGGTGAATCATTTGGGGTAGGTTAGGTTAGAACAGTGACCATTAACGCGCGAAGGCGAGCGAGTGTAGCGAGCGTACCGCGGCAGCGGCCGCCGGGCGCCAGATACCCTCTATTGTTGGTGAATCATTTGGGGTAGGTTAGGTTAGAACAGTGACCATTAACGCGCGAAGGCGAGCGTGCCGCGGTAGCGGCCGCCGGGCGCCAGATACCCTCTATTGTTGGTGAATCATTTGGGTTAGATAAGACTATGAAAGCTTTTGCTTTATGGTTTTTACTAGGCGTCTTATCATATTAGACTAAATAGGTTCTAAGTCTTTTGAGTGGTATATCAAACGATTTTATATTCAATGTACGTTATGCTTATAAAAATTTGTTATTTTAAAATTATATCAATCGTTTATTATATTAACTGATCATTATATAAAATAAAATTATAGATTCAGTTGTTATATCTTGTAAATATTAGAGATTTCGTAATTATATCATATATTACTTACCCAAATATTTCATAACATACTGGGTTACTTTTATTTAAGCACTCAACACGTTATATTTTATACGTATATTCATTAGAATACAAATACCTTTAGGCCTAGGTACTTATATATTAATTGAATAGAAGTAGGTGTAAGTAATGAATGATATTGATTACAAGCTGATTTTGATATTTCCTAGGAGTATCTATGGAATCACTTAGAAAAGTATTTTTATAATGTTACAACAGTTTAACAAGCGCCACTGTTATAAAATGTGTAAGGTTTGATTCTAAATTTATAATAGGTAAGTTACGATAAAAATGACTACCTGCTGATTTCGGTAAAACGCAATTTAAGCTGGTGGAAAAATATTGCGTCAGCAAATATTGTATTAATTTTTCGGAATTTTCATCATTTTATTCGGTCGTTTCTTTATTAGTATTCGCTTATAAACTGTCGGAAAGTTAGTATTTAAAGCAGTAAATTTCATATTTTGAGTATGCTCATATTTTAATTCTTTTTCAGAGCTTTTATTACTACCCAATATTATATACAGTGTGGAAAAGATCCATCACGAAGCTGTCATCTACGCGTTAAACTAAGTAACTTTGTGCAAAAATAATTGCTGGGAAACGACTTTTATTTTTGGTATGAAAATTCGCTGTGCGCAATGCACGCAAATAAATATGCTTATGGGTGGGGTTAAAACGCTTCCCCGACCAAACGACCTCGAATGTTCGGACCTTCTCTTTCCTGCCGCTCAGTCTCGCACTGTCCCACTCCCTGCGCACGCCCTTTTATCATAGAATTTACAAAATTTTTGGAATTATTTTAAGTAACAAAAAATTAAAAGTAGAGATCTTTTGAAATAAAATAAAACGCGTATTATTTAGATTTTTAAATTATCTATCCATTAGTGTAATCCTCGAATGATTAGAACGCCAACTTTATTAAAAGATGCATGCAATCAATAGTTTTGCTCACTTTTTTACAAGGAGATTTTGTATGAATTTATAACATAAAAAAACCGGCCAAGTGCGTGTCGGACCACGCACAATGAAGGGTTCCGTAGTTGGGATGAATAAACTAAGAACTAACTTAACATTGTATTTGAAAAACATGTTCTCCCATACATTCCAACTGTAAATGTAAGTTTGTACTCACAATATTGATAGATTTACCATGTTACTTTAAGACCACAGACTTCTTATAGGTTTTCCTGTAATTTACAGGTAAAGATCTATTTTCTGTACTTTTTCAAATTTTAGGCTCAGTAGTTTCGGAGATAAGGGGGGGGGGGGGGGGGAATGGTCAATTTTCGTATATTTTCTTAAATAACTTTAAAACAATTTATTTTAAAATTAAGTATAAAAAAAATATATTTGAGACCCTCATAGTAAGCCTTTTCATTTGACATGCCACATGGTGTAGTTTGCGAAACTATTTTTTTAATTTTCTTATTTGCCTCCCAAAAGTGACCTCTATATTCAAAATTCATTTATTTACTTTACCCGTCCGTATTTGAAAGAAAGAAAGAAAAATATTTTATTTGGGACACGCACAGGAAATACAGTTAAAAAAGAGCATATAAAAGTAACAAAATAAACATTAAAAAGCAAAAAAACAAAAAAAAGAAATCAGAATAAAAAAAAAAAGAGACCTGTGCGAGGCCAAAAAGGCTCCCATCTCAGCATAAAGCTGCGATATTTAAAAAATAAATACCGCAACGCTGGTATTCTGATAGGGCCTGTGTGATGCCACGGACATACCCACGGATATCAATTAAAAATAGCAAGGGGAATAAAATCAAATAAAATAAAATACAAATACTAGAATACTTGAAAAGAAAAAAACAAAAACCGTCAATAAGGTGTAAAGATCGACTCACGCTTGACGCTTATTTGGGTCACAAAAATTCATATGTGTACCAAATTTCAACTTAATCGGTCTATTAGATTCGGAGCAAATTGGCTGTGACAGACGGACAGACAGACAGACAGACAGACAGACAGACAGACACACGAGTGATCCTATAAGGGTTCCGTTTTTTCCTTTTGAGGTACGGAACCCTAAAAACAAATAAGAACGTGTAATGTGATGATAGGATATTGAAGATTAATAATGTGCTTTTAGAAGTAGTTATTCTACTAGTAGTACTCTCTGTACTTACTCTTAATTAATGAGGTAATAGCCTCTGAAAACGCACTATCGCAAGGTTCTGCTCGGGGTAGCCCCTTAAGTATGAGGTAAAGTTAAGTTAAAACATTTAAAACTTTGCTTTCGTAAGAAAACGTCAAAAAAGGTTGTAACTTTGGCGTTCAATATCTCCGTAACCAGAAGGTTCCCTGGGTGCAATACAAAGAATATAATAATAATATCGGTAAAAACAAGTGACTCTCCTCTCGGCTTTGTTTAGGGAATTTTTACGTGCGTTACTTATTCACGCCAAATTCAAGAATCTAAACCTGTAATTAATGGTAGACGGCGTTTTATTAGAACAAAATGTAGTGAAAAAAAAAAATTAAAACTTTTTATTTCAAAAAAAGACATTACATAGTTTTGTTTAATCACACATCGCTTAATCTTAATACTGAAAGATTATGTGCGAGTGAGGCGTCTCGCTTGTTTACATTAAAATATTTTGTTATTAAAATTAAATTTTATTATTAATTAAATACTGCTGCTTATCTACACGTTGCATGTAATAAGCACTGGTTCTAGTTTATCGTTTATCTTCGGAAAAACCGAAATGTAGCGAATAAAATGTGACTATCTTGGTCCGTAGTTAACTAAATCAATGGTTAAGCATAGTAACTAATCGTTGAATTTTGGCTAAATGTGTTTGCCAAAAAGCCATTAGTTGCTATTTTTAATCAACTTCATTATTAACCAACTTCAAAAAGGAGGTTCTGTATTCGACCCGTATGTATGTAGGTATGTTTGTTTGTCCGTGATTTTCTCAAAAACGAATGAATCAATTTTGATGATTCTTCCACTAACGTGATCTGCATACTTTCAGGAAGGTTTTAGTAAGTTATAATACATTATGTAGTTATTCTTATGTACGAAGTTATATACATAAATGTACTGTAACTCGATTACTATTTACTTAGGTACTATTTCTAAGCCGATTTTGATGATTCTTCTTTTCGTTCGTCTTGGGCTTACTTATGTAATTGTATATTCAACTAAAAATGGAAAAATAATTTTTGACTTTAAAAAAAGTAAAAACTGACTTCAAAAACCAAAAACGAATAAAATAACTTTCTTAAAAAACTTAACAGCTTCTGAAGTCGGTGTCTTCAATTCTTCAATGCACCATAACTTAGCGCCGACTGCAGAGGCTGTTAAGTTATTTTATTCGATTTTGAAGTTGGTTTTTCCTTTTTTTTTAACATGAATACATTCATGTTAACTCATTCATGTTTAGCCAAAATTCAATCACTAGTTACTATTTTTAACCATTGGTTGAGTTAACTACGTATCAAGAAACCGGCCATTAGTATCGACCAATAGAAATTGATTTATCTTTATTTGTGCTGTGAGCCCTCCTTATATTGTCAAATTTCATGATTCCAGGACAACGGGAAGTACCCCATAGGTTTTGATTTACTTGCGAGTATCAAAATATGTCGCATAAATGGTAGTATTTTTTTATTGCGTTGACTTAGAAGCTTATTTTTTTTAGAACTCCAAGAGACTAATTTCAACTTGATACCTCCACGCGTTACTGAGAAAAAGGGTCTGGACAGACTGACAGACAGACAGACAATTGGACAACGTAGTGATCCTATAAGGGTTCCGTTTTTTACCTTTTGAGGTACGGAACCCTAAAAAGTAGTGGAGGAATGTGATTTGGATTGATACAGGTTGTTCCTAAAAGTGTGTTTTTAGTAATAGTTAATTTTACTATGAAGTATGTTTTTTTCAATTAATTATGAGGCGTGCAAACAGTGTCTTCCGACACAATATATTTTGTTTTGTCTAATATAACCTGCGATAAAATCGCTTTACCTATGTACCTATATATATTTAAGTATGCTCGTGTCTGCACATTAGCGATGCAAGTTACTGGCTGAAAAAAGGCGGAAAATACTGTTAGAGGGAAAAGAAAAGTTGCTAGATCATGATCATGACGTATATTACGCCTTCACTCATGTGTTAACTCAACTGAAGCAAGCAAACGTTTGATGAAATACGTACAACAGCTGCCAGTCTCATACAGTGTCTATCAAACATCGCTGTCAAATGGTTAAGAAATGGATCGTAATTTTTATGTTATACTTAGTAAACTATCAATAGTTATGGATTTCACAAAGTGAATCTCAATTGTGACTGTAAACATATCGAACCAACTTTTATTGTTTTCCTATCTACGTTATTTACCGTAGCTATCTAGTTATTTGTGTGGTCAAATGTATGGGATGAAGTTTGTTGACGTGGAACGCCATGACACGTCATCCCATACATTTGTCAATTTTATTAACGTGACGTTTCCTGCTGTTTTAAATTATAAAGCGCCCATTAGCACTATGGATTAGAGAACTTTTAGTTAAGATTACCTCACAGAAACTGCGCATTTAGGCGATTTTTATACGACACACGACGGGCTTTTATCGATGCGCCCGAGCGGACATCGAAATCCATTTTCAAAAAAATTTAACACATCCCTATACTTCGGGCACTAAATGATTTTATAACCTATAAACTAGTAACTAAGTTGGTTATTATTTATTACTAGCACTTCCCGCGCGGCTTCGCCCACGTGGATGTCGGAAAATATCCCACGGGAACTAAAATCTTTCCTTAATCCTATATTCTTGTAAAAATTTCAGTTTTCTAGGTCCAGTGGTTTGGGCCGGGCGTTGATGAGTCAGTAAGTCAGTCAGTCCGTCTGGACTTTTCTTTTTAATTTATTACTAGCACTTCCCGCGCGGCTTGGCCCGCATGGATGTTGGAAAATATCCCACGGGAACAAAAATCCTTCCTTATTCCTTGTCTATATTATAAAGGGAACCTCTGTGCAAAATTTCAGCTTTCTAGGTCCAATGGTTTGGGCTGGGCGTTGATGAGTCAGTAAGTCAGTCAGTCAGTCAGAACTTTACTTTTTATGTACCTATTAAGTAGATTTTACTTTTACAGTATTCATTTCATTGCTTTCCGGAAAAATAACACTGTCTTGTATTGTCAGAAAACCCACACGTAGCCATTACGTCATCGCGTCAGTATCTTCGCATTAAATTCTAAGAACGCGTTGTAGTTTCAAGAACGGTAGAGGTGAGCTGTCTGATAAAAAATTGCAACAAACACATGTATCGTGTGCCCCTGGCACTGGAACTGGTTGCAGAACCAACAAAATAGAGTATGAAAAGTTCTTAATATGGTGTAAGTATCTACTTGTGAAAGGAGATCACAGTACGTACTTTTTTTTCATCAAAATCTGTTACCTACATCGTTAGATACTGTTCAAATATTGAAAACTGATAACATAGTAAAAAAAAAGGATTGCAATCGTTGGAGCTCTATTTTTGAGAAATATAGAACTGCATTTCTAGTTCTTTGCCAGGAACTGCAACAGAACTTTTTCGCTGAAAATACCACCACCTTCGTCAGTGTAGGTAGTAGGTAAACAACAGCAGGTCAAGTAACTACAAACTGTCAAATTTTCTCATTCGATTTCGTACTTAAGGACGCTGTTACAAATGGGTAGTCAAATCATTACGTTTTTACACAAAAGTATGTTTATTAAATAAAATGCTTTGCATTCTTAAAATGTTTTTTGGCCGAATTGTAGATAGATGTGCATGGTACGATTCTGAACTGTAAATATAATTTTAGATAGGTACATTTCCTCAATAAATGTACCGAAGTAAAAATTTTCACTTCGGTACATTTATTGAGAAATTATTTCATAATAAAAATATATTTATAGTTCAGAATCGTACCTTGCACATCTATCAACAATTCAGCCAAAAAACATTTTAAAAATGCGAAGTATTTTATTTAATAAACTTTCTTTTGTGTAAAAAAGTAATAATTTGACGACCCATTTGTAACAGCGTCCTTGACATTGGAGAAATTTGACAGTTTGGTATAACCTGAGGGCCAATTCTCGTAATTAAAAACGTTCAAATTCCAAGTCGCAATGTCAGCCAGCGACAATCAAATGTCAAAAATGTAGGCAAACTCTATACAATTTTGACAGATTGAGACTGAGATGAGATTGCGAACGTTGTTATAAAAATACGGGAATTGCCCCTCTGATGTGCTGTTGTCTGGACCTAAACTTATAAGGTGAAAAATCAACGAATGCGTTTAGTCTAAAGCACGCTTTCCGCTATTTCGGTTCATATTTTCTGTACAAACGGTCAAATCAACTGACTCACACCAGCAAAATGATTTAATTAACATAACATCACGCCTGTGATCCCCAAAGGGTTAGGCAGTGGTGTACCTATAGTACCTACCTATACCCACATTTCGCCAGTTATGTTTTAAGTCCCATGTAACAGGGGGTGAGCCTATTACCATCGACCGAGCACATCTCCAGACTGGAAAAAACTCATTAGGTATCACTTACTCGACCTGGGCGTCGAACCCAGGGCCTCGTGTTCAGCAGTAGCGCTTCCGACTAACGAGGCAAAATTATTTAAACATATTCCTAATCCGACATGACATGTTGTGAGCCCATAGCCGACGATTGTTTCGGTTCACGTTGATATATATTGTGACCGACAGTATATTAGCATACCGTTCGGGAATATCGATATAATCTCTCAATCGAGTTGGTATCTATGTACTTAAGTGTACGAGTATTGTGGGAGTTGGGTTGAATCTCATAGTTTTTTATTACCTATGATTTAATTATAATATATCTTTGCATTCATATTCCTTTCGTTATGTTTCCTAAGTATCAATCAAACACAGACACACCTACTACCACACCGCCAACTTTTGCTTGTTCTACTGTTTTTATTTTTACCCGACTGCCAAGGAAAGGTTATTTTTTTCGCGCGTATCTTGTATGCATGTAGGTACGTATGTTTGTAAATTTCTTTACTACCTCGTATCTTCCAAACGGCTGGATGGATTTCGACAAATAATAAAGGTATCGTTAGATTTGTCTCAAAAACAATGTGTCCTTAGACAAGTGTTAAAAAAAAAACAAAATGGCGGATTTTTGGCGCTAAATTGTAAGTCGTTAATAAAAAAAATAAACAAACTTATTGAGTAGGGTATCAAAATGAAGGAAATTAAAAGGAGATTACAAAAATATATATAAGTCATGTAATAATAAATTGGCAATCAATGCATTCAAATGGTTGTAAGTATTTATGGTTTTTGATATCGTAAAAATCGGCCAAGTGTGTTGATTTATTCCGTTCTAGTACCAACAAACTAATACCACTAGTATTTGTTTGAACTCGTATTTATTTTCTATTTCGAACGGATACCACTCTTTAAATAATTAAATTGAATGTGCGAACGAATGCCAAGAACTTGAATTTGGTACAGTCAGTTCAGTCAAACCTAATCAAATTAAATTTGTTATGTAATATTTTTATGTGACCGTAATATTGCCAAAAATTTCCAAATTCACTTCATTCTATATTTTTACAAAGGTTGTAACTCTTAAAATGTTGATTGCACACCATGTGTGCAGATAACAATAAATTTTCTATTGTGTCTGCTAATTAGCGCGCGACAGGTGATTTGTTTTTGTAAAAAAATTTCTTGACTGTGTTATTAGATAGGTAGACGTAATTAATTACGTACCTATCTACTAACTATGTCAGATTTTTAATATACATATTATGCGTTAATTTTCTGAGATATTTTTTCATTTTTAGATTGTAAGTAAATCATTATTTTTTTGATATTTTTGCAAAATAAATCATTAGACAGATACAAGGAAGAACTAAAATTATAATAAAGTTGATTATTAGTTATATTTTATTATTCAACTAACAACAACAACAAACAACAACAACAATACAACACCAACAACAAAACAACAACAAACAACAACAATTTTTTTTTGTATTTAACTGATTAAAAAAAAATTAAAGGTCTATTATTTACATTTACAGACAAAGCATTTTTACTGACTGTACCTTATATCTTTCAACTTGTTTTGGTATTAGTTTATACAACGGTATCCGTTCGGAATAGAAAATAAATATGAGTTCAAACAAATACCAGTGGTATTAGTTTGTTGGTATTAGACCGGAATAAATTGTGTGTCGGACCTCGTGTTACGCATTTTTACCTGTTTTATCATAGCATAAATTTAAAATATTATGTAATGTAATATTATTGAAATCTGCACTTTCGCGGTGAGTACACACGTCTCACGCGAACACATTCAATTTTTCTCGCAATTTCAATACACTAAAAATATTATGTCACTATATTCCATTCACAATAAGATGAGACATTGAAACAAACCTTTTTAGGGTTCCGTACCTCAAAAGGAAAAACTGGAACCCTTATAGGATCACTGTCTGTCTGTCTGTCCGTCTGTCACAGCCAATTTGCTGCGAATCTAATGAACCAATTAAGTTGAAATTTGGCATATTATGAATTTCTGTTGACCCAAACACGGACGTGTAACGTAAATAAATGAATTTTGAATATGAGGGTCACTTTTGGGGGGCAAATGAGAAAAATTAAAAAAAAAGTTTTACAAACTGTACCGACAGACATATCAAATGAAAGGGCTTACTGTGAAGTTCTCAAATATATTTTTTTATAATTTTAAAATAATTTTTTTTAAAGTTATTCAAGAAAATAAACGAAAATTTTGAAAAAAATACAGAAAATAGTTCTTTGCCTGTACATTACAGGAAATCTATAAGAAGTCTGTGGTCTTAAAATAACACGGTAAATCTCTAAATATTGTGAAACAAACTTACATTGACAGTTGGAATGTATGGGAGAACATGTTTTTCAACTACAATGTTAAGTTTGTTCGTGGGATAAATTCATCCCAACTACGGAACCCTTCATTGTGCGTGGTCCCACACGCACTTGGCTGTTTTTTTTTTATGAATACCCGCTTTTGTCGTGATAAATGGCGACTATCCTGAATATTTACATTCGAATTTAAAAGATATTTCTTATGTTTTGTCAGTGTTGTTCTGTAGGATGACAATTACATTTACCTATCCTCTCGAGAATTAGCGTGTTTTAGTAGTATGATGAGATCATAGTCGCACACATTCGAGTATTTAATTAATTATAATCAAAGCTTATGCGTTAATTATGCTCAAGCTAATCAGATAAATTTACGAAGAACAATATATTTTAATAAGTTTAACATAAGGTACATTTTTAAAAGAGGAGACTATCCTAAAATTCGACAATAAATTTAATTTGGTTATACAGTACCTATTTTTAACAAGAAAGTGTCATCTATAAAAACCCTTTTTACGATTTGTTTACCTTTAGTTAATTATTTAAACCGATGATATAGTTTTCACTAGGTTAGTTAAAAAAAAAAAAAAGTTCTTATTAATTTAGGTACACAGTACTTCATAATCATTTGATTAGTAACTTAATATCCGACTACCAAAGAACAGTTGTATTTGTAGGTTCATTTTCGTACAGCTGACACGACGAAAATTCTCTTGAAGAATTGAACCGCTTACGTAAATTATAATTTTCTTTGTCTGTGCTGTTTGGCATGCAATCAATCATCTCTACATTTTGCCCGACTTATATACTTAAGTAATAAAAGTACACAGTTTTCGTTAATAGGAGTGTGCCCCGACACTAGAAAGACCAAAATAAAATAAATAATTAAAAATAATCAAAAACCCGACTGCAAAACAGTCAACATAATAAGCATTGTACTAGCAAAAAAACCGAAATAAGATTGAGAATAGATAAACAAAACTAAAAACTAAGCAAACTCTCATTCGGTTTAACATACTATATTATGAGCTAAAAGGCCAAGTTAAACTTAATGCAGGTAGCATTAAGTTTGGTAGCTGGCGGGACCCATTAATTTTCTTTCGGTTTATAATTTGCAAATGGGTGCCGCCTGCTACCAAACTAGGTATATTATGAGCTGAAAGCCTAAATGATATACCTGCATTAGTATTTAATTTAGGCTATTAGCTTATAATATAGTCTCTTAAACCGACGTAGAGTTTACTTTGTTTACAACCCACAAGGTTCCTCTTTATCACCAACATAAATTAAAAAGTTCGTTGAAGCCATATACAGCGTTAGTTTTGAATGACCAGCCAAATTTTCACAGGGTGGTCTACCCATGATTATGAACAACTTTCACTATATGACCAACTTTGAAATCACGAAAAAAAATCAGCTGTTTCATACATTTTGGTCGAGTAGGTATTGAACTTTTGTATGAAAAAGCTGTTTTTTTTTCGTGATTTTAAAGTTGGTCCCATAGTAAAAGTTGTTCATATTCACGGGTAGAACGCCCTGTGAAAATTTGGCTGGTCATTGAAAACTAACCCTGTATATCGATTCTATTGACTATAAAGTTGTTGTAGATGAACCTTTGAGGTTCATAATGTCTTTACAAAGCATGTTTTTTCTCTAGGCTAGAAAAGCGGAGCCCAGTCACAAGGCCCAACCACAAGAATGCAAATAAATATATTCTATTCTATTCCATGGAGCCCATAATGTCTTTACAAAGCATGTTTTTTCTCTAGGCTAGAAAAGCGGAGCCCAGTCACAAGGCCCAACCACAAGAATGCAAATAAATATATTCTATTCTATTCCATGGAGCCCATAATTATAAGGTGTTTGTTCACTGGTGCACCAGTCAAAGTACTCTCGCAGCCGTTTGCGGTAATTTTGAAGCTATATTATCAATTAGCTTTTGCCCGCGGCTTTCCCCGCGTGGAGGTCGGAAATTATCCCATGGAACGTACTACCGGGATAAAAATGTATCCTATGTCCTAACCCAGATCATGGTATCATTCAATTTCATCGAAATCCATTCAGCCATTAAGGCATGAAAAGGTAACAGTATGGATAAGTTTGCCATAAAGTTCTTCGGAATTATATCGAGGAGGTGGACGATTCTCATAAGCTTATAAATACACCTCTTCCACGAACCGCGAACGCATAACAACCTGCCAAGCGAAATAATTACGTTAATATTACTCGTAACGGTCTATAAGGCTCATATTCAGCACTTATACTCACTTTAGTTGCTAAATCTGTAACTCTCTGTAAAGCTACGGTTTCCTACGATGGCCGCACTTAACAGCCGCAGTGACGGCTGTCATGAAAATGCGGCAGCGGCAAAGATATAAATCGTTAGATGCGCTTTACCGCGTCAAAATATTGTCGCGTTTATGTTTCGGTTTGATACCTTTGACGCACTGAATTGACTTGACTGTCATGGAAACGCTATTTAATAAATGTGTGAGGTCGAGTGGACACTTTTTCGCGTGCCTAGTATGGTGAGGGTAGGTAAATCTAGAGATTTAAATCTTTGGGCGGGGTTTGACTTAATGTCAAATACTGGTGAAAATGACAGATTTTCATGACGGGCGTTATAATATGACGGAACCGCTTTCCCAGGAAACCAAAGCTTAACTCTACTCTGTAACTTTTCTCTCGTTGTTGACGTCACGATTAAAAAAAGCGGGTTCACTTATCTAAGCTGTGCATTACATCGTTTGTTCTGATTCCACTCACCCCACAGAGTGGCTTTCTCCCCAACTTTTATCGGACCCTACTCCAGAACCGCTATATTACAAATACAAAAAGTAATTCAAGGGAAAACATAACATGGTCCGCACAAATTATTTGCTTTTATATCTCTTCGTACGTAATGGAAATTGAACTAAACAAAGCTGTCTCTAGTAACATGGTGGATCAAGTCCGGAGAAAACCAAAAGGAAATGTGAGAAACTGTTTTTTTTTTTGTGGATGGGAAATCATCAAATGGCTTCTACCGCTCTGGGCAGAGCGGGAGGGCGTGTCAGACTTTTACTGACTAAAACCCACCCGTGTTCCTTCAGTTTATCTCTTTCGAACTACCCGCGACCCCGGCGGCATCGGCCCTATTGGACCCCGTCACTGCTGACATCTCTTTGAGGCGCGCGTGGAACACAACGCGCCGTCGACCCGGGCCTGGTCCTTACTGGACGGCGAGCTGCCCATTACTCGTCGTCCGCAAGCCCGCGCTTACGGTGGCCGGGAATCGGCAATCGATTCCCGCCGCCCAGGGCGTCTCCTGCGGTGGCTAGGGGCGCGAGGGCGCGGCTGTTGCCTCTCCCTCACGCGCTTCGCCTCCTCCTTCGCGAGCATTACTGCTTCGCAGAAGGAGGTGAGATACTATGTTTAGACTGAAAGTCTAAACATAGCTCAAACATACATAGTATCTAGTCTAGTTGTTTGTTGTAGAAATAAACGTACAAAGGTTTGTGCAAGTTTGCTTATTCGAGAAATGCTTAGTTCTGCTGTGATGAACGACGTTTGCTGTGCTTTAGTGAGCTTAATTTCCAGAATATTATAGAAAACATAAAAGAAGAACTTATATTTATTTGCGTGCAGCCCGAGGTCTGAACCTGAACCTTCTATAGAGCGCAATGCTGTGCTAACTTATATTTAAATGCGAAAGTGAGTTTGTTTGTTACGCTTTCGCGTTAAATTTGGCACACGGGACCATGACCTGGAAAAGGACGCAGGCTACTTTTTATCGAAATAACACGCGGGCGAAGCCGCGGGTGGAAGTTAGTGCTAAATAAAAAAAGAGACGCATTTTTTGAAAGTCCCAATGCTTGATTATAACGGGAAAGCAAGAGTAACTTACTCGTATCTTGACATAACTTCAATGCAGACCAATGTCACATTTTCTTCCACATTTGCTAGCGGGTAATATAAGCTGCGGATGCGCTGCAGCTACCGGTGGACTCGTCCGTCACTTGTTTTTATTCAGTCTCAGAGAACTTCGTCAGTTTGTATGGAATAATTGTGTTTCCCATTATAGTCAGCAGACGGCGCTTATTCAGTTTCAGTACAAATTGAAGTTTACGTTAACGTGATCAAGCTCGCACTAAGGCCTCTGTTCCCATCAACTTTGCATGCGTTCAACAAAACAGAACCGTAAGTTTGGTCTTAAAACGAAGGCCACTTTGTTACTCTCACCATCATCATCTGCTTAGCCTTTTCTCAACTATGTTGGGGTCGGCTTCCAGTCTAAGCGGATGCTGTATACTAGTATTTTACATGGAGCAACTGCCTATCTGACAGTTACTGGGTAACACAATACGCCTTAGTAAGACTGGTTGTCAGACTTTTCGGGCTTCTGACGACCCGTAACGACTGTCAAAGATCCATGAACGATGGCCGGGACCAAAGGCAACTCTGCTACTCTAATGCTCGTAAATAACTCTTGAAATAAGGGCATTTTTTTTTACCAATTTCAGCGAACTTTAATTGGAAAAAGTTACGTTGTATGCTCAGCAGTAAAGTCTACCTCGAGGCCTTCACGGAAGCAGTTTTTGCCGGTATAACCTGGTTATTGCTGTAATATCACTTTTAGTTTATGACACAAAGATTAAAGACATGACTTACTTAAAGTAGTTTACAGAGGCTTTTACTTCAATAAACTACAGCTTTTGGCCACGACTCCAAATGCTTGATCTAACCTATAAATATGATACATCATAAGTTTTTGACACTATGCAGCTAATGACTTAATTCAGTGTCTTTAAAAAAAAACTTCATATTTCTTCGTACTAGAATGGTTGTTTAAAAAAACTTTTTACAAAAAAATACAACCGACTTCCAAAAACAACACTACAAAGTGAAAAATAACTTTAATTTCGGAAGTCGGTTTCGGTGTCGGTGTTAAATGTATTTTCGTTTTTTGCCACCGACTTCCGAAATTAAAGTTATTTTTCACTTTGTAGTGTTGTTTTTGGAAGTCGGTTGTATTTTTTTGTAAAAAGTTTTTATTTTTCACTTTTTAGTTGTGTACCTACCCCACACACATTGTCATACCACTACCTGCAAAACAAACTAGAACATCATCCATATAAAAGTGAGGAAAAAATACGTATTATTGAAGCTAACTCAAAAACTAACAAATCAAAGTTAATCAATTTTATATGGGATCAATTGTGACGTATACCCTCTCGAATAAAACAAAAAAAATCCAAATCGGTCCAGCCATCTTTGAGTAATCGGGGAACATACATAAAAAAAAAAAAAGGTTCCGACGAATTGAGAACCTCCTCCTTTTTGAAGTCGGTTAAAAGAGAGAGAATTCCACTGTAATAGAGTAAGAAAAATGAACCCGAACCCCAAAACTTTCTTATTTAATAAATTAGGACGCAGAATGGCCTTGAGTGGTTAGCTTGCGTATTCTGTGCTGAGCTCACCCAACGCGTCGTACGTCCACCCAGTAATAGGACTCGCCCATCAAGGAGTGCTGTCTCTAATTAGACGCATTATTAACTTATTATACGTACATAAAACAAAAGGTATCTTGGTAGGTAAATCATTCAACGTCGCTTATCTTCACCTTAAGTATAACTTTAGCTTATGTAACATCTACACTGTTTCACTTGTTACAGAATGTCAATTATTTATTAAACCTATCTCTTAAGGGGGAAGCGCCAGGACAGCCCGCGAAATTAAAATTTTCTTACGTTTTTTGCAATTTGTAAGTCAGTCTTAGGTTGTATGTTGATTAAAGTATGATTCGCTACCGTAACAAATATGTATTTACAGAATTATAATCATTAGAATCAGTAATACAACTCCATAAGTTAGTACAATCCTCAAATGTCAAGATTTCATGAAATAGTCATTCAACAGGATTACCTGGTCTTAAAGAGTTGTATTGATGACTTTAATGATTATAATTCTGTAAATACATACTGGTTACGGTTGCGAATTAAAGGGAAATGCCCATTTGATAAAGAGGTTTTGGCCAAGTGACGCCCACGAAAGAAACAAATTAGAGGCATTACGGTTGACATCATAGATAAAGATACAAACACTATTTTTTACATAGAACTCGGTTGGACTTTTAAAAATCAAAGTATAAAAATTCAAGGTTAATAAAAGACATACTTAAAGATTTCCGATTTTTTATTCGTTCTCATTTAAATATATGACGAGCACTTCATCTAGAAATTGGGCTGGGGGATTTATATTTGATTGAAACTTTGCCCAGCCCAAGAACCCAGGTTCCATATTCGCGTCAGGTCCTTCGTGAGAAACAGGTACGGTATCCATTGGCAAGCCGGTGTCGTCGAGAGAGGCGGGTACAGATGACGACCTTGGCTTTATATTGATAAAGCCAAGGTCGTCATCGGAAGTGGTTACAGGGTCCATAATCGTAATCAAAGTCGTCGGAATATTAAATAGAAAAACGCAGTAGAGAAAAAAATCACGAGTCGCAAGAAAACAGCACTAAACAAAATGTGAAATGTCAATGTCAATCAGTTGTCAATTACGATTATTATTGACGTAGGGATGTCTTTAAGAAATCGATTTATCGAAAAATCTATAGTTTTGTAACACTTGAAACACGGAATCGGTTAAATGGATCGTATTTAGAAGCCCGAAAATAGACAAACATTTCTTTTGTCTCTAAAGAAAATAAAAGCGAAACAACTATATAATGTCAAAAATAGATTTTCCTAAATACGTATTTTTGGTAACCGGTTTTAGTGTATCGTTTTTTCAGTAAATGTTGTCATCCCTACTTTGACAGGTTTGACCAACGACCGGAAGTGTAAATACGATTGAGTTTCTTGATTAAATCGGCTTATAATTCCGGAGGTTTCAATACAAATAAGTACTAGCAATATTTTAGTTACTAAATGGGTATTTTTTTTGTATTTGTCACATTGATGGGCAAAACATGGCCAAGAATAGGCGTTTCCCTTTGATCAACATAAAACCTAATACTGACTTGCAAATTGCAAAAAACGTAAGAAATTTTGAATTTCGCGGGCTACCCTGGCGCTTTCGCCTTAAGGACGCTATTACAAATGGGTAGTCAAATCATTACTTTTTTACACAAAAGTATGTTTATTAAATAAAATGCTTTGCATTCTTAAAATGTTTTTTGGCCGAATTGTTGATAGATGTGCAAGGTACGATTCTGAATTATAAATATAATTTTAGATAGGTACATTTTCTCAATAAATGTACCGCAGCAAAAATTTTCACTTCGGTACATTTATTGAGAAACTGTACCTATCTAAAATTATATTTGTAGTTCAGAATCGTACCTTGCACATCTATCTACAATTCGGCCAAAAAACATTTTAAGAATGCAAAGCATTTTATTTAATAAACATACTTTTGTGTAAAAAAGTAATGATTTGACTACCCATTTGTAACAGCGTCATTAACCCTATCTATTAAGATACAGGCTAGACCTAGTTTAAGGGATAGAGTCTATATAATTGTGCTTAGTGTGACAAATGTAATAATCTACAATGTATACAGTGCAATGTGTTCTTGTTTTATGAAATAAATATTTTTATTATTAAGTAGGAGTGTACCGCGGGTTTTTTACACTCGTCGGGAGTAATGTCCTCTGTTTCAGTACCTACGTAGATATACAAAACTACATTAAGTACTTATGTTTACCCAGCATAATAATATTACTGTCGTGGTTTCCTTATAGGTGTTGTTTTACTTGTGGCTAACCGTAATTAATTAATTGAGTTTCGGAATAGGGAAAATTTCGTGACTGTATAATAATATTTTTAATTTCAATTAAATCAGATTTATCTGCGTTATATAAATATCTAACAGTCTTTTTATGATAATATGTACAAGTATATAAAAAAACCGGCCAAGTGCGTGTCGGACCACGCATAATGAAGGGTTCCGTAGTTGAAAAGAATTTATCCCAAAAACAAAGTTAACATTGTTGTTGAAAAAAATGTTCTCCCCATACATTGATATAAGTCACGGTGAATTTTCCAACTGCAAACTGAAGTTTGTAATAATAAAAAAAAAAAATTATATGATAAAATTACAAATTAACGGTTTTCGGACTTTTAACTTTACTTGTGCTGTAAGACCTTGCTTCTTGCCCAATTTCATGATTTTAGGTCAACGGTAAGTACCATATATTTAGGTTTTGATTTTCTTGCGAGTATCAAAATATGGCACTTAAATATCCGTTTTTTTTATTGCGTTGACTTAGAAGCTTGATTTTTTTAGAGCTCCAAGGGACTATAGACCTACGTATTTGATATTAATTTCAACTTGATACCTTCACGCGTTACTGAGAAAAAGGGTCTTGACCGACTGACAGACAGAAAGTCGGACAACGAAGTGATCTTATAAGGGTTTCGTATTTTCCTTTTGAGGTATGGAACCCTAAACAGGAGGGAAAATATTCATAGGGTATCAAAAAATTCCTCCGCATCGCTATCAACAGCAAAAGTGCCCAAAAGGCTGGCAGCATTGCCATGTTGTATGCCAACGCATTCTTTGGCCTAAAAATAGGCCAAAGAATGCGTTGTAAGTACAACCGACACAGTGCCTGTAAAATATTATGCAAAAGAAATCGTAATGTTTTGCATTCCAGTTTGCTGTATTTCTGGAAACATTAGGTAAGTAGGTATATTATTAATATTTTTTAAAGTCAAAGCTAAATGTGGTAAGATTAAAGTCATAAAGTAGGTGGTAATTTTCAGATGTAGTTATTAGGTATTATAGTGATGCCGCCGGGGTCGCGGGTAGTTCGAAAGAGATACCGTGGCCCTGGCACGGGCAACTGAAGGATCATGGGTGGGTTTTTAGTCAGTAAAAGTCTGACACGCTCTCCCGCTCTGTCCAGAGCGGGTTAGGTAATGCTTTGAAAGCTTTTCTGAACCTTTCGGTTCTCGGAACCCATCATAAGTCGTGCTCCTAACCCAAGTAAGATATAGTGTTATATTTTTAGCTGGCAGCGGCAGCGGGAGCCATGTGTTTGTGTATACAACTTAAGGTCCTTTAGTAACTTCTATATTGTATTAGGGAACCCTGAAGAACTCGTAACTTAATTTATAACGAGATAACAGTTTGACATTGTCATTTGCACAGATTTAGAGTAGGCTAGATACCGCATGTTCATTAGGTAGTATGAAAACCGAGCGTGTCATCTTTTTAGGGTACCGTACCTCAACAGAAAAAAACGGAACCCTTATAGAATCACTTCGTTTTCCGTCTGTCTGTCTGTCTGTCTGTTAGTTTGTTAAGACCCTTTTCTCAGAAACGCGTGGAGGTATCAAGTTGAAATGAATATCAAATACGTAGGTCTATGGTCCATTGAAGTTCTTATTAAAATCAAGCTTCTAAGACAACGCAATAACATAATACGGTCATTTATGCGACATATTTTGATACTCGCAAGTAAATCAAAACCCGTACTCCCCGGGTACTCCCCGGGTACTTCCCGTTGTCCTAGAATCATGAAATTTGGCAAGAAGCAAGCTCTTACAGCACAAATAAAGGAAGAAGTCCGAAAATTGATAATTTTTCATTTTAACACATAAAAAAATATTTTCAAGTCTGTCAGTCTGTCAAGACCTTTTTTCTCAGGAATGCGTGAAGGTATCAAGTGGAAATTAATATCCTCCCTTGGAGTTCTAAAATAAATCAAGCTTCTAAGTTACAATAAAAAATACGGCCTTTTTACGACATATTTTGATGCTCTGAAGTAAATCAAAACCAGGGTATTTCCCGTTGACCTGGAATCATGAAATTTGGCTGGAACCAAGGTCTCACAGGACAAGTAAAAGAAAAAGTCCGAAAACTGTTAACTTGTAATTTTATCACATAAAAAACAATTTTTTTTTTATTACAATGTTGTTTGGTTTTGGGATAAATTCTTTTCAACTACGGAACCCTTCATTGTGTTTGTATCTTTCTATCAAGTTTGAGCACGGCACAAACATGCCGCCGGGCACGCTTGGTCGGATGGCTTGCGGTATCTAGCCTACTCTAAATCTGCGGTCATTTGCATCGTGATGTACCGCGAGAAGGTAGCACAACGCTCTGTAATTGGGTTTCCGTCTATTCTCCTTTATATCACCGAAATCATTTTATACAGTTAACTTTGTCTTATGAACAGAGTAGGTAAAATAATGTAGGTTATGTTAATTTCTTCTTTCGCTTTATTTACGGGTATTCTAATTGTGCATACTCTAATATGTTTAGTCGTGTGGTTCTGTCATTGGTAATAGAATTAATTATAACATAACATAACGTTGGAAGGCGTTGGGAACAAGGTGGACCAATGACCTTGTAAAGGCCGCAGGAATCCGCTTGATGCGGGAAGCACAGAGCCACACAGGCCACTCTGTGGCTTGATCTCAAATCTCATGATTTCATGAAATTTTAGATTTCAGGTCAATTTTAAATTATGGAGTTGTATTGCTGATTGTAATGATTATAATTCTGTAAAGCCATATTAGTTACGGCCGCAAATCATATTTTAATCAACATACAACTTGATACTTACCTGCAAATTGCAAAAAACGTAAGAAAATTTGAATTTCGCGGGCTACCTTAGTGCATCCCCCTTAAAGTGCTGTGCTGTCGTTTTGTTGGACTCACAGAACACTGGATGATCATCCATTACATATCAACACACCTCCACGCCTCGGAAAGCACGTTAAGCCGTTGGTACCGTCTGACATTCTATGGATCTTTGACAGTCGTTACGGGTCGTCAGATGCCCGAAAGTCTGACAACCAGTCTTACCAAGGTGTTACCCAGTAACTGGGTTGTGGAGGTCAGATAGGCAGTCGCTCCATGTTAAATACTGATATTCAGTTGCATCCGGTCAAACTGGAAGTCGATCCTAACATAGTTGGCAAAGGACTAAGTTACACCACCGGAATGAACAATCCAAAACTGTTTTATTTTTAGACGTAAATGTATGTAGGCCAGTGTATATTTTTTTGTTAGAATTAGAATACCTATAGCTTCCGAATAAAATGCCGCGAAGTGGAGCACCAAATTGGTATGCACTCAAAATCTAGATTTGAAAATTTGGCTTCTGGCCTGCAGTGTGCATAAGTTTGTAAACGAAAATGCGGGTGGTTCAAGGAAAAATGAGATAAAGTATAAAAAATTACCCTTTGTAAATATTCTGACCTCTTTTTGACTAGCAAATGTATGTAAATTGAATTGTTCCTGTTTGCAGCCGAATGGAGCCATTGTTTGCCGAAGTACTTTTCAAGTGGTGTCAAGCGCCACGTTTTTTGATGTGTAGGTAACATCTTTCCTCTCGCTTTCCTGCAATCTGTGGGAGTGATTTCGTGAAAAGGGACGATAGTGACGGAAGTGTCACACAGGAAGTGAAAATATTTTTCTAAAAGTTCTGAGTGACGGATTGAAATTTGGTATGGAACTTTGAAAGTACTTTTACATGACTTTTACCAAGGTGAGATGTCCTAAACAACTAAGTACTACTCCTCTTTTTTTAAAATATTCTTTGGGCCTTTTGCACAAATTGTATGATCCGTCCCGACACTTTCAAGACCACTTTTTTCTCTTGCTTTTGTATGGGCCACAGCTGCCTAAAATAAAGGAATAATAACAATAAACTACGAGGTAATTACGCAACACATAAAATGGCAATCAATAGCAATGCGTTTCATTTATTGCGTTACTTACGGTACTTTGATAACAACTTTCGTCTTATGAAAAAATCTAAAGGGATAGATTTTTGGAGGCATCAAAACTGTTTCTTACCTTAAAAATGCCCATTATCCGGTAGCGCAACAAAACCTTATTCACACACATAATAAAATTAGTTTATCGTAAGTCGAAAGTTCTTATCAAAGTAACCCCGTGGTATCAAAGTAATTTCCCATTCTACCGTACCTACCTACGTTAATTGTTGGATAGGTATATAATTTTTTTAAACCTATGAAGCGATTGTTTGCTATTTATGTGTGACTAGCTAACCCGCCAGACGTTGTCCTGTCAAAATTTCAATTTCGTTTTTTTCCTATTTTTTTCTATTTTAAACCACCCCAGTAACGAGGAGAACAAAACAAAAATAAAAAATATTCAAATCGGTCAAGCCGTTTTTGAGTTTTAGCGAGACTAACGGACGGCAATTGATTTTTATACAGGTTGTCCCTTAAATAATGGATCGTAACGGGTAGGTAGCTCATCTGATTTCCTACAACTCATATGAATAGTTTTAAAAAAAACCGCTTCAGTATATAGGGTGACTGGTAATTAGTGACCGATACTAAAACACATGATTGTACTCATGATAACAAACAACTTTTACCATGGGACCAAACCTGAAATCGCGAATAAATTTTTATTCAAGATATTTTTTTTGAATTTTACTTTTTTCTCTACCAGATTTCAGTGTTTTTAATGCCGTTGCTGCAAATGATAACATTTTTAGATATGATTTTTTTTTTAAATTTCGGAATAGTTTACTAATGTAATAAGATAGCATTTTTGTAAATAACGTTTTATTTACGTTAGAAAAAAAATCTTGAATATGTTTTTGAATAAACGACTGAAGTAACTAAAATTTACTTAAGCTTTGGCTGATGAGCGGCGTGGCTGTCAACGATTCTCTTGTCTCTACACCCTACTCAAACGTCGCCAGCGGGAAGTTAGAATTAATTCGAGGACAATTAATTTTAACTTCGACCATTTTCTCTGTTACTCATCTAAGTATAGCTGTGTTAGTATTAGTCTTTTCTTATAATGTTGATCTTTTGAGAATAAAGATGATGTAAAGTGGAAATTAACTGTAAGCAAATTGACACTACGTGATTTTGTCATATTACAAACATTCCTTACAACTGTCCAAAATTACAGTTGTGATTTGAATAATCTACGTACAGTACTAATTCAGCTGCATCCAGTTAGACTGGAGGCCAACCTCAACATAGTTGGGAAAAGGCTAGGTAGATGATGATGTTTGTACATACTAATCATCGCCTGAGGTCGTTGCCGAGGCCTGCAGTTGGTTTTTTTTTGGTAATTTTTAATTGCGAGGACGCATATCGAGTTGTACGTTCGTTCGTACCAACTCAAGGGTATAAATAACCTCGAACTCGGCTAGCTTGCACCGTTACCGAACTATTGACTATGCAGTCGCCTGGGAGGCGATCATTAGAATTAGAGTTAATTTGCTTAACAATTAATTTCCGTGACTTTACCTAAAACATTAATATTTACTGTATGTTGGAAAGTAAGGCCGTGCGAATAAGTGCCAGGATGATGTTTATTATGATGGCAGAATCAAATCGAGAGGACGTCAAAATCAGAACTACGAGTTATCGAGGCGAGCCATGATGGTCTAGGGATAAATGACTAAGAATAGAAAGGTCTGGAAGACAAAAAGTTCTTGATGTCTCCTGCGATGTAGGGTGTATAAATGGGGCCATCCATAAATTACGTCACACGAATTTCATGATTTTTGCAGCCGGTCCTTCACAGGTTATATTTGTGTGACCTTGTGACCCTGGTGTGACGTCACATAATTTCTAAATTTCAATTCTAAATTATACCTAAAACATTGATATACATAACTTAATAACATCACGCGTGTATTCCCCGAAGGGTTATGCAGAGATGTACACCCACATTTCACCAGTAAGTCCGCTACGTGGGGGCGAGCCTATTGCCATCTACCGGACACAAATCCAGACTCCGTGCTGCTACTGAGAAATTCCAGATAGAAAAACAGAATAACACTGCCCGACCCGGGAATCGTACCCAGGACGTCATGTGTAGCGCTTGATAGAGTTAATAGAGAACATTGATAGAGTTCGCAATGTTTGAAAGTTTTTAAATTTTCAGATTTATGCAAGTGATGTCCACACTGATTACCCCCTCCCTAAGTACCCCTTAACTTGTGATGTTGATGGCCCGTAATGATCATGATCATCAACGTGCACCTCTCTTTTAAGTTGTTTGTAAAGAAAATTGTTGCACAACGCAGATTAGTTTTTGGCTACGCAAAAAAAAGTTTCGCTCCGATTGTTCTTGAAACAGCTAAGCGATGAGCGATTGGTTCTTCTGTTCTCTTTATATTAGGTCTTTACCTATGAAATTGCCGTTCTGCAGTACTGGCCATTTCAAACCAAAATAATTTTTGTTTGGCTAAGAATTCTAATTTCAAATTAATTTTATTTTAAAAACATGGATTTTTTTTCCAAAAGTAGTCATTTGTTTATTGATTAGTGTTATATTTTCATCGCATTTCAATCTTTTTCGTCATCATAGATACGTTAAAAATTCGAGTAATTATGGAATATGAGTACCGTCGTGGCAGCAACGCGGCACAAGCGGCACGCAACATCAACGACGTTTACGGAGCTAACACTACAAACCAACGCACCACTTGTTATTGGTTTGCTCGCTTCCGTTCTGGAAATTTCGACCTGAAAAATGAACCTCGCGGTCGTCCGAAGACTTTGGTCGACAATGACGAATTAAAGGCGATTGTGGAAGCTGATGATACACAATCTACGGCTGAATTAGCAGCAGCTTTCGACGTTAGCGTCAAAACAATATTGGTCCATTTGCGTCAAATTGGCAAGGTAAAAAAGCTTGACAAATGGGTGCCCCACGAACTCAATGATCGCCAGCGCGAAGTACGCGTCGAGACGTGCCTTGCACTGCTCAACAGACACACAAATGAAGGAATTTTGAACCGCATTGTTACCTGCGATGAAAAATGGATTCTGTTTGATAACCGCAAGCGCTCAGCAAGTTGGTTGGATCCTGGTTCAGCACCTAAACAATGCCCTAAACGAAAACTTACCCCTAGAAAAGTGATGGTCACTGTTTGGTGGTCTAGCGCCGGTGTGATTCATCACAGCTTCTTACCAAACGGGGTGAGCATTACTTCAGATGTGTACTGTGAAGAACTGAACACAATGATGGAGAAGCTGGCACATCTCCAACCAGCATTGGTCAATCGCTCGTCTCCGCTGCTCCTGCACGACAACGCGCGACCTCATACTGCACAGCAGACGGTCTCCAAGTTGCAAGAACTGGGGTTGGAAGCTCTCTGTCATCCGCCCTACTCACCAGACTTTGCGCCTACAGACTACTACTTTTTCCAGAATTTGGATAACTTCTTGGCGGGAAAAAAATTCAATACCCGAGAGACTACAAAATGCCTTTGAAGAATTTGTTGCCTCCCGTCCAGCTGATTTCTTTAAGAAGGGCATCAATAAACTGCCACTGCGTTGGCAAAGATGCATTGATTGCATGGGTGATTACTTCAATTAATACAAATAAAAAATGCATGAAAAAAATTCGTTTAAATTTTTTCATACAAAACGGCAATTTCATAGGTAGACCTTATTATCAGACGAAACAAAATTGATTCGAAAATAAAAATAGTGGAACAATTAGCTGGCACGTGAGGTAACAGGATGGTTCTGGTTTTAACGCGGGATTTTACCTACTAATATACTTAAGGGGTAAACGGTGTTGGTGATCTGTCTGTCTGTCTGACTCACCATCGCTGAGCCGAAACTTGTGAAGTTACATTAAACCTATTACTCAGTTGATTCTTTGTATACCGGAGACGGAAGAAATAATTTATAAAATGTATATAAATGCCCTTATAGGGGTAAAAAAAAAATCAAATCAAAATCAAATCATTTTAAATTCAGGAAAACAAAATTTAAATAAAAATTACAAATTATTCAAATTATTCATAACATATATAGCCCAACACAACAGCCAGGTCATGGTGGAACGGTCTATCATAATTAAATGCGTATATAAAATTTCGTGTCTGTACTGTTGACCGTTGAGGAGTTCCTTTGTCTGGAGCCAATACTGGGTGCAGAATCAGGTCATATTTATCGTAAAAATGAATTGTCTTTGGAACGGAACCATGAAGTGGTTTTAATTCAGCTTGCAAGCATCGGCCTAAACAAACAAACTAACACCAACATCGCAAGTTGAATAGAAGTCGTCGTAGTCGTGTACTACGCTCTGTGTCAATCGGTCATTGGCTATTGTATCGCTGTCTGGGGCGGTGCAGCAAAGACTATCCTTCTGAGAGTTGAGAGAGCACAGAGAGCGATTCTAAAAGTCATGACGAAAAAGCCCTATAGATACCCAACTACTAAACTCTACTCTGATTGCAAAGTCCTTTCGGTTCGTCAACTCTTTGTGCTTAAATCGATTCTTAGAAAACACACCAGCCTTCCTAAGTCCGACCCAAACAAGCGAACATGTGTTATCCCGGGTACTCAGCACAGAACATCTTTCGCTAAACGCCAGTTTTATACCCTAAGTGGGCACATTTACAAAAAAGTTCACAAACATCTAAAAATTATAGATTTAAATTCACACACATTAAAACATACAGTAACAGAGTGGCTACTACAGAAAGACTACACATACACGGAGTCTTTACTTACTTACATCGCCTAAACACTAAAATGACGCACACTTACAAACATACTCACACATTCATCCACACACACTCAGCCCTATATTCACACACACACATACCCACAACAAGCACATACCACATCACACCACTACACATCCCCTCCACATTTTACTCGTACACGCACAACTATTACTGCTGTCAAGTTTAAGTGGTAGATCGACACCGTCCACTGTTGTTTAAAAATGGTGAATTTATAAGCCAGTCACTGTCTCTTAAAATACAGGTTAGCCTAGTTTAAGAGGCAGGGTTACTATAATTATGTTCAGAAATTTTTGCAACACACTGTAATGCCTAGCATACGTCTACCCACTAGTTATATCTACTTGTGTACATTTCTGTAACTATTTTTGGTTAAATAAACTTTATTATTATTATTATTTATTATTATTATAGAAGCTTGTAAAATATAGGGAAAACAGTTTATATGAAAAATCACATTCTTTAGGTTGAAACTTGGAACGAGGACGTACCTAGGTAAACTTTGCCCTGATTAGATATCAGAAGGATAATCTACTATCTTCCGTTGTGTTTTATAGCGCCTGTGACTAGGAATTAGGGATAAATTAAGCTAGGAAGAGGAAATAAAGCACTAGGAAGACGTGAAGGGCGCGCATTTTGGGGGACTGTCTTATGTAATTTTGGCGCTCGAAATAAGCCTAGTTTGAATAAATGACTTGATTTGATTTGATTAATATATTCCCTGTCATATTGTAATTATCCAAGAGGCTTGTGGCTAAGTGATAACAGCCACACGGGTTGATCGATCAGGTAAGCCACGCTTGCCGCGGTTGGTCCAATGGACGGGTGACCATCTCTAGACCCCTCCGTGCCTCAGAAAGCACGTTAATCCTTTGGTCCCGGCTGTCATTCGTAGATCTTTGACAGTTGTTTGGGTCGTCAGAAGCCCGAAAGGCGTATCGTATTACCCAGTAACTGGGTTGTGGAGGTCAGGCAGGAGGAGGGCAGTCACTCCATGTAAAAATACTGGTATTCAGCTGCATGCGGTAACTGGAAACCGACCCGAAAATTGTTGGGAAAAGGCTATGACAGATAGTGTTATGATTATCCGAGCAAAGCTGGGGCGGGTAGCTAGTAAGTAAATAAAATGAGTACCTATTGCCTACATTCGGTAAAATGACGTATAGGTTCATTGCCTGTGCTTGTGTGACAGCACGTAATCAGTGTGTTCTAACTAACTGTCCTATGCCGTTGACGTAGCCCGCCTTCACCGCTCCACGCGTTTTCAGTCGAGTTCGTATCCGCGGCCGGGCGAGTCGCTCTTGTCTCGTGCACTGAATACATCGATACATTAACACTTTCCCATCTCTTAAACTTTACATCTGTTCTTTAAATAAATAATTTATTGAATTAAGAACTTGGTAGTAGTGAGCAGTGGTTTGTGAACAATTTGTTGGATTAGTTGTGCGAGTTTTTTAACTTTTCTGGCTGATTTTCACGTGTTATTTTGTGGTCTTGGTGAGTATGAGTATTTAATTTTTTGTTATCTTAGTTTTCATTACTTTAAATTGTATTAAATAGTGCTGCTAGTTTTCAGGTCATAATTAATCATATATTAAAAAAATGTATAATAGTTATTTAATTATTCGATTTGTGTTATCATTTTATTCATTTAGTTACAAAAGTTGCCTAAGAATTTGTAAAAAATAGTTTTAGATAAATGTAAATTGTAACAAACCAAGGAAAAACAGACTTGTTTTTCACGATTTTCAATCCATTTGATTCAATAAACACATAGGTATTAATATATTTCCCAATAACATCTTCTGTTAACACAATCAATTATGTTCATAAATATTTTCTCAGACGCAAAAAAATAAAACTGTTATCATGAAAAAGTTTTTCATATTAGGTACTTACCTACCTATCCTACCTATCTGTGAAAAAAATCGGCATAAATTAAGATGTTGCGGCAGATGTAATGTTCTGTGGAAATACTACATCACATTTATTAGCCATGGAATCTAATTGATGGCCAACGAAAGTAAAAATAAAATTTCTATAGTCACCAGTTCGCAATTGCGATTTTGCGAATTATGTGATAACGTTTGTAATCTATTCGAGTGTTGTTCATGTAAATACTCGTATAGAAAAATTCATTTTGTATTAAAATTGATAAGAAAAACTCATAGACGGATAAGTGACACCAATCAATCTGGCTAGCCTTTTCCCGACTATGTTGAGGTCGCGTCGGCTTCAAGTCGAACCGGATAAAGCCGCGTACCAGTATTCGATATAAATACTTCAATGAACGTGGCTACTTTCTGCGCCAGCCTGAAAAGAGGAAGGTATTAAATTTTCTGAATTTTCATTACACAACAGAAGGAAAGAAAGCTTATTTTAATTTAATTTAATTTAAATATTTGAATTGTTTTTTTTTAAGGACGCTTTTAACGTTCTGCATCGTTCTCACATGTAAAATTTCAACATGAATGATGTAACCATTATTTTGTAACCATATCTTGATTTAAAAGAGTGTCCGTGGAGTTTCTTGCCCGTTCTTCTCCATAGGTACCTACTATGCTTTGGAATGGGCGCCTAGCTTCATCTTTCTGACTGACCGACCCCTTGACAATTCAAAAGTGCCTGTAATTGGTTTAATTGAAATAAATGCTTTGAGTTTGAGTTTGAAAGAAAGAAAAATGCGTTTGTAACAGCAAAAAAATACCTACACCTTAAAACTAGAAAAAACCGGCCGTGCGTGTCGGACCACGCACAATGAACGGTTCCGTTATTGAAAAGTATTTATCCCAAAACTGTTAGAGACCATAGACCTACCTATTTGATATTAATTTCAACTTGATACCTCCATGCGTTCCTGAGAAAAAGGGTCTTGACAGACTGACAGACTTGAAAATATTTTTTTTATGTGATATAATTATAAATTAACAATTTTCGGACTTTTTCTTTTACTGGTGATGTTTGGTTCCTTGCTTCTTGCCAAATTTCATGATTCTATTAGGACAACGGGAAGTACCTAACAGGGTTTGATTTACTTGCGAGTATCAAAATATGTCGCATAAATGATGCGTTGATTTAGAAGCTTAATTTTTTTAGAACTCCAAGGGGAGGGGAGGCGGGGGGGTTGTTCAGGTGGGTTTTTTACCTACGTATTTGATATTAATTTCAACTTGATACCTTCACGCGTTCCTGAGAAAAAGGGTAGGGGATACAAACTTTTTTTTTTTGTGGATGGGCAATCATCACATGACTTCTCCCGCTCTTCGTGTCAGACTTTTACTAACTAAAACCCACCCTTGTACCTTCAGTTGCCTGTGCTAGGGCCACGGTATCTCTTTCGAACAACCCACGACCCCGGCGGCGGGTGACACAGACTGACAGACAGACGGACAACGAAGTGATCCTTTAAGGGTTCCGTTTTTTCCTTTTGACGTACGGAACCCTTTTTTTTTTTTTTTTTTTTTTTTTTTTTTTTTTTTTTGTGGATGGGAAATCATCAAATGACTTCTCCCGCTCTGGGCAGAGCGGGAGGGCGTGTCAGACTTTTACTGACTAAAACCCACCCATGTTCCTTCAGCTGCCCGTGCCAGGGCCACGGTATCTCTTTCGAACTACCCGCGACCCCGGCGGCGACGTACGGAACCCTAAAAACGATTATAATGCCAAAAGGGCCTCAGCTCAGCATATTGTCAGATGACAACACAAGGTGTACCACCTGACGCTGATTTTCAGCTGCAACCCACGAGTGCCATACTCTAGAATAATAAGCACATAGCAGGGAAGTGAATGTCTGTTTGAGAATAAATTAAAGGTGGTTAGATAAAAAAAGCTCATACAAAATCAAATAACTTTTTTGTGACTTACTGTGTGTGTGTGTGTTATGTTGTGATTAATTAAAAAAAAAACTAATAAATACGCAACATCTGTGTATTACCTACATTAAAATAATAAATATATAAAATAATAGGAAGTACCTTCACGGCAAAATCGTGTGATTGCGTTGTTTTTCTAAACTACGAAACGGATTTTGGTGCGGTTTTCATTATCATTTAGAGATTATAAGACAATGGTGCCGATTCCCTTGTACACCGAACTAAACTAACTAAACTATCACTAAAATTCCTTACTTTTGGCTATGAGAATCTTAGAGCTATTCTGCAAAAAAAAAAAACCTGTATTAAAAAACAATTTTGACACAACTATAATCGAGTTTGACAATCGTGACTCCGCGTGGTTTAGGGGTTTAAGGGTTTTATAAAGGGGGGCCAAATTTTCATTATTTTTGCGATAGGACACACAGTTTTCGAGATATAAGCAAAAGAAAAAATACAGTACTGTTTTTGCACTTAAAGTCAAGGTGTTGGTGTGAATTGTTCATGATAACTAATTTTATTCTACACCTTTTTAATCGCGATTAAATTTTAATTCTGAAACTAAATCAGACTATTTTTAATAAAATTAAATTAAAAAATAGTCTGATTTAGTTTCAGAATTAAAATTTTAGGTGAAAACAGTGAAATTCAGAATAGCAAAATTGCCATTTTCACTAAATTAATAACTCTATACAATATTAGTGCTATCAAACTAAAATATAGTTAAGTTGTGTCACTTTAGTCAATTTCAGAATGGGAAATCGTCGTTTGACAGGAATAAACTAAATTTTAGTGATTTTTAGTCTAGTTTAGAGGCTTTTGTGACAAGAGAATCGGCACCAATAATAATTGACTAATAAAAATAAAAAAACTGATAAAATTGGTAAAAATTATAAATAAATTGTTTTCAAAGGCAGAATGTATGTCGGCTCTAAAATTTTCAAAATCTTTTTGGTGGTTGAATAAAAATTATTTTAATTTCAATTTGAAAGTCGAGCAACTTTTATTATACTTTATGGGAGGAGGGATATTGTTCCAGCAGCATTTGATGATGATGATTTTCACTACCGTGATCTGCATATTTTCACAAAGGTTTTAGTACGTACACTTATATACATAATCTTTATTACATAGGAAAGTGAATTACAAAATAATAGTGTGAAGTCCCTGACACTAGTTAGTAGCTTAGTAGTTGGTAGTTTAGTAGCTGCGTTGCGAAAACTGCCTCAAGCAGAATGAAAACAGATTCCTGAAAGCATTTTGTCGGAATTTAAGGCTTATGTAATTTGAAAAGTTTGAACAATTTATCAATAAGGAAGAAGTTACCTACCTACTATCTAAGTGTTTATAGAAAAGGGACGGTGCTCTGGTATTTTAAGAAAAGGAACCGTGGGACAATAATAATTGAAACTATTATTGCAAAGCTTATTTAACCAACGTTTATGTTTTGTCGTATCCGTCTAGCAAAAATAGAATAACAAGCGAATAAAAATAGTAAGTAGTTATCAAATACGAGTACGTCATGAGCAGAGATACCTACTTTTATACTTGCTATAAAATAAAGTCGCTTTTCGTGTCTGTCTGTGTGGCCGCGTTGTTCTTTTAAACTACGCAACGGATATTGATGCCATTTTCACTTTTTAACCGACGAAAAAAAAAAGAAGGAGGTTCTCAATTCGACACGTGTTTTTTTTTATGTATGACCACGCATAACTTTTTAGAGTCGTCCGATTTGAAAAAAAAATTGTTTTATACATCAAAGTTGGTCCCATATAAAATTGATTAACTTTACTTGGGTAGTTTTTGAGTTAGCTTCAAAAATACCTACGTATGTTTTCCCCACTTTTATATGGATGATGTTCTAGTTTGTTTTGCAGGTAGTACCACAAATAAAAAGTGAAAAATAAAAACTTTTTACAAAAAAATACAACCGACTTCCAAAAACAACACTACAAAGTGAAAAATAACTTTAATTTCGGAAGTCGGTGGCAAAAAACGAAAATACACAGCCAGACACCGACTTCCGAAATTAAAGTTATTTTTCACTTTGTAGTGTTGTTTTTGGAAGTCGGTTGTATTTTTTTTGTAAAAAAGTAACTCATGTTTTGTCAAATCGTAAAAACCGTGCGAAGCAGGGCCGGGTCGCTAGTGACATACAAAAAAGGTACAACTGTTTATTGCTGTTGAACAAGTAGGTAAACCTCTTCATCATCTGCCTAGCCTTTTCCCAACTTTGTTGTGGTTGGCTTCCAGTCTAACCGGATGCAGCTGAATACTAATAAGTATAAGAAAAGTAAAGTAGGTAAACAAAGCTTTCGAAAATAATTTCGACGCAACGAGATTCCAATAAGGAAATTGAAATCTAAGCTCACAGAATTATTAATTTCCGCTCTAACAATACAATCTAAAGATATTAACATAAATAATCCAAACGGATAGGTTAATGCTCTTGGAATAAATAGGATTGTGAACAATGTTGAGGACAACCCTCTTCAAGATTTACCTATTAGGTAGGATATTCAAGATCGACGTAAAACCATTAGTAAGTCATAGGCGCTGCCCTAACCGAAGCACCGTAAGCCGACGTACGCACGGACGTAAAATATCGCGGCGCGATTTTATCGCGCACTGGATTTTTAACTCTCGTTGTTGAGCCGAGCGTTGAGAATCCAACTTAACAACAACAGAGTGCATTCTAGCGCGTCGAAAAAACACACTGTTGGATTTTTAACTATTAGGCCTCTGCCTCGAATTTCGCGGGCAGCGGGGCGGCGGGCGGCGGCGGCGGCGCGTCTCGCATTGTCCCGCCCCGCTACCGCGCCGCTGTTTTGGAGGTCCGGTCCATTTGTTTTTACGCATAAAATCCTGCCGCTCCCGCTCCGCCGCCGCTGCCGCCCCGCTGCCCGCAAAATTCAAGGCAGAGGCCTCAACACTAAGCGGAGCGTTGAAAATCCAGTGCGCGAAATAAAATCGCCGCGATATTTTTACGTCTGTGCGAACGTCGAATAAAACGTCCACTTTTTCGTCGCACAGTTAGCCGTATTGCTACATGTTAGAATAGAATACTCTTTATTATGCACACCATTCAAATTACAGGTATCAATGTTGGGCATCATAGGGTGACACAAGGGGCGGCCTTATCGCTAAAAGCGATCTTTTACAGACAACCTTTGAATGGAGTATGGGGACAAGGAGAGACAATTCTGTAGGTAGTCCGTGAAGTACCATAATACATATACATAACAATATATAGAAGACGAAAAAAAAACAATTTATAGTCAAGTGTATAAAAAAAAGACTTATACAAAGATATCTTCCAAAAACGATGTAGCCTCTAAAAAGAAAATTAAATTAAAAAACCCCCAACGCAAAAAAGAAAAGCGAACTTTTAAAACGTCAAAAATAATACGTTGAGCTATCAAATTCGATTGAGTACCTAATACCTATACAACGTGATGTTTTGCATCTTCGTCCAGGGTCCAGAACATCAAAATGAACAACTTTCTCCATGGGACCAACATCGTAATCGCGATAAAATTTTCAACTGTCCCATAGAAAACTTCAATGTAAATGTATGGGACGGCTGATTATTTTTTCGCGATTATGATGTTGGTGCCATGGAAAAAGTTGTTCGGTTTGATGGTCTATACCACACCCTTAAATTTGACGAGGACGCAAAACGACACGTTGTATATACAATTTTAATTATAGAAATTGATGGATGGTACGATAAGGTTTGCTCATTGAAAAGGCGCTATAATGTCGCGGTGGGGTACCGCAGTAAGTCAGACTCTTCACTTGACTGACCGCATACGCAGATATAGAGGTACCCCGCCACGACACTATAATGCCGGTTGTGCCGCCGGCATAGTGTGTAGGAGCCTTTACATTACAATGACTTACTAATGGTTTTAATCGTGATGCTTTAGAAACTCGGAGTTGTATTTGATGCTGGTGACTCAGCTCCAGCATAATCTGGCGGGCACATACCTGCCAGGGTTGCGCGATCGACTCCAGCTCTTCATACGGTAGTTGAAAGACCCATAATGTGGTTTTAGTCTGTAATGCCCATTCCAAAAGTATCTGATGAATTTGTAAACAAACCCTGTTCAGTAACAGACTGTGTTGTAGTAACACATTTATTCAGTAATTATTGTTTGAATAACATTATTAAATTATAATTGACGCCATTAACGTTAAATCATCGACGGAAATTGAGGTAGTAATAACTTCAATTTTCAAATGGAAAATATCGTTGTGGTGATTTAAAATTAGAATTCCGGGTTTATGAAATCAAATATTCAAATACTCAAATTGATATGCATACATACATTATCTGATTATTTGTTTACATTTTTATCAGATACTTTCGGAACAGACTATAGGTATTCATGGAAACAACAACAATAAACATTGTTTCAGTAACATCATTTTGAGTTGCTGGAAAACATGTCTCAAGCAACACCGCAAGCATTATGTATTTGTTTGTTTGCAGCTGCTCAAAGTTATGTTGCTACAACATTGTTGCGCAAATGTTGACTATGAATATGAGTATGACTCTCCAGGTTGGTGTATGGAGCAAATAATTTGGGGGCACGGTAGTGCCCACGCCAATTCGAGCAAAACAAACAAACAAAGGCACAGCCATACCATCGTTTTCTCGAAGCCATTCAGTACATTTTCGACCACTCTGATCTTCCCTGTGGATAAAGATAGAAGCCTGAATTTTCACTGGCCAAGAGGGCATAATACTTATAACTAAGTATATTTCCAAATTACATTCAAAGGTTTTTTTCCGGTAGAAGAACTGCGTCGCGAGACTTGCATATTTTTACATGTTATTTATTTTGATGGTTTTATAATTATGGTCGTGGGATAATTGGAAAAATCAAAGCGGAAATCCTAGGGTTGTTGCAATAGACCGGATTATCGGAAACTAACTAAAAACATTTATATAGTAATTAAATTATTCTATCCTTGTCAAGACAGGTTAGAGGTTACGCAGTTACGCACAGATGTATAATGCAATGCCGTATCTACATAATTATTATTGGCAAGGGCGTCGCACATCAGGCTGCGTCCTAACTCCTAACCAAAGCGATCGTCGCGTTCATGTCACTTTTTGTTTGGCGGTCCGGAACGCGTGGTCCCGCCAACCAAGGGTGCCTTCCAGTTTTCCGAAAATTTTCTTAAAATATTATTTGCTATTTGCAGCTCAGTGTCTGGATGTATGTTGATTAAAGTATGATTCGCGAGCGTAACAAATATATATTTACTGAATTATTAGAATCAGTAATACAACTCTTTATATTAGGATTTAGGAAGTACTCATGAACTTAGAGGGTTGTGTTGTTGATTTTAATGACTGTAATTCTATAAATACATTTTTGGTCGCGAATCATATTCAAATGAATATATACGACCTGATACTGACCTGGCTTATCATGTACTGTGGACAAAACTTAAGCATGCTCACTTAAGAAAATATTCCTGCGAGAGCGCAGATAGTGACAAACGAACATTGTGCGGTCGTCGTGAGCCGTGTTATGCGATTACCTATCGCCTTTGAGGTGATCATGCGGAACTTTGGCCCATAGTAGGTACATCAGAAGACATATAGACATATTTTTTAATACCCTGGATAAATATAAATCACTAATCCGTACACAATTAAATGATATGTAAGTGTTGAACTGCCTAGTAATGTATTGTTTGCTATTTTTATTTTTCTGTAAGTATAGTTTTTTCTACTACGTTTTCTTTGTTTTTTAATCTTTATTTTTATTCAATTTAAATTCAAATTGTCAACTTTAATAATATACTAGTATAACTTTAATAATGATATATAATTTTAACTATAAGTGCAATTTACATTTAAATTAAAATCACATAGGTTAGGTATCGCATACTGTTTGTTTGTTTTCTATTGCATGATGTGGTCTCCTATAATTGAGGGAGCACATAGATTTTTGTTCTTGTCCTTTATAATATAGCATGTAAGGTAGGTAAGGTGTAGGTATTCTTTGCTGGAGATGCTAAAAAAAAAAGTTATGGTAGAATGAAGAAACTCACATACATACAAACAAACATACATGAACCCTGAAAACTTTACACTCCTTTTTGGGCAGTCGTGTAAAAATTGCAAAAAAATAAGAAAATTTGAATTTCGTCGTTTTCTGGCGTGGCTGGCGCGCGGGGTATGACAAGCAAAAGTTTGTCAAACCATCTTATATCTGATAGATATAGGATGGTTCAGACCCTGCTCTTTGCGCTTTTGAAGTAAATCCACTCTAAGCACAGCTTAGCACATGACCCATTTCGGGACAACTAGCTTTTGCCCGCGGCTTCGCCCGTGTGGATGTTGGAAATGATCCTACGGGAACTTACTACCGGGATAAAAAGAATCCTAAGTGTTAATCTAGGTTATAAACATTTTGTGTGCCAAATTTCAACCAAATCTGTTCAGCCGTTTTTGCGTGATTGAGTAACTAACATCAAAACATCTTCACAAACTTTCACATTTAATATTAGTAGGATTAAGTGACATTTTGAGGCGACCACGACGCGACGGTCAATCGATAGCAATTTAGTTGCATTGCACCATATTGAAACCAACATATCTACAAACTTGAAAAAATTCCCCAAAAGGGTGAGCCGTTCATTACATTCTGGTCACAATTCCAAACCCAGGGCTGTTCAAATTTTTGATTTTCAAAGGATAATTCGGCCTTTTGAAATTGAGTTAGGCTATCACCCATTTCTGAATTGAGCATTGAAATTAAGATCTTGTCAAACTCTACTTCAGCATTACTTAAGGTGTTGCCTTCAATGTAGCCCTGTGAAAATCGAAATTTAACCTTAAGGTACGCAAAAGTTTTCAACATTAAATTCTCTATTCAGAAACTGGGTGTAGCCATCAATCCAAATCAATCTATTAGCTTAGCGGAATGCTAAGTACCTAAACGTAGTGAGCTTGAAAGCTGTCATGCCACCTGATGCTAGGGATTGACACTATTGACAGCTCTCTTCAAGATCACTTCACAAGATTTCACGGTGAGAATTTTACCGAATAGAACGGCCTGTATTCTCTCTGTCCCTTGTCATCAAGTCATTAAAAGATTATTTTATGTAGGTCATATTTGTTTAGTAAAAGGTTCGTAAAGAGAGCATTTTCATTATTTAGTCGGACGTGACAAAAATACGTCCTTGCTTAAGCTGTAATTAACGGCCCATTTTATAAGCCCGGAAGCTCAGTTTACTTGAAAAAGATTCTTTTGTTTTGCCGTAAAAATAATAGGTCGGAGAAAATGTTTTTACGTATTTTATAGGCATGAAGTTGTGTTAAAATCTCTTTGGCTGTACTGTTTGTATCTGACAGGTTTCGATACCATTAAATAGATGACATTTTGAAAAGAGTAATGAAAAGTAAAAACGATTTCCCGTAATTTTTAATTGTTTTTCTGTCCGCCAAAATGTAACGAAAATATTCAATACATTTGATGTTTTATCACAAAAAAGGGAAAAATACGACAATAGCCGCGAAAAAAATTTGTGACTTTTATGGAATTAACGCAGTATCAGTAGGTATCTAAGAGCAGCACAAAGTTGGTTCAAGCTTTTGCAGTCCGGGAATTTTGTGTCAAAGATGTAGCTCGCTCTGGCCGCCTCTGGAGTTGCCCTGTCGGCTGTAACGGATAAATTCGATGCCATTTTTGAAAACCGGCCAAGTGCGTGTCGGGCCACACGCAGTAATAGGGTTCCGTACAATCCGTGGTTGCATCGAGTCATTTCTCTCCCCCCCCCCTTCCCACTCCCCCGGTGCGCATGCGCCGCCGCCGTACGGACCGGTACTACCAAACGCCGCCGCCCGTCGTTATTCGAGCGTAAATGTTATTAATTTAGAAATCATTATTAATAAGAACGTTATGGTTTTATTTTTGTATATTTTTACATGGTTCATAAACTATAATGGAATTTGTACGAAATTTTTACTTTTCTAAGTACATTTTACAAATTGCTAATTGGTTATTACTCGTAGACTTGAATGAAAAAAATGTCTTCAATTTGTGTATACTCGTAAAATACGAAGCGACTTTTTCCCCGACCTAATGATATTATATCTCACAATAAGAGACGTGTCCCGTTTCTCTCTTTTTTGCTTTTGCTTTATTACTTTTTTACTATACAAGGTGGGAACGACAATATGACAGTAAATTAAATTTCTTATATCTATTATAACGTTCTCAGTCTGCATATTTAAATTCAATCAAATTTACATATCCAATAGTTTCATCACTGTAGCAGTCAAAGCTCCGCAAAACCGACTATGGGAGTCGACCCATCACTACTTTAGTTTGTTTGTTTATTTGGAAAACTCACTTTTTAGGATTCCGTACCTCAAAAGGAAAACACGGAATCCTTATAGGATCATCGTGTGTCTGTCTGTCTGTCCGTCTGTCACAGCCAATTTGCTCCGAATCTAATGGACCGATTATGTTGAAATTTGGTACACATATGAACTTCCGAAACCCAAACACGGACTGGTAAAGTAAATAAATGAAGTTTGAATATGGGGGTCACTTTTGGCGGGTAAAAAAGAAACTCACAAAAAAAAGTTTTCAAACTATACCGTGTGACATATAAATGAAAAGGCTTACTATGAGGGTCTCAAATATATTTTTTTATAATTTTAAAATATACATTTTTAAAGTTATTTAAGAAAATAGACGAAAATTTACCACCCCTTATCTCCGAAACTACTGAGCCTAAAATTTTGAAAAAATACAGAAAATAGCTCATTACCTGTAGATTACAGGAAAACCTATAAAAAGTGTGTGGTCTTAAAATAACATGGTAAATCTCTTAATATTGTGAGTACAAACTTACAGTTGGAATGTATGGGAGAACATGCTTTTTAACAATGTTAAGTTTGTTCTTGGGATAAATTCGATTCATCTACGGGATCCTTCATTGTGCGTGTGACACGCACTTGGCCAGTTTTTTTTAATTTGATTTATTCGTTACTTTCAAAATTCTCTTATACATTAGTATTGCCATTGCTTTCATTGATTGTCGACACCGCATTGAGTAGAGTGTAGTTATTACATCCATTGTTTACAGTCCTACCAACTTACTCGTATCTGTGAACTGAAAGAGGCGGCACCGTCGATGCGTCGACACAATCGAATGAAATTTCAACATGACGGCCGTAGTTCCAATTTTCGCCATTTCACAGATAAGTTGGTAGGAGTGTACTTAAGAAGTTTACATCCATTGTTTACTTAAAAGGCTTGGCCAAGGGGATGGCGAAGTAGACCGAGACATAACGCACCGGATCAACTCACGATGGATAAAATGGCGACAGGCTACAGGAACAACTTGCGACACACGGATGCAAGTTCGTGATAAGACCTGTCGTACTTTATGGATCGGAATGCTGGGCAGTGAAGAAGACGGATGAAAAAAAAATTGCATGCAGTGGAGATGAGAATGTAGAGATGGATGTGTGGAGTAACTAGAATTAATAAAGTAAGAAATGAGTATACAAGAGGAAGTTTGAAAGTGGCGCCAGTGATAGAAAAGTTGAAAGGAAATCGTTTGTCTTGGTATGGGCATGTCATGAGGAGAGACGAAACGTGAGTGATGAATATACATGTTGATGGATGGAGAGGCAGAGGAAGGCCAAAGAAAAGATGGGTGGATTGTGTGAGGAATGATATGAAAGAGAAGGGAGTGAATGATAGCGCGACAGTTGACAGGGGAGAATGGAAGAAGAAAACGTGTTGCGCCGACCCCAGAGAAATATAAAAAAACAGCAGAAGTGGCAAGTGGGCGTGTCTGTGTCCGCGCGACGAGATCAGTATTAACCATTCATAGTCAAATGGCCGTTTCCGCTAACTAGTGCGCTTTCGACTGTGATCGTGACAAATTAAGTCAAAACAGAAACTTTAGAAATTATGGAATCACTTTCCATAATATCCAAGTACAAGTATTTTACTATATTTGTCCTTAAAATCATGAAAAACAACAAATTGTAAAATGATTCTTGCTTTTACTACGTTATTTTTGTTTTCAAATAACACAGCAACTGTACTATTTATGCAATAAATACATTTCCCCTTAACTACTACCTAAGTACGTCGCTAAGTGACCGGACAAGCAATGTAATAATCACAAAACGGTACTTTATTTTTGCGGATGGTCGCGTAGTACGGCCGCTGCGTCTTGCGACGAGCTAGTGGTGCGCTTGTGCAGATCCACTAGCGTATCCTATCGGCAAAAATGTCGATTGGAGAATGAATATACCTAATATTGCTTTTATAGTTTATTCTTCAATTTGTCAATCGTTTTGACCCGGTTGGAAGATCGATGTGAAATAATGTTTTTACTTATTTTGACTATCTTACAGCATAGTAGAGAAATGCGTAACCAACGTCGTTCGTTAAGTAAGTTTATTCAATTTTAGGTTAATAATCGGTGTATTTTTGGGTTTGAATGATCGTATATTATGCCTTATCCTCGTGCTATTAATCATACGATATAATTATTTTCAATACGATATGATAGCCTAAAAAAACTTAACCGGACTTTTTTGTTTTAATTTTTTGATTTACTTATTGATTTTTATTTTAGCTACATATTGTTGATTTTTATTATAATATTTTCTAAACATGTCGTTTTTTATTTTCAGGACAACAAAAAATTTTTAGTACAATAGTAAATAGAAGAATCGATAACTTTACGATTTAGTCAATCACTAGCGTATATGTAAAATAAATGTCTTTTGCCACAGTACATTCAAAGGGACCGATGTTTTTGTGTGAGTAAGCTGTACGGTGCATGGAAAATACACGCTGCAGAGTTGATGAGATAAGGTTTATATTCGATTGTGTAGTATGTTCCGATCTTTGAAATGCGGGTGTGTGCGCGACTGCGTATCTATTGCTTTTACTGAACTGCATGTGTAGTAGTTGGCCAGTGGCAGGGACAAAGTGGAGACACAGGGTTCCGATACATTTTAAATATCTCCTTATTTCTTATATCTATGGCCGACCCCAAGTAATATGGGATAAGTGCAGGAAGATGATGTTTACATGAGGTTTTTACAAACTTTATTGGTATCTCATAAGATCTGATATAAACTCATAGCTATTCTTCAATTAATTTGACTTTCTCAACTCCTACGCTTCTAACTTTTGAATGACGAATCAGGAAATTCTTGACTTTCGTCTGTCATGAAATTATTTAGGAATTTATGTATAAAGTCCTCGTGCAATTTGCTTCAAAACATTATTGCTTTTGTGTTGACAACTAAATTAATAAGGAACTGAAAACAAGCCGTGCGCCCGATGGAATTTCCCATCAGCAAACATGGCGAACTTCCATACAAACTTTCATCCAGTATTTAACCCCATGGTTTACGGGAAGAATTTTCAAAAATCCTTCGTTAGTGCTCCCCTTCGTTATACAACATGTACCTACCGGAATTATCGCACAACCTCTTAAAAGGGGTCATTGTATTCATCTTTATGAACAACTTTTACTATGGGACCGAACCAGAAATCGCGAAAAAAAAATCTGTTCTCTACATTTTGACGAGTTATGCGAACATAAATGTAGGGAATAGCTGATTTTTTTTCGCGATTTCAGGTTTGGTCTCATAGTAAAAGTTGTTCATAATGATGAGTATAATGACCCCTTAAGAGGTTATGCGTTAATTCCGGGACATGTTACTCTGCTTCAAGTCTGGCAAAATTTGCTTTCCTCTGTCAGTTTATCGATACTCCTCTACAGGTCGTATTTAACAACCGATCTGGACAAAACTTGGTATACAGGTTTTACGACTTTGTAGATTTTGTCGTCGGGAATTTTTGATTGAAGGGGTATTTACTCCAAAAAGGGGGCTACTGGATATCTCTGCCTTTTAAGATCCGATTTCATTAGTTCTTTTTTTTGTTTGAAAGGTAGTAACTTTAAATTGGTCTCATAAAAATTTGGTGAAGATCTGATGCAGATGTGATACAAAAAAGAAACAAAAACATAGTGAATATCCCGTTTTAAATAACTTTAGTGTATATTAATTGTTGCACAAAAGTTTGTGCGCGCGCGGTCTACTGTTCGCAGAACTATTAGTTATGGTGGAAAAGCTAGATATCCTAGATACAGGATACGCAACCCAATTTTAGGGCTCAAAATAACAAAAGGTACCTAATTGATTCCAGTAACTGAAAAATTAAATTGGGTACCTACTTCTAAATGCATAAAAATGTCTTTTAACCCGTCAGTTTCATTCGTTAAATTCTTCAACAAACATTTCAGGCATAAAAAGGCATGAAGGCTCTTTGCTGAGTATAAAAAAATCTCTAACTTGTATTCCCGCACCAGGTGCGGGAATGCAGTTTTTTAAAAGCACGCGTGTTCAAAACACTGCATTGTGAACCTAAAAGCGATGCAATAAGAGCCACTTTACGAGCAAGTGTGTTGGAAGCGCCCTGCGATTTTACCCGCGTAAGTCCAGAACCCGTAAAAATATCGGGATAAAAAGTATTATATGTGGTAATCCAGGTTAAGAGTAACAAACATCCATCCATACATCCTCACAAACTTTCGCGTTTATAATGAAAATAGGATTAACTCATAAAAATAGAATAGAATACTCTAAAAATATTCAATGTTTTTGACACTAAGCTACATTTGTAGTTCAAACATCGTTGTATGTACACGGATGCCTTCGGGGTACTGTTAGTTTTAAAGTTATGTACCTATTCGTTTTAAAAAGGGCATAAAGTTTTCTGTTTATGTAGGGACTACATAGTTTCAAGTCCGTAAAATTAATATATTTAAATAAATTAAACTTGGTCTAGATTCTTCGTATAAAAAATAAGCTTGAATGGGCTTGATACTATTAACTTTGTTAAAACACAAGCTTGAAAATTATTCATGTTTAAAAAATATTTCTCAACCAGAGGAACAGAGAAAGTAAACACAACATTCCCTTTACTTTTATTACACATTCGTAGCAGATATTTCCACATTTTTCACTTCCAAAGGATTTACGAGTATAATTGACAGGACCAAATTCTATGTGTACTTAGGTTGTAACGTTTAGGTTGCGTTTAGGAGATACAGAAAGTGAACAGTACTTTGACAGCTTTGTCGACTTATGCAGTAAACTCTATGAATCTTCTTAGATTTATAGAGTTTACTGCTGTTTGCTGCTGTTTACTGTAGCGAGCGAAGTGTGCTCGAAAATTTTTAACATATCACTTGGGAGAGAATGCATATGTTTTGAGAATTAAATACAGTAATAGGAGTTGTTTTGTCGACTTTTGCAGCTTAAGTAGAAGAATAGATAATAGAAGCGAGCTCGACAATTTTTAGCATCCTGTCTCGGAGAGGTGAGATTTCTTTTGACCATACATAATATTCCATTGGATCTACCAATGGTGTAGCTACCATAATTTGTTTTTATTTACTTCCAAGCGCGGGGCCTGTACCAATACACACCACCATCACCACCACCATGCTACACCTGCTTCGTTGCTAATCCGGCCCTGATCCCCGTAATAGAGAGGTGCTACCTACAGTAAATGACTTATTCATAACACCTACGCGGTACTGAGTAGGTGATGAGAAGTTCACTCCCCTGCGATAATCCCCCTGTCGCCGTCTTATGACACCCACAGGACGCGACAGGGTAGTGAATAGTTTATTTCTTCTTTCATAGTCGAGTCCGCAAGCGGCTATAAATCTTGAGAAACATTTGGATGAAAATGCATTGCGAAGTTGTCGACGACCTCTATATTGGATTGTATGTCTATGTAAGTAGGTTTATTCAAAAAATACAGTCGAGCACCTTCATTTTTGCTTACACTTATTACAAACTAGATGACCCGGGGAACTTCGTACCGCGTGAGATCGAAAATATTTAGATTTTTCGGGTGTTTCTTTAGGTTATTTTTCTTTTCGCCTAAACCAGTATTGAAGAGAACAAAAAAAAAAAAATTGGCAGTCATGCAGATTGCCGACAAAAGTTAAAATTTTAACGTAAAACTATGCGCAGCATATTGCGGTGTAGAGGTGTCGCGGTGTTGCGGTGACGCGAAAACATAAGATTTCCCCCTACCAAAAATCGCTCAACGCGCCTAAAGAAGTTTTCACTTTAAAAATATTCAAGTCGGTCGCGCCATTTTTGAGTTTTTGCGAGACTAACGTACGGCAGTTGATTTTTATATAATTACTAGCTGAGCCGTTAGACGTTGTCCTGTCATTTTTTTCTTTGTTTCTTTTAAAAACCACCTCAGTAAAGAGACTAAAAAAGAATTCATATCGGTCAAGCAGTTTTTGAGTTTTAGCGAGACTAACGAACAGCAATTGATTTTTATATATAAGAAGACGTATAGATAGACATCGCTTTGACAACTTAAGAATTAAAACTACATTTTGGAAGTTTTGAATATTATTGTGAGGTGGGGTGGTAAATAAACCGAACAAACAAATCTTTAAAAAAGTCTGACCAACAAACAATTCTTATGAATAGGTTGTATGTATTGTAGCACGTCATAAGATGATGATGATGGTTTGCAATATTGAATATTGACCTCAGCTTCAATAGACAAAAATATTAATTTTCCCTTTATTAGCAGCAGTTTTTGTTTAACAGTTTTAAAAGGTAACATTATGTTGTCGCAACGAGGGAATATTGATCGACCTATGAATACTATCACTGTACGTACAGTCAACCGCACATGCAGTAACTAATTGACATTGACAGCTTCTTTATGTCGTAGTAGCAAGGATGGTTTCTGTAGTGCAAGTGTTAGGTACCACCAAAACCCGTCACACACCTAGCTGTAATATATATTAATATACTGTGAATTTCTTATTGTATTATAAATATATATTATAGCTGCGTATGCGGTCGCTCGAAAATTAGTAAAGCAAATATATCGTAATATGCTTAGCTATAATGTATATTAATATATATTATAGATAGGTCGGTGACGGGCTTAATGTACAGTTGACAGTACCTACATCAATCGTCTGTTGTTAATAAAGTGTGTTTAACACTTAATTAAAACGTTTCTACTATATCGCTGGCAATTCACACTTTACATCTGAACAGTTAGTAATGTTTTGTCTGACAAAGACTTTTTAGCTCAGACTGTCATCATTACTTTGTTTCCTAGGAGAGAATCCTTGGTGAGGGTTGTCACACGGATTGAATGTATGTAGTACTTATAACCTGTTCAGTGGTGAGCGAGACTGAGTGAAAATCGACCTCTGAAACAATTCCTCTATTCAGCCGTTCCTGGAGCGGCCGCCTATTCAAATCAACAACAAGTCAAACCAGTTGTTTTAAACTAAATTACTCTGTAATAAAGTATGTCTCAGTAAGCGAGGTTTGCTGTTGGATGCTAATGAAGTAAGGCCCCGTTTACGGCCTCGAGTGATGCGACTTGCGATACGACTTGCGTTAAGCGATATGCGCGCGTGTCACCTGTTTCATGCCCGGCTTCTGAGGTTTTTAAACGGAGTGTTGCGGCGGCCTAAAGCCTTGGGGTGAAAATCGAAATTTTCTTAGTGGACTGTATGAGGGGCGGTTCGGTGACACAAGTAGGTGTTTTGGTGGTGTGGGAAAATGATGATGGTACCTGCCTGGTGAGCTATGGCGACACGACGAGAAGGGTTTCCTTAGCCACGTGGCTGGCGCGTCCAGGATATCACGTACGGACGAGAATCTGCACTTTCCACAACACACATACACGCACTTGCACTGTTCAATAGCAATCTTCGTTCTTCGCGGTGAAAATATGAGTCCTTTTTCGACTTGGGATTAATTTTACCCACAGGCGTCGATGTTGGTTGAGAACTGGCGGATCTTCTTGGCGGCAGCGTATGCGCGCCATTGCGGATCTTCCTTCTCGCTCTCACTTAGGCATTATAAGGGTTGTGGAAGGGAGAAGGAAAGCGGAAGGAACTTTATGTTACACAGATACTAATTAATTAGAGTTGCCAGTAATTAGGCATGAAATATAAAACTAAAGAAAGTAATGGCGTTAACATTCCTCGCGGCCTTAAAGGGTCACCTTTAAAGAGAATGATATAATAATATATACAGTGAAATTACACTTAAATCTAACTAAAGAGGGAATGGACTGAATAAGATATTACTGAGTAGGAATGGGGCATAAGCGGACCACAGGTCGCACAAGAATCCCATTAGAAGTGCGTACTGAAACGACTCGCGTGCTACCGTCTATAGACGTATGCAACTTCTCAATAACACCTAGAGGCCAGGATAGAGGAGGCGCATTATCATTAACTATCACTACTACAGTGCCTTCCTTAATCATGTCTCCATCAGGTTTATTCCATTTTAAGCGTGATTGTAAACTATGAAGATACTCGCTTCGCCATCTTTTCCAGTACGACTGGACTAATTTATCCATAAGAGAGTGTCTTTGAAGCAGGTGATCAGACAGTAAACCTACTTCCGCGGCGGGTAATGAGTTAAGCGGTACAGTATGTAAAAAATGCGAAGGGGTAAGAGCTTTAGGCTCTTCCGGATCAGCGCTAAGAACAGTAAGAGGTCTGGAGTTCAACAGGCACTCTATTTGAGAGAGAATTGTAACTAATTCTTCATAAGATAGAAGTTGTTGACCTATTGTCTTGAAAAGGTGAGTCTTCACGGCCTTCACCATGGACTCCCAACATCCACCAAAGTGCGGTGACGCGGGCGGAATAAAGTGCCAATTAATGCGATGCTCAGCGAGCTCCTCTTCAAAGCGCGGGCGGTATTCTTTATTTATGAAAGTATACAAGTCGCGTAAAAACGAATTAGCTCCTCGAAAATTGGTCGCGTTGTCCGAATACAAGCATTGTACCGGTCCACGGCGGGATAAAAACCGTTTCAACGCGGCTATGAACGACGCAGTCGTAAGATCTGTAGCTAATTCAATATGAACAGCGCGAGTAGTCATACAGGTAAATATACATAAATAACCCTTGCGACTCTTCGCACCTCGAGTGCGTACGGGCACATACTGTATAGGGCCAGCGTAATCACACCCTGTATGAGAAAAAGCTTTGGTTGCAACATTTACTCTAGATTTAGGGAGATCGCCCATAATCGGCGGACCATGAGGTCGCGGTCTCCACCTGTGACATGCGTTACACTTGTGGATTCTATGACGAATAATGCGTCTAGCGGACAAAATCCAATACTTATGGCGCAATAACGACATAGTGAGTTCTGGACCTGCATGTAAATATTTTATATGATAATAGTCTACGAGGATTTCAACTATGCGATCATGACGGGGTAACACTACCGGGTGTTTAGTACTATAGGCCTCAGCCGAATGAGTTAATTGACCCCCAACGCGGATTAAATCATCACCATCTACAAATGGCTTGAGTTTAATAAGAGCGGGTGAACAAATTTTATTATTTTTTAACTCGGAATAATCATCCATGAAGTGTTTTCTTTGAACATGACGCCACAAAATGGTTTCAGCGAACTCGAGGTCGCTAGCGGTAACGGTGTCAGTCCGACGCGGGAGTTTTTTCATGAAGCGGTATATGAAAACAACAATACGCAGCAGTTTAGTCCACGGCGACGTACGTTCTGCGAGTGCGAGTAGAAGCGAATTTTCCGAACTTGAATCCGCGACTATGGGATGCGCGTGGACCTTTTCTTCCGGAATGGGTTCCGAATTCAAGTCTGTAACCTTATGTATGGGCCATTCGGAAGGGTCGCGCTTAGCCCAAGCGGGTCCGTGCAACCATAATGGGTGCTCAATGAATTTGTCAGGTGTTAAACCACGTGACAAACAGTCCGCTGGGTTTTCAGTACCAGCTACGTGGTAGAAATGTTCCGCGGGGACGTTGTCTACGATGCGAACGACACGATTGGCCACAAACGTGTGCCAACGATGCGGAGAAGAATTTATCCAGCAAAGAGTCGCCTTTGAATCGGTGAATGCGTAAATAGCGGTAACATTATAACGCGGATTATAAGTGTCATGAACACGGCGAAGAAGTTTAGCGAGGAGTTCGGCACCACAGAGCTCCAGTCGAGCAATAGTCAATGGTTTAACCGGCGATACCTTCGACTTGGCACAAACCAGCTGAACGACTACGTCATCGTTGCGAGTGACATGCGCATAGATGACAGCGCCGTAGGCGCTTTCGCTGGCGTCGGAAAATCCAATGAGGCGAAGAATACAATTTTCAAAAATACCTAAATGGCGCGGGATTTTAAAATCATTTAAAAGCGGCAGGACAGAGCAAAAAGTTTGCCAAATATTTATGATGTGACGTGGGGGAGTGTCATCCCAATCGAGCTTCAGTAACCACAATTCTTTGATAAGTAGTTTAGCATAGAGAACTACAGGCGCGACAAGCCCCATGATGTCCCACAGCCTAGCTACGGCCGACAGTATAGCACGTTTAGTACACGTGTCTGGCGGTGCGGAAATAAGAAATTCAAAACAATCATTTGACCTACACCAGCGCAAGCCGAGAACCTTTTGTTCTACCGACTTGTCGAATTCTAGTTGTTCGGTCAACCTATGCGACGCGGGAATACTGTTTAGTACAGTTTGAGAGTTACTGGTCCACTTGACCAACTCGAACTGACCTCCTCTAAAGAGTTTAATCAGTTCGTGCGAAACCTGGACTGCACGTGATTCGGAGCTTACGCTGTAGACTACGTCATCCATATACAGCGAATCCGCGATGATAGCGCTGGCGCGCGGGAAGTGATGCCCATCGTCTTGAACCAACTGTTGTACTGTGCGGATCGCATGGTAGGGACTTGACTTGAGACCAAAACAGACACGGTTAAACTGATATAGAACCAGAGGATCGTTTGGACTAAAACGATATAAGATGCGTTGAAAGCGACGATCGCTTTCTCTTACTTCAATCTGTAAGAACATTTGTCGGCAATCAGCCGAGAGCGCGAATGCGAACAATCGAAAATTCAGAATTATAGTAAACAAGTCACCCTGTAAATTCGGGCCACTGTGTAAAACATCGTTGAGAGATAATCCAGTACTCGTTTTAGCACTAGCGTCTAACACGGAGCGTAGTTTTGTTGTTGTCTTATCTAAACGTACAACTGCGTGATGCGGAATTACATAGTCAGGACAACTACTGTCTGAACTATCGAGCGGAGCAGGAGATAAATATCCATTATCAATATATTCGCGAATGACGTCATCATACGCAGTACGTAACTCGGGTGCGGATTCTAATTTCTTTTCTAGGCAGAAAAAACGTTTTTTCGCGATATCGAGTGAGTTCCCCAATGAGAACACATCGCTGCGAAACGGTAGGGCTACAGAGTATCTACCTGTGTCCCCATCGCGTTCCGTGGTCGAATTATAAAAGTACTCGCACTCAAGTTCGTCGAGCGATTTGCTCGTCGAAAGAGTGACGGGCGCTTCATCGACCTGCCAGAATTTTTTCAACGCCGATTCTAACGAGTCTTTGTCGGATGGTTGCGAAATATGTGAGTAACAAGACTGTGGAGGCTTATTACGACGTACAGGCAGCGCGGGCACAGTGCCCATGATGACGTAACCGAGTACCGTCTGCATGGCGGGCGGCGCGGAGGAGTTGCTGCTAACTACGCGGGGCAGCATAAGATGCGGGAAAAGCGAAGCCCCGATCAACACATCGATGCGACCGGGTTTGCCAAACGATTCGTCGGCGAGCGGTAAACCTTTTAAGTAAGGCAAGGCGGAAGTATCTACGGGAGCGGTAGGTAAATTATCGGTGATTGCATCGACAACTAGCGAATTAACGTTAAAAGTAACGTTCGGATTAAAACGGGAAAAGAAAGCGAATTGTACGGAACCCTTAACGGATTTTTCCGTATCACCGATACCCTTAACGGAAGGCGTATCAGATGAATGTCTAGTCAAACCTAATCGTTTGCAACATTCTGCGGTAATAAAATTAATTTGTGAGCCACTGTCTAATAGACAGCGAATAAAATGCTCCTTACCAAATGAATCTCGAACTATTACAGTAGCGGTTGACAACAAAATAGTAGTATTCGTATTACATTGCGGCTTTGATACGCGGGAGTTCGAGTCGTAAAAGATCGACGCAGCAATGGATGCATTACATTGCGGGGCGCTCTGAGCGGTGGCGGCGAGCGGCACGGCGGCGGCGGCGTGAGCATCTTGCTCGCTCGAAGCCGTGGAGTTTGAACCCGATTGTGTACGTGCGGTATCATCAACACCGTTCGATAATACAGTCGCGTGCGATTCGCGATTAAAGTGTAAAAGCGTATGGTGTTTATTTTTACAAGATTTACATCTAGATTCAGACTGACAGACTCTGGCCTTATGTTTAATACTTAAACAGTTAGTACATGCATCGTTTTGTTTCACCGATTTGAAACGATCACTTGGTGTCATTTTAGAAAAGGCAGGACATTTAAATTAATGTTCATGAACAAAGCTATCACACAAACATTTAGCGGATTTATCAATTACAGTGTAAGATTGCGGTTGCGGAGTTTTGAACGTTTTTTTATTTATAGGATTGTTATTAGACTGAGTGAAACTCAAGCTGTTTAAAGCTTTAGTATTTTGTAAAATGCGAGATTGATTTTTAATGAACTGTACTAAATTGTCGAATTTAGGAATTTCGTCTTTTGAGTTCATTTCAAAAAGTCGAGCGGTTTCAGAATCAACCTTTTTTATAGCGACATGGAAAAAAATCAAATCTGATAAATCATTTATTTTAAGGTTTTTTAATGCGTTTGCGGCGGAAACAAAATTATCAGAAAAGGATTCGAAATTTTGAATAGATGCGGTATTAAAAGATTTATGTTCAAACATCCGATTAAGGGAACTAGAAGCCAACATACGTTTGTCTTCGTACTTGTTTATGAGTGAATTAAAAATTAATTGGTAGTTATCGCCATTAGGGCAAACTCCTGAGAACGCGGTTTGAGCCTTATCTTTCAATTTCCCCATCAAATAATATAATTTCTCCGAATCAGTCAATGTATTATTTTCGTGTACCGTGCTTTTAAAATTAGCATAGAACAGGGGCCAGTTACGAATATCGCCATCGAATGACATAATTTCAATGGGAGGCAAGCGAACTGTTTGCTTATTGACACCACTACCACTAGAAGTAGGAGCCGATGTGGCTGATGATTTTGAGTAACTTGAATAATTATATTTAACGCAGCAATATAATTCCTCAAAACTAATCCACGACTGATCATCAATATTATTTTCCGGGTCTTGTCTTAGAAGAAGCGAGTTATATTTATTAAATGCCTCGAGGAACTCGGTGCGCAACGCATCAACATTGACACACGCACACAAGAACTTCTCTACCGGTTCCATACCGGACTTCATTTTTTCCATTAAATCGTAAATGATTTGCATGCGGGCAAAAATCATATTACGACATGACAGTGCTATTTGAATCGCGGATTCTATCTGATCATCCGAATCAATGGTCACTTTCTTAGGCATTTTCGATATTTTTGTAGGTTTTTATAATAGCTAAAATAAATCACAAACTTCAACGAGTTGCGCGCGGTGCGGGATTGGTAGGTGGTACCTACGAATATAGTACCGAACGATAGCGAAGCGAGCGAGCGGTAGATTTTGCTTCTACCTACGTATATTAAAATATTAAGTTGAGCGGGATGCGAAATACCTGTGAATGTACGCAATGACAAGTAGGTACTGTAATAAATGAATAAATGAAAGCGGTTTAGTATAAGAGTATAAGGAACGAAGATTGAAATGAAATATAGTTGCGGGATGATGATATACGGATATAATATTGATATCCGTTATCAAGAGGATAAAGAAAAATAGGTATCCGTGATCATGGGACCAAAACTGTTGGATATCTGTGATCGTAGGACCAAAAACTGTTGGATATCCGTGATCGTAGGACCAAAAAATGTTGCGGCAGCCTAAAGCCTTGGGGTGAAAATCGAAATTTTCTTAGTGGACTGTATGAGGGGCGGTTCGGTGACACAAGTAGGTGTTTTGGTGGTGTGGGAAAATGATGATGGTACCTGCCTGGTGAGCTATGGCGACACGACGAGAAGGGTTTCCTTAGCCACGTGGCTGGCGCGTCCAGGATATCACGTACGGACGAGAATCTGCACTTTCCACAACACACATACACGCACTTGCACTGTTCAATAGCAATCTTCGTTCTTCGCGGTGAAAATATGAGTCCTTTTTCGACTTGGGATTAATTTTACCCACAGGCGTCGATGTTGGTTGAGAACTGGCGGATCTTCTTGGCGGCAGCGTATGCGCGCCATTGCGGATCTTCCTTCTCGCTCTCACTTAGGCATTATAAGGGTTGTGGAAGGGAGAAGGAAAGCGGAAGGAACTTTATGTTACACAGATACTAATTAATTAGAGTTGCCAGTAATTAGGCATGAAATATAAAACTAAAGAAAGTAATGGCGTTAACACGGAGTTTATCCATTCGATAGTGATTATTGGTTCGATATCGTGTTTCTGAACACTTCGTAATGGAAGAATTTAGAATTACTATAGAGGGTTTATCTGAGGACCTCGAAAACCGAGCATAACGAAGGAGTTCGCTATTTTTGTCGCTATTGAGAGTATAAACTCCGTTTAAAAATTCCTCAGAAGCCAGGCATCAGTCCGTCGGGTATCTCGTGGAGTCGTGGCACGCCCTTAACAACTTCTTTCATTAGTTTTCTTTGCAGCCGCTGTCGCAAGACGCGTGTCGCTTGAGCGTGTAAGTCGTGGCCAAGGGGTTAAGGTGACAAGGAGGCGCGGCAAAAACAGCCGACAGCGAGTTACGACCGCCGTGATAACAATTTAGTACTAAATGTTTTTACCTCGTTTAATACTTCAACGGATACATCACTTAGAAAGAGAAATATGGATCTATCTAAATGAAGTCGAGTTTTTGTAATTGTTAATTTGTTACCGTATCGCCAGGGGAGTACTTACCTAATTTGTTCCAAGTTCTTCTACATTTACAAAGTAGAAAAAGTTGTTCCATCCCCCGACCTCTCTCGGAAAAAGAACGTGGAAGTTCTTAACGCGTTTTGTCGTGATAAATCCAAAAAGTAGTAAGTATTAGGTTCGTATCAGGTGGCGTTCTGTAGTTTCTGCCTACCCTCATGGGAAGAAGGCGTGAGTTTATTGTAAATCCAAAAATAAAAGGAGCTTCTTAAAAGGCCTCATCATGTACAACAACTCAATCTGCCTAGCCTTTTCCCAACCATGTTGAAACTTTGGTCTCGTTACGGGTCGTCAGAAGCCCGAAAGTCTGACAACCAGTCTTACAAAAGGGGAATCGTTTGGGAAAAGGCTAAGCAGATTGTTTTATGTTTTTCCCATGGAGAAAGTTGTTGAACACATAATAGGTTGGGGAAAAAGTTTCTTCGCATTTTTTATGAAAATTCAAAACACTTTTTGATATACATTATTCACATTTATCTAAAGTATATAGGTATCATTTTGTTCGATAACTTCTTGCCATCTTGTAGGTAGGGACATGATCCCATTGCTATAGAAATTTTGGGACTTCTGATCAAAATACCGCGACAAGTGGTTTTGGCAGTCCTCTCGTGATGTTAACTTGACACTGCCTAAAGAATTCTGAAGAGACCAAAACAGGTGGAAATCTGAAGGTGCAAGGTCAGGACTATACGGCGGATGCATTAACACCTCCCAGCCAAACTCTCTTAATTTTTGCTGAGTGGCTAAAGATGTGTGAGGTTTAGCGTTATCATGATGAAAAACCACACCCCTTCTGTTGATTAATGCCGGCCGCTTTCTCTCAACTTCTTGCTTTAATCTTATCAGTTGTTCGCAGTAGAGTTCAGAATCGATGGCCCTGCCTGGTGGTAACCGCTCATAATGAATAATGCCCTTCCAATCCCACCACACACACAGCATCACCTTGTTGCGAGTTAACCCGGGTTTCGCCACAGTCTGTGAAGCCTGACCGGCCTTTGACCACGACCTTTTTCGCCCGTTCTTGTCGTACGTGATCCACTTTTCATCACCAGTTATCAGCTTCTTCAAAAATGTTTCGGTTTCATTACGTCGTAATAAAGAATCACAAATGAGTACACAGTTCATTAGGTTTCTTTCAGTGAGCTCGTAAGGTACCCAAATATTGCGCTTTTTTGTGTACCCAGTTTTTTTCAAATGCGCCAAAACTATTTTGTGGTTAATTCCCAGTTCTTCAGCTACGTCGTAACTACTGATATGCCAATCTTGCTCCACTTTTTCAAAAATGGCATCCATTTTATCCGTAATAGGGCGACCAGAGCGACGTGCATCTTTGACATCAAAATTTCCGGATTGAAAACGCTTCAACCAAATTTGTGTTACTCTCACAGACACTGCACTGAGTCCATAAACATTGCAAATTTTTTTCGCGGCTTGCGTTGCATTTTTACCTTTTTTGTAGTAAAATTTTAAAATGTATCGAATTTCTTCATTAGATTCACTCATCTTGACAGTACGAAAAACAAATGAAAATCACACATTTTCCTAATTTGAATTTGGAATTATGTTCTTTAAAATTTAAACTTTCAATGATACCAAAACCAGCCAGATACAAATAGTATAGCCAAAGAGATTTTAGTTTAAGTTCATACAGACTATAATGCGAAAAGACTTTTTCCCCAACCTAATATAATAGGTTGGGGAAAAAGTTTCTTCGCATTTTTTAAGAAAATTCAAAACATTTTTTATTATATATTATTTACATTTATCTAAAGTATGTAGGTACCATTTTGTTCGATAACTTTTTGCCATCTTGTAGGTAGGGACATGATCCCATTGCTATAGAAATTTTAGGACTTCTGATCAAAATACCGCGACAAGTGGTTTTGGCAGTCCTCTCGTGATGTTAACCTGACACTGCCTAAAGAATTCTGAAGAGACCGAAACAGGTGAAAATCTGAAGGTGCAAGGTCAGGACTATACGGCGGATGCATTAACACCTCCCAGTCAAACTCTCTTAATTTTTGCTGAGTGGCTAAAGATGTGTGAGGTCTAGCGTTATCATGATGAAAAACCACATCCCTTCTGTTGATTAATTCCGGCCGCTTTCTCTCAACTTCTTGCTTTAATCTCATCAGTTGTTCGCAGTAGAGTTCAGAATCGATGGTCCTGCCTGGTGGTAACAGCTCATAATGAATAATGCCCTTCCAATCCCACCATACACACAGCATCACCTTGTTGCGAGTTAACCCGGGTTTTGCCACAGTCTGTGAAGCCTGACCGGCCTTTGACCACGACCTTTTTCGCACGTTCTTGTCGTACGTGATCCACTTTTCATCACCAGTTATCAGCTTCTTCAAAAATGGTTCGGTTTCATTACGTCGTAATAAAGAATCACAAATGAGTACACGGTTCATTAGTTTTCTTTCAGTGAGCTCGTGAGGTACCCAAATATCGAGCTTTTTTGTGTACCCAGTTTTTTTCAAATGCGCCAAAACTGTTTTGTGGTCAATTCCCAGTTCTTCAGCTACGTCGTAAGTACTGATATGCCGATCTTGCTCCACATTTTCAAAAATGGCATCCATTTTATCCGTAATAGGACGACCAGAGCGACGTGCATCTTTGACATCAAAATTTCCGGATTGAAAACGCTTAAACCAAATTTGTGCTACACTCAAAGACACTGCCCTGGGTCCATAAACATCGCAAATTTTTTTCCCGGCTTGCGTTGCATTTTTACCTTTTTTGTAGTAAAATTTTAAAATGTATTGAATTTCTTCATTAGATTCACTCATCTTGAGAGTACGAAAAACAAATGAAAATCACACATTTTCCTAATTTGAATTTGGAATTATGTTCTTTAAAATTTAAACTTTCAATGATACCCAAACCAGCCAGATACAAATAGTATAGCCAAAGAGATTTTATTTTATGTTCATACTTAGTATAATGCGAAAAGACTTTTTCCCCAACCTAATATAATATTATTTTTCAATACAATTCCTCGAAAACTGGTTCATAACGCACTACGATTAGGTTCACAATGCAATGTATTTCACACGCGTGCGATTTTTCATTAGTCCAAATTGGTTCAATGGCTCTATTCACACCGTCTCTATTCGGAGGTAAATGTTTTTTTTAAATCTCGGCAAAGAGATATGCGTCTTTACGGCGTTAATATTTTTTTAATATTTAAATAATGCTTATAAATAGAATATCATCAAAAACCATGATTATTACAATAAAAAAAACCGGCCAAGTGCGTGTCGGACCACGCACAATGAAGGGTTCCGTTGTTGAAAAGAATTTATCCCAAAAACAAACATAATAATGGGTCCAAAAAAAAAAATTATATGTCATAAAACTACAAATTAACAATTTTAGAACTTTTTCCTTTACTTGTGCTGGGAGACCATGCTTCTTGACAAATTTCTTTATTCTAGGACAACGGGAAATACCCTGTAGGTTTTGATTTAGGTACTTGCGAGTATCAACATTATGTCGCTTATATGACCGTATTTTTTGCGTTTACTTAGAAGCTTCATTTTTTACTTACGGCTTTGATATTGATTTCAATTTGATACTTGAAAATATTTTTTTTTATGTGTTAAATTAACACACTCGGACTTTCGGTCGGACTTTTTCCATTACTTGTGCTATAAGACCTTGCTTCTTGCCAAATTTTATGAGTCTAGGTCAACGGGAAGTACCTACCCTATAAGGTTTTGATTTACTTGCGAGTATCAAAATATATCGCATAAATGGCCTTATTTCTTTATTGCGTTGATTTAGAAGCTTGATTTTTTTAGAACTCTAAGGAACCATAGACTTACGTATTTGATATTAATTTCAACTTGATTTCTCCACGCGTACTTGAGAAAAAGGGTCTTGACAAACTGACAGACTTGATTTTTTTTATATGATAGAATTACAAAATTAACAATTTTCGGACTTTTTCCTTTACTTGTGCTGTGTGACCTTGCTTCTCGCCAAATTTCATGATTCTAGGACAACGGGAAGTACCCTATAGGTTTTGAAAATTAAATTAACTCTGTAACAATAAACTGTGTAGACTTCTACACAGTTTATTGTTACAGAGTTAATTTACTAACACTACTTTACTAAATATGTGGAGATTTGATACAAGTAACAACCCATTATCCCAATTTATTTGGGGTCAGCGCAACATGTCCCTTTCTTCCATACTTCTCTATTAGTCGTCATCTCGGTAGTCACTGCCTTTCTAGCCATATCATCTTTCACACAGTCCATCCATCGTTTCTTTGGTCTTGCCCTACTCTTATAGCCATCGACAATCATTCATCAAAAGATTTTTTTTTTCAAATTAATTAGCTCCAATTAATTATATTCATATTTTTGACTTTTTTACTTTAAATTGATTCCGGTATTTTACTTTTGATCAAAAAATCGTAGTTTAATTCTTAAAATATAAATTAAGTTTTCCTACACAATTAAAAATGTTCTCAGCTTGCTTCGGGAGCTTCGCGCGTTTACATTAGAATATTCATAGCTAAGACAGGACAACGTCAGTCGGGTCAGCTAGTTATCTATATAAATAAAAAGAGAACTCCTGACTGATTGACTGACTCATAAACGCCCAGCTCAAACCCTTGGACCTAGAAAGCTAAAATTTTGCACAGAGGTTCCCTTTATAATGTAGACAAGGAATGATTTCCCGGTAGTACGTTCCCGCGGAATATTTTCCGACATCCACGCGGGCTAAACCGCAGGCAGAAGCTAGTCACGAATAAATCACTGAATTTATTAGACGTGTGCGCTCCACTCCAATGTGTGAAAACATTTGTTCAATGATTTTTTTCACCAATCGGCCTTTGTGTCGATAAATATTTATACAGTACTATTTTTCACATCTCATTGCCCATTGACTTGTGATACACGTTATCTTGTAGCGACATCAGCGTCATCTGACATGACATAACCTTCCATTGTCCTCATCAAGTATTCGGAGAGCCCCCATTGTTGTATAGCAAGGGTCATTATGAACAAATGTAAATAAAAACAAGGGTCTGTAAGCCCCCGTTCCACGGGCGTAATAAAATCGCGGCGGAATTTTATCGCGCACTGGGTTTTCAACTCTCGTTGTTGAGCCGAGCGTTGAGAATCCAAGTTAACCATAACAGAGTACATTCTAGCGCGTCGAAAACACACACTGTTGGATTTTGCACTCTCGGCGCTAAGCAGAGCGTTGAAAAGCCAGTGCGCGAAAAAAAATCGCCGCGATATTTTTACGTCCGTGCGAACGTCGAGTTATGCTGCTTTTCTAGGTATAAAAGTACTGATGTATGGTGGAGTATGGCTTTGAAACCGAAAACCATACTTCACCATACATAGTATAGTAGTTTTATACTTATCTACATAGTGAGTGTTTGGGCAATAAATACCGACTGTAGTTTATACAATGTGACGTACACCCTGTATGGGCTTATGTATAGGCAGGGTACTGTATCGAAATAAGCGTATCGATACACGTACAGTAAGTGGTAATCATCATCCTTTCAGCCGAAAGACGTTCTCGGCTGGACATAGGCCTCCCTCAAGCACCGCCACTTCGACCGGTTCGGTAAGGGGTAATAACATGAGCAATTTTCAAAAACGCGGCAAACGTCGCATTTTTAAAGGTTTTTCGTGATTATTTTAATAAATTTAAATCAAAGGACAATTTCCTCTCTCAAATTCTTAGATCGTTGGTATTTATAAGTGTGTATGCTATTATTTGAGAGTTATTTTGGTATTTACTCTTAGAAAATAGAAAATAAATATGTCATTTTCTAAGAGTGTAATAAGAGCAAGAAAATATATGGCGCAATGGTAGCCCGCGAAATTCTCTTACGATTTTTGCAATTTGCAGGTTAGGTTGTATGTTAATCAAAATATGATTCGCGACTATTACAAATATGTACTTATTTACATTATTATAACCATATGGATTCTTAACAAATAACTTTGATGATTATCAAAGTTAGATTTGTTCCAAAATGTCATGATTTTCGGAAGTTCGCGGGCTACCATTGCGCATTCACTTTACTTGCATGCTTGTTGTTTGTTCCTTGCTTGCGGTGCTCGACCACATCATTATATAGGGTGACTGGTAATTAGTGGCCGATACTTAAACACATGATTGTACTCATGATAACAAAGAACTTTTACTATGGGACCAAACCTAAAATCGTGAAGAAAAAATCAGTTGTTCCCTACATTTTGACGAGTTATGCGAACATAAATATAACTCGTCAAAATGTAGGGAACAACTGATTTTTTTTTCGCGATTTTAGGTTTGGTCCCATAGTAAAAGTTCTTTGTTATCATGAGTACAATCATGTGTTTAAGTATCGGTCACTAATTACCAGTCACCCTTTACATATAATTATTTACGATACAATGACTGATCAACTGATCACGGTTCTATATAATATTGTAACAGATATATCGATAGTCGATACTATAGAGTTGTCGATATGTGTTCGAATCCCTTCACTTACGTTTACGTAATAAGATCACGCATCATGACATAGTGATAAGAGGTCGACGGACTACGAGTACTCTGAAGTTCCGGGGTACATGCCTATTGAAGATTTTCGGAGAAACTAAGTAGGTACCTACTTAATGCTACGTTGCGTGTTTGGATCTGTATTTTAGTTTTTTGCCACATTTTCCGATATTAAAGTTATTTTTCCCTTTGTAGTGTTTTTTTTAAAAGATTTATTTTTCACTTTTTAGTGGGTCACTTTGTAATTTATATAGCCTAATGTCAACTACTCATCACCATTTACAAAATATTGTTTTTCCAGGGACGTTATTTGTTGAGGAGTTCTCCTGGTAAGAACCAAGAGAGCTACATAGTGCAGACCCTTCTACTTTTATTAGGTAGGGTAGGTACAGTCGACCGCATGTTGGTGGTAACACATTTTGACCTTGAGCTCGCCTAGTGTAGTAAGGAGAATCAATAGAGGAGGCCTGGGATTATGCTGGTTTTGTAACCACTGACGTGCGTTCTACTGTATTTACTACTAAAATACTCATGAAAATGAACGAAGAACGAACCACTTTCGCTACGGAACCAACACTGAAATACCGGGTATTTTAAATCGTTTATTGTTTGTTATTTATTTAATAAATTTTTTTTAAATTAAAAGTAGGTAGGTACGGTTAAAAGTAAGGGTTCTTGGAATTATGTCAAATTATTCCCAGAGGTTGGAGAGAATTGTTGAGTAATATTTATTTAACGATCTATGAAATTCTTAATGAAATGTCATTAAGAATTAAAAAATACCGGGCAATTAGATCGACAATAAGATTCCCCGGTATTTTATTAAGAGCTAATGAAATTTTTAATGAGCTTTTCAAGAAACTTGCAGGATGTTTTTTATTGCTGTCATTCAAGTTTGAAACGTATCAACGTAGCGTGTCCGGGATCGTTATGGATTTTTTTAAATTGGGTGAAGATTTTTTGAAATCTACCAAGGGTTCCATTCCAAGTAGTGTTGTTAGGGTTCCGTACCTCAAAAGGATAAAACGGAACCCTTATAGGATCACTCGTGTGTCTGTCTGTCTGTCTGTCCGTCTGTCACAGCCAATTTGCTCCGAATCTAATGGACCGATTAAGTTGAAATTTGGTACACATATGAATTTCTGTGACCCAAACACAGACGGATAAAATAAATAAATGAATTTTGAATATAGAGGTCACTTTTGGGGGCAAATAAGAAAATTAAAAAAAAATGTTTTGCAAACTACACCATGTGCCATGTCAAATGAAAAGGCTTACTATGAGGGTCTCAAATATATTTGTTTTATAATTTTAAAATAAATTGTTTTAAAGTTATTTAAGAAAATAGACGAAAATTGACCACCCCGCCCCCTTATCTCCAAAACCACTGAGCCTAAAATTTTGAAAAAAATACAGAAAATAGATCTTTACCTGTAGATTACAGGAAAACCTAAGAAGTCTGTGGTCTTAAAATAACATGGTAAATCTATCAATATTGTGAGTACAAACTTACATTTACAGTTGGAATGTATGGGAGAACATTTTTTTCAACTAAAATGTTAAGTTTGTTCTTTAGATAAATTCATCCCAACTACGGAACCCTTCATTGTGCGTGGTCCGACACGCACTTGGCCGGTTTTTTATTTTTTACGGACAACCAGGTAACAGAACAAGCGTATAACTTTGTGATTTTTCATGATACAGTTTTGAAATCTAAAAAATCTAAAAAAATAACTTTAATTTCGGAAGTCGGTGGCAAAAAACGAAAATACATTTAATAAAAAAGTTTTTTTTACAAAAAAATACAACCGACTTCCAAAAACAACACTACAAAGTGAAAAATAACTTTAATTTCGGAAGTCGGTGTCTGATTAAATGTATTTTCGTTTTTGCCACCGACTTCCGAAATTAAAGTAATTTTTTACTTTGTAGTGTTTTTGGAAGTCGGTTGTATTTTTTTGTAAAAAAGTTTTTATTTTTCACTTTTTAGTGGTTCACATGTGCTTACCCCTTCACAGCGTACTGGCGTGATGTTATGTCATGAACTGGTGTGAACAACAAACAGACATGAGATTTCAGCAATCCCAGTCCATTTGCTATCATTTATTGAGGAGTTCCGTTGCCTATCTCAGAAGTTCTTCATCAGATCTTCACCAAATTGAAATGGGACCACTCCAAGAAAGTACTCTTCCAAAAACTATCCAAACCGCTTCAAGTGTGCCTATAAAATTGGAAGAGTTCTCTCTATTTCTCCAGGATCCCATCATCAGATCCTGACTTGATGACCATGGGACCACCTGGGAAGTATACCCTTTCAAACAAAAAAAAAATCCAAATCGGTCCAGCCATCTTCGAGTAATCGGGGAACATACATAAAAAAAAAATAAAAAAAAAAAAAAAAAAGGTTCCGACGAATTGATAATCTCCTCCTTTTTGAAGTCGGTTAAAAAGTTTTTATGTTCGTAATTATATTAATTTCAACAGTTATATTAATCTCAAGAGTTCAATAAAGCAAATATTAAAAAAAAAAACTAGCACCTAAATCACCTTACTCTAAAAATAATAATATTGTCAAAAGACTTCCAAAACAGAGCTTATAAACAAGAATTGCGAGGGAAATTCCTTAGTGGGTCGGAGCGTTTTGGAAGTTTTTTGTGTCCACTGCACCGCACCGGGAACGGGACTTTAACGAGAAACGAGATTGGCCATTGTAAATGACTGTCGCTACTTCGGCTCAACTTTTTCTCGTTGACGTCCCGTTCCCGGTGCGGTGGACAATCAGTGTGAGAACGTAGTACATAATTATGTGCTGATAGAGTTTTAGCGTAATAAATCCAAAAATAAAAGGATTTGCGCAATTTTTCTGTCTTGTATGAATACAAATAATTATCACATTAAGTACCTAGTATACTAAGTCGTTATTTAGCATACTAAGTAAAAATCGAAAATGCGTAGAAATCAGAGGTACTTAACCAAAAAAAATTTGTAGGGAACTGTTGGGAACAGCAGATTTTTTTTTCAAGATTTCAGGTTTGGTCCCATAAAATAGTTGTTTGTTATCATGAGTCCAATCACGTGTTTAAGTATCCGTCACTAATTACCAGTCATCCTATACGTAAGTATAAAATACGTATGGCGCAGGATAATCGTAAAAATCTTCCTTTACCGGAGACCGGATTATTGGAAACTAAGACAGACAATGGTATGTAATAGGTAATACAAGTTTTTTTTTTTTAACCTTTTTCAATAAGGGGTTTTTATCCACACGGATACGTCAACCTCATAGGTATTACAAGGTAATATCAGGATTTTTGTAATGATATTATCTCGTTTATTACGAAAAACTAAACGATTTTCGACCCTGCGACAGAACTACCTATAAAGTACATAATATTGGTTTTGTACCTCAGGCACACAAAAACTATTAAATCTAGTTACCTAAAGTGAGTAGAAGTGCAAGTCCGAGATGGCAATATACAGGGTGTTTGGTGCATCGTTTGCCAAATTGAATTGGCCGAAAGAAGAGGTCATTTGCTATCGCTTCAGGCTCAAGTACTCATTTTTGGCCACACCGGTTTTTTTATTACAACTTTCTAATTTTTATTTTGAAAAAATCCAAAACTCAGCATTAAAGCTTAAATTAAAAAAAAGTTTTAAGTGTAGTCGTCAAATTTCATTTTTATTTACATATGTACTGTTGTATGGCTCTATCAAATTTAAAATTACTTGCCAGTTACATCTAGTTTTTTTTTAATAAATCACAAAGTTTTTGGAAAAATAAAAAATGAACTTAAAACTCAACTTTAAATAGCTATAAAAAAAAAACTAAAAGCGATCGGGATCTTCGAATTATTTTAAAAAGTTCTCTAGTCTATCCCCTTTCCAACGGTATGCAATGTGTTAAAAAACTCTTTTAATATCTTTAATAATTAGCTAAATGTGTAGTCGAGACACATCAGGCTGATATTGGATATTACGTTTAAAACACTAGTTTTCGCATAAATTACATGCTATTAGTAGATAGATACTGTTATCTCACGTCTTACGTAGTCTCTTATCTCGTTCTTACATAGGGAACTTTCCTCGAAATTGAAAAAAAAATACATTATTACAAAAATAATTTTTTATTAATAAGTAATTTAATTACATACTAATCTTACAAGTCTTGTTCAAACTGTCTACCACTATTGCGTATGCACGCGCGACATCTTCGTCTTATCTCAACTGTAGTGGTGCGTAAACGCATTTCTGCTTTGATCGTCATGAAAGCCGCCTCAATGCGTTGGACTAAATCATCTCTTGTCTCAACTTCCGTGGCGTAGACGAGTTCTTTGGCCCGTCCCCAGACGTAAAAATCCAACGGAGTTAAGTCTGGAGAACGTGGAGGCCAAGGAATAGGGCCATCCCTCCCAATCCATGAGTCCGGGAATGCATCATTCAAGTACTCCCTGACGGTTATTCTCCAATGAGCGGGACAACCGTCATGTTGGAAAACAAAAGACCTGTCTTCACTGAAAATTGGCAAATCAGCTAATAATAAGGGCAACTCTGTTTGCAGAAATTCTAATTCTTGTAAGATTAGTATGTAATTAAATTACTTATTAATAAATGATTATTTTTGTAATAATGTATTTTTTTTTCAATTTCGAGGAAAGTTCCCTATGTAAGAACGAGATAAGAGACTACGTAAGACGTGAGATAACAGTATCTATCTACTAATAGCATGTAATTTATGCGAAAACTAGTGTTTTAAACGTAATATCCAATATCAGCCTGATGTGTCTCGACTACACATTTAGCTAATTATTAAAGATATTAAAAGAGTTTTTTAACACATTACATACCGTTGGAAAGGGGATAGACTAGAGAACTTTTTAAAATAATTCGAAGATCCCGATCGCTTTTAGTTTTTTTTTTATAGCTATTTAAAGTTGAGTTTTAAGTTCATTTTTTATTTTTCCAAAAACTTTGTGATTTATTAAAAAAAAACTAGATGTAACTGGCAAGTAATTTTAAATTTGATAGAGCCATACAACAGTACATATGTAAATAAAAATGAAATTTGACGACTACACTTAAAACTTTTTTTTAATTTAAGCTTTAATGCTGAGTTTTGGATTTTTTCAAAATAAAAATTAGAAAGTTGTAATAAAAAAACCGGTGTGGCCAAAAATGAGTACTTGAGCCTGAAGCGATAGCAAATGACCTCTTCTTTCGGCCAATTCAATTTGGCAAACGATGCACCAAACACCCTGTATATATATATCTCGGACTTACTATATATCTATATATTGTCGTCTATATGACGTAAACTTTGCGGTTGCAGTTTGCAGTCTGCAGCCCATCTCAGACTTGTACCTTAAATCTCTAACATAGGTAGGTTAGACATCCAACCTTACACACAAAGTCACAATTGAACAACCAAACACTCATAAAAACAAAAGAAGTTCCATTTACCACATTACACTAGTCGGAAGTATGTTTTTGTGGTCAAAGTGTGAAACTTTGGCTGAAGCAAACATAATTTCTTGTGGTGATTTACTTGTTGTGGTCTATTACCGGTCTGCCACAATCGGGAAACCGAAAATGTGGACGCAACCTTATCAACATTTTGTGGCATCGTATAAAATAATATAACGAAAATTATATTTAACTTTGTAATTAAGTACAGTTTGTATGAAAATATTTTTAAATTTGTTTTTATTTTTAACCGACTTCAAAAAGGAGGAAGTTCTCAATTCGTCGGAACCTTTTCCCCGATTACTCGAAGATGGCTGGACCGATTAGGATTTTTATTGTTTTATTCAGTTGGTCCCATATAAAATTGATTAACTTTGCTTTGGTAGTTTTTGAGTTAGCTTCAATAATACGTATTTTTTCCCCACTTTTATATGGATGATGTTCAAAAAAGTGAAAAATAAAAACTTTTTTACAAAAAAATACAACCGACTTCCAAAAAAAACACTACAAAGTGAAAAATAACTTTAATTTCGGAAATCGGTGGCAAAAAACGAAAATACATTTAACTAGACACCGACTTCCGAAATTAAAGTTATTTTTCACTTTGTAGTGTTGTTTTTGGAAGTCGGTTGTATTTTTTGTAAAAAAAAAAATATTTAGAAGAAGGTGAATTTAATTGTTGGAATTTCGTCTGCAAATGATCAACTACCTAAGTACTTAAATTGAATGAGTGAAATATATTTTTTTTTGAACTGAGGTATTTTTTGATAATTCAATTAAAATGGAATTCCAGTTAATTTAAAGATTTAAAACTTCAACTGGTACATAATCAAATAAATATTAATTGTTTTTAAGTACTGAGATGTTATTTACATTAATCTACGATCGTAGCTACTCGTGTTTGTAATACTCGTATAAACAAAAGAAACTATTATATTCGGGAACCCTTTTAGTAACATAAACTTTTGACACATAAAACAATTCTATGGGCCTCCCTACGGAATCTCAATACGTTATTTGTAAGTAGTGTTTCGAAAAGTGCGACACTTAATGTATCATAAACTTCGAAAGGGTTCAAGCGGGTCTAGAGCAAAGTTACCAATCAAAATTGTTTTTTAAACTATCAAAACTTAGTAGGTCATATTCTGCCTAGCTTTTCCCAATTATGTTGGGGTCGGCTTCCAGTCTGAACGGATTCAGCTGAATACCAGTATTTTACATGGAGCGATTGCCTATCTAACCTCCACAACCCAGTAACTGGGTAATACGATAGTCCTTGGTAAAACTGGTTGTCAGAATTTCGGTCTTCTAACGTCCCATAACGACTGTCAAAGATCCACGAATGACAGCCGGGACCGTGCTTTCCGAGGCACGGAAGAGTCTCGGTATGTAAAGATGGTCACCCATCCACGGACCAACCCCGGCAAGCGTAGCTTAACCTAATGGATCGACCCGTGCGGCTGTTATCACTTAGCCACGAGCTCCACTTAACTTAGTAGGTATCAAACAAAAATAATATGTGTGATATTTGTAAGTATTTTGTGGATCAGAAACATAATGTAATAATAATAATATAACAATGACATCACGCCTGTAATCCCCGAAGGGTTAGGCAGAGGTGTACCTATATTACACCCACATTTCGCCAGTTATGTAATATAATAAATAAATAAATCGAAATTTCCAGAACGGAAGCGAGCAAACCAATAACAAGTGGTGCGTTGGTTTGTAGTTTTAGCTCCGTAAACGTCGTTGATGTTGCGTGCCGCTTGTGCCGCGTTGCTGCCACGACGGTACTCATATTCCATAATTACTCGAATTTTTAACGTATCCATGATGACGAAAAAGATTGAAATGCGATGAAAATGTAACACTAATCAATAAACAAATGACTACTTTTGGAAAAAAAATTCCATGTTTTTAAAATAAAATTAATTTGAAATTAGAATTCTTAGCCAAACAAAAATTATTTTGATTTGAAATGGCCAGTACTGCAGAACGGCAATTTCATAGGTAAAGACCTAATATATAATTTCAACGCATTTCTAATCCGTTGCTCGAGGCTTCGCCCGCACGGATGTTGGAAATTATCCCACGGGAACCTACAACCGGGACAAAAAGTATTCTATGTGTTAACCCAGGTTATAAACTATCTGTGTGCCAAATTTCATCCAAATCCTTTCAGCCGTTTTTGCGTGATTGAGTAACAAACATCCAAACATCTTCACAAACTTTCACATTAATAATATTAGTAGGATAATTGCTATTGAATATTAAGATAAAAAAATATATAAGTAAGTAATTAATTACGTATGATGATATAGGATTTTTTTTTTTTTAAATTGGTTTTTTTTACGATATTACGCATTCAGCACTTACCTATTACGTTCTTATTCCGACAATAACGTCATCTTCGGAAACGTTGCGGCAAGTTGCGGGAACTACACGCACTACAAGCATTTTTTTTTTTCACAAATCGTCTCCATACAAAAACAGTTTTGTATGGAGACGCGTACCCATCCGTTCAGCTCGGAAAGCTGAACTGATGCGCCGTTCTATACAAAACTGTTTTCTTTCTTTCATTGGACAAAAGCTGAATTGAGTTGAACAAGTGTAGTTAAATGAATGAATTTGAAGGATATTCCTAATCCATTGATATTGTTAGTCCCTTAGGATGCTGGTTTATATTTTCACACTAAACATTATCAGGCAACAGACTGAAAAATTCTTTCCATTACTCATTTAACGGTTGTTCTCTGTGCACAGTTTACGAGAACAGTGGCCTTAGTGTGAGTTTTTATACTTACTCGATCACGTCAACGTAAACTTCAGTTTGTACTGAAACTGAATAAGCGCCGTCTGGTGAATATAATGGGAAACACAATTATTCTATACAAATTGACATAAGGTAACGTTTACGTAAACGCGATCGAGTAAGTATAAAAACTCACACTAAGCTAAGGCATCAGTGATCTAAAGTGCTGAGAACCGGCGAGCGTTGGTCGAATAGTCGGAGACCACGTCACAGCGAATGATGATAGAAAAATAAACTTTATTGCATCGTACTTATCGTGTTGTACTTTACTTATATTGCATGTGTACTACTCTTTTCAGGTCTATTTAATCTGATTATTATGAGATATACAGTGTGTTCCTGGATAAAGTGCACAGACGAAAATGGGTGAAACGAGACCATAATACATCGACAAAAAAAATAAAAAAAATAACTTTTTTTTTTTTGTAAAAATCGAAATTTAATGAAAAATCCAGAAAAAAATTTCAAAATTTCTTCAAAGAAACGTTATTTTACTCGACAACTGTTTTTAATGGGTTTCTCCTTATTTGCCATGCAACATCACTTATCATACAGCCATCATTATTGCTTTTATTTTAACGAAATTCACTCAATTAATAAAAAGTTAAATATAACAAAGAAAACTTAACAACAAATAAAATCTCGACAAAAGTCAGAAATCGGATGACAGTACTATTACTTTCCTCTATGCTGACCGGTTGGGACAGTCACTTGAATCGATTATTAGGATATCGCAATATTATTTACGATATTTTAACGATTCTCTTATTTAGAAGGAAAAAAAAAAAAAAAAATAGAAAATAATTAATGAAAGTACAAATGTTCAGAGCTTCTGCCTTATTGCCAGTATTATAACAATAATTTGCACGATTTTATTTTAAATAGTTATATTTTATTCTTGGATCGTAATTAACGTCATTTTGAAGCTGAAAACTGTGTGCAATAATATATTAGGTTGGGGAAAAAGTCTTTTCGCATTGTAGTATGTATGAACTTAAAATAAAATCTCTTTGGCTATACTATTTGTATCTGGCTGGTTTTTGTATCATTGAAAGTTTAAATTTTAAAGAACATAATTCCAAATTCAAATTAGGAAAATGTTTGATTTTCATTTGTTTTTCGTACTGTCAAGATGAGTGAATCTAATGAAGAAATTCGATACATTTTAAAATTTTACTACAAAAAAGGTAAAAATGCAAAGCAAGCCGCGAAAAAAAATTGCGATGCTTATGGACCCAGTGCAGTGTCTGTGAGAGTAGCACAAATTTGGTTTAAGCGTTTTCAATCCGGAAATTTTGATGTCAAAGATGCACGTCGCTCTGGTCGCCCTATTACGGATAAAATGGATGCCATTTTTGAAAAGTGGAGCAAGATCGCATATTAGTAGTTACGACGTAGATGAAGAACTGGGAATTGACCAATAAACAGTTTTGACGCATTTGAAAAAAACTGGGTACACAAAAAAGCTCGATATTTGGGTACCTCACGAGCTCACTGAAAGAAACCTAATGAACCGTGTACTCATTTGTGATTCTTTATTACCACGTAATGAAACCGAACCATTTTTGAAGAAGCTGATAACTGGTGATGAAAAGTGGATCACGTACGACAAGAACGTGCGAAAAAGGTCGTGGTCAAAGGCCGGTCAGGCTTCACAGACTGTGGCGAAACCGGATTAACTCGCAACAAGGTGATGCTGTGTGTGTGGTGGGATTGGAAGGGCATTATTCATTATGAGCTGTTACCACCAGGCAGGACCATCGATTCTGAACTCTACTGCGAACAACTGATGAGATTAAAGCACAAAGTTGAGAGAAGCGGCCGGAATTAATCAACAGAAGGGGTGTGGTTTTTCATCATGATAACGCTAGACCTCACACATCTTTAGCCACTCAGCAAAAATTAAGAGAGTTTGGCTGGGAGGTGTTAATGCATCTGCCGTATAGTCCTGACCTTGCACCTTCAGATTTCCACCTGTTTCGGTCTCTTCAGAATTCTTTAGGCAGTGTCAGGTTAACATCACGAGAGGACTGCCAAAACCACTTGTCGCGGTATTTTGATCAGAAGTCCCAAAATTTCTATAGCAATGGGATCATGTCCCTACCTACAAGATGGCAAAAAGTTATCGAACAAAATGGTATCTAAATACTTTAGATAAATGTAAATAATGTATATTAAAAAATGTTTTGAATTTTCTTAAAAAATGCGAAGAAACTTTTTCCCCAACCTATTATTTTACTTGTTTAAGATATGTCTACAATTTAAGCACTATGTTATAGTTAGTACTTTTCGGCAAACTGCACAATTGAGGTTATTATTTAAAATTGGCAACACCTTTGTTTACATTTTTGATCTCGAATTCGATATCTGGGTTTAGTTTCACCCATTTTCGTCTGTGCACTTTATCCAGGGACACACTGTAGTGTCAAATAGATGTCAGCACAAAAAAAAAATAATAAATAAATAAATAATAGCCTAATAGTCTCAGGACTATTAGGTTCTTTGATTTCCGGAAGGCTGGGAAAAATAACAATCGAGTCAAAGCAGCGAGATATTTTAAACTACTTCATGCATACCATCTCGTTCTTTTTTTCAAGTAAATGATTGTAACAAATAAACTGTTAAATGGGATTAAATAAAATAATAAATAAAGTAATGAGAATTTAAAGCAAGGCAGATTTTTCTTTGTACTCGTAGACATATTATTTATCCTAGTACTTACAGCAAAACACATAATAGCTAACCCTCACACAAACCTGCCAGTAGGAGGCGCAGCAACTGACAGATTATGGTAGGTACCATCGCGGATATTTGTGGTGATCCACTTTTCAACCTTATTACTAAGGTAGGTAATAAGATTGACATTCAGCGTCAAAAGGATATATGTGTCGCAGATGGTTTGTTGAATCCGCTGTTTTACAAAACCGCTAGATGGTTTACAAAACAGCTTAATTATGTAAAACAGATGAACGACGTTTCGCGGTTTTTCACAATTATTGAACTTTAACAAGCATAATTGCATTTATAAACGTTTTGCATTTATCAATGCAGAGGGTCAATGATGAGAGGTTATGTAAAACAGCGTGAAATGAAACGTCAGATTTTAGATTTTAGTTTTAAATTTTGTCGCTCGTGGCTCTGTGTGCCATTTAAACAACATTATGTAATGGCGTCTGAAACAGAAATAAATAAAACGAATAATATGAGTGAAAATGACCCTAACTCAAGTGAAAACAGTGATTGTAAGGCCAATTTTAATAAAAAGTTATCAGAGTTTTATGAAAGTTAGTCCTAAAAATACTAAGTAGCCAAGTACATCGACAAGAGCTTATTCGAGACATTTGTCGACAATCTTTGTTCCTTAATGTTGAATCTATGTGTAGCTAAATTAATTCTTGTCGATTATGCATCGTCTAGAATTAATTTAGCTACACATTTTAGATAATACCTACATGTTTTTGATGCTGACAGCACTACACGAGCTTTCAGTTGCAGTTACAGTTGATAAACAAGGCACCTATACCAAATTGCTTTTCAGCAACGTTACTTTCTTCAACCTCGACCTATATTCGTGGGTGGCTCGACCTAATTGCCAGTTGTCAAAGAATATTATATACGACTTTCGTAGAATACGTCGTCTGAAGAGGCACACAGTATATATATGCTGTCAATATTTCTTCGGGGAAACGAGAAATAAAAATATTTGGGCAGTTTACCTTGCCACGTGTGAAGATTTTTGTTTTTATCTCATCCTATACTATTAAATGAGCAATATTTGTATATACACTTCTGGACACATCTATTGGCCCACCTTAGAGTTTAGGTTTCGATGGCCCCTACCGAAATATGATTGCTAGATTGAACAAAAACTGTTGATGCAGTTTTAAACCTGATACATTTTACCATCTTTTTCGATCGTATTGTTTTAAATTTGAATTCAGAATACCATACGACATGGAGCTACGCCTAACAAGTCGGATATGCGCCTTGTTAAAGGCAATTGATTTTTGAATAAAAAACATGTTTTATCAAATAAAGGTTTAATTTAATAACGCGTGTTGCCTCCATGGGCATCTACCACAGCTCTCATACGATTAGGCATAGAGTTTATCAACCGCTCTATGAAATTTTGAGGGATCATCTCCCATTCCTCTTCTATGGCAGTTTTCAACTCCTGCATCGTCTGGGCAACTGGCTGACGAGCCCTAACACGTCTTTTTAGCTCGTCCCACATGTGCTCAATGGAGTTCATGTCTGGGCTTCTGGCTGGCCAGTCCATAACTGTGATGTTCACATCCCGAAGATATTCCCTGACGATGCCGGCCGCATGGGCTCTTGCATTATCATGCATAAAAAGGAAATTTGGGCCCACATATTCCGCGTATGGTATCACGTGAGGTTCTAAGCACTCACGAATGTACCTTTCAGCATTTAATGTTGGCAGCCGTGGTCCTGTAACAACCTCAAGTTGAGTTTTGCCGCTCGCGGATATACCGCCCCAGACAGTCCATGAGCCATCGCCATAAGCAACCCTCTCTTCAAAGCAGCATTGTGCGAAACGCTCTCCCTTACGTCGGTAGACCTTCTTCCTTCCATCATTGCCATGTAACACTATTTTAGACTCATTAGAAAAGAGTACACGGCTCCAATCTTGCTGTGTCCAATTTAAATGACTGCGTGCGAAATGAAGGCGCGCTGTTCGGTGGGCTCGCGTTAGTTTGGGGCCATTAGCTGGCTTGTGTGGTACCATATCGCGTTCTTTTAACCTTCTCCGAACAGTTCGAGCGCTCACAGATACTCCGTGGAAGTCGTGAAGTTGGTTTTGTATCTCAATGGAGGTAAGGTGACGATTTCTCAAGCTGGTCGTCACGATGAATCGATCCTGCCTTTCAGTTGTGACCCGAGATCGTGGCCTTCCTTGGCGAAGAATAAAGCCGCCAGTCTCTAGGTACCTCCGATAAACATTTCGGACCGCAGATCGACTTAAATTAAGTTGAGCACTCACGTTTCTTTGGCTGTGTCCGGCCTGAATAAGTGCCACAGCTTGGGCGGCGACTTCAGGTGAAGTATCCATAGATTATTGATAGAACCTCACCTTAATGTTAAGAATAAGTAATGTTTGTTGCAAAACCAAAGATATCAATCACTTTTTCAAGAATTAAATCCAAGTAAACCAATAAAACCAAGTTTTCTTAGTATTCGATTGTTTGATATCAACAAACAGGCTCCAAATTGTCTTTTGTTTCTTTAAATTCTGTGTTCGAAATTCAAAAAAAGACTATTGAATGAAATTGTGAATGTGCCAGGTTCAAAACTGCATAAAAACTTTTTGCTCGACCTAATATAAAATTTTAGCTAGGACCAAACGAAACTGAAAATACAAGGTGGGCCAAAAGATGTGTCCAGAAGTGTATATATGTATATAGTACCTGAGCGATCGAGCTCTGCTCGGGTGAAAATGGATAAAACGAATTTTTCCAGAAATGAGACATGGGTAGATCTATTTTGTATATTGTATCTACTTTAAAAAAATATATGTCGGATCCGGTCATTGTTACGGACACGAAACGAATCGCAAGCGCGCCACTGGCGACACCACGTGATCTATCCACACCTACTACAGCGCGCTTCTACAGAGTCGTGATGTTTTAAGCCCATAGCGAGGAGGACATTCCAGTGTCTGATCGCATCGGAGTTAAGACGTCCCGGAACTGTACTTGATTCGTTGTGTTCAGTGATTGTGTTAATTTTATTTTGGAGTGATTGTATTAGATTGTGATTTTAATAAACACCGTGTAACGCACCCAGTTTGTTCATTCCATGAAACCCATCTTCCGCCCACATGGTGTCTGAATCTAACTGGGTAAATCCTGACGATCCTACATGTATATATCAGCGAAGCGAAATAACCAAATTAGTTTATTACTTAGTAAATCCGGTATTATTTAGTAAATCGAATAAATGCAGCATTCCTATTTATCAACGAAAGAGGCGATGCGGCTACAAAATACAATGGTCGAAATACGAGCATGCATAGCAAATCAAGGGCATCAATTTGTTTTTTTTTTTATAAATAAATAAAATTGATTATCATCTTGAAAAAAAGAAAGAAAAATATTTTATTTGGGACACGCATAGGAAATACAGATCTTGAGATCTGCACCCTAATTGCGTAACACATTATCGATCGGAGTTGGTCTCATTTTAAACAAATCGCTAATCCATTGCTTCATATGTTTGAAAAATTTGTCTGCTCGACAAAGTAAATAACGCAATGAATGTTGTTGAACTGTCAAAATGAAACCAACTCCGATTGATAATGTGTTACGCAATTAGGATGCTGGGATCTGGATCTTTTGGGATCTTGAGTGTTTTCTTTATGTATCCTTGCAGATAAATAATTTGAATCCACCATTTATTTTTAATAAGTTTACGTGTATTTATTTGGCTATGCACTTTACGCAATACTTAATAGAGTTCCGTCACAGTTAGTTCGTAGTTAAAGGGCTCGTTTTTAATTTTCTAGCAATCATCTGCGTCAAATACATATTATACTTACGAATTTTAAAAGATTTCACAATTTTTCTAGATGAAAATTAAAAAAATGTTGCCAGTTTTGTTATTTTAAATGAAATTGCTGACGTTTGAAGGTTGAACAACGACGAATTACGAACAAAATTTAAAAAAGTAATTAATCAAAATACGCGTGGCCAGGGTCTTTTTATTGGGCCTAAACCAGACCAGATGGCCCCACGGATCCGCCATTTTCATATGTTCAACCGCCTGTCTAACATCCTGTATATTACTGTAGCGAAATAAAAGTAATTATCGTTTTCCATTTTCAAACGGAGTTTTGTTTCTAAATTAATGAAGTTAGATAACTCCGATGAGGATGTAATACAAAGCAATTGTTAAATTCGAATGAAACAATATGCCTGCAGGTCTTGTTAATGGGAATTTACTTTTGCGTTGATTGTACTAAGTTTATCTTACTCATTTTATTAATACAAAAAATGTAATAATAAGTCATCATTTTATTTTTTACGAAATAAGCATAATTAAACGTGGTTTCGTGTAAAATACCCAACAGAAACGTTATTAAACTTGAAAAATCTAATCAATTTAGCGGACTAGTAAATAATATTAATTTAACATTTTTATTGTGGCATTTATCTATCTCAGGAGAAGCTCGTGGCTAAGTAATAACAGCCACACGGGTCGATCCATCAGGTTAAGCTACGCTTACCGGGGTTGGTCACTGGATGGGTGACCATACTTTACATACCGAGATTCCTCCGTGCCTCGGAAAGCACGTTAAGCCGTTGGTCCCGGCTGTCATTCGTGAATCTTTGACAGTCGATACGGGACGTCAGAAGCCCAAAAGTCTGACAACCAGTCTAACCAAGGGTATCGTATTACCCAGTTGCTGGGTTGTGGAGGTCAAATAGGCAGTCGCTCTATGTAAAATACTGGTATTGAGCTGCATCCGGATAGACTGGAAGCCGACCCCAACTTCGTTGGGAAAAGGCTAAGCAGATTGATCTCAAAAACAGATAATAATTTTTGACCTGAGTTTATTGATAAATGATAACACAATAGAAATGTGTTTTTAATAATTAGGTACGTTTAAATGAATATTATTTACTAGGTCGCTAATTGATTACATTTTTCAAAAAAGCATCTTTTCATTTTACAGTCTTAAAAATTTGGTCCCGTGTGAGCGAGAGAGGTGATAAAATGCGACAGCCCTCTTAAATCTACCATTCATTCATTCGCTCCATTAGCCGACGTTCGCACAGACGTAAAAATATCACGGCGATTTTATTTCGCGCACTGGATTTTCAACGCTCTGCTTAGCGCCGAGAGTTGAACATCCAACAGTGTGTTTTGCGACACGCTAGAATGCACTTTGTTGTTGCTAGGTTGGATTCTCAATGCTCGGCTCAACAGCGAGAGTTGAAAATCCAGTGCGCGATAAAATCCCGCCGCGATATTTTTACGTTCGTGCGAATGTCGATTTACTGCTAATTCATATTTTGGGAATACGAGGCGGGCCTATTCCCATCAACCGGGTAAGTACGAGTGACATAATATATTAACGCGCTACAAAGCCGACTTTTTTTTTTTCTTAACAATCGATAATATCATTGATAATAGAGAACTCTTCGGGCATGAAACAGAAAAAGTATCCTCAAACTCCTTTACAACAACATGAGTCTACACCAGTTTCATCGAAAAATAACTTAGATCCTTTACACATAATACGCCTGGAACAAAAAATAGAAAATTTGCAGCAGCAACTAAAAGATGCAGAACAGGATATTAAAAACCTCACACAAAAACTTACATCCCTAACTCATCGTCTGCATAATAATACCAATATTAACAATAATACTATGAGTACCTCTCAGTCAAAATTATATTCAGATCATCTACAGACTCAAGGTGACGAGCAAAATGATACGAGTACATCAAGAAGATGGAAACAAAAAAACAAACTATGTATTCTGAGCAACGATAAAAACATAGGATCATTAACAATAATTGAAGAAGTTTTCTCAAATGGCTTTGATTACTGCCATTACATTATGCCCTTTTGCAATATAGAGCATCTCCTGGAAAATTTGGAAAATAAACTGAAAGATTTTAACCTAAATGACTACTGCATTATTTTTATTGGAGGAAGCGATATCGGGGAACATGGTAACTATTTAAACATAATAAACTATATAAGACAATCGTTACAAAACCTTACCCATACCAATGTAGTTCTCTGTTTACCTACGTATATAGCTGGTGCTCCGATATATAACTTTAAAGTGGAAATATTCAACAACCTTCTATATACAGACCTACAGAACCACAAGTATGCATACTTCCTGGACAGCAATAGTGAATTATCTCATGAAATGTTTTCACACAAAAATGGCAAGATCAATAAATACGGAGTAAGAAAAATATACGATAGAATCAAGAGTAACATTTTGGTTGACCTAGACTTATACAATGAAAACGTAATACCTAACGTTTTAAAATGTCCGGAAAATCACTTAACACAATCTGATCAGTTTTTTCTATAATAATATTTCAATAATGCATCAGAATATCGCCGGACTAATAAATAAATGTGACCAATTATTACTGCATGTACATGAATTAACCGATACCATGGATGTAATTTGTGTTACTGAACACTTCATAGAAGCTGGGCATGAAGATATCTTATATGTTCCTAATTATAAGTTAGCAGCTTGCTACTCCAGAGACACAAAAAGAGGAGGAACATGCATATTAGTAAAACACAACCATGAATATAAAGAGCTAGAAGATATCAAGAAATTATCAGTCCAAGGTGTATTTGAATGTTGCGCAATCGAGCTAACGCAGCATAGTATCATCATTGTGTGTATCTATAGAGTACCTAAATCTGGTAATCTTGATACATTTTATTTAAAATTAAATGTTATTCTATCAAAGATTTGTTATAAAACGCGCAGGAGTGTCATTATATGTGGTGACTTTAATATCAATACATTGAAAAATGATAGGAATTCTCTTGAATTTACAAATTATTTATTAAGCTACAACCTAAAATTGCAAATTCACCAACCAACCAGACTAAAAAGTAACACATGTATTGACAACTTTGCTCATAATTTACAACGAAAGTGTGTCCATCAAGTAGTAGATTTTAACATTTCAGATCATACAGCTCAAATTTTAAAAATTCCCGTAAGAAATACTTTTACATTTGACAGTTGGACTATTAAATTACGTGACTACAGCCATGATAACCTTTTAAAATTTAAATCTTGTATAGCTGCATTATCATTTGAGGATATTTATCATACAAGTGACCCCAATATGGCATACAATGACTTTATTGATTTGTTTAAACTGTTTTATGATTTATGTTTCCCCATAAAAAATATAAAAATTAAGTCAAAGATTGTTCCTGATTGGATAACGCCTGGCATAAAACGTTGCAGTAAAGTCAAACGCCGTTGTTTATGGCAATTAAGAAGAAATCCCAATAACAATAACTTAAATAAATATAGAAATTATTCGCGAAAACTTAAAAAAATTATAAATTTAACTCGAAAAGCTAAAAATAACCATAAAATTTTAACATCCACAAATAAATCAAGGGTCACGTGGAAAATCATAAAGGAGAATAAATATCGCTCACCCACTGAAAGCATTAATGAAATAAAGGAAAATGGTATTACATTAACAAATCCCAGTAAAATTGCAAATGCATTCAACGAGTATTTTGTAAATCAACCGCGAATACTTTCAAGCACCACAAAGTCTAAATATAACAAGTACCCAGACGTGGTCCATCCCTTGTTTAGTCAGTCCATGTTTTTAGCCCCTACCACCTCATACGAAGTACATCGTATTATTCTAGACTTAAAAAATAAAACTAGCGTCGGGTTTGACGACATTTCTACAAAAGTCTTAAAATTCGTGTCACAAATAATATCAGGTCATATTAGCCATATAATAAACTTATGTATTTCGTCTGGAATATTTCCTGAAAGATTAAAACTGACTATTATAAAACCGCTATTCAAAAAAGGAAATAAATGTCACATGCAAAATTATAGACCTATTGCGCTCATACCTGTTATATCAAAGATATTTGAAAAAGTAATCTACCGATCCTTACAGTCCTACCTAACTAAAAATAAAATTTTAGCAAAGGAACAGAAAGGATTCCGACAAAACATGACAGTGAATGTAGCAATTTATGATTTTCTTAATATTGTAGTGCCAGATATGGACAAAAGAACCGGAACCAGTGTAATATTTATGGATATGACGAAAGCGTTCGACCTAGTAGACCACGATATATTAATAAATAAGCTCAATATGTATGGAATAAGAGGAAATGTACTCTCGCTACTAAAATCCTACCTTAGTAATAGGAAACAATTCACAGAAATCAGACGAATTTGTAAAAAGACCAAGAAAGAAATTAAATATATATCTGAAGTATATACAAATTCTTATGGCGTGCCACAAGGCAGCGTGTTAGGCCCTCCGCTTTTCCTTGTGTATATAAATAACTTTCCTAGACACGTGAATCATCCGATGATTCTTTTTGCTGATGACAGTACATTAGTAGTAAGACAACTAGATGAGAATAACCGCGAGACAGAAATAAAAAATGCATTGAAACAATCGACTGAATGGCTTGACCAAAATAATCTTATCTTAAATTTAAATAAAACTAAAATTATAAATTTCCGACAAAGAACTGCTTCTACTGCGTCAGATATAATTTTTAATAAGGAAAAAATTGAAGCAGTTTCAAGCACTAAATTTCTAGGCCTAACAATTGACTACAAATTGAGTTGGAAAGAACATACAGCTCTACTAATGGCACGACTTAGTAAATATTCATTTGTTCTATATAAACTTAGCAAAGTAGCCAATAGATCAGCAGTCGTTGCCGCCTATTTTGGTTATGTTGATTCCATACTTCGCTATGGTATAATTTTTTGGGGCAACTCCTGTGAAAAAACCTCTGTTTTCAAGGCACAAAAACGTTGTTTAAGGTCCATATGCAGTTTGAAATCGATAGATAGTTGTAAGCCATATTTTATTGAGCTCAAAATATTAACATTACCATGTCTCTATATATATGAAACCGCAATTTTTGTAAAGAAAAATATTGAACTATTTCGCAAAAAAACAGAACATCATCCTAAATCAATAAGACAAGTTTATCGTCATGAATTGTACTTAAGGCCTTCAAAAACCGCCCTCATGCACAATAGCATACTGTGCATGGCACCTAAAATCTTTAACAAATTGCCTAATTCTATTAAAGATTATAATTTATTGCAGTTTAAACGAAAATTATATAATTTATTAATCCAAAAATGCTATTATTCAATTAGTGAATTTCTTTCTGACAAAAATATTTAATTGACAATTTGATTATTTATTTATCTGACATTACTTTATATAGCTTCATGTACTTTGCATAATAATATAATATATTTAAGTAATAATGAACGAATTTTCATAAAAAAGTGTAAGCCTAATGGGTAGTTTTTTGAGCACAATGTTGTATTTTATAAGACCATGTAACCTCACCAAAAAACACACTTAATAAATGATTTGATTTGATTTGATTTGATTTGATTTGAATCGATGCGCTATATTACAGCTGGGTCCTCGCCAAATAATAAGTAAGCTTCACAATAGAGAAGAAAAGCGATCCGTTTCAAGTTTTGTACTTACAAAGTTGGTAGGTTCCATACAAAGTGTCGTTAAAACTTCAGTGCGTACAGCAGGTGTGAACGTGGCTTATCAATTAGCTGTAAATTTGAAACTTACTGAACTTGCAGAGTTTCAAAACACGTACACACAGCAGCAGGTCAAGTTACTACAAACTGTCAAATATTCTCATTCGATTTTGAACTTAACCGTCAACATTTTAAGGTTTAAAATCATTTGGGGAAATTTGACAGTTTGATATAACCTGATGTACTGTTGTCTGTACAACATCCGAGAGTAAATGAGACACAGTAAGAAAAACTTCGGCTTTTTAGGGGGTCAGACTCTTTCTAAAAGGCAAGAATTTAATTGAATCCCTTAGGTATACATTCCCATTTTGCGCTCCTAGACATTATTGAAATGATTGCGCCTTGTGAACTTCAATTATTTCCTAATTTGGGGTCCTAAATAGCCAATTAAATGCTACCAACTTGGAAGTTTCATTCGCCGCACCGACCGCTGCCGCAGCACCGCTCGCTTTACTCGCTCGGCTTGCGCGTGGTTTGTCACTGTTCTAACCTAACCTAACCCATTTTGTCGGGGTAGCTAGTTACTTTACCAAATGTGCGAAACGGCTAGAAAGTTAAAAAAAGGCTTAATTATTTAAAAATATATCTATCGTTATAAGCGCAAGAAGTTTTTGGAGGACTATTCATTTAAAAAAGTGTATATTCAACAAAAGAGATAACTAGGCAGGGTATACTAACATATTTGTATGTGAATTGCTTCATGTTCAATTTCGTGACATACAATTTTGTGTTGGTGTGTTACAATGTAGGAGTATTGCAAAAGTAAAGTAATAAAATTGAACATGAAGCAATTCACATACAAATATGTTAGTACGAGTATACCCTGCCTAGATATCGCTTTTGTTGACTATACATTATTAGAAGATCAATAAGGTTTTAGAGGATCAGTTAAAAATATTTCCCTATCTAAAACTTGTTACGTCATATTCAAGGGCGTCTAGGTAGGTACTACCCATGGTACTACCTATAGCTTTTCAACTTGTAACCAATTTGCTGTACAATAATTTATCTTTCATAACTTTGGGCACGTATCTGCTGCTAACGATACGAAAAAGTTTTAAGGACTCAAAAAGATTTTATTGGAATATTGCTCATGAATGTATAGTCTGTTTATTTTTTAACAAACGAGTACAATGTCTCTCGCATATTTCCGATATTGACATTTGACAGAGTGAGATGGGTCACGGGGTGGGGCCAACGCCTTTGTTCTTGTTTTGAAATTTTTAAGGCCCGTTCATATTGAATACTTCTAAAAATTACTGTACAGGAGACATGTCCGCCATGACCCACGCACAAACAATATCGTCTGGTTCACTCACTAAAACACGTGCGACGCGCAGGTTGTCGATGACTCAACTGAATGTACATGTAATTACAGCGTTTGGTTTGTGTGGAACGGACTTTAGTTGATTACGTGGACCAATAGCAACGCAGTCAAAATTTTCGGTAGTAGTTTATTAAAAAAAAATAGAGTATAGTAACTTTCTTGTACAGGTACCAAACTGTCGAATTTCTCCAAATGATTTTAAACCTTCAAATGTTGCAGATTAAGTACCAAATCCAATAAGAAAATTTGACAATTTGTAGTAACTTGACCTGCTGCTGTGTGTACAAATGATCGGTATTTCAAAAAGTCTCGTTTTCAGAACAGACGTTTTGGTTATGCTTTTTGGCTTTCCTTGAGTCTGGTTAGTAGAAATAGAAGAAATGTTTTATTTGGACGGCACTAAAGTGCACTTTAGTTGCGTAAATTCAAGCCGGCAAAGCTTGGTTAAGGTAAAATCGCTTTATGTTTTTGTAACGAAGTCATACCCACCGAGCTTGGTAAATGCGTTAAAATGCCAATCGATCACAATGCCTTTCATTTTGATAGTTTACGTTGCGTTATTGCGTTATTTACATTGTTGTGCAGACGAATTTTTCAAATCTATGAAGCAATGGATGTCATAATGAAAGGCATTGCGATCGATTGCATATTATTTTATGTGTTACGCAATTACCCCACTTATTGGCTGACACAGTTTTTAGTTAAGTCGGAATAAAAAAAAATCTTAAAGAAAAAATAGAGGAAGTAGTTAAGTAGGTAGGTACTAAATTACCGATCCAATCCTGCGGAAGTGAATTTCATTCAAGTTGTAGGTACTGTAAGATTTCTATTCCATTTTATTTCTAGGTGGAATTTCATTTTGGAATTCCAAAACCAATATGCCATACACGTTTCTGTAATGTAGCTGGATAATGTGCTCGAAATTGAGGTGTTACAGGTTTAAATAGGCGAGATTGGCATAATATGGTTATGTAAAATTGGGTAGAATTGCCAATAACCTCAAACTGTAATAGACTACCCTAATATCGCGAAATTTTCCTGTAGGTGCCTTTATTTTGCGCTACCTCTGCCCGCGTGTTCTTCCGTATAGTTTTCGGATTTTATTTTACTCACACAAACGTCAACGTCCCATTTCAATCCTTTGAGATAGATTGTTATAAAAATAAGTATGAATATGCCCTGCCTCAGGGTTCAAGTTATTTCCATGTCTAATTACGTCAGAACAGAGGGCCAATTCTCGTAATTAAAAACGTTCAAATTCAAGTCAGCCAGCGACACTCAAATGTCAAAAATGTAGGCAAACTCTATACAATTTTGACAGATTGAGACTGAGATGAGATTGCGAACGTTGTTATAAAAATACGGGAATTGCCCCTCTGGTTACATACAGACTCAGATTATTATGTAGTCTGAGCATAAAGACAGACCCTTCAAATTCAATTATTATGAAGTAGGTACCTATGGATATTTCTGTAGAATTGCAGATTTCTCAAAGACATATTTCTTAATCAAAATTCTGAAAGTTTTAACACACCAGAAACAATCCTGGAATGTTTTCTTCGGTCTATCGCGGACATTTGCTGTGAACCACTTTTGAACCTTATTGCCACAGTAATAAGGTCGAAAAGTTAGAAGCAAGTATTCGAAGTAGCACACAAACGTATAAGTTTTATACTCAAACATAAGGCTTGAACAATGTGAGCATTCTTCGTGTAACAGTCTCATTTCGGTTCGATTTCTCATTGTTTGTGTCGTATTTGTAAGTCTTGTACCCTAATTGCATAACACACAATCGGGATCAATTTCATTTTGACAGTTCAACAACATTACTTCAGAAGAACTATACAGGGTTACTGGTAACTCGACGTATTCCTTGCAGGACGTCATAGTAGGGTTAAAATGCAGCAAATTAGGCCACCAAATGTTCTACCGAAATTCAGTAGTTTTTGAGTTAATTCGATTTTTAGCTTTTCTATGAAAAATCCCAGATTAAATCATTTGGAGCCAATTTAAAAATGATTTACGGCGCGACTGTACTGAAATTTAAGTTAACATCATAGCTGACGCCGTAGCAGATCCTTGTTAATAATTCAAAGTTCAAAAATGCCAAAAACTTTGGCAAATATCACTAAAGAAACATTTAGTTTTTTTGTGAATTTTGCTATTACTTCATACAAAATGTTGTCTAGTGAAAAAAAAAATTACTACGTCTGATGTACAAATTACTAGGAAAATATCCTTGTCTTATCAGCTATTCAGAAAGGTATGAAAGTTAATACAAAGTTAAGGACTACATTATGTGCGTCTCACAAAAAGGTGATTATTCGGAAAATCAATAAAACTATTTCGTGAATATTAGCATTATTTTTAATAATAAAATATCAGTTTAAAAACTTTTACTACACTTTCACACGTCTTGTTCGATGTGCTGCCCTCGGTTTCTAATACACGTTCTTATTCGCTTCCTCACTTCAGTTTTTGTGATTCTTGATGTGATTGTTGCCCTCATCTGGTCCGCTGCATCTCTTATTCTCTCCCTTAGTTCTTCAATTGAATTTACTGGGGTCACATAAACTAGGTCTTTCATATGACCCCAGACGTAAAAGTCTAGTGGCGTAAGATCAGGGCTACGTGCAGGCCACGGAATTGGCCCACCGCGCCCTATCCATCGGTTTGGGTAGGTTTCATCCAGCAATTGTCGAATTGTGATTCGGAAGTGGGCTGGACATCCGTCATGTTGATACATCATGTTTGCTCTTCTGTCTTCCGGTACATCCGTGAGCAGTGGTGTTAAATGATTTCTTAGGAAATCTTCATAAAGTTCCCCATTTAATGTTTGGGGTAAAAAATGTGGGCCAATTAATTTGTCGTCGATAATACCCATCCAAACATTAAGCGAGAATCTACGCTGGGATGCGGTTGGTTTCAGTTTCTTAGGATTTGCTTCTGCCTTCGGTGCCCAGTAATGTAAGTTGTGGTAATTTGTGATACCATCACGGTCAAAACATGACTCATCGGTCCACAGAATGTTTTTTAAAAAGTTTTCGCTTTCGGCGTCGGCATTTAGCATAAAACGACAAAATTCAAGCCGTCTTGGCGGATCTCCCTCTTCTAATGACTGGACAGGTTGATAGTGGTATGGATGTCGGCCTGATAAGTGAACTACAGACCAGACTTTCCACTGTGACATAGCAAGCTCACGCGCTACGATGTTTGTCGATATGTTGGGGTCGTCAATAAAACGTTGAAGAATCAGCTCTTCGTCCTCAGCCGTGTATCTCCGAGAACGACCAGTGTCAATTTGCCTGCTTCTTTGGACGCTGCCAGTTTCAGATAATCGCCGATAAGTCGATCCAAAAACACTAACGTGTGGGAGTCGGCGGTTGGGAAAACGAAGTTGATATTCTCTCCGCGCCTGAGCAGCGTTACCGTCACTAAGTCCGTAACAGTACATTATGTCAGCGTATTCAAGGTTAGAATATGCAGTCATAGTCAGCATTTATGAAGGCACAGCACAGCACAAGAGCAAGATACGCAGTATCAGTTAAGGAAATAGCCAGATAACAAAACACGAGCTTGCGCGACGTAGAGTTGAAACTAACTGACTCTGACGACCAGATTTTGTAAAGTCGCACCCCGTGTCATGCCGGGAGAACAATAGTGACCAATCACAAAGCTTGCCGAGTGTTTGGGGTTCAAGCGCAGGTAAAAACTACGAATAATACGAATATGAAACAATAGGTTGACCGTCTCGCAATTTTACCTGCTCCTCATAAAACTCATTCTTTCCCTGTCACACATGCAAAAGTATTGACAATCATACCTTTCTGAATAGCTGATAAGACAAGGATATTTTCCTAGTAATTTGTACATCAGGCGTAGTAATTTTTATTTTCACTAGACAACATTTTGTATGAAGTAATAGCAAAATTCACAAAAAACTAAATGTTTCTTTAGTGATATTTGCCAAAGTTTTTGGCATTTTTGAACTTTGAATTATTAACAAGGATCTGCTACGGCGTCAGCTATGATGTTAACTTAAATTTCAGTACAGTCGCGCCGTAAATCATTTTTAAATTGGCTCCAAATGATTTAATCTGGGATTTTTCATAAAAAAGCTAAAAATCGAATTAACTCAAAAACTACTGAATTTCGGTAGAACATTTGGTGGCCTAATTTGCTGCATTTTAACCCTACTATGACGTCCTGCAAGGAATACGTCGAGTTACCAGTAACCCTGTATATACATCGTGGCCCGAAGGTATTTTTCGTCTATTCCCTCGATACAGTGGCATCTCAATTAAAAACTGTTCAACGACGTATTTAATGAAAAGACGAATTTTTTTCAAGGCAATCGGTGAGACGAAGTTATTATCCAACTTTGCATTCCGAGCTAGATGTGAATTGTTGATTGAGGAAAGAAGTGAGTCAAATTGGGTGTTTCCTTGAGAGTTTTATGTTTCATTTCTATAAAGACGTTCCGCAAGTGGCACGTCAAAATCTGGCTAATTAGCTATAATTAGGCATATTTTTGTCGTCTATTAGTTCGACATTGTGCCGTTTTTGAACATTGAATATTGTGTAAGTAAAAAGACGTAGATACCAGCCAAGACCAAGACGTGGTTACTGATTGCCATCTACGGCTTTTGACTTATAATATCATTGACTTTAGCCCTTAAAGCAATAATGATTAATTAAGCAAACCAATTACAAACTTTCGCCTTGGATTAATAAAATTAAATAATATACCTGAGAATTCAATCCTACAGTTTTTCTACAAGTACCTATTACATGTAGGTACAGTCTAGCCATAAATAAAACTTGATAACCTCAATTTTCGTCGATGATTTACAATGACCTATTAAAAGCTCTTACAAACAGGTGCGATACGCGACGCAAATCGCGCGCGACAGAAGGGCACCCGCTCGTTGCGCGATATGCGGTGTCTTTATATCAAGTGCGATTCGAGCGCCTGTCGCGCCTATTTTTCAAACAATAATTATTGGAAAAAGTGCTGAAACATTAAATTATAAACTTCTAAATACAGATAAGTTATGTTACTAACTCCCTTTAGTGAGTAATTGGAACAGACATTAATTTGCTTGTTGTACGTATTTGTTCGATAAAGTAATAACATCTCTTGTGAGTAGTTCAGTGAATCGTTAGGAGCTCGCACCGCAGAACTCAGGGGGGTTTAACACGCATCACACCCACACGTCATGCCGGCTTAGAGCACACTCTTAAACCGCATGGAATCCATCAGAGGTAGCTATTACTTCGAGCACAATATTGCCTTGTCTTGTTGCTAATAATACCTACTTAATATTAAACGTTTATTTCGACCAACAAATCTAAGTCTAAGTATTTTAGTCATAATTTGTTTTCTAAGAATTGCTAACAAAGCTTACATTATTTTTAGGGTATAAGACGTTAGGGAAAATTCGAAATTTTTATACATTTTTAGGGTTCCGTACGTCAAAAGGAAAATAACTTTTTTACAAAAAAATACAACCGACTTCCAAAAACAACACCACAAAGTGAAAAATAACTTTAATTTCGGAAGTCGGTGTCTGGTTAAATGTATTTTCGTTTTTTGCCACCGACTTCCGAAATTAAAGTTATTTTTCACTTTGTGGTGTTGTTTTTGGAAGTCGGTTGTATTTTTTTGTAAAAAAGTTTTTATTTTTCACTTTTTCGTTGTGGTACCTACCCCACGCAAATTCTAATACCACTACCTGCAAAACAAACTAGAACATCATCCATATAAAAGTGGGGAAAACATATGTATTATTGAAGCTAACTCAAAAACTATCCAAGCAAAGTTAATCAATTTTATATGGGACCAACTTTCATGTATACCCTCTCGAATAAAACAAAAAAAATACAAACTGGTTCAGCCATCTTCGAGTAAGAAGGTTCCGACGAATTGAGAACCTCCTCCTTTTTGAAGTCGGTTAAAAAACCGAACCCTTATAGGATCACTCGTGTGTCTGTCTGTCTGTCTGTCTGTCTGTCACAGCCAATTTGCTCCGAATCTAATGGACCGATTAAGTTGAAATTTGGTACACATATGTATTTCTGTAACCCAAACACGGACGGGTAAAATAAATAAATGAAATTTGAATATGGGGGTCACTTTAGGGGGACAAAAAAGAAAATAAAAAAAAAGTTTTGCAAACTACACCGTGTGACATGTCAAATGAAAGGACTTACTATGAGGGTCTCAAATATATATTTTGGGTGCCTGCCGTTTTGCCAAAAAGATTTTGACAAAATTTCATTACCCAAACAAATAGCAACCTTTTTTTATACCATTGCAATATTTCGAATGATTTTAGTACGCATATTTTCATTTGGTCAAATTTTTACTTGGCAAAATATTACTAAGTATAATGTCATTATGGAATTTGGTCTTTAATCAAATGATTTATTACAGCAAACAATCTTCAGACAATAAACGTTTGGTGAAATGATTTGTCAAGACAAAAAATATTAAGGCAAAAATAAGATTTTTAGACATTTGACTTGCTGGTTAAATTTGATGTCTTTGGCGTATTTCTTTGTAAGTTTTTGTGCTTGAATTTGTCTGAAACAAGTCAAATTTATGGTTACTTGATATTAGTTTATTTATGGAAGTAGTTAGAGTAGGTTAATTATTTAAAAAAAATGGTTAGGTTAGGTTAGGTTAAAACTCCCCCCCGAAGGGTTCCCGCATTGTCGAGGCGGGGGGGCTCAGTAGCCGTGGCTTGGTCACCCACGGTGAAGCGAAGAGGAACCTGAGCGGGGGCCGCTCGTCAGGGCTTTTGCCGATAAGCCGACGACGTAGCGGCCAGCGGGTAGGTTGCGGTGGCCGTATGGGCGACACCGCAACTGAGGCGGGCCGCGGTGTCTTATGGGAGGCATCGCGGCTGAGGATTGGAGGCCGCGGCGGGAGAGGAGTGCCGGTATTGCGGTGCGCCGCTCTCCCTACCTTCCGCGGCCTTGACGGGGCCGCCACCGTTTGATGGCGGACGCGGTGGGGCCGCAGGGGAAGAGGAGTGTCGGTATGACGTCGGCCGCTCTCCCTATCCTCTGCGGCCGAAATGGCGGCGGAGCGCGCGCGGGAGGACGACCCTCACGCGGCGCCGCTCCGAAGGCGGAGGAGGGGTCGAAGCAGACGACTCCTCCCAGGTGGGGGCCAGCAGGCAACGGGTGTGGGGGCATCCTTGCCTGTATTGCACAGGCCCCCACCAGTGTCGGACGGGAATGGCCAGGTGTTCCCGGTCATTCCCGTAGCCTCCCATCCGGGAGGGCATGCGGGGCCCGCCAGCTAGGCGGGCATGCGCCGGGAGGGTTGTGGACGTAAAGGCTGAGCCGGTTTCCCATGGCCCTCCCACCACGGCGATGTGGGAACACTGCTGAGTTTTAGTGGGTATACTGTCATTCCGACAGGAGTCCCACATACCCCGTCTCGTCCCCCACGAGCGGGGATGCATAAAGCATTTCTCAGCGTCAAAAAAAAAAAAAAAAAAAAAAAAGGTTAGGTTAAAACTGTGACCTCCTACGCACGAGCCGAGCGAGCGAAGCGAGCGGTGCCGCGGTAGCGGCCGGCGAGTGCCAGACACGACTTGCATTAATAGAAAAAAATATATTGTTTTTAGTAGGTTATCCGGAACGCAACAATTTAGATTAGGTTAATTTCTTCTTTAAAAAAAATGGGTAGGTTAGGTTAGGTTAAAATTTCTTCTTTAAAAAAAATGGGTAGGTTAGGTTAGGTTGTGAAGCGAAGAGGAACCTGAGCGGGGGCCGCTCGTCAGGGCTTTTGCCGATAAGCCGACGACGTAGCGGCCAGCGGGTAGGTTGCGGTGGCCGTATGGGCGACACCGCAACTGAGGCGGGCCGCGGTGTCTTATGGGAGGCATCGCGGCTGAGGATTGGAGGCCGCGGCGGGAGAGGAGTGCCGGTATTGCGGTGCGCCGCTCTCCCTACCTTCCGCGGCCTTGACGGGGCCGCCACCGTTTGATGGCGGACGCGGTGGGGCCGCAGGGGAAGAGGAGTGTCGGTATGACGTCGGCCGCTCTCCCTATCCTCTGCGGCCGAAATGGCGGCGGAGCGCGCGCGGGAGGACGACCCTCACGCGGCGCCGCTCCGAAGGCGGAGGAGGGGTCGAAGCAGACGACTCCTCCCAGGTGGGGGCCAGCAGGCAACGGGTGTGGGGGCATCCTTGCCTGTATTGCACAGGCCCCCACCAGTGTCGGACGGGAATGGCCAGGTGTTCCCGGTCATTCCCGTAGCCCCCCATCCCGGGGGGCATGCGGGGCCCGCCAGCTAGGCGGGCATGCGCCGGGAGGGTTGTGGACGTAAAGGCTGAGCCGGTTTCCCATGGCCCTCCCATCACGGCGATGTGGGAACACTGCTGAGTTTTAGTGGGTATACTGTCATTCCGACAGGAGTCCCACATACCCTGTCTCGTCCCCCACGAGCGGGGATGCATAAAGCATTTCTCAGCGTCAAAAAAAAAAAAAAAAAAAAAAAAAAAAAAAAAAAAAAAAAAAAAAGGTTAAAACTGTGACCTCCTACGCACGAGCCGAGCGAGCGAAGCGAGCGGTGCCGCGGCAGCGGCCGGCGAGTGCCAGAAACGACTTGCATTAATAGAAAAAAGAGATTGTTTTTAGTAGGTTACCCGGAACTGAATTATTTAGATTAGGTTAATTACTTATTTTAAAAAAATGGTTAGGTTAGGTTAAAACTGTGACCTATTACCTACTGTACCAGGAACGACTACATTATATAGAAAAAGAAGAGCACACATTGAGCGCCATTTATGATTTACCTCCTACCCACTTAGTAGTTCACATTTTTGTCATTGAAGTTTGACTGAATAGGAAAGGGTGAATTGAAAACCGACGATACTAAATAAGTATTTGGCTTATTTGATTTTGCATAAAAACTGTTATTCCAAATGAAATATTTGACTAAATAAAAAATGTTAGAAGTACTAGTTGGTAAACAAGTTATAGTTTAAACGTTCATTTGCCAAACATTAGGTTTGCATTACAACTTTTTGTGAGTAGATTTTTTGCTAAGTAATAATTTGGCAAATGAAATTATGCGAAAAATTTTTTGGGAAGTGAAAATTTGTCAAATTCCTTTTGGTCAAACAAGGGAGACCCATATATTTTTTATAATTTTAAAATAATTTGTTTTAAAGTTATTTAAGAAAATAGACGAAAATTGACCACCCCCCCCCCCTTATCTCCAAAACCACTGAGCCTAAAATTTTGAAAAAAATACAGAAAATAGATCTTTACCTGTAGATTACAGGAAAACCTATAAGAAGTCTATGGTCTTAAAATAACATGGTAAATCTATTAATATTGTGAGTACAAACTTGCATTTACAGTTAGAATGTATGGGAGAACATGTTTTTCAACTACAATGTTAACTTTGTTCTTGGGATAAATTCATCTTAACTACGGAACCCTTCATTGTGCGTGGTCCGACACGCACTTGGCCGGTTTTATATAATTATTATTAAAACACTTTTTGGCTCGTGGCTTAGTTATAACAGTCGCACGGGTCGATCCATCTGCCGGGGTTGATCCGTGGTTGGGTGACCATGTTTACATACCGAGAGAGAGAGCACGTTAAGCTGTTGATCCCGGCTGTCATTCGTGGATCTTTGACCGTCGTTACGGGTCGTCAGAAGCCCGAAAGTCTCACAACCAGTCTTACCAAGGGGTATATCGTACGAGTATTACCGTTACTGGTATAGTTTGAGGTACAGGGTGTAAAGTTCTCTCAGTCTCTTTTGAAAAGAGAAGATCCTCCGACTAGACTGGTGTTGTGTCTGGTGGGCTACTGCCCGACGGTTGATGTATACATTTTTGTAGTGGGCGTGGATGGCAAAATCTGAAACTACGAGGAATAGCGAAAAGTAATCAAAGGAGTTTCGGGCTCGATTTTGATGAAAACTAAAAGTGTATCATTGGATTTTTTGAAAATTCTATATGTTTAGCCAGGAATCGAACCCGTTGATTTTGAAAAAAAAAAAACACACACACTGTATTATTACAGCATTCGATAGTGTCGCTAATAAGGATCGAATTCTGGGAAGTAATGATGACATACGGCAAACTGAAGGAAAAAGCTAATTTTTAACAATATTTTGTTTTATTGTTCTTATGTTGCCTAGGTACCTATATACCTATATGACATTTAGGAAAAGAAAAAAAAAATAGCATGTCAAGAATCAGCATTCATAATTATTAAAATAGGATATGGTGGATATGGTCATGTCTCGAACTAGAAAACTTATTTTGGCTTTTCAGGACTTTACGACATGTTACCTCAAAAACTTTATTAAATCAAATATACGTTTCACTAGCCCAGTCAGTACTAGTATATTGTATACCTGTTTGGGGTGGGGCCACAAAAATCAAATTTCTAGAACTGGAAAGAGCGCAAAGGTCTCTCTTAAAAGTGATGTATTTTAAATCGTATAGATTCCCTACTGACATAGTGACCTTCACACAGTCAGAAAATTATATGTACTCCAAGCTACTTTAAAATTACACAAAACCCTCCCCTATGATTCTGATCTCAACAAAAAACGGAGAAAATATCTTGTTGCACCAGAAGTCTCGGTTAAAACCTCCTATGCGAAACGGCAATTCACCAGACAATCCGCTTCCATATACAACAAAATAAATAAAGAATGTAAGAAATGTTTAAAAGACTGGCTAAAATGTAAGAGTTATGACGACATTGAAACTCTCTTACAAAGTATCATGTGATAACTTAACGAAAGCGACATACACACACACACACACGCGCGCACGCACCTCCGCACCCTTACACACTCTCACACACCCCTCCCACACACACACACACACCCACACACACATACCCTCCTAGATTTAAGTTAAATTTCGTTTGTATGTACACTCCTACATTATTATTGTTTCTAGTTTTAGAAGAGCGGGGTCTCCTAGTACAGGTATTTATTATACTTAAAAGGAGGCCTCTATGCAAGATTATATATTGTAGAAGTTTGTAAAGTTAACTGTAATAAATTTATTTATTTATTTATTTATTTATTTAGAATAAAAAGGATAAAAATAAAAATTGAGAAAATAAATTAATTTTCAAGACTGAACATTCATACTATTACAATTGGTTAGTATAATAATTATTTCACATTAAATTTTTGTCACACTTATACTCAACGCGGACGGTGAAACCAGCGGAACATAGTACAGATGACTACCGAGCCGAATTAACGCGCCACTACACACAGGACATCCCGGATGTTGACCTGTGCGAGATTAGGGCGGCTCTCGAGCAGCTAAAGAACAACAAGGCACCTGGTGATGACGGAATAACGACAGGGCTCCTTAAAGCAGGCGGGGCTCCAGTCCTAAGAGAGCTAGCAAGTCTCTTCAACTCCGTCATCCAAGAGGGTACAACGCCCGAGGCGTGGAGCAGAGGTGCAGTGGTTCTGTTCTTCAAAAAAGGTGACAAAACCTTGCTGAAGAACTATAGGCCCATCTCACTTCTGAGCCACGTCTACAAGCTGTTCTCGAGGGTCGTCACGAACCGTCTCGACGACAGAAGACTTGACGAGTTCCAGCCACCAGAACAAGCTGGTTTTCGAAAAGGCTTCAGTACCGTAGACCACATCCATACTGTTCGGCAAATTGTACAGAAGACTGAGGAGTACAACCAGCCGCTATGTATGGCATTTGTGGACTACGAGAAAGCCTTCGACTCCATCGAAATATGAGCAGTTCTGGCCTCTCTGCAACGATATCGAATTGACTGGCGCTACATTGAAGTGTTGAGGTGTCTGTATAACGCTGCCACGATGACTGTCCAGATCCAAGATCAGAAAACCAGCCCCATCCAAGTGCTCAGAGGGGTGAGACAGGGGATGTGATATCCCCGAAACTGTTCACCAATGCGTTGGAGGACGTCTTCAAGACGCTGGACTGGACTGGGCAGGGTATTAACGTGAACGGCGAGTACATCTCACACCTTCGCTTTGCCGATGACATCGTCATAATGGCAGAGACGCTGGAACAGTTAGACCAGATGCTGCACAGCCTAAATGGAGCCTCTCGGGGGGTTGGCCTCGGCATGAATTTAGACAAGACGAAAGTCATGTACAATTCGCATATCTTGCCGAGTCCAATCCACACCGAAGGGCCGCTTCTTGAAGTTGTGAAGGAGTATGTTTACCTAGGGCAAGTCATCCAGCTCGGTAGACACAACTTTGAGAAAGAAGCCGACAGAAGGATCCGGTTGGGTTGGGCAGCGTTTGGAAAACTTCGTCAAGTCTTTTCGTCACCTATCCCGCAATGTTTGAAGACTAAGGTTTTCAACCAGTGCGTCCTGCCCGTTATGACATACGGTACTGAAACGTGGACACTGACGGTCGGGCTGGTCCACAAATTCAAGGTCGCTCAGCGCGCTATGGAGCGGGCTATGCTCGGAGTTTCTTTGAAGGATAAAATCAGGAATGAAGTTATCCGAAAAAGAACCGGAGTAACCGACATAGCTTTCAAAGTAAGCAAACTAAAGTAGCAGTGGGCAGGCCATGTTTGTCGAAGGACCGATGGCCGGTGGAGCAGACGAGTCCTAGAGTGGAGACCGTGTATCGGTAAGCGTAGTGTGGGACGCCCCCCAGCTAGATGGACCGATGACCTGAAGAAAGTGGCTGGGGCAGACTGGATGCGGAAGGCGGAGGACAGGGTGTTGTGGCGCAACCTTGGAGAGGCCTATGTCCAGCAGTGGACTGCGATTGGCTGAGTTGATTGACTGATTGATTGAAATTGTTGACTATTGGAGAAAAGTGTATTTTTAGGTGGTTAATTTTTTTTAATATTTTGAAATGGGGAGGGTTATGTCCAGGTTTCTATATGTATGTTTATTTGATATTTGATTACAAAACAATAATACAAACAAAGCAGAAAAGCAATTTTATTTCCTCTTCCGTCGATATACCCGAACCCGATATACCTTACCTACTACATTTACGCTGCACTGTGGCATGTTCAAACGCTAGATCGGCTAGCTCCGCGCCCGACGCGCACTCGCTCGTTGCGTCTATATATAAGCTCGATACATATACTCGTATATTATGCGGGGAGTGAGGAAGCGTTTTCATACCTACACACCGCATACAAGAGGGCCTTAAACCTTAACTGATTAATTGTTCAAAATGATGACCATTGTTTTTAATACATAACTGGGTTTGACGACTCAAGGACTGTATCGCATTCAGCATTACAATAATTCCTCATAGTTTCGAATTTGACCATCAACGTCCACTTGAAAAATTCACCTGTATAATGCCAGTCACGCGGTAAACTCTGTTTGCGCGATGCAGGATTTTACGTCACGTCAGTGTGATGCGTAGTTCGCATGTACCGCCACACAGGAATATCGTAATACCCAGTTACTGGGCTGTGGAAGTCAGATAAGCAGTCGCTCCATGTAAAATACTGGTATTCAGCTGCATACGGTAAGACTGGAAGCCGACCCCAACATAGTTGGGAAAAGGCTAGGCAGATTGATTTGATAAAAACACTTTTTACAGTTATCAAAGAGAAAAGTATAATCAGTATTGGTTTAAAAAAAATCCATTCCTTTATATTTTGCTAGAGTCTATAAATTAAATAGGACAATTTATGACCTCTTTGGTATAATATATCCGGGGAATAGACAGCGGAAGAGCGAAATCCCACGATTTTATTTCACAAATCTCTTCGGTTTAGACTTAAGAGATTTAAAACTTACTTTTATTTGGAACATGAGCTATTTTTAGGGTTTCGTACCTCAAAAGGAAAAACGGAACCCTCGGGGTCACTCGTGTGTCTGTCTGACCGTCTGTAACAGACAATTTCCTCCGAATCTAATGGACCGATTAAGTTGAAATTTGGTACACACATGAATTTCTGTGACCCAAACACGGACGGGTAAAGTAAATAAATGAAATTTGAATATGGGGGTCACTTTTGGGGGGCAAATAAGAAAATTTAAAAATAAAGTTTTGCAAACTGTACCGTGTGACATATCAAATGAAGGGCTTACTGTGTCTCAAATATACTTTTGTTTATAATTTTAAAATAAATTGTTTTAAAGTTATTTAAGAAAATACTTAGACGAAAATTTACCATTCCCCCCTTATCTTCGAAACTACTGAGCCTAAAATTTAGAAAAAAAAATACAGAAAATAGTTCTGTAGATTACAGGAAAATCTATAAGAAGTAAGTGGTCTAAAAATAACATGGTAAATCTCTCAATATTGTGAGTACAAACTTACATTTAGAGTTGGAATGTGTGGGAGAACATGTTTTTCAACTACAATGTTAAGTTTGTTCTTGGGATAAATTCATCCCAACTACGGAACCCTTCATTGTGCGTGGCCCGACACGCACTTGGCCGGTTTTTAAATTCTCATTTTCACGGAAATGTCACGCAGTGTTAATTTAGTTTTCACGTGATTCTCGGTTGTGCGGCGTGTTAATTTACTAGGTGATCTCTCACATCACAAACAAGAGCTCGGCTCGACAATGCGGAAAATAAATCCACAATCAAGCGTTTTTGAGCCTCAAATAAGTAAATGCAAAGCTTTATACCTAATTATCATAATAGGATCAACCTTGTGAATATCAAAAATTCATTTCAATTCGTGGATCGTAGAAACATTTTGTAAGGGCGGCACTTCACTTTAATGCGTAAAGGGTGGTTCTTCGAGGACCCTCAAAACACGGTCAGACGGTCTTAATTCCTTACCTACTAAACATTCAGTCTTAGGACCAAATACAGATTACTCTTTATTTATATTTACGTGTATAATTTTAACATTAAACATCTAAAATAGTTTTAATGTTAAATAAAAATCTAATGTCGAAAACGGGAGCAAAGTCGGTGTTCTTCGCGCCTCACTCTGTTCGTGCTCACGGCAAACTTTGATAACTATTGTATTCTATTCATAAGCATATAATATAATACATCAAATTAATTATGTTTAGCTTTGCATCATAATTACCAAAGAATATCCATTGTACCTCTTAGTTTACAATAGTCAATAGGCATTATGTCTCTGACACTCGATTTTGCTAGTTGCGCGAGCGCGCAACAAAACGGCACCTAGCTTCCAAGAGCGCCAACTTGTCGCTACAAGTTTTAGCTGCGCAGACGCTCACTAGTGTCCCGGCATCAGTGGGGGCACTGATGCCCCCTGGACTGGACACTACTGAGCGCAGTGTAGTCTAGAGTACTCTGTGACTGAGAAAAAAATACGAGTTAAGCACGGACTAGAAAAAAAAGAAGGACTTCACGTTACGCATATCGAAAGTGAAGCACAGTAAGTATGCCGGGACCGTTTCTACAAACAGGCCTCACGCACATATTTACATCATAGTATGCCGACCGGCCGCCATTACGTGACACGACGGCGTCTTTGTCAAATCACGCACACATAGATCGGTACGGTGCTTCACTTTCGATACGCTTGACGCGGAGTCCATCTTTTTTTTCTAGTCCGTGGAGTTAAGTTATTCTTTGAATATTTTCAAGTAGCCTTGGTCAAGAAACTGTCATGCGGACTCATGCGAGTTTTTTGAAGTATAGTGTTTATAATTTTCTTACTCATGTTGAAATAAGGAATAAGACAGATTTTCGAGATTATTTCCAAATAGGTATTTTGTTCGTTAATTTACCTCTTTAATCGTAATTCTCAAAAATGTGAAATGTTCGTAACTTTCGTGCCACAACTTTCATGGTCGTTTCCAAATATGAAATCCACCGAAATGTCAAAATTTATATATCTACTGTAGTTTATGCACCTATTATAAAATTGTACTTATTATTTTTACAGGCGTTTTATATGTGTGTCCATCATCATTTAAAGATTACCATAAAAAAAGTTTCGCCATGAAAGTTACGCAGAGCATACTTTTTGAAGAACTACGAGTACCATAAAGAGAATAGAACTGAATAGAATACTCTAAAGAGGTCTGCGAAATTGCGAGTACTTAAATGTTACGATGGGAATTGAAAAGTTTTTTTCCTATACCTATGTGATACAGTGTGGTTTCCTGATATTGTGCACCGGTAGGATATTGGATCCACATTATACTTTTATCTCGTTTATGTACGATGTCGTAAAATACCTTTTTTGTAATAGGAAAGTTATCCCTTACAGTTTATGGCAGCATGACATGGTTGGTAGTATATCCGAGAGGAGGCCTGTGCCCCAGTAGTGGGGACTTTATAGGCTGATGATTTTGTATACTACATATAATTACGATGTATCGTAAATATTTAGGTAGGTTTTCGTTTAATATGTTATTGTTTCATTTCCTCATTTCCTCGACTGCATAACACAGTTATCGGAGGTACTAGCTTTCGATAGGGTTAAATAATATCGAATATTCTTCGAATTGTTCGCTGACTTTTACCGAATACAAGAAAGTCAAGGATTTTGTAAGAGAAATGAATTAAGAGCCGAAAAAAATATGAAAAAGTGTCGTAATTTACTGTTGACTTGGCGTTAGGTTTTTATTGCTTGGTAAATAAAATGTGTTTGATCAAAAGTTTCAGGTGCGGTAAGTAAATAAACGTTGTCTCAATGACGTTTCTTCTTGAAATGTCGTAAATTAAATTTAGGTGTTGTTTGTTTGCCCGTCTGTAGTTTTCCTAAGAATTTCTATTTTCGTGTTATAGTCTACGGCCCGCTTTAATTACTGTCATTTTGAGAGCTCCAAAGTTTTGTTATTTCACTTAAACTTCAACTCTTGGTTAGACTTTTATATAGCAGGTCACGGATCGCTAATATTACAAAATAAAAGAAAGAAAGAAAGAAAAACGTTTATTTGGACACAGGTCGTGAAACACAAAAGCAAAAGAAAAAAAAAAAGTGAAAATAATATTTTAACAACAATAGTGTGTGCCTCAAATATTAGGTTGGGGAAAAAGTCTTTTCGCATTATAGTATGTATGAACTTAAAATAAAATCTCTTTGGCTATACTATTTGTATCTGGCTGGTTTTGGTATCATTGAAAGTTTAAATTTTACTGAACATAATTCCAAATTCAAATTAGGAAAATGTTTGATTTTCATTTGTTTTTCGTACTGTCAAGATGAGTGAATCTAATGAAGAAATTCGATACATTTTAAAATTTTACTACAAAAAAGGTAAAAATGCAACGCAAGCCGCGAAAAAAATTTGCGATGTTTATGGACCCAGTGCAGTGTCTGTGAGAGTAGCACAAATTTCGTTTAAGCGTTTCCAATCCGGAAATTTTGATGTCAAAGATGCACGTCGCTCTGGTCGCCCTATTACGGATAAAATGGATGCCATTTTTGAAAAAGTGGAGCAAGATCGGCATATCAGTAGTTACGACGTAGCTGAAGAACTGGGAATTGACCACAAAACAGTTTTGGCGCATTTGAAAAAACTGGTTACACAAAAAAGCTCGATATTTGGGTACCTCTCCAGCTCACTGAAAGAAACCTAATGAACCGTGTACTCATTTGTGATTCTTTATTACGACGTAATGAAACCGAACCATTTTTGAAGAAGCTGATAACTGGTGATGAAAAGTGGATCACGTACGACAAGAACGTGCGAAAAAGGTCGTGGTCAAAGGCCGGTCAGGCTTCACAGACTGTGGCGAAACCCGGGTTAACTCGCAACAAGGTGATGCTGTGTGTGTGGTGGGATTGGAAGGGCATTATTCATTATGAGCTCTTATTACCAGGCAGGACCATCGATTCTGAACTCTACTGCGAACAACTGATGAGATTAAAGCAAGAAGTTGAGAGAAAGCGGCCGGAATTAATCCACAGAAAGGGTGTGGTTTTTCATCATGATAACGCTAGACCTCACACATCTTTAGCCACTCAGCAAAAATTAAGAGAGTTTGGCTGGGAGGTGTTAATGCATTCGCCGTATAGTCCTGACCTTGCACCTTCAGATTTCCACCTGTTTCGGTCTCTTCAGAATTCTTTAGGCAGTGTCAGGTTAACCTCACGAGAGGACTGCCAAAACCACTTGTTGCGGTATTTTGATCAGAAGTCCCAAAATTTCTATAGCAATTGGATCATGTCCCTACCTACAAGACGGCAAAAAGTTATCGAACAAAATGGTACGTACATACTTTAGATAAATGTAAATAATGTACACTTCTGGACACATCTATTGGCCCACCTTAGAGTTTAGGTTTCGATGGCCCCTACCGAAATATAATTGCTAGATTGAACAAAAACTGTTGATGCAGTTTTAAACCTGATACATTTTACCATCTTTTTCGATCGTATTGTTTTAAATTTGAATTCAGAATACCATACGACATGGAGCTACGCCTAACAAGTCGGATATGCGCCTTGTTAAAGGCAATTGATTTTTGAATAAAAAACATGTTTTATCAAATAAAGGTTTAATTTAATAACGCGTGTTGCCTCCATGGGCATCTACCACAGCTCTCATACGATTAGGCATAGAGTTTATCAACCGCTCTATGAAATTTTGAGGGATCATCTCCCATTCCTCTTCTATGGCAGTTTTCAACTCCTGCATCGTCTGGGCAACTGGCTGACGAGCCCTAACACGTCCTTTTAGCTCGTCCCACATGTGCTCAATGGGGTTCATGTCTGGGCTTCTGGCTGGCCAGTCCATAACTATGATGTTCACATCCCGAAGATATTCCCTGACGATGCCGGCCGCATGGGCTCTTGCATTATCATGCATAAAAAGGAAATTTGGGCCCACATAGTCCGCGTATGGTATCACGTGAGGTTCTAAGCACTCACGAATGTACCTTTCAGCATTTAATGTTGGCAGCCGTGGTCCTGTAACAACCTCAAGTTGAGTTTTGCCGCTCGCGGATATACCGCCCCGGACAGTCCATGAGCCACCGCCATAAGCAACCCTGTCTTCAAAGCAGCATTGTGCGAAACGCTCTCCCTTATGTCGGTAGACCTTCTTCCTTCCATCATTGCCATGTAACACAATTTTAGACTCATCAGAAAAGAGTACACGGCTCCAATCTTGCTGTGTCCAATTTAAATGACTGCGTGCGAAATGAAGGCGCGCTGTTCGGTGGGCTCGCGTTAGTTTGGGGCCATTAGCTGGCTTGTGTGGTACCATATCGCGTTCTTTTAACCTTCTCCGAACTGTTCGAGCGCTCACAGATACTCCGTGGAAGTCGCGAAGTTGGTTTTGTATCTCAATGGAGGTAAGGTGACGATTTCTCAAGCTGGTCGTCACGATGAATCGATCCTGCCTTTCAGTTGTGACCCGAGATCGTGGCCTTCCTTGGCGACGAACAAAGCCGCCAGTCTCTAGGTACCTCCGATAAACATTTCGGACCGCAGATCGACTTAAATTAAGTTGAGCACTCACGTTTCTTTGGCTGTGTCCGGCCTGAATAAGTGCCACAGCTTGGGCGGCGACTTCAGGTGAAGTATCCACAGATTATTGACAGAACCTCACCTTAATGTTAAGAATAAGTAATGTTTGTTGCAAAACCAAAGATATCAATCACTTTTTCAAGAATTAAATCCAAGTAAACCAATAAAACCAAGTTTTCTTAGTATTCGATTGTTTGATATCAACAAACAGGCTCCAAATTGTCTTTTGTTTCTTTAAATTCTGTGTTCGAAATTCAAAAAAAGACTATTGAATGAAATTGTGAATGTGCCAGGTTCAAAACTGCTTAAAAACTTTTTGCTCGACCTAATATAAAATTTTAGCTAGGACCAAACGAAACTGAAAATACAAGGTGGGCCAAAAGATGTGTCCAGAAGTGTATATTAAAAAATGTTTTGAATTTTCTTAAAAAAAGCGAAGAAACTTTTTCCCCAACCTATTACTATACTATCACGTAGGTACTACAATAAAGTATCAAAAGTTGTGTAAGTCGTGTGTTGTGTGAAGTTGTGTAAGTTGTGTGTAAAGTTGTGTGTGAGTTGTGTTGTGTGTGTGTTGTGTGTTGTATTGTGTGTGTTGTGTGTTGTGAGACATGCAATAAAATTGAAGATGTGCAACATTTGCTGATGGAATGTGCTAAGAACAAGGATGAAAGGGAATCTTTGGCTAGGGAATATAAACTGAACATGTGGGATGTTGGACTTATCCAAAATATTTGGGCACACCCTAAATCCGAAAAAACTAAACGTATAATTTGTGGTTTGATGCAGAAGTTTAGGCAGTAATTCTCTTTTCTATTTTCATTGAAGTGGTGGTGGGTAGATAAGTAATAAAATATAGTGTATTTACCAGTGTATAGTTGTGTGTAAATAGAATATAAGGTACAATGGGGTTGACGTATCCGTGTGGATAAAAACCCCTTATAATAAAAGAATAAAAAAAAAAAAAAAGTTGTGTAATTAGGAACGTGCTTGGTCATCGCGATAATTCGCTTTACCGACGTAAACTTTCGTTGCGCGAGCTTTTGCGACGTCTACGGCTGCCGTTAACAACGCGCCTCTCGAGAATTTGAGCACTAACATTCATTCGTGAAACGAACAGTTTGAACAGTTTAGTATGTACGACAGTCAAGTCTTTCATAATGAGGGCTACCACAGTAAAAATCGACGTCAGGTGGCGCCACTGACACGATAGCTATAGAGATAGAGAAATGTCAATTCGAATGATTACATGTGTGAGCATTTATGTAAATAATGTCGGGAGGTGGTTGACTGCACTTTCTTATACTAAAAGGTATGTCTTTCGTTTTAAGTGTGTTTAGGGTAAGAATATTTGACTGTGGCCACTCCGAAACCAGTTTGAACCCTTCACTAGCCAGTTCGTTAGCCTTTTTCGAGGTTTTCCCACTAAATAAAAGGGCTGTATTATCTGCATATGCTATTATCGGCCATGGCTCAGCTGTAGATCGCACAGGTCATTTACGTATATTAAGGAAAAGTGTGGGTCCCATAACACTTGCTTGTGGCACACCGAAAGTCGACATGTAGTATGTGAGTAGTTATAGAGCTGTTCCACAAACTCCTGAATGTTCTAGTATTGCAAGAAGCAGGGGTACAGAGACTGTGTCGAATGCCTTTGCTAGATCCAGGAACACGCCTATGGTTTTCCTTCCTCTATCTATCTCATCAACAATGATAGAAGTTAGATTTTTTTTATCGTGTATACACATTAAGCTACCAATAACGCTATTATAGCAATAACGTTGAAAATCGTTGTAGCAATACGAAACGCTATGGATGCGATGGCCACTTGTCTAGGCCCTCTCTGTGTTTAATTATATATCTTAATCAATCCATTGTTGTCAGCTTAGGATGAGATAGATAAAAGATTCTTTACTGCCGACATATTAATAACAAGTATTTCGGTTGGATTGTACCTAATCCTGTATTACGAGTACATGAGTATATTTCTGGTTATTATTTATCTCATTTGTCTTGTATTGACATTTAGGCATTCCGCTCATGAAGGTGTGGTATTTCTAGTTTGTTTCCTGACAAATCCCTTCGTGATTGATATTGTATAAAAGCGAGGAGCCGTGGCTAAATAATAACAGCCGCACGTATCGATTGAAGGTTAAGCTAAGTTTGCCGCGGTCGGTTCGTGGATGGCTGACCATCCATAACATATTATCGAGACTCCGCCTTGCCTCGGAAAGCACGTTAAGACGTTGGTCCCGGCTGTCATTTATGTGTCATTTGTGTAGATCTTTGACAGTTGTTACGGGTAGTCAGAAGTCAGAAAGTTTGACAACCAGTCTTACCAAGGGGTGTCGTATTATCCAGTTACTGGGTTGCAGAAGTCAGGTAGGCAGTCGCTCCATGTAAAATACTGTTATTCAGCTGCGTCTTGTAAGATCCGACCCTAATATATATAGTTGGGAAAAGGCTAGGCAGATTGATTGATTTTGATATGATATTAAGAATACTAGTATAATATTTTTATTTCCTATATAGTAAATGTTAAAAATAATGATAAATAAAATAGAACGATGTAATTATTTGACTAAAAAAAGATAGTAAGTACTTTGATTTACATTTAATAAAATAATCTCAAAAATCACTGGAAAAGCGACGTTGCCAGTCAGCGTTGGATGAATGCTCATACCCGAAGGCATTCGTGTGTGTTAGACCAACATTTCGTCAGTTATGTTTAAGTCCTTTATTGTATTAAGGTGTGAGCCTATTGTCATCTTCGGGGCTCAAATCTAGACCCCCTCGGCTCAGGCAGGGATGCCTCGAAGGTCTGTTGGTCGCAAGCAAAACTGCTGAGGGTTCGGTCTGGCAAAGTGTTACTGAGTTTTTCCAATAGGAATTGCTCACTAACAATTGCAATGCCTTTCATTTTGACAATTAGACAACATTCATTGCGTTATTTACGTTGCCAACTACACTAATTTTTCAAACATATATGCAGAAAGGATTATTTTAAAATCCTTCGGATTGTGAAAGTTATGTTGGAGTATTAATTCTATCAGTGTTATACATGTACATGCACGTCAGTGGCCATTTAGTATGCCTATTTGATATAATAATAGGAGTTAAAGTATGAAATTGCCGTTTGTCGTTTTAGGAACTTGGAATTGACATGGAACCTTCATGTTTTGAGATTTTTGAGTGAAACTTTTTTCACATGGTACCTATGAAATTCTTCATTTAAAAAATGTGCAACATTCGATTATCGACTTTCAGTTGTTTTTTTTATTCAGCATAGACAATAAAGATGGATACTTCGAAAATTCGAGTTGTTTTTGAATACGAGTTCCGACGCGGAACTAACGCGGTAGAAACAGCTCGCAATATCAAAGTTGCGTTTGGAGAAGGGACTGCTAATGAACGCACCTTGTGATTTTGGTTTAAACGCTTTGTGATGGAAACTTTGATTTGAAGAACGAACCACGTGGAAGACCGCCCACACAGGTGAATAACAATGAATTGAAAGAGATGGTGGAAGTCGATCCGAGCCAAACTACCCAGGAATTAGCGGCATGGTTTAACGTTACCTTACCAACAATATTGACTCATTTGCGTCCAATCAATAAAATAAAAAAATATGAGAAATGGGTGCCTCATGATTTCACTGATCTGCAGAAAGAAATGCGTGTTGAAACTTGTGTTGCCTTGTTGAATCGATACAGAAATGAAGGAATATTGGATCGAATTGTGACATGTGATGAAAAGTGGATTCTTTACGATAACCGTAAGCGAAAAATGCAATGGCTGACCCCAAGTCAAACGCCGCAACAGTGTCCTAAAGCAAAGCTTACCAATAAAAAGGTAATGGTAACTGTTTGGTGATCTCAGCATGGTGTTATTCACTATAGCTTTCTCCAATCTGGTCAAGCAATAACGGCAGATGTCTACAGTGCCGAACTCCGAAAAATGATAGCAAAACTAGCAGTGAAACAGCCCCGACTCATGAATCGATCTTCACCATTATTGCTCCATGATAACGCGAGACCTCATACAGCACGAGAAACCGTTTTAACTCTACAGGAACTGCAATAAGAAACCATTCGTCACCCTCCGTATTCGCTAGACTTTGCTCCAACGGAGTACCATTTTTTTCGAGATTTGGACAATTGTCTACGTGATAAAAAGTTTTTTTCTCAGGAGGCAGTACAAAATGCTTTCACACAGTTTGTCGAATCTAGATCACGAGAGTTCTATCGCAAAGGCTTATATGTATACTAGCTGACCCGGCAAACGTTGTTTTGCCATATAAATAATTTTTAAGTTCACTAAGGGGTATGAAAAATAGATGTTAGCCGATTCTCAGACCTACTCAATATGCTCACAAAATTTCATGAGAATCGGTCAAGCCGTTTCGGAGGAGTACGGGAACGAACATTGTGACACGAGAAATTTTATATAATAGGTCTTTACCTATGAAATTGCCGTTTTGTATGAAAAAATTTAAACGAATTTTTTTCATGCATTTTTTATTTGTATTAATCGAAGTAATCACCCATGCAATCAATGCATCTTTGCCAACGCAGTGGCAGTTTATTGATGCCCTTCTTAAAGAAATCAGCTGGACGGGAGGCAACAAATTCTTCAAATGCATTTTGTACTGCCTCTCGGGTATTGAATTTTTTTCCCGCCAAGAAGTTATCCAAATTCTGCAAAAAGTAGTAGTCTGTAGGCGCACGGTCTGGTGAGTAGGGCGGATGACGGAGAGCTTCCAACCCCAGTTCTTGCAACTTGGAGACCGTCTGCTGTGCAGTATGAGGTCGCGCGTTGTCGTGCAGGAGCAGCGGAGACGAGCGATTGACCAATGCTGGTTGGAGATGTGCCAGCTTCTCCATCATTGTGTTCAGTTCTTCACAGTACACATCTGAAGTAATGCTCACCCCGTTTGGTAAGAAGCTGTGATGAATCACACCGGCGCTAGACCTATGAAATTGCCGTTCTGCAGTACTGGCCATTTCAAATCAAAATAATTTTTGTTTGGCTAAGAATTCTAATTTCAAATTAATTTTATTTTAAAAACATGGATTTTTTTTTCCAAAAGTAGTCATTTGTTTATTGATTAGTGTTACATTTTCATCACATTTCAATCTTTTTCGTCATCATGGATACGTTAAAAATTCGAGTAATTATGGAATATGAGTACCGTCGTGGCAGCAACGCGGCACAAGCGGCACGCAACATCAACGACGTTTACGGAGCTAACACTACAAACCAACGCACCACTTGTTATTGGTTTGCTCACTTCCGTTCTGGAAATTTCGACCTGAAAAATGAACCTCGCGGTCGTCCGAAGACTTTGGTCGACAATGACGAATTAAAGGCGATTGTGGAAGCTGATGATACACAATCTACGGCTGAATTAGCAGCAGCTTTCGACGTTAGCGTCAAAACAATATTGGTCCATTTGCGTCAAATTGGCAAGGTAAAAAAGCTTGACAAATGGGTGCCCCACGAACTCAATGATCGCCAGCGCGAAGTACGCGTCGAGACGTGCCTTGCACTGCTCAACAGACACACAAATGAAGGAATTTTGAACCGAATTGTTACCTGCTATGAAAAATGGATTCTGTTTGATAACCGCAAGCGCTCAGCAAGTTGGTTGGATCCTGGTTCAGCACCTAAACAATGCCCTAAACGAAAAATTACCCCTAGAAAAGTGATGGTCACTGTTTGGTGGTCTAGCGCCGGTGTGATTCCTCACAGCTTCTTACCAAACGGGGTGAGCATTACTTCAGATGTGTACTGTGAAGAACTGAACACAATGATGGAGAAGCTGGCACATCTCCAACCAGCATTGGTCGATCGCTCGTCTCCGCTGCTCCTGCACGACAACGCGCGACCTCATACTGCACAGCAGACGGTCTCCAAGTTGCAAGAACTGGGGTTGGAAGCTCTCCGTCATCCACCCTACTCACCAGACCGTGCGCCTACAGACTACTACTTTTTCCAGAATTTGGATAACTTCTTGGCGGGAGAAAAATTCAATACCCGAGAGGCAGTACAAAATGCCTTTGGAGAATTTGTTGCCTCCCGTCCAGCTGATTTCTTTAAGAAGGGCATCAATAAACTGCCCTGCGTTGGCAAAGATGCATTGATTGCATGGGTGATTACTTCGATTAATACAAATAAAAAATGCATGAAAAAAATTCGTTTAAATTTTTTCATACAAAACGGCAATTTCATAGGTAGACCTATTATAATAATGGTAATTATTTTAATTAAATAATATGTTTCATTAAAAAAAAAACGAATTTCAATTTTTCAGTACAAATCGGCAATTTCATACTTTAACCCCTAATATTAATTAATGCAGAAGTTCTACAAACAACGCGGTAACACGCACATAGAATATCAAGATATTCAGTTGAGAATCTACTTGTACTAGTTGTAATATTCATGAAGAATGATTTAGGTAAAACAATTTTGATTTCAAGTTTATTCAGTGACAGTACCTAAATATTCAAGATGCCTTGCCTTGTTAGGAGAAACCCACAGAAGCTACTGTCAACAAACAAAACTATTGAAACATCCGATTATCAGATAGGGTGGTTTTTTCCCGATGGATGGAAAAATTCCGTTTTTCCTCATGCAACATGGCACGATAAGTCTGTAAGCGTTTTCCTCAAACGTAATGTGGAGGAATACGTGATATACCGATATACATATCTATGCTGATATGGTCCCGTCAGGTGCCTATAACATAAGGACTCTTGAACACCCCCTTTAGTGAAATCGTAGGGAATACTGTTTACAGGAGAAGGGTGAATTTTATTGATAGCGGTAAGTTATGTGTTTTATGTCAATTGAATTGGGCGCCTGCTTGAGTTTGGTGTCGCTTGAAGTTTGATACAATGTTGAGGAAAACTTTTTTTTAACGCTTTATTCGTGAAGAAGTTAGAAACTTTACTAATGGTATACGTACTTTGTTCCTACTGTAGTACGCATTTAAAAATATTATTGTTTTTTTTAATTCTTTGCACTTTTCGTTTTGGTGTTATATATCTCTATATACCTACCTAAATAAAAATGAAATGCTTTTTGTTGGTAAGCGCATCAATTGAGAACGGCTGGAGCAATTATGATAAATTTATTGTTAAAATGATTGTAATTGTCCGAATTAGGTTTTTATGGAAAACCTAATTCGACAGGACAACGACAAATTGGAGAGCACAACATCTGTCAGGTCAGTTAGTAAGTAATAAATAGTTATTAATTTGGTACATAATATAGGTACCTACACAATAATACTTACGATATTAGAGGTACAACCGCGGACATTTATTATTTTTTTTTCCGCATTTTATTTATTTATTCTTCGGAAAACTTACAGTCAATAATCTATAAAGGTATGTTGTCGCTTTTAATTGCCATTTAAAAGCTTCCACAAATTAATAATTAATATTACCTTAATAATAAGGTCGAAAAGTGGTTCACCGCAAATGTCCCTGATGGTACGTGGCTTTTGTCAGTTTTTGGACAGTCTGGCTCGTCCAATAGTGAAGAATTTAGAATGTATCTAAATCAGACGCAGCTTAGTTTATATTATATAAGGGTGTAGTATAAACCATTAAACTGAACAACTTTCTCCATGGGACAAACGTAAACGCAAAAAAAAAATGTGCTGTCCCATACATTTGATTCGAGTATTATAGTTTTGTAAGGGACAATGTAATATAAACATAACCTAAAAATAACAAAATTATATCCTAACATAATTCCTCCGCATCGCTGTCGACTGGTAAAGTACCCAAGAGACTGGCGGCATTGCCACGTTGTATGGCAATCTAGCCTTTGGCCAAGGTAAAAGCTAGCCCTTGGGTCACGCAAAGTGTCAACCAGCCGCTTGGAGATTTCGTTGAATAAACCAAGAGCACACGGACCCCACGGCCCAAGGGTTTCAACCCCAAACGGCTCGAAAATATAATTACCGATAAGGTTATTACACTTTCGCCGCTTGAGGTTTTCCCCAGGCGCAGCAGCAGTGCCAGCACAGCACGCCGAGCCAGGAAGATGGGATGGCGCAAGAGTATCGACGCACGTTGCGTCCCACACTAAGGGCCTTCTCACCTTCCATTGGAAATAAAGACATGCCGTCCGGTCTCTTGCCATCGTCGCGTGCCAAGCCATTGGGTTCTAATACAGCTGGAACGCCGACGGTGACAAGGGCTCGTCGGATGATGTCATTGATGTTCGCGTGCCGCGCAAAGCGACCCGCACTTCGGCTGCAAGACAGGCCGTGGTGTCCGAGGCTGTTGACAACTTCACCACAGTGACAGCGATGAGGAGAACAAGAAGGAGCTCCTAGACGCAGTGAAGCAGCGAGGCGGAAAGTAGTGACGTCGAACAAAGGGCCTATGTTCGACGACGGTACAAGGCACAATTGATAATTTTTCCACGATTACGATGTTGGTCCCATGAAGAAAGATGTTCAGTTTGATGGTCTGTCTGTACTACACCCTTAAACATGTTCACATATTTTTGATACACGCTGTATGTTTGCGCTAATTAGAGAATAGTATGCTGCAGAATTTAGTTAAGTCGTATTGTTACAATAGTTGCATAGGCTAACACGTGCAGGCATTATGAACCGCGTTCATCATTAGAATTGTTATGTAGGCTGATATTATGAAAACAGTGCAAAGCCAAACAAATGCGTTGAATTGATTGAATTCTACACATGTGTGTGTGTTGTGTTGTGTGTATGCGTGTATTTTCTTTTTTGTTATTTGGTGAATGTTCATCTGCAACAAAGCATATATCAAATTATCCTACATTATTAAATTAGCAATATTTGTAATCACGTTCTCGAAAACGGCTCTAACGATTTCGATGAAAGTTGCAATATAATAATAATAATAATATCGTTTATTTATATAAAAATGGTTCAGATTTACAAAAACTTAGAAATTAAACATTTAGAGGACACACTTGCTCATTTGCCTGAACTAGGTAGAACCTGTGTTTCAGGCTAGAAAGGTGCATAGAGTATTAGATTATAAAATTAACAACCTAGACTAATTAAAACTAATATTAAATTAAAAGACTAAAACATGTTTTATTTACAGACAACGAGTAAATCCTCTGTCTCACTGTATGATATACTAAGTAAAAATTGCAGAATAATCTTTTTACAGTCGTAATTATTTAATTTATAGATACTTAATTTCCTATTTAATTTATTGTACAAAAATGGGCCTAAAAATGTATAAAATCTGTTTACAAAGATATATTTAGAGGATGCATTTGACTCACATACAATATCATTCCGTCTCTTATTAGTACTTGCAATGTTATAGGAAAGCATGGTGTGCTGTTTTAATACCAAGTGCGATATGAAAAGCTGGCGAACAGTCAGCACGTTACAACGTTTGTATAGCAGATCTGTAGGATAGAGAAAGGGATGGAAGTTTGCTACCTTTAAAATAGCTCTCTGAGCTCTTTCAAGAGGCAGCAAGTAAGTTTTTGGTGCTCCACCCCATGAAGTAATACAGTACTGTATTACAGATTGACCTAAAGCCAAGTAAACTTGTGACAATAGTTTTTTATCCGCAATGGCTCGCAATTTTTTAAAAACAAAAATTAACCTGCGCACTCTTGTAACCAAACTGTCAATATGTGGTCTAAAAGAGAGCGACTCGTCTATTAATACCCCGAGATATTTTATGTTACAAGTTTTGAGGATAAAAGGACACTTACATATGCTGACTGAGCGGAGTCCGCAATGATGGGCATACAGATGAGAGTTAGTAATATTAGAAAGCGGTTTGCGGATGGAGAAGTGAATATATTTTGTCTTGTCGGTATTTAATGTTAGTAAGTTGCTGTGAAGCCAATTAGACACAGTATTGAAACCTATTTGAGCATATTCGTACAATTCGCTGTTTGTTTTAGCGGTGATAATTAACGCTGTATCATCTGCATACGATATAATTTTGCCTTGTTCAATATTTAAACTACACAAATCGTTTATGTAAATCAGGAAAAGGGTGGGGCCCAAAATACTTCCCTGGGGAACACCAAACCCTGTGTTTTTTTGCTCGTCGCTAAAAATATTGTCAATTTTAACACATTGATAACGATCGCCTAAGTAGTCAGCAAAAAGTTTCAGCGGCGTTCCCCTTATTCCTAAAGCCTCTAATTTGTACAAAAGCGCAGAAACGGAGACTGTATCAAAAGCCTTCGCCAGATCAAGGAAAATCCCCAGGGTCTGGTTTCCTTTACCAAGTTCTTCTGAGACATAATCTGTTAAACTGTGCACTGCATCGGCTGTGGATAATTTGGCTCTAAAACCAAATTGCGCAGATGATAAAAATTCATTTTTCTCTAGATAGTTAACTAGTCTACTATTTATAATTTTTTCTAGTATTTTAGATATAGAGGGCAGTAGTGATATTGGCCGATAGTTGTTAACTAAGTCTTTGTTTCCGGATTTGAAGATAGGGATTACAATTGCTTTTTTTAGGCATTTAGGGAAAATGCCTTCAGAAAAACACATACGAAAAATATGTGTTAAGGGAGGTACAAGGATATGCTTAAAGAGTTTAAGTGTCTTATTGCTAATATTATCCCATCCAACAGCACAGTCATCTTTTAGTCCACAGATTATTCGGGTAATTTCGTCTTCGTCGGTGTCTAGCAAGGCAAAAGATTTTAGGGTACGCCTATTTCCAGCCTTTTGGGAAGAAGGTTGAACACAGTCAGGTTTTGGAATCTGCTCAGCAAGAGTTTTCCCAACATTTACGAAAAAATTATTCACTACGTTGGCTGACAGGATAGGTGAAGGATTAGAAAGCAGTAAACTCGAATTTGATTCACGCTGATTTGACATATAGGTGACGTTTTTGATATGTTTCCAAAGTTGTGTATATGGGGTTTACGGGGGCGAAAAATCGACCTAGCTAGGTCTCTTATCCGGGAAAATTAGTTTTTTCTATTTTCACCCGAGCAGAGCTTGGTCGACCAGGTAAGTATTGTTATCCGTCATGTTATCAGTTCCGAGTAAGGAATGCAATCTCGAGCTCGCGTGATCTCGAGCCTTTTTTCGAGATTCTATCTCTTTGGGAGACATTCTCGTTCAAGATCTAGTGCAGATACATAGATTATTATTAATTAGGTACTAACATAGGCTAAGCTATTTTATTACTGACACTTTATTTATTCAGACTAAAATGAGGTTGTAGACCTCATTAGTCTGAATAAATAATGACTTGATACTAGTTCATACTCAAAGTAGGTGTAATTTTAATTAAGTTTAAGAATTATTTATTTAATAAAAACGCATTACTTATGCAGCTTGCTTGGAGCAGTGGTAGCACGATTGCCAGATTGCCCTGGTAGGCTGATTATGATTACTTATTTCAAAAATTAAGCGCAATCTCGATCTCGAAAATCTCAAAAACGAGATCACGCCTGATTGCCAGACTAAATCTCGGATGGGCAATCTCGACACCAGACTTAGCACGCGAAATCTCGAGTTACCAGTCAAGACTCGAATAACCCAATAATACTTTTCCTCAAGTTCAGCAGTAGTGTTTGCGACCACGAGACCAACGAGGCATGGCATCATGGCATGAGGCATTGTGCACTTAAGTTGTTGTTAATAACTTGTGTAATGAAGATTCCTGAAGATTGTCAGATTCCCATGGTGGTACTAAGAGGCTGAATATGTTGTTACAATGATTCCAATTTATTCCATTGCTTACTTTACGGTGCATACTGGGTAGGCTCTAATCCTTATTCATATCCTAAAGGCACGTCTTCCCTACCATTATCGCGACCCCCGATCTACTCTTTGATATGCAATGATCTCTGTTGCACCATTTAACATAAGGCAAAAGGGGTTAGCGTGAATCTTGGGATTCATTCGAGAAATCGAGTCTGGTTAAAGCACGCTAGGGTCGGTGCATTTAATTCATTCATTCAACTAAAAAATGCACTTCAGTAAATCAAATCACGATGTTAGAGAATAGTTGCTGAATTGTTAGTAAAATAACTATTAGAGCCAGTAGAACCATAAGAGTGTGTGGTTATACAGGGTTACTGGTAACTCGACGTGTTCCTTGCAGGACGTCATAGTAGGGTTAAAATGCAGCAAATTAGGCCACCAAATGTTCTACCGAAATTCAGTAGTTTTTGAGTTAATTCGATTTTTAGCTTTTTTATGAAAAATCCCAGATTAAATCATTTGGAGCCAATTTAAAAATGATTTACGGCGCGACTGTACTGAAATTTAAGTTAACATCATAGCTGACGCCGTAGCAGATCCTTGTTAATAATTCAAAGTTCAAAAATGCCAAAAACTTTGGCAAATATCACTAAAGAAACATTTAGTTTTTTGTGAATTTTGCTATTACTTCATACAAAATGTTGTCTAGTGAAAATAAAAATTACTACGCCTGATGTACAAATTACTAGGAAAATATCCTTGTCTTATCAGCTATTCAGAAAGGTATGATTGTCAATACTTTTGCATGTGTGACAGGGAAAGAATGAGTTTTATGAGGAGCAGGTAAAATTGCGAGACGGTCAACCTATTGTTTCATATTCGTATTATTCGTAGTTTTTACCTGCGCTTGAACCCCAAACACTCGGCAAGCTTTGTGATTGGTCACTATTGTTCTCCCGGCATGACACGGGGTGCGACTTTACAAAATCTGGTCGTCAGAGTCAGTTAGTTTCAACTCTACGTCGCGCAAGCTCGTGTTTTGTTATCTGGCTATTTCCTTAACTGATACTGCGTATCTTGCTCTTGTGCTGTGCTGTGCCTTCATAAGTGCGTCAGCACTTATGAAGCCATAGTCATATGGCTGCATATTCTAACCTTGAATACGCTGACATAATGTACTGTTACGGACTTAGTGACGGTAACGCTGCTCAGGCGCGGAGAGAATATCAACTTCGTTTTCCCAACCGCCGACTCCCACACGTTAGTGTTTTTGGATCGACTTATCGGCGATTATCTGAAACTGGCAGCGTCCAAAGAAGCAGGCAAATTGATACTGGTCGTTCTCGGAGATACACGGCTGAGGACGAAGAGCTGATTCTTCAACGTTTTATTGACGACCCCAACATATCGACAAACATCGTAGCGCGTGAGCTTGCTATGTCACAGTGGAAAGTCTGGTCTGTAGTTCACTTATCAGGCCGACATCCATACCACTATCAACCTGTCCAGTCATTAGAAGAGGGAGATCCGCCAAGACGGCTTGAATTTTGTCGTTTTATGCTAAATGCCGACGCCGAAAGCGAAAACTTTTTAAAAAACATTCTGTGGACCGATGAGTCATGTTTTGACCGTGATGGTATCACAAATTACCACAACTTACATTACTGGGCACCGAAGGCAGAAGCAAATCCTAAGAAACTGAAACCAACCGCATCCCAGCGTAGATTCTCGCTTAATGTTTGGATGGGTATTATCGACGACAAATTAATTGGCCCACATTTTTTACCCCAAACATTAAATGGGGAACTTTATGAAGATTTCCTAAGAAATCATTTAACACCACTGCTCACGGATGTACCGGAAGACAGAAGAGCAAACATGATGTATCAACATGACGGATGTCCAGCCCACTTCCGAATCACAATTCGACAATTGCTGGATGAAACCTACCCAAACCGATGGATAGGGCGCGGTGGGCCAATTCCGTGGCCTGCACGTAGCCCTGATCTTACGCCACTAGACTTTTACGTCTGGGGTCATATGAAAGACCTAGTTTATGTGACCCCAGTAAATTCAATTGAAGAACTAAGGGAGAGAATAAGAGATGCAGCGGACCAGATGAGGGCAACAATCACATCAAGAATCACAAAAACTGAAGTGAGGAAGCGAATAAGAACGTGTATTAGAAACCGAGGGCAGCACATCGAACAAGACGTGTGAAAGTGTAGTAAAAGTTTTTAAACTGATATTTTATTATTAAAAATAATGCTAATATTCACGAAATAGTTTTATTGATTTTCCGAATAATCACCTTTTTGTGAGACGCACATAATGTAGTCCTTAACTTTGTATTAACTTTCATACCTTTCTGAATAGCTGATAAGACAAGGATATTTTCCTAGTAATTTGTACATCAGACGAAGTAATTTTTTTTTTCACTAGACAACATTTTGTATGAAGTAATAGCAAAATTCACAAAAAAACTAAATGTTTCTTTAGTGATATTTGCCAAAGTTTTTGGCATTTTTGAACTTTGAATTATTAACAAGGATCTGCTACGGCGTCAGCTATGATGTTAACTTAAATTTCAGTACAGTCGCGCCGTAAATCATTTTTAAATTGGCTCCAAATGATTTAATCTGGGATTTTTCATAGAAAAGCTAAAAATCGAATTAACTCAAAAACTACTGAATTTCGGTAGAACATTTGGTGGCCTAATTTGCTGCATTTTAACCCTACTATGACGTCCTGCAAGGAATACGTCGAGTTACCAGTAACCCTGTATAGCAGTGTATATAATAATAAAAATATTTACTTTAAGATCGTTATCCAGCTCCGCTAAGAGTTGGAATTCTGCCAGCTAGGAAACAATCATGAAGTTAATATTTGCTTGTGTTGTTTCATTATGATATGTCTTTCATATAGCTGGAAATTAATATTTGTGAACTAAAATCCTCTACTACGAGTATTAATAACGAAGATGGAAAGACAATGACTGCTAATGAGTTTTGCAGAGTGATGCAAAGTTTATCAGTCTTAGTTAAGGTCTTAATGAGGGTTAAGATTATTAGGGATTTTCTCCACACAAATTAGAGTTAAGGCTCTTGACTCAACGAAGTTAGATTTGCTTTAAACTAACAGTTCCAAAAGTTGGACTAATTACAGCTAAGTTTGATACTTTGTTACTGATCGTCGTATCGACCTAAGGCTATGGTTTCCAAAAACTATGGTGGTCACCACATCACCATCATCATAGCCCAGCCTTTTCCCAACTATGTTGGTATCGGCTTCCAGTCTAACCGATATGCAGCTGAATACCAGTATTTTATATAGAGCGATTGCCTATCTGACCTCCATAACCCAGTTACTGAGTAATACGATACCCCTTGGTAAGACTGGCTGTCAGACTTTCGGGCTTCTGACGACCCGTAACGACTGTCAAAGATCCACGAATGACAGCCGGGATCAATAGCTTCACGTGCTTTCCAAGGCACGAGGTCTTGGTATGTAAAGATGGCTACCACATAACGTCCGTAATTTACCGTCGAATTTCCTCACTAAAACGTTATACCTATAATTGGAAAGTTGATGTTTTTTTTTTTGACACCGTAAAGTCAAACTCCACTGCCATCATTGTTATGACAGCCGTCACTGCGGCCGTTATGTGGCGGCCACCGCTGTCGTAGAAAACCGTAGATTTAAACTTACGTATTTTCGTATTTTCTAAAGTCACTTTTCCTGTTTGCCTGTGTGACCGCTTAGATCTTCTAAACTACACAATGGATTTTGATGCAGTTTTCACCATAATTTAGAGCATTTATTCCGGAAGGTTTATGTCTACATGAATATTCAACGTGGGTATAGCACAGAAACCTCAGTGTTTTGACATGTCACCGTTGCACCCGTCCGAAACAGTAGTGCTATTCTGTAAATATCTCACCGTGAAAACATGAGTGAAGTGATCTTAAAGTGAGCTGTCAATAGTGTCAACCCCTAGCATCAGGTGGAATGACGGCTCACTTCACGCTCACTTCACCTGAGTTATCACGGTGAGATGTTTACAGAATAGTACTACAGGGCTCCGGTCGCTAGTCTCCTTTAAAAAAATGATTATTAGGATTAGGAAGCAAACCTCTCGCCCGCTGTAAGAAAATCCGTAATAACTATCCCTCGGGCGGTTGTTACGATAAAATATGACAATGTTCGAGAAAAATGAATTTACTTTAATCCCAGTGGAAATTTAAATTGCTCTAACGCGAAGATTTATCTTGTTTCAGGTTGCAAACGGAACGAAGACAAAATATACGACTATGAGCGATGCGTTGGTAGTTCTGAGAGTATTATAAAGACCACAGAATCTATTAAGATGTCTAACAAATCGCACACGCTTTTGGAAATATTTCAAGAAATTTTAGCTGCATCTGGGAATGCGTCGGATAACGGTATCAATGAGACGCAGATCGTGTCTGTGCTGCGGGAGCAGGCTAGTAGGGGGGGCAGGGCGGATGAGATGGAGTCCCTGCTGGTAAGGATGATGAAGGATGCCAAGAACAGGCTCAACTTGACCCTCAAGCCGGACACGTGCGGCTACTGCGAGGGCGATTTCAGGGACATCATTATGGCATACAATGGAATCCATGGCTATGTTAGCTTGCTGGTACGTATGTTATACTTTTACTCTTATTTATGCCCCGTCCCTTTCACAGAGAGGAGGCTTGTGTCCTAGCAGTGGGAACATTATAGGCGATTATACTGTGCTGCTATGCTATGCACCATTATCGCGGTGATTGTTTTAATCTCCTTCAGAAATTATGCTTATTTACTGGGTTGAATTCTTCAAAGGATTTTATATTAGGCCTTTTATTATTTAATAGAATACTTTTACAAACCCGTAAAAAATTCGGTCGGTGTTACTTGTGCCTTAATATGAACCACAGGAGTTCTTTACAATTTTCCTCAATTATCTTTTGGTGTTACACAAAATCTGTTTAGTCATAAAGTTCCCGTGAAGGATTTTTTGGAATTTTTCTCTTAGCTACAATATTCTTTGCGTTAGATGCTTGTTTGAAGAATATTTACCACAGAGGTGGAAATATTTTTCTTCTGGTAATAGAAGAGTTGCTTCAGCTGTTTTGTTTTTATATATTTATGTTATGTAGCTCTGTTGTAAAAGTTTATCTTTATTAATTTGCTTAAGGGTCCGTGCCCGAAATAAACCTATTTGGACAATGTATGCGTAAGCTAAAAAGGGTAGTTGAAGAATAATGTGTGATTTGTTATTCTTTAAAAGAATTGCTGAATAATAGACAAAAATACATTTTTGACTAGATTTGTCTCAAAAATTATTTCAAATTATTTTTTCTGCTATAATTTGTTTGGAAGTTGAAAATAGTGCTGAAGCCAACTGCAAGTAGAACATAATTACTTGTAATGAAGTTAATTATATTTTTCATTGTTTTAGTTTCTTGTAAAACGATGGTTAAACGTCAAACGAACGTGCTTTTGCGCAAAATTGGTAGTGAGTATTGGTGATTAGCCATTATTTTATAAATTATTTGAAAAATCCCTTCAAGCCAAATGCAAGAGAAATATCGTAACTTTACTTTAATAAAAATCACAAATAATTTTGTTTAAATTCTGGCTTCTTAAATTCAAAAATAAGAGATCATACACAGAATGATTTCACATCTAGATTCCTTTGGTCTAAAAAATAACTTCTAAGGTATTTATCACGGTACAGCGGTCAGAGCTCCGGCGCGATCTCATGGCGACACGGAGAGTGCGATTGTCGCAACCCAGCGCTGGGCACGCCACAATTGCGGCGATAAGTCCCCTCTTTGAGGAGTGGTTGGAGAGGCGCCACGGCGTCCTCACCTTCCGCCTGACGCAGGTCCTCACCGGACACGGTTGTTTCGGGAGGTTCCTGTTTCGGATAAGGCGGGAGGAAACGCCCGGGTGTCACCATTGTGTAGATCGCCCGGAGGACACGGTGGAGCATACAGTGGAGGTCTGCCCGGCTTGGGCGGAGCACCGCCGTGTTCTCACGGAGGCGATCGGCGGCGGCGATCTCTCGCGTCCAAACTTGGTCCAGGCCATGGTGCGGAGCGAGAGTGCATGGGAGGCCGTCACCTCCTTCTGCGAAGCAGTAATGCTCGCAAAGGAGGAGGCGGGACGCGAGAGGGAGAGGCAACAGCCGCGCCCTCGCGCCCCTAGCCGCCGCAGGAGACGCCCTGGGCGGCGGGAATCTATCGCCGATTCCCGGCCACCGTAGGCGCGGGCTTGCGGACGACGAGTAATGGGCAGCTCGCCGTCCGGTAAGGACCAGGCCCGGGTCGACGGCGCGTTGTGTTCCACGCGCGCCTCAAAGAGATGTCAGCAGTGACGGGGTCCAATAGGGCCGAAGCCGCCGGGGTCGCGGGTAGTTCGAAAGAGATACCGTGGCCCTGGCACGGGCAACTGAAGGAACACGGGTGGGTTTTAGTCAGTAAAAGTCTGACACACCCTTCCGCTCTGCCCGGAGCGGAAGAAGTCATTTGATGATTTCCCATCCACAAAAAAAAAAAAAAAAAAGGTATTTGAAGGGGAGGTTACTTCAAAGATAAAAGTTAAGATATCAAAACGTAGGTAGAAACACTGCATTGTTTTTTTTTAACAGTTTTTTAATATGCACACTTGTATTTTCAACTTTTTTTGGACATTGATGTAATGGCCTTATTTTAAATGTCGCAGCATCATGCTGAGATAGGGCCTTTTGGCCTCGTACAGGACCTTCCATTTTTTGTTTTATTTAATTTTTTTTTATATTATTATATTTATAAACTTTTATCATTGTGTTTTTAGTTTAGTTAGTGATCTTCCTGTGCGAGTCACAATCAATACTTTTTCTTTCTTTCTTTCTTTTATACTAATGGGAAATGATTTTCTCATTAATATGTCTTAGGTGAATAAAAAAATAGAATAGAACAGACATTGATTGACAAGTTCTTTCTCTCGCGAGATTTATGTTTCTAAAATCGATTAAATACAAATAATAGGTATTTACTTATTTGAATATAGAATTTTTCATATTTTAAAAAAAGAACTAAGGCGTCCACAGCCACGCGCGCGCGTGCGGCGTAATGTGGGCGTTTATCCACCGCCACGTCAATGGGACGTCAACAAGAACGAGATGTAACGCTGAAATAGCGATACATACATTTACTATGGCCACGTGTCCACCGCACGCCGTTAACAGGACGTCACCTTCGTTTCGAATAATCTCGTTTCTCGTTGACGTACCGTTGACGTTGTGCGGTGGACAAACAATGTATAGGGTACAGACGTTTATGAACACATGACCAATGGCTTGTAAAAGTTGTTGAAGTTTAATCTACCTCGTGATTGTTATACAACCCTAAAAGGTTTTAATGTCACTTGCACGTCATAAATTGACAAGTTCTATTTGTCTAAGCGACAGTTAGATAATTTCAACCTTAGTGATGTTTCAAATTACTGGGAATTGATGTCAAAAGTGATAACGCAATAAGGAGGTCGACTAATTATACCCAGGTACACGTGGTGGTACTTGTTATTCAGCTGAATACAGGTACACCTGACTGAGAATCTAGAAGCAACGCCCACGATATTTGACTATGTAATTCTAATTATACAAACGGAGAGTTTGCATAAATAATTTGTCTGGAATGGTGCAGCAAACTTCGCTATAGGCCGACAGTCTGATTTTGATTTTCCTATTATGATTTTGAGTGATTTATGAGGCTAAAATCAATAAAATTCTCATAGTATTTTCATTAACATCTCTCTAAACAAAGATAAACAATCAATCAGCCTGCCTAGCCTTTTCCTAACTATATTAGGGTCGGCTTCCAGTCTAACCATCCGGCAGCTGAATATCAGTATTTATATATATTATATACTTATATATAATATATATATTTATTTTATCTTTGTTTACTTCCATAAATTATAAATGCGAAAGTGACTCGGCCTTCTGTCTATTACTTTTTCACACCTATACCACTGCACTGAACCATTTAAGTTATATTTTATATGTATTAGTATATTTTTTGTTATGTTGTAACTTTTTGTATTTTGTATGGACCACAGCTGCCTGAAATAAAAGAAGAAATTAAATTAAATTATGTACATTTCACCCTGGTTATGTGGTTACCTGTATAAAAAAATTTAAAATGCAGACGTAAACAATAAATCAACTTTGAAATCGTACTTGAGATAAAATGACCTCATCACTAGACAAATAAATCATTTTTTAAATATTTTTCGAATTTCGAATGCTGTAAACCAGTACCTACCTACATATACTCGTAGTTGGCATATTCAAATAAAATTATATTCAGAAATGTTTTCGAGTACTTACTTGGATAAAACATAAAATACGATACTTTTTAATACGATACGTTTTGTATTTTGTTTTGCTCATTCACAAAAAGCTTAATTCATGGAAAAGAGGAGATTAAAAATATACTGAAATATGGATATAATGATCAAGGATAACGCCACTCGTAAAACAGACTTTCTGTCATGTACAACCTTTCATATTTACTCATTAGCTTTTGCCAGCGGCTTCGCCCGCGTGAATGTCGGAAATGAACGCGCTACCGGGAACGAAAATGTGTTACCGGAATGAAAAGTATCCTATGTCCTAATCCAGATCATGATCTACCCGTGTGCCGAATTTCATCAAAATCCGTTCAACCGTTTTAGCGTGATTGAGCAACAAACATACAAACTTTCACATTTACGTATGATATTAGTAATAGGATAGCAAAGACGTTTCATGCTGATGCATACGTTTGATCAGTCAAAGTATTCCCAAGATATTTGCAATATTTATTTGGGAGCAATCCATTTGTCCCGCACAATTTTGTCAAGTTTTTGGGTGTTTTTGGCGAAATGAAAACGTAAAAATTTATGTAAGTTCATAAATATTTCGGGTGTGGGTCCGTATATCATCTCATGGGTCAGATCAGATGAAAAAGCCAATTTCTTGTAGACATTTGAGTGAGCAGTATCACTTTATCACAACGAGCTAGAGTTGAGAGCCGTATATAATGAGATCTCAGATATCAGATCAGTAAACCACGGTAAAAGATCGGATTCAAAATTGTAATCGTTTCAATGGAAATTGTTAGCGCTGACGGTACCTATCAATGATATTATATGTAAAAAACTTTTTGACAAAAAAATACAACCGACTTCCAAGAACAACACTACAAAGTGAAAAATAACTTTAATTTCGGAAGTCGGTGTCTAGTGAAATGTATTTTCGTTTTTTGCCACCGACTTCCGAAATTAAAGTTATTTTTCACTTTGTAGTGTTGTTTTTGGAAGTCGGTTGTATTTTTTTGTAAAAAAGTTTTTATTTTTCACTTTTTAATTGTGGTACCTACCTCACACAAATTCTAATATCACTACCTGCAAAACAAACTCCATATAAAAGTAGGGAAAAAATACGTATTATTGAAGCTTACTCATTAACTACCGAAGCAAAGTTGATCAATTTTATATGGGACCAACCCTCTCGAATAAAACAAAAAAAAAACCAAATCGGTCTAGCCATCTTCGAGTAATCGGAGAACATACATTCCGACGAATTGAGAACCTCCTCCTTTTTGAAGTCGGTTAAAAAGAGGTAGATAGGTTACATTATACAATATCTGGCTAATTAGCCACATTTTCGTCGTCTCATCTCTTCTTCGCTCACGATAATTACGATATGCCGTCCTACTTCCACGTGTCATTTAATAGTTCGCTATTGTGCCGTTTTTTAACATCGAATGTTGTTTAGGTAACCTATGATCTACGTCTTTTTACCCGACTGCCAAGGAAGAGTTGTGTTTTGGTGCGTATCATGTATATTATATGTAAATATCTTATTACCTCGTATCTTCAAAACGGCTGGATGGATTTCGACAGTTAAGGTATCGTTAGATTAGTCTCTAAAATCCAAGTGTCTTTAGATAGGTGTTAAAAATAAAAAAAAAAAACAAAATGGTGGATTTTTGGCGCTAAATTGTAAGTTTTTAATAAAAAAAAAAATAACTAAACCTATCGAGTAGGGTATCAAAATGAAAGGAATTAAAAGGAGATTACAAAAATATATATAAGGCATATGTTTCAATTTAATTAGGAATAATAAATTTATTATTCCTAGTGGTTGTATTTATAGTTTTTGATAGCGTAAAAATCGACTAAGTGTGTGTCGGACTTCGTGTTACGAGTTTTACTAAAAGTATTAGAAAAAAAATATAATTTATAAGTATTATTAAGTGTTATAATTATTAAGTAGTTATTTTTTTAATAAAAGTACACAGTTTTCGTTCATATAATATGAGTGTGGACACTAAAAATTCTAAAATAAAATAAATAATTTAAAAAATCAAAAAACCCGACCGCAAAAAGTCAACTCGTATAAGCAATGCACTAAAAAGATCGAAACAAGATTGAAAATAGAAAAATAAACTAAAAACAAAGCAAACTCTACTTCCGGTATAATATTATGAGCTGAAAGCCTAAGTTTGGTAGCAGGCGACCGACCGAAGTTGAGTTTGCTTTGATTTTAATTTTGTTTTCTATTCTCAATCATGTTTCGGTCTTTTTAGTGCATTGCATATAAGTTGACTTTTTTGCAGTCGGGTATTTTGATTTTTTAAATTATTTTGTCATTGGTACCTATCTACTTAACCAAACTTTTCTGGTACTGTCAACGTTGACGCTAAGTACCAGAGCAAATGAAAGGCGTCTTTGCAGTAAAAATCGGATAATTATTGATTTCTTTAAAATTCATTATGTACATTTTATATTTTATTAGCTGACCCGACAGACGTTGTCCTGTCCAAATTTCAATAATTCATACAAAATTCCCATAGACAATGTACTTTAAGTTTTCTAAAATTTTCCAATTTTCCCGGCAACTTTTCCAATTTTCCCCTTCTTAAGAACCTTCCTCTTGAATCACTCTATCTATTGCTCAAAACTGCATTAAAATCCGTTAATCAGTTTAAAAGATCTAAGCGAGCAGACAGCGGAAGTGACTTCATTTTATTTTTAACCGACTTCAAAAAGGAGGAGGTTCTCAATTCGTCGGAACTTTTTTTTTTTTAATTTTTTTTATGTATGTTCCCCGATTACTCGAAGATGGCTGGACCGATTTGGATTTTTTTTTGTTTTATTCGAGAGGGTATACATCACAGTTGGTCCCATATAAAATTGATTAACTTTGCTTGGGTAGTTTTTGAGTTGGCTTCAATAATACGTATTTTTTCCCCACTTTTATATGGATGATGTTCTAGTTTGTTTTGCAGATAGTGGTATTAGAATTTGTGTGGGGTAGGTACACAACTAAAAAGTGAAAAATAAGAACTTTTTTACAAAAAAATACAACCGACTTCCAAAAACAACACTACAAAGTGAAAAATAACTTTAAGTTCGGAAGTCGGTGGCAAAAAACGAAAATACATTTAACTAGACAGAGACTTCCAAAATTAAAGTTATTTTTCACTTTGTAGTGTTGTTTTTGGAAGTCGGTTGTATTTTTTTGTAAAAAAGTTTTTTATTACTACGAGTGTGTAAAGATTTCCTGACGTACGCTTGTCAGCCCGCTCAGCCGACTGCCGATCTTATTTTCTTTTTCAAATCAAAGCTTGGCAAGTATTCTTGCCATTTGCTTATAATAATTCGCAGAGGTTTTATGCTAAGTAAGTTTTATGTTTTATTTATGTAATGAATTGTAATAATTATTAGAATCAATATTATAATATGAAATTAATTTGATATGAACCGTTTGTAGTGCCTTTACAGGGTGCATGTCTTAATACTGTGTCATGAAATTTTAATGCATGCCTACTAACCAGTGCTTTACATGTTAGCAAATTAATAAATAAACCATGTTACCTATGGTAAAGCCTCTACAATACTTACCTTCGTAAGTGAGTTACAGTTACTATAACGAGATACAAATTATAGGTACAGAATGAGTTTTCGAACTGGGATCGGCTATGAGGGAGGACCTCGTGGCTAAGTAATAAAAGCCGCACGGGTCGAGTTCTAGTTAGAGGGTATGGTTTCCGCACTTAGTCCTTCATGTGGACCATTGTGCGTGAGCCATAGCGGCCATCGGGGGGAGGGGGGTTATTCCAACCAGCCCACCTCATTCCAGAAGTCGATCAAGTCTCCAAGTCTTTTCAAAACATCTGCGAAAGATCTGGGTGTTCCAAGAGTTCCTGTTCTAATCTGGGTGACGCCTGTGCATTCAAAGAGCACATGCGTTACGGTTTCCTCAGCCTTCAGGCCGCACGGGTCGATCCATCAGGTTAAGCTACGCGTGCCGGGGTTGGTCCGTGGATGGGTGACCATCTTTACATACCGAGACTCCTCCGTGCCTCGGAAAGCACGCAAAGCCGTTGGTCCCGGCTGTCATTCGTGGATCTGATGACAGTCGTTACGGGTCGTCAGTGTTAACGGAGGTTTTCTCTTAATTTTTGTTTTGTATAATTATTTATTTTTGTCTGTCACTCCTGTTACCTATGTTAATATGAATGTTTCAACTTGTAATACGTTATTTTATTTTGATCCATTAAATACCTCTCAACATGGTAGCAGAGCGTTGAATTACATTGGAAATGATTGATTAACCCGTCGCGCGCTAATTAGCAGACACAATTGAAATTCTATTGTTATCTGTACACATGGTGTGCAATCGACATTTTAAGAGTTAATGTATCAAGTACAAAAATTAAAAAAAAAATACTTTCAAAAATATTACATTCATTTTTCAAATAAATTATAACGAAGGCCTGTCAAAATGTCGACTTCGTCTACAAGTTGCAAAATTGATATCGGTCGTTTAGAAGGTAAAGAAAATTGGTCAACATGGCGCTGCAAAGTACTGTTGCTTTACTCCTGGCGGGTTGGATGCTATAAATGGAAAACTTATAGAGCCTAAGCAACCAGCTACTACAGCAACTGCAGACGATAAAGAAAATTATGAAAAGACTTTAGAAGCATATGATAAGATAGGTAGTACGGAAGAAGAAGAAAGAAGAAGAAGAATTTAATATTTTTACACCGTAATTTTATCATCTCATAGCTAATCAATCAATCTCTCTAGCCTTTTCCCAACTATGTTGGGGTCGGCTTCCAGTCTAACCGGATGCAGCTGAATACCAGTATTTTACATGGAGCGACTGTCTATCTGACCTCCACAACCCATTTACTGGGTAATACGATGCCCCTTGGTAAGTCTGGTTGTCAGAATTTCGGGCTTCTGACGACCCGTAACGACTGTCAAATATCCACGAATGACAGCCGGCACCAACGGCTCAACGTGCTTTCCGAGGAACCGAGGAGTCTCGGTATGTAAAGATGGTCACCAATCTACGGACAACCCCGGCAAGCGCAGCTTAACCTGATAGATCGACCCGTGCGGCTGTTATTACTTAGTAACAAGCTCCTCTCGTTAAAATAAAATATTACAAAATAATCGCACAGAAAGCAAGGCACGCATAAACGCATAAACGAAACTTGGAACTGCAATGGAAGCAAAGCAAGCAGAAAATAACATAATACTATGTCAATGTCATGTCAAAGAAGTAATAAATACGTACCTTCATTTTAGGAAGTGGGTATTCAATTAAAAAAAACACGTTTGATTTGGACACAAAAATATTTCAGTAATATCTAATATTGTCTTATTTTATACGTATTTATGTTAATAAATTCCTTTGATGTAATAAGCGGCCTATAGTTATTTTTGCAATCTCTAAAGATAATTACGGGATAATATGGAACGTCAAAAACATTATAGTACTTTCCGTTAAAAATGGCAAGGCGGAAGCCAATGAGGTTATATATTACGAAGCTATGATTAAGTATTGTTTTGAGAATTCTGTTACGCAAGTAATACTGACAGAGGCGGATTTGCAGTCTTGGCCGCCCTAGGCCCCAGGCCATGTAGTAAAAATAGGTACCAGCCTAGCCGCCCCTTTCTCAGCACCCATCTTATAGACTGCATAATGAATTTACTGTATTGCCAACTTTTATAGAAATTGAGTTACTGGTTTTTTTTCGCGATTTCAGCTTTGGTTCCATAGTAAAAGTTGTTCATAATGATGAATACAGTGACCCCTTAAGAGGATATTGGTAACCAGTAACCCTGTATATACGAGTGATTTAGGAAGATTATTGTTATACGATGTGGTGCAGTGCGGCCCGCCATAATGTGCGCGAGGCTTTAGAATATTTAGGTACTTTCAATGATTTCTTGTTACATAATATTTTTGTCAGATTGGCCGCCTATAATATCTGGCCGCCCTTGGCCCGGGCCTAATGTGCCTTAGGGCAAATCCGCTTCTGAATACTGAATTCGTAAATCCATAGTAATTTAGACCTGAACTTTTAAATCTTTCTGAAAAACCGTAAATCATGAAAATCTATCGATACCAGAGGGCTTAAACTGGACAAGTCCTTTACACCTCTATTAGCAATAGATTAGCAAAGAAACTTGATGCCCCTAAAAACTCTCTACAAAATCTTTACAGTTTGTATCACAGAAAAGATAAAGAGGTCTTCTCTCTCTTTATCTGTTCTGTGGTTTGTATAGCTGCCATATCGATCGCCGTTCAAAAACTCGAAGATTTAAATTGCTAGATTTGCCCTCACCACACTGTGGTCTCGCGAAAAAGTGTCCATAGAGAAGAAGTAAGCTCACACATTATTGAATAATCCATGACAATCAAGTCAAGTTACAAGGTCATTGTGTGTCAGAGGTGTCAAAACGAAACAGAAATGCGACTATCTTTTGACGCAGTAGGGCGAATCTAACGATTTAAATCGTTGCCCGTATGTTGCTCAAAGTTCAGTGAGATCAGAAGATTGGGAGGACAGTTTAGTGACCCGACGTCTTTCGCTATTAGTTAAACGGGCCTCTATTGTTCACTCGAGTACCAAGGTAGTTTTCCGCACGATTTCGGATAGAGGTGCTAAAATGTAAAATTTGCGAAATAGGATGTAGTGTAGCTGTATTAATGAACCTTATTGTGAGTGATAAACATACAATATAATATCACGCCTGTTTTCTCAGAAGGGCTAAACAGAGGTGTACCTACCTATCTACACTACTATTTTTTAATTAGTACAAAAAAAAATGGCGCTCTATCCGTACCCGTTACTGATCATATTTGTGTAGTCAAAAATGAAATCACAAAATTGTCTACGAAAAATAGTCATAATTGGTAAATTCATAATTGAATCAATCATTCATAACAGTTGCTACTAGAAAATACTACGTGCAGTGCTTTTCCATGATTAATGAATACTACTATGTAGCCTGTACAATATTACCATAAACTGAGTGACATTTTGGGATGTAAACAAACTCTAATAACTTTGCTGTTTATGAATATTATTTATTGAGACTTTACATATATAATAACAAGACCTTCTCTAATAAGCCCTTTAAGTATTTGTACTAATTAAAAATAAGTGGTGTATAGTCATCATCATCATCGTCTGCCTACCCTTTTCCCAACTATGTTGGGGTCGGCTTCTAGTCTAACCAGATGCAGCTAAACCACATCACCCCCACACCCATATAAAAAAAATACTTCCTACTTATAATTAATTTTGCTGGTCAACACAAAACACAAACACAACAGCAAAAGTAACAGTGGGTATCAGTCAGCAACAAAAGTCGATTAACACGTCATTGTTTTAAATCTTAATTATTGAGCAAGACATTTAATTAAAATCGGAACAGAAGTAAAATTTAAAGATCTACTACTCTTTTATAGGTATTTTAGGAAAAATGGAGATAGTCAAATCATTTTGTTTCAATTTAGATGTTATGTAAAAGTAGCAGTGTTAATCGACTTATGTTGCTGACCGTACCCGTATAAGGAGGTGACAAAATAAAATACTTACGTTATTATTTTTTTACCTCAACGTAATTATAATATGTCAACCTCTCAAAATGCCTACTATGTAAGTAAGTACTAATAGATAATTCGTTTTACATTTTTCCTTTTCTAACGATGTAAATACTAACAAGTTAATGTCTCGAACGGTTAATTGGAGCTGACAACAGTGACAACAGCTTTTTTATTGAACTTAAACAAACCAGACCCTCGTTCAACTAATGACAGGCTCTTAAAACTCAATTAGTTGACTAATCCCCGAACTCAGTGGGACTCAGTGAGACTACCTACGTAAATTTAGGATTTTTTTTACCGGTAAATTTTGTATTTATGATCTCCAAAGATTTCGTAAATATTTTCTTCTTCTTCGCAAAACTTCTTTGCATCGTATAGTTGTTTATTTTGAATATTGACAGTTTGTTTACGTCGCAGTCAGTCGTTTGTTTCGCATTAGCGTGGGCTTGAATATTTCTTCTTCAATCATTGAGAGGTGTTCCGACTATCTAAATACATATTTCGTTGAACAAGATAGTGTTAGCTGATTTAGGTTTAGTAGAAAGTTGGCGTAGGTCGACTCTGTCTAGTAGATCAATGTCACGGGTCAGGCTCGGTCTAGTAGAAATTCAGAGTCAGAGTCGACCCACTAGTAGACAATTGACGAGGATTTCACAAGTACAAAGTTGTCCTGGGTCAGACTCGGTCCAATAAAAAATTGATTAGGGGTAGTACCTATTTAAACGCACATCAAAAATTACCAACTTTTCCCAACAGAATACGTACATCAAAAATACTGTTTGCACACCAAAATTTGCACGTTTAAATAAATTAAACTTAACGTCAGGTCGACGGAGCCCCACTGCGCGGGGCTCCTATTTCTATCTGCAGGGTTTAAAGGAACCTAACCAAACCTAACCTCGGGGTGCCCAATAATTATTATTTGTATAATTTTTGATATTCAGTTAGTTAACTAGTAGTGAAATAATAAGTTTTTTAGATGCGCATTTATTATTTTTGATGAATAGTTAGTATTTTTGATATGTAATTAATATTTTTGTTGTAACTTTGGACAAAAATTGATGTATAATAATGATTATTATACGAGCAAATTTTGATGTGCAAACAGTATTTTTGATGTACGTATTCTGTTGGGAAAAGTTGGTAATTTTTGATGTGCGTTTAAATACTACCCATTTAATATTTTTCTGATGTGCGATTAATAATTTCCCATTGATTAATTCAGCGACTTGAACTGCGCAAAGAAAGCGCATTGATCGCGAGAACACTACTGTAAACACGATGCTAACAACTTTTCTCAGAACCGACTCCTAGCAATTGAATAGCACGTTACTTCGTGAATTATTTATTGACTCCTGATAAAAGTCAAATAAAGGTGAAACTCAATCTTGGATTTATTAAATATGTCTGAATTTCTGTAGAATTAGGTGCTACTTGTGCTAATATTTATTCAGGACCTACTTAATAAAACTGAGATGAACGTCTTGTTCTCATGACATATTTTATCTTTGCATAGTAACGAGGTATTCTTTTTCATAACTCGAGGAATGCCAATTTCAGACAACGTTCTTTTCGTCTTTAAAATATTTTCATTTTACGTTTGCACTTACTTTATTACTTACACTTGCAGAAATCTATCTTATCTATATCTTCTTTATCTTAGTATAAAATGAAGTTGCTTCCGCTGTATGTTCGCTTAGATCTTTTAAACTGCTCAACGGATTTTAATGCAGTTTTCAGCAATAGATGTAGACTGATTCAAGAGGAAGGTTCTTAAGAAGAGAAAGTTGCCAAATTTCGGAAAACTGAAAGTAAATTTCTATGGGTTTTTTTATTTTTTTTAATAGGACGTCTGTCGTATAAATCAGCTATAGATCAGCTAGTATATATAAAAAAGGAAGTCCTCACTGACTGACTGACTGACTCATCAACGCCAGCCCTTGAACATAGAAAGCTGAAATTTTGCACAGACGCGTAGACGTTCCCTATAGAATGTAGACAAGGAATAAGGAAGGATATCCCGGTAGTACCTACGTACCCGAGGGATATTTTCCGACATCCACAAGGGTGAAGCCACGGGAAGAAAACTAGTTATAAATATTATTGACAATGTCTAGACGGTCGTCTTGTTTTGAGAAATATTAAATGTAGGTAGGAATGTATGGGTTGGGTAGTTTCGTGAGGGAAAAAATTGCTTATTGGCAAATTGGAGCCCGATTTATGTAGATGTTGGTCGCAGCATTATGTTGCTGCGGTTGCACATTATTAGTCTCCCTATCTGTAACATTGTAGGAGTAAAATAAACGACAGATTTTTCTTTTTTACTTTGTTTGATTTTATAAGTTAGTCAAAACATTGTTAGACGTGTTGTACGAGTACAAATTTATTTTCGATTCGTTAGTATTGAAACTTTTCTTTTTGAATAAAACAAAGTTTAGAAATTGTTCAGTAGACATACCTAATTATTGCTCTCAATAGTACTAAAATGTTGTGTTTTGAAAAGGTTCCAAGCTACCTACCAATAATTATCGCAATAAGAATAAAGTTTTGACATGAATTGCTTTTCATAATCAACGAAGCAAAGCTTTGCAAAAAATATTAAATATTAAGTGCAAACTCCTCCGCTCACGCGAGCGTGGTGTGGGTCGTTCCAGGGAGTAATTTCCTTATAATGTACGTGGTATAAGCTCTATACCAAGAAAATATTTTTAATAACATTTTATTTGTTGCCACTTTAGGGCCGTTTTTCCTGGGCACGCCACAATTGCGGCGATAAGTCCCCTCTTTGAGGAGTGATTGGAGAGGCGCCACGGTGTCTTCACCTTCCGTCTGACGCAGGTCCTCACCGGACACGGTTGTTTCGGGAGGTTCCTGTTTCGGATAAGGCGGGAGGAAACACCCGGGTGTCACCATTGTGTGGATCACCCGGAGGACACGGTCGAGCATACAGTGGAGGTCTGCCCGGCTTGGGCGGAGCACCGCCGTGTTCTCACGGAGGCGATCGGCGGCGGCGATCTCTCGCGTCCAAACCTGGTCCAGGCCATGGTGCGGAGCGAGAGTGCATAGGAGGCCATCACCTCCTTCTGCGAAGCAGTAATGCTCGCAAAGGAGGAGGTGGAACGCGTGAGGGAGAGGCAACAGCCGCGCCCTCGCGCCCCTAGCCGCCGCAGGAGACGCCCTGGGCGGCGGGAATCTATCGCCGATTCCCGGTCACCGTAGGCGCGGGCTTGCGGACGACGAGTAATGGGCAGCTCGCCGTCCGGTAAGGACCAGGCCCGGGTCGACGGCGCGTTGTGTTCCACGTGCGCCTCAAAGAGATGTCAGTAGTGACGGGGTCCAATAGGGCCGATGCCGCCGGGGTCGCGGGTAGTTCGAAAGAGATACCGTGGCCCTGGCACGGGCAGTTGAAAGAGCATGGGTGGGTTTTAGTCAGTAAAAGTCTGACACGCCCTTCCGCTCTGCCCAGTGCGGGAGAAGTCATTTGATGACTTCCCATCCACAAAAAAAAAGGGCCGTTTTTCCGAGCAAAGTTCATATTGCCAACATTATAAATGGAGTGACAGTTAAAAAAAGTGGCAAAAACATTTCGTTTTCGTTCATACTAGAGAGTGTTTCTGTATAAAAGAGAATTTGCAGCTCTCAGAGGAATACACACGGTATTTGTGTGTCTGACGAAAATTTTACACATTTGGCCCTGCCATAAAAAAAACAGATTTATTTTGTGACGTATCGTAAGCTTCAAAGCAGAGCAAGCATGTTTTTTTTATAAATCCTATTACTCTTTGTGTTATACTGATGTGATGTCTCCAAAAAAATATTTTACTATGAAAAAAAAAACATCTTTTCTCTTTATAAAATGTTGTAAAATGTTATGAAAAAACGTGATCTACATGCTTTCAGGAAGGATTTAGTAGATAATATATTATGTAATTAGTCTTATGTACAAAGTTATATGCATAAATATACTGTATCTCCGGCATTTCTAAGTCGTTTTTGATGATTCTTCTTTTCGTTCGTCTTGGGCTTACTTATTAAATGTAATTGAATATTCAACTAAAAATGGAAAAATAAATTTAGGTACTTTAAAAAAAGTAAAAACCAACTTCAAAAACCAAAAATGAATAAAATAACTTTCTTAAAACATTTAACAACTTCTGAAGACTGTGTCTTTAGTCCTTCAATGCACTTTAGCTTGGCACCGACTTCAGAAGCTGTTAAGTTTTTTTAAGAAAGTTATTTTATTCATTTTTGGTTTTTGAAGTCGGTTTTCACTTTTTTTATTGTTATAAATTCTTTTTAATTACGGAACCCCTCATTGTGCGTGTTCCGACATGCACTTGGCCGGTTTGTTTTACTAAGTTTTTTCCTTTATTTAATAGTAGCTCCTTCGTTGTGAATTCATTGTTGATTAGGCAGAAAAGAATAAATTAATGAAGTCCACACTTCTGTTAAATAAGGCTTTTAGAAAGTAGGTTAGTTAAATAGATAATGTTGTGTTATTAAAATTCCTATAAAACCAAAAGTATATGGTTAAATCATTTGGATTTTCCATTATGTGTTATTTGACTATATTGCATACTGTTGTACTAAAACCGAAACATGATAAGTACTTGATTTTTTTTTGGATAGAAAAAAAACTTTTTTACAAAAAAATACAACCGACTTCCAAAAACAACACTACATAGTGAAAAATAACTTTAATTTCGGAAGTCGGTGTCTAGTTAAATGTATTTTCGTTTTTTGCCACCGACTTCCGAAATTAAAGTTATTTTTCACTTTGTAGTGTTGTTTTTGGAAGTCGGTTGTATTTTTTTGTAAAAAAGTTTTTATTTTTCACTTTTTAGTTGTGTACCTACCCCACACAAATTCTAATACCACTACCTGCAAAACAAACTAGAACATCATCCATATGGGTGATGAATGAAAAGTGGGGAAAAAATAAGTATTATTGAAGCTAACTCAAAAACTATCCAAGCAAAGTTAATCAATTTTATATGGGACCAACTGTGATGACACTCTCGAACAAAACAAAAAAAAAATCCAAATCAGTCCAGCCATCTTCGAGTAATCGGGGAAAATACATAAAAAAAAAAAAATAAAAAAAAAAGGTTCCGACGAATTGAGAACCTCCTCTTTTTTGAAGTCGGTTAAAAATTCCAAAGTAGCACCGTCTAGTTTCTGTTTTATATTTTTATCTATTCGTGTATTTATTATTTTCGTTTTTTTACTGATACACCCTCTTATTATACCTAAACGTTCCTTACAGTTGAGTAATGAGTAGCGACTGATTAACCTTAAATTTTTTTTTCGTCTATTAACTTTAAGGAACGTTTATAATAAAACCGGCCAAGTTCGTGTCGGACCGCGCACAATGATTAGTTCTGTATTTGAAAAGGAATTACCCCAAAAATAAACTTATCATTGTAGTTGAAAAACATGTTCTTCAATAGGTACATTGATAAACGTCACGGTCAATTTTCCAATTGCAAATTTAGGTTTGTATTCCCCAAAAAAAATGTTTTTATGTGATAAAATTACAAATTAACAATTTTCGGACTTTTTCCTTTACTTGTACTGTGAGACCTTGCTTCTTGTCAAATTTCAAGTAAGTGCCCTATAGGTTTTGATTTACTTACGAGAGTCAAAATATGTCGCATTTTGGCCGTATTTTGTTATTGCGTTGACATGAAGCTTGATTTTAGCTCAAATGAACTATAGACCTACGTATTTGATATTAATTTCAACTTGATACCTCCAGGGGTTCCTGAGAAAAAGTGTCTTGACAGTCAGACAGACAGACAGACAGACAGTTTTTCCTTTTGACGTACGGGACCCTAAAAAGAGGGTAAATGTTTACGTTTAACAGTAGTTACAATCTGTAACAGTAAATTAGTTTAGACTCGTTCCTAGCCGATTGGGACTTTGCCCAGCAGTGGGACAATATAAGTTAAATGAAAATAAAACATAGCATGTCGTGGTGTACCGGTGTCGCGTGACGCGGTAACGCGAACCCGTAAGATTTCCCCCTACCAAAAATCGCTCAACGTGTCTTTTCACTTCAAAAATACTTTTAAGAAACGAAAGACGAAAAGATAAAACAGTAAAGGTGTACTAAAACTAAAAACCTTAGTACCTCTTATGGCGAAAACACGCAGCAATTTTTTGAAAACAATTCCATTTCTCTTAAAAGTAGCTAATTAAATTAAATTACCGTGAAATTGTATTGACTAAGTTTTAAAGTGTCTCGACTGAACTGCAGTGAGAATCGGGAAGTGTGTCAAGAGTTTCTATGTACATACAGTCAACAAAAGAGATATCTAGGCAGGGTATATTAACATATTTGTATGTGAATTGCTTCATGTTCAATTTTGTGAAAATATTCAATTTTGTGTTGGTGTGTTACAATGTAGGATGTAACACACCAACACAAAATTGAATATTTTCACGAAATTGAACATGAAGCAATTCACATACAAATATGTTAGTATACCCTGCCTAGATATCTCTTTGGTTGACTGTACCTACTTATAGCTAAGTATTTTAAGTTTCAGTACCCACTCAAGTGTGACTGTTTATTTCAATTTCAATAAACTTTAAAGTTAAGTTTTCATTTAGTTTCCAGAGCAAGAAATGTAATTAGAACTTGATCTCCTGTGACTTCGTAATGTATTAGCAATACGTGTAGATATACAGGGTGTACAGACCATCAAACTGAACAACTTTCTCCATGAGACCAACATCGAAATCGCGAATAAATTATCAATTGTTCCATACAAAACATCAATACCTACTCGAGCCAAATGTATGGTACGGCAAATTGTTTTTTCGCGAGTTCGATGTTGGTCCCATGGAGAAAGTTGTTCAGTATGATGGTCTGTACCACACCTTTCTGATACACCCTGAATTTGAACGTTAGACAAGTACCTACGAGTACAAGGGAAACTGGCATTTTTTATCACAAAAACAAAAGGAGGTGACTCGTTCAATTTAAACAAAGACCTTAAATTTTGAAGTAAAAAATTGTTTAGGCGCGTTGAGCAATTTTTGGTAGGGGAAAATCTTATGAGTTCACGTCACGCGTCACGCGTAATGCTAATGTGACGTGTTTTGCTATCAAGTTTTCACTTTTTTCGGCAGTACCCATGACTGAATGTGTTGTTTTAAACATGAAAACTTAAATTGTAAATATACGTATACATAAATTCATAAATCACTTATAAAAATATCTGTTGCTTAAAATGTTAATAGAAAATCACTAGGGCCTCATGAAACGTTCATATTTCCTTAATAATCCTTCATTTCTTTGATGTATGGCTTGTTTTTCGATTCATCAAAGGCGCAAAGTAACGTAGACTGCGTACAAAATAAGGTTTGAATATTTTTGTCGGTTAGTTAACTTTCTCTCACTCTAGCGTCTACTTACATCTCAAAAGGTAAGGTATATGATGGGTCCTGAATAAATTAACTGTTCAAAACTTTCGGGTTGTTATGAAATGAATACAAATACCTTTATTCCGGTTCCTTAAGGGGAAAGCGCGAGGGTAGCTCGCGAAATTCAAATTTTCTTACGTTTTTTTTTGCAATTTGCAAGTCGCTATTAGGTTGTATGTTAATTAAAGTATGATTCAAGACTGTTTATGTAAATAATATGTACTTACAGAACTATAATAATTAAAATCAGTATTATAATTAAGTTAGTACAATCCTCAAATCTCAAAATTACATGAAATAGTCAATCAATAGGGTTGCCGGCACCCTAATTGCGTAACACATTATCATTGTGAGTTGGTTTCATTTTGCAACAAATTGCTAATCCATTGCTTCATATGTTCGAAAAAATAGTCTGCTCGACAACGTCAATAACGCAATGAATGTTGTTGAACTGTCAAAATGAAACCAACTCCGATTGGCAATGTTACCTGGTCTTAAAAAGTTGTATTGATGACTTTAATTATTCTGATTCTGAAAATACATGCTTGTTAGCTTGTTACGGTCGCGAATCATATTTCGAACAATATATAATTCAAACTGACTTGCAAATTGCAAAAAGCGTAAGAAAATTTTAATTTCGCGGGCTACCATGGCGCTTTCGCCTTAACGAAAATTATTCCGGTTCCTTGAAGAAAATTTATTACTTACAGTAAGAGTTATAATCAATATTGATTTTGGCAGCTTTTGATTTAATTACAAGTATCATCATTGCCTCTGGCTGGAACTGTCTTGTTAAGAGGACTGTAGCATTTTGTCACCTCTCTCGCTCACATGAAACCAAATTTTTAAGAATGTTAAATGAAAAAAAACGCTTTTTTGAAAATGTAATCAATTAAAGGACTAGTAAATAATGTTAATTTAATAGACAATTAAATTAACATTTTTATTGTGGCTTTTATTTAACTCATCACAAAAACTTATAATACTTCTTGAACTAAGTTTATGAGATAACACAATAGAAATGTGTTTGAATAATTAGGTAGCTATTAAATTAACATTATTTACTATACTCTGCTTTCTTTTTAACAAACGAGTAGATACCGAAAATTTTGACTGCGTTGCTATTGGTCAACGTAATCAACATAAAGTCCGCTCCACATAAACCAAAAGCTGTAGTTACATGTGGTACATTCAGTTGGGTCATCGACTACCTGCGCGTAGCACGTGTTTTAGTGATTGAACCAGACGATATTGTTTGTTTGCGTGAGTCATGGCGGAGATGTCTCCTGTACAGTAAATTTTAGAAGTATTCAATACTAGCTGCTGCCCGCGACTTCGTCCGCGTGAAATTTCTTGTTCCCCCGACCCACCCCGTCGCATCGCATTGCCTGCCCGCGCTATTACTTCGTTTTCGCTTAGCGTTCTTTCTGACTTTTTTTCTTTTAGTTAGCCACGTAAAGGTAATAGAGTGATGTTTAATATGCCTCTACTTATAGCCTTCCTTTAGATTTGGGCTATAAAATTCAAAAAGATTTTAAAGGGTAGTTCCAGAGATTAGCACGTTCGTTCACCGCATCCCCTTCCCGCTAACCTCTCCCTCCCCCTCTCACCCACTCTCACACCCCCTTCACCACATCCCATTCCCCCTCTCTCACCACCCCGTCCCCTCCCACTCACCCCTCACCTACCCTTCGTGTCCTCACCAACCCCTGCCCCTATCCTCCTACCCTCTCCCTCCTCACCACCCATCCCCTCCCTCTTCCCCTCACCCACCCACTCCCCTACCCCCTCCCCCTCTGAAAAACTATTAATGACAAACTTTATTACTTAGCTTAATCTGTGCCAAGTTTCAAGTTAATTAACCAAATGAATAAGATTGTTCATATAAACTGTATTCCCTGTTTTCATACCCACAGGAGTGGTATATTATTATAAAAAATCGTTTCGGATGTTTCCATAACTTGACTGAAAGATTATTTTTACCAATTTTCGAATTTATCAAGCCCCGCAGTAAAAACCTCCCCTGAAAAAATTACTACCCTTTTCACCCGCCTATGGGTAGATTTTTGAAAAACCCTGATACATTTTATTCTTAATTTTTGGTCTCAAGTCAAGAATAAAAATATTAAGTTTCGAGGTAATCGCGGCGCGGCAGCGCGTCGTCGAACGGAATGCGTATGCCTTTTTATTTTCGTTATAACTTCGAAATGAAATGTCCGATTCGAATGAATTAAAAAGTATTTTACTGCTACATAAATACCCTTGATGATAAAACTATTTATTTGAATAAGAATTAATACTACGATACGAATGTAACCAACTTTTGTTTCTACCGGCGATCTAATTAAATTTTAGAATACAAAAGCTGACATTGTGACTTAACTATGATAGTTAGGTACATTGCTTCGCGGACTTTTTTGAAGGTAATAATGAATACTTTAATCATGTAGTACATACTTTTTATGTATCATCAATAGTTTTCTCAGCGGACGCCAAATAATGAATTTTATAGGCAAAATTTTGCTACTTTGGGTTACATTATTGCAATTTTCTTAAGGATTTCTAAATTTCTTGAAAATGAAATATAGCCTATGTTACTTCCTGATAAATTAGCTTTCTACTGGTGAAAAAATGGTTACAATCGGACCAGTAGTTTCAGAGCCTATTCGGTACAAACAAACAAAAAAATCTTTCCTCTTCATAATAATAGGTCTTTACCTATGAAATTGCCGTTTTGTATGAAAAAATTTAAACGAATTTTTTTCATGCATTTTTTATTTGTATTAATCGAAGTAATCACCCATGCAATCAATACATCTTTGCCAACGCAGTGGCAGTTTATTGATGCCCTTCTTAAAGAAATCAGCTGGACGGGAGGCAACAAATTCTTCAAAGGCATTTTGTACTGCCTCTCGGGTATTGAATTTTTTTCCCGCCAAGAAGTTATGCAAATTCTGGAAAAAGTTGTAGTCTGCAGGCGCAAGGTCTGGTAAGTAGGGCGGATGACGGAGAGCTTCCAACCCCAGTTCTTGCAACTTGGAGACCGTCTGCTGTGCAGTATGAGGTCGCGCGTTGTCGTGCAGGAGCAGCGGAGACGAGCGATTGACCAATGCTGGTTGGAGATGTGCCAGCTTCTCCATCATTGTGTTCAGTTCTTCACAGTACACATCTGAAGTAATGCTCACCCCGTTTGGTAAGAAGCTGTGATGAATCACACCGGCGCTAGACCACCAAACAGTGACCATCACTTTTCTAGGGGTAAGTTTTCGTTTAGGGCATTGTTTAGGTGCTGAACCAGGATCCAACCAACTTGCTGAGCGCTTGCGGTTATCAAACAGAATCCATTTTTCATCGCAGGTAACAATGCTGTTCAAAATTCCTTCATTTGTGTGTCTGTTGAGCAGTGCAAGGCACGTCTCGACGCGTACTTCGCGCTGGCGATCATTGAGTTCGTGGGGCACCCATTTGTCAAGCTTTTTTACCTTGCCAATTTGACGCAAATGGACCAATATTGTTTTGACGCTAACGTCGAAAGCTGCTGCTAATTCAGCCGTAGATTGTGTATCATCAGCTTCCACAATCACCTTTAATTCGTCATTGTCGACCAAAGTCTTCGGACGACCGCGAGGTTCATTTTTCAGGTCGAAATTTCCAGAACGGAAGCGAGCAAACCAATAACAAGTGGTGCGTTAGTTTGTAGTGTTAGCTCCGTAAACGTCGTTGATGTTGCGTGCCGCTTGTGCCGCGTTGCTGCCACGACGGTACTCATATTCCATAATTACTCGAATTTTTAACGTATCCATGATGACGAAAAAGATTGAAATGCGATGAAAATGTAACACTAATCAATAAACAAATGACTACTTTTGGAAAAAAAAAATCCATGTTTTTAAAATAAAATTAATTTGAAATTAGAATTCTTAGCCAAACAAAAATTATTTTGATTTGAAATGGCCAGTACTGCAGAACGGCAATTTCATAGGTAAAGACCTTAATATTAGTATAGATGAACGGGCCTTAAAAATTTCAAAACAATACAAAGGCGTTGGCCCCACCCCGACCAATGACCCATCTCACTCTGTCAATATCGGAAATGTGCGAGAGACATAACTCAGTACTAGTTTGTTAAAAAAAACAGAGTATAATCCTTTAATTGATTACACTTTTCAAAAAGCATCTTTTCATTTATCAATCTTAAAAATTTGGTCCCGTGTGAGTGAGAGAGGTGAGAAAATGCGACAGCCCTCTTAGGCTGCATTTCCTCAGAAATGAGCGAGGTTGCGTAGCGAGGGATGTGTGTAATACTAACCAATAAAATCGTTTCATTTTCATAGCTTGAGCTAAGCTATGCTCTTGTTGGTTAGTTTTACACACATCCCTCGCTACGCGTCCTCGCTCATTTCTGATGGCCTCGCTCATTCGCTGTTACAAATGTGTAGTCAAATCATTACTTTTTATACAAAAGTATGTTTATTAAATAAAATACTTTGCATTCTTAAAATGTTTTTTGGTCAGATTTCTTATAGATGTGCATGGTACGATTCTGAACTATAAATATAATTTTAGATAGGTACAGTCTCTCAATAAATGTAGGTACCGAACTGAAATTTTTTACTTCGGTACATTTATTGAGAGACTGTACCTATCTAAAATTATATTTATAGTTCAGAATCGAACCATGCACATCTATCAACAATTCGGGCAAAAAACATTTTAAGAGTGCAAAGCATTTTATTCAATAAACATATTTTTGTGTAAAAAAGTAATGATTTGACTACCCATTTGTAACAGCGTCCTTAACGGGCTACAGCGTTTCTCCCAGTAGTCTATGGTTTCTCCTGTTGCCTCGTACTTGTCGCAGTAGCAGTTGAAAGGGCATTGTTATCGTTCCGCTTGTTAGAGTCACTTGTATGTATTTGACGTGAATGTTCAACGAACGTTTATTGTATTCGTTTAACCATTGTGTTTCATGTTATCTTCGAATAGAACCATGAAACTGGCTTTATGTAGAATTTACCTCTAATGTTTGAAAGCTCGAACTCCTAATAGATTCTTTGTTGTGTTTCTCAAGGAAACCGCTTTACGCTTGAGGTTGTCAATCACGAGGTATAATATAATAAATTGTATAATATTATTGTAACATCGTTATACAGGGTGTACCAGAAAGGAGTGGTCAAATTTAAGGGTGTGGTACAGATCATCAAACTGAACAACTTTCTCCATGGGACCAACATCTCAATCGCGAAAAAATAATCAGCCGTCCCATACATTTGGGTAGAATAGGTACTTATTGAAATTTTGTATGGAATAGTCGATAATTTATTCGCGAATACGATGTTGGTCCCATGGAGAAAGTTGTTCAGTTTGATGGTCTGTATCAATCAATCTGCCTAGCCTTTTCCCAACTATGTTGGGATCGGCTTCCAGGCTAACTGGATGCAGTTAAATACCACACTTTATATAGAGCGACTGCCTATCTGTTCTGACCTCCACAGCCCAATTACTGGGTAATACGATACCTCTTGGTAAGACTAGTTGTTAGACTTTCGGGCTTCTGACGACACCTAATGACTGTCAAAGATCCACGAATGGCAGCCAGGACCAACGGCTGAATGCTTTCGGAATCACGGAGGAGTCTTGGTATGTAAAGATGGTCATCCATCTACGGACCAATCCTGGCAAGCGTAGCTTAACCTGATGTATTGAGCCGTACGGTTGTAATTACATAGCCACGAGCTTCTTTGATGGTCTGTATTTCCCCACACCTGTATTGTTGCTTGATTTATATATATACACGTAGTCTGTAAGCCAGCAGTAATTAATCATTTGATTAATTACTGCTGGCTTACAGTTTGTTACAAATGAGGACTCTAATTAGCTGTCATAACTGTGAATAGAACGTCACAACTCTGCTGTGGTTGTCGTAAAAGCCGAGAAGAGACGGTTTGCCAACAATCTGAGTATCACTCATAGCTTTGTGACTACGGAAATTTCCTCCACGATCATCCGATTGAGCGAGATTGTTTAAATAACTCTGAGTAGTTGGAAATACTTGTGACACTTACACTAATACCGGATGCTGGTGAGTCGGTTGACGTTTAACGGCTATTGGTGGAGTTTAGATGAAGGGACGGAACACCACACATATAAATTACTTCTGTTAAATAGTCTAGAAGCCAAATAATTCTGTTCGATATTTGAACTGTAGAGTGATGTACCTACTAAAAAAGGCTCTTTTCTACTAAAATAAAATTTTCCTGTCGTGCAACCAAGGAAAGTGGTAGAATACATTATATCTACATATTATGTATTATGACACTATTATTATCGTCTGGGTATATCGGATTCGTAGAAATCGTAGAACAATGTTCAAAGTGGATATAGTACGGCGATTCCTATAACTGTGGCACATAATTCGGCTACAATAAACAGTTCGGTTATAATTCGAAAACATATTATAATGTTGCTCGAGTATACGAGTGATGTAACCTCATAAACTAATAATGTGAATGAGTTATACGAGCAGCCATCAAAAATTAATAATAATATATTATACTTCGTAGAATTTACCATATTTCAGACGTAGCACTAATATAAATATTTATTAGTGTGTTGCCAGATCGTAAAATGTTACGATGAAAATGTACGGATTTAAGGATATTTTAATTAAAAAAATTGTTTAGTCTAGAAAAAAAAAACAGACGCTGTCGGAAAATCAACGATGAATTCAATTTGATACCAAAACGTATCAGTTTTTGTGCAGTTCTACTTTGAGGTTTTTAGCTTGATAAAAGTTTTTCATTTTTATCCGACTTCAAAAAAAGAAGAGATTTTCAGTTGTTCGGATTCTTTTTTTTTATGTACGTTCCCCGATTACTCGCAGACGGCTGGACCGATTTGGAAAATTATTTTTTTGTTTGAAAAGGTATACTTACTACTAGGTACATACATCTTGGGTAGTATTTGAATTAGCTTCAATAATACGTATTTTTCCCAATTAGTCTATGTGGATGATGTTATACTAACTTCCTGTCACTGTAATTTACATAGCAGGTAGTGGTATTCGTATTTTTGTGGGGTAGAGTACCTCTACTACAACTAAAAAGTTAAAAATAAAAACTTTTTTACTAGAAAGAATTCGTATTGGTTTTGTATTTTCGTTTTTAGCTACTGACTTCCGAAATTAAAGTTATTTTTCACTCTGTAGTATTTTTTTTTTGGAAGTCGATTGTTTTTTTTGTAGAAAAGTTTTTATTTATATTTTTCGGTCAGGCTTGTGTATGTCAGCGGATTCAAACTCAACTTAAACACAAAGCATCAAACCATTTAACATTTACAAAACAAAACATAAGGAAAAATATGGCGAGACTTTTGCCCAGCAGTTAACACACCACACCACATACGTTAACTAAACAAAACGTTAACTATTGACATGTCAGAAGTATTGTGAGAGGTATTCATGAAAGTTCTTATTGCAAATTTATATGGTTTCTGTGTATGTGTCTCCTTTGCTTTAATTATTTTAATTGGTTTTTAACCCTGTTAATTAAAGTTAAATAAATAAATAAATAAAATAAAACGAGCGAGCCTTACAGTAGTCGCTTATGATGTGTAAATCTGACATCTCATCCAACTCAAAAACCGCGCGCGCTCATTGGTCAAATCAAATAGCGCGCGCTTCCCCGGTTTCCTGTTACACACTTTCGTCCCTTTTCACGAAACTACTCCCACAGATTGCAGGAAAGCGAGAGGAAAGATGTTACACATCAAAAAATACAGTACCTTTTGAATTGTTAAGGAGTTGGGCAGAAAGTTTCGTAGATCTCTATTTACAAAGGATATGAGTATTGACGTACTATCAATGTTGCAATGGAAGCATGTTTCAATAAAACGTGTTTCTATTTGAATAGGATAACTTTTGGTTTCCTTGGTTTGGGGCTAGTAAGGAAGTGGTTCTAGAGGTTTCTCCCCAAAATAGATTTGACATTAAATAGTGTAATCCCGAAACTTTCGCAATATCCATAGAAGTATTTCACGCTGAATTGTTGATGTTAATTATCTCTTCGATGTCAATAATATTATGTGCTACTAATATCGAAGTATTAAAGTAAGTAGGCATGTCTTGAAATGCAAATAAGTTTCACTTATGGATCGTTATCAGCCTATAGCGTTCCTACTGGTGGGACACAGGCCTCGTCTTTGAGGGAGAGAGTATTAAGCCATAATCCACCACGCGGGCCCAGTGCGGGTTGGTGGATTTCACATGTCTTCGAATTTTTGGTTCTAGGACACACAGGATTCTTACGCAGTTTTCCTTCACCGTTTTGTTTTAGCATAGTATAATCAGCCTTTAATGTTCCCACTGCTGGGACACAGGCCTCCTCTCTGTGAGAGCGAGTGGGTCGTAATCCACCACGCGGGCCCAGTTCGGGTTGATAGACGTCACGCGTCTTCGAATTTTTGGTTCTAGGACATGCCGTTTCCTCACAATGTTTTCCTTCACCGTTTTCAGAGCAGTGGGGATTATTGAAATTATTTACACAAAGTAAAGCACCTGCCTGGGTTTGAACCTACGACCTACTACATATCAAAAGTCGGGCCCGTTACCACTGGGCCACCACCGTTTTGTTTTAGCAGTGGTGATGAAATAAATGTTGTTAGTAGTCAACTTCTTATCTTCACAATTAATTTCCCTAACTTTAATTAAAATTTCTCCCGTTCAATTCCCTAAATGACATGTGTTCTGTTTGCGTCTTGTTACTAACTATTTATAACTTTTTTAGTGGCTAACAGCTTGCTCACATTGGTCTCACTAAGATCACTGTGGGCAGGCTGCTAGCCTGTGAAATGTGTGCTGATGTTTACGGGTTTACCGACCATCAAACTGAACAACTTTCTCCATTAAACCAATATTGTAATCGCGAAAAAATAGGTGGAATTGTCATAAATAATCACTGCAGATGTGTCATAAAAATACTTTTTTAAGTAGCTACGGTAGGACTTTTAATTAGCTGCAGTAAAATTACACTTTTTACTGTCATTTCGTTGAAAATGTTCCCATTTTATAACGAAATGACAGTAAGAACTGTCATTTTACTGCAGCTAATGGAGAAGGCAACTGTGAAAATGGCGCTGTACGACAGCGCCATTTTTTTTTTATTTTGATTTTGAGTTGTCTTCCTAGTTCCCAACACAAGCTAATATTACAAGGCGTGAGGTGGTTATATTTTATTTTTGGGAAAATGACGCGTTGTTGTGTTCATAAATACTTCGAAATTGGCGTCCACCATTTCCCGAGAGACCGTAAAATTAGCAGATTGTGGATTATAGCTATTGGTAACATTTATTGAAAATTAAAAAGAATTCGAAACATTTTGAAGAAAGTGATTACGAGGAAATATTTATGGTTTTAAATTCCGACACTTTCCATGTCAAATACTTGATGAAAAATATTAAAATAACTGAAAATAACAAAACAGTGAAACCAAACTCTTGAATTAAAAAAATTACAAATTTATTGTAGGCCTTAGGGACCTAGCTATGATCACGCCATCTACGATTAGCTTTGCCCGACCGTCCCCACTAAAAGTCGAAATATAGTTTCAATTTAACCTTTTTCAGTATTGCATAATAAATTGTAATAAAATGATAGGGTTGATATTGATCCAAAGTTAAATAAAAAGCTTCACGGAAAATAAAAAAATAAAATAATTATTAAAATAATTCGTGACTTCATTGCGATATTGAGTTAATAAAGAGGATTTTAATTATCTGTGAATCGACGTGTTTTTCTTTTAATTTCGGCACATAATTCTATGAAAACAATATTTTAATCGTATAACGGTAAAATTTATGAGCACGAACAACAAAACAATGCTTTTAAAATATAAAAGCATTATTTTGTTGTAAACTCTTTTATAAATACTCGTACAGATGTAGATAGGGATAAGTGGGAGGAGGAAATGGAGCCCCTTTGCCTTGCAGTGAGATACACGGCTGATAATAATAACAAAAGCCCGGGACCCCAGGGGCCTGAGAAATTTCACGTATAATACACTTCTGGACACATCTTTTGGCCCACCTTGTATTTTCAGTTTCGTTTGGTCCTAGCTAAAATTTTATATTAGGTCGAGCAAAAAGTTTTTATGCCGTTTTGAACCTGGCACATTCACAATTTCATTCAATAGTCTTTTTTTGATTTTCGAACACAGAATTTAAAGAAACAAAAGACAATTTGGAGCCTGTTAGTTGATATCAAACAATCGAATACTAAAAAAACTTGGTTTTATTGGTTTACTTGGATTTAATTCTTGAAAAAGTGATTGATATCTTTGGTTTTGCAACAAACATTACTTATTCTTAACATTAAGGTGAGGTTCTATCAATAATCTATGGATACTTCACCTGAAGTCGCCGCCCAAGCTGTGGCACTTATTCAGGCCGGACACAGCCAAAGAAACGTGAGTGCTCAACTTAATTTAAGTCGATCTGCGGTCCGAAATGTTTATCGGAGGTACCTAGAGACTGGCGGCTTTGTTCGTCGCCAAGAAAGGCCACGATCTCGGGTCACAACTGAAAGGCAGGATCGATTCATCGTGACGACCAGCTTGAGAAATCGTCACCTTACCTCCATTGAGATACAAAAAAAAACTTCGCGACTTCCACGGAGTATCTGTGAGCGCTCGAACTGTTCGGAGAAGGTTAAAAGAACGCGATATGGTACCACACAAGCCAGCATATGGCCCCAAACTAACGCGAGCCCACCGAACAGCGCGCCTTCATTTCGCACGCAGTCATTTAAATTGGACACAGCAAGATTGGAGCCGTGTACTCTTTTCTGATGAGTCTAAAATTGTGTTACATGGCAATGATGGAAGGAAGAAGGTCTACCGACGTAAGGGAGAGCGTTTCGCACAATGCTGCTTTGAAGAGAGGGTTGCTTATGGTGGTGGCTCATGGGCTGTCTGGGGCGGTATATCCGCGAGCGGCAAAACTCAACTTGAGGTTGTTACAGGACCACGGCTGCCAACATTAAATGCTGAAAGGTACATTCGTGAGTGCTTAGAACCTCACGTGATACCATACGCGGACTATGTGGGCCCAAATTTCCTTTTTATGCATGATAATGCAAGAGCCCATGCGGCCGGCATCGTCAGGGAATATCTTCGGGATGTGAACATCACAGTTATGGACTGGCCAGCCAGAAGCCCAGACATGAACCCCATTGAGCACATGTGGGACGAGCTAAAAAGACGTGTTAGGGCTCGTCAGCCAGTTGCCCAGACGATGCAGGAGTTGAAAACTGCCATAGAAGAGAAATGGGAGATGATCCCTCAAAATTTCATAGAGCGGTTGATAAACTCTATGCCTAATCGTATGAGAGCTGTGGTAGATGCCCATGGAGGCAACACGCGTTATTAAATTAAACCTTTATTTGATAAAACATGTTTTTTATTCAAAAATCAATTGCCTTTAACAAGGCGCATATCCGACTTGTTAGGCGTAGCTCCATGTCGTATGGTATTCTGAATTCAAATTTAAAACAATACGATCGAAAAAGATGGTAAAATGTATCAGGTTTAAAACTGCATCAACAGTTTTTGTTCAATCTAGCAATCATATTTCGGTAGGGGCCATCGAAACCTAAACTCTAAGGTGGGCCAATAGATGTGTCCAGAAGTGTAATACGTACTAACTAAATATAAATTTATATCTATACTAATAATAAAGCTGAAGAGTTTGTTTTTGTGTTTGTTTGTGTGCTTGAACGCGCTAATCTCTGGAACTACCAGTTAGATTTGAAAAAATATTTTTTGAATTTGATAGACCAATTCTTGAGAAAGGCTATAGGATAATTAACTTCACGCTAGGACCTGGAGCCGAGCAAAAACAAAATCAGAAAGAAAGCTAAGCAAAAACGAAGTAATAGCGCGGGTAGGCGTTGCGATGGATGGTTGCATGGGTTGGGTCGGAGGAGTAAGAAATTTTACGCGGACGAAGTGGGCAGAAGCCAGTTTACTGCATAAATGTGTAGGTAATATATCAGTTATGTACTAGGTAATTTTATTTTATTGATTTAAGAGGGCTGTCGCCGTTTGTCACCTCTCTCGGCTCACACGGGACCAAATTTTTAAGATTCTTAAATGAAAAGATGCTTTTTTGAAAAATGTAATCAATTATACGACTAGTAAATAATGTTAATTTAATAGGTAGGTCTATTGTGTTATCTAATAAACTCAGTTCAAAAAGTATTATCGGTTTTTGAGATGAATTAAATAAATGCCACAATAAAAATATAGTTAGCTATTAAATTAACATTTTTTACTTGTCCTTTAATCATAGAGCAACACGGACCCTGGTCCGCCGGGGGCCGTGTTGCTCTATGCCTTTAATTGATTACATTTAAAAAAAAAGCATCTTTTCATAAAAAAATTGGTCCCATGTGAGCGAGAGAGGTGACAAAATTCTTAGTTCTTGGGAGCGATGGTATTGGTTTGCCAATTATCATCATCATCACCACTGGCAGTCTTGTTCCATCCACTGCTGGTACAGGCCACCTGCTTTTTGTGCCATGTTTCCCTGGTCTGTGTGAGTCCCATCCAGCACCCTAATTGCGTAACACATTATCAATCGGAGTTGGTTTCATTATGACAGTTCAACAACATTCATTGCGTTATTAGCGTTGTCGAGCAGACAAATTTTTCGAACATAATGAAGCAATGGATTAGCAATTTGTTTCAAAACGAAACCAACTCCGATTGATAATGTGTTACGCAATTAGGGTGTTGGTCTGGTTGTAAATTGTGAGCACCATGTAACACACACAAACCACATAATAAAATGTGATGTGTGTGTGTGTGTGTGTGTGTGTGTGTGTGTGTGTGTAATGTGTCTATATCACATAATTAATATAAGTATCTATTATTGATTCATTTTTAATTCTTTTTACTTATCTATTGTGGTATAGTAATTTTATTCTAGGTCGTCTTCACATAATAATATAATGATAATATATACAGTTGTAAAACAGTTTTAAAACAGTTTTATTTATTATTTATTCTTGCCCATTCTTCTCCATACGAAAATACCTTTTGGAAGGGGCGACTAGAATATTTTTTTTTTTTGTAAATTTTGACGTTTAAAAGTGCATTTTATGTATCTATTTGAAATAAATGATTTGACTTTGTCTTCTCCGCGATCTTCTGTAAGTCGTCCACCCACCTGGCTTGGTCTGCCAACGCTCCTTCTATCGTTGCCAATCATAGTTATTGTATTTAGGAATCATTCTAAATTACTGATTCTTAAATATATGTTTAGAGAATGATTAATATTCTTTATTTTATCCTATTTATAATATCCCAAACATCTGGCAATACGTTATTACTTCAAGGAGTTCAATTATGTTAATGGTATATTAAATGTCTTCCTCATGTGTACCTATTAATAAATGTAATGGGAATGGGAACTAATGGGGTTTTTATAGCGTCTTAATCGGTAAGCCATGGGCATAAATAAAAACTGTAAAATACTGGTACACTGGTACTGGTATATACTCTAAGTACCTACATAATATATGTGGGGAGCCAACCAACCCGCACTGGGCCCGCGGCGCCGGCGCTTCAGTCAAGTGAATGTTCATTTTTGTTAAGGTTCCTTACCCGAAAGGTGCCAAACAGAACCCTATTACTAAGCCTCCGCTGTCCATCCGTTCGTCCGTCTGTCTGTCAGCGGGCTGTATCTAATGAACGGTAATAGGGAGACTGTTGAAATTTTCACAAATTGTGTATTTCTATTGCCGGTATAAAAACAAATACTAGACATAAAGTTATAAAAAAGAATGTAAAAGGGGTCCCCATTCTAGTAACGTAGATAATATTGTACAGTGGTATTTTTTAACCGACTTCAAAACAGGAGATTCTGTATTCTGGATTCGTATGTATGTTTGTTTGTCCGCGATTTTCTCAAAAACGAATGAACCAATTTTGACGATGCTTTCACTAACGTAATCTACATACTTTCAGGAAGGTTTTAGTATATAATATATTATGTAATTATTCTTATGTACGAAGTTATATGCATAAATGCACTGTATCTCCGGCATTTCTAAGCGGATTTTAATGATTCTTCTTTTCGTTCGACTTGGGCTTACCTGCTTATGTAATTCAACTACAAATCGAAAACTAAATTTACTTTAAAAAAAGTAAAAACTGACTTCAAAACCAAAAACGTATAAAATAACTTTCATAAAGCTTCTGAAGTCGATGTCTTCAATTCTTCAATGCACTTTAGCTTGACACCGACTTCAGAAGCTGTTAAGTGTTTTATGAAAGTTATTTTATTCGTTTTTGGTTTTGAAGTCGGTTTTTACTTTTTTAAAGTAATTTTTTTGTAATGACTTCTCCCACTCTGGGCGGAGCGGGAGGGTATGTCAGACTATTACTGACTAAAACCCATCCGTGTTCGTTCAGTTGCCTGTGCCAGGGCCACGGTATCTCTTTCGAACAACCCGCGACCCCGGGGCGGCATCGGCCCTGTCGGACCCCGTCACTGCTGACATCCATTTGAGGCCTATCTACCTAGAGGAGACTTGAGTCCACGCTGTGGGAACATTAGAAATGGGAACATTATGTGGGAGACGTATTGTGATGTTCGCTTAATTCTACTTAATTAAATTAAATAAAACTTTATTTCAGACTAGGTCCATATATGTTAGTACATTGGTGTTAGTAACAATAATGCTTATACATAGGTTAGTATTGTTAGTTTTGAACAGTAATATTATTAATTCAGACCTAGGACTGTCCCCACCCAGTGTCCCTGAAAGGGACAGTCCGCTCTGGCAGCAATCATTTTTAGAATGCTGTTGTTACTACTATGCAGGCGCTGTAGTAAGGAGGCCGCTTTCTTTCGCATAATGGCATGGAATCCATCTGTGCGAGCCTCTGCGAACATTCCCGAAGCACTACAACGCTGCGGCAGTCCCAACAGCATCCCGGCATTAATGTACCGGCTACTTTTTTTTTTATTGTTTTGTAAAACGCTTTATATTTAAGCCTTCCGATCCAATTATTTTTCAATCAACGTAAGTAATAAGCGTAAGATGAAATCCCAGTGGGTATGGTATCTTTAGAACCTATTTTAAATTAAGGAAGAAAATAAAACTGTTTTGTTTCTACAAAATATTTCTCACACTGCGAAAAACATTCTGAGCAAAAAAATTTTTTTATTAATAGACTGCCTCGTATGGTGTAGTACCTAGTTGCAAGTGTACAACTTAACTTTTACTTCGGACTTAAACATAACCGGCGAAGTGTAGGTGCACCTCTGCCTAAGGCTAAGAACTCACGGAGCGATTTTCGCCCGCGTCCGCTGCGGTTGCGGGCCCGCAGCTTCTGTAGAATGCAAATATTTATATAAAAAATTAAAGCACATTTCACGACGCGTTTTACGCCCGCGGTGTACGCGGTTGTATGCGGCTCCCGCTGTACCGGCGGGCAACTAGTAGAATCGCGCGGGCCGCGGTTACCCGCAGCCTCGGCGGGTGGCGCCCGCGCGCTTTGCGTTCGGTTGGCCGTCGTTAACCGCCCGTCTTGCAATCTTGCGATCATCGCCCGCCACGTTTGCGGGCGATGATCGCAACCGCGGCTGCCACGTAACCGCGCGAATAACCGGTCTCGTGAGTTTTGAAATAAAACCGCAGATCCACGACCGCGGCGGTTGCGGGCGAAAATCGCTCCGTGAGTTCTTAGCCTAAGTCTACTGGCTGGCCGGCTGGTTTTTTTTTTTTTTTTTTTTTTTTGTCTTTTTGGCGTTGCACTATTCATGCTTGGGCCGGCTGGTTGTAGGTTGTGTTGTCAGACAGTTTGACACATTTTCTATACAAAAGCTGTCAAACTGCCATATTTATTCCATAAATAAAATATATCTTACTATTAAAAAACTGGCATAGTGCGTGTTGGACGCACAATGAAGGGTTCCGTGGTGAAAAGAATTTATCCCAAAAACAAACTTTTATTGCGTTGACTTATAAGCTTGATTTTTTTAGTACTCTAAGGGACCATAGACTTACGTATTTGATATTAATTTCAACTTGATACTTCCACGCGTTCCTGCGAAAAAGGGGCTTGACAGATTGACAGACAGACGGATGACGAAGTGATCCTATAAGGGCTCCGTTTTTTCCTTTTGAAGTACGGAATCCTAAAAATAAGCCCTTATTGATCTCAAATACATTCGGAGCTACAATTATGTAACCTCTGTAATTTTTGACCTGATTTCGTCCGTGTATAATATGACACGCTGTAACCTTCATTTGTTATTGATTGTTCCAGGTGTGTACAATAGGGGTTTTGGCCAATACGATGAACATAGCCGTCCTGACACGAAGGGATATGGCGGCCGCGCCTATCAACAGACTGCTCAAGTGGCTGGCAGTTGCAGATGTCTTCGTCATGTTAGAATACGTGCCCTTCGTTATTTATAGGCATTTGGTGAGTTAATTCTACTTTATTATTAAGGCGAGTAGTTCTGCCAACTAGCGCCACAATTGAGAAAAAATATCATTAGTCTGGAGATATTCAAAATGTTCATATCTCTAGAGTTATGATTTTTTTTTCAATGGTGGCGCTAATTGGCGGCATTACTCGCATTAAGAAATGCAGACAAACTGTGTATTATAAACCCTCGTACGCACGACGATTTTAATCGTGTACTATATAGTGTATGCTTTTTGCATGCGCTAGGATGCGCTCTGCTGGAATCTCAATGCTTCGCTCAATACAGAGTGTTCAAAAACCAGTGCGCGATTAAAAATCTTCGCGTTTAAAATCGCCCGTGCGTACGAGAGATAACAGCTACTGATAGTGTTTTTTTGCTTTATTTCTACAGACTAATCGCATAACACACTTGCACAATCGCTTTAATGCCATTTTCTTTTAATTTACCGACCATTGGTACTATCATTACAGGATAGGTACAGGGTGGTTTTTATCGATGTACAATCGCGGATATTTGCGGTGAACCACTTTACGACCCTATAACCGTAATAAGGTCAAAAAGTCTGCGATGGTACATATAAACATTACAAAAACTGTTGGTACCTACTTGTTCACGATGTTTTCAACCCGTCAAAAGTGTTGACGGCGTTGTTCTTCTAAACTCGGCTACATATTTCGACGCGGTCTTCACAATCATTTAGAGAATATATTGCGGAAGGTTTATGTGTACCTATACATTAATAAAACCGTGCGAAGCAGGGTCGGATCGCTAGTACCTATGTAACATTTTGCGAATAGCAGCGGCTATTTTTAACCGACGAAAAAAGGAGGAGATTCTCAAGTCGACACGTATAGGTATATATTTTTTTAGTACCACCACTAAAAAGTGAAAAATTAAAACTTTTTTACAAAAAATAACAACCGACTTCCAAAAAAAAAACACTACAAAATGAAAAATAACTAGTTTCGGAAGTCGGTGGCAAAAAACAAAATTAAAAAACCAAAGGCACCGACTTCACTTTGTAGTGTTTATTTTTGGAAGACGGTTGTTATTTTTTGTAAAAAAAAGTTTTTTTCATTTTTATTCTGCTAGTCGATAAACAAACTACCAACCTACTAACAATCTGTATCCGCCAACCAGCAATATTGCCGTGTTCTTTAGAGCGTTCAAAATGATCAAATATCTGTCACATCTAAATTAACTTTTTCGCGACGGCTTCGTATGTGGTTTTTTTTTACCGACGATCGATGGTATGAACCTTCATCATTATTTATAGTTCTTTGCTCTTGTTGCATGATTATTATTGCACTTATATAAATATAGATAAGTATATGCTTTACCTATGTATAAAAAATAAAAAAACTTTATTCAGTTCAGAAAAAAAAACACGGTACAATAAACAACAAAACACTAACAAACAAACAAACATAAAATCAAACAAAAAACACACAAACAAAAACACAACAACAAAAAATTACAAATACTATAAAACAAAAACACAAACAAATATACAAACAACAACAATACAAACAATAACAATTATACAAATTCTCTGGACCCCACACTAGGATTCCCTGTGTCGTGGGGTCCAGTCTCTTCCCAAGTAAAGTAAACCTTTCCATTAATTGAATTAAATTTAATTTTGACAAAATGAATCAATAGGGTATGTGTGATGTCGTACTTTATGAATCGGAATGCTGGGCAGTGAAGAACATGAAAAAGAAATTGCATGCAGCGGAGATGAGAATGTTGAGATGGATGTGTGGAGTGACGAGAATGGAGAAAGTGAGAAATGAGTATATAAGAGGAAGTTTGAAAGTGGCGCCAGTGACAGAAAAGTTGAAAGGAAATCGTTTGTCTTGGTATGGGCATGTAATCTGTAAGGAGAGATGAATAGCATGTGACTAAAAGAGTGATGAATATACATGTTGATTGATGGAGAGGCAGAGGAAGGCCAAAGAAAAGATGGATGGATTGTGTGAGGAATAATATGAAAGAGAAGGGATTGAATGATAGCGTGACGGTTGACAGGGGAGAATGGAAGAAGAAAACGTTTTGCGCCGACCCCAAGTAATATGGGATAAGGGCAGGAAGATGATGAGGGTGTGTGTCGTGTGTGGGGTGTATGTGGTGAAAATGGGTGGGATGGTGCGTGCTTGTTGGTTTTTTTATTTAATTTACTTATATGTCAGATATTACGGCTGTACGTGCAAAAGGTCTTCCGTTTGGTCATCATTTTTGCGGTGAAGCCATTTAAAAATAGCATTAGGAGCAGTATGTATGCATTTATTGTATAATGTAAATGGTACACCACAGACTACCAGTATGGTCTCTCCTTCTCCCTTTAAACCCATCCAAAGGTAAAAATAAACCGGCCAACTGGGTGTCGGACCACGCACAATAAAGGGTTCCTTAGTTTGGATGAATTTATTCCAAAAACAAACTTATCACTGTAGTTGAAAAACATGTTTACCATACATTGATATCACCACGGTAAATTCTCCACCAGCAAATATAAGTTTGTAATAGCAAACATTTTTTTTTATGTGATAAAACTACATATTAACCATTTTCGACCCTTTTCCTTTACTTGTGCTATTATATCTTGCTTCTTGCCAAACATGATTCTAGTTGCTCGCCGTCCGGTAAGAATCAGGCTCGGGTCGACGGCGCGTTGTGTTCCACGCGCGCTTCAAAGAGATGTCAGCAATGATGGGGTCTGATCAAGCTCCGATAGGGCCGATGCCGCCGGGGTCACGGGTTGTTTGAAAGAGATACCGTGGTCCTGGAACAGGCAACTGAAGGAATACGGGTGGGTTTTAGTCAGTAAAAGTCTGACACGCCCTCCCGCTCGCGCAGAGCGGGAGAAGTCATTTGATGATTTCCCATCCACAAAAAAAAAAGGTCAAAGGTAAGTACCCACCCTACAGGTTTTGATTTACTGGCGAGTATCAAAACATGTCGCATAAATGGCCGCTTTTTACTGCGTTGACGCTTAAAAAAATCAGAAATTTAATTTTTATAGAGCTCCAAGGGACCGTAATGTGCTGTGGTAGCCCGCGGAATTCAAATATTCTTGCGTTTTATGCAATTTGCAGGCCCGTGTCAGGTTGTATCTTGATCAAAAATACGCGGGAATAAAACATAAATGCATTTACATAATTTTAACCATAGAAAATCATCAATACATCTTTCTAAGTTAGATTTCGTGCAGATTCGTTAGATTTCGTTCGTTTGACTTTGCACGGAATCTAACTAAGAGAGATGTATTGATGATTGATGTATCAAAATATGATACGCGACAATAAAACATATGTAATTACACAATTTTAACCTGACACGGACCTGAAAATTGCAAAAAACCCAAAAAAAAAAAGAATTTCGCGGGCTACCACAGCGCATCCCCTTACTTTCAACTTGGTACCTTCACGCGTTCCTCAGAAAAAGAGTCTTGACAGACAGACAGACAGACGGACAATGAAGTGATCCTATAAGGGTTCCGTTTTTTCTTTTTGAGGTACGGAACCTTAAAAAGATCGCTTTTAGCGATAAGACTGCCCATTATCACCCCATGTGAAATTTCGGTGTTTATGGTGTACGTAATATAGAGTATTCTATTCTATGTACTTTCCATCAGTTGCCCGGTCTGTCACGTAAAAAGAAGTAACTTTTCAAACAATATTGAATGCCACGAGTGTCGAGTGTGTGTTCAAAGACCTTCAATGCCTTTCAGCATTCTTTTTGTAGTTGCTTCAATTTCGGAACTTTAATTAAAGAGTCCGCACTTTTTTGTCTCTGTGGATTTTGGTAGGGTTTAGAAATGTGTAGTGCTATCGAAGCTAATTTGGAATTTATTGCAAATATTTCAAGCAAGAGGTGACCTATATATATTTTCATATAATTTAATAAACTTGGGGGCTAAGTAATAACAGCCACACAGGTTCATCATTCAGGTTAAGCTACGCTTCCCGCGATTGGTTTGTGGATAGGCGACCATCTTTACATACCATATACTAGACCGTACCTACCGTAGCCGTTGATTCCGGCTGTCATTTGTAGATCTTTGACAGTCATTACAGGTCTTCAGAAGCTCGAGTCTGAGAACCAGTCATATTTGATATGACTGGTTCTCAGACTCGAGCTTATTACTCGAGCTTGAGGTAGGTATCGTATTGCCCAGTAAACTGGGTTGTGGAGGCCAGTTAGGCAGTCGCTCCATGTAAGATACTGGTATTCAGCTGCATCCAGTTCGACTTGAATTTACATAACTTTTACTATTAGAACTTTCAAATATAAAAATCCATTGTTCCATATAATTTTTTTTTTTTTCATTTCCGACGTTTTTCAATACACTTTTGAAGAAATAAAATAAAATAACGAAAAATATTTTTGTCACGAATTATTAGAAAATTATGACTTAAATTTTCTTTTTTTTTCCGCGCTTTGCTTTTGCCAGGTTGAAGGAGAAGCAAAGGTATAAAGCCGATAAACAGCCTAATAAGAAAAATAGAAAATTCAAATATTTTTGAGTTTAGAACACAAATAAATGTTAATTTGTTCATAAACGTTTTTTTATTGTAATAATTATGGTTTTTGATGATATTCTATTTATAAACATTATTTAAATATTCAAAAAATATTAACGCCGTAAAGACGCATATCTCTTTGCCGAGATTAAAAAAAAAACATTCACCTCCGAATAGAGACGGTGTGAATAGAGGCATTGAACCAATTTGGACTAAGTATAGGTATAAGTTATCTCTGGCAATTTTTATTCCCGCACACGTGTTGGAAAATGAAAAATCGCACGTGTGTGAAATACATTGCATTGTGAACCTAATCGTAGTGCGATATAAACCAGTTTTCGAGGAAGTGTACTGAAAAAACTAATGTATGGTGGTAATACTCGTATATTATTTCACTTTTTCAGAATTGGTCCGATAGGAAAAGGTTCTTTTTTCAGGTAGGTTCTTCAACCCCTGAAATATTGCCAATAAACTCCATGTGAGCCTGTATAAATTATAAAGGTACCAACGTGTGTTGTTGGTACTAGAATAAACACAAATTAACCGAACGTTATAGATAATAGTTATCGGAGAGTTATTGATTCCAAGGAAGTAGTTTATGATGAATAGCACAGATAACGAGGCACAGATAAGTACACAATTTATGCTATTTTCATCATGTCATGCTATTTATTGGGTGTAACGACAAGCCAGTCATAGCTTGTCATAGCGACTATTTGATCTCCACTACCATATAGTCCACCACTGGTTATATAGTTGCTCCATGTAAAATATTGGTATTCAATTGCATCCGGTTAGACTGGAAGCCGACCCCAACATAGTTGGTTTTCCCAACTAGGCTAGCTAGGCTAGGCAGATTGAGTACGACAAGCTATGACAGTAACTGGGTAGTGGAGGACAAATAGGCATTTGCTCCATGTAAAATCCTGGTATTCAGTTGCATCCGGGTAGACTGGAAGCCGACCCCAACATAGTTGGGAAAAGGCGAGGCAGATTGAGGACGACAAGGTAAGACAGTAACTGGGTACTGGAGGTCAGATAGGCAGTCGCTCCATATGAAATACTGGTATTCAATTGCATCCGGTTAGACTGGAAGCCGACCCCAACATAGTTGGTTTTCCCAACTAGGCTAGCTAGGCTAGGCAGATTGAGTACGACAAGCTATGACAGTAACTGGGTAGTGGAGGACAAATAGGCATTTGCTCCATGTAAAATCCTGGTATTCAGTTGCATCCGGGTAGACTGGAAGCCGACCCCAACATAGTTGGGAAAAGGCTAGCCAGATTGAGTACGACTTGCTATGACAGTAACTGGGTAGTGGAGGTCAGATAGGCAGTTGCTCCAAGTCAAACAGGCACGATACGCGATATAATCGCGCGCGACCCCTGCGCCCTTTGTGTTGCGCGCGATTATATCGCGTGTCGCGTCTGTCTATAGGAGCCTTTAGACTGGAAACCGACCCCTACTCAAACTCAAACGCAAACTCAAAGCATTTATATCAAATAAACCAATTACAGGCACTTTTGAATTGTCAATGAGTCGGTCAGTCAGAAAGATGAAGCTCGTTGCCCATTCCAAAGTGTAGTAGATCTCTATGGAGAAGAACGGGCAAGAAATTCCACGGACACTCTTTTAAATCATAATATTTATACAAACAATATTGGTTACATCGTTCATGTTGAAAATATACATGTGAAAACAATGTAGAAAGACGTGCACGTTAAAAAGCGTCCGTAATAAAAAGATAAAAAGCTATAACAACTAAATCAAAATTAAAAATAAGCCAAGGCAGCTAAGAGACGACCAGTCCCAACTGACGGCGCCCGAACGGGCGGGTGAACACGAACATGACGCATGGATCAGCACCAATTAGCTCAACCATTTTGAAGGGAACTTAATGATCCAACACACACGCCGAGCATGACATACTCTCAACCGCCAGGGCACATTCAAGTCAGTGAAAGACGTACCCAGTAAAAGATAGCTTAATAGTAGCTACATAGTGCTCACACATGTGCTACATAGTTGGGAAAAGGCTAGGCAGATGAGGAGTATGACAAGCTATGTTTATACAGTCACGAGTATTTACGCTTACGCAAGTTTCTCCTGAAGTATTAGTAGATGTTTAATAGTGTTCAAAAATAGTATTATCGAAATCATTAAGGTCTTATCTCAGAGTTGCAATTTTTAAATTATGAGAAAAATGCTTTTGAATTTCGTAAGGTATTGGTGATGAGGTTGAAGCGCTGTTGTAGTGCCTCTGGAATTTTCGCTGAGGCCAGGCTGAACGCCTTCAATGCCATTCAGAGAAGCAGAATTGCATCATTCATGTCCGGGGTCGATGTAGCAACAGTGAAAAATTATACAAGGTGTAATTTATGTAACGCACAACCTCTTAAGGGGTCACTGTACTCAACATTATGAACACCTTTTACTATGGGACAAAACCTGAAATTGCCAACAAAAATCAGCTGTTCCACATCTATGTTCGCATAACTCGTCAAAATGTAGAGAACAGATGATTTTTTTGACGATTTCAGGTTTGATCCCATAGTAAAAGTTGTTTATAATGATGAGTACAATGACCTCTTAAGAAGTTGTGCGTTATATAAATTACACCTTGTATACGGTTGATTCGCCGTGTCTAAGGCACGATCAATCAATCAATTTGCCTAGCCTTTTCCCAACTGTTTGGGTGGCTTCCAGTCTAACCGGATGCAGCTGAATACCAGTTTTTTACAAGGAGCGACTGCCTATCTGACCTCCACAACCCAGTAACTGGGTAATACGATACCCCTTGTAAGACTGGTTCTCAAACTTTCGGGCTTCTGACGACCAGTAACGACTGTCAAAGATCCACGAATGACTGCCGGCACCAACGGCTTATCGTGCTTTCTGAGGCACGGAGGAGTCTCGGTATGTAAAGATGATCACCCATCCACGGATCAACCCTGGCAAGCGTAGCTTAACCTCATGGATCGACCCGTGCGGCTGTTATTACTTAGTCACGAACTCCTGTGTGTAGGCACGATCGTTAGTTTTGTATGGATTACTAAAGGAAGCTTGTGGGCAGACTCGGCGGCACGGGGACGTCACCGTTCTATGTTCTATGTTAGAGGGTTTGGCTTTCGCACTTAGTCCTTCAGGTGGACCATTGTGCGTGGGCTATGGCAGCCGTCGGTGGTTATTCTAACCAGCCCACCTCACTCGAGAAGTTTATTACCCTCCCTGGTCTGTTTGGACATCTACAAAAATAAATAAAATAAATAAAATTCTTTATTGAACAAAAACACAGTATGACAAAAACATTTAGTGCGATAATACCTACATTAGTAAAATACTGTGTCGTAGGAATTAACGCCCACCTCAGGAAAAGGACGATAGCGTTCTAGAATTTATACTAAACACAGGAGATAGATTACAAACTAGAATAATAGGTTAAAAATGTGAATATGTGTAGGTACGAGCGAATGTATTATGTGCGTGTGAGTGTTTGCGTAGGTATGTGAGTATGTGTGTGTGTGTATGTGTGTGTGTGCGTGAGTGTGTCTTAATTTATATGTTATGAATCTATTTCGGAAAGAAGAGGTCGATATTGGAAACAAATCAGGGTTTGACCAAGCTCTCCAGGTCTTCATAGGTGAGGGTTTGAAGCCAGTCGTCAGTGAGTTTTTTACAGTCCCTATAAGAACGAGAATGAATATGGAGTACACTGTTTACCTTATTGTACAGCCTCGAACTAAAGAAGTCGTATTGCCGCCGGACCACTTCAAGTTTCGCCGACACTATGCCACAAACTCTGTCCGATCTACACCCACGTCTACGCTCAATAGTGGCGTTAGGGTCGTAAGGCAACTCCGAGTGTTTCCGTAACATTGTGCATAGAATGAAAGACTGCCTTACAGTAGGTATCTTCCATAACGAGTACAAATCGTGAGTCGGGAAACGAATGGGTTTATGTGCCATAAACTTAAGGACCCCTCTCTGTACCCTCTCAAAAAGATCTGGTGCGCTGTCGCTGTACGCGCCATGTAGGATGCTGGATGATAGGATAATGTTGTTAGCAAGACCTTCAAACGGTGGTCGGAAATGCCGCTTAAATGTATTATTTTATTGTGCACAAGAGAAGAAAGGTATGCATGTGTATTTTGCCATTTTATTGTACATTTTTTTAAAATTGTGTTTTTTTTGGTCTGCAATATTGATTTTTTAATTTATTTATATATTTTTTTTGATGTTTATGAATGGATAAAGGCAAACAAGATTAAACTAAGTACCTATCCCTATCGTAAATATGACACTTGGATCTTTTTATAAACAGACTGTTCCACAGCCATTGACAGTGACTACACTACAAAGCCTTACTACTTTTTTTCTCAAAATGAACAATAAAACGCTATTCGTGCTCCAAATTAGACTGAAGGAATTCCATATTATTCTGGTTAACCAACCAGCAATCAAACATAGTCTGGTATGCCACAAATAAATCTTCAGTCAGATTTCCGGATCGATCCTAAATACCACAAAGATTTCCCGTGCCAGACCCTTGTCTCGAATCACGGATTTAAGGCTCCTACAGACAAAAGGGACCGCGTGTCGCGCGACGTGCGGTGGCTTTGTGTCGCGTGCGATTCGCGTCGCGTGTCGCACCTGTTTGTCCTTGAGCCTTTAAGCTGAGGTCCAAACTAAGGCAGGGAAGTGGAATCTTTGAAGGGTACCGAAGGGAATCATTGTATTTTAGTGAAGAACTAGCTGTTCCCACGCCAAAGTATGTTATCTTATTCATTTCTTAATATTTCTAACTAGCGACAAGCCCCTGCTTCGCATGGTTTAGCTTTATATGTAGTTAAGTCAATGGTTAATGTATTATACTCATATTCCCGGTAGTACGTTCCCGCGGGATATGTTCCGACATCCACGCGGGTGAAGTCGCGGGAAAACTGAAAGTGTATTTTCAATGGGAATTTTGTATGAATTAGAGAAATTCGGACAGGACAATGTCTGTCGGGTCAGCTAAGTAAAAAGAGGTTGATAGGTTATACACGCTTCGCAAATGGCACGTCAATATCTGGCAAATTAGCCACATTTTCGTCGTCTTGTCTCTTTTTCGCTCCCGAAAACTACGACATGCCATCCTACTTCCACGTGTCATTTAATAGTTCGTCATTGTGCCGATTTTGAACATCGAATGTTAGGTAAGTAATATATTGTATTATTAGGTCCGTGTAAGTAACCTACTTATCTACGTCTTTTCACCGTGCGTTTGCACTGGCGAAATATTCAGTTAAAACATGTTGATATCTCTGTCAGATACATTGACAGAAATAGAGACATCAATATGTTTTTATGCGATGTTTTGCCAGCGCAAACGCGCGGTTACTTATTATATCATTGGCTGCAACGCTTCAAACGAGACAATTGAATTTAATGGTCGCCCGATGAATCCATCCAATTCTTCTATTGTGTTCGTTGATTTAGTATCACTACAGTGCAGCTGGAAGCTATTGTTAAAGGACAGATAAAATAAAATTGTGGCTTTGATATTTTACTTAGCTCCACGTGGAGGAAAAAAATGTGGTATCATTTTACTGTTTTCATAATAAAATGACATCATAGTCTTGCCACAGAATAATAAAGCTACAGTAGTTTATCAGGGCAGTGACCTTGAATTAATTACCTAGGGACGCTTGGTAGATAAATACGAGTCCGTCCGTGCGTAACTGCCACGCACTCAAACTGTTGTCTACTGGTATATCTGAGAATTCGAAGCGCGTACTTTCGGCCATTTTCTATGAAGATGTAATACTGCTTACTTTATTGTACTGTGGTCTTGGTTAGCTTGCTCGCACACGACATACTTTTTGTAGGTTTTTAAGGTTCCGTACCTCAAAAGGAAAAAACGGAACCCTTATAGGATCACTCGTGTGTCTGTCTGACTGTTTGTCCGTCTGTATGTCTGTCTGTCTGTATGTCTGTCTGTCTGTCTGTCTGTCTGTCTGTCTATCTGTCTGGCCGTCTGTCACAGCCTATTTGCTCCGAATCTAATGGAGCGATTAAGTTGAAATTTGGTACACATATGAATTTTTATGACCCAAACACGGACGGGTAAAGTAAATAAATGAATTTTGAATGTAGAGGTCACTTTTGGGGGGCAAATAAGAAAATTAAAAAAAAAAGTTTTGCAAACTTCACCATGTGGCATGTCAAATGAAAGGTCTTACAATGAGGGTCTCAAATATATTTTTTTTATAATTTTAAAATAAATTGTTGTAAAGTTATTTAAGAAAATAGACGAAAATTGACCATTCCCCCCTTATCTCCGAAACTACTGAGCCTAAAATTTTGAACAAAAAAATACAGAAAATAGATCTTTATCTGTAGATTACAGGAAAAATCTATAAGAAGTCTGTGGTCTTAAAATAACATAGTAAATCTATCAATATTGTGAGTATAAACTTACATTTACAGTTGGAATGTATGGGAGAACACGTTTTTCAACAACAGTGTTAAGTTTGTTCTTAAGATAAATTCATCCCAACTACGGAACCCTTCATTGTGCGTGGTCCGACACGCACTTGGCCGGTTTTTTTTTGTTTGACCTTCCTTTTCTGTGCCGTCTGCGAAAGCTCTTAAACATTTTCTAGAACTCACCTCACTCAAACATAAGTTTATTACAGAGCACTACAAAAATAATATAAATAAATTACAAACTCTACCTGCGACTTCGTCCGCGTGGAACTCAACTATTACCTATCATAACACATATCCTATGGTACTCCGCCATAATGTAGCTTTCTATCGGTGAAAGAATTTTTGAAATCGGATGAGTAGTTTCGGAGATTAACCCCTACATGCAAACTTACAAACAAAAAAAATACCTCTTCATAATAATAAATAAGATTAGTTTATATTGCTGCTAATCCAAAAAAAAAACAAAACAAAGAGGGGAAATTGGCCATGTTTTTAAATTATTGAACCGAATAGACAGCAAATGAGGTGTTTATCAATTTCTTTCAGTGGCAGGAGCATAATGGTTAATACTCGGAAAAATACCCTCTTTTGTCAGTTTTATTGAAAAATAAATGGGTCAATGGATTTTCCTCAATTTTATCCACGTTTCGACCCAGATAGGCTGGACAAGAGTGTTAAAGACATGATATAATACCTATACTTATAAACGACTCAACGTGTTATTTTCATCTCTAACACTTTCGATATTTTCGGCGAAGATGAATGAGTTTAATATATTTTCATTATTTCTTTAACGCATTCATAAAACTTTAGTTCCAAAAATTAGTTTCTAGTCAGCCTGCAAATGTCCGACCGACCTTAGAATAGATCTGTTTTAGCCCCCGTTCCCACGGGCGTAATAAAATCTTGGCGAGATTTTATCGCGCACTGGATTTTCAACTCTCGTTGTTGAGCCGAGCGTTGACAATCCAACTTAACAATAACAGAGTACATTCTAGCGCGTTGAAAAAACACACTGTTTGATTCTGCACTCTCGGCGCTAAGCAGAGCGTTGAAAATCCAGTGCGCGAAAAAAAATCGCCGCGATATTTTTACGTCCGTGCAAACGTCGACTTACTGTTTGTCCACCGCACCGGGAACGGGACGTCATCGTCAACGAGAAACGAAATTATTCGGCCATAATAAAGTAATGTCGCTACTTCGGAACCGTCATCTATTTTGTCGTTGATTTCTTGTTCCCGCCGCGCGGGTCGATCCATCAGGTTAGCTACGCTTGCCGGGGTCGGTCCGTGGATGGGTGACCAGCTTTACATACCGAGACTCCTCCGTGCCTCGGAAAGCACTTAAGCCGTTGGTGCGCGCTCCAGCAAATTGGTGCGCGCACGCGGTACCACCAGCAGCTGCGGCTTGCGCCGCCGCGCCACGTACATATCCGGTAAATTAAACGCTATTTCTGATAGTATACCCGAGTTTTGTATACTACCCCTTAAAACTTTGAAAAGATACGTTGCCAGTGTCACTTCACGCCTGATTTCTAATTTGTAGTAGCCCACCATGCCTAGACAGAACAAGGTAGGATACAGTAACGGGTATCCCGGGTATGTCCCATACAGCTTTAAATAAATAAATCTAATGAATTTGTTAATTATCCGTTCGACCATATTTTTGTATTTGATTTCACTAGGGCTCCAGACGGTCGCATTATACTCCAGATGATTCCTCACAAGAACCTCATACAAAGCCCTCAACGCACTGATGTTCGTGAAGTCATTTGCCTGACGCAGCACAAATCCCAGATTCCTGTACGCCTTTTTACAAACGTGTACTACGTGTTTGCGAAACTGTAGATCACTGGTGAAGTGAATGCCTAAATCCTTAACCTCCATGACACGCTGCAGCGGCTCCCCGTCCATGATGTACTGGTGATGTTGTGGGCTTCGTGTACGTGTGAATGAAAGCACCGAGCACTTTGATACATAAAGTATAGCTTATTGCGGTGACTCCACTCAGTGACCCTATCCAAGTCGTGCTGCAGCATGTCATGATCCGCAGTGTATTTTATGACTGTAGACAAGGTCGTCAGCAAATAGCAGGCATGTTGACCTGACTACCTTTGGTAAATCATTTACCACAATAATAAATAATAAAGGTCCCAGATTTGTACCCTGACTGACGCCCGATCTGGTGTAGTAGGGCTCTGAGAAGTGTCCGCCACAGTCCACATACTGACGCCTATCTCGAAGATAACTGGCGAAGAACTTTACAGTATGAAATGTGCAGCCCATAACTGCCAGCCTTGACAAGAGTATGTCGTGGTCGACTGTGTCGAACGCCTTCTTAAAGTCAAGATAGGCCACGTCGACCTGAAGCCCAGCGTCAACAGCTGGTACCAACTGTGTCATCTGGTGTAGCAAGTTCCCCGTCGTACCGCGTCCAGGACGGAAACCGTGCTGCGTATCCGACAAAAATCTGAAATGAGGGCCTCTCAATGCATAAAGGCAATTGTGAACAGCCATCTCGAATACCTTGGCTGGCGCGCTCAGTACCGCAATTGGCCTGAAGTCACTGACATCCGTACCACCTCGGCCTTTCGGTATAGGTACCACCCGCGTAAGTTTCCAACGACTAGGAAAGTGTGCCACCGACAAACAAACATTAAATATGTGCAGCAAAGGTTCTATTAATACCATGCGGAAATCTCTCAAAATGAAGGGCGGAATACCGTCCGGACCCACTGAGCGCTAAGGCGGCAAACAAGTCAGCGCGCGCCGGACGGCCGCCCGCTCGAGGCAGGCGAGGTGCGCATACGTGCCGCTCGGCGCTGCTTCCTCGTACGCCGCCTCCGCGCTCAGTGTGCCCGCTGTCGCGCTGTACACAGAGTAAAAGAATCGAGCATATTCCTTAGCGGATTCATCGCCAGATAGAACTCGTCCCTCTTTGATTAATTTGTACTGATTAGAAGTGTCTTTTTTCGACCTTACGTAATTCCAGAATGATTTAGGGTCTGTAGCGAGATGGTTCTGTACTCGATCTTTGTACCGGAGGTGAGAACTCGCTGTTGCCGCCTTCACCCTTGCCCGACACTGAGAGAATACCTCATAATCACTTGGAGATTTGGTCGCTATAGACTTTTTGTGTAAATTGTATTTTAATTTAATTTCTTTAATAAGATCTATGTTATATCATTCTGGATATCTTCTATTACTAATATTTTTAGTTTTCGGAGGAATGCTAGCTTCGAACGTTTCATAAATTGTATCAAAATAAAAGTTTAAAGCCAAATCAAGATCTTGAATACTGTACAAATCTTTCCAATCTATTAAATTAACTAAATAATATAACTTATTGTAATCTGCTTTACAAAAATTCCATTTTCTATACTGTGGCTGAGAGAGACTCATGCAAGCCACATTTTGATGAGCTAAAGATATTAACTTTACCGTCACTCTATATTTATGAAGCCTGTATTTTTATAAAAAACAACATAAATTTATATAGATTTGTGGAAAGTAAACGGCGCTCAAAAAAGTTGCAGGTGTTAGCAACAAAAACAAAGTTTCATAGCAACAGCTTTTATGCAATGGCTCAAAAACTATATAATAAGTTACCAGGACAAGTTATCTTAAGTATTAACATTAATGAATTTAAAAGAAATCTGTTCGAGTTGTTAAATAACAAGGTGTATTATTCTGTTGACGAATATTTAAATGACAAATTTTAATTATAATGATGACTATTTCCATGATATTATGTGACATGCTAAATAATTTTGTTAATTTTGATTATTGTTGTGTTAATGAATTAGTGACATAATTTTTTTTTAATTTTTTTATTATTTTGTATTTTTTGGTTATTTTTACTTTATTTAACTTGACATTTTTAGTGATTAACCGACTTTTGTTTTTTTATAATGCCTTTTATATTTTGTATGCCTTTTGGCGGGACACAGCTCGGATCTTATTTATTATAACACCTTCTGTATGTACCCTGTGTTAACGAAATAAATGAATTTGAATTTGAATTTGTGTGGTTGTGATTCGCGAGCTGCGGGTGCGGAATGTGTTGGTGTTGGCGCACATGACGCCGCAACGCCGACCGCAAGCGGCGGGTGGTACGCGTCCATGGGCTGTAGGCCTTCGTCTGCAGCGCCGTCACCCCATCGCGCCCACTCAACACAAGGTCCAGTTGCCCATTATTACAATTCGGGACCATGTTACACTGAGTGACCTCACAAAAGGCTACAAAATATTCAAAATAACTACATACATTACTATTTTACGAAACTAAATTAAAATCTCCTAAAATTACTATATTACTTTTATACTTAATACACAATTTCTCTAATAAACTAAACATTACCATGTACTCAGTCTCTTCTGTCTTTGGTGGTATGTACACTACACAGCATAGAAATAAAAAACGACTCTGCTTATAAACACTTGCACATATCATTTCAAATTGGTACGTATCAATATTAATATCATGTGGCATTTGTACTCGCCGCAGTTCAAAACACGGTGTGACCACTAAAAGTACGCCGCCCTGCTTGCGTCCGTCCGCTCGGTCACAACGTAGGATCTGGTATCCTGGCAGTGAAATTTCCGAATCGTTACATCCTGTTTCAGTAATAGCAAATATATAATATCAGCATCCGACGATAATTGGGAAAAGGCTAGGTAGATTGATTTGGAATGTAGTCCCTGTTTTCTCGTTGATGTCCCGTTTCCGGTGCGATGGACAAACAGTTCTCTTTACTGTAACCCGTCAACGTACGCATCTTAAGCAACGCATTATGACACCTAAGGGCCTAGACACAGTGACATTCTCAGCGATAACGATGACGGAAAAACAAAAAAAAAACTAAAAACCTGCCTGCAAAAACACGTACTTAACTGAAAAGAGAAAATGAAGCATTAAAATCTATAGAATTTTGGTATTGCAGACATGGTATACCTGAAATATGGTGTAACTTTTGTTTGTCCCCGACTGCAATACCAACATTGTAAAGATTTTAATGCTTGTTTTTCTCTTTTCAGGTAAGTGTTTTTGCAGGCGGGATTTTATTTTTACTTAATTATTTTGTTTTGTTTTATTTCATGCTTTTTAGTTTTATTTATAATACAGGGTGTCCCGTTAATAATGGATCAAACGTAACGGGTAGGTGGCTGACCTGATTTCCAATAACTAATTTGAACAGTTTTTATAATTTGGTCTTTTCGTCGTAAAAAAAAATTACGTTCAAGATATTTTTTCCAAGGCAAATAAAATATTATTTACAAAAATGGTATCTTATTACATTAGTAAGTATTCAGAAATGTTTAACAAAAAACATACCTGATTTTTTTTAAAATTATCATTTTTAGCGACAGCATTATAAAAAAACTGAATTCTGGTAGAGAAAATGGAAAAATTCAAAAGTAGAAATTTCTTGAATAAAAAATATTATATACCGTAGAGGTTTTCTTAAAACTGTTCTGCTGTTGGAATTCAGGTGAGCTACCTACCCGTTTGATCCATTATTTACGGGAAACCCTGTATATTTGGACATGACTTATTTCTAGCTTTTAATTGACACCAATATTGTTGTTACTTATTTTAAAAAAACCTTTCCCTCCTTTTTTTGTATTTGCAGATGCAATGTATAAATATTATATAGCCTATGTCACTCGCACAATTAAGACGAATCCAACGGCACCATTATGTTAAAATCCTTCAAGCCGTTTAGGCTACAGAGCGTGCCAAAGAAAAGATATACATACATACTCTCGAAATACATTACCCTACTTCTGGGGTAGTCGGGTAAAAATGTATGGTATGACATAAACTACCGAAATACGAAACGTTACCATTTGTTTAGGCCCTCTGGATTTGTCTGCTTGTTGCTTAGTACTGGCTTTTATTCACCCTCACTAATACAAAACACTGATTTAGGTTATTTACACGGTGTGGCAAGTGACAAGTAGGTACCTACTTAGCGTTAAGTACTGTATTAGCTAATAAGCTCGTGTAAACAAATTTCGTCGAATGGCACAAAAGCCAATTTGATCCCAACGCGCTGTTCTGCACGTAATACACTTCAGAAATTCACAGCACCTTTGCAAAGTGTTTGAACAACAGTTTTATTTCGCAGGTCCTGCCAGAGAAATTGGATTTCCCGTACTCGTGGGCAATGTACTTGCTATTTCATATGCACTTCGCTCAAATACTGCACACTGCGTCCATTTGTCTCACTCTCTCACTGGCTATTTGGAGATATTTGGCGATAAAGTAAGTACTTATTTATTTTCTTCTATACCTTATAGTATAAGCATAATATATTATTTATTTTATTAGGGTGGTCCAAATAGTGACGTCAAAAAGAAAAATCTGAATTTCTCATACCCAGGGGTATATGAAAATACCCCATGCGATTTTTTGTAGTTTTAGTCGACGTAGGCACGGACGTAAAAACATCGCGGCGATTTTTTTTTGCGCACTGGATTTTCAACGCTCTGCTGAGCGCTCGGCGCTCAGCAGAGCGCGGTGTGAATCGGGTCCGTGGAGTCATTTTACCTAATTTTGTACGTGGTATGAGTTCTATACCAAGAAAATATTTTTGTATTATTACTTAATAGTGATGGAACAACGTTAATAATAAAAAAATATTTTCTTGGTATAGAACTCATACCACGTACAATATTAGGTAAAATGACCACAGACCCGATTCACACCGCGCTCGTGTGAGCGGGTACCTACTGATAATTTTAAGTAGGTACAACTGATAGTTTTAAGGTCGAAATCATTATATCGTGCCGCATCGTAAAGTATTCCTATGATGCGGCACTATTCGCACGATTGACTTCTATGCAATTTGCACACTATGGTGGAGTGCGTCACAGGCTTGGACTGTTGTTGTCGTCGATATGTCCATTATACAACGCCTTACTTTTTCTACTAGCCTAGTACTTAGGTATGTATGCCACTGCTGGCAAAGGCCTCCCCTGTTTCGTTCTTGTCAGTTGTCTAGGACAAAATATAATTAAAGATAACATCACGCCTGCCCCGAAGGTGCATACACTCATATTTCGCCAGTTATGTTTCAGGCCCATGTAATTGGGGGCAAGCCATCAACTGGGCACTAATGCAGACTCCAGGCTGCTATTGAGAAATTCCAGATGGATAAACCCAATAATTCTTTGAACGACTTTTTTTTTTTGTTTTAGTCTGATCTGTAACTACATATTACATTTGACTATGGCTAATAATAATCGTATCAAGAGCTATCTATAGTACTATTTAATTCAAACCTAATATGTTGCATGCCGTAAGGTAAAATGTATCGGGACACTTAACAAATATTCCAACTTATATGTTTATCTACATTATTAGCAAATAAATTATTTCTTTCTTTCTTTCTTTTGACCCGGGAATCAAACCCAGGACTTCATGGTCAGCAATAGCGCTTGCGACCACTAGATCTACGAGGCAGATACGATAATTAAAGTACTAAAATAATGTTCCTAACTGTGTTTTGTACACAGTTTAGAAAGTACCGAATTCCAAACTTTTAGATTAGGTGCTTTGTATTACCCGCAACTACAGTCATTTAAAACTGAAGTTCTAAAGATTTGTTTCTCAAACTTATCTAAGTTGATACAAAATAAATAAGTAACAAACTCAAACCATTACTGTGCCCTTAAACAACGTTATGGGAGAAAGGGTGAGGAAATTGTCACGGGTCGATATACTCGTAGATGTAATCTTGTAAATGAATAACATTTGAATTTTACCTATTCTTTTCGTAAAGGCAGCACGCTTAGCATTATCACCATAGAAACGGGTTTTGTCGACGGAATAATAGACAAAATAGCAGATAGTAGAATTATTTCTACGCATTCTACGCATCTAAGCATGGCAATCTCTCATTTTGTCTATTCTTCCGTCGACAAAACCCGTTTCTATGGCAGTGAGTGTTAGACAAAGCACGTGCTAAGTTTTTAATAGCGGCCTCACTTACAGCGACCAGGGATGCACAACAGGGAGGTCTATATTCAGCACTTCAGCAGTGTTTGGCACAAGACATGGATTAAGAGTTATTGTGACGTTTAATAAACACGTTATGCGTGCTGTGGAGGGGTTGCGTAGTGAAGGGATTGTGGAGCGGTGCGCCGCGCCGCACTCAGTCTGGTCCGAGTGGTCGTTGAGACAGCATGCCTTTTTTTTTTTTTGGATGGGATATCACCAAATGACTTCTCCCGCTCTGAGCGGAGTGAGAGGGCGTGTCAGACCTTTAATGACTAAAACCCACCGGTGTTCCTTCAGTTGTCTGTGCTAGGGCCACGGTATCTCTTTAGAACAACCCGCGACCCCGGCGGCATCGGCCCTATCGGACCCCATCACTGCTGACATCTCTTTGAGGCGCGCATGGAACACGACGCGCCGTCGATCCGGGCCTGGTCCTTACGGGACGGCGAGCTACCCATTGCTCGCCGTCCGCAAGCCCGCGCCTACCACCATGGCCTGAACCAGGTTCGTACGCGAGAGATCGCCTCCGCCGATCGCCTTCGCGAGAACACGGAGGTGCTCCGCCCAAGCCGGCAGACCTCCACTGTATGCTCCGCCGTGTCCTCCGGGCAATCCACACAATGTTGGATCCATCCGGAACAGGAACCTCCCGAAACAACCGTGTCCGGTGAGGACCTGCTTCAGGCGGAAGGTGAGGACGCCGTGGCGCCTCTCCAACCACTCCTCAAAGAGGGGACCTACCGCCGCAATTGTGGCGTGCCCAGTGACAGCATGCCTAACGCAGTGATATTGCAAACAACAGTGTTTTATTGAGCATACCTAAACAAAGACACTACAGTTATGACGATTACATAAATAGACAACAAAGAATCACAAATTGTATGGACCATGTCATCTTGTCTTGTATGGATCAGAATGTTGGGCCACAAAAGGGATGAATGAAAAGCAATTGCATGCAGCTGAGATGAGAATGCTAAGAGAGATGTGTGGTGTTACACGAATGGATATAATACGAAATGAGTACATAACAGGAAGTCTGAAAGTGCGGTCTTTCAGTCACCGGTGCGGTGACTGAAAAGTTGTGCGGAAATCGGTTGTCATGTTATGGGCATGTGATGCGGAGGAGTGAGGAAAATGTCGTGAGGAAAGTTTTGAGTATGAATTTCGATGGCTATAAGAGTAAGGGAAGACCAAAGAAACGATGGATGGATTGTGTGAAAGATGATATGGCTAGAAAGGGGGTGACTACCGAGATGACAAATATTAGAGAAGTATGGAAAAAAAGGACATGTTGCGCCGACCCCAAATAGATTGGGATAAGGGCAGGAGAACGACGAAAGAATCACAAATTGATTTTCAATAAAAAGTCGCACATTCAAAATACATTACTCACTTTCCATTTTGTTTCAAAAGTTCAAACCGGCAGTTAAACAGTGCTTTAATACACTTGAAGGAATATAAACGATGAACTAATGGTCCTAAAGTCCAGGGCTTACAAACATCAAAATCACTCCATTTCGCTCAGACGGTATTATCAAATCGCATAAGAAGATAAGCAGACGACTTTTATGTTTTTTTTACTTGACATTTGAGCAGTAACAGATCAAAGTAACAACTAACTAACTAACTAACAACACTAACTAGACTAACTAGTATTAACTCCGATCCAAGGATATTTTTTTCACGAAGCTGATTTTTAATCTTTTTTACACCTTATAACTCATGTCAAAATATGACGTAACAAACCGTATTAATTTCTATAATACAAAAGAACCAAATGTACCTAACGTTACAAATAGTATGTTTAAGTCCCATGGTGATGGGGGCCCATTGTCATCAATCGGGCACAAAACCCCGACTCCAGGCTGCTGCTGAGAAGTTCCTGGTGGAAAAACCGTATAACCCATTATATTCATAGGCCACAGCTAAAAATGTATTTTCTTTTTTGTAACGCGCACTGATTTTTAACCGACTACAAAAAAGAAGGTTCTGTATTTGACCCGTTTGTCGATATTATATATGTATGTATGTTTGTTTGTCCGCGATTTTCTCAAAAACTAATGATCCGATTTTGATGATTCTTTCACTAACGTGATCTACTTTCAGGAAGGTTTTAGTATATAATAATATACATTGCGTAATTATTCTTATGTACAAAGTTATATGCATAAATGCACTGTATCTCCGGCATTTCTAAGCGGATTTTGATAATTCTTCTTTTCGTTCGACTTCGGCTTACCAACTTATGTAATTGTATATTCAACTAAAAATGGAAAAATAAATTTACTTTAAAAAAACTAAAAACCGACTTCAAAACCAAAAACGGAAAAAATAACTTTTATAAATAACTTAACAGCTTCTGAAGTCGGTGTCTACAATTCTTCAGTGCACTTTAGCTAGACACCGACTTCAGAAGCTGTTATGTTATTTATGAAAGTTATTCAGGCAATATACGACGTTTCATTGGATAGAAATAAAGCTAAATAAAACTCGCCAGTGAAGTTCGGTCTAAAAAATATAAAATGTAGAGTTTGGGAAAAAAATGTGTGTATGTAGGATTAACCCCAGACATCAGAAGTAAAACTCGGATATGGCAATACACAAATTATTTTCAATCGAATAATCAGTTATCTTAAATCTAGAAAACATAGAAGTATAGAAATGATATAAAATTAATTAAATAACTAATCACTACACACACATCACTACTGAAGGTGGTCACATAGGGCAGTACTGACTGTCAGGGACAGTGGTGCATGCACCCACCGCAATAAAGACAGTACTAACTGTCAGAGACAGTGTTCCACATCTAATAACCGGGCAGTACTGACTGTCGAGAGACAGTGGTCCGTGCACCAAGACGTATCCGCTCGAAATGCCTCTCGACTCTTTTTTTTTTTTTTGGAATTGGCATCTCGTAGTCTGACCATGAGAGATCTCGACTACTTAACCGGACTTTCCTGTGGGTGCCTTTAAGCGAGCTCAAAGCCTCCAGCCAGGGGGCATACACTAACTAAACTTATAAACTAAACGACTGCGCACTTAGGGCACCCCCTGTGGGGTACGGACCTCGGCTTAGGGAGTCGTTATCATTATTATTAGAACAGCAAAGCTAAGCAATAGGCTGGATCAAGTTGGGGGAATTATTATTAACAGGGGAGTTTAAAGCTACAGGCTCAGCTACTCCACCAGCTGGCTCGATTAAACCGATCAAGGGACATGAATTTACATTTACGTTAGATGGTCTTAAACGCGGGGGGCCTCGGCGGCGAGGCCGGAATGTAGATCTGTGTTTGTGTTTCTAATAGATTCATGATCTTTTTTCACGTCACAGTATGGCCTCTGCTCGGTCCATCGTATGGGCGACCTGCCGCGCGCTCTCATTCCTTCGACCTTTCCCTGCACAACAAGAAGTTCTATGGAATCGTTTCCCCGTGACACTACCGAAATAATTGGAGTAGTGGAACCTGAACTGTAGCTGATATGCGCTAATTGATGCCAAGTTCTTGGAGTATAGATGAGACACTCCAACCATTTTCCTCCAGCACCACATTTCCAGAGCGTCTATTTTCTTCTTCTCAATTTCTCTAAGTAAAAAAAGAAAAAACTGTTTATTCACGTGAAAGTGACGCACATACATAACATTGTTTTAGGGTTCCATACCCAAAGGGTAAAACGGGAACCTTTTTTTTTTGCGGATGTGATATCATCAAAATGACTTCTCCCGCTCTAGGCAGAGCGGGAGGGGCGTGTCAGACTATTACTGACTAAAACCCACCCATGCTCCTTCAGCTGCCCGTGCCAGGGCCACGGTATCTCCTTCGAACTACCCGCGACCCCGGCGGCAAAACGGGACCCTATTACTAAGATTCTGCTGTCCGTCCGTCCGTATGTCACCAGGCTGTATCTCATGAACCGTGATAGTTAGACAGTCGAAATTTTTACAGATGATGTATTTCTGTTGCCGCTATAACAACAAATACTAAAAAACAAAATAAAATAAATATTTAAGGGAGCCCCCATACAACAGATATGATTTTTTTGCCGTTTTTATAGATAACTAGCTGCGCCCCGCGATTTCACCCGCGTGGACCGGGATAAAAAGTAGCCTGTGTGTTAATTCAAGGTATAAGCTATCTACATACCAAATTTCATCCAAATGGGTCCAGCCGTTTGAGCGTGAAGAAGTAACAAACATACACACACACACACACACTCATAAACTTTCGCCTTTATAATATTAGATAAAAGATAATAATAATGGTACGGAAGCCTTCGTGCGCGAGTGCGACTCGCACTTGGCCGGTTTTTTTAAATATTATGCCTAAAAACAAAAACAAGTGGGTATTTATTCTATACATAAAAAAATAAAAAATAATATCCTAGACTAGCAATGCCCGCGCGGCTTCACCCGCGTGGATGTCGGAAAATATCCCACGGGAACGTACTACCGGGAATTCCTTCCTTGTCTTGTCTACATTATAAAGGGAACCTCTGTGCAAAATTTCAGCTTTCTTTTTTTGTCCAAGGGTTTGGGCTGAGCGTTGATGAGTCAGTCAATCAGTCAGTCAGTCAGGACTTCTCGTTTTATTTATATAGATAAGTGTATTTTAATATTGATGAAGATAAATCCTTGGTAGTACACACGGCTACACATCAAGCTATAGGTACAATTCCAGTTTACACTGACCTCTCATTGCTTACAATGAGAGGTCAGTGTAAACTGTAATTGTATAGTTGATCTCGCATTGTATAGGATTTCCTTAGAAATCCTATACAATGCGAGATCAACTTATACTGGAAATTAGCTTGATCTGTGGCTGTGCGTATGAAAGTTCACTGCTTATTAATTTGTCTTCAAAGTAAACGCGACTGATTAAGGGGCGTTACTGCTCCCTCACGCGATAGTTTCTCTATAATGAAGGTGAGATCAACACCGCCCGTGATTAATTAAATTGGGGTACCTATTAGAGCACCCCATTAATTAATTAACCAAATACTTAATCATCAAGCATCATCAACTGGCTGGCTTAGAAACCTATTAATTTCCCGTCTTGGGTCTTATTGAACGGAGCGTAAATACACACATCAAAAGTGTCTAGGGATCAAGCATTTTTATGCGGATTTCTTGAGATTGAGATGTGGCTTTGTAATAAATTTATGATTTTATAAATTTATATGGATCCTTTTTGGTGCATTTCATAATTTGAATCAGGAACTGTGAATCAAATTCGAGTAAAAGATGAAAATCAGCTGTCAATATTTTCCCTATAAAAACATACAACGCATTGAAGACATTATTAGTGCTACTGTTTCCCTACTACTGATTAAAACCAACGTTATTATGGAGCGGCGACGTCATTTAAGCAGGGAAGAAATGCTCAGAGCCGTGGGAATGATAGAAGCTGGTTCCCGGCAACGTACTGTGGCTTTAGCTCTGAATACAAGTCAGAGTGTTATCAGTCGACTTTGGACACGTTACCGAAGCACTAGTACCGTGGCTGAGCGCCATGGAGGACGGTATCGCTGCACCACACGGAGACAAGACCGATACATTCAAATCTTAACTCGAAGAGCTCCAACTATAACCGCCATGATGTTAGCCGTGAGGCTTCATCACTCTTCAGGGAACTTAATTAGCGACCAAACAGTCAGAAACCGCTTGCATGAAGTGAACCTTCATTCCCGAAGACCGCTACGGGTACCACCTATAGCAATGCACAATCGTAGGATTCGATATCAATGGGCTCTTGAACACAGAAATTGGGCAGAAGAACAATGGCGTTTCGTGTGCTTTTCTGATGAGTCTCGTTTTGGTATGAGACCGGATACAAGACGTATACGACACTGGAGAACCCCTGGACGCCAACAGCGATTAAAATCCTGCCAGGAAGTCCATCCTTATAGTGGTGGAACCATCATGGTATGGGCGGGTATTTGGATCGGCGGAAGAACTGAGTTGATTTGGATCAGAGGCAACCTCAACGCTCAAATTTATGCTGAGACGATTGTATCAGACGTCATCGTTCCTCTACAAGTGCAAATCGGTCCCTTATTTCAGTTAATGCATGATAATGCACGACCGCACACCGCAAGAGTTGTAAGACAGACTCTCGCCGCAGCTAACATCAATGTCCTGCCCTGGCCTGCTCAGTCGCCAGACTTGAACCCGATTGAGCATGCATGGGATATGCTACAGAGAAGAGCTCTGCCGAATATGGAGGGTATCCAGTCGCAAGAAGACCTTTTTTTGTTGTTGCAACGAACATGGGCGGCCATTCCACAGCGTGATTTGGATGAACTCATTTTGAGTATGCCAAACCGATGTTCTTGTGTTGTTAGTGTTCGCGGTAGAAACACGGATTATTAATTGTTTAAGTTACCCAATAAAATTTTAAAGAAAACTGTTATTTCAGTCTTTTTTTCGAACTTTAATGTTAGTGGTTCAAATGTCAAAAATCCCTTTATTAGGAAAATGGCAAATTTCTTTATTAATGCAAAGGTGACTTGGTTTATCGTTACTGTGACAAACGAAAACACTTTATTTGATGAATCCTTAAAGAAAATTTTAATTAATATCAATCAGGAGAAAAGTTATTGCAAAAATATATGTTGATCCCTAGACACTTTTGATGTGTGTATCTACCATCTTGTTATAAAACGTGGAAAGAAGTCCCTTGAGGAATATTAGTAATTTATCTTGTTAGACATAGAATAAACTTATAAATATTTTCCACAAACCCAATATTTATAAACAGGGTCATTTAAAATTGGCTAGCTAAACTCCACAGACGCGATCGGTATCTTCACGATAAACTACAAAAAATAAAAAGGTTTGATGTTTGTTTCTTTTTTTTTTTTTGGAGGGCAACGACCGTTGTTACTTGAAGTATGTATGAATTGAGTTTTTTTTAAGCTGCTATGTCAAGTGACTACAATAACTGCTGTCAATGACCCCACAAAAAAACATCAAATAAATAAATTTGTTATCATGTTTAAATATTGATACCTATCGCGTTTGCGGAGTTTAGCTAACCAAATTAAAATAACCCTGTATTCCTGAAGATTTTATTATTGAAGGATTCACCCACGTTTTGCATTGAAGCTTTAGGTGAGGTGTTACGATGTTGAATGCTGTGAGCCTTCTGATGATGACGTACTCGTACGTAAAATTAATTCCTATTTACTTTAACGATATTAAAACATGCTACAAGCATGCTATGCTATTCATATTGTAGTAAATTATAGTGCCCGAAACGAATTTATAACTATTATTAAGATCTTTGAATGGAAATGATAATCTCTAATCATCAGCGTTCAGTAACCTGCGCATTGAGAGCCAGGGCTTGGAACCGGTAGGTACAGGACTTAGTGGTCCTTGCCATTTTGGTTACCTAGGTACCCTGTTCCAGACAGCTACCGGTGCTCCACCTAACAAGTACCGGTCCCCGGCGCATACCACAAATCTCATATTTGTACGAGTAACCTCGTAAAGTTGAGGTTACTTTTCTAATGCTAAGAAAAAAATTGTGTTGGGGGGACAAAAAACTTTGCTAGGAGAGAGCCCAGCACAGAGCGTAGTCAGTAAGACAACGTTTTTATTTACGCAGTAAGTTGTCGGAGCAACAATGTTTTTAACAACAGCTTAATACTTGATACTACAACAATTTAATATTGTGAGTGGAACTAATGAAAGTAACTGTTACTTTATTGTAGCACGTTGTGGTAACATTGTTATGTTGTTAATTCAACAACTTTATTTTGCCAAATTAACTATTCTGCCTTTGCACTATTAAAGCTTTGCTATCATATCAAAGTTGTTTCAATCTCGTTATGCTCCTCCAGCAAACTAAGTAAGTACCAGTAACTACTCTTACTTTGGTTTCGCCAGCAAAGAAGCTTTGTGATTGTGTTAACTGTCACTTTGTTGCTCTAACAAAGTCTCTCTTTGCTACCCTTACAAAGATAGTTTGTCTCTCTCAATTTTTTGTTGCTTAGGCATAGTCTAGCGATAATTAAGGAGCAAATGACTCTTGAAAATGAACTAATTTTACTGAATGGAATTAAATCTGATATTGTTAAAAAAACCAACTGTTTCATAAAATTGGCAGATTCGTAGAATTTAGATTGAAAGACTCGTGCTGTTGGCGATAACTAACCGCGACGCAACAAAAGAAATGGCCGGCCACATTGTTCATTTGACAAAAGGTATTTAAACACCACAGCTATAGTTATTTCGTTAAGACTACAGCAGTTTACACTAACAATTTATACTTAAATACATCTACGAGTACAATGTTCCATTGTCACGTCACGTAGCTAAATTATTTAAAACTTTTTTGTGTAGACAAAGGTAAAATTGTTCTTAGATCAATAAATGTTGAACAATAAAAAGTTGCTAATACGTACAAATTCCTTTCGTGATGGTGGCAAAATATTAGTTGCTGCAACAAGGCTTTTATTGCGACTTTGTTGGCTGTTTTTTTTTCTGAGTACTATCCTTTTTACTTACTATAACTAGTGTTTTGGCACTATAACTTTCGGAAATATTTGTTTGGTACCGGTACTAATTAGAAATACCAATAGAACAGGTACTACGTCTGGTACCGGTATCACACCAAGGCTAATGGTACCGGTTCCCAAAAATACTGCTATTTTATGCGACTCTAAATCTCGTAGGCAATTGGTTCAGGTTTTCATTGACTTTCCGATAAGTAATAGTAGGCTTTCCTCTACTTTAAGTGGATCCTTAACACAGAAAATATGCAGTACCTAGAATTATTTATGTTTCCGATGCCAATAAAGTGCAATATTCCTTCAAGTGCTTATTTGCGGTTCTCCAAATGAAATACCAAGAAATCCTCGTTGGTCCAGCTAGTACACGCAAGCGCTACTGCTGAGCATGGGGTCCTTGGTTCGACTCCCAGGTCGGGCAAAGTGTAGTGTAGGTTTTCCCATCAGGAATTTCTGAGGAGCAGCCCGGAGTCTGGATTTGTGCCCGGTCCGGTTGACCCCGATACCGACTTTTAATGATTTTAAACTGAAGACCACGTCTAAACGAGAAGTGTTAATGATTTGGAAAAAATACATGTTAAATTAGAGCCGTTTTTTAATAACTTAATCTGTGAATATTTTAGATTATGTATATAGTGTAATTAATTTGTAAAGTTATGTCTAACGCGGATAAAAAACTGAAAATCACGCAAAAACTATCAAGCGTATTTTTTTGAAACCTTCAGCTTTTCAATGATGATTTAATTATTTATCTTTTAGTATACGTGTTTTAGTATAATAATGTGTCTAATTTGGGACAGCAAACACGAAAGAATACAAAAAAAATAATAATGAAATTATCTTTAATAATTTAATTTTTTATATTCTTACGTGTTTTGTTTTATTGAAATAATACGTCTTTTGATGGGCGAGTGCTATTGCTGGCTGGACGTACGACGCGTTGCGTGAGCTCAGCACAGAACACGCAAGGCCACATAACTGGCAAAATGTGGGTGTACTACTGTAGGTAACCTCTGCCTTACTCTTCGACGAGTACAGGCGTGATGTTTTGTTATGTTGATTCTAATCATCCACTCTGTTTCAGGTACTCGGATAAGAGTCACATTCTTTGTACGGAGCGCAGATGCAGCATCGCGATACTAACCAGCTTTATATTACCGCCTATACTTTGTGCACCTACCTTTATGGTGAGTATAATTTTCAATTATGATTTTTAGTTTGAGCATAAAAAGTGCGTTTTGCCGGTGACGTCTGTTTTTTTCGTAAATAAATTCTCATGATCCTTCCACCCTTGGGTAGATGAAGGGAAAGGCCAAATTACGGCCATAATACAAAACAAGGCTTATCTTTAGTTAGAACCTCGTTTTAACTTTATTTTCGAAGAAGTTAAAGTTCTAATTACTTTACAAAACCCGAGCGCAAAGATAGCCTGCAAAATTAAAATTTTCTTGCGTTTTTACAATTTTTATCTTGTATCTTGATCTCGTGGCTAAGTAATAACAGCCGTACGAGTTGATCCATCAGGTTAAGCTAAGCTTGCCGGGTTCGGTCCGTGATTGGGCGACCATCTTTACATACTCCTTCGTGTCTCGGAAAGCACGTTAAGCTGTTGGTCCTGGCTATCATTCGCGGACCTTTGACAGTCGTTACGGTAAAGTTTGACAACCAGTCTTACCAAGGGGTAGGTAATACGATAGTATTACCCAGTAATTGGGTTGTGGAGATCAGATAGGCAGTCGCTCCATATAAAATACTGGTATTCAGCTGCATCCGGTTAGACTGGAAGCCGACACAAACATAGTTGAGAAAAGGCTGGGCAGATTGATCTTGTATCTTGATCAAAATATGATTCGCGACTACTTTATTAAATATACATAATTATACATACAAGACATACCTAATTATAACCATAAGAAATTATCAATACATCTCTCTAAGTTAGAATTGGTCTCAAAAGTCACATACATATACAGGGTGTCCAAGAACCTGGCGTCCAACTGGATTCCCACGATGCCCCAAGTTCTAACAGTACTCAGAAAAATATTTTAAAAAATCCACCCCATGTACTTACAGAATTATACTGATTTCAAAAAAAAAGGGGAAATGAGCACCCTGTGACATACTTTTGAATGCTGTGACTGCTAATGCTGATAATTTCGATATTTCTTGGAGGTTTTGTAATCTAGGGTATTGCTGTGTCTAAATAGAATGTAAAAATAATGTACTTATTGTACCATTTTAAAATAAAATATTATTTTAACTAAAGGTGATATGGAAAACTATTGAATTTCGCAACTTTGACCGACTGTAGTGTAAAAAAAATGTACCAAAATAGTATGGCAAGTGACGTCAAATTTTGACGCGTTTATTCCTCTTTTTAAAAAGGTATAATACTTACACATTAATTTGAAAAAAAAAATTTTTGATAATATTTTTACTCAACAACCCAATTTTTACGATGTCTAACAGAATTCTTAGAAAGAAAAATTTACGACGAATTGAATCTAACCTCTAAAGAATTACTATTGTATGCTCATAAAAATAACAACAGGCCTCTCAAAAAACAGGTTAGACCGTAAGGGACGGTATGTGCATGCATCTCACCATAGTGATTCGTTATTACAACAGGAGGGAGCAAGACAGAAACTATCTTTGCGATTTGCTGGTTCTTCTTTATGGTACCCCATTATTCAGGTAAGAGTGAGGGAGAAAAAGGTTAGAGGTGCGAGTGAGATAGATAGTGACGCTATTTGGGATCGTGCTATTTAGGATAACAGTACGGTCAGTACGCGTCACTGCCTCCTGCCGTTACTACGCACCTCTCTCTTATTGTTACCATTGATCACGTACTACGATTTAAAGCTTTGTTTATTGGACTCGATTACTCTTTGTGCTCTGGACTTTGAAACGAACTCTTTACGACGACCTTTGCCTGTGTTTGGACAGTTTGTGTTTTGTGTGTGCTACCATGGCGACCTACACTCCGCAAGAATACGCAAATATGCACTACATTTATGGAGAATGTAGAGGTAATGGACGAGCTGCAGCGAGACTTTACAGAGAAAGGTATCCGAGGGCTACGCGATATCCCGACCATCGAGTTTTCATTAATGTGCACAGATCACTATGTGACGGGCGGTTCCCCAATCAAGTAGCTGGTGAAGGACGACCCGTAAATGACTTCATACGCGATGAAGTTTTAGAGGCGGTGTCGGCAAATCCAAGCATCTCTGTGCGAGGAATAGAAGCTGATACGGGGATACCGAAGAGCACAGCACACAGTATTCTCCAAAAAGAAGAATATCATCCGTACCACGTACAGCGAGTGCAAAGTCTTTTACCTCGAGACTATTCGAGCCGAGTCGCGTTTTGTGAAACAATCCTGCAAAAACATCGAGAAGACGAAAACTTTATCGACAAAATTTTGTGGTCAGATGAATCAACATTTAAGAAGGATGGCTACATGAACCTACACAACTTGCACGAGTGGCATGTGGAAAATCCGCACTTGATGCGAGAAGATAGATCCCAGTACCGGTTCAAAGTGAACATGTGGACCGGTATTCTCTGTGGGAATATTATTGGTCCATTTGAGATGCCCGAGAATTTGACTGGCGAATCATATTTAAATTTTCTTCAAAATGATTTGCCAAACTTACTAGAAGAGACCCCACCAGATATGTGGTTCCAACACGACGGCTGTCCAGCACATTTTCGCGTATCCGTTAGAGAGTTTTTGGACGAGCAATACCCGAACAGGTGGATTGGGCGATCAGGAACAATCCCGTGGCCAGCCCGCTCACCTGACTTAAATCCGCTGGATTTTTTTTTCTGGGGAACTATGAAGGAGCTCGTTTATGCGAAGCCCATTAATGACATCGCTGACCTTCGTGAGAAGATAACACAAGCAGTGCAGGTGATACGTCAAAAAAGTTACTCGCGAAACATAAAGCGGTCCTTTTTAAGGAGAGTGAGAGCTTGTATTGCCGCGGGTGGTCAACATTTTGAACATTTATTGTAATAAAATATCTTTAAACTAACATTCTTTGCTTTTATTCTACTGGGAACCCATCTACCTGTGTGTATTTCCTTCTTGCTCACTCTTGGAACCGAAGTAAATAATAGTAGTAACATAACAGTTTCTAAGATAAGAAAGGGTCCGACAGTTACCGTTAGTAGGTAGGCACTTCGTAAAAATTGGGTTGTTGAGTAAAAATATTATCAAATTTTTTTTTTTCAAATTAATGTGTAAGTATTATACCTTTTTAAAAAGAGGAATAAACGCGTCAAAATTTGACGTCACTTGCCATACTATTTTGGTACATTTTTTTTACACTACAGTCGGTCAAAGTTGCGAAATTCAATAGTTTTCCATATCACCTTTAGTTAAAATAATATTTTATTTTAAAATGGTACAATAAGTACTTTATTTTTACATTCTATTTAGACACAGCAATACCCTAGATTACAAAACCTCCAAGAAATATCGAAATTATCAGCATTAGCAGTCACAGCATTCAAAAGTATGTCACAGGGTGCTCATTTCCCCTTTTTTTTTGAAATCAGTATAATTCTGTAAGTACATGGGGTGGATTTTTTAAAATATTTTTCTGAGTACTGTTAGAACTTGGGGCATCGTGGGAATCCAGTTGGACGCCAGGTTCTTGGACACCCTGTATAATACTTGCATCTTAATCAGAAAAATACTTAATAAAAATATTCACACACAAATACATTTCACAAAAAAACATCAAATACACAAATTAGGCTCAGAAATGCAAATGACATACAATTGTACTCACGATGCACTAGCTATGGTAGGATAAATGTAATGTACGAAGGTGCTGCATTGTATAATAAACTACCAAATAACATCAAAAATGCAAAATCCACGTCAATGTTTAAAAAACAACTAAAATTGTTCATGTTTAATAAAAAAATGAGCGCACTTTAGTACATAGCATACCACATCCAGTTGCGCGTGTTCCGTGTATTACATTTTAGCTCTGTTAAATTATTAGCGATTAACACACACACACACACACACTTTTAGAATATTTTGTATGTTGTAATTTTTTTGCCAAAACTGTACGTTAAACCAATTATGTTTATAAAATAGTTAAATATTTCTCATATAGGTCTTTACCTATGAAATTTCCGTTTAGTATGGAAAAATTTAAACGAATTTTTTTCATGCATTTTTTATTTGTATTAATCGAAGTAATCACCCATGCAATCAATGCATCTTTGCCAACGCAGTGGCAGTTTATTGATGTCCTTCTTAAAGAAATCAGCTGGACGGGAGGCAACAAATTCTTCAAAGGCATTTTGTACTGCCTCTCGGGTACCTATTGAATTTTTTTCTCGCCAAGAAGTTATTCAAATTCTGGAAAAAGTAGTAGTCTGTAGGCGCAAGGTCTGGTGAGTAGGGCGGATGACGGAGAGCTTCCAACCCCAGTTCTTGCAACTTGGAGACCGTCTGCTGTGCAGTATGAGGTCGCGCGTTGTCGTGCAGGAGCAGCGGAGACGAGCGATTGACCAATGCTGGTTGGAGATGTGCCAGCTTCTCCATCATTGTGTTCAGTTCTTCACAGTACACATCTGAAGTAATGCTCACCCCGTTTGGTAAGAAGCTGTGATGAATCACACCGGCGCTAGACCACTAAACAGTGACCATCACTTTTCTAGGAGTAAGTTTTCGTTTAGGGCATTGTTTAGGTGCTGAACCAGGATCCAACCAACTTGCTGAGCGCTTGCGGTTATCAAACAGAATCCATTTTTCATCGCAGGTAACAATGCGGTTCAAAATTCCTTCATTTGTGTGTCTGTTGAGCAGTGCAAGGCACGTCTCGACGCGTACTTCGCGCTGGCGATCATTGAGTTCGTGGGGCACCCATTTGTCAAGCTTTTTTACCTTGCCAATTTGACGCAAATGGACCAATATTGTTTTGACGCTAACATAGAAAGCTGCTGCTAATTCAGCCGTAGATTGTGTATCATCAGCTTCCACAATCGCCTTTAATTCGTCATTGTCGACCAAAGTCTTCGGACGACCGCGAGGTTCATTTTTCAGGTCGAAATTTCCAGAACGGAAGCGAGCAAACCAATAGCAAGTGGTGCGTTGGTTTGTAGTGTTAGCTCCGTAAACGTCGTTGATGTTGCGTGCCGCTTGTGCCGCGTTGCTGCCACGACGGTACTCATATTCCATAATTACTCGAATTTTTAACGTATCCATGATGACGAAAAAGATTGAAATGCGATGAAAATGTAACACTAAACAATAAACAAATGACTACTTTTGGAAAAAAAAATCCATGTTTTTAAAATAAAATTAATTTGAAATTAGAATTCTTAGCCAAACAAAAATTATTTTGATTTGAAATGGCCAGTACTGCAGAACGGCAATTTCATAGGTAAAGACCTAATATAAGTGAAATTTCTTATGGGAAATAATAAAGACATCTCTAACACGAAGTCATGTTTTCATGAAAAAGTCATCATAAAAAAACCGGCCAAGTGCGTGTCGGACCACGCACAATGAAGGGTTCCGTAGTTGGGATGAATTTATCCCAAGAATAAACTTAACATTGTAATTGAAAAACATGTTCTCCCATACATTCCAACTGTAAATGTAATTTGTACTCACAATATTGAAAGATTTACCATGTTATTTTAAGAACCCATACTTCTTATAGATTTTCCTGAATCTACAGGTAAAGATCTTATTACTATATTTTTGTCAAAATTTTAGGCTCAGTAGTTTCGGAGGTAAGGGGGAAATGGTCAATTTTCGTCTATTTTCTTAAATGACTATAAAAAAATTATTTTAAAATTATAAAAAAAAAAATACATTTGAGACCCTCATAGTAAATCCTTTCATTTGATATGTCACACGGTATAGTTTGTAAAACTTTTTTTTTAATTTTCTTATTTGCCTCCCAAAAATAAATGAATTTTGAATATGGGGGTCACCCCCATATTCAAAATTCATTTATTTGCTTTACCCGTCCGTGTTTGGGTCACAGAAATTCATATGTGTACCAAATTCCAACTTAATCTGTCCATTAGATTCGGAGCAAATTGGCTGTGACAGACGGACAGACAGACGACAGACAGACACACGAGTGATCCTATATAGGTTCCGTTTTTTCCTTTTGAGGTACGGAACCCTAAAAAGCACAAAAATAAAATTAGGAAAAATAAAGTTAAAGTAAGTAAAAGTGAATAGGTTAATTTGAACTTAGAGAGATGTATTGATGATTGTATCGTCATTGTCATGACACTTGACACTGACAGCCGTCAATGCGGCCTTTATATGGCGGCCACCGCTCTTCTAGGAACCCGCAGCTTTACCCTCCCGGCCATGCCTGTAATTGCCAGCGTTTCCACGAAAACTGATTAAAACTGATTAAATTTAGTTAGAATGGATTACATGCACAAAACTGAGAGTGCTATTTAATATTATATTCTGGGCTTCAATAAGAAAGCGTTCAATAAGCAGTGTGTCTATATTGACCAAGATGTCTGGCAGCTATTTGCCAGACCGCCAATTTTTAGGTTTTTGTACTGTACAGTCAAGTCTTTTATGTCTTCGTCAGTTTTTAAATTCTTGTCTTTTTCCAGTCAGTACACATCTTACTTTTTGAAGCTACGGCACTGATATAATTATTGCATAAAAAACTATATTTGAGTACTTGATAACAATTATCAAATTAGCATAGGTACACCTTTGACCAATGTTGAGTTGACATCATATTAAAACATTTTTAAAGGCCAGGTTATTTTATGAAATATTATTTTATTTTGGATAAATTTGACTGTCAGTGTCAAATTTTTAATTCAGTCTGACATCGAATGAAGGTGGCTATCTGTCACACTGTGATATTGACATTTACGACGCAATATAATAATGCTGAGTCTGTTAAGCAGGTACTTTCTTGCAAAGAGCAGATAAAAATCCCCCTTAATGTGGAGAACGAATTTTGGCTGTGACTGTACAACCAAATTCATAATAGACTTTTCGGTCAATATGCGGCCCTTCGCTACACTCACACTACGAAAATGATATAAAGAGATGTCGTTTGCAGACTATTTTATGAAAATGTTATATAATTATAATACCCAGTGAAATATCATATTAATTTATAACAGTAGCAAAGTAATTTGTACCAGGAATGTAATATTCACGATACAAACGAATAGACGTTAATAGATTTCTTCATCATAGGAAAGCATTTTATCGAAGTGATTTCAAAGTAATCGTTAAAGAGTTGAGTCAATGAAGCTGAAGTTTCGCAAATGAAGCCAATTCAATTTAATATTTTTTAAACTTCGTCTTCAAAATGGATTTAAATTTTATATTAATTATTATGTATAATAGACATTTAAAGGGAATGGCAATGATGTAGTCTACAATTGTTTCTTGTTTTATTTTGGTTGAATAATGGAACTTAATATAAAACGCGGTGCAAACCTTCGTTATTTCCATACAATGTCATTATCATCGAATGTTTTCATTGTTCAAGGAATTAGCATTGTCATTCGACATGGCATGTTGTCAATCAACTGGTCACGTTATCTGAATACAGCGATTAGAAGCAATGTTACGTGGATGCGCTGTTGGTGTACTTAATATTAGGATTTACAGGGTTATTTTAAATTGGCTAGCTAAACTCGCACATGCGATGGGTATCAGTTGATGTTTTATTTTGGGAGGTCCACGACCGCTGTTAGTGTTGTTACTAGCTAGTCAAATTAAAATAACCGTGTGTAAAACTCCGTAATAGGTATATATGTATTTTCAATCCTTTAAATGACGCCATGGTCTGTCAAAACGGTTCAAAGCCCTAAAGAAATATTTCTTCAACAGGTCTTCGACATACACACAAAAAACGTGACGGACAAGTTCGGCAACCCAGACATCGCATACCACGTGGACTCGGACTACCAGGGAACACTGTACCAAGCCAACTTCTGGGTGCACGGCGTGGTTATCAAACTGCTACCGTGTTCCATCCTCACGATCATCAGTGTGTGGCTCATACGGGCGCTCTACAATGCGAACCAACACCAGAAAAAGCTCAGGAACTACAACGCTTGCCCCGCTGCTGAGAAAATGGTGAAGAGACAGAATAAGGCGGACAAAAGAACTGACAGGACCACGAAGATGTTATTGGCAGTACTATTACTGTTCTTGGTGACGGAACTGCCTCAAGGAATAATGGGTCTCATGAGTGGGCTGCTCGGTTGGTGCTTCTTCAAGCGCTGCTACGATCTCTTTGGGGAGTTGATGGACTTCCTGGCGTTGCTGAACGGAGCTATTAACTTTGTGCTGTACTGCACCATGTCCCGCCAGTTCCGCCAGACCTTCAGGCAGTTGCTGCTGCAGCCGCATCTGGCGCGGTTCCTGCCACCGACGGCCTCACATTCAGACTCACACAACCAGAACACGTAAGTGCAAATACTTTTTAAATATCTTATCTTGCATTTTATTTGCTTTGATTTTGTTCGTTCTTATTCAGTTCTCTGCTAACTGCATGCTCAGTGAAACAATTTAAAAATATGTTTATGAGCCATGAAATTGTTTCCTCCCTGCAGGTGCACAGAAAAGATAAAAAGGTAACTACAGCCGAGCTTCAATATAAATATGGATATGTGAGTAACGACTGCGTTTGCATTTAACTGAATATTTGCATATTCGCAGTATTCCTCTAACTGGCATAAAGAACGTTGTTTATCTCTAAGAAACTAATATTATGCATGTATGCATTTGACTCTGTGTTTGCATGATGTATGCATGGCTACAGATCAAGCTATACATTTCCAGTATAAGCTGATCTCGCATTATATAGGATTTCCTTACAATTAGAGGTCAATGTAAACTAGAAATGTATAGCTTGATGTGTAGCCGTGTGTACCTACTATTGTAATAATGTCTTTTTCATTTTTCCTCCACTTTTATCTAAGTTATTGCGAAGACGGGCAATGTGTTGTAAGAAACTTTAAAGAATAATAATTTCAAGACAACAAACAAAATTAACTTATACAATATTTTTTAACCGATAACTTATTTATTCAACAAACTTATCAAACAGTAGAAATATTTTTTAACGTAAATGACTAACTAACTATACAAATAAATACAAAACAAAAGGACACTTAGGCGTCGAAGTACTCGTCCGCATCGATGTCATCCGGAAACGTGCCCAGAAGACTGGCAGCATTGCCACGTTGAATGGCAATGCTAATTCTTTGGCCAAAGAACGAGCCAGCCCTCTGGTCACGTGAAGCCTCGACCAGTCGGCGAGAAATTTCCTTAAAAAGTAGACGTGCATTCGGGCCCCATGACCCGAGCGTTTCGACCCCAAACGGCTCAAAACTGTAGTTACCTATAAGGTTACAGTATTTGCGCCGCTTGAGGGTCTCAGCAGCCGCAGCAGCGGCGCCAACACAGCACGTCGTGCTTGGAACATGAGATGGCGCAAGGGTGTCGACACAGGTTGCGTCCCACACCAGAGGCCTACCCATCTTCCAAGGCAACAACGTCATGCCATCTGGTCTCTTCCCATCGTCACGTACCAAGCCGTTTGGTTCTAATACCGCTGGTACGCCGGCGGTAACAAGAGCTCGACGAATAATGTCGTTGATGCTGGCGTGCCGTGCTATGCGACCTGCGCTCCTGTAGCAGGACAAGCCATGGTGCCCGAGACTGTCGACAGCTTCACCGCAGTGACACCGATGCGGAGCAACACAAGGTGCGCCCAAGCGGAGACACGTAGCGAGCCGAAACGATGAGTCATCCATCATAGTACCTATGGTGGATGACGGGAGCGCCTGAAGCCACAAGCCTGACTCCCATTCTCCCACAGCCAGCAGACGGGCACGCTCAACAGTATTAAAAGACGTGTTTAATAGGGTATTCCGTATAATACTGCAGAGCGGCACGTCCCACAGTTTCTGGGAGGACGGGTTGTCGGGCAAATCCGTATTGGGACAAGCCATTTTCCAAGCGTTCAACGCATCGGTCAAAAACGGTACCTCAAAATCGACCAGTGAGGAAGATAAAATTTTCCTGGTTAATTTATCGGTACTGTGGACCGAGGAGAGGAACGCCGGTAAACTAATACTTGAAATTTTGCGGACGCCGAGACCACCCAGGCGGATGGGAAGAGTAGCTTGCTGCCACGCTCGGTTGTCCAGGGCCACATTTAGGATAGAAGTTAGTGTGTTTCTAATAATTTGGTCTACTTTTTCTAAAAGTTGTGGATGCTTCCAAAGGTGGGAGGAGCGAAGGCTATATGTGAATTTTGGTCCAAAGCAACAGTATCGAATGAGTGTGAAGGCCGAATGAATATTAATTTTGTAAAGTCGTTCCGAGACATCATGAAAATTTTGTATTTTCTCCTCAATAAACGTTGGAAAGGATTCGTCAAAAATTGGGGATCCCAGGAGGTGAAGAGAGTTTCTTTCCATAATTTTGATATTTGGTGCTATTGTATTAAATTTTGATATGGTAGTCTGTCTGTCAGTGGTTTGGGGAAGATAAATTTCACATTTTGAGAGGTTAAGATCTAGGCCAATGGAACTGAATTTTTCTTTTAAAAAAACTAAATCTTTTAAGACTGTGTCTACATCACCTCCTAGGGTTCCGTCATCCAAATACCAAACGTTGAATTTAGAATTTAATTGACGAATAATTGGATTTATTGCCAAACTAAAAATGACTGGCCCAAGAGGGTCACCCTGTTGACATCCAACGGCTGATTTCAAAAGGTTGTCTTTATAAAGTAATTTAGAGGGGTGCCTATAACATTGATAAAGAAAACTGTAAATTTTGGGTATTTCTTTTTGAACTTCTGTCAACAAGGTGTCCCTGTTTACGGAATTGAAAGCGTTCTTAATGTCAACCTTAAGGATGACCTCACCTTTACCGCTATTGATGTAAGTGGATAATGCATGTACCGCAGCCTCACAGCCCCCTTTAGACCCGAAGCCCAGCTGTAGGGGCTGGAATTTGCTGGCCAGTGTTTCGCTGTAAAAAGCACAGCAAATTTTGGCTGCGATACGACGATAAGTGAGCCCTACGGCAATGGGACGAATGCCGCCATCCTTCTTGCGCAGGGCACATAGATTTGCCCCATACAAGATATCAATGACGGCTACGTTCACATTGCCGGAGAGCATGAGATTAATGAGGGCCGTTAGCTCCTCCAAAAGGGACTCACCAGCCTCCCCGGCGCCTGAACACATTAAGTCCTTCAGGTGTTGAGGTGTCAGGCCGTCGAGGCCGCCGGCGGAGCCACTCCGAAAGGAGCACACGGCCGCATACACTTGTTGTGCTGTAATTACAAGTGAGTTGGATTCCAGATCGGGTGGGTCAGGAAAGGAGAGATCATCTGCCGGGGTAGGGTGTTTGCTCTCCAGAGCTGTAAGTGTCTCTGGAGAGTACGGCGCAACCACATCGCTACTAAAGATGATCCTAGCTGCACCTCTGATATCACCGTCGCCTAGTTTAGACTCCACATAGTGCAATAAACCTCTTTGGGGAAGGTGTGCTGTTAATTTAGGGTCGAAACTTTGAGCCGAAATGTTGCAATTATCCTTGATTTGTGATGTTAAAGTTTTTTTATTTGCCAAATTCTTTTGCACATGTAGAATCCTAAACGGGAAGGTCAGTAATTGCTCCCAAGCACTCTGTGAGTTCTCTCTGGCGGCGAGGCGGATACAACGCGCTAAACTTAAAGCTACGGATGGTCTCGCGCCACGAGGAACTCTCTTTAAGACTGGAGTTGAAGTTTTCAATTTTGCAAGCGTTTTCCAAAAGGGTTGAGAGGGGGAAACAGGTGTTAGGGAAGTGGGTATGGTAGGGCATGATGAAGGCACATTGTGGGATTTGTGTTTCTTACCAAAATGTACCTTATAGCCTCGTTCACCCTTAAAAAAGCGTGCTTGGGGACAATGAGGGCATCTCACTAGGACATCCAGCGACGTGGCAGGTTGACTGGCGCTTCGTACAGCGTCACTACCGTCGTCATTGTTTAACATAGAAAAAATTATAAAAACTTACACGATTTTTCCTTAAAAATAGCACATAATATAAATAGAAACTAAAATAAAATAACAACAACAAAAAGACACATAAAAAAGAATTGACAGTTTGTCCGATGACAGCGGCGCAGTCGCGCTGGGGGCCTGGGGCGCCGCGCCGCCGTATGTCAAGTTGGCGCAGCCCAGGCAACCGTTGCCGTGAGACAGCGTCGTCGAATAAATATGGTCGATTTTAGTAATATGCGGTTCGTAATTTGTCTTTTTCGCTTTGCCTTTCTCACTTCGTCAGCTACTCTAGCGTTATTCTCGCGTTTTCTTAATTACTTTAACTTCCTCCGTATTCGATCTTCACGATATTTTCCTTATCTACTATGAAAGTAGTGAACACTACTTTTACAGTAGGATAATTTTAAAATTATTAGCAGCTATCACAAAAACAAATTAATATGTTTTTTCAATTTTCAATTAATATATTAATATTAATATATTGCAGAATATAATTTGACAGGTGACGTCTTGACGTCTCGACGACGAATCAATATTAAAAAAAATACGATAAAATCTGTTCTAGTTGGAACACTAGATTTATTCGAACATAGCAGCAACATAAACGAGGCCACACGTAGTCAAAACTGTGGAAAGTATTCACTAGGCTGTCTCTTCTCGCACCAATTGTTCTCACACAGGTCAGTTCTTCCACATGTTCTCTTTCTATAAAGTTTATTTCGCTTTTTATTCTTTATGAAATACATTACTTTATACATATTAGTATTCTTTATCGCAGTTGAAGCTTTCATTTACGTTACCTGTTTATTAACATAAGAACCTACTTCCTCCGCATCTTTCTCATTTTTATTATTCTCATTTATTTTCTTTTTTACTAGTTAATTAACATGGTAGAGATAGCATATTCTGTAGTGGTAATAAGGATGAGTACAGAAAACCCAGTGGTATCCAACAAAAAGGGATTAGAAGGATTCTCGACTATTTGGAACAGCATGCATTATTTTTCTGTGCCGTAAATCTGACCCAATTGCGGGGCCGCTCCGACTTTAGTATTCCTAAAGCTAGAGATTTGAAAATAGAAGTTTTTATTAGTTGGTTGCATTTATGTGAACAATGTACTCTGGGGAATGTGGAATTCTAGAGAAATTCTTGACAATACAGAATACAAGCACGAAGCTAGCAAGAATTTTTGTCTGACGATATTTTAGAAATATGTAAATTGCATTGTCATCTCTATTTTTGGCAACAAAATCACTTCGCACGTTAAAGTGTAGTTCTTAGGAATATATTTTTTTTGATAAGCACGATTCTTTGAAGCCATCATCCAAGACAAGTAAAATTCAGCTCGGTTTACCTTGTTAGATATTTAGATTTAGCAAGATGAATAATGTTGTAAAATAAACTACATTTGGCAAAAGAAACCTTTACGTGCGAATATCAAACGAAATCATGAAAATTCTGAGACAAGTGTTAAAATATTCTTTGAAGTTTGATGATCCCATTCTTTGATATTACAAGAACAGACGTTCTTATAATATCAAAGAATCTGTGACCCTTATTATTAATATTTGATATTTCAAAGAATGGTAATCTTACCTTCGAAATGGGTAATTTTGTCGTAATTTCATGTATATGGAATGAGCATAACCGTTTGGCTTAATGGTGCCATCTACAAGGTTTTGAGGTGAAGCAAATATTGGAAGCTTAGTGTATGTCCAACAATTAGAGGGGCTATGTTCCTGTGCTATATTGCACATCCTGATCCAGTAGTGCTATTCTGTAAATATCTCACCGTGAAAATATGAGTGAAGTGATCTTAAAGTGAGCTGTCAATAGTGTCAACCCCTAGCATCAGCTGGAATGACGGCTCACTGCACGCTCACTTTACCTGAGTTATCACGGTGAGATGTTTACAGAATAGCACTACAGGTTAGTTGTTTTTTTTTTATTGATGTTTAAATAGTTCACAGGAAATGGTTTCCGAGTGCTGTTGATTTTATACGTTCACCTTTTTCATGTCGACGGGAGCGACCAATAGTTTCGGATATGAAACAGATTTATAGGTACGCAGTAAAAAAAAAACATCCGTTCAAACGTTGATTTTCAGTCAACATGAAATAATATTGATTTAAAGTGAAATATAATATGCAGGTCTATTATACAAGTTAACACAAAAATCTTAAAATACTAATAATAAGAAAATGTATTAAAAAAGCGAGAACGGCTCATTGGGCATAAAAAAGTTCGTCCGCATCGCTGTCAAAGTTCCCAAAAGGTTGGCAGCATTGCCACGTCGGGTGGCAATACTGATTCCTTGGCCTATACATAGTCCAGCCCTCTGGTCACGTGAAGAATCGATCAACCGCTTGACGATGTCTCGAGAAACTTCATGAGCACTTTAACCCCATGGTCCTAGTGTTTCAACTCCAAACGGCTCAAACATATATAATTCCCAATAGGGTTGTTATATTAAATCATAAGTACAAACAATCAGTTCAGCCTATCGCAGTCCACTGCTGGACATAGGCCTCTCCCAGGCTGCGCCACAACACCCTGTACTCCGCCTTCCGCGTTCAGTCTGTCCCAGCTACCTTTAACAACCTACCATACACCCCATACAACCTTTGCCATCATAAGTATAACCCGCATAAAATAATCACTTCGAAGAAAAGGAAGAATTTTATATTTTACTTCGTAGGTACTGGATATCTAACGATGAGCATTATAATATTAGTACCTACTTACATTCCAAGCTGACGACCTCATCCATTTTAGTAATGCCTACTTCCCAAAACTATACCTGGCTTTGAAAAAATAACACCTTGCAGCATATCAATGCTGCCAGAATTTTTGGATCTTTTTCCATTGACAGCGATGCGGATGAATTTTATGATGCCCAAAGAGCTCTTCCCCTTTTTATACACCTCCACATCTAAATAAATATAAAAGAAGAAACTGACTGACTGACTGACATATCAACGCATAGCCCAAACCGCTGGGTCTAGAGATTCCAAATTTGCACGTAGGTTCCTTATGACGTCTAGGGGTGCACTAAGAAAGGATTTTTCAAAATTCACCCTCTCAAGTCTCAAGTTTGTATGAAAAATCTTATTCCTTGAGTTAATAGACTTGAAACTTGGCACGAATATTTATCTAAGGGCTGATTGTTCAATAGTCAGATATTTTTATCTGAGGAATAAATATTGTGGTTTGACTATTTTGAATATTATTTTCTATACAAAAGCTGTCAAACCACCATATTTATTCCTCAGATTAAAATTATCTGACTATTGAACAATCAGCCCTAAGTAAATTATAAAGTTTGTCATTTTTAGTTTTCCTAAACTACCCCCTAAAAAGGGATATAGGGGGTGCGGGTCCGATTAACTCGAAATTCAGTATTTATACTTGAGATCAAAACTGAAGAATAACGTGTATCAGGGTTTTTAGAAAATCTATCCCTAAGGGGGTGAAGAGGGGTAGTCAATTTTACAGAGCAAGTTTTACTGTGGGGCTTGATTAACTCGAAAATTGGTGGTAAATAATCTTTCAGTCAAGTTACGGAAATATCCCAAGTGTTTTTTTTAAATTCCACCCTTGTGGGGGTGAAAACAGGGAATATGGTTTATATGAAATATCTTATTCAATTAGTTAATTAACTTGAAACTTGGCGCAAATTCTTGCTTAAGCAAGTAATAAAATTTGTCATTCATAGTTTTTCCTCCAGAGTGAAGAGTAGAGGGTGAGGGGAGCAGGGGAGGGGGTGGTGAGGAGGGAAAGTGAAAGGGGAGGTGGTACTGAGGAGGGCAAGGAGTAAGGGAGGATGATCAAGGGAGGAGGAGAGGGATAGGAGTGTGTGAGGGGGAAGGATGTGGAGAGGGGGAAGAGGGGGAGAAGAGGAGTTGTTGAGAGTAGGGGGAGAAGAGAAACGGGTAAAGGGGAGGTTACCGGGAAGGGGATGTAGGGGGTGTGGGGGTAAGAGGGAAAGGGGGATGAGGATGGGGAGGGTGAGGGAGTGAGAGGGGGCGGTGAGAAGTATGAAAGGTGTGAGAGGGGGTGGTGAGAGGTGGGAAGGAGAGATGGGTGAGAGGGGGTTAGAGGGAGAGGGGGTGGGTTGAGAGGGGAAGGCGACGAGTGCCTTTACACCTTAAAGTTGCTTTTTGTATAGCACTGTTCTTTGAAGACAGATTGGGTGGAGAGGAATAGGAGGTTGTAGTTAGAAGGAGGGTGTAATGAGTGGAGAGGGTATGGAGAGGTGAGTGAGTGGGGGAGGAGTTGGCGAGGGTAGAGGGGGGAGGGTAGATGGGGAGGGGAAAGAGGTGAAGGGGGTGTGAGAGGGAGTGTAAGGGGTAGGAGGAGGTTAGCGGGAAGGGGATGTGGTGAGGGAGTGAGAGGGATAGGGGATGGGGTGGATAAGGGGGTGAGAGGGGGTGGTGAGGGAAATGATAGAGGAGGGAGAGGGGAGGATGATGGAAGCAGGGGAAGAGTGGGAGAGGGATAGGAGGATGTAGTGAGGGGGATGATAGAGGAGGGTGAAAGGGGAGGGAAGGGGAGGGGGGTAAGAGGAGGATTAAAAAGAGAGGAGGAGGGATGAGAAGGGGCTTAGAGGGAGACGGGGATGGATGACGAGTGCTTTTATACCTTAAAGTTGCTTTTTGTATAGCATTGATGCATTGAAGAAACCCTGCCCGACAGAAATGACCGAAAAATAGAAAGTCGGCACAAAAAACAGGAGTAAACTCCAGTCTGCGTCGGAGCTGACACACACACTTTTTTTGTTTGGTTGAACGCACTAATCTCTGGAACTACCAGGCGGACTTTAATAATTATTTTTGCATTTGATAGCCCAATTCTTAAGAAAGGCTATAGGCAAATTTAACATCACTCTAGGACTCTTAAAAAAAGAAAAAAAAAATCGAAATAATAGCGTGGGCAAGCAATGCATCAGCAGCAAGGAATTTCAGAATTTTGGCAGAATTTTAACAAGGAAGGAATTCCCGGTAGTACGTTCCCGTGGGATATTTCCCGACATCCATGCGGGCGAAGCCGCGGGCAAAAGCTAGTAATCTATAATTATCTATCTATACATATCATAAAATAAAATCCCTTTTCGTTTCTGTCTGTGCGACCACGTTGTTCTTCTAAACGGATACGCAACGGATTTTGATGCGGTTATCACCATCACTTAGAGAAGTTCCCCGGGAGGTTTATGTGTCTAATATTTAACTTAGATTTATAGTATAGAAATCTCTATGTTTTGATATATCCCCATTGCACCTATGCGAAGCAGGAGCGCCCCCGCCCCTGCTGGTAATCTTCTTATCCGGAAGCCGGGACCAACGGCTTAACGTGCTTTCCGAGGCACGGAGGAGTCTCGGTATGTAAAGAATGGTCACCCATCCACTAACCAACCCTGGCAAGCGTAGCTTAACCTGATAGATCGACCCGTGTGGCTATTATTACTTAGCCACGAGCTCCTCCATAATGATGAGTACAATGACCCCTTAAAAGGTTGCCACTGTTTACACTTACACCCTGTATATAAAAATAATCAATTGCTGTCCCAATCTGGCGGGTCAGCTGTAAAGCGTCATCATCATCATCATCATTTCAGCCGCCAAGACATCCACTGCTGGACATAGGCCTCTATATATGTATATAAATTACACATGCACATTGCTGTGCATTAGTCTCGAAAAAACTCGAAAATGGTTCGATCGATTGTGATTGAATCTTTGATAAGTAATTGTTTGCGCGCCGGCGGAGGTTCCTCACAAAAAAAGGCATTGCAATAGCTAGTATTATATTTTAGCTGTATATGTAAATTTCACTTTTCTTAAAATAATTTGTTAATACTTGTTGCAGTGCCAAGACGTCCGTGCCGTGAGGACGGGTGAAGCATGGGAACGTCCCGGTGGTACGAGAACATTTCCTATAGTGAACTGGTACTGAAGTGCTCTAGCAAGTAATCAGTGTTCAGTGTTAAAGATTAAGAGAGCGTCCAACGTCCTTGGACCATCACGAAGTACTATAAGAGTTTATTGAATGTTTTGCTAACGTATCGTTGTCGTGTCAGACCATGCCAGACCCAGTCTGAAAGTGTTTGTATTAGCGTTGAGATTGTAAATAATGTTATACCAAAGAATTGTATTGATTGTACCAAAATACAAATAATAGTGCTGAAGAAAAGATTATTTTTGTTTACATAGTTCAGCCTTTTTTTACTTCATAGATTCACTTGAAAATCTGTTAGTAAGTAGCAATGTTATTTTTGTTGACGCTCAAATTGAAATCTATGTTAAATATGTTTTTTGTAATAGGATTATGAGGAGATTTATTTGGATACAAAATATTAGACTAAAAGATTGGCCTGTTGTGTAGTGTTGTTCCAAAGTGGAAAATAAATCTGCTATTTTTATGAATATTTGTAATACTTTAGTATTAATTATAAAATATGTCCATGAATAAGACATTTTCTTTACGAATTAAAAGTGCTAAATACCTAAGTCATCATTAATTTCTCATAAATAACATTAGTACATTATTCCCTGCTCATAATGATATACCATCAAACGAATCATGATATGAAACAAATAGAAATATAGAGGTATGAGGAACAGGTGTAAAGTTCACTCGTCCTCCATATAAAAGGGAGGATCCTACGACCAGACGGGTGTTGTGTCTGGTGGGCAACTGCCCGACGGTTGATTTCGTGATGGAAGTCGCTACACCTACGTGAGGGGGTGTGGCAGGCGTCATGGGCATCGCCTCCCTCCCGCGGTGGCTTTACGTTGGCCCGTTACTACGGGCCTCTCTTCGTGTGTGCCTCCAATGGATGATGGAGCGCCCCTGTGAATGAATGCTGTATTTGTGTCTGCAAGCACGCCACGACGATGCTATTCAGCGCCGCTTTCTTCACCGTATCTTGGAGGTCCACACCTACCAGGTGGAACCATCACGTACATGATGGAAGCCCAGCAGGAAGCGACCAGCGGCAGAGATACGGACTCGACGTTCCTACAGATAGGATGTGTGGCTCCCGCCCGCCCCATTTTCAGATCTAGCCGAGCCTGGGCCGTGCGAGGGAGACCGTGTCATGAATGTGAGGGTGGCATTGTACTGTGTGACGCCACCCGGTGTGTTACGCGAATCGCACGCCCACGTTGCGCCTTCGCGTGGGTATTCATGTGCCTGTATAGAGGTGAATATCAGATGTTTTCTACGTGACACGCCTAAATTATCCTAGCACGCGCCACGTAACAGATGCATGTTATATATAGAGTCGATTGTCACAAATGAGCCGCGTGTAGATGAGAGCAGCTCACTCGGCAGTGCAGTCCGGTCATGGGGTCAGTCAACCGCGACCAGATCGCGGGGTAAGGGTTTCCTCGCGTCAGGGGGGCGCATATGCCAGGCGCTATCTGCTTGACATGCGGCCAAGTGGATGCGTTGGCAGGCGCGAACATCTCCTTCGCAAGGCGCAGCACAAACTCATCCAGGCTATCAATCCCGAGGTCCCTCTGAATGACATCGTTTCACGAAGCGAGGAGCTCAACGATAGTCCGCAGCGCTTGGTGTTGTTGCGTGCGGAGGAGCTTGCGGTTCGTCTCGCTCATGAGGGCGAACCATGCAGGGGCGGCGTACATACATCAATATCGGGCGCACATACAGCTTGTACAAGCCCAGCTTGACGCGAGCCCGAATGCGGGACGAGAGCACTGGTCACAGGAGGTTGCGGGCGACTCTACGTCTCATATAAAGATGTAAAGATAGGATGTGATGGTAAATAAATAAATAAATATATTTTTTAATATGAATTCCATGACGGGCTAAATAGAATTTCTTTTTTTTACCCAGTAGGCCTATTGTTTGAGTGATGGAGGTGGATTAAATAATCGCGAATGCAACTGACCAGAAAGAATGCGAATCAAATCGATATTTGTGTATTATGTCAAGTTTGACTACACTTGGTTACTGAAAAGCCCCGCAGGAAAATTCATGGGAAACAAAAGTTTCTTGGCATTGTTTTAGCAACATTATCCGTCTCATTATAGTTCGAGTTCTAACTATAGGCACCTGGAGTAGAGCTAGCAATTAAGGGGCATGCGCTAAGGTAGCCCGCGAAATTCAAATTTTCTTACGTTTTTTGCAATTTGCAGGTCAGTGTCAGGTTATATGTTGATTAAAATATGAGACGCAGCCGTAGCTAATATGGCTTTACAGAATTATAATCAATACAATCAGCAATACAACTCCATAAGTTAGAATTGACCTCAAATCTAGCGATTTCATGAAATTAGGTTTGAGGTCAATTCTAACGTTCTCCTTAAAAACGAGTAGACGAGTAACGAGCAGCGAGTGCGCGACGAGCGATAAAAATATCCTTAAAATTAAGTATTAGTAAACAACATGATACGGTGATAAAAAAATCACTACTGTCAGTTACATGTATCAACATGTACCCGACAGCAGTGAATTATATACCACAAATTTTTATTATTATATAATTATGTAAAGTCTCAATAAATAATATTCATAAACAGCAAAGTTATTAGCGTTTGTTTATATCCCAAAATGTCACTCAGTTTATGGAAATATTGTACAGGCTACATAGTAGTATTCATTAATCATGGAAAAGCACTGCGCGTAGTATTTTCTAGTAGCAATAGTTATGATGATTGATTCAATTATGAAATTTATGAATTTACCAATTATGACAAATTTTTGTGGACAATTTTGGGATTTAATTTTTTTTATTTTTGACTACACAAATATTATAATATGATCAGTAACGGGTACGGATAGAGCGCCATTTTATTTTGTACTAATTAAAAAATAGTAGTGTATATTAACAATGAATCCGCAGTGAATTATATAGCAACTGTTTCTCACTTGCCCTGAATATGGGCATTGTTTCAAGATGGCTCATGGCAGATTATCGTGGTATGCAAGTGGGATGCTGCCGTACGTACCGAAAGACGAGGTTAGAATTTAAATTAAAAGACTTACTGACATGTCTGCACGTGTAAACTTCAGTCCGGCAGAAATTTAAGGATGACATAACAAAACATCACGGCTGTAATCCCCGAAGGGTTAAGCAGAGGTGTATCTATGTACACCCACGTTTCACCATTTATGTTTCCTTGGGAAGGAGGGTGCGGAACGCGCTCGACGTATCTCGAGCTCGTCACCAACGAATCATCAGAAGCAACTGAAGAAACGACGGACGGCGGCGCCGAGATGTTAAGTCCCATGTAATAGGGGACGAGCCTATTGCCACCAACCGGGCACAAATCCAGACTCCGGGCTGCTACTGAAAAAGTCCCGGGAATCGAAAGGATGATTCTTTAGAAAACGAACAATTTCTGTTTTGTATCGTTAGCGTAATATCTTTGTTCTCTGACTTTAGGCATATTAATGGTATGGTTAGTTTATACAATTAGGTCGATCCATCAGGTTAAGCTACGCTTGCCGGGGTGGGCCCGTGGATGGGTGACCATCTTTACATACCGAGACTCGTCCGTGCCTCGGAAAGCACGTTAAGCCGTTGGTCCCGGCTGTCATTCGTGGATCTTTGACAGTCGTTATGGGTAGTCAGAAGCCCGAAAGTCTGACAATCAGTCTTACCAAGGGGTATCGTATTACCCAGTTAATGGGTTGTGGAGGTCAGATAGGCAGTCGCTCCATGTAAAATAATGGTATTCAGCTGCATCCGGTTAGACTGGAAGCCGACCCCAACATAGTTGGGAAAAGGCTAGGCAGATTTTGGTTGGTTTATACAATTGTAAATAGTAATTAAATCACCAGCGTATTTAATTAATGTTAAACGGAATAAATATACACGTTTTTTTTTTGTAACACACATCACATTAAATTTGAGTATTGGTGATATCAAGTTGGTTTTGACATTGAGTTTGCCTTCAATTATCGAAACTGTACTAACAATGTTTGGTTTCAATAAATCGTATAGAAGAAGGCTTTGAAGATTTCTAAGAAAAATATATAATATAAATATTTGTATCGAATGTTTTATTTTCGTGAGAGAAATTCGTTTGGAATGGGAAAATATGTTTGAGAAAAAGTACAAATATTTTATCTTCATTTTCAGAAAGTGGTAACAAGTGAAAATACCATCGCGGACATATACGTACCTACGTAGCAGTCTTTAAAACTACCCACTTATTTGTATTGCATTAACCGAATTAGAAAGAGTTCCATTTAAAAATACACAGCTAAAAGTATAAAAAGGCAGAGTGTTCAATACCACACACGAAAACACTCTTTGTAGAAAGCATGTCGAAGTACCTCTTTTTAATACGTATACAGGGTGTCAGTGTAAACAGTGGCAAACTTATAACGGGTCATTGCACTCATCATTATGAACAACTTTTACTGTGGGACCAAACCTGAAATCGCGAAAACAAAACTGTTGTTCAATCATGGATCCATGATTGCTGGAGGCAAAAAAATCCTAAAATCGAACAATACGTAACGGAATAAATAACAGAACGGAAAATTACCAACTTGCCTTTAAATTGAAGGCAACTCTAGAGCGAAAATATAAATTCGCTTTATTCCCTATCCCGTGGAAATTTCGAAAAAAATTGTTCCCTTATTTTTCTCTGAATGACAGTGTCTTTGGCGATAGCGAAAGTTGGGCTGAGCGATGATGAGTTAGAAGGATTTTTAACCCCCTAGGGAATGATTTTCCAAAAACGCCAGAACACGTCATTCGTAATTTCTAAAAAAAAGACGCAGGTAATACCAATTTTTTCCTTAAAAACTTTCAATCCCGTATTTTTCCCCTGAGGGGATGATTTTCCAAAAACGCTGAAACACATGTTAACCAAAATGCTAAATACCAATTTTAATCGTTTAAACTATGAACTACTAATGGTGATTTTGCATACAAACTTTCATCCCCTATTTTACTCCCTTAGTGCCTTAGGGTAGAATTTCGAAAAATCCTCATTCCTTGTCCATTACAAAGAGACAAGACAAGTAGGTACATTATAAAGAGAACCTCTGTGCAAAATTTCAGCTTTCCAGGTTCAAAGGTTTGCGCTGGGTGTTGATGAGTCAGTCAGTCAGGACTTTTCTTTTTATTTATAGATAATACTAGCTGCGCCCTGCGGTGTTACCCGCGGTTTATGAGATACACTAAAACGTGTATTATTTAATCGGTGAGAAAAGTATTCACAGAAAAAATTCCTCATCCCACGGGAACACTACATTTTTTCGGGATGTAAAGTAGCCTATGTGTGCTATATGTATACAGGATGTCTGCTATTTCCACTCCAAATTTTATCAAAATCGGTCGAGCCGTTTGAGTTTGAAGGAGTAACAAATATATTTGAATTCCTTACTCATCTTAAGGGGGCAATACATTTTTTTCGGTATCAAAAGTAGTTTTAACACGTTAAAAGTGGATTAACACATAGGCTACCCTATGTGTTAATCCAGGTTATAACCTGGATTAACACATAGGATTTGGATGAAATTCGGTATGTACACAGCTTATAAGCTGTGTACATACCGAATTTTATCCAAATCGGTCCAGCCGTTTGAGCGTGAAGAAGTAACAAACATACACACACAAACACACTCACAAACTTTCGCCTTTATAATATTAGTGTGATAGATGAGTCCAGGTTTCCTTCACTGATGTCAGCGATGTCCAAAATAAACTTAGATCAATCGCATTTGTTCTTGCCCAGATTTGAACCCACAACCTCGTCTGTGAGAAGCGCGAAGACCTCTTTAGTTAAGGCGAGTAGTGCCGTCCACTAGCGCCACCATTGAGAAAAAAATCATAACATTTCGAAATTTCCTATGCTCACATTTTTAGGTAAGGTAACACAATGGTTAAAAGAAAAATGCTTTTATGATCTTAACGAATACATGTCAGATGAAGAAAACTGTCAATAATATTGGCATATACCTTCTAATAATTAATTACTTTTCAAATTTTACGGACACTTTGACATTATAGTAGTTATGACATCATCAATTATTATTTTAAAACGTCTGTGACATATCTCGGGACCCTAGGGTCCCAGACCTTTGGAAACGTACGAGGGGCCGAAGCCAACTCGCAGAGGCCCCTTAGACAATTTTTAATTATGGGGAGGCACCAACCGACGATTATCCCTGTATGCACTATGCAAGTGCACCCAAGGACAACCCCCGGTTGGTGCAGGACTATTGCAGAACATGCAAACAAAACATATTGGGCTATGGGTTTGGGTGGCTGTGGACTGGTTACCTAGAACTATGGAAACACTATGGCCCCTGCCTGACTCATCATTCTCCTGCCCTTATCCCAATCTATTTGGGGTCGGCGCAACATGTCCTTTTTTTCAATTCTTTCTATTATTCGTCATCTCGGTAGTCACCCCCTTTCTAGCCATGTCATCTTTCACACAATCCATCCATCGTTTCTTTGGTCTTCCCCTACTCTTATAGCCATCGACATTCATACTCAAAACTTTCCTCACGACATTTTCCTCACTCCTCCGCATCACATGCCCATACCATGACAGCCGATTCTGCCTGACTAATGTTTTGTATACAACACAGATAAAATGGCAGGGGATGACTTGCACACTCAATAATGGGCCCCCGAAAACGGTCGCTAGCACTTAGTGTCGTAGCGGCAACATGTCCTGAGGTGCTTGTGAGGAGTGGAGAGGTGTCCCACGGCTATCAGGACAATCCCGGAAGTACGGTCAAGATCCCTACCAGCATCTTATTAGAATACACCCTTCCTCCGAGCACGTTTGCTCTTGCGAATGAAGATTCGCAAGAGCAAACGTGAGCAAACGTGAGTGAAGACTCAAGCCGGCCAATAAAGGCAAGAAAGAGGTGGGAGCTCTGTCCCTCGTCAGTGTTCACTAGCCAGCCAATAAAGGCAAGCGAGAGGTGAGGAACAAGACTTCTCCCGGGAGATAGGGTCCGTGGGGTCGCTACTGCCCAACAGCTCGCCACATGCGGCCCTGCGGGTTTCTGTATCTCTCTTGGTCTGGCTCCACATCCTAGACCTGTTCCGGCAAAGTAAACTCTACAGACTCTATCTAGAACTCGAAACGCGCAAGCCCCACCACGACGTCAACGTAGAGATACTGCGGTGGGGATAATTATTTATATGTATATTCTGACATTGTATTAAACTTTACTTATTGAACTTTGAATTAACACATAGGCTACTTTTTATCCCGGTCTACGCGGGTGACACCGTGAGGTGCAGCTAGTATAATCACACTAATATTATAAAGGTAAAAGTTTGTGAGTGTGTGTGTTTGTATGTTTGCTACGTCTCCACGCTCAAACGGCTGGACCGATTTGGACGAAATTTGGTATGTACATACCTGCTTATAGCCTGTATTAACACATAAGCTACTTTTTATCGACATACCACGCGGGCGGAAGCTAGTATTAATTTTTTCGAGCTCGTGGATTGACTAATATACTCGTACATGAGCAAATGTGTTTATTACCGAGCTGGTAATGGTTGGTTTGGAGATTAATGACCTAAATATGAACATTGAACACTAGTAAATGGTGAAAATAAAGCCACATATTGTCTCTGATCTAAGCTGGTTTATTTGATTAAAATTGCGAGACCCTAACCAAATCGTTGTATGCAAACGTTAGAACGATTTATTTGGACACCAGCGCCATCTATCGAGTTTGACATCAAACTTTTAAAATTTTACAATAATGACTACTGTCTACTATGCTTTCTATAGGAACAAAATGAAATGAAAAATCATACTAACATTATAAAGGCGAATGTTTGTGAGTGTGTTTGTGTGTGTGTTAGTATGTTTATTACTTCTTCACGCTCAAACGGCTGGACCGATTTGAATGAAATTTGGTATGTAGATAGCTTATATCTTGGATTAACAAATATGCTACTTTTTATCCCGATCTATGCGGGTGAAACCGCAGGGTGCAGCTAGTATATAATCACATCTCTTAAATAGGTAATGGTTTAGTTCTTAGCGGCCTCAGTATTTTGAAATGATCTACGGAAAAGCTATAAAAAAATCCCATTCAAAACCATAAAACTACTAAAATCGCTCAGAATTAACTGTAAATTCCTCCTTACTACTTTAATATTATTACGTAAAATTTATACCAGGATAAACGTTGGTTAAAAAGAAACTAAAATTTCATATTTTAAACAAAAAAAATACAATTTTAAGACTCCAAATAAACGTAATTATAACTGCCAAATTGCTACTCGTACATGATGCGATGCGTCGCGTCGCCGTACTACAATATAGGTACCTACCTATTCTGTCAAAACGCATTTTTGTGATAGGCCTCTTTAGTGGATACATCGAAGCGTGGTTTAGCTCGGTGTGCAAGTGAAATGGCGTTATGGCTGTCTAGTTTGACGCGCGAGATAGAAGACTCTGTCGCGCACCGGAACTAAACGCGCTTCGTTTATATGATTTATGACAAAATGCTATAATAGATTTTTGCAAAAAAAAAGTAAGTTCTTAACATATTTAAATACCTTCGTTTTAAAGCAAATTTGACTACATAATAAAGAACTGTGTATGCATAATCGTAACATAATCATGTTTCGGTTTTAGTACAGTAGTAGACAAAAAAACACAAATGGAAAATCCAAATGATTTAACCATATATTTGGTTTTATAGGAATTAAAACACAAAATTTATCGATGTTAAATGTTAAATGTAAAAAAAAAATGTTATTAAATGTTAAAATTAAATGTTATTTTTAAACCCTCACATTTTTTTTGTACGTAGGTACTCTAATCAGCTTGTGTCAATTATATGGAGCCTTTCCCCAAAACGTCTTACAGAGAAGATAATTTATTACAGGAAAATAAATTACTGGCTAATGACGATGGCGAGAGGATTGAAAAATTACTATGATATTAATCAAGCCCTCATGGTCCGTTACGGCACTTTGGTTCTAGGACACAGGAAAGCTATAATAAATCAATGGTGATGGTCAAAGCAAGGTCATTAGTAAGCTTTTTAACCGACTTCAAAAAAAGGAGGAGGTTCTCAATTCGTTTGTATTTAAACCTATATTTTGGTGATTTATTCCGTTCTAATACCAACAACTAATATCACTAGTATTTGTTGCAGCGCATATTTATTTTCTATTCCGAACGGATACCACTCTTTAAATAATTAAATTTAATGTACGAACCAATGCTAACAACTTGATTTTGGTACAGTCAGCTCAGTCAAACCTAATCCAATTTTATTTGTTTTATAAAATTATTGTAACTAAATGAAACATATATATACACATAGGTACATACACACACTCATTTGCTCACACCCTAATGTACCTGTAACACATAAATGCATAGGTGTGTGTACACGTGCGTGTGTATGGGGGTGTGTGCATGTGTGTGTGTGTGTTCACATACAAAAGTATTTACTTGTTTTTGGCTAGCAAATTTTTTTTTGTATTTAACTGATTTTTTTTCTCAATTACTTAAAGGTCTTATAATTACATACGAAGCATTTTTACTGACTGTCCTTATATTTTTGAACTTGTGTTGTTCGGAATGGAAAATAAATATGAGTTGAACCAAATACCTGTGGTATTTAGTTGTTGGTATTAGAACGGAATAAATCATTTTGGTAATACCCTGCCAGCATGAATAATTAATTATCTCAGACAAATAGGTAGGGATACGCACTTTAATACAATGGAATCATTTATGCTAAGTAGGGCAAATTTACTGAGGAAGTGAGTAACATGTAGACTTGTAGAGCATTCGCACAGTTATGTGTGTTCATGGATGGTTTACACATATTTCGAAACCGAATGCACCGCACAAATATTTGTAGCTCGTATTCATAGAGGTTAATTTAGCTTAACGATTAAGTAATTAATTTGGACAGTTACAATTATTAAGTGATCTGCCATAATATAACTACGCCATTATGTATTTGTGCTCATTGTGTGACCATCTGGTCAGGCAGGTAAAAGGAATCAGGGTGCCAGTCTACTTATTTATAGACGTTGCAATGGTTACACAATGATTGTGAGTTTTTGACAGAATGGCGATACAAAATCTGTCAAAAACTCACAATGACGAGACCATTGCAACGTTTATAAATATTTAGTAGAGGCGCCAAGTACCATTACCCTACCATTACCATTTTACCATACCATACCATACCACCACCATACCATTACCATTACCACCATACCATTACCATACCATACCACTTTCATACCACCATTTACTACCATACCATTACCATACCATACCACTTTCATACCACCATTTACCACCATACCATTACCATTACCACCATACCATTACCATACCATACCACCATTTACCACCATACCATTACCATACCATACCACTTTCATACCACCATTTACCACCATACCATTACCATTACCATACCAGTACCATTTTTTTCCTAGACTGCAGGCATAACTACCTGAAGAAAGCTGATGTCGCAGATTGATTGAAGAGCTGGAAAACCAGGTATAGATAGATAGTTTACAGCACAACACTATGCACACAAGCAGTGTACAACACTTACACGATAAAAAAAAAACCGGCCAAGTGCGAGTAAAACTCGTGCACTGAGTGTTCCGTACTTCAGTTTTTTTGGTTCTGATAAATCAAAATACAGGGTGTTTGGCAGAACGTTGAACATACGAAAATGGTGGATAGGTGGGGTCATCTGCTACTTACTCAGCCCTAATTTATTTGGCCCTGGCCCTCTGGATATTTTAAATTTTATTTTTTTTGCTTTTTTCTAGTTTCACCACTTTCTTAACTTTAAAGTGTAATTTTTATAAAAAATGGGTAAAACAGGCAATACTTTGTTTTTTTTTTTAATTGTTAATGTTGGCAGATTCTTATAAAATTATTGTTTTATTCAGATGTTAGCTAGAAAAAAAGTTATGAGTCCTCAAACTTACAGAAAGGTGTAAAAAATTACTTAAATCTTAATTTCAACTTGCATTTAAAAAAAAACTAAAAATGATTGAGGAGTTCCAATTCTAGCAAAACATCCCTAGTGTGTGACCTTTCTAATGGTATGTAATTTGCTTTTATAAAAAAAAAACTTTAAGAGTTATTTCATAATTTTATCAAGTAGGAAATTTTTGACGAAACTCTACCTTTACGGAAAGTGAAATGTTTTGCGAAATTTAACACTGCAAGGTTCGTAAAATTTAAATGATCGACGGCTTGCCAGTAGCAGTGGTGCAAATTGACATTCACTATTCCCTTGGGATGGTTACACAAAGCAGGTAGAAATTTTGTTTCACTCTTCTGCAGTCAAAGCTTATTTTTTCTCTATTTCACTCTCGTGGCACCGTGACGCCTCAGAATGAATTCTTTTCTTTTATTCAGTCCAGACTTAACTGCCTCTGCGATCTCACGTGCCCGTTACGCTTACGTTTGTTTTTGTTCACTTCGTTTTGTTTTATTGTTATCACTAGTTTTGTAACCTGTTAGTTAAGTTTTTTGTTATTACTGTTACCTGTTGTTATTGGTAAAGAAATGGCTGCTTTTACCAGTGAGGAATACGCGGACATCTTGTTAGCGTATGGAAGCGCTAATGATAATTCGCGTGAAGCACGAAGGATTTATCAAGAGCGTTATCCCAACCGCCGAGTACCCAGTCATCAGACGTTTGCGAGTCTATGGTCTTTCAACACGATGGCTGCCCAGCTCACTGGAGTCTGATTGTACGTGAACATTTGGATAATTGTTTCCCAAATTCGTGGATTGGCAGGGAGGACCAATTCCCTGGCCTCCGCGATCGCCCGACCTCACTCCGCTCGATTTTTACGTGTGGGGAAGAGCAAAGGAACTAGTTTACACTACAGAAGTAGAAAGTCGAGAAAATTTGATAAATCGAATTAATGCTGCTTTCGAAGTTATGCGACAGGAGATGCTGCTGCGCACAACAACTGTAGAAATCAGACGTAGATGCCGCGCCTGTATTGTAAATGAAGGGCGTGAAATTGAACATCTGTAATTTATTAATTAAATAAATTATTTAAAATTATTTAATTGTTTCATTAACGCTCCTAACTGGTACAGCTATTTTCTTTGTACTTAATTCAAGAACTTACATAATTTTAATAAATCATTTAAATTTTACGAACCTTGCAGTGTTAAATTTCGCAAAACATTTCACTTTCCGTAAAGGTAGAGTTTCGTCAAAAATTTCCTACTTGATAAAATTATGAAATAACTCTTAAAGTTTTTTTTTATAAAAGCAAATTACATACCATTAGAAAGGTCACATACTAGGGATGTTTTGCTAGAATTGGAACTCCTCAATCATTTTTAGTTTTTTTTTAAATGCAAGTTGAAATTAAGATTTAAGTAATTTTTACACCTTTCTGTAAGTTTGAGGACTCATAACTTTTTTCCTAGCTAACATCTGAATAAAACAATAATTTTATAAGAATCTGCCAACATTAAAGATTAAAAAAAAAACAAAGTATTGCCTGTTTTACCCATTTTTTATAAAAATTACACTTTAAAGTTAAGAAAGTGGTGAAACTAGAAAAAAGCAAAAAAAATAAAATTTAAAATATCCAGAGGGCCAGGGCCAAATAAATTAGGGCTGAGTAAGTAGCAGATGACCCCACCTATCCACCATTTTCGTATGTTCAACGTTCTGCCAAACACCCTGTATAAGATGAAGAATATTTTTCATTTTAAATTTTAATAATCACAAAGATAATTTTGTATTTCATAATGATTCTGTAAATTACAAAGTATTTTTTTTGCATTTGTAGAAGATCGTCAATATGTTAATTTAATACCTTATGTATCGGCGTTTTCAGGATTTGTTGATTAAATACAGTATTATGGTACATGATATACACAAGTTTAAAATTCCTAACTTCTTTAGTTGTTGCGATAGAGCTCGTACAAAAATGGTCTAAAACAGGCAAGTTTTACGTCCCCTAATTTCGTAATTTTTGAAGAAAAAAAAAAAATTAAATTATATTTGTACTTTACTCGATGAGTTCTAGACAGTGACAGTACCCCACATGGAAGGGTAAGAAAGAAAAATTTTAAAATAAAAAGTTTATTGTCAGTCCTTTCAGTCAAGGTCTTTCCATGTGTGTAAGTACTTTATGTCCTAACTTAGGATATAAGATACTTTTTATCCCGCTAATACATTCTCGTGGGTTAATTACGGACCTCCTCGCGGGTGGAGCCGCGGGAAAAGCTTTATTTGCTTGAATATGCTTATCACTTATAGTGATAATGTCGAAAAATTGAGAGAACCAAACGTACCTAAACTGCGATCGAAACAGTTGATTGAGCCGGAATCAAACGCGCTTAGCACAGAAGGAAAAGAAAAAAAAAGAAAAAGAAAAGAAAAGTTTTCAAGAAAGACTCGGGTACCTATCAGGTGCAATGTCTGTGAAATAGAGATCTTACAAAATTCAACTCGGCTAAATGTTCAACTGTTCGTTCGCAACGGAATAGTTTTGCTAGGTGAACGTAGTTTTCTTATCAGTAGTTATTTTCTGAATGCAGCAGAAAGGCGACCCGTACGGCAAGGTCCTAATCGGTGTTGGTAATTAGTGCCACGTGTGTGAGTGTGTGTTACGGCACCTGTCGTCGAGAAAGCGACTAGCTATCAACGATTTTGTCGCTCAAGAAACGTACAAAAGATTCCGTGTGGATAATTATAATAATAGTTGATCGCTGACTGTTCACACCACCGGCGAGTACTCGTTTGTCGCAGCGACAAGACCCATCAGGCCTCTGCCTCGAATTTCGCGGGCGGCGGGGCGGCGGCGGCGGCGGTGCGTCTCGCATTGTCCCGAACCGCTATCGCGCCGCTGTTTTCCAGGTCCGGTCCATTTGTTTTTACGCATAAAATCCTGCCGCTCCCGCGCCGCCGCCGCTGCCGCCCGCTGCCCGCAAAATTCGAGGCAGAGGCCTCAAAGAGAGCACTCGCTCGGCGACGCTCGCTTGGCGGGCAGAACACTCCCTGAGAGTCTCATTGCTGGTTTACAAAGTGCGAGCTGCTGACTAGACAGTAGACACGTTTTATATAGCTACTTAATTTATTTCGTTTAAATCATTCAAGATCCCCTAAGTAGCAACAGAAGTCTGAAAAAATAAATGACATAAAAATTCCACCTTAAAGCGAAAACTATTTTTTTTCTACTCGATGAATCCTATTACATCACATTCTGGCATTTCCTAGTACTTTTACAGGACCAAATTAAATTAGCAAATAATACTCTGCAGATGGAAAAAAAAAGTAATTCTAAACTCGTAATTTCGCATCACGTCTGGGGAGTTTCGCTAGCTAATTTAATTTGATCTTGTATGTTTAATTAGAGACCAACATACGACCTTTATGCAAATGGTCTAAAAGCTTTATCTGACATCGGAGGCTGCGAGTAAAAACTATCCGATTTGCATTTGATTTTGAATTTTCTAATGGTATAGAGATCGATTCTGTGAACGATAAGTAAAAGTTAGCTGACAACGGCAGTTTTTCTGACATTGTTTTTTTTTCTTTGAGTGCAATCAGCTCAAAACTATAGGGTCGAAAAGACTGTTGAAATGGTCAGAACAACTAAGAAAATTATACAATATCTCAATGACAATGAATCTGCCTAGCCTTTTCCCAACTATGTTGGGGTCGGCTTCCAGTCTAACCGGATGCAGCTGAATACCAGTATTTTTACATGGAGCGACTGCCTAACTGACCACCACAACTCAGTTACTGGGTAACACGATACCCCTTGGTTGTCAGACTTTCGGGCTGCTGACGACTCGTAACAACTGTCAAAGATCAAAGAATGACAGCCGGTACCAACGGCTTAACGTCCTCGGTCTTGGGGTCTCTGTCATCTACGGACCGACCGCGGTAAGCGTAGCTTAACCTAATCGATCGACCCGTGCGGCTTAAGTTAGCCACAAGCCACTCAAGTCGTCTCAATAACACAAGGGGTGTTTAATATGAACACTACTATTATACTACACTAACTAGACGCAATCTCATTTCAGCGACAAACAATTGAAGGCCAAATTTTTTTTAAAGTTTATAAAAATTAGAGGTATTTTGACAGAGGTGGGCTGAGATAAGATTGCGAACGTTAAATTCTTAAAAAATACGGTAATTGCCCCTCTGATTATTTTTAAACAGTCTGTTCCGCCCAATATTTTTGACGCTGACTGTACTAAAACGAGAGAGTTTCTGCTCGCAAGAAAATCGAACTCCCGCGAATCTTTTATTTAAATAAAAAAAAATCGGAAACAAAGTTTTGTTCAAGGAGTTTCGGAAAAAAAAATCTACAAACTTACTGTTTACGACTGTCAAAGCAAAAACTTTTTAATTTATCTTTCTTTGATACAAATCCAGTATCCAGTATTTATACTATTAATTGAGCAATATCTGTAAATGCATATATTTGTAATCACGTCCTCAACAACGGCTCTAACGATTTCGATGAAAGTTGCAATAAAGTGATTTACGGGGGCGAAAAATCGATCTAGCTAGGTTTGATTTCTGGGAAAATTTGTTTTTTCTATTTTCACCCGAGCAAAGCTCAGTCACCCTGGTACTTGAATATTAATTGCGTTCAACAGTGGCATCTTAAGTAGGATAGTTAAAATTCTCCGGGTTTATATTATAAGTAGGATACCTACTAGATTTATGGTGAATACGAATATTGATTTCTGGATGTGGAGCTCGTGGCTAAGTAATAACAGCCCCACGGGTCGATCCATCAGTTTAAGCTACGCTTGCCGGGGTTGGTCCGTGGATGGGAGACCATCTTTACTTACATACCGAGACTCCTCCGTGCTTCGGAAAGCACGCTAAGCCGTTGGTCTCGGCTGTCATTCGTGGATCTTTGACAGTCGTTACGGGTCGTCAGAAGCCCGAAAGTCTGACAATCAGTCTTACCAACGGGTATCGTATTACCCAGTTAATGGGTTGTGGAGGTCAGATAGGCAGTCGCTCCATGTAAAATAATGGTATTCAGCTGCATCCGGTTAGACTGGAAGCCGACCCCAACATAGTTGGGAAAAGGCTAGGCAGATTGATTGACGAATATTGATTTCTGGGTTATAACATTGGATCTTAAGCGGCTAATAATGATTAAACTTGCCCAATTGAATAGAGTTAGGGGATTCCATCCTGAAATCTATCTTGTAGGTATTATGGATAAATCGTAAAGCAAAAACGTCAGCCAAAAGGAAGTTAAACAACTTTTGTTTGTCTTTTGTTTGTTTTGTTTTGATTTGTCTTTGAGTCATAAAGAAACCTTTTCTTAAAGTTTTTTCCTTTTGTATATTTTGATATATTGTTCTTGAAAATATAGTTTTGATTATGTATTTACATAATTATAATCATTACTATCAGTAATACAACTCCTTAGGTTAGTATAATCCGAAATGTCAAGATTTCATGAAATAGTCATTCAATAGGATCATTACGAAATTAGAGAGTTATATTAATGAATTTAATTATTACATATAACCTTATACCTAAAAATTGCAAAAAACGTAAGAAAATTTGAATTTTACGGGCTATCCTAGTGCTTTCACCTTAACCCACCAGTTTTTCCCAAATCGAGTTTAGACAGCGATTTTTATGAAACATTTAATTTATATAGACAACCGCAATCCGCACATACAGAGAGAAACTGATGAAAGCTTTCAGCTTTAAATATCTATAACTGTCTATACCTATACCTACGCATGAATAACATCGATAGGTAACTCTGACATACTTTGATTGGACATTATGTACCTACACCAACTTAAGGGGTGATCCAACTACGGTTTCTCTTTTTTTAAAGACAAGATTTTCAAATTGCTTTTGTATTATGGAAGCAATTTTCGATGACTTGAGGATAAGCGTTGGCTCTACTCACTGTAAATGTTATCCCACAAAAAATGTTACGGTGATACTGACGCATGATTTTAGTTGCAAATGTTATTGTTTACTGGAAGCTTCGCCGCGAGAGAGCGCTGAGTAGTTGCCACTTGTCAAACAGCACGCTTAGCATGACCGCCATAGAAACGGGTTTTGTCGACAGAAGAATAGATAAAATGAGAGATTGCCATGCTTAGACGCGTAGAATGCGTAGAAATATTTCTACTATCTGCCATTTTGTCTATTCTTCCGTCGACAAAATCTGTTTCTATGGCGGTCATGCTAAGCGTGCTGATCTTGAATGAAGAGCGACAAATCGGCCACAAGACAAAACACTTAGCGCCATCTCGCAGCAAAGTTTTTAACAAGGAACTCCATTCGCAGCTGAATGAAAGTAACAAACACCTAGCGCCATCTACGCAGAACTAATTTACCTATCAGTTTTCTTCCCCATTGACAGCGAAACAACTAGGATCTTGAAACTTACTGCGCTGTCATGTGGTGGCAAAAAACGAAAATACATTTAACTAGACACCGACTTCCGAAATTAAAGTTATTTTTCACTTTGTAGTTGTTTTTAGAAGTCGGTTGTATTTTTTTTGTAAAAAAGTTTTTATTTTTCACTTTTTAGTTGTGGAACCTACCCCACACAAATTCTAATACCACTACCTGCAAAACGAACTAGAACATCATCCATATAAAAGTGGGGAAAAAATACGTATTATTGAAGCTAACTCAAAAACTACAGAAGCAAAGTTAATCAATTTTATATGGGACCAACTGTGATGTATAGGTACCCTCTCGAATAAAACAAAAACAATCCAAATCGGTCCAGCCATCTTCGAGTAATCGGGGAACATACATAAAAAAAAAAAAAAAAAAAAAAAGGTTCCGACGAATTGATAACCTCCTCCTTTTTGAAATCGGTTAAAAATAGCAATAATGCCCATGTCTATAAATAATAATAAAAATTAGATTACAACGACGAATTAATACAGCAGCAGAATATAATGTCAGTTTAGTGTATAATATTATAATAATGTATAATAATCTATAAACATCACTTTGAAATTGAAACGGTGTCTCGTTGTGAATCCGCGATGATTTAGTTTAAAAAAAAAAAACTTTTTTACAAAAAAATACAACCGACTTCCAAAAACAACACTATAAAGTGAAAAATAACTTTAATTTCGGAAGTCGGTGTCTGATTAAATGTATTTTCGTTTTTGCCACCGACTTCCGAAATTAAAGTTATTTTTCACTTTATAGTGTTGTTTTTGGAAGTCGGTTGTATTTTTTTGTAAAAAAGTTTTTATTTTTCACTTTTTAGTGGTTCACATGTGCTTACCCCTTCACAGCGTACTGGCGTGATGTTATGTTATGAACTGGTGTGAACAACAAACAGACATGAGATTTCAGCAATCCCAGTCCATTTGCTATCATTTATTGAGGAGTTCCGTTGCCTATCTCAGAAGTTCTTCATCAGATCTTCACGAAATTGAAATGGGACCACTCCAAGAAAGTACTCTTCCAAAAACTATCCAAATCGCTTCAAGTGTGCCTATAAAATTGGAAGAGTTCTCTCTATTTCTCCAAGATCCCATCATCAGATCCTGACTTGATGATCATGGGACCACCTGGGAAGTATACCCTTTCAAACAAAAAAAAAATAATCCAAATCGGTCCAGCCATCTTCGAGTAATCGGGGAACATACATAAAAAAAAAAATTAAAAAAAAAAAAAAAAAAAATAGGTTCCGACGAATTGATAACCTCCTCCTTTTTGAAGTCGGTTAACAAATGAGTTCGCTGACGAACTGTGTGCGCTCACTTGAGTGAGGTTCCAAGTAAACTTTACAGAATAGCAATGCTCATGCTAGGGATTGACACTATTGACAGCTCACTTCAAACTCACTTCACCTAAGTTTTCACGGTGAGATTTTTACAGAAAGTAGATGGAAGTAAAAATGTATGTACCTATTTGAAGATAGTGCACGCTTACAAGTATCTCACTCGTGACTTTTAGGAGGCTCAAGTTCAGAAGTTAACTTTTTTCAAAAGTTTCGTGTTCTTATGCTAAATCATGAAAGTGTTCATTGGTAGATATACTCAAGTGATTGAGTATTGTAAACCTTCTAGAAATCGCTATCTATATCAAAGTCCATCAAGGTAGAGTGATTCAATTGCCCTAATATTTCTCCCGACCAAATTCCGTCACGGTGGCCAATCAAAGCGGAGATTCATATGGAAGGCACAAAGACGTGACAGAATTAATGTTTCAAGTTTTCTTCTATAGCGCAATCAGTGCCGCTTATATTGCAAAAATATATAACATCTCACTGGAAACATAAATATCTGACAGCCGTGGTTGAAATGTCTGTAATATGCGTTTTTTTTTTTATTTTGGCAATTGAGCTGATGTCGACTGTTCTGCCAGTATCAATTACCCATCTTAAAGTAGGTGAGTATTCATTTAAATATCATCATCAACATCATCATCATCAGCCTATAGCAGTCCACTGCTGGACATAGACCTCTCCTATTGCACGCCATTGAAATCGATTTAAATATTTAATTTAAATATACTGTTAGGTTTTTAGGCTGCCAAAGTGATGCCAGATATTTACGATCACAGCGAGGTATCATATTCTTCTAAACTGAACTAAGTAGGCCAATATATAGGGTGACTGGTAATTAGTGACCGATACTTAAACACATGATTGTACTCATGATAACAAACAACTTTTACTATGGGACCAAACCGGAAATCGCGAAAAAAAAAATTTGCTGTTCCCTACATAACTCGTCAAAATGTGTCGTGGAGCAGCTGATTTATTTTTTAACACATGATTGTACTCATAATAACAAACAACTTTCCCAAAAAAACGATTTTTTAATTTACTAAGCGCATGACAATAATTCCAATAAGATATTGAGTATCTAACAAGAATATGCGCGACGCGCGCTCTCAGCTGTAGTCGCGTGATCCCGTTATTCTGTCTCATGTTACAGGAAGGTACCACCGTACCGTGTAACAGTACATAAGGCAGTGCACCCACACAATTCACATGTCCGGTTTTTGCTAAGATAACAAAAAATTAAACTTACAAAAACGCTGTGTTTAACAGTACTCCACTTTTAAGATGCAACGTATCTAGGCCCGATCCCTGTAAACGTAGGCACGCACGGCACTTTCTGTATCTAGCACTACGCACCTGTACACATACATGCTTAATTCTAGTACCGGTTAGTAGTAGCAGTTTTAACTAATAATAATAATTAACGAAATGGCAAAAACACTGTCTACGGAATCACACTATTAATTATTATTATTAGTTAAAACTGCTACTACGAACCGGTAAAAGAATTAAGCACGTGTGTGTACAGGTTTGTAGTGCCAGTGAAACAGAATGGGTCAAAGGACTATGTTCTGATGAGCCGTGTGTGCCTATGTTTACCGGAATCGCGCTCGGTGCCTAGATATTTTGTAGTTATGCGGCCTTATTATTAAATACAGCGTTTTTGTAAGTAAAATTTTTTGTTATCAACAACCCGAACACTCGGCTGTGAAGTGTGTGTGTTTGTGGATGTGACTGTTACTCGGTACGGTAGTACCTTCATGTAACATGAGACAGAAATCAGAATAACGGGTTTTTTTTTTTTTTTTTTTGTGGATGGGAAATCATCAAATGACTTCTCCCGCTCCGGGCAGAGCGGGAGGGTGTGTCAGACTTTTACTGACTAAAACCCACCCGTGTTCCTTCAGTTGCCCGTGCCAGGGCCACGGTATCTCTTTCGAACTACCCGCGACCCCGGCGGCTTCGGCCCTATTGGACCCCGTCACTGCTGACATCTCTTTGAGGCGCGCGTGGAACACAACGCGCCATCGACCCGGGCCTGGTCCTTACCGGACGGCGAGCTGCCCATTACTCGTCGTCCGCAAGCCCGCGCCTACGGTGGCCGGGAATCGGCGGTAGATTCCCGCCGCCCAGGGCGTCTCCTGCGGCGGTTAGGGGCGCGAGGGCGCGGCTGTTGCCTCTCCCTCTCGCGTCCCGCCTCCTCCTTTGCGAGCATTACTGCTTCGCAGAAGGAGGTGACGGCCTCCCATGCACTCTCGCTCCGCACCATGGCCTGGACCAAGTTTGGACGCGAGAGATCGCCGCCGCCGATCGCCTCCGTGAGAACATGGCGGTGCTCCGCCCAAGCCGGGCAGACCTCCACTGTATGCTCCACCGTGTCCTCCGGGCGATCTACACAATGGTGACACCCGGGCGTTTCCTCCCGCCTTATCCGAAACAGGAACCTCCCGAAACAACCGTGTCCGGTGAGGACCTGCGTCAGGCGGAAGGTGAGGACGCCGTGGCGCCTCTCCAACCACTCCTCAAAGAGGGGACTTATCGCCGCAATTGTGGCGTGCCCAAGAATAACGGGGTCAAGCGACTAACAGCTGTTATAGCGCGTATTCTTGTTAGATACTCAATATCTTATTGGAATGAAAGGGTTAATACCCTTAGTAAATTAAAAAAATCGTTTCTTTGGGAAAGTTGTTTGATATCATGAATACAATCATGTGTTTAAAAATAAATCAGCTGCTCCACGATACATTTTGACGAGTTATGTGGGGAACAGCTGGTTTTTTTTTCGCGATTTCAGGTTTGGTCCCATAGTAAAAGTTATTTGTTATCATGAGTACAATCATGTGTTTAAGTGTCGGTCACTAATTACCAGTCACCCTATATTTTTGAAGCCTATGCAGCATTCTATACTTTGGCGTCACTTGTCTCGCGATATATTTTTGGTGTTTCTTCGATGTCTCATATTTGTGCTGCCGCTTGCCTTCCACAAATTATCATTATATATTTGCCGTAACATATTAATGGATGAATTATATCAGATATTATTACCGAGCTGTCCATAGTAATATACACACATCAAAAGTGTCTAGGGATCAACATATATTTTTGCAATAACTTTTCTCCTGATTGATATTAATTAAAATTTTCTTTAAGGATTCATCAAATAAAGTGTTTTCGTTTGTCACAGTAACGATAAACCAAGTCACCTTTGCATTAATAAAGAAATTTGCCATTTTCCTAATAAAGGGATTTTTGACATTTGAACCACTAACATTAAAGTTCGAAAAAAAGACTGAAATAACAGTTTTCTTTAAAATTTTATTGGGTAACTTAAACAATTAATAATCCGTGTTTCTACCGCGAACACTAACAACACAAGAACATCGGTTTGGCATACTCAAAATGAGTTCATCCAAATCACGCTGTGGAATGGCCGCCCATGTTCGTTGCAACAACAAAAAAAGGTCTTCTTGCGACTGGATACCCTCCATATTCGGCAGAGCTCTTCTCTGTAGCATATCCCATGCATGCTCAATCGGGTTCAAGTCTGGCGACTGAGCAGGCCAGGGCAGGACATTGATGTTAGCTGCGGCGAGAGTCTGTCTTACAACACTTGCGGTGTGCGGTCGTGCATTATCATGCATTAACTGAAATAAGGGACCGATTTGCACTTGTAGAGGAACGATGACGTCTGATACAATCGTCTCAGCATAAATTTGAGTGTTGAGGTTGCCTCTGATCCAAATCAACTCAGTTCTTCCGCCGATCCAAATACCCGCCCATACCATGATGGTTCCACCACTAGGATGGACTTCCTGGCAGGATTTTAATCGCTGTTGGCGTCCAGGGGTTCTCCAGTGTCGTATACGTCTTGTATCCGGTCTCATACCAAAACGAGACTCATCAGAAAAGCACACGAAACGCCATTGTTCTTCTGCCCAATTTCTGTGTTCAAGAGCCCATTGATATCGAATCCTACGATTGTGCATTGCTATAGGTGGTACCCGTAGCGGTCTTCGGGAATGAAGGTTCACTTCATGCAAGCGGTTTCTGACTGTTTGGTCGCTAATTAAGTTCCCTGAAGAGTGATGAAGCCTCACGGCTAACATCATGGCGGTTATAGTTGGAGCTCTTCGAGTTAAGATTTGAATGTATCGGTCTTGTCTCCGTGTGGTGCAGCGATACCGTCCTCCATGGCGCTCAGCCACGGTACCAGTGCTTCGGTAACGTGTCCAAAGTCGACTGATAACACTCTGACTTGTATTCAGAGCTAAAGCCACAGTACGTTGCCGGGAACCAGCTTCTATCATTCCCACGGCTCTGAGCATTTCTTCCCTGCTTAAATGACGTCGCCGCTCCATAATAACGTTGGTTTTAATCAGTAGTAGGGAAACAGTAGCACTAATAATGTCTTCAATGCGTTGTATGTTTTTATAGGGAAAATATTGACAGCTGATTTTCATCTTTTACTCGAATTTGATTCACAGTTCCTGATTCAAATTATGAAATGCACCAAAAAGGATCCATATAAATTTATAAAATCATAAATTTATTACAAAGCCACATCTCAATCTCAAGAAATCCGCATAAAAATGCTTGATCCCTAGACACTTTTGATGTGTGTATTTATGCTCGTGACTGTACGCAGGAGATATTATAGTGCAAAAGTGTGTGTGCAAACACAAGTGCACTCTCTGTGCCTCTTGTAGTTCAATAGTATGGCAATCCGACACGACCGGGGAGAGATCATGCGCAGGACCAACGGCTTTACGTGCTTTTCCAGGCACGGGGCTTTTACACCACCAACTTCCAAACTCTGGGGTGTTACTGAGAAATTCATAGAAAAACCCAATAACATTTTGCTAGACTTGGGAATCGAACCTATCACTCCACGCTCAGCTTGCGACCGCGATGTCTCGTTACCCCGTTAAGTTAAAATTGCACTATTTAGTATTTAAACATGTGTACGAAACCTTAGTAAGGTGATTATTGAAAAAAAAAGTCGAACCATGCAAATGCATGCGTAAAAGAGCTTGATTGCAATGCAATTTTAAACCGTTGTTCATGTTGAATTTAAAAAAGTAATGAGTTAAAAGCTTTCATCTGACATGCTGTCAAAGCTGTGTGTAAAACACATGGCAAGGGAGTACTCGTAAAGGAGGAGGCGGAACGCGAGAGGGAGAGGCAACAGCCGCGCCCTCGCGCCCCTAGCCGCCGTAGGAGACGCCCTGGGCGGCGGGAATCGATTGCCGATTCCCGGCCACCGTAGGCGCGGGCTTGCGGACGACGAGTAATGGGCAGCTCGCCGTCCGGTAAGGACCAGGCCCGGGTCGACGGCGCGTTGTGTTCCACGCGCGCCTCAAAGAGATGTCAGCAGTGACGGGGTCCAATAGGGCCGAAGCCGCCGGGGTCGCGGGTAGTTCGAAAGAGATACCGTGGCCCTGGCACGGGCAACTGAAGGAACACGGGTGGGTTTTAGTCAGTAAAAGTCTGACACGCCCTCCCGCTCTGCCCGGAGCGGGAGAAGTCATTTGATGATTTCCCATCCACAAAAAAAAAAAAAAAAAAAAGGGAGTACTCGTAATAAAAAAAGCGGCCAAGTGCGAGTCTGATTCGCACACGAAGTAGGTACTGGTATTTTTATTATTTGGTGTTATAGCGGAACTGTGATTATGCAGATTGATAGAGGAACTGGTTTTTTTTTAATTTCAAGTGTCTACCTATTAAGGTTCACAAAATAAAGCCCTGTGACAGACGGTTGGACGGACGGAGCCTTATATAGGGTTCCATTGGCCCCTTGGGGTACAGAACCCTAAAATTCCCTACGAGACCATGATACGAAATTCCGCGAATGATAACGTTATCCGTGTATGTCCGTAATGCTGGAAATTAAGATTTATTGCTTACACTTCTACACTAACTGACCCGACAAACATTGGTGCCGATTCTCTTGTGAACGCACTAAACTAAAATTAGAGAATCGCTATCTTTTACTAACAGGCAGCGCGAGAAAAGGACGGCTATAGATATAAACTAAGTTGGAGATGTCAAACTAGTTCACGCCTTGCGGCTTCACCGTGTTTTTAGTCGACATGTTTTTACGTGTCGTCTAAATGTCTATGGAAAAATTAGTTCTAACTAATTTGACAGCTCTAATTTACTTCCGTCCCTTTCTTGTCATAATAGAGAGAAAAAGTTAGCAATATCCTAAATTAAGTTTAGTTTGTGCACAACAGAATCGGCACTATTGTCTTGTCCAAATTTCGTGTATGAGAAAATGAATTTTTCCGATAGTTATTATTAGTTAAATAATTAACTTGTATGACATTGCATTAATATCTTATAATATTTTATGATTGTTTTTATTTATTTGTTGATTTAATTTTATGATTCATGTTTATTTTTTAATTCTATGATTGTATACATTTTTGCATGCCTTACGGTAGAATCACTTGAAACCTATAAATTTCTAAACACCATTGTAACAGTGTCTTCTGCAAAAATAAATGACTTTGACTTTGACTTTATTCTGCTATTCGGAGTGGAGACAAATCTAACAAATCAGTGATCGTAAAAATCGGTCGAGCCGTTCTTGAGTTATAAATGGTGGTAGTCTATAATATAATAATAATAATAAACATTTTATTGCAGAATCACTTCCATATTTGTTAGTAACAATGTAAACTTCTAAACTAGTGTTAGTAACATTTATTCCTAAGCTGGGTGAGGCACACCGATCCTGGGGAAGGTCTACTTGACTGCAGTACAGTACAGTCGTATCCACCGGCCCAAGATCGGAGAGTCGCACCTATCAGCCAACGTTCTAAGAATGGTGTTGGGGCTGCCGCACACACGGCGTAGCAGTAAAGCGCATCTCTTGCGCATGATCGCCGAAAAACTATCCACATCCGCGTCGGCAAACATGCCGGACGCGCTACAAAAACGCGGCAGCCCCATTAACACCCGGAAGTGTTGTTATATTGTATGCGTAGCCCACTGTATGCCCTCTGTGCAAATTTCACCCACAGGCTGCACGTGTAAATGGATTGGCAGTAGGCTTTATATATAACATATGTTGTATATAGCAGGTAAGTATATAGATTACATTCATAACATTATTTTGTGTAATTTATTTCATCACCACTGCTCTCAAAATGGTGAAGGAAAACATCGTGAGGCATTGCCTAGAACCAAAAATTCGAAGACTTGTGACATCCCCAACCCGCACTTGGGCCCACTTGGTGGATTACGGCCCACTCCCTCTCACAGAGAGGAGACCTGTGTCCCAGCAGTGGGAACGTTAAAGACTGATTATGTAAATTCTATTTATGTTAAAAGTAGATATTTATGGTTTTACAGATGCGAAGTAAAAAAATAAATTCCCACCACTGGTATTTTTATGGATCTAACCTAGGTTTTTCAATGATTTTAGTTACCACAATAAAAAGGATCAAAGGAGTAGGTATATTGTAAGGATCGTAGCAGGTGGCGTTCTGTAGTTTCTGCCTACACTCAAGGGAAAAAGGTATGAGTTTATGTTTATGTGTATTAATCACAATAAAACCAAATTGTAGGTAAGTTGTCGTAAGTTAGCAAGCGCGCTGCCGCGACAAAATATATTCAACACTTTTAATTTACGAATGGCAAAATACAGACCGTCGGCGTCACACTATGGTAATTTTATGAGGCTATATTTTGTTTCATAATTTTTACAGTCAACTCGTCCAGTACACGAAAAAAATCGTAAATATTCATGTAACAAAATCCTGCGAATAAATCCGGGAAACGATGCTCGTTTAAACGTACGTAGGCTCTGTGTTGCCATAAAAATGATCAAAAAGGTCAACAGACGCGGACGATACAGTTATATTGCTATAATCTGTATCCAATATGACTGGAGGCAATTTGGGACGCTAATTGTTATTCTGAATGGATTTCCTTTGTGTTACGACGGGTGGCCAGATATTATAAATAAATAAGACGACCAGACTATTTTATGTATCGTATCTGGCCACCCGTCGTAACATGGTGTCAGAAGATACAGAAGAAAAAGAAGTCACAAAAAACCACAAAAGTAAGTGCCGCAAACAGTCAAAAAAAAAAAAAAAAAAAAAAAAAAATTTCGAGTAAAACGTCGCCGCGTGGTCCAGCCCTAAAATGCCGGAAAATAAAAACGCAAATAATACAAGTTATCCCCTGCCGCCGAGTAATTTCAGCTTAGATATCAACAACTCGAACATGCCATTGGCTTGGAGAAATTTCAACACAAGTCTAGAGATTTACATGATAGCCAACAATTTAGAAGAACAACCAGACAAACGAAAGGTAGCCATTTTACTACAAATCATAGGCCCAGACGCTCTTCAGATATTTTACTCGTTTAACATACAAATTGACAAGATCACCTATAAGGATTTACTCGCCAAATTTGAAGACTACTTCACACCACGTGTCAATATTTCCGTCGAAAGACATAAGCTGTTCAACAGAAAACAAGGTCCAGATGAAGAAATTGAGACATATGCCACGGATCTCAAGAATCTAAGTATCCAATGCAATTTTGAAGGTCTTGCCGATGATATAGTAAAGGACATATTCTCATGGAACTTAAATTCATCTTGCTCGTACATCAGAGAACGTATCCTGATCGAGAAACCATCAACATTTGATGCCGCCGTCAGTCTCGCTAAAACACTAAGAAATACTAGGTTACAGGCTAAAGCTTTATCAAGCCAAGAAGTAAGTGTCGTTGCCAGTCGTCAATCGCATCACAGTCGCCAAACACATCGTAGTCAAGAGAGTCGCAATCAAAAAAGTCACAGTCAAAGAAGTCACAGTCGTCAAAGAAGTCATAGCCGTCAAGAAAGTCAAAGTCATCAGTCTCAAACAAGTCAAAGTCGTCAATCAAGTAAAGCATCGTCCAGTCAAGAACCTCAATCCAAACAGTCAACCAAGAATTGTTCCAGATGTGGTCAAGTTCACCGAACAAAATGTCCAGCCATAGGAGTCATCTGTAACAACTGCCACAAGCCCAATCACTTTGCCAAGTGTTGCCGCAGCAAACATGTGAGATCCATAGAAGAAGAAGAAGAAAGTACGGGTACTGATACTTATTTTCTAAATAGTCTTTTCACTAATGAGATTTCTGTCAGCAAAAAAAACCCTTATCATACAACTTTGTCCATAAATAGTAAGAATGTAGACTTTTTACTTGATACAGGTGCTGACACTAACATTTTATCATTTAACTCTTATAAAAAACTTAATTTGCCATTGAGTAGTTTAAAGAAAAGTAGTCACAAACTATCAACCTTTAGCGGTGAAGTATTGCCGACTGTAGGTCAATGCATTCTGTCTGTCACACATAACAACAAACTATACAATGTTAATTTCCACATTATAGATATACCCTGTAGGAATATTATTGGTCGCAACAGTTGTGAGAATTTAAAATTAGTTAAAAGAGTCCATAATGTCCAATTTCATGAGTCACTCAATGTATCACAGCTTGACAAATATAAAGATCTCTTCTCAGGAATAGGTTGTCTTAAAGATTATGAATGTCATTTGTCAATGAAGCCTGATGCTGTACCGTCTATAGATGCCTGTCGTAGAATTCCATTCAGTCTCTTAGAACAATTAAAAGAAGAATTAGCCATGTTAAAAAAAAATCAAATTATAGTCAAAGTCGAGGAACCTACTGAATGGGTAAGCTCAATTGTAATTGCATCAAAGAAAAATGGTAAACTACGCCTGTGCATTGATCCAAGAAAACTTAATAAAGCCATTATGCGTCCTCATTATCAATTTCCAATTATTGATGAAATTAAATCCAGCCTCTCTGGTTCACAATATTTCACTACCCTAGATGCAAACAAAGGTTTTTATATGCTAAAGTTAGATGAAGCTTCCTCAAAACTATGTACATTCATCACACCTCAAGGTAGATATAGATTCCTAAGACTTCCCTTCGGGATAAATGCAGCCCCAGAACTGTTTCATTCCATCATGACAAATAGATTCAGTGATATTCCAGGAGTCAAAATCATGATGGATGATTTCCTAATTTACGGTCAAACTAAACAAGAACATGATTTTAGGTTAAAACAAGTCTTAGATAGAGCTAGAGAAATAGGAATAAAATTTAATAAAGACAAGTCTAATATATGTAAAAGTGAAGTCAAGTACCTAGGACACATCTTTTCTAAAGATGGTGTGAGAGTTGATGAAAACAAAGTGAAAGCCATTTGCAGTATGCCACCACCAACAAATGTCACAGAATTACAAAGGTTTTTAGGTATGGTTACATACTTAGGCTCATACATAGAGAATTTGTCAGATAAAACTTCTAATTTAAGAACACTTCTGTCTAAAGATAATGAATGGTCTTGGCAAGAGAGACATAATGTAGAATTTAATGAATTAAAGGAATGTATAACAAAAGCCCCTGTCTTGACATATTATGATCAAAATAAACCAATTACACTGTCAGTTGATTCGTCTAAAGATGCCATGGGTGCAGTGATTTGCCATGATAAACACCCCATAGCATATGCTTCAGCTTCATTAAGCTCATGTCAACAGTCATACTCTCAGATTGAGAAAGAGCTGTTAGCAATCCTATTTGGTTGTACAAAGTTTCACCAATATGTCTATGGTCGCCACACTTTAGTTGAAACAGATCACAAACCAATAGTATCGCTGTATAAAAAACCAATTTATAACATTCCACCCCGTCTTCAAAGAATAATGCTAAGATTACAACCATATGACCTGAACGTAACTTACAAACCAGGTAAATATCTTTATGTAGCTGATACTCTGTCTAGAGCAGCTTTACCAGAACAGTCATTACATGATCTAGATTCTGATCTAGATTTACATGTCAATTTAGTCATTAGATCACTGTCAGTTAGTCCAAATAAACTTAAATCTATTCAAGAACAGACTTCCCAAGACAATGAATTGTCACTCTTAAGTAAATATTGCATAACAGGTTGGCCTGAACATAAAAAATTGCTTCCAGACATACTTAGGCCTTATTTTCCTTTAAAAACCGATATACATATAATTAATGGTATTGTCTTCAAAAACAACAGTGTCATTATACCAGTAGCCATGAGAAAAGACATTTTGAAACAGATACATGAAGGTCACCAAGGTATTCATAGTTGCCAAAGATTGGCAAGAAATCTAGTATACTGGCCCAATATGTACTCTGATATAGAAAAATATGTTAATAATTGTCATAACTGTCTCACTAACAGACGCAGCAATTCCAAAGAGTCACTACAGCCCCATGAGGTAAAACCAATCCCTTGGAATAAAGTCGGAGTTGATCTATTTGATTTCAATTCAAACAAGTATGTCATAGTTGTAGATTATTTTTCCCAATATGTCGAGCTTGTAAAGCTAGCAGGTGGTTCTACTAGTAAAATTGTCATTAGTCACCTAAAGTCTATATTTTCCAGACATGGAATACCCAACATTCTAATTTCAGACAATGGTCCCCCATTTAACTCAAAAGAGTTTAATCATTTTGCTTTAGATTGGCAAATACAACATATTACATCAAGTCCCTATTATCCACGGTCTAATGGTCTTGTAGAAAGAACCATAGCCACGGTTAAAAACATATTAAAGAAATGTCTTACTGATAATACAGACCCTCATCTAGGATTATTACAGTATAGGAATACACCTAAAGAAAATATGTATTCGCCTGCCCAATTACTAATGTCCAGGACACTCAGAACTAAACTTCCAGTCTTAGAACAAACTCTGAAACCTAAAATACCTAACTACAGGTCTCTAACAAATAAAACTCAAATAAAAGTGAACAAATCACAGATTTATTATAATAAACATACTAAACCGTTGTCTTCCCTAAACATTGGTGATAAAATTTACTTCCAGAAACAGCCAGACAGTATTTGGACACCTGGTACTGTGTCAGACATAGGTCCACAGCCTAGATCATATACTATTGTCTCCCCGGAAGGTACTTTTCGCCGTAATCGCCAACATATCCTACAGCCAAAACATTCACCAACTGAGTCCACTCCTAGTAGAAGAAGTTCACTTCAATCCCCATCAGTTCCACTTGACACTGATCCACCGTCGCCTTCCAATATACTGCCGTCGTCATCTCCATCTAATTATCAATCTCCTTGTACAAGTAATCCTGTCCAAGAATCTGAAACAAAAACAAACACATCACATACACCAAATAAACAAACTCAACACACAACTTATTCTTCATTCGGTAGAGCAATAATAAAGCCCCGAAGATTTTGAAAATTGGTCTAGATTAAGTTCTTAATTTGTACTTAGTTTTAATTTAATATACTAAATGTATTGTTTGTTGTACAAGCATTGTCAAACCTAATTTTGTTTTGTTAGTAGCTGTCAAAACTTAGTTAAGTCAATTTGATAGACGTCACTGTCAGAACTGTCGCAATGTAAATGTCAGTCAAGTCAACTTGTCACTTCTTAGAGATGTTCCGTTCCACTTAGTCTACTAGTATATAAGAATTTTGTTAATGTTAAAAAAAAAAAAAAAAAAAAAAAAAAGAGTATACTTACGTACCATGTTCCACGTAATGATTTCATTTTCTTTTCTTAATAATGGAGATGTTACGTATGTGTATCAGTCTTTATAAAATATATATTATCTGTGGTATTTCCGGATCCTGTTGTCTTGTCATCGACTCCGATCGCTCGTCATGCAATGGCTGAATACACGATACATAAAATAGTCTGGTCGTCTTATTTATTTATAATATCTGGCCACCCGTCGTAACACTTTGTACTGAAATTATTGTAATGAAGATTGTAGAGAGCGGCAGAATTTTATAGTAAGCTAATTAGTAATTCATTGTTATTCTGAAAATACTTTGACATTTAAAATTAAAAAAAAAAAAAATAGTGTCAAAGAAAAACGTCCATATAAAAAAGGTAATTTAAAGGTATTAGAACCAAACGGCTTGGTACGTGACGATGGGAAGAGACCAGATGGCATGACGTTGTTGCCTTGGAAGATGGGTAGGCCTCTGGTGTGTGTGGGACGCAACTTGTGTCGACACCCTTGCGCCATCTCATGTTCCAAGCACGACGTGCTGTGCTGGCGCCGCTGCTGCGGCTGCTGAGACCCTCAAGCGGCGCAAATACTGTAACCTTATAGGTAACTACAGTTTTGAGCCGTTTGGGGTCGAAACGCTCGGGTCATGGGGCCCGAGTGCGCGTCTACTTTTTAAGGAAATTTCTCGCCGACTGGTCGAGGCTTCACGTGACCAGAGGGCTGGCTCGTTCTTTGGCCAAAGAATTAGCATTGCCATTCAACGTGGTAATGCTGCCAGTCTTCTGGGCACGTTTCCGGATGACATCGATGCGGACGAGTACTTCGACGCCTAAGTGTCCTTTTGTTTTGTATTTATTTGTATAGTTAGTTAGTTAGTCATTTACGTTAAAAAATATTTCTATTGTTTGATAAGTTTGTTGAATAAAGAAAGTGATTCACTTTCACCTTCAGCAAAATCAAAAAAAAAATAATAATAATTAAATCCAATTTAGAACTAAAAGAAAGAAACCAACCAGGCTAGCACTTAGGTAAGCTGCACTTAGGTATCCTATGAGAAAAACAAAAGACAGATAAAAGAATCTTCACATGGTGGCTGGTTAATCAACCACACACAACCACACATTTGTGTTCAAGTTCAACCAATTTTCCATTTCAAGTCTATCTAGTTGACCGTACGATTGCGGTTAAACTCATCAACTGGTAATAACGTTACTGGTGCGACTATGTACAGTCAGAGCGGCTTCAACCACATGTGAGGTAATAAAAGCAATGTGCACGTGAAATCTATAGTAATTAATAGTAATCTATAGTAATAAAAAAATAATAATATAAGAATAATAATTGATAACAAAGTAAATGATAATCACGCAATTTATAGGTATATTTAAAATATATTATGGATATGGTAATTACATGGTAATTATATTATTTTTGTTAATAATATAACAAAAATAATAATTAAATAAAATAGCAACAATATAATCTCCTAAAACAGGGCTTCCTCTCTCCTACCCTTTTGCTGTGCCCTACAGGGTCCATAATGATCTCAATTATACAGGGTGATTGGAAGATGGGTGCAAAGCTTTAAGGCAAAGATAGTACAGACAATTTAGAACCATTTAAGCCATGGTTGTCTCAGACGAAGTCTTACCAATTTTTTTTAACCTAAGTTTTAAGTTTTTTTTCGGAAATTCCCAAAATTTTATGTAAACTGCATAATTATGGCCAAATTGAATAATAAATGAATTCATTTTTTATTTATTTAATTAAAATAATATGTAAGCAATCAAGTAAACCATGTTTTAGACTTCTGTGTCATTAGATATTTTTTTTACAGACATTTAAAATTAAAAAAAAATTAAATTTGTATCAGTACGTTTTTTAAACCTTAATTTAAAAATAAACGGAGGGAGATTTCTTTGTTCAAACCTTTTTGAAGACATGCTTGATAATCGCTCTTTCTTTTGAGGTATAATTTATGCGGATATCTTACATATTATTGAAATTAGGACCTACAAACCAATTTGAGGGAGAAATTTAAAATTTTAGGCAGACTAATTAAAACAACATTTGAATTAAAATTATTTATTTTTCATGTTCAAAATGACGCCCGTGATTCCCAATACAAGCACGGCCCCATCTTCTAACTTCTGTAGTCGTTATTTTCAACATCATCTCCTGCTTCTTTGTTTCAAACGCTGAATTAATTCTGTCTATCAATTCTTCTCTAGTGTTTATTTCTTCATTATTATACACCAGTTCCTTGGCCCGGCCCCACACGAAAAAGTCCAACGGGGTCAGATCTGGGGAGCGAGCGGGCCAAGGGATGGGTCCATCCCTGCCGATCCAGCTGTCAGGAAAACAATTGTTATGATGTTCCCTTACATTTAACGTAAAATGCGCTGGACAGCTGTCTTGCTGAAAGATGACTGTTCGGTCTCTTTCGAAGATTGGGACACCTGATTCCTCTATCAGCAGTGGTAAATCGATTTGCAAAAATTGCAAATAATTTTCGCCATTCAAAGGATCCGGCAAAAAGTGGGGCCCAATCAATGTCCTGCCAATTACTCCAGCCCATACATTCACAGAGAATTTCATCTGTAACGACACCTGCTTCTTAAAATGTAGATTGTTTTCTGCGTCGGTCCATTCATGGATGTTGTGAAAGTTTGTAATACCCTCCCTTAAAAATTTGCTTTCATCTGTCCACAAGATTGATTTCAGGAACCACGCATCTTCGATGTCTCTGTTGAGGAGGAAACGGCAGAACTGTATTCTTCTTTGAGGATCTTGCTCTACTAGACCTTGCACACTCCTGCCATGGAACGGATACTTATCATTTTGGTGCATTGTATGCCACACCTTCCATTGAGAAATGTTTAAATTTTGAGCTACTGCTCTAGTACTGGTAGTAGGATCCGCTGGAAATGCTGCCAAAATGTCTTCTTCGACGGCATTTTCATGTCTACCCGGGTTGACTCCAGGTTCCACGCGGTGAAACTCATCTTGGGCAAGTCGACGAAACGGGCTACAACTGAACACGGTAAATTGTGAATCAACACGACAACGTCCACTCACAAGGGCAGTAGTTTGAATTTGTTTGTTTGTTTGTTGTTTGGTAGTTTGTTTGTTTTGTTTTAAAAGATGTAACGGCTTCAACATAGACCGACTGACCCTGACTAAAGAAACACGACTTTGTTGCCTCAGTAACTAAGACCATTTTGCTTTAAAAGCCAACTCTTATCGCTTTTTGCTATTCATTCGGCGTTCTACCTAGAAATGCCGTCGCACCGCGCGCGGTGGCCATTGTTTAGAGAATCCCCTCAATTGGTTCCTGCATGTGCAAAAAATTCTTAGAATTGAACTAAGTTATCACTTCGAACACATTAAGTATTCTTTTATGCAAAAATTTTGTTTTTGCTAGACTGCGTAAAATTTAAAATTTCTCCCTCGAATTGGTTTGTAGATCCTAATTTCAATAATTTGTAAGATATCCGCGTAAATGATACCTCAAAAGAAAGAGCGATTATCAAGTATGTCTTCAAAAAGGTTTGAACAGAAAAAGCACCCTCCGTTTATTTTTAAAATAAGGTTTAAAAAACGTATTGATACAATTTTTTTTTTTTAACTTTAAATGTCTGTAAAAAAAAATGTCTAATGACACAGAAACCTAAAACATGGTTTACTTGGTTGCTTACACATTACTTTAATTAAATAAATAAAAAATGAATTCATTTATCATTCAATTTGGCCATAATTATGCAGTTTACATAAAATTTTGGGAATTTCCAAAAAAAAAACTTAAAACTTTGGTTATAAAAAATTGGTAAGACTTTGTCTGTGACAACCATGGTTTAAATGGTTCTAAATTGTCTGTACTATCTTCGCCTTAAAGCTTTGGACCCATCTTCCAATCACCCTGTATAATTACCACCTATGTACACATTATGGTAAAGCAATATAGATATTGAGTATTGAGAATTGAGTAATTAATTTAACTTCGCTCCATAAAATGCACGTTTTTAGGGTCCGTACCTCAAAAGGAAAAAACGGAACCCTTATAGGATCACTTCGTTGTCGGTCTGTTTGTCTGTCAGTCTGTCAAAACCCTTTTTCTCAGGAACACGTGGAGGTATCTAGCTGAAATTATTATCAAATACGTAGGTATACGTTGGTCTGTGGTCCCTTGGAGCTCTAAAAAAATACGGCCATTTGTGTATTTTGATACTCGCTAGTAAATCAAAAACTATAGGGTACTTCCCGTTGACCTAGAATCATGAAATTTTGCAAGAAGCAAGGTCTTACAGCACAAGTAAAGGAAAAAGCCCGAAAATCGTTAATTTATAATTTTATCACATAAAAATAAATTGGATTACAAACTTAAAGCAGTTGGACTCCTCGCGTTCCTAAGGAATAGGGAGAGACACACAGACAGACAGATGTACAACGAAGTGATCATATAAGGGTTCCGTTTTTTTTTTTTGAGGTACGGAGCCCAACACAACACACACATTGGGAACAAAAAAAAAGAACCAGATAATGGTCAAGCCAAAGTGAAAAAACGGGTCCGTTCGTTATGCCCCCAGTTTCGATTGCCCATGTTCGTAACAACGTCTGCTTTCCTAGAAATACTAGTAATTTCTCGTTTTTATAATCGTGATGGTTCAACCCTTTCAACTTTATCCTTGTCTTAGCTGCGCTAAACCGATTTCTCATAAATTTCTCGAATTGACGTCATTTCCTTTTCCAATTGACACGACAATAAACGTAGTATCCCGACAAAATAGCATTACCGAACTCCATTGGGGATTATAACAGACAGATTCAAAATGGCGTGCGTTCAGATAGCGAACGGTGATACTGGCTAGCTCTATAAGTAGTACGACCTGTGTAGGTAGGTTACTGTTAAGCGTCTGTTTAAGGGCCCGTTAACATGTACCATAAACACACCATATCGCAGCGACAAAATGTGGGCAAGTACAGACCGTTCACTATAACTTGTCTGTTGGCCGTCATATTGGCACCATTGCTTTTAAGCTGTTGTTGTCAGGTTTTGGCTTGCAAGTAATGGTGCCAACATTACGGCCAAGGGATAAGTTCTAGTGAACGGTCTGTAGTTAGGTACGTGTGAATAGTGTCGCTGAAACTTCTTGCAGTTGCGTTGTGGTAACTACAACATTTCGATATGTTGCGTTGTCGCTAGTAGTTGCGATGTAGTTACGTTTGTGTTTGCAGAAGGACAAATTGACTCCGGCTGTGACGTCGCGTTGACGCAACGTGGTGGTTGCGTTGTGGCTGTGAAGTTGCCTTGATGTGGTCGGTATCGTCCACACGGTTGATGTTGACGGCCAAGTGTGGTCAGTGTATAGTCCGTTCATTTTCATACAAATTAACGCCCGTTCACGTGGTGTCGTTGTGGTGTGGTTGTGGTACGTATGATCGGACCCTTAATGTTCGAATTTCAATTGATTCGAAAACGGTTAAGAAAATTGGTAAATTCTATTTAGCCTTAATTTTATCTATTTTTCTTATTGAGTATACTTTTATTTCAGAAAGGAGTATTTAAAAAAAAACAATCGAACAAGGAGGTTCTAAATTCAACCCGCTATTCCGCTAGTTTTTACGTAGGTAAAAAATGACAAGCTTGACAACAGTGTCAACAGTGATTTTTTAAGCTGCTGTCAGCTTAGCTTTTTACACAAGAGCGCCAACGGAGGTTATAATGTTTAAATGTATTTATAATAATTAACATAAAACTGGCAGCAGGATGCTTTCAGCTAATGAGGAACATGTTGTGGTTTGTACTTAATATACCACATCATTACTTCTATTTACGTACGTGTCATAGAAGGGGCTGGTGCGTTCTATATTTTAAAAGCTTTTAACTTGCAACGTATGTATGTATGTATGTTTGCGTGGAATCTTGCTACTCAATTTTGAAGCAGATATCTTCAACCGATTGAGCTGAAATTTTGTATACAAGTTTAGTTTGGATGACAACACACGATAAGCTGTGTGACGTCATTCTAAATCCAATATGGCGGACCATACAAGATGGCGGAATAGTTATTTTTAATGCATTTCTACAATATGGGTATCAAATGAAAGGGCTTGTTGAGAGTAACTCGAAAAATAATGTGACGTCATTCTAAATCCAATATGGCAGAACATCCACGATGGCGGAATAGTTATTTTTTATGCATTTCTCCAATATGGGTATCAAATGAAAGGGCTTGTTGAGAGTAACTCGAAAAATAATGTGACGTCATTCTAAATCCAATATGGCGGAACATCCACGATGGCGGAATAGTCATTTTTTATGCATTTCTACAATATGGGTATCAAATGAAAGGGCTTGCCGAGAATAATTAGAAAAATATTCTGACATCATTCTTAATCCAATATGGCGGACTTTTGAAGCTTTGCTTTGTTTTTATTGTTTTTTGCTTTTAGTTGTTTTTTTAGTAACCGGCAAACGACCTTGCAACAATGATGCGTTAAATGAGATGAACAGACTCAGAAACCTAGCCAGCGATAACTAAAAAGTTAAAAATAAATTAAAAGCAAAACCTTTTTTAAAAAAGCTTTTATTTAAATGCTCTAAAAAGAAGAAAATTAAAATTTTCTTTCAAAATTTTAACTATCAACTTGTAACCTCATTATACACAATTTATATGATCATAAAAGCTTGTCGCGCGATTTATTTGTGTAAATAAACTAGTACTTACCTATTTAATTGAGTAACTTAATATGCATTTTTTTTTTAATTTCAGTTTTATTAAATACTTATAGGTACAGATATTCTATTTCACGATGTCCGTTCGGCTTTGATTGTAGTAGTGACGTATCCCGACAAGCGTGCTTGTGTGTGTTTTTACACACACAAGCACGCTTGTCCCAGAAAATGTACTGGACGGGCGTGATCGTTGGACACGGTCCCAGTTGCTATCCGGCTCGTAGGGACCAGAAAATGTGCGGATCGGGCCGGGGTCGTAGGACACGTTGAAGGAGTGTGTAATACCTATCCAGGTGTATCCCTATTTGAGGTTAGGCCTCCTAGTCCAAACGGCGCTGACGTCCTGTACCTATAGGCTCAGGATAACTGCAGACTGGCGACCAGTAGCTATGTGTGAAGTCTTGACGGGGAAGGGTTTCTTGAAGATGAAATAATAACAGCGATTTTGATAAGTCTTCAGGAGATTTCAGGAGACGATTTGCGTAACTCTTCAGGAACAGAACGATGTAAAGGTACCATGCCGATGGCTAAAAAAAAAATCAGCTGTTCAGTACATTTATGTTCGCATAATTCGTCAAAATGTAGTGAACAGCTGATTTTTTTTTCGCGATTTCAGGTTTGGTCCATAGTAAAAGTTGTTCATAATGATGAGTACAATGACCCCTTAAAATATTGCCACTGTTTACACTTACACCCTGTATATTCAAGTCGAGATTTAATAATCGAAATAAAATTTTGGTTTTAAAAGTATATACTTTTTGTAAATAAATTAGATTAGGTTGCAATAAATACAAAAATATTAAGAAGATGTAGGCATTTAATTAAGCATTGGTATTACAGAATGGAAACGAGACAAGTAGAAATATTCAGTATTTTCAATCACTATCAGATAAATTTGCGATTTCCGATTCCGTTTTGCTGTCGTCAGAATCATCTTGTACATTGATTATCAATTCAAAATCGAGATCAAAATATTTCAAGTAGTCTTTTTCAATTTTTTCAACATGATCACAAGTTTTCTGCCACGTTTTACTGCTAACTTCGCCCAAAGTTTCATTGATCAGTCTTTCCGTATTCGTCATGTTTTGCTCGATATTTTTAGATGCGACGTAATTTTTAACGATCCCCCAAATATTTTCAATCGCATCTAAATCTGGGGAAGGCGTAAGGCATCAAAACCCTTGCTCTTTATAAAATCGTCAATCTTGTAGATTACGTGTTGGGCTTTGTAGTTCTTTATTATATCGTACAATTCCAATTTAAGAAGAGATTCATCAAATGCATATCGGCTTTCTTTGTAGATTGCGTCGGTAGTCGTTCAGCCCGTGTGTTGTGATAAGATGCATTGTCTAAGACAATCACAGAGCGCGGAGGTAAATTGGGTAGCAATTTTTCATTTAGCCACTTTACATAGTTATCATAGCTCATATTTGAATGATAATCACCAGCTGTTGAGTTGGCCTTATAAACCACAGAAGCATTTTCAGTAAAACCATCCTTGGTTCCCGCGTGCACTAAAATAAAGCGAGTGCCTGTGCTAATTTTTTTTAAAAACGGAGTGCTTTCTTTTTTTTTTGCCCAGGTGTTGTTTCACACGTGTGTCGAAAGGACGTAGCTCTCATCGGTGTAGACAATGGGCCGACTTTGAGAGCGGTACTCTGTTATCTTTTTTAAATATTTTAAACGCCACATTTGTATATCATGACGCTCCGTCAAGACTTTACGGTTGTTCTCTGTTTTGCGCCACTTGTAACCTAATTTCAATAGTGGACATGTATAGCTTGATTTGTAGTCGTGCGTACGAGTATATTGGCGTGTGCTAGCTGACATATTATAGCAAATAATTTTATTAAATATTCTGTGTTTCCTAATGTTAACTTTCGTAATGTAAACTTTCGCAATGTTAACTTTCGCAATGTCACTTTGCATACTATTGTATAGAATCAAGTTCTTATAACTTAACAGACAGTTGAGCTGCTGCTGGGGAATTTGTTGCGCCACTTCTTCTTTCCAGCTAAAGCACTGGGAAGTGGTGAAAGGGCAGGCTTTTGGGACTGTCTTATGTAATTTTGGACGTTCAAAAAGTATTGATTTTCAGCCTAAGATTAAATGAGTTTTGATTTTGATTCGGTATCTGTATATTTCTTTGTAAATTAATTAAAAATAAAATCGTGCTGTATTACCCTTCTGTTGCAAACTTATAAATAGATGCAACACGCACAACGTGACACAAAGTTGTAGTACCGTGACAAAGGTGTTTGTGCACTACCTACGACGTGAACGGCGTGACAAATGGTGCGGAGATGCTAACGGAGTGAGACCGATGATGTTCTGACGAGAATAAATGTAGCTTAGAAAATTTTAAAGTAGGAAGAGTTTTTTTCTTCTTCTATAGCAGGTTGGGTCACTGGAGTGTAATACAGGGCGTCCACGAGTAAAGAAGCGAAAGTTATGGAAAAGATTCAGCACCCAAGATGTTATTAGATATACGAGTAAATAGAAATTACAGATGCAGGTATTTATAACCAACTTCAAAAAAAAGGAGGAGGTTCTCAGTGCGTCGGTTTTTTTTTGTAAAATTTCCCTGATTACTCGGAAACCGATTTGGAAAATTCTTATTTTGTTTGAAAGGGAAAAAAACTAGAAATACTTTCTAGTTGGTCCCGTTGTCCTCAGGTCAGGATCTGGAGAAATCGACGGAACTTTTCAAATAATAAAGGCACACCTAATAGCGTTCTGGGTATTTTTTATAATAACTCGTGCATTTGCTCTCGGAAAGCACCATCTGGAGTAAAACTGATGATGAAGATCACAGATGGCCACGGGAACTACTCAATAATAATTATTTCACGGGTTGCGATTCGATTAGGTACTTTAATAATGGTTGATAAGCAATTTATGCTAGTCACAATGCATATGGTTCTCCTGGAGCTTACCAGGAGAACTCCCTAACAATTAACGTCCCTTCACCGAGAAAAGCAATATTTTGTAAAATAGATGAGCAGTTCATATTAGGCTATTGTAACTTAGATAAATTACAAACCGACCCACTAAAACGTTAAAAATAAAAAAATTGTTTCCAAAACAAACAAACGACTTCCAAAAAAAAAAAAATACTTCAAAGTGAAAAATAAGTAATTTCGGAAGTCGGTGGCAATCAATCTGCCTAGCCTTTTCCCAATTTTGTTGGGGTCGGCTTCCAGTCTAACCGGATGCAGCTGAATACCAGTATTTTACATGGAGCGACTGCCTATCTGACCTCCATAACCCAGTACCTGGGTAATACGATACCCCTTGATAAGACTGGTTGTCAGACTTTCGGGCTTCTGACGACCCGTAACGACCGTCATAGATCCACGAATGACAGCCGGGACCAACGGCTTAACGTGCTTTCCGAGGCACGGAGGAATCTTGGTATGTAAAGATGGTCACCCATCCACGGACAACCCCGGCAAGCGTAGCTTAACCTGATGGATCGACCCGTGCGGCTGTTATTACTTAGCCACGAGCTCCTCCTCGGAAATCGGTGGCAAAAAAAACTAGAATACAGATCCAAAGACACCGATTTCCGAACTTAGTTAAAAATAAGAAGTATTTTTCATTTTGTAATGTTTTTTTTGGAAATTGGTTGTTTTTTTTTTTTGTAAAAAAGTTTCTTATTATTTTTCTCTAAGCATGACTTATTCTTGATTAGCTTCTGCCCGCGACTTCTCCCGCGTAAAATTTCTTGTCCACCCCGTCGCGTCGTATCACCTACACACGTTATTACTTCGTTTTCGCTTAGCGTTCTTTCTGACTTTTTTCTTTTTGCTCGGCTCCTAAACGTCATAGCGTGATGTTAAATAGCCTATAGCATTCCTCAAGAACTGAGCTATCAAATGCAAAAATAATTTTTCAAATCCTACTGGTGGTTCCAGAGATTAGCGCGTTCAAACAAACAAAAAAACAAACTCGTCAGCTTTATTATTAGTATAGATTAGTATATATATCATGTTTAGTTTTAATTACATAGGCTGGGTCTGCTGGGTTGTATGGGCTGGGCTGGGTTTATTTTGTTCACAAAACAATGCTTCTGCAAATCTTCCAAAATCCGTTCTATGGAAAATACACCTAAAATCATTTTAGCCAGTTGCCAGAGACATTTTACCAAGTAATTATATACTATATATAACTATATACTTTCATTATATTGGTCCAACAGTACTTTTTTCTATTATGTAATCTGTGACCATGCTGACAATATTTTTGCATTTAGTGATTACTACTTCGTCAAGTTCATTCGCCCTTTGGTAAAATGCTCTCGTCTCTAAGACTGATTTGTGGAGCTTCTGTTGACTGTCAACGAGTTTGGATATGTTAGGTTTTCCTTTGAGGAATTCTATGTCTTTATCGGACAGGGCAGAGTAGGACATTATTGATCTGCTGGATGCTTTTACTGCCAGCTTGTATTGCCTGTAAGCAAAAAATATGAATTAAAATGGTAAAATCTTGGTAGAGAATTATATCAATCCCATCTATAGGTACGATTTATAATAAAATTGCAGTTTGTTTTTTTTGTTTGAACGCAGTATTCTCTGGAACTGCCAGTCGGGTTTGAAAAAAATCTTTTAGCATTTGATAGCCCAATTTTTGAGGAAGGTTATAGATTATTTAACATCACGCTACGACCCTTAGGAGCCGAGCAACAATAAATAAAGGCAGAAAGAACGCTACGCGAAAATTAAGTGATGGGGCACAAATATACGATATACTAGCTTTTGCCCGCGGCTTCGCCCGTTTGGACGTCGGAAAATATGTTATGGGAATTATGTGGAGAATATAGAGTCGTCGGATCTGTGCAAACTCAAATCGCTTCGATATATCGTTGCCGTGTATGGTAGGCTTAAAGCTCCCAGTCAGCATGATTTTTTCCGACATCTTCAACAATCATCGTCATATTTCAGTCAATTTACACAAAACCGTAATGAATATACACTGAATCATTGAATCCATTGGTGAAACCGTATGTAAATCCGTTCGGTAGTTTTTGAGTTTATCGCGTTCAAACAGACAGACAGACAGACACGGCGGGGGGGACTTTGCTTATTTAATATTTATTATGCCAGTCAAACACACACACGGTCAAAAGTTATTTGTTATTAGAATAACAAATAACTTTTGACCGTGTGTCCACTTGTTCAAAAGTTATTTGTTGTAATATTTCGTCGTAAAAACGTCGAATGAAATAATTATAAATGTTACCTCAAAATACAAACTATACACACACACATACACACATCAACATACATACACAACAACAACATACATTTCCAATTCCATAAATCTCTTAAAAAATGATAGGTACACAATTTTTTTAAACCAACACCCATTTTACCCCTTTAGGGGATGATTTTTCAAAAACGCTGTACCATATATTTCTTTATTTCCTATCAAAAGCACGAATTTTCATATCCCTAACTTACAAAAAGCTGGATTTACCATACAAACTTTCATCCCCTATATCACCCCTTGTAGGATTATTTTTGAGACAAAAAGTAGCCTATGTACTTCTCTAACTTCCTCAGGATGCCATCGACTTGCCAAATGCTATCGAAATCCGTTCAGTGGTTTAGGCGATAAAAGGTAACAGACAGAGTTATTTTCGAATTTATAATATTAATATAGATTAGTATGGATTTTATGTTAAAACAAGAAATATCACGCAGACAAAGTCGCGGGCAGAAGCTAGTTATACAGAAACAATCTGTGATCGCTAAATTGATTTTATCCAGCAATAATCCACGAAAGACTGCATTTAACTGGTCACTCGAAATCTGCCTTGTCACTGAAGTCGTAAATAGATCTTTGAAGGTTTGAAAATAGTTTGTGTTTGTGGGTTAAATAAAATAAATACGTACTGTCTCAGGTCATTCAATTTGTTTTGTCTCTCATTTACTTCCTTTTTCCACATCTCTTTCTCAGCCAAGAGTTTCTGATAATATCTGAAACATTATCACAACAACAATGCTCAATTTTGACACAAATACACGCTGATATATCTAGTGTAACTGATATTGGCAATAGTATCTTTACCTCGTCATATCATCGGAGCGTCGCTCATTCACATCGGACTTTTTCCTATTTGAGTTAACATTTTCGGACGTTGTATGAGGCACTGAAAGGAGAATTTAGATTATAAATCATTTCACTCAATCCACCAGGAGATGCCAAAGGTATTTTAATGTCACAAACAGTGGGATATCTTCACAAATTTATGTAAAATGCTCAAGTATCAGCACACCTATTGATTCTCTTCGTTCAAAGAAAGATGAGCTTCTTTTTCTCGGTGGAGACCGTATAGAAGGATGTACTTCACTCTCATCCATAGAATTTTCCATTAAATATCACTTTCACCAATTATAAAACTTATTGTTTCAACCAAGCACAAGTAATTATTTTCAAAATTACAAAGACGAAAATGACGTTAAAAACGGACGCCCTCGTTGACGTAAGGCGCGTTCCGCGTACGTTCGGTTCGGAAATCCAACCAAACCAAACGCGATCTCGTCATCTCCTAATGAGTCTATGGTCTAAAGATCTAACCAACTGCACCATTCCCACCACCCTCCAATTATTTGTCTGGGAGCAGTGGCCGAATCTATCAGCCACAATGACGGATGTCATGAAAATGATGACAGCGGCAAAGTGTAAATCGTTAGATTGGCCCTACTGCGTCAAAAGATATTCGCGTTTCTATTTCGGTTTGATACCTCTGACATACAATGACGCAGTGACTTGACTTGATTGTCACGGAACGCTAAATACGCTATGTAATAAATGTGTGAACTCCCTCTTTTCAATATGGACACGTTTTCGCATGACTAAGTACAGTGAGGGCAAATCTAGCGATTTAAATCTTTGAGGGGCGGGGTTTGACTTAATATCAAATACTGGTCAAAGTTACAGATTTTCATGGTGGCCGTTACAATTTGACGGAACTGCTTTTCTAGGAAACCAAAGCTTTGCGGACTTTGGATAGCATTTTGAGTGTTTTGAGTAATGACAGGAGTATTCCAAAGACAAACCTTTTTTATATAATACACACATCAAAAGTGTCTAGGGATCAACATATATTTTTGCAATAACTTTTCTCCTGATTGATATTAATTAAAATTTTCTTTAAGGATTCATCAAATAAAGTGTTTTCGTTTGTCACAGTAACGATAAACCAAGTTACCTTTGCATTAATAAAGAAATTTGCCATTTTCCTAATAAAGGGATTTTTGACATTTGAACCACTAACATTAAAGTTCGAAAAAAAGACTGAAATAACAGTTTTCTTTAAAATTTTATTGGGTAACTTAAACAATTAATAATCCGTGTTTCTACCGCGAACACTAACAACACAAGAACATCGGTTTGGCATACTCAAAATGAGTTCATCCAAATCACGCTGTGGAATGGCCGCCCATGTTCGTTGCAACAACAAAAAAAGGTCTTCTTGCGACTGGATACCCTCCATATTCGGCAGAGCTCTTCTCTGTAGCATATCCCATGCATGCTCAATCGGGTTCAAGTCTAGCGACTGAGCAGGCCAGGGCAGGACATTGATGTTAGCTGCGGCGAGAGTCTGTCTTACAACTCTTGCGGTGTGCGGTCGTGCATTATCATGCATTAACTGAAATAAGGGACCGATTTGCACTTGTAGAGGAACGATGACGTCTGATACAATCGTCTCAGCATAAATTTGAGCGTTGAGGTTGCCTCTGATCCAAATCAACTCAGTTCTTCCGCCGATCCAAATACCCGCCCATACCATGATGGTTCCACCACTATAAGGATGGACTTCCTGGCAGGATTTTAATCGCTGTTGGCGTCCAGGGGTTCTCCAGTGTCGTATACGTCTTGTATCCGGTCTCATACCAAAACGAGACTCATCAGAAAAGCACACGAAACGCCATTGTTCTTCTGCCCAATTTCTGTGTTCAAGAGCCCATTGATATCGAATCCTACGATTGTGCATTGCTATAGGTGGTACCCGTAGCGGTCTTCGGGAATGAAGGTTCACTTCATGCAAGCGGTTTCTGACTGTTTGGTCGCTAATTAAGTTCCCTGAAGAGTGATGAAGCCTCACGGCTAACATCATGGCGGTTATAGTTGGAGCTCTTCGAGTTAAGATTTGAATGTATCGGTCTTGTCTCCGTGTGGTGCAGCGATACCGTCCTCCATGGCGCTCAGCCACGGTACCAGTGCTTCGGTAACGTGTCCAAAGTCGACTGATAACACTCTGACTTGTATTCAGAGCTAAAGCCACAGTACGTTGCCGGGAACCAGCTTCTATCATTCCCACGGCTCTGAGCATTTCTTCCCTGCTTAAATGACGTCGCCGCTCCATAATAACGTTGGTTTTAATCAGTAGTAGGGAAACAGTAGCACTAATAATGTCTTCAATGCGTTGTATGTTTTTATAGGGAAAATATTGACAGCTGATTTTCATCTTTTACTCGAATTTGATTCACAGTTCCTGATTCAAATTATGAAATGCACCAAAAAGGATCCATATAAATTTATAAAATCATAAATTTATTACAAAGCCACATCTCAATCTCAAGAAATCCGCATAAAAATGCTTGATCCCTAGACACTTTTGATGTGTGTATATCAATGAAGTGGCCCAGTGGTAACGACTCCGATTTACGAGTTGTAGGTCGTGGTTCCGAACCCAGCCAGGCATGTTACTTAAGTGTAATTTATTCCATCACCCCTGTTCTCAAAGCGGTGAAGGAAAACATCGTGAGGAAACCGGCATGTCCTAGAATCAAAAATTCGAAGACATTTATTTATTTTAACACTAGCTTTTGTCCGCTGCTTCGACCGCGTGGATGTCGGAAAACATCCCACGGGAGCGTACTACCGGGATTACAATACTGCCAAATTTTACTGAAATCCGTTCAGTAGTTTAGGCGTGAAAAGGTAACATACAGACAGACAGACAGACAAGCGGACAGAGTTACTTCCGAATTTATAATATTAGTATGATTAGTATGGATAAACTCATGTCAGCACGGAAAGTAAATAAAAGGACTAGACCGTGCCGGGCGCGAGCTATGTCCTAGTCTGCTCGATTTGTAGGGACCAAGACTTGGACGGGACAGGGACGCCGCACGGTATAGCATGAACTGCTTCGTAAAATGTTCGTGAAGTTTTGGATCCGTGTGTCGTCCGAACCTCGTCCGAGACACGGCTCGCACCCGCCAAGGATCTGACGACTATAAACATGCAAAAAATAAATCGAACATGTGTTAATCACATTCAGGTTAATTTTATAACTTATTTTATTACTTCACTTGGGTATTCCTTCCATAAAGAAAACCAAATCATTTGGGAAAAGAAGATAACGGAAAAATATTTTGGTACACAAAATAATGATTGAGGCTCAAAATATTTTTTTCATCCCTTGGTATTTGCGTAATCAATAGGCTTAAGACTAATATACTCCCGCGGCCATTGACATCCAACGTAATAAAATTACGATCGTGATTCCTTTTTCCAATGATTGATAAGATAACACTTGCCTCTCGTTGGTACGGTGAGGTCCAGGGTGCGATCCTCAAGTCTAGAAAAGTCCGCCCGGTGGGTTCCCGCATTGTCGAGGCGGGGGAGCTCAGTAGCCGTGGCTTGGTCACCCACGGTGCAGCAAAGAAGAACCTGAGGAGGGGCCGCTCCTCAGGGCTTTTCCAGGTAAGCCGACGTCGTAGCGGCCAGCAAGTAGGTTGCGGTGCCGCTTGGGTGACATCGCAACTGAGGCGGGCCGCGATGTCGTATGGGAGGCATCGCGGCTGAAGATTAGAGGCCGCGGTGGGAGTGGAGTGCCGGTATTGCGGTACGCCACTCTCCCTTTCGCGGCCTTGACGGGGTGGCCACCGTCTGTTAGCGGACGCGGGGGGGCCGCAGAGGAGGAGGAGTGTCTGTATGACGTTGGCCGCTCTCCCTATCCTCTGCGACCGAAAATTGGCAGGCGGCGGGGCCAATGACCTGATCCGTCGCAGAGTGACCAAGGGTGCCCAGACACGGGGTCATCTGGCGCCCAATTGCTGATTCGGTCCCTGGGGTGGTCACGGCGTGCAATGTGTTCTGGTACGCCGGTGAAGGGAAGTACTCTCCAAAGGAGGGTCTGGTGACGGACAGCCGCGGCGGGTTCACGGATGAGTGCTAACGCGTGCCCGTGTTCCCGCCGCCTGTAAGCGGCAGAGGAGGACACCGTGGAGTTTTAGTGGGTTAGAGTCCCACATAACTGTACTATTTCGTGTGCTATATCCCCGTGGTAGTGCATGAGCATTTCTCCATGATAAAAAAAGGTCAGGAAAAGTGTTATTGGGGTTTTCATCAGAATAAACATAATTATACAAGGTGCATTAGAAAGGTGTGGTCAAAATTAAGGGTGTAGTACAGATCAACCTGAGTAACGATTTTTAAAATTACGATGTTGGTCCCATGAAGAAAGTTGTTCAGTTTGATGGTCTGTACCACACCTTTCTAATATATAGCATTACACCTGTAATCCTCGAAGGGTTACGCAAAGACCTCCAGGTCTACCTATCAGGTGAAATGAAGGAATGTACTACAGGTGTAACCAACATTTAGCCAGTTGCTTAAGTCCCATGTAACAGGGGGCGAACCTGTTGCCATCAGCCGGACATCACACATCCAAACTGCAAGCTACTACTGTGAAATTCCTGATGGAAAACCCTTTCCTCAACCTGGGAATCAGACCCAGGGCCTCTTGCTTAGCAAAAGCACTTGTTACCACTAGACCAACGAGCCAGTCACTGTGCACACAGCAGCAGGTCAAATTACTAAACTGTCAAATTTTCTCATTCGATTTTGAACTTAACCAACAACATTTTGAGGTTTAAAATCGTTTGGAGAAATTTGACAGTTTGGTACGGTCAGCAACATAAGTCGATTCTATGTTCTATGTTAAGAACTTGGTTTCCGCACTTAGTCCTTCATGTGGACTATTGTGCGTGGGCCATGGCGGCCGTCGGAGGTTTATTCCAACCAGCCCACCTCCCTCCAGAAGTTAATCAAATCTCCGGGTTTGTTAAGAACATCTGTGAAAGATCGGGATATTCCAAGAGTTTCTGTTCTAATCTGGGTGACGCCTGTGCATTCAAAAAGCACATGCTCAACGGTTTCCTCAGCCTCCATGCAGGCCCTGCACAGAGGACTGTCCGTTATTCCTATTGTGTGGAAGTGTTTGTTTAATGAGCAGTGTCCTGTGATGGTCCCCGTCACCAGGCACAGCCCGTTCCTGTCCAGAAGTAATAATCGCCTGGTAAGCGCATCTAGGGACGGAATGGCCTCCCTGGACTGCCTGCAACCTGATGTCGAGGACCACCAACTCTCCGCTTGTGTGGTGTGGGTGAACTCCTGTAGCCACCTGCGTAACTGGTTGAAGGGAATGGGTACGATTGGCTCAGATCCACAGACAGACGTGTTGGATGCTCTCCTAGCAAGTTCGTCCGCTGCGTCGTTACCAAGTGATCCGCTATGTCCTTTTATCCATTGCAGTGTCACTGTGTTGCGGTTAGTTACCGCTACTCGTTCGAGTGCATCGTGACATTCTAGTATTAATCTCGAGGTAAAGTATTTTTTCTGTAGGGATTGGAGCACTGAGGCACTGTCTGAGAGTATTCGTATATAGGTATCCGTAACTCTCCTGGCTTCTATGGCATAACACGCTTGTATGATGCCCACACACTCTGCCTGGTAGACAGTGTTGAATACTCCAAGCGGACTGGATATGTTAATGTTAAGGTCGTATGAGAAGACTCCGACCCCGGTTCCGGAGTCGGTCTTTGATCCAACGGTGTATACTCTCAACTCTTGCGGGCCTGAGTAATCACACCGTTCTTCCGTGAGTATTATGTTATAATGCTTCTGAACAGTGAACAGTGTTGTTTCGGGGCTTTGTCGCTTGGTGATGCCATCATTGGCTGTCGCCTGATCGCATCCTCTTTTATGCGTATGTGCTTAACTCTAGAGTCCTTGCTCAGTGTTCCTGCCAAACTGAGTCTAAAGGCGGCTAAGGCCGCCTCTTCACGCACGATGAGGTGTAGTGGCGGCAGTCCAAGCATTGCCTGTAGAGCAGCAGTGGGTGTAGTTCCCATGCAGCCAGTTATTGCTACACAAGCGAACCGTTGCAGTTTCTCAAGATCCTTTCGGGCTGTACTTAGGTCGGTCCTGGGCCACCAGACCAGTGAGCCGTATGTGATAATTGGTCGAATTACTGTGGTGTATAGCCGGTAGGTGACCTTGGGGCTAATCCCCCAATTCCTGCCGAGCAGTCGCTTGCACTGCCACAGGGATATACTGGCTTTTGTGATGATGTAGTTGGTATGTTTCGCCCAATTCACCTGTTTGTCCAAAAAGATGCCCAGATATTTGGTTTCAGTTGATAGGCTTAGGGTAACATAAGTCGATTAACACTGCTACTTTTTACATATCATGTAAATTAATACAAAATGATTTGATTATCTTCTTTTTTCCTAAAATACCTAAGAGTCGAGTAGATCTTTAAATTTTACTTCTGTTCCGATTTTAATTAAATATCTTGCTCATTAATTAAGATTTATAAAACTGAAGTGTTAATCGACTTTTGTTGCTGACTGTATAACGTAATGTGCTGTTGTCTGTACTTTACACCTCTGCTAACTTCTTCGGAGAATACAGATATGATGACTGTTATGTCAATCCATCATTATTACTAACTCGTCCTCGAGTACTTCATCATCATCGCCTTTCCCAACTGTGTTGGGGTCGGCATACAGTCTATAACCTGATGCAGCATCTGACCTCCACAACCCAGTTATTGGGTCATGCCCCTTGGTAAGACTGGTTGACAACTTTTCGGGCTTTTGACTACCCATAACGACTGTCAAAGATTTACAAATGATAGCTGGGACTATAAAAAAAAATACTTTAAAAAAAGTAAAAACCGACTTCAAAACCAATAACTTTCATAAAACACTTCAACAGCTTCTGAAGTCGGTGTCAAGCTAAAGTGCATTGAAGAATTTGATGACACCGACTTCAGAAGCTGTTGAAGTGTTTTATGAAAGTTATTTTATTCGTTTTTGGTTTTGAAGTCGGTTTTTACTTTTTTTTAAGTAAATTAATTTTTTAATTTGTAGTTGAATATACAATTACATAATTAGGTAAGCCCAAGTCGCACGAAACGAAAAGAAGAATCATCAAAATCCGTTTAGAAATGCCGGAGGTACAGTGCATTTATGCATATAACTTCGTACTTAAGAATAATTACATAATGTATTATATACTAAATCCTTCCTGAAAGTATGTAGATCATGATATTGAAAGAATCATCAAAATTGGTTCATTAGTTTTTGACAAACAAACATACATATATACATACATACATACGGGTCGAATACAGAACCTCCTTTTTTGAAGTCGGTTAAAAAAGGCGGAGACCTCGAGAAACTGACAACCATAACATTTATACCGACACAAACACGGACATTTGAATCTACCCGCAATCAGTTCGCATTTGCGGTTAGCTTGGAAATTCTATCAGCATATTAGCGGTTGAGACCGAAATCAATTTAGTATTCACGCGTCTGTAAAATCGATTTGTTAGGCGTTAAATAAAAGGAGTACAGATTTGTATAATTATATGATTGTCCATACTCCTTTGTTGAATTTGAACTTCTCATTAATTGTTGCAATGAGTAATGTGCAACAAGATTGCCAAAAAGATTGTTGAAAAGATAGAAAGAAAGAAAAACATGTTTTATTGTCCCAGAGACACGTGCATATAAAAATGATAAGTTAGTTTCTTCTTATTAAAAAAAAAAAGTAAGTTTAAAACTAAAACCCGACTACTGAAAAATCACGCTCTAAAAAGTCAATCAATCTGCCTAGCCTTTCCCCAACTATGTTGGGGTCGGCTTCCAGATTAACCGGATGCAGCTGAATACCATTATTTAACATGGAGCGACTGCCTATCTGACCTCTACAACCCAGTAACTGGGTAATACGATACCCCTTGGTAAGACTGGTTGTCAGACTTTCGGGCTTCTGACGACTCGTAACGATTGTCAAAAATCCACGAATGACAGCCGGGACCAACGGCGTAACGTACTTTCCGAGGCACGGAGGTGTCTCGGTTTGTAAAGATGGTCACCCATCCACGGACCAACCCCGGCAAGCGTAGCTTAACTTGGTTGATCGACCCGTGCGGCTGTTATTACTTAGCCACGAGCTCCTCTAACTAAACTAAACATTCAATATTAAACTTATAAAAATACGAAAGGAATCTCGATATTTTGTCCAGTCGTAATAATCTTACGAAGCAGTAGTGCTATTCTGTAAATATCTCACCGTGATAACTCGGGTGAAGTGAGCGTGAAGTGAGCCGTTATTCCACATAATGCTAGGGGTTGACACTATTGACAGCTCACTTTAAGATCACTTCACTTATGTTTCCACGGTGATGTATTTACAGAATAGCATTACAGGGCCGGGTCACTAAATTACCAATAAATTATCAAAACAATCTCCAACAGGTTGTAATCTTGCAATAACTTCGCCGTCAGAGTTCTCGAGCCTGTTGCGTAAACCTATAAATAGTCGTTAATGTTACGAATAGCGTATTTATTCCCCAAAGTTATGGTCCAAGACAAAACACGAACACTTTTATTAGTGAATCAATACCTTTAGAGCTGTATTCTTAGAGTATGAAGAGTTTTATAGAGCGCTAGATAAACGCTGCCCTATCATAATCATTATTCGCTTGCTCTTATCCCAATTTATTTGGGCTCGGAGTAACATGTCTTTTTTCTTCCATACTTTTCACTGCCGCATATATTATATTATCTTTAAGTACTTATTATAAAATAAAGTCGCTTTTTGGGTCTGTCTGTGGGGCCGCGTCGTTCTTCTAAATTACGCAACGGATTTTGATGCGGTTTTCATTTAGAGAATTTATGCCGGAAGGTATAATACATTAATATACAAGTTAGATATAGAAACCTTCATGTTTTGTCAAGTCGTAAAAACCGTACAAAGCGGGGCCGGGGCGCCAGTTATGTTTATAAGTATTAGGTCCTCCTACCTATGAAATTTCCCCCTGGCTGGAGGCTTTTGAGCTTGCTTAAAGGCACCCACTTCGAATGTCCGGTTAAGTAGTCGAGACCTCTCATGGTCACAACTACGAGATGCCATTTTCAACAAACAAAAAAAACCTATGTAGTTGCCAATGATTTTGATACTACAGGCTGTTCACTATAATTTGTTTCTTGGCAGTCATGTTGGCACCAGTGCTATCAAGCTGTTGTTGTCAGGTTTTGGTTTTGTTCATTACAGCTTCTTGAGACCTGGCACAACAATTACTGCAAAAGTTTATTGTGAAGAACTGCAAATGATGAGGACAAGCTCGCTGTCAAACAACTAAGACTTGTCAATTGATCCAGTTCATGCAGTTTTCACCATCATTTAAAGAATTTATATGATGAATTGAAAAAATAACATTTTTAATAAACTTAAATTTAATAAAGAAATCTTGATTTTATCGATGTAAAACCCGTGCGAAGCAGGGTCGAGTCGCATATTTAATAAAAATAAAGTTGATAGACAAATGAGTTTAGCATCGTAAAACTTGGCACCAAAAGTTAAAAATTTACTTTTAAAAAACTATAAACCGACTTCAAAAACCTAAAACGAACAAAATAATTTCTTAAAAAACTTAAAAGCTTCTGAAGTCGGTGCCAAGCTAAGGTGCATTGGAGAACTGAAGACACCGACTTCAGAAGCTATTAAGTTTTTTTTTAAAAACTGAAAGTTATTTTATTCGTTCTAGGTTTTTGAAGTCGGTTTTTACTTTTATAAAAGTAAATTTATTTTTCCATTTTTAGTTGAATATACTATTACATAAGTAAACCCAAGACGAGCGTAAAGAAGAATCATCAAACTCCGCTTAGAAATGAAGGAGATACAGTTCATTTATGCATATAACTAAAGAATAATTAGGTACCTATACTCCATTGGTTTAGGTAACTAAATAAAGGTAAACAAAAAAATCACGTGTCTGGTTAATCGGCTAAACGTAATTCTTGTCAATTCAGTTGTCATGCACGACACATTCGTACTCTTCAATTTAGCAACTTTATAACGCGTTGTATAACATATTACGTTATTAGGTATTAGTCGGTTAACCAGACACATGTTTTTTTTTGCTTACCTTTATTTAGTTACCTAAACCGATGAAATGTAATGTATTATATACTAACACCTTCCTGAAAGTAGATCACGTTATTGAAAGAATCATCAAAATTGTTTCATTAGTTTTTGAGAAAATCGCGAATACAAACATACATACGTACCTACAAGACTTACATACATATGGAGCGAATACAGACCCTCCTTTTTTGAAGTCAGTTAAAAATAGAGCAGTTGCGCAGTTCTCAGACACACTATGTCCTATCACTTAAAATCCTGAATAAGTACTAGTAAGCTAAGTACAGTGGCGACGGGTGACCACCCATTACAAATCAAGAAAACCCCTTGCCTCGGAAAGCACGTTAGGTAGTTGGTCCCGGCTGTCATATACATCTTTGACAGTCGTTACGGGTAGTTAGAAGCACTTAAGTTTGACAACCAGTCTTACTAAGAGATATCGTGTTGCCCAGTAAGTGGGTTGTGAAGTTCAGATAGGCAATCGCTCCATGTAAAATACTGGTATGCAGCTGGATTCGGTTAGACTGGAAGCCGACGACCCTGACATATTTGGAAAAAGGCTAGGCAGATTGACTACGCCTGTCACCTAGGGCTCATTTAACGCTATATGACTATATTAATACTCTAAGAGTCTAAGCCCTCACAGTTCTGAGCATAAGTCAGTAGGTAGGTAATTACAGGGCTATTAATTGATTGGCTTGTTGGGCTATTTTTAGCCCCCAAGTTAAGACGAGAACTCGTAAATATAAAGGGTGTTTTGATTGCGAGCGTGAAGGGGCTTTTGAAACTTATTTTAGGCTTTTGTACTTATTCAGGATGAGCAGCAACTGAAACAAGTGCCAGCCGCAGACACGTAGAAGTATATACGAGTACTTAGAGTTTGTTTTACTCTGATTGGATGGATTGACACGGAGTTTAGTGCATTTTGGTTAAATGAAATCTTAAATTCGCTGAAAAACTCAAACTCAAAGCATTTATTTCAAATAAACCAATTACAGGCACTTTTGAATTGTCAATGGGTCGGTCAGTCAGAAAGATGAAGCTAGTTGCCCATTCCAAAACGTAGTAGATCCCTATGGAGAAGAACGGGCAAGAAACTCCACGGACACTCTTTTAAATCATAATATTTTTACAAAATATTGGTTACATCGTTCATGTTGAAAATATACATGTCAGAACAATGTAGAAAGACGTGCACGTTAAAAAGCATCCGTAATAAAAAGATAAAAACTAAAACAACTAAATTAAATATTAAAATTAAAAATAAGCCATGGCAGCTAAGAGACGACCAGTCCCAACTGACGGCGCCCGTTCACGAACATGACGCATGGATCAGCACAGAATTAGCTCAACCATTTTGAAGGGAACTTACTGACACAACGCACAGCCAATGACTAGTTTACACAGTGCGAGCTGCTGACTAGACAGCTGCTCGCACTGTGTAGTCGCTTGTTAGTAGCTCGGCTTGCCTTGGCTATTTACACAGTGCGAGTTGCTGTAATGCAGCTACTTGGAAGGCCGACTCGCACGCTAGCTCGCACGAAAACAAAAATGTTGAAGTTACTCGGCTGCGAGCTACTTACTGTCCAACGCGCAACTGCGAGTAACTCGTATGATATATCCACACAGTGCAAGTTGCTATACTGCAGCTACTCGGTAGGCTGACTGGAACGCTAGCTCGCACTGTGTAAACTAGACATAAACCGCTGGGTCTGGAAGCATGAAGTTTTGCATAAGAATTCCTTATAATAATGGTTTGCACTAAGAAAGGATATGAAATCATTCCATAGAGCGGTTAAATCGGGGATGAAAGTTTATTAAGAAAGTTTTTAACATTTTGCGGATAGGAAATTCCATCGAGCGCACGGCTTGATGGAAATATAAAGACTGTAAGACTACCTATTATATATAAGTAGTACTAAAATATTTGGACCTACTGTTAACATTTTTGGTAAAACTTTTCTGGATTAAACAAATTGCATAAAAGGCGAATTGCGAAAGCATCGGAGGGGCTTGTGGCTAAGTAGTAACAGCCGCACAGGTCGATCCATCAGGTTAAGCTACGCTTGCCGCGGTTGGTCCATGCATAGGTGCCCATCTTTACATACCAAATCCAGAAAGCAGTTAAGCTGTTGATCCCGGCTGTCATTCGTGGGTCTTTGACAGTCGTTAAGGGTCGTCAGAAGCTCGAAAATCTGACAACCAGTCTTACAAGGGGTATCGTATTACCCAATTTCTGGGTTGGGGAGGTCAGAAAATCGATAGCTCCATTTAAAATTCAGCTGCATCACCGTCAGCGTACCAACGTGTTTCAACGTTGGGAAAATGCTAGGCCTAGGCAGATGATGATGAATTGCGTAAGCATTGTATTCTATACATATGAATAATTTCTGTTTAATTCTGGGAATACCTATGCCCCCTAATTCCGATAATTATTGATGTGCAACCGTCCCTAAATATTTATTTTCCCAACCGACCAAAGAAAAATGCCAGAGCAGCTTTCTATCATGTTTACCACGTGCTGCACAGGCGAAAAAGCGTTTTGCACAAAATCACAGCACAGGCGTCTGAGAAACAACATACCTACCTACCTGGGGTACATATTTTGTCTCACAATTAGAGAGCCCAGGTACTCTAATTGTGTACGCTCGTGCAAGCAAGCACCAAACGACGCGACGGCTCCTAGAGCATTTTGATGAACGCCTTTTATTTAATTTTGTCAGTACCTATAATGAAGGATTTCTTTGAGTTCTACTTCCACCATTTTGAATTCTGAGAATTAAACAAATGAGCGCAAACTTTTTTATTTGTTTATTCACCTACAACCACAATAGGAATACAGACAAATTTCATGAACTGTTGCCAAATAAATGTTATTCTTTCTCTCTTAGAAACAGGTAGGTCTTAGCTATCAGGTACCAATAGGTAGGTCTTTGTTTATAAAACCATCCCCCGCGTTTGTTCCCAAAATTCTAATTTTGTAGATAGATAAACATGTTCACCAAAGTACTTATTTCGTTTGAATTAGCTATACATACATACAGCCTACGATTCAGCCAAGTTCGGTATTGTCTGATTACTTACGATCAAACAAATCTGAATTAGTTCTATAAAATCTGTTTTTGTATGAATATCGTAATAGGTAAAGCTCTGGCCATACTGAGGCGAATTCCGCGGTGAATGATGATCTCGACGTCGCGCGTCATTTGTTTTAACTTTTAAGAAGTAACGCGACTTCGCCTCTGTTTGACCACCTCCTTAAAAGTTAGTTGACACAATCAGCGCGCGGCGTGAGTGAATTTCGTCCGGCACCCTGCATGAGAGTCGCCTCAGTTTGGCCGGAGCTTTATACAGCGGGATTCAAATATCTACAAACGTGAACGAAAATAAACAGAAACCTTATTCTACTGCCAATTTGCTGGTATTTTCCATAACCATCTCGTGTAGGTTGGTATGATAGGAAATCAATTTTATTTATTTATTTTTAATAAGCACACCAAACAGCACGGTCACTTACAATTCTAATTAAAATAACATAAAAAAACCGGCCAAGTGCGTGTCGGACCACCCACAATGAAAGGTTCCGTAGTTGAAAAGAATTTATCCCAAAAACAAACTTAACATTGCAATACTTACCAAAAGATTTTTTTTTTTATGTGATAAAATTATAAATGAACAATTTTCGGACTTCTTCCTTTACTTGTGCTGTGAGACTTTGCTTCTTGCCAAATTTCATGATTCTACGTCAACGGGAAGTTTAGGTTTTGATTTATTTGCGAGTATCAAAATATGTCGCATAAATGGCCGTATTTTTTTATTGCGTTAACTTAGAAGCTTGATTTTTATAGAACTGCAAGGGACCATAGACCTACGTATTTATTATTAATTTAAACTTGATACCTCCACGCGTTTCTAAGAACAAGGGTCTTGGACAACGAAGTGATCCTATGAGGTACGGAACCCTAAAAATGGCATTTTAGTAACCATCCAAATACATGTATGCATGACTTTCACATACGAAATATTAGAGACAACGGAGAACAATAAAAAGTTTATTGGAGCTAACGTTCGCTGTATTGAATTCATCATCACAAAGGCACGTACACTTCAGGAATCAAACCTGTGACACAGCGCAATGGGTGTATAATGGACCCAGGTGTTGTGTCACAGGTTCAATTCCTCCACAGAACGAATATTAAAAAAAAGGGAAATTATTTAACTGATTCTCTAAAAACTTTTTCTGCTTCTAATGATGTGCACTGTTTTTAAATAATTGAGCCTCTTTTTAATTTTCTGGCCTGTTCTCACATTTGGTCGCAGGAACCACAATATAAATATGGATAGTAAGGAAATGCTCTAGTGGAGCGTTAGGGTTGTCACTCTTATGTTCGTAAAATTGAAAAGTGTTTTATTAGAACGAAGTTCTTTAACACTACTTGCGGTAGGCGATGACTGGTAGAAATCGTCAAAATGTAAATCGAAGATGGTGGCTGCGTAAATTGACAATTTTTTTATCATGGGTATCGATTTCATGGTTTTGGCAACGGCCATCTTGGATTTACATTTTAATGTGACTATTAACTACACTTCTGGACACATCTTTTGGCCCACCTTGTATTTTCAGTTTCGTTTGGTCCTAGCTAAAATTTTATATTAGGTCGAGCAAAAAGTTTTTATGCAGTTTTGAACCTGGCACATTCACAATTTCATTCAATAGTCTTTTTTTGAATTTCGAACACAGAATTTAAAGAAACAAAAGACAATTTGGAGCCTGTTTGTTGATATCAAACAATCGAATACTAAGAAAACTTGGTTTTATTGGTTTACTTGGATTTAATTCTTGAAAAAGTGATTGATATCTTTGGTTTTGCAACAAACATTACTTATTCTTAACATTAAGGTGAGGTTCTATCAATAATCTATGGATACTTCACCTGAAGTCGCCGCCCAAGCTGTGGCACTTATTCAGGCCGGACACAGCCAAAGAAACGTGAGTGCTCAACTTAATTTAAGTCAATCTGCGGTCCGAAATGTTTATCGGAGGTACCTAGAGACTGGCGGCTTTGTTCGTCGCCAAGGAAGGCCACGATCTCGGGTCACAACTGAAAGGCAGGATCGATTCATCGTGACGACCAGCTTGAGAAATCGTCACCTTACCTCCATTGAGATACAAAACCAACTTCGCGACTTCCACGGAGTATCTGTGAGCGCTCGAACTGTTCGGAGAAGGTTAAAAGAACGCGATATGGTACCACACAAGCAAGCTAATGGCCCCAAACTAACGCGAGCCCACCGAACAGCGCGCCTTCATTTCGCACGCAGTCATTTAAATTGGACACAGCAAGATTGGAGCCGTGTACTCTTTTCTGATGATTCTAAAATTGTGTTACATGGCAATGATGGAAGGAAGAAGGTCTACCGACGTAAGGGAGAGCGTTTCGCACAATGCTGCTTTGAAGAGAGGGTTGCTTATGGCGGTGGCTCATGGACTGTCTGGGGCGATATATCCGCGAGCGGCAAAACTCAACTTGAGGTTGTTACAGGACCACGGCTGCCAACATTAAATGCTGAAAGGTACATTCGTGAGTGCTTAGAACCTCACGTGAGACCATACGCGGACTATGTGGGCCCAAATTTCCTTTTTATGCATGATAATGCATATGCCCATGCGGCCGGCATCGTCAGGGAATATCTTCGGGATGTGAACATTACAGTTATGGACTGGCTAGCCAGAAGCCCAGACATGAACCCTATTGAGCATATGTGGGACGAGCTAAAAAGACGTGTTAGGGCTCGTCAGCCAGTTGCCCAGACGATGCAGGAGTTGAAAACTGCCATAGAAGAGGAATGGGAGATGATCCCTCAAAATTTCATAGAGCGGTTGATAAACTCTATGCCTAATCGTATGAGAGCTGTGGTAGATGCCCATGGAGGCAACACGCGTTATTAAATTAAACCTTTATTTGATAAAACATGTTTTTTATTCAAAAATCAATTGCCTTTAACAAGGCGCATATCCGACTTGTTAGGCGTAGCTCCATGTCGTATGGTATTCTGAATTCAAATTTAAAACAATACGATCGAAAAAGATGGTAAAATGTATCAGGTTTAAAACTGCATCAACAGTTTTTGTTCAATCTAGCAATCATATTTCGGTAGGGGCCATCGAAACCTAAACTCTAAGGTGGGCCAATAGATGTGTCCAGAAGTGTATAACACCCGCACCATGAAAACGACACCCATGACGAAAAAGTTTAAAATTTTCGCAGGCGCCATCTTGGATTTACATTTTAACGTCACTAACAGCTGTAGCACCCTCGACAACCATAAAAACGACACATATGACGAAAAATGTTTATATTTAGGAATTTTAACCCCCTAGCTAGGGGACGATTTTTCAAAAACGCTAAAACACGTCATTCTTATAGTCGTTTTTAAACAATAGGCTTAAATTTTTCCTTACTAAATTTTATTCCCTATTTTCTCACCGTAGCGGATGATTTTCCAAAAACGCTGAAACGTGAGGTTTTTAATTTAATCAGAATATTAAATACCAATTTTCATGGCTTAAACTAAAAAAGGCAATTTTCCATACAAACTTTCATCCCCTATTTTACTCCCTTAGGGGTTGAATTTCGAAAAATCCTTTTTTCATTGTTAACATTATAAAGGGAACCTCAGTGCAAAATTTCAGCGTTCTAGGGCCAACGCTTTGGGCTGGCCGTTAATGAGTCAGTCAGTCATGAGGACTTTTCTTTTTATTTCTATAGATATACAACGTGTCGTTTTGCGTTCTCGTCAAATTTAAGGGTGTGGTATATATAGACCATCAAACCGAACAACTTTTTCCATGGCACCAACATCGTAATCGCGAAAAAATAATCAGCCGTCTCATACATTTGCGTCGAGTAGGTATTGAAGTTTACTATGGGACAGTTGAATTTTTTTTCGCGATTATGATGTTGGTCCCATGGGGAAAGTTGTTCGGTTTGATGTTCTGTATCACACCCTGAAATTTGACGAGGATGCAAAACGACACGTTGTATACAAGAGAAGTTAGAACCTTTGAAGTGCCAAAAATGTTGAAGATTGAATCCAGTGTAGCAATTCGGGTTCATTAAGGTCCTTTGGAAACTTAAACAAAGCCGACGTTAGCCTGGACGCCAACACAAATAGGAGTTCCTGTTTCATTAGGAAAGGTTCGGGTTATTGATGTTTGTATTAATAGGATTGTGAAAATAAATCAGTTGTTTTATTTAGTTTCGTGTCCAGTCGTGTGGATTTTGTGTTTCTAGTAGGATTATTTTCATTTATCAATGAACACGATTCGAGTTACGAGTTTAATTAAATCTCACCATGTTTTTGTGGAAAGGAAATCCATTCGAAAATAAGTATAAAGGTGGGGGGGAGGTGTTTATGTGTAATGTAGTATAGTGCGTGTATGTAGTAGTATAAGTGCTTAAAATAGAAGCAATGCAAATTGAAGTAATTATTGTTTTATGATGCTTCAGCAAATCTGAGAAACAAAAAAACCAAAAAAAAAAACAAAAAAAAAAACCAAACCAAAACCAAATTAAACCACTATATCTACCCGAATTCAGTTTTATTTAATGCTGTCGCTGCAAATGATAACGTTTTAAGGTATGCATCATTCTCCTGCCCTTATCCCAATCTATTTGGGGTCGGCGCAACATGTTTTTTTTTCCATACTTCACTATTATTCGTCATCTCGGTAGTCACCCCCTTTCTAGCCATGTCATCTTTCACACAATCCATCCATCGTTTCTTTGGTCTTCCCCTACTCTTATAGCCGTCGACATTCATACTCAAAACTTTCCTCACTCCTCCGCATCACATGCCCATACCATGACAGCCGATTTCCGCACAACTTTTCAGTCACCGGTGTCACTTTCAGACTTCCTCTTATGTACTCATTTCTTATTCTATCCATTCGTGTAACACCACACATCCCTCTTAGCATTCTCATCTCAGCTGCATGCAACTGCTTTTCATTCATTCCTTTTGTGGCCCAACATTCTGATCCATACAAGACAGCAGGTCTAACCATTGTTTTATATATCTTCCCCTTAAGTTCAAGGGGAATGCGGGAGTCGCAGATTGTTCCCGTGACCTGCCGCCATTTCATCCATCCAGTGTTAATCCTATGCTTAACCGTCCGATCTACTTCGCCATCGCTTTGCACAACGTTTTAAGGTATGATTTTTGATAAACGTTTCTGAATAGCTAGACAATAGTCCAAGATCCCAGAGCCACCAACCTTACTTATTTTCTGATTAACAAATGTATGGGATAGAGTAATGTTACTATGTGTTTTGAACGTACGCATACCTGCTAGCTTGGGCCGACGCTTAATTTTCAGATATTAGGTACTAAAGTTTTTTCCGCCAGAAGCTTTAAAGCTCGCAAAAATTGACGTCATCTTACTTAGAGTTTGAAACTTAATTTTTTTTAAATGATACTCGGGGATCTATTTTAATACTATTTGTAAGCAGCCAGACCAATCGTAGCGGTCAAACATCCCAGGCACAGTTAATTGTATCTGGGGGATATTTGTCAGAAACAATCAATCTGCCTAGCCTTTTCCCAACTATGTTGGGGTCGGCTTCCAGTCTAACCGGATGCAGCTGAATACCATTATTTTACATGGAGCGACTGCCTATCTGACCTCCACAACCCATTAACTGGGTAGTTCGATACCCCTTGGTAAGACTGATTGTCAGACTTTCGGGCTTCTGACGACCCGTAACGACTGTCAAAGATCCACGAATGACAGCCGGGACCAACGGCTTAACGTGCTTTCCGAGGCACGGAGGAGTCTCGGTACGTAAAGATGGTCACCCATCCACGGATCAACCTCGGCAAGCGTAGCTTAACCTGGTCGATCGGCCCATGCGGCTGTTATTACTTAGCCACGAACTCCTCTCGGATATTTGTCAGAAACAATATTACAAAATTGTATTCAAATTAGTTGTTAGAAATCTTAGGGGCAAGTCCCGTATTTTTAAAATCGTACTCAATCTCATCTCAGTCTCAATCTGTCAAAAATTGTATAGCGTTTACCTACATTTTTGACATTTGGCTGTCGCTGGCATGAGATTGCGACTTGAATTTGAACGTTTTTAGGTACGAGAATTGTCTTTCAGATGAAATACCTATCCGTTCCGTTTGATTCATTAATTACCTACCGGTATAATTTAGGAATGATATCACAGCACTAAGTTATTTTTGGAAACCGTTGGGTACCGGAATTTTCGTGTAAATACCTCTTGTGCGGCCGCAGAGCTCTATGAAGGGTCCTGGGTTCTATTCCTTGGGCAAAAACAGAATTATTGAGTTTGAACATCGCGAATTTCTAAGAAGAAGTTTGAGACAATATTTGTGCTCGTTTGTGCCGTTAGTGGAAATAGGCTAGCTATAGGATATAATTATAACAGGCGAAATGTTTGTATTTTAGACACCACTGCGTAAAGCACAGGGGTCTAGAACCTTCGGAGTATTACAGAGGTGATGTTATGTTTACGCTTTTCTAACAACTTTTAACAGCTGCCTTTTATTGCCCTTGGGTCGTAAAAACTCTGACCTAGCTCACCCGTCAGTCACTTAAGCAGATATTATACACTTCAGCAGATAGACTTTTTGTTTGTTTTTGCATTCCATTCGGCGTCTTTCATTGTAAGTACACACATCAAAAGTGTCTAGGGATCAAGCATTTTTATGCGGATTTCTTGAGATTGAGATGTGGCTTTGTAATAAATTTATGATTTTATAAATTTATATGGATCCTTTTTGGTGCATTTCATAATTTGAATCAGGAACTGTGAATCAAATTCGAGTAAAAGATGAAAATCAGCTGTCAATATTTTCCCTATAAAAACATACAACGCATTGAAGACATTATTAGTGCTACTGTTTCCCTACTACTGATTAAAACCAACGTTATTATGGAGCGGCGACGTCATTTAAGCAGGGAAGAAATGCTCAGAGCCGTGGGAATGATAGAAGCTGGTTCCCGGCAACGTACTGTGGCTTTAGCTCTGAATACAAGTCAGAGTGTTATCAGTCGACTTTGGACACGTTACCGAAGCACTGGTACCGTGGCTGAGCGCCATGGAGGACGGTATCGCTGCACCACACGGAGACAAGACCGATACATTCAAATCTTAACTCGAAGAGCTCCAACTATAACCGCCATGATGTTAGCCGTGAGGCTTCATCACTCTTCAGGGAACTTAATTAGCGACCAAACAGTCAGAAACCGCTTGCATGAAGTGAACCTTCATTCCCGAAGACCACTACGGGTACCACCTATAGCAATGCACAATCGTAGGATTCGATATCAATGGGCTCTTGAACACAGAAATTGGGCAGAAGAACAATGGCGTTTCGTGTGCTTTTCTGATGAGTCTCGTTTTGGTATGAGACCGGATACAAGACGTATACGACACTGGAGAACCCCTGGACGCCAACAGCGATTAAAATCCTGCCAGGAAGTCCATCCTTATAGTGGTGGAACCATCATGGTATGGGCGGGTATTTGGATCGGCGGAAGAACTGAGTTGATTTGGATCAGAGGCAACCTCAACGCTCAAATTTATGCTGAGACGATTGTATCAGACGTCATCGTTCCTCTACAAGTGCAAATCGGTCCCTTATTTCAGTTAATGCATGATAATGCACGACCGCACACCGCAAGAGTTGTAAGACAGACTCTCGCCGCAGCTAACATCAATGTCCTGCCCTGGCCTGCTCAGTCGCCAGACTTGAACCCGATTGAGCATGCATGGGATATGCTACAGAGAAGAGCTCTGCCGAATATGGAGGGTATCCAGTCGCAAGAAGACCTTTTTTTGTTGTTGCAACGAACATGGGCGGCCATTCCACAGCGTGATTTGGATGAACTCATTTTGAGTATGCCAAACCGATGTTCTTGTGTTGTTAGTATTCGCGGTAGAAACACGGATTATTAATTGTTTAAGTTACCCAATAAAATTTTAAAGAAAACTGTTATTTCAGTCTTTTTTTCGAACTTTAATGTTAGTGGTTCAAATGTCAAAAATCCCTTTATTAGGAAAATGGCAAATTTCTTTATTAATGCAAAGGTGACTTGGTTTATCGTTACTGTGACAAACGAAAACACTTTATTTGATGAATCCTTAAAGAAAATTTTAATTAATATCAATCAGGAGAAAAGTTATTGCAAAAATATATGTTGATCCCTAGACACTTTTGATGTGTGTAGTTTGAGAGTAGTTGTTATGAAATAATTTGCACAAAGTAAAGCGCCTGTCTGGGCTCGAACCTGTGACCTACAAGTCGTAAGCCGCGGCCGTTACCACTGGGCCACAACTGTTCTACAGCATTGCCACGTTGAATGGCAGTTTATTCGTGTATATTTATTTGTGCTTATATTTATATATAATTAGGTATACATTATTATATTTATAGTTTGTAATAGGTATATGAGTATCTTTATATTTAAATAAATATTTATTCCTTAATTTTTCATCATTGCACCTGCTACTGTTTGTCTCTGCATCACCCAAAGGTTGACTGGTAGAAAATGCCCATGGCATTAAGTCCGCCTCTGTACATTTGTGTGCTTGAAGTATTAAATAAATAAATAAATGGCAACGCTGTTTATTTGACCTAAAAATAAGCTAGCCTTCTGGTCTGGCTCTGGACTCTGCTTACATTCTTCCCATAAAACCTTTATCCTCCACCGTAAACACAGTATGTAATTGAATATATATAAAATACAATTCACTCTGTCGAGGTATGTAGTCTTGTAAAACAGAGATCAATAAGTAATTCTAGTCGTTGCACAGTAAATTGAAGAAAATGTAAATTGCTCCGTTGAGTCCGTGCCCGGGGTGCTGATACGTTCCGTGATAAGAATGTTGTCAGGGTTGTCACTCTCGTCAATACCACTACCATTGGATGCAGTGTGAAGTAAGAATGCGTACAAAGATAGAAAAAAAAAATATCTCACGGGTGTGCGGCGAAGACATGCCCCGCGTGGTGGGCCCACTTCCTCTCGCAGAGAGGACGCCTGTGTCGCAGCAGTGGGAACATTATAAGCTAATTTGACGTTCAAAAGTGCCTTTTTTGTGCCTATTTGAAATAAATTACTAAAATTCGACTTTAATTATGCTGAGTGTGCGGGTGAGTTAGAAATCCAATCCAATAAATAAATAAATAAATAAATCTTTCTGTCTTCGTACACCCTCGATTTATAAAGTAAAAATATGAATTCCCGCAAATCGAAAATGGGAAGAAATTAGAGGTAACTTCGTGATGTTTTTCTATCGAGATAATTGTATCATTGTATGTTTCTGTTCCATAAAAAGTTTGGAAATATCATGTAGTTACTCACATTACTCTGATTTTATACCCGAGTCTACTCAATTTCATGTAAAATTAACGATTGACAATTGACGAATTGAATTGAATTTGTTGCTTTGAAAGAAACGAAATAAAATCGTGTTTATTGTTACACCACTAGAATTTTTACATTTTACTTCTCCCGCTTCTCCCGCTCTGGGCAGAGCGGGAGGGCGTGTCAGGCTGTTGCTGACTAAAACCTACCCGTGTTCCTTCAGTTGCCCGTGCCAGGGCCACGGTATCTCTTTCGAACTACTCGCGACTTTCGAACTACCCGCTTGGGAATTGTATTAGACAAGAAACTGAAATTCGATAAGCATATATTAAGTAAAACCTCTAAAGGGTTCAAGGTCCTTGGATTTGTCTTGCGTAATAGCAAAGAGTTTTCTAAAACCTCGACTAAAATTAAATTACATTGTGGGCGAACCAATGTAATTTAATTATATTAAACGCTTGGAAAGTGTACAGAGACGACCATCTTGTCCCCAATAGTCTCTCCTTGTCCCTATACTCCATCCAAAGGTTGTCTGTAAAAGATCGCTTTTAGCGATAAGACCGCCCATTGTGTCACTCTATGTAAAATTTCAACATTGTAACATTGTAACCTGTAATTTAAATGGTGTGCATAATAAAGAGTACCGTAAGGGCGGGTTACTTTGACTCTAGGGCATAACTTTGGCCCAAATCGAGACAACTGTATAAACTGCCCGAAGTGTCACGACCACACAACCGAACGTCATATGTCCTTCGGTAACTATTAGATGGTGATATAGACGCGTACTTGCGGAACCTTGTGTGGATTTAATGACAGTAAACATCTGTCTCGATTTGGGCCAAAGTTATGCCCTAGAGTCAAAGTAACCCGCACTTACTGTATTCTATTCTATTCTATTCTTTGCTATAAAGATGGTCTGGCGAAAAAAATTAGGAGCTACGACCACACAACAACGCAACAACAACAACAACAAAACAACACAACACAACAACATTATAAATTGTCCTCGTTGGTAGATAGAACAAAAGTTCTATAAAATATTATAAAGAAATATTAAAATATAAGATATTATAAAAGGTGCTGCTTGTTTATGTAATATCTTCTCCAACAGTGGCTATAATATTAGCAAGTGCAATGGGGCGTTATTTACTAGCGCTGGTGATGTTCTTTCTTCGGTTTTTGCATATGGGAACAATAACTGTGTCTGTGAGGGCCTTCGGCACATATCAAGATTTTAAAATGGCTGAAAAAAGAATCGACAGAAGTAGGAGCTAGGGTAAGGTAGGTACCTTACCCTAGCTAACCTTATACCTAAGTATGCCTACAGTTCACTGGACCTCACACATAGGTAGGTACCTCACGGTAGAATTCCATGTGTCGTGACCTCGTAAGGACCAGAATACGTGAAATAATACAACAAAATTAGGATTACCAATGTGAATTTGCAAAATGGAAAAGACCCAAATTAAAAGGTGAAAGTTTAGGTAATTATTATGGTCTGTTTTAAAAGTATTTTGATGGAAATGAAAACAAATTGATCAGAAAACTTACCTTTTCAAGATGAGTGTCACTTACAAATTTTGTGCTTTGATTTGATTATTTAAATAATTGAACCCGAAATTCTAATTTTGTATCTCCTTACAGATTCGTTTGACAAATTGTGGTTTTATTTATAACCTCTATTTTTGTCGTCGATTTTTCAATTAAAAAATGATAATTGTTGGAAAAGAGGTGAGGGTGAGATTAAAGTTTAAACCTTCTAACTACAGATGAATGTGTTAGTAAATAATTGTCTTTAGTAAGTGATTACACTGGGAATTTTACCAGAACAGTCTTTGTTTATACTTTTATCAACTTTTGGAACAGACAATCTTACATACAATGTGACCTACTTATAGTACGGTTTTTACTCTATAGGAGAAAAAATCTAAAAATATATTATTTAGATAGTTTAGGCAATAAGCAGTCGGAAAATGTTAGTTTTAGTTCATAAAATAACAATATAAATTTTAAAATTCATTTCAAAGTTTTCAGTTTTTATTATCTGTTTTTTAACACCATGAACTTTCATGGTGTTAAAAAACTGAAAACTGGCTGCTTAGCCATGCTATTACGTCATACTGATGTGTAAATTAAAAAGTGTCAATGTCAACTGTCAACTGATCAGCATGTAAAAAGTGTTTGTTTGCACAGTCAACTGACGTCATGACCACAGAGCAATATGGCGTCCACCGTGTCCAGCGATTGCGCGCGAAATTTGAAAATGTAAAATTTAAATGCATTTTTATGGCACTTAGGTATATCGATTGAGTAAAAATTTTGTGTTTTTTTTAGTGACTTATTATCACTATAGAATCTAATTGAGACACTTTTCAAAAATGGGTGTAATACCCTATTCTACAGATGTTGGGTTGGATTGTAGCCTTCATATTTAAACAAAGTGCGATAATCTTTAAGATTTAAAATATCTGATACCTGTAGAAATCCCGCATTACCTTATTCTATGCTGTCGGGGCTATTGTTTATTGTTAGGGCTTGTGGCTAAGTAATAACAGCCGTATAGGTCGATCGAGCAGCAGGTTAAGCTACGCTTGCCGCGGTTGGTCCGTAGATGGATGACCGTCTTTACAAACCAAGACCCCTCCGTGCGTCGGAAAGTACGTTAAGCCATTGGTCCCGGCTGTCATTCGTGGACCTTTGGCAGTCGTTACGGGTCGTCAGAAGCCCGAAAGTCTGACAACCAGTCTTACCAAGGGGTATCGTATTACTCTGTAACTGGGCTAAGGAGGTTAGATAGGCAGTCGCTCCATGTAAAATAGATACTGGTATTCAGCTGCATCCGATTTGACTGGAAGCCGACTCCAACATAGTTGGGAAAAGGCTAGGCGGATGATACCTTATTATTTGTCTGTATGAGAAGAGGTTTTTGCCCTGCAAAGAAAATGAAAATTCGTTGAATCTCTCTTACTTCTACAATAGGGATGATGCCTGGGTGAAAAAAAAAGAAATTCTATTTAGTCCGTCTGTCAGATAATAACAAACAACCAGACACGTATTTTTTGCTTTATCATATTAATAAAAAATTACTTACCTACATAAACATGCATTAAAGTTGGGGACTGGGGGCTCGCTACGTCTCTTCCTCCTAACTGCGACAGGGAACTCGAAGGTCCGATGTCAAAATCGTTCCTATCTGTGAATCGGACCCCAGTGGTCCTATCGGCTCCCAACGTTATTTTGACTGTTTTTGTTTTCATAAATTGTATCTTTTCAGCTCTCACTTGCATAGTGTAGGGAAAAAACAAGGATGGCATACCATCACATGTTAAGTCTCTAAAACAAACCAACAACGATAAACCCAGAAATAAGCGAGCGAAAGCGAGACCACCCAGAAATACTCTCACACAAAAAGCCCACAAAAAAGAAAATGGCCGTCAGAGTACGTCATGCCATATTTTAACTCAATGTATCACAGTAATATTTTGATTATGTAAAAAAAGAAAAAATACGTATCCCATGTTTTTTAATAATCTTCATGACGGAGAAAAAAAAAATTGTCATCATCCCTATTCTACAAGTAATTAATGAAACCCAAGAAAGCCACAGATGCAGAATTAATACAGTAATACTACATAATATTATTGAAAATTTTCATTGCGTAAAATCTCTCGAAGTACGCGACATTGTTCGAGAACAAGGAGAACAAGTGATAAGGGACGTATTAACGGGTCTCGTGGACACATTTATTGACAACAATCTGTACTTGCGAGGCATTCACCCGACAATCTATTAAATGCGGTGCAAAATTAAGTTATTATTAAATATTTGGTGCAATTAGAATGTACTGCTTGCTTTTAAATGATTGACAAAGATGTGGTTGAGAAAAAAATAAAATACTTAGCCTTTGTCAATTTCTTATTCGGCTGAATTCTTCTTTTTATTTTGGTGCCGAAAGACGGGTGTCGTCTGAAACAAAACCTAGCCTGTAGGTAACCAGCACACGACCTGCAAGGCAAGTGGACACCTCATGTACAAAAACCGGCCAAGTGCGTTTCCAGAACACGCACAATGAAGGGTTCCGTAGTTGAAAAGAATTTATCCCAAAAAGAAACTTAACAATGGATCCCAAAAAAAATTTTTTTAAGTCATAAAACTACAAATTAACAATTTACGGACTTTTTCCTTTACTTGTACTGTGAGACCTTGCTTCTTACCAAATTTCATTATTTTAGGTCAACGGGAAGTACGGTTTTGATTTACTTTTGCGAGTATCAAAATGTGTCGCAAAATGGCCGTATTTTCTTTGCGTTGACTTAGAAGCTTGATTTTTTAGAACTCTAAGGGATCATAGATTTACCTATTCGATCTTAATTTCAACTTGATATCTCCATGCGCCCCTGAGAAAAAAGGTCTTGACAGACTGACAGACTTGAATTTTTTTTATATTATGATAAACTTACAAATTAACAATTTTCGGACTTTTTGCTTTTTTTTTGTGCTGTGAGACCTTGCTTCTCGCCAAATTTTATGATTCTAGGACAACGGGAAGTACCCGGTTTTGATTTACTTGCGAGTATCAAAATATGTTGCATAAATGGCCGTATGTTTTTATTGCGTTGACTTAGAAGCTTGAGTTTTTTAGGACTCCAAAAGACCATAGACTTACGTATTTGATATTAATTTCAACTTGATACCTCCACGCGTTCCTGAGTAAAAGGGTCTTAACAGACTGACAGACAGACAGACAGACGGACAACAAAGTGATAATGGTTCCGTTTTTTCCTTTTGAGGTACGGAACCCTAAAAATCCATCAAGCTGTTGAGATACCTACAAAGTAATGCTAAATGAATGCTTGCCAAGTATTTTATTTTTTGTCTGCCTTTCTACTACCTACTAGAATAACTGTAGTGGACCTGGTACCTACTTATGAAACCTACCTAATCTCTTTCTATAAGCGTTTCTTATTCGTACAAAGACTTTCAAGAGGTTAGCCACTCCCGCGATAGCTCCCTCCGCCGACGTCGTCTGGATTGTCCTGAACATTTTTTGTCGGCCGCGCGATGGGGCACCTAGCCACTTATTCACGGCTTGTACACAAAATATTTCTATGAACCGATATTAAACTAATGACTGTTTCTTAAAGTGAATAGACTAGGCTAGATTACTAACTTTGTTTTAGAACAATAGATGACAGTTTTATTTCAATACAAAAAAAAAACCAAAGTCAATTTTCTGTTTTATACTAATATTTCAAGTATCATGTTTAATCGGGTTTAATACAGCAGTAGACAAGTCAAATAACACATCTGGAAAATCCAAACGATTTAACCATATACATTTAGTTTTATAGTAATTTTAAATACACAAAATTATCGACGAGAAATTTCACGCGGACGAAGTCACAGCCAGAAGCTAATGTTAAATAATCCGAGCTACTACAAAACTAAACAACGTATAATTCAAATGTTCTTTAAGTTATGTGTACTAATTATAGGTATACGACAAAAAGTCAAAGAACAAAAAGTTAACAGTAATGTTGTTTACGACTTATTTTTTATGATTCTCATAAAGATACGCTCTATAAAGTATGTAAAGAAAAAACACGCAACGCCGAGATCTACTAAAAAAACTAAGATGATTGTGCAAAGCTATAAACTTGATTTATCCTTTTTAATTATGATTTGAGTAGACATAAGTACTTTCCGCTTAGCACTAAGTTTTCCGACCGTGTTCCAAGAGTTTAATACGATCAGTGATTTATAAAAACATTTATTGTGTATATGTTGCTCCACCCATGCAGATAAAACCGCAAGATGGTAGACTGGAGCAGTCTACGCCTCCTTCGTTGCCGCGCGTGGATGTCGCCCGCGCACCGGAGCGTAGCGCGTGGTGTGTGAGATCTGCCTATGCTTCATGCTTGTATTTTTATATTGTATTGTTTAATTTAGCAGATTTTCCACTGCATATATGAATACTAATAATCATCTGATTTTATCAGCGAACCGACCCTGATATTTACCGGTTTTAAAAACGAATTAGTAGTGTTGCTTGTTATCCATACTATCCATATTTATACTAATAAAGTCTCAAAAATAATCGTACAGGGGGCCAACCACCACTTCTTAAAGCAGTAATGTTACTTCAGTGTAAGATTAAAATAATACTGCTTTAAGAGGTGGTGGTCTAGCTCCAGGGCTTGATATAGGGGATGAAAGTTTGTATGGGAAACCCAGCATTTCTTAAGTTAAGGATATAAAAAATAAAATTTATGCTTTGGTGGGAAATAAAGAAATAATGTGGTACAGTGTTTTTGAAAAATGAGGAGCTTGTGGCTAAGTAATAACAGCCGCACGGGTCAATCCATCAGGTTAAGCTGCGCTTGCCGGGGTTGTCCGTGGATGGGTGACCATCTTTACATACCAAGACTCCTCCGTGCCTCGGAAAGCACGCTAAGCCGTTGGTCCCGGCTGTCATTCGTGGATCTTTGACAGTCGTTACGGGTCGTCAGCTGCCCGAAAGTCTGACAACCAGTCTTACCAAGGGGTATCGTATTACCCAGTTACTGGGTTATGGAGGTCAGATAGACAGTCGCTCCATGTAAAATACTGGTATTCAGCTGCATCCGGTTAGACTGGAAGCCGACCCCAACATAGTTGGGAAAAGGCTAGGCAGATTGAGTGTTTTTGAAAAATCATAAGAGGGTACATACAATACGGGTTGATTTTAAAATTCACAACTAATATTAAAAAAAATGTGTAGGTATCTACCACTTTTTAAGAGATTTAAGGAATTGGAAATGTAGTCAAAGTTCGTACTTTGAGGTAACATTAAGGCCCTGTTTCACCACCTACGATTAAGTTCCTATTAATTTACTTGACAGATAATTTCATACAAATTCTGTTCCATTTTTGAAATTATTCTGTAAGTAATGACTATTCGGACATCGTGAAATAGGCCTAGTCTTTATTTCATTCGACGTTTTTACGAGGAAATTAATACAACAAATAACTTTTGAACGAGTGGACACTCGGCCAAAGGTTATTTGTTATTAGAGCGTGACTGGCAGGTAATACATTTTAACTAAACAAAGTCCCCCCCGCCTCGTTTGTCTGTCTGTTTGAACGCGATAAACTCTAACCGTCTTATTACAAAACAAGGTTCATCTTCAAACCCAGGTTTAAACCATGGACCCTTTTTTGAATTTCAAACTTTATTCCGACACATTAAGATGTCAATTTTACAAAACTGACAACTTAGTACCGGACTAAGTTGTCAGTTTTGTATAAAGAACTGTATTTCTATCACAGCTAGGTTCTTATTACAAAAACTGGCTCGATGGTTTAAACCATGAAAGAAGAAAAACCTCGTTTTGTAATAATACCGAAAGAGTACCTACCGAACGGATTTTCATACGGTTTTCACCAATGGACGAATAATTCATTATGGTTTTGTGTAAATTGACTGAAACATGACGGTGATTGATGAAGATGTTGGAAAAAATCATGCCGACTGGGAACTTTAAGCCTACCATACACGGCAACGATATATCGTAGCTTGCACAGTTGTATTGGACGGCCCTAAGTTCTAGAGAACTTAAATAAAACTTAAACATCCCATTCCAAACTTAAATATCCCATGGGAACGTACATGTAGACATGTACGTTCCCATGGGATATTTTCCGACATCAACGCGGGCGAAGCCGCGGGCAAAAGCTAGTAAATGATAATCTTGAAATGTTTTATTTTATAGGTTCATTTTTATTACGTAGTCTCTGTGGTTTCCTAGTTCAAAATATAAAAATTCTCAATTGAGCTCTTGTACAACCGCGGACATTTGTGGTGAACCGCTTTTCGCTTTTTTCCTTAGTAATAACTAAGGTGATAAGGTTGAATAGTGGTTCATCACAAATGTCCGCGATGGTACCTACCTACACATTTTCCTGCATTAAGGATACCGCTCACATAGACCTTATAATAGGAACTCAATCAATTTATTTAAGCAAACGTACAGACTACATACATAATATCTATATAATTTCCATACATTGTAGAAATAGCTACCTACGCTTTATCAAATCAATTAAGTACCTAAAATTGAACATCGCGATGAAGTTGAAGATACGAAACCGTCTTCAGAAACGCTAACTAGTTTCCTTTGACTTAGTAACTTAGCACAGATAAGGTTACCCCTCGTAGTAAATTAGAAATCGGTTACGTAAACCTGAAATCCGTTGAGTAAGTAGGTCATAAAAGTTACACGAGGATGTTACAAGAAAGCATTCGCAAGGAAAATAGGGACTCAGACGGCTAAGCATAATAATGTTCACGAAAATCTTTTTCGAATATTTTGGTAAAATATTACTAAGCTAAAAAAGAACAAGATTTTTCAGATGTGTTTATTGGTGAGTAAATATCGGTAATGAGGTACAGTAAACTGCGCATCAGTGATAACATCTCCATTACGAAAGTACTGCCCTTACTGCTACGACATAAAGGCGTCGTCAATGTCAAATTGTTACCACTGATGTGCGATATACGTCCTAAAATAATATATGATCCTAACATTTATACACGAAATATTTTAGGGGGGATTCTACAACGTCATACTGAACAATATTTTCCATAGGAAAGCAACCTCCGATTCTTGAAAAAAAAAATTCTTCGTACATGCATCACATTCGTTTATTGTATCGAAAGTTTAATCTTTTCACTCCCCGACTCACCATACCTACACATATCAAAAAAAGTTTGTGATCACTAGCAAAAGCTTATATATTTTTTAAAGTTTAACTTTATCAAGAAAAACCGGCCGAGTGCGTGTCGGACCACGCGTAATGAAGGGTTCCGTAGTTGGGATGAATTTATCCCAAGAACAAACTTAACATTGTTAGTTGAAAAATATGTTCTCCCATTCCAACTGAAAATGTAAGTTTGTACTCCAACTGAAAATGTAATATTGAGAGATGTTATTTTAAGACCACTTCCTGTAATCTACAGGTCTATTTTTAGGGTTCCGTACCTCAAAAGGAAAAAACGAAACCCTTATAATCCTATAAGGGTTCCAATCGTGTGTCTGTCTGTCTGTCCGTCGGTCACAGTCAATTTGCTCCGAATCTAACAGACCGATTAAGTTGAAATTTGGTACACATATGAATTTCTGTGACCTAAACACGGACGGGTAAAGTAAGGTAAATAAATGAATTTTGAATATGGGGGTCACTTTTGGGGAGGCAAAAAAGAAAATTAAAAAAAAAAAGTTTTGCAAACTATACCGTGTGATATCAAATGAAAGGGTAAGAGTCTATGAGAGTCTCAAATATATTTTTTTTATAATTAAAAAAAAAAAATATTTAAGAAAAAAGACGAATATTGACCATTTTTCCGAAACTAGTGAGCCTAAAATTTTGAAAAAAAAAATACAGAAAATAGATCTTTACCTGTAGATTACAGGAAAACCTATAAGAAGTCTGTGGTCTTAAAATAACATGGTAAATCTCTCAATATTGTGAGTACAAACTTACATTTACAGTTGGAATGTATGGGAGGACATGTTTTTCAACTACGGAACCCTTCATTGTGCGTGATCCGACACGCACATGGCCGGTTTTTTTTTAAAATATGATTGACGTCTAAAAGTGTTTGTACAAACCTACTTACAGAAATAAAATCATTTATTATTATCATTTATCGTTGACAGACACGTTTTTTCTACGGCACGGTTTATACGCTGTACTGTAAAAAAACTGTGGCGTGTACAGTCAGCGACAGACATATCAGGATGAACAGCCTGTTTAAAATGATCTCGACAACTAAGAAAATTAAACTTTATCTCAATTAGGAGTTCTTGTCAGAATGACATTTGTCATGTACTGTCTTCATTCTGAAACATTCCTTGTTTCATTGAGTTAATATTTCATTTTTATAATTGCTTAGATCATTTTGAATAGTCTGTCCATCCCGATATTACTGACGCTGACTGTACAAAGAGCCTTATGCTACCCTACTATCTATTCCTCACAAAGCCTTATATAGTACACTTCTAATTACGAACTCCACAAGAACGGATATCGTAATTACACATTACAGCACTCTGTCTCAGTTCAACTGGTCAGCACTAATGCAAATAGCTCTAATCAGCCTCAGCAATCAGGATATCTTCGAGGGCAATTGCTCGGCAAACTGCGGCCACGCAACGCCCACGTATCTTAAGATCTATCGTGAGTTTCGTGACTACGTTAATTAAACGGTCCTTGGAGCGCATTCAATGTCTTCGTGATTGCTGATGAGACCTTCGACAGGACGTCCTTGAACAACAATGGAAGGCGTCTTAAGTGTCAAGTAATCTTAAGGACTTGGCACCTTTGAAGTTAAGTGAAAGGTAAAGTACTTCTGAAATTGGGTCCTGTCATATTGGTAACGTGTTTGATGTCACAAATGTTAAAGATCAAAAAGACTGAAAATATAAGGAGAAAACGTACACGTATGTAACATGTACAGAATAATGTTTGTAAAAAATCAAAGGAAGGTAAGTACCTACCGACAACAGAAAAATAAAATAGAAAATTGGAAATTAGAACAGCGGAAAGCCAGGAAAAGAAAAACGGACACATGCCAAGGGTTTAATTAGTTTTATCTCGATAAAACTGATATAATTTATCTCTTAATATACTCACTGAATTAAATGACTAACTAAGTATAAAATAAATACAAAAAAAACTGTGTGTAATTTAGTGTGTCATACTGAATTGTAGTTATTAGTTAGAATAGATTAGGTTCAAAAACTGTCACAGAACCGAGTCAGGCGAAGAAGCTGCACTTCCCGTAGCGCCGGAGAAGATGCGATTCTCAACTTGCTAGCGGCAGGCTGGGCACCTGCAATAATACAATGTCTTTACAACAACTTGTTTTCTTCGGAGTTGATAAAGTTCGTCATCTGTTTTTTGTCAGACTACAACTAGTATATTGCGGGCACATACTCGTAGTATAAGTTGGTATATTACACACATTGCCGGCGCGCATTCGGTTCTGTATAGGTAGAATACCTAGGCAAAGTATAATATAAATAATATTTCATACATTACCTAAACGTTTTAGGTGTTCTATACATTGCCTAGGTATTCTATAGAACTCCGGATTATACAGATTGCCGGTAACATATACACTATTAATTACGGGTCATTCTGTATATACAGAATGACCCGTAATTAATAGATAACCTTGAAGTAGTATACAGAATGTACCAGAAAAGTGTGGTTAAATTTAAGGGTGTTATGTAGAGGAGCTCGTGGCTAAGTAAAAACAGCCGCACGGGTCGATCCATCAGGTTAAGCTACGCTTGCCGGGGTTGGTCAGTGGATGGTTGACCATCTTTACATATCGAGACTCCTCCGTGCCTCGGAAAGCACGTTAAGCCATTGATCCCGGCTGTCATTTGTGGATCTTTGACAGTCGTTACGGGTCGTCAGAAGCCCGAAAGTCTGACAACCAGTCTTACCAAGGGGTATCGTATTACCCAGTTACTGGGTTGTGTAGGTCAGATAGGCAGTCACTCCATGTAAAATAATGGTATTCAGCTGCATCCGGTTAGACTGGAAGCCGACCCCAACATGGTTGGGAAAAGGCTAGGCAGATTGATATAGACCATCAAACTTACCAACTTTCTCCATGGGACCAACATCGTAATTGCGAAAAAATTATCAATTATCCCATAGTAAACTTTAGTACCTACTCGACGCAAATGTATGGGATGGCTGATAATTATTTCGCGATTACGATGTTGGTCCCATGGAGAAAGTTTGATGGTCTGTACCACACCCACACCTTTCTGGTACACTTAGTATATGTATAATTCTAAAACAAATACAAAAAATATGTAATCCAAGTAGTATATAAGATATGATTTTTTAGGAAAAAATACTGTGCAATTTCTAGTCGCACTATTTATTTATTTATTTATTTTGCTAGCATGTAAAACACTGGTTAGTAGAAATGCATTAAAATTTCATGACACAGTATTAAGACATGCACCCTGTAAGGGCACTGCAAATGTTTCTTAACAAGTTAATAATATAATATTTACACTAATTATTACAATTCGTTACATTATACTAAACATTAATCAATAAATTATTACATTTTATTCAAAGTAAATCATTATTATCACATCAATTTATACATTTTTCATTTTAGTCATGTAGGTAGTAAGCATAAAATATAATATTGTATTGTATAATATTACTGGGAGAGGGCGCTACTGTCCTAGTGTATACATCGGCTCTGCGATTTTTGTGTAATTAAAAATAAAATAAATGCGTAATAACTTGCGAAAAAGTGATTTAGTCAACAAACAACAGTTAATCTACAACATATATTGCGGACACAGTGAAATATTAAGTGATTAAACTGTAAACAGTGTTTAAAACCAAGTGCTAACAAAAGTGATTGTGCACAAATTGCTGACATTACCGAAACAAGGATCACGAAATCTTAACGATCTGTCATAAAGTTGGGACTGTGCTCATCAAAGAACAATTTGTGATCTTTTGCAAAACATCTAGAAATAAATAACCTAATTACACGGGATGAGTTTGCAAAAATTACGTGTCAATTGAGAAATCAACGCCACCTATTGACACCTGGTGATACCACGAATCTAACAAGGATTCTAAACTTACCACCAGGTCGATAGAATATAATTAGTTCCGAAAAAAAGTCACAGAGGACACTACTAGGACCATAACAATCACACATTGAGTTTTTTTTTATATTCTATAGAAAGCTCACTAACATGGAGGAAATTATGAACGCACTCCGAAATATCCAAAAAGAGCTCGACGAACAAAAAACTACAATAAGAGAAAGCAGCGATAAGGTGACTAAACAAGTAACGCAAAACATAAACGAAATGCTAGAAAAAAAGTTCAAAACTCTAGAAGAAAAATATGAGAACCTCAAGATAAAAGAAGAAAATCTGGAGAAAAGAGTGTACTACCTGGAAAAACAAGAAAGAAGGAGGAACATTGTGTTTTTTGGGATAGAAGAAGCCGAAACATCGTACTCAAACTTGGAGAACAACATGGTCGATTTCATTAAAAAATACTTCGATCTAGGTATTGAACGAAGGGATATACAAGAAATCAAGAGGATAGGAAGAAAAGGGGAAAGACCTAGACCAATTACAGTGACTTTCTCCACCCTCGGCATAAAAATAGACATATTTAAGCAGAAAAGAGCACTAATAGATACCATATACTATATAAAAGAAGATTACCCTATACATATACTAGAAAAAAGGAAAGAATTACAAGAGCAAGTAAAGATTGAAAAAGAGAAAGGAAACACTGCAATTATAAAATACGATAAACTTATAATATTAGACAGAAATACGAACACAACAATCAACAATAAAAGGACTCTTCCAGTATCTCCGGAAAATAGTCATCCTGCTCAAGTTGGAAAAGGTACACAAGCCAACAAGAAAAACAAAACACAGTCACCTATAAAAAGAACTTCCAGCTTATCTGAGGGAGTTTTAAAACCGGGAATGCTTAACTTCTTAACTACCAAGAGCTCAACTAATGCGTCGAAACAGCAGGGCAACAAGAACGAAAACATATAGCATCTACCGCCCCCCTCTCCCATGGAAAACGAACAAAAACCATTAGCAAAAATTAAAATAAATCTTCCAAGCCGGTTGGTCACCGTGGAAGATTATGACCAAAACCCTCCAAAGAAACAAACAAATCCACCGAAAAGACTCTACATAATCACATATAATGTCAAAACACTCTCTTCATACGAGCGTCTACTGGAACTAAATGAAGCACTGAAAGAAATCAAATACGATATAATTGGACTGGCTGAAACGAGGCGTTCGGGAAACAAGATAGAAGAATACGAAAACTTCATATTTTGCCATACAGGCCACACACCCGGGATGTATGGAGTAGGTTTTATAATAAATAAACGACACAAAACCAATATTGAAAGCTATATTGGGCTTACAGAGAGAATAGCAATACTAAATATCACAATAGAGGGTTACCGCTTATCTATCATACAGGTTTACGCTCCTACAGAAAAAGCAAGCGATGAAGAGATAGAACTTTTTTACGCGACTATCCAAAAAGCATTAGAAAAAGCACACAAAAACTACATACTGATGGGCGATTTAAATGCGAAAATAGGGGAACCCAAAACAGAAGAATATTTAGTAACGAAGCAAAACGGTTATGGAAAAAGAAACGGAAGAGGACAAAGACTAATAGATTTCGCTATCGAAAATAAGCTGTCAATTATAAACACATTTTTCAAGAAAAAAACATCAAAAAAATGGACTTGGAGATCGCCGGATTGGAAATATAAAAACGAAATTGATTTTGTGTTATCAAACAGACCACGTATGTTCCAAAACATAGAAGTACCCGTCAACACATAAACAAAACATAAACTATCCGTCAGACCACAGGCCGGTTAGAGCCACAGTAACACTCGCACATTCAAAGAAGAGTAGATGTAACTACAACCATGTCCAAACCACCACTTTAAAAAATGACCACACAATTGCGAAATACAAAGAATGTATTATGTCCTACGCACTAGAAGGCCAATTGGATATGAATGAAAATACATCAATACAGAATTACTACAATAACTTAATCTCAATTATAACTAAAAGCACACAGGCTGCTCGTAGCACAAACAATACAAACAAAACTCATAATATATTAACAGAACGCACATTAAAACTGTTAAAGAGAAGACAAGAACTACAAAAAACAAAAAATAAAAATAGAGCAATGAAAAATGAAATTTCTGCCCTGTATAAGTTGGTTAGCAATCTTATCAAGAAAGACTACGCTACTCACAGATATAAGATTATTGAAAAACACCTAACTCAAACAGGAAGTACAAAAAAAGCTCATAAAGATCTAAGAACTAATAAAACATGGATCGACGGGCTGAAGCGAAACGAAAAATCATTATACGATCGCAGCGAGATCATCGCCGTAGCAACAGAGTTCTACAAAAAATTATACAGTTCTAAAAAATCCATTAATACCAGTAACAGAACTCAAAGTCCCACCGAAACGAGTAATATGACAAATGTACCCCAGATTGAAGTATGCGAAGTCATAAGGGAACTGAAAAAACTGAAAGCAGACAAGAGCCCAGGTGCAGATAGTATCACGAACGAAACACTGAAATCAGCTGAAACCACTCTTGCAGTGCCTCTAACAAATCTCTACAACCGCATTTTAATAACTGGGGAAACACCCACTCAGTGGTCAGAATCGGACATCATCTTAATATACAAAAAAGGCGACCCAAATAATATCGGAAATTATAGACCAATCAGCCTACTACCATGCATTTACAAGCTTTTCTCCTGCATTATAAATCAACGACTAAGCGTGACACTGGATGCAAAACAACCGGTAGAACAAGCTGGCTTTAGAAAAGGATTCTCTACAATCGATCACATTCACACGTTAGAGCTCATCATCGAGAAATATCAAGAGAAAAAAAGACCACTCTACATTGCATTTATTGATTACCAAAAAGCATTCGATACAATTTCACACGAGAGCCTTTGGGAAACCCTAACAACTCAAAATGTAGAAAAAGAGTACATACAAGTTATCCAAAGCATTTATAAGAATAGTAAGAGCAGAGTAAAGCTGGAGACAGTCGGCCCATGGTTTCCTGTTGAAAGAGGTGTGAGACAAGGAGATCCAATATCCCCAAAGCTTTTTATAGCTACACTAGAAGGTATAATTAGTCAGCTAAACTGGAGTAGATTTGGAATATCTATTAACAAAAAATACCTACACCACCTACGGTTTGCAGATGATCTGGTGCTAATATCAGAAACGGGTTCACAACTTCAATGTATGATAAAGTCATTAAATAAGGCTAGTAGACTAGTAGGCCTAGAAATGAACCACTCAAAAACAATGGTGACCAATAGCACTAAGAGAGCTATAGCCATTGATGGAAAATTACTAGAGTACACAGATTACTATATATACCTTGGCAAACAAATAAGTATGGACCGACAAAATAATGAACGGGAAGTTGACCGCAGGACACAGCTGACTTGGAATAAATATTGGAGCTTAAAGGAGGTGTTCAAGAGTAACCTACCAATAAGCATTAAAACCAAAGTACTGAACTCCTGCCTCATCCCTTGTCTAACCTACGCTTGCCAGACTTGGAAATTCAGTAACAAGGTAAAAAATAAATTAATAACGTGTCAAAGAGGAATAGAGCGTAGCATGTTGAATATAAAGAAAACACAAAAAATAAGACACACAAAAATAAGACAAACTACCAAAGCTACAGATGGTTTAACACATGCTCTTTCATTAATATGGAAGTGGGCAGGACACGTAGCACGTCTTCAAGACCAGAGATGGGCGAAAAAAGTGACGGCTTGGAAGGGTCCTGTAGGAAAACGAAAATTAGGTAGACCTTACGCTAGATGGGAAGACGACATTAAAAAGACAGCCGATTCCCACTGGTTACAAACAGCTCAGTCCAGAGAGGACTGGATATCTTTGGAGGAGGCCTTCACCCGGAGAGGGGTTCTTGCAGATATTTAAATGTAAAATAATAACTCACCTTATTTTTTTTCTTTTAAATTTAACAACTTAATTTTAATTAGAATAAGATTTTTTTTTTTCGTAATTTCTCTGCACAGAAATAAAGGCTTTTTTATTTTTTTTTTTTTATTTTTATTTTATACTGCCTGTCGGCATATAGTCAACGTACAATATTATACCAACAAATAACCGATGGAATTCATTAATTTGTGGTCGTGGTGAAGAAGAATGTACCCCTTAATTACGGGATTCACTCTCTATAGATAGCTAAGCATTTAATTTACATACCTCTCTAATATAACTTTTTAATCAGTTTTAATGAGAGAAGCTATTTCAGTCGAATTGATTAAATTATTAAACAACTTTATAAACTAAATTCTGATTGACACTTTCTTATACTTTCAAAACATCGCAAATTCGCGTTGAACTTGTATCTTTATACCGACCTTGAAGAACTAAGAACCTCTTTTCAGTTACAACACTCTTAACACTTCGAGCGGAGCTGAACGAGACACAATAGAACTTTTATTGTTATTATGACGTATATGGACGCAATGTCGCTCAAACAATAATGGTTGATGCCAACATTCACTACTTAAAGTTGGCATCAACGTGGAAAATAACTGTCAAATATTTCGCTTATTGCATTTCATAATCGTACTAATAAATTAAACGCGAATGTTTGTGAGTATTGATGGATGGACGGATGGATGTTTGTTACTCTTTCATACAAAAATTTCTAAACGGATTTTGATGAAATTTGACACACAGGTAGTTTATATCGTGGATAATACAAAGGATATTTTTATCCAGATATTTGAGACTTACGCGGGTGAAACCGCGGGGCGCTGTTACTATATTTACATAATTATGTAAGCTAATAGACTTAAAATAATAATATTTATACTTTTATATAAAAAAAAATAGGGGAAATAATCTTATGACATCATTTTTTCATCATATTAGGTCTTTACCTATGAAATTGCCGTTCTGCAGTGCTGGCCATTTCAAATCAAAATAATTTTTGTTTGGCTAGGAATTCTAATTTCAAATTAATTTTATTTTAAAAACATGGATTTTTTTTCCAAAAGTAGTAATTTGTTTATTGATTAGTGTTACATTTTCATCGCATTTGCTGAATTAGCAGCAGCTTTCGACGTTAGCGTCAAAACAATATTGGTCCATTTGCGTCAAATTGGCAAGGTAAAAAAGCTTGACAAATGGGTGCCCCACGAACTCAATGATCGCCAGCGCGAAGTACGCATCGAGACATGCCTTGCACTGCTCCACAGACACACAAATGAAGGAATTTTGAACCGCATTGTTACCTGCGATGAAAAATGGATTCTGTTTGATAACCGCAAGCGCTCAGCAAGTTGGTTGGATCCTGGTTCAGCACCTAAACAATGCCCTAAACGAAAACTTACCCCTAGAAAAGTGATGGTCACTGTTTGGTGGTCTCGCGCCGGTGTGATTCATCACAGCTTCTTACCAAACGGGGTGAGCATTACTTCAGATGTGTACTGTGAAGAACTGAACACAAAGATGGAGAAGCTGGCACATCTCCAACCAGCATTGGTCAATCGCTTGTCTCAGCTGCTCCTGCACGACAACGCGCGACCTCATACTGCACAGCAGACGGTCTCCAAGTTGCAAGAACTGGGGTTGGAAGCTCTCCGTCATCCGCCCTACTCACCAGACCTTGCGCCTACAGACTACTACTTTTTCCAGAATTTGGATAACTTCTTGGCGGGAAAAAAAATCAATACCCGAGAGGCAGTACAAAATGCCTTTGAAGAATTTGTTGCCTCCCGTCCAGCTGATTTCTATAGGAAGGGCATCAATAAACTGCCACTGCGTTGGCAAAGATGCATTGATTGCATGGGTTACAAATAAAAAATGCATGAAAAAAATTCGTTTAAATTTTTTCATACAAAACGGCAATTTCATAGGTAAAGACCTATTATTAGTTTGAAAATAAAAAATATACTCATTATTTTAGAGTTGTTTATTTGGTAATTTCATTTTGTAATATTGATTACCTAATTAATCAAAATAGTGTATATTTGACAGCTATTTGCTTAATAATAACTGAAAAAAGGTTCCCATGTTTGTTTTCAAGATTAATATTTCTGTAATATAAAACTTATTTTGCAGAATACACGTTTATAAGACGTTCATATAAATACATACAATAAAACAAAAACATTCTGATCTTCCCCACGACTTCTTTTAAATGATTCGTGACTACGTTCTCAGGCGGTAACAATTATAATACCCAAACTATAGAATTCAAGTTTACATCATAAATTATGCAGTTTCCTGCATAAATTAATTATATCTAAACTAAATACTGACCTTCTCTCAAAAATATCTACTTAATTCCTAGTAGGTTACCACGTCTGTTCAGAAAATCTTTGCAGAACTACTTGGGACGCAATTTTCCCTTTGATAGTTCTACCAAATTGTACAATGCTATGAGTATACGAGCTGAATTCGATATCAATCATGAGTTCATGACAGTCTTAGACTTTTAAATTATATAAGGTGAACTCTACAAACTTTACGGAGTACTTTAGAAGACCATCGAACTGAATAACTTTTTACAATGGAACCAACTTTGAAATCGCGAAAAAAATATCAGCTATTGCCCAAAGTTATGTTCGCATAACTCGTTAAAATTTACGGAACAAAAGATTTTTTTTTCGCGATTTCAAAGTTGGTCTCATAGTAAGGGCTATATAAAGCACTCCTAAAAATTTTTACAGTTAATTTTTTAACACCTTATATTAGCATTTTCAGTCAGACGACATTATATTTATCATTCCAGTATTTAATTTATCATATACATTTAATTTATTCTTACTTACTTTTTAATATTTATTTTATGTAAGTATATAATTTTTTTTTCCAACAATATAATTAATTTTAAGCATTTCATACGTGACGATATTATCGTGGTCTTCCACGTCCACATCCTTAAAACGTATGGAAATTCGAGCACGTTACAACGTTATCGTGGACGGAAATTTAAAAGTGTCTTCATATTAATATCCAAACATTTTACTTCTGTTACCATGATCATCGCGACGTGGATGCGTTAGAAATTACAAAAGCGCACATACCTACTTACCTACTGTTCGTACAAGTTTTTATTTTGTAGAAGATGTATGTTTTAATTTTATAATGTATCTATCTCTCATTAGTAATCCACAAAAAAAAAGACCAGGAACAATGTTTTAACCTTATAATAAATTAGCAATGTTTTAATTACATTTATTTAAATCAACTTCAAGTTGAAGAAAACCCCGTCCTCAGCAATGACGTCTATGAAGATTAGCGAATCTTTAACTACACAGTTTGTAAAACAAATTAATAAAGTACCTACCTCTAAATTTTAATTTGTTTTGTTTGAGAATATTTTTAATGATGGAAGAATTTATAATTAAGTAGTTATAAGTAGTTGTCTCAATGTAATAATGCGTAGCGGACACTTTTGTATCGCTCTTGTTTATAAATTTTCTGGAAATAATGATTCTTAGGGCCTATTTCACGTAATATCCGAATAGCCACTATAGTCAGCGAATAACTTCAAAAATGGAACAGAATTTGTATGAAATTATCTGCCAAGTAAGTTAATAGGAACTTAATCGTAGGTGGTGAAACAGGCCCTAATTTTTTAAATTTTGATTCTGGACTTACCCATTTTCCACTTAAAACTCGTCTGCCTTCAAAGCAAAAGTGAAAAGGCATCTTCTGGGCTCATTCCATCATAGTCCTCATTCATCGCTTTCCATCAGGCGTGTTCGGGGTCAAGAGCAGGCCCAGCAAGATATGAAAAAAAAAATCAAGCAATTAAAGTATATTTCAGTAACGCGTATTTTTGCTTAGTCTCTCACCTTTATTCAAAAATCTTCTTATCAAATTCTCAAAGACGTGAAAGAAATTACAATAATTAAGATTTTCTTTTTATATGACCGTTTTCTTTAGAAAGAAAGAAAAGAAAGAAAATACGTTTATTTCTTTTTCTTTTTTTTACTGTCGGGAACTTTAATTCATAATCTTAGGCTATAGTCTCCTATAAACGCCCTCGGCCGCTTACATCATCGCAGTCGAGCTGATGCTTACTATAGAAATGTACTGTTGAGGTCTTTTTCTCACGTCGACGTCAACGTCTTGACGTCGTACGCGGCATTCAAACGCTTTGCGTCGCGTCTCTAGTTATTTCGAACCATTGCAGTGTCAGCCGTGTGATTCTGTAAGACCTTATTCTAAACTTCGAATCTGAATCCGCTTTGAGTTTCTTGATTGGCATTCTTTAAACTCGGTTGATAATTCAAATTTGTACTAGCGCTACCCTTGCGAGCGTGTCAGCGAGTAGAACTGAATTGACCATAAGATTTTGAAGTATGAGATGACGTAAGAAGTGGCATTCAGTAAGGTAATTCCCCCGTCACTTTGACGCTCACTTCGCACTCGAACCCGATTCAAAGTGTCAAATAAAAAGCATCTGTTTTACGAGTGAGAATGAATAGCGATGTGAGATGCCAGTTCTTATTTGAATTTTACGGAATTAATGTACAGGTCGTATCAATTGTCAAGCGTCACTTCAAAATGGCGAGATTTAATTTTAAAAAAGACGAACTACGTATTGACCGCCGACGCTGTGCGTTGCGTTCAGACGTCGATCGGAACGTTGACGTGACGCTGTAGCCACACGTCGCAAACAGCATAAAATAGGAGACCAATGCCTTAAACCAAAGATGTACGTACCGACTAACAAGTTTTAGATTAAATTAACCGATGCTGTAGATGTGTAGAGGAAATTATGACTTTACGTTCCGATTAAGTTTTAATGTCTATAGTCGCGTGAGCGAAGCCGCGGGCACAGCTAGTGCTAACTAAATGAGTTTGTAAATTACAATATATACTCGAATCCATCATTAGCGAATTTCCAAAGGGGAAATCCGGTTACTGAAAGCCTTCCATAAGTAGTATTATTAAAGCAGGGTTAGCAGTAATCCTGCTAATTTGATGTAGGCAAGTAATGCAGTTCATTTACCTAATACGAAACTAATTTGGCATGTCTTTAATTGATCCTCTAATAATTCCCATTTGTTCATAAAAACATTATTAAACATTCTATTCAATTTATTGCGTCTCTTTTTATCATCATCTGCTTAGCCTTTTCCCAACTATGTTGGGGTCGGCTTCCAGTCTAACCGGATGCAGCTGAATACCAGTATTTTACATGGAGCGACTGCCTATCTGACCTCCACAACCCAGTTACTGGGTAATACGATACCCCTTGGTAAGACTGGTTGTCAGACTTTCGGGCTTCTGACGACCCGTAACGACTGTCAAAGATCCACGAATGACAGCCGGGACCAACGGCTTAACGTGCTTTCCGAGGCACGGAGGAGTCTTGGTATGTAAAGAATGGTCACCCATCCACTGACCAACCCCGGCAAGCGTAGCTTAACCTGATGGATCGACCCGTGCGGCTGTTATTACTTAGCCACGAGCTCCTCGTCGAGCTATTGCGTCTCTTTTTATGAACCTCAAATAATTCCTATTTTGGGGTCCAAAATACTAAAAAGACAAGTAACTGCGACCAACCTTGATATAGCGCTCGCTGGTTTCTGCTGGGGCACCGATCGCTACGCTCGCCCGGTTTGCGCTCAATTTTAAGTGGCAAATGGTGGTGGTGGTGACCTGTACAAATTGGCATGCATAGTTTTATGATCCATCATTTGTTTACATTTACATCAGACATTTGTGGGACAGAACATAGTAACCTACTCATAAAAGACACAGGGTAACCTCTATCTACTATCACCAAACATGCCTTAGCAACATAGCGTAATCTTTCCATAAGAGCCTTTGTCTACGACTAGCGGGGGCGGTGGCTTCTAAGAAACTGATACCCACGGTCTATTTTTAGCTAACTAGGAACTCAGTTTGTGTTACTTACCTAATAGGTGTTATAAGTTTATTTACTTAGCAACTACCACGAGATTCTCAGTATGGTCTAACAATAGTTGTGGCATAAATTTTAAAATAATTCCTAAGAAGAAAAATTCTCCTTCGTCCTTACTAAGTGCTCAGTAGCTTCTCGTTAAAATAAACTTTTAGCTTCCTTATCGTTATGAAAATAACAACAACAACAACTAAAATGTTGTAGTTAACAATGTTAACTACAACAAATTAGTATCTGTGCGTGGCACCTCGTAAGACGTGATGATCTTACAAGGTAATCCAATTAAACGTTGGTTCAATTAGTGAACAATTATATATATGTCGCCGCGGAGATTATTCGGCCGTTAATTAAGTTGATTTTGTGCTATAATTATAACCACAGAACAGATAAAGAGATAACAGTACCTACCAATCTACTAATATTTAGAGAAGTTTTATGTTTGTTAATAAATAACATCAGATTTGATTGGTAATGATTGTGACCAATTTTGACATTAAAAGCACAGGGTGGTGCACGGTCAAGTGACTAATTAAATCTGGTAATGCTCCTAAAATTGGACTCTGATTATTTTGAAATAACTTGAAATTTTGGAACATTGTTTTGTAAATAGTAATACCTAAAAATTACTTGCCTACTTTTTAATAATAGGTCTTTACCTATGAAATTGCCGTTTTGTATGAAAAAATTTAAATGAATTTTTTTCATGCATTTTTTATTTGTATTAATCGAAGTAATCACCCATGCAATCAATGCATCTTTGCCAACGCAGTGGCAGTTTATTGATGCTCCTTCTTAAAGAAATCAGCTGGACGGGAGGCAACAAATTCTTCAAAGGCATTTTGTACTGCCTCTCGGGTATTGAATTTTTTTCCCGCCAAGAAGTTATCCAAATTCTGGAAAAAGTAGTAGTCTGTAGGCGCAAGGTCTGGTGAGTAGGGCGGATGACGGATAGCTTCCAACCCCAGTTCTTGCAACTTGGAGACCGTCTGCTGTGCAGTATGAGGTCGCGCGTTGTCGTGCAGGAGCAGCGGAGACGAGCGATTGACCAATGCTGGTTGGAGATGTGCCAGCTTCTCCATCATTGTGTTCAGTTCTTTACAGTACACATCTGAAGTAATGCTCACCCCGTTTGGTAAGAAGCTGTGATGAATCACACCGGCGCTAGACCACCAAACAGTGACCATTACTTTTCTAGGGGTAAGTTTTCGTTTAGGGCATTGTTTAGGTGCTGAACCAGGATCCAACCAATTTGCTGAGCGCTTGCGGTTATCAAACAGAATCCATTTTTCATCGCAGGTAACAATGCGGTTCAAAATTCCTTCATTTGTGTGTCTGTTGAGCAGTGCAAGGCACGTCTCGACGCGTACTTCGCGCTGGCGATCATTGAGTTCGTGGGGCACCCATTTGTCAAGCTTTTTTACCTTGCCAATTTCACGCAAATGGACCAATATTGTTTTGACGCTAACGTCGAAAGCTGCTGCTAATTCAGCCGTAGATCCGTATCATCATCATCATCATGCGCTTGTCTTCACTTTTGTGAGAGCACATAAATTTAAAACTTGTGTTTTGTTTATAATATCTTTGTTCTATTTTTTTTTTTTTTTTGTTGTCTTTTTTATGATTATGTTATATTTACTGTATGTGTTAATGTAATTGGTCCACAAACCGTATTAACATAAATAAATAAATAAATAAATCAGCTTCCACAATCGCCTTTAATTCGTCATTGTCGACCAAAGTCTTCGGACGACCGCGAGGTTCATTTTTCAGGTCGAAATTTCCAGAACGGAAGCGAGCAAACCAATAACAAGTGGTGCGTTGGTTTGTAAAGTTAGCTCCGTAAACGTCGTTGATGTTGCGTGCCGCTTGTGCCGCGTTGCTGCCACGACGGTACTCATATTCCATAATTACTCAAATTTTTAACATATCCATGATGACGAAAAAGATTGAAATGCGATGAAAATGTAACACTAATCAATAAACAAATGACTACTTTTGGAAAAAAAAATCCATGTTTTTAAAATAAAATTAATTTGAAATTAGAATTCTTAGCCAAACAAAAATTATTTTGATTTGAAATGGCCAGTACTGCAGAACGACAATTTCATAGGTAAAGACCTAATATTACTTTTAAACGTCATCTGTTTATTTGGCGGTAAAGTACTTTGTGATGGACGTTTGTCTCTGGTGGGGCGAACGAGTTAATAAAAGGCGTGACTTGAGCGCGGAGCTCACTTTGCTGCCGATTTTTGAAGAAGAAACATTGTAAGTAAAATCTATGTCTGTTTGATTAAAAAATTATTGAATTGAGTAGTTTACTTGTTTTTATTTTACTGAAATCCTTGAGTTTGCCTTATAGATCAAATGTAAAATCCATTGTAGCTATAGCAGAACCGAGGACCAAAATAAGGTCAGCGGTTCTGTGTATTTTTAACTGCCCTGTCTCAACTTCGACATATGTAAATTATACTAAATGCAACACATTGTCATTGTCATGACCACATTGTCATGTATTGTTTGTTTGTTATTGTCATTGCTGTGGTTGTGTACATCTCTTTTTATCCTCTGTCCTATCGCAGGTATGCTGGAAGAGATATCTTTTGAAAAAGGCATCACCTTTGTACGCATTTTTCCATTCTTTTCTTCTTGACTGTTTTTTTGTGTGTACATGAATGATTAAATAAATAAATACTGTAATGACAACACCAGATTTAGTTTGCCAACACTAATGTCAAGCTTGGACTGGGACAGCCCTTTTCGCCCACGGCCCTGAAAGACTGTTGTAATCAGAAAATTTATAAAACTGAGGGTTTACGGGAGAGTGAGAGATTTTTTAGGTATACAGGATTTATTGAGATAAACCCTGTATACCTAAACAATCTCTTTTATTATCTTCACAAACAGAAAAAACTGAGGTTTTACGAGAGAGAGAGAGAGAGAGAGATTGTTTAGGTATCCAGGGTTTATTGAGATAAACCCTGTATACCTAAACAATCTCTCTTATTATCTTCCCAAACTGAGAAAAAACTGAGGTTTTACGAGAGAGAGAGATTGTTTAGTTATACAGGGTTTATTGAGATAAATCTGGTGTACCTAAACAATCTCTTTTATTATCTTCACAAACATCAATACACCTACCCCAGTGATAAGGACAAAGTAACTAAATAAAGTTTGAAGCGATGGAAATTGGAAATGGATAATTTAGGTTAAGAGGGATGCAAAGCTTCCATTTTGGTAATCGTGGTTCACGTAGGTAGTTGAACATCTGTGATACGAAAATACTTTTAACAAATTAAACAATGAATATTGCATCTTGTGATACAGGAACTACATAAGTAGATACAAGAGCCAGGGCTACATATAAAATGTTCTCAGCCTGCGCCTTCCGGAACTTCGCGCGTTTACATTGGAATATTCATAGCTAAGTCAGGCAACGACTGTCGGGTCAGCTAGTGATATAATAAAAAGTGATTAAAATAAATCGTTTTATTTGATGTCCTAGCATTATTAATAGTTTTACTGTAAATATATGTTTTCCAAATTATTAAAGCTTTATTAAATAAATCGCTAGTGTATTGAGCGTCATATTTTATCCAATACAAAGTAATCTTTTTATTTTCTTAAAATTTTGGATGAGCAACATAGAATACTGCTTTTTTTATTTGCAACACACAATATCAACATAATAGCAACATATTTATGGCTATTTTTGAAAAAGGACATTTAACTTCTATGATAAAGTCAACTGATACTCCAACAGGTGAAGCACCTACTACTCCATTGTTGAGGATAAAACCTAATTTATCTATTCTAAGTTTTTTTTCCACGTAGGTATCCCACGGGAAAGTACACCAGGATAAACAGAGTAGCATATGTGCTATTGCAGACCTATCTCTGCGCCAAATTTCATCCAGATCCGTTCAGTCGTTCTGGCGTGACAATCATCCGTCCATCCAAACTTTCGCATTTATAATATTAGTAGGAAGAAGGATAGTAGGATTTAAGAAGAGAAACGCTGAGAGGACGCGCCTTTTGTCCAAATCCAGATTACAGGCTGCTACTAAACTATGCCCTGGGCGGCGGGCTTCTCGGCCACCGTAGGCGCGCGCTTGCGGACGGCGAGCAATGGGTAGCTCGCGGTCCGGTAAGGACCAGCACCCTAATTGCGTAACATATTATCAATCGGAGTTGGTTTCATTTTGACAGTTCAACAACATTCATTGCGTTATATACGTTATCAGATAAATTTTTCGAGCATATGAAGCAATGGATTAGCAATTTTTTTCAAAATGAAACCAACTCCAATCGATAATGTGTTACGCAATTGGGGTGCATGCCCGGATCGACGGCACGTTGTGTTCCACGCGCGCCCTCAAACAGATATCAGCAGTGATGGGGTCCGATATGGCCGATGCCGCGCCGGGGTCGCGGGTTGTTCGAAAGAGATACCGTGGCCCTGGCACAAGCAACTGAAGGAACACGGTTGGGTTTTAGTCAGTAAAAGTCTGACACGCCCTCCCGCTCCGCCCAGAGCGGGAGAAGTCATTTGATGATTTCCCATCCAGAAAAAAAAAAGGTCTGTGTCAACCTGTCATTGGGTTTTACCATCAGGAATATCTCAATAGCAGTTTGGGAGACTGAATTTATTCCCGATTTATGGCAATAAGCTCGCCCCCAATAGGGGGCATCAACAAAATAAACAAAGGCAATAGGGGGTAATAGCATGGGACTTACATATAACTACAGGTGTGAGAAAAAAAAAGTTAGACACAAATACCACTGGTACCTAGTTCACAATCATTCGATATAGCAAATAGTTACACACAGGTATTCCAAATATGTTATTAATAGGTACAAGGCCGGAATGCCTATTCCAGTAACTGCAATATACAGGCAAGTTATATGTAAATCTCAAAGAAATCTTGCAGATGTGATCCTTCCCCGAACCGTGAAACAAACTTGAACCAAGTACATAAGTTAATGTTCGCGTCAGAATATAACTAAAGTTTGTAGTTTCAACAACTTGGTGACAGCGAAATAATTTTGACGACGTACCCAAGTGTCATTGTTTAACTAAAGATGCAGATATGGGGATAGGAATTAACCTAGATAATATAGAAATAGAAAGTATGATATTAGTGCCGATTCTGTTGTGCACAAACTAAACTTAATTTAGCCTATTGCTAACTTTTTCTCTCTATTATGGCAAGAAAGAGACGGAAGTAAATTAGAGCTGTCAAATTAGTTAGAACTAATTTTTCCATAGACGTTTAGACGACACGTAAAAACATGTCGACTAAAAAACACGGTGAAGCGCAAGGCGTGAACTAGTTTGACATCTCCAACTTAGTTCATAGCTATAGCCGTCCTTTTCTCGCGCTGCCTGTTAGTAAAAGATAGCGATTCTCTAATTTTAGTTTAGTGCGTTCACAAGAGAATCGGCACCATTGTCTAGATAAAGAAAAAACTGGGTCATCTACTTTTAATCACTATCACTACATATTATAAAAAAAAAATCCCCCACTGCATCTGTCTGTATGTTTGCGATGATCTTAAAGACAACTGAACGGATTTTCATATGGTTTTCACCAATAGACGCAGTGATTCATGAGAAAGGTTTAGGTGTGTATTCATTAAAGGTTTTTTGTACACTGAAAATTGTAATTGTAAATTTTGGAAAAAGTCATGCTGACTGGTAGCGTTACGATAGGTACCTACGTTTTCGTGGGATTACTTCCGACCTCCACGCGGGCGAACTCGCGGGCAAAAGCTAGTTTTATTATAAAGGACTGTTTTCTTTAGTGTAGATAGGATATACGTAGGGGTGTCGTAACAAGATTTGGTAAAATAATAAACAATTGTAATACAATTAGGATAAATAAACATTAATTAATTTGAATTTATGACTCATAACTTTTGTTGAAAACGATTTTAAGTCGTTTCTATACTAATCGATTGTAATATTTATGACAAACAAATTTAGGGCATATTGTATTTAAGGATTTCAATTTTATGGCATGTGATATTATGTGACATTAATTTCGGGCAAGTTATCATTCGGACAAATGATAATTAGGTCAAAAAAAGTTATGGCACTTTAGATTATGGATAAAAAAGTTAGGAGACCCAATAGAGAACCATCGAGTTATCTAGTAACTGGATTGCGGAGGTCACATAGGCAGTTGCTCCATGTTAAAAACTGGTATATAGTTGCTTCGGGTTAGACTGGAAGCCGACTGCAACATATTTGGTAAAAAACTTTTTTACAAAAAAATACAACCGACTTCCAAAAACAACACTACAAAGTGAAAAATAACTTTAATTTCGGAAGTCGGTGTCTAGTTAAATGTATTTTCGTTTTTGCCACCGACTTCCGAAATTAAAGTTATTTTTCACTTTGTAGTGTTGTTTATGGAAGCCGGTTTTTTTTTTGTAAAAAAGGTTTTATTTTTCACTTTTTAGTTGTTTACCTACCCCACACAAATTCTAATACCACTACCTGCAAAACAAACTAGAACATCATCCATATAAAAGTGGGGAAAAAATACGTATTATTGAAGCTAACTCATTAACTACCAAAGCAAAGTTAATCAATTTTATATGGGACCAACTGTGATGTACCTCTCGAATAAAACAAAAAAAAAATCCAAATCAGTCTAGCCATCTTCGAGTAATCGGGGAACATACATAAAAAAAAAAAAAAAAAAAAAAGGTTCCGAGGAACTGAGAACCTCCTCCTTTTTGAAGTCGGTTAAAAAGGGCAAGGCATATTGATCGGTTCCTTTAGTGTAGAAAGTAGTGTCCCAATTTTTTTTACTTTTTTTATATGCCACTGGGTTAAGTTATAGACTGTGTGATATTTTTTGCGTAAAATTTAATTTGTTTTTGACCAATTATGTACTTGTAAAAATCTCTGAAGTCAATGCCAATAAAAACGCTTATGATGATGAAAAGCTGTAATCGGCTGTGTGAGACTATGTGAATAACGTTTAAAGCCCAGTTACAAAGAATCATCGTTTTAACTTAGGTAAACTAAGAACCCTATTAGGCTAGGGATCAACGTGTAAGGATGAAATTAGTCACACCTCTATGACTTTACTAGCACTTACTGCGCGACTTAGGACCGATGGCCGGTGGAGCAGACGAGTCCTAGAGTGGAGACCGCGTATCGGTTAGCGTAGTGTGGGACGCCCCCCAGCTAGATGGACCGATGACCTGAAGAAAGTGGCTGGGACAGACTGGATGCGGAAGGCGGAGGACAGGGTGTTGTGGCGCAACCTTGGAGAGGCCTATGTCCAGCAGTGGACTGCGATTGGCTGAGTTGATTGATTGATTGATCGCGCGACTTCATCCGCGTGGTTTTCGTACTTAAGGCGAAAGCGCCAGGGTAGCCCGCGAAATTCAAAATTTCTTACGTTTTTTGCAATTTGCAAGTCAGTATTAGGTTTTATGTTGATCAAAATTTGATTCGCGACCGTACAGAATTATAATCATTAAAGTCATCAATACAACTATTTAAGACCAGGTAATCCTGTTGAATGACTATTTCATGAAATCTTGACATTTGAGGATTGTACTAACTTAAGGAGTTGTATTACTGATTCTAATGATCATAATTATGTAAATACATATTTGTTACGATAGCGAATCAAACTTTAATCAACATACAACCTAAGACTGACTTACAAATTGCAAAAATCGTAAGAAAATTTGAATTTCGCGGGCTGTCCTGGCGCTTCCCCCTTAATACCCGTTGGGAGTAGATTATTAAAAAAGCCCTGATACACGTTATTCTTACATTTCTGTTTTAAGTATAATTACTGAGTTTCCATACAACTTTGAGAGCCCCCAATCCACCTATAAGGGTAACTTTAGAAAAACAAAAAATTACATCCTACTAATATTATAAATGTGAAAGTTAGGATGTTTGGATCTTTGGATGCTTGTTACTCAATTACGCAAAAACGGCTGAACAGATTTGGATGAAATTTGGTATACACATAGTTTATAAGCTGGATTAAGACATAGGATACTTTTCATTCCGATATAAGGTTTCCGTGGGATAATTTCCGACATACACGCGGGCGACGCCGCTGGCAAAAGCTAGTAGGTACATAATATACTCACGCTTTCTGCTACGATCCTTTCGTACACTTTACGTTCATACATCTGGTCATACACGCACGCCGCGCGCCGGTTGCGAATACTACGAAGCGGACCTTTCTGAAAAACATCACCAATAAGGTTATTTTAAGTCTTCCTAGAGCGCCCTCTCCCGGCGTTTCCACTCACATCTCCCTTGTAAATACCTTTTATTAGTCGCCTTTCATTCACCCTCTCAACACGACCAAACCATCTAAGCAAATACATTTCTTTGTACATCTTACATCTACATATCTTCTTTTAAACAGCACCGTTGCTTTATCACATCATTCCTCAGCCTATCATTCATATAGTCACACCACACATGCTTCGCAAGGAACGCATTTCCACAGCATTTATTCTACTTTCATGCTTCTTTTGCCACACCCAGCATTCACTTCCAAACATAAGCGTATGCACCATCACACCATTGTGAACTGCCAGTCGAGCCTTTTTGGACATCAACTGGTTGGTCACAATCGAATGTATAGCACCATTCACTCTATTTCCCGCATTTACTCTCCTTTCCACATCTTCATCAATATTTCCATCCCTTTTACAAGGAAAAACATTCCATCCATCATTCCATTTTTTTTATTTACATATACTCCCCAAATATACATCCAACACAGTCACCGTGCTTGCAACTGTTCTGGCAACAAAAAATGACAAACTTCATAATTATTTACTTGTTTCAAGTTTACTAACTCAAAAAAAAAATTTTTCATACAAACAAAATCCCTCCTTTTCCTTCCCTTAAAGGTCGAATTTCCAAAAACCCTTTAGTGCTCCCCTACATTATAAAAGAAAGCCCTGTGCAAAATTTCAAGTTTGTAGCCCTAGGTGTTTAGGCTCTGGGTTGACGAATCAGTCAGTCAGCCAGTGAGTATGTCAGTCAGGACAAGTACGTAATTTGTAGATTGAAAACCTTTCGTAAGCCGTAATTTCAGAAACAAATAAAAAGCCATTGTGTCTCGCGTAGATCCGCGTTTCCGGCAGTCGAGGCGTTAAACGTTTATTTGTTACTTTACTAAGAGCTGATTTTCAATAGTCAGATAAGTTTTTGCATGGAAAATTAATGTCAAACCACAAAATTTATCCTTCAGAAAAAAGTTATCTGAAAAATGAAAAAAAAAAAAAAAACGAGCGAGCCGTAAGCCTGGTTTCCACCGCGAGCGGTTTAACTCGCAAGAGTAAACTGCATACTATTGGACTATTTTTTGTCGGAAATACACTTATGCAGTTTACTCTTGCGAATTAAACGGAGTTCTTAATGGGTGGTCCGCTCCGCTCGTGATGGAAACCGAGCTTTACAGCACCCGCAGCATAACAACGTTTTGTCAACGGTAGAATAGACAAAATGACACGTTGCCATGGTTAGACGCGTAGAATGTGTAGAAATATTTCTACAATCTATCATTTTGTTTATTCTTCCATCGACAATTCTATGGCGGTCATGCAGTGTGCGGTGTGCAGTAGTCGCATATGATGTGTAACTTCTGAAATCTCACCTTGGTAACTCTAGAACCGCGCGCGCTCATTAGTCAAATCAAATAGAGCGCGCTTCTCCGGCTTCCTGTTACAACTTCCATTCCTTTTCACGAAATCAATCCCGCAGATTGCAGGAAAGCGAGGGGACAGATGTTACACATCAAAAGTCAACCCTTAGTAAAGTAAAAAATAAACGAGTGCTCGGTAAAATAAACTCGGTAGGTAAAGGAGCTCGAAACGCTTCGACTCCTCAGACGCAATCACAGTAAGAGGAGGACCCACGAAAAACGTGCTTTCAACTATTTATAGAAAACCTGTACAATAATGTAAAAAAAAATCTTGAAGGTTACTTCAGGTTAAAGTTAGCAAAGAAATTTTTTCTGTTATTCATATGAACAAAGACTTCTACGTAAAAAGTTGTAATGGCTTCTGTTTTTTTGAAGAAAGAAGAAATAATTAATGATGTTTCTTTAACACGAAGTTATTTTTTTTATTTTTAGTTTGTAAATTAGCAATCAATTAGCACGACTCTGGTGGCAGCCCACCAGCAGCCCAGACGTAGCTATAATATTATATTGATATAATAGTAGCTAGGATATTACGATGAATACTGACCCGCCAGACGTTGTCCTGTCAAAATTTCAATTCCTTTTTATTTCCTTTTTTTTTTCTTTTAAACCACCACAGTGACGACAATAAAAAAAAAATCAAATCAGTCAGCCCTTCTTAATTTATGGCGTGACCAAGGGAAATAGGGAAATATACTAGTTTTTGCCCGCGGCTTTGCCCGCGTGTAAGTCGGAAATTATCCCAGGTGTTACCGGAATAAAAAGTATCTCAGTCCAAACCCAGGTTATGGCTTATCCGTTATGGGGCATGAAAAGACGGACAGACAAATAATAAATTAAAATAATCCTTTCGAAGTGGTTCCACCGGGCCGGCTTCGACGGCCTGACACCACAGCATCTAATGGATTTATTGAGTTCAGGCGCCGGGGAAGCTGGTGAGAAGCTTTTGAAGGAGCTTGCGGCCCTGATTAGCCTAATGTTCACCGGCGGTGTGAACGAGGCCGTCATCGATGTCTTGTACGGGGCCAACCTATGTGCCCTGCGCAGTACGGACGGCGGCATTCCTCCCATCGCCGTTGGGTGCACCTACAGGCGTACGGCAGCCAAAATATGCTGTAAGTTGTAATAGTGAATCACTTACAGCTAAGTTTCAGCCCCTGCAGCTTGGTTTTGGCTCAAAAGGGGGCTGTGAGGCTGACGTACATGCTATCTATCTTTTTAAACTTCAAAAAATGTAAGGTCATTCTCAAGATTGACGTTAAGAACGCCTCTAATTCTGTAAACAGGGACACTTTGTAGGCTGAAGTCAAAAAGGAATTACCCAAAAATGGTTTGATGTGGCAAAGTTACAGGTACCCTCCCAAATTAGTTTTGGAATTTGCAGTTGGATGTCTTTAAGGTGACCCTCTCGGGCCAGTCATTTTCAGCTGGGATAATTGGATGACCAATTATCCAGAAACTAAATTCAAAATTTTACGTGTGGTATTTAGATGATCGAACGCTAGGTGGTAGAAACTGGTGGTGTAGAAACCGTTTTGAAGGACTTACAACTCTTCAAACAAGAATTTAAATCTATCGGCCAGACCTTAACCACTCAAAATGTGAAATTTACCTTTCTGTCTTTACCGACAGACAACTGACCCTAGAAAAATTTTATGCAATAGCCCCACAAATCAAATTTTAGACACAAGTTCACTGCAACTCCTAGGTTCCCCAATTTTAGAAGACAGCTTTTCTCCTTTCATCGAAGAAAAAATCAAATACTTCAATGAAACGGACAGACTCCAAAATTAATTTACATTCGGCATTCACCCTGAATAAATACTGAAGTTTTGGCCCAAATTTTATTTACTTTCTACGTTATTCCCCTATAAGAAAGCAACCACATCTATTGGACAAAGATGACCAAATTATTCGCAGCACACTGACATCCATTTTACATGTGGCCTTGGACGACCGAGCGTGGCTTCAAGCCACACTACTCATCCGGCCTCGGCCTCGGCGGCCTCGGCGTCCGCAAAATGAACAGTATGTATTAGCTTAGCAGTTCCAGTCCTCTGTCCACAGCACTGAAAAGTTGACCGGGAAAATTTTAGCCCCCCGCCTGGTTGACTTTGAAGTGCCGTGCTTGACCGATGCAGTGAACGCCTGAAAAGCGGCTTGCCTGAATACAGATCGGCCCGTATACCCATTTTTCTAGAGACAGTGGGATGAGCCGCTCGCAGGTTGGTACGGAATAATCTTATCAATACGTCCACCAATACTTCTGAGCGTCCCCGCCTACTGGCTGTGGGTGAGTGGGAGTCGGGCCTCTGGCTTCAAGCACTACCGTCATCCAACATCAGCAACATAGGCACCCAACTATGATGGGTGACACCACCTTCCGGCTCGCTACTTATCTGCGTCTGGGCGATTCTTGCGGGGCTTTGCATCGCTGCCAGTGCGGTAAAGCTGTCGACTGCCTCGGACACCATGGCCTATCTTGCAGTAAGAGCGCAGGCCGGATAGCACGGCACGCTAGCATTAATGACAAGAGCACGACGGATAATGATCCGTCGTGCTCTTGTCACCGCCGGGGTGCCAGCTGTTTTAGAACCCAACATCTTGGCACGCGACGATGGAAAGAGACCTGACGGAATGACCATATTTCCTTGGAAGTTAGGTCGGCCTTTGGTATGGGATGCAACATGTGTCGATACCCTCGCGCCATCCCACCTTCCTAGCACAGTGGGCTGTGCTGGTGCGGTTGCTGCAGGTTCTGAAACTATCAAACGGAGAAAATATTCAAATATTTTTGGGAGTTATATTTTCGAGCCGTTTGGGGTTGCAACACTAGGGCCATGGGGTCCGAGTGCCCACTTGGTTTTTCAAGACATCGCTAAGCGGTTGGTCGACTCCTCACGTGACCAGAGGGCAGGCCTATTTTTTGGCCAAATAATCAGCACTGCCATACGACGTGGCAATGCAGCCAGCCTTTTGGGCACTTTTCCTGTTGACAGCGATGCGGACAAATTTTTTGATGTCCTATGATCCTTTCCCCTACTCTTTTATATACCATGTACATATTATTATTTTAGATCTGTTAGTTTACAGACAACAGCATGTTAAGCCATCCGAAACTGTAAAATTTTCCCAATCAACCTTGAGCCTAATGCTTTAGCGATAAAGATGAAAATCTATTAAAGAAATTTGACAGATTGTAGTAGCTTGATGTGCTGGCTGGCGTCTGTACATATAAATAAATAATCTTTTTTATACATAAAACAGGTTTTTAAGATTCCAAGGCTCGCTTGCACAAAAAAAAACCACCTTTAAAACATCATTCCATCCCTGATCATTTCAAACAATTATTGACACAATTGTTTTAAATTCGTTTAGCTCTCAACTAAACGTATTATATTTAGTGATTTGTGGTGCTAGTGGGCCAAAATGTCTAACTTATAATAATTATTATTCATTTTAATAAATTATTTATTATAACGATAATTTTTTGTGATTGATCACCTTTGACCCTTTAAGTGAAAGTATACATGTTAGCCAAGTTATTTTTATGACTTTTATTTGTAATAATTTTTGACCGAGTTGATCGATTATAATTAAATAAAGACTAAATGTTTCCTCAAGCTACGGACTATGACTTTATTTCCAATCCTTTAAATCTCTTAAAAAGAAGTACAATAAAATCAATATATCCACTATTTTTATCTCTTAACAAAAGCTTTAATTTTAATTTTCATATCCCTAACTTAAGAAATGCTACGTTTCCCATACAAACTTTCATCCCTATATCACCCCCATTAGGGCTATTTTTAAAACAAAAAGTAGCCTATGTCCTGCCCCAGGATATCATCTATCTTTTTGCCAAATTTTATCGAAATCCGCATAGTGGTTTAGGCATGAAAAGGTAACATACAGTTACTTTCAAATTGATAATATGAGTATATATTTATAATTCAGTTTATTCTGTAAACAGGATAAGAAAAGAAAAAAAAAGCTTTTTTACAAAAATTACAACCGACTTCCAAAAACAACACTACAAAGTGAAAAATAATTTTAATTTCGGAAGTCGGTGTCTAGTTAAATGTACTTATTTTCGTTTTTTGCCACCGACTTCCGAAATTAAAGTTATTTTTCACTTTGTAGTGTTGTTTTTGGAAGTCGGTTGTATTTTTTTGTAAAAAAGTTTTTATTTTTGACTTTTTAGTTGTGTACCTACCCCACACAAATTCTAATACCACTATCTGCAAAACAAACTAGAACATCATCCATATAAAAGTAGGGAAAAAATACGTATTATTGAAGCAAACTCAAAAACTACCGAAGCAAAGTTAATCAATTTTATATGGGACCAACTGTGATGTATACCCTCTCGAATAAAACAAAAAAAAATCCAAATCGGTCCAGCCATTTTCGAGTAATCGGGGAACATACATAAAAAAAGGTTCCGACAAATTGGGAACCTCCTCCTTTTTGAAGTCGGTTTTTCGGTCGGTCGGTGGGTCGGTCGGGTGGGTGGGCTAGATGGAGTCGATATAATTCATATCTGACTACCCCTGAGAAGAAATAGCGAAACAAAGTCAGGGGTCAAAGTCTCTTTTCAAAGTCCAGATATAATCTTGGTCAGATCATATGAGGACCATGCAGATTAGCGTCTAGAAACCTGTACCACAATAAATATATGGATAGTAAGGAATACTCTATATCACCTTCAGAACTTGAAAAAATGCTCCAAGATCTGAGCACAGTCTTGAGGTTGGACTTTCAATGAACACTTCCAAAGCACAGGTCATGACCAACAGCATAAAACGCAGGGTCGAAGTGGACGGACATGTTTTGCAATATGTCGATGAGTACACATACTTGGGCCTGATAGTGTCTTTCAACAATAGACAAGACCAGGAAGTCGAAAGACGAGTCCAAAATGCTTGGAAGACCTACTGGACCCTTAAAGAACACATGATGGTAGTCTTCCTATAACACTTAAAAGGAAACTCATCAATATGTGCATCCTGCCCGTTCTAACCTATGGTGCACAAAGTTGGTCACTTACTGAACAACAAAAGTCCAAACTCAAGATTTACCAACGGGCAATGGAGCGCAGCATGGCGTCAAGCGTACAGACCGAGTTAGAAACACCACCCTGTGCTCCATAACTCAAGTAGCAGATGTTGGAGAAAAAACAGCCAGGTTGAAGTGGGAGTAGGCCGGACACGTCGCACGAATGCACCCGGAGAGATGGGCAAAGACCGTCACTTATTGCCTGAGGGAGGACATCGCCGTCGAGGCAGGTCACGGCGACGTGGTGGTGTGACGATCTGATAACACACGACGATCTGATCGCATAAGACAGGGAGGTTTGGAAGGAAAAAGGGGAGGCCTTTGCCCAGCAATGGCACACAATGTAGGTTAATAAAAAAAAAAGGAAACTACGTACAAACGGTCGAAACGGCACACACACAGACGCGCGCACCGACGAGGCCCCAAGCGATAGTCGCGGTGCTCTCAGTATATTAATTACTGTGGCTTAGGGGTCTTGTCGATACGTGTGTAGTCCCTACTGTTCATATATAAATTGTGCCTATACCGAGTAATGGCAATTTACATTTCAACAATATACAGGGGCCGTATTATGAACAATTAATGCCATCATTTTTCCAGTGCTAGAGAGAGACGGAGCTATACATGACCTATATCACCATCCCTTTTTCGCAACGGAATCATGATGGTGTTATTACTTCATAATAAGGACCCAGGGCTGTATATAAAGCAAACAACAAGGTTTGTGGAAAAGCCAAAACAATGGATCATATCAAAGTAGTGGGAAATTCAACATGAACCATAATTATGGGTAGGTATAGTCGACCGCATGTGAGTGGTAAAATAATGTCTATTAGAGCTGGCCTAGCGTAGCACGGACGAGGCCATGCAGCTTATACTGGTTTTCTTACATCTGACGGGCGGTCGACTGTACCTGTTTAAATTAGTAATTTTAAGGATTCCGTATCTCAAAAGGAAAAACGGAATCCTTATAGGATCACTTCGTTGTCCGTTTGTCTGTCAGTATGTCAAGAACCTTTTTCTCAGGAACGCGTGGAGGTTTAAAGTTGAAATTAATGTCAAATACGTAGATCTATGGTCCCTTGAAGTTCTAAAAAAATTAAGCTTCTAAGTCAACGCAATAAAAAAATACAGCCATTTATGCGACATATTTTGATACTCACAAGTAAATCAAAACCTTTAGGGTACTTCCCGTTGACTTAGAATCATGAAATTTGGCAAGAAGCAAGGTCTCACAGCAGAAACACAGGAAAATTTGATAATTTGTGATTTTATCACGTTTTTTTTTTTGGGATTACAATGATAAGTTTGTTTTTGGGAAATTCTTTTCAACTAAGGAACTCTTCATTGTGCGTGGTCTGACACGCACTTGGCTGGTTTTTTAATTAGTAATACACTACAATGATTCCATATTTTTTTTGTTAATACATAAATTATGAATTAAGCGATTAAAAATCTTTTCTAATGGAATTATTTCTGTTGTTTTTTTTTACTGTGGACAAATTCATAATAATTGAACAAAGACAGACCTGATGTTTAGTTTTTATTGCTTAGTAAAAACTTGTAATTCTTATAAAAAGTGCAATTAGCATTTAAGAGTAGGTACGCTACAGAAAGGCTCCAATCAGTTAACTTGTACGGGCTTGGAATATAATCAATCATAAGTAACTTTCGATAGGTAGGTACCTATTAGTCCTTTTGGTCCTAAGTTACAACGATCCCCTATCTCTCTTCTTGAATCTCATAAAAAACCAGAAAGAGTTATGAACTTTTGTAACTATGATTTATGAACGTAAACGAGGCAAAAGGAGTATGTAAGGATCGTAGCAGGTGGCATTCTGTCGTTTCTGCCTACCCTTGTGGGAAGAAGGCGCGAGTTTATGTATGTATGTATTGTAACTATGTGCAAGTATACCATAATATTTTTATATTTGAAAATTTAAGTGATTACAATTTGTATGATGGCAGACGCTGGCTCGGCTTGAAACTCGCCATACTTAAGACGATTTGACAATAAGTACAAAATGAGCAATTATAGAACATTAAACTTGTGATACTGCACTGTTGGTTCTTAAACTCCAAAAGTCAAATCAATCAATTATTCAGCTCATCTATCAAAGTCGACTGTATAGTATCTACGTACTACAGACATTTTACATCATATACTTACACTTTAATTGCCTGCCTAGCCTTTTCCCAACTATGTTGGGGTCGGCTTCCAGTCTAACCGGATGCAGCTGAATATCATTATTTTACATGGAGCGACTGCCTATCTGACCTCCACAACCCATTAACTGGGTAATACGATACCCCTTGGTAAGACTGATTGTCAGACTTTCGGGCTTCTGACAACCCGTAACGACTGTCAAAGATCCACGAATGACAGCCGGGACCAACGGCTTAACGTGCTTTCCTCGGAAAGCACGTTAAGCCGTTGGAGGAGTCTCGGTATGTAAAGATGGTCACCCATCCAAGGACCAACCCCGGCAAGCGTAGCTTAACCTGATGGATCGACCCGTGCGGCTGTTATTACTTAGCTACGAGCTCCTCCTCGACACTTTACATTAATTATTATATGTAAATAAAAAAATAAAAATAGTTTATTTGTTAACCTTAAACGTACAACAAATTTGAGATTGGAGCCTCCATTTAAGCAAGATATGCCTGTATTAGGAGACTCCAAATGTATGTAATGTATATGAATGTATATATAATACTCCGTTATTGATTTTGCATCAGTATTTTTGCGAATCGGTCTAAAACGATTTGTTTTCTTTAATTTCCTTAATTTATAATGTTATGACACTTATGTCTGGCTGTCAAGTTATCATTACTTTTTCTTCTAAATTTTCTCTCATAGAGTTTCTTACTAGCTTAGTCTATATGAAGGTTATTTTTGATTTATATAATTTAATTTTTTTTTATCAATATGTTAGCTCAAATATTGTATTTTATAGATAATTATGATTGTTTACTGAATAACTGTATCCTAAATTAGATTATTAAAAATAATTGACACGCTCTCAGAATTCTTTGAAGAGGTTCTTGAATGAATACTGATATTTCTGGCCGTTTCGATTACTGACAATTGGCATTTTTGAAAGAAAGACTTCAACTCTGAAAAAAAAACTGGAAAAACTCTAAAAAAGAACGAGGAGAAAACAACAGACGTGGTGAAAAACTTTGATATGAGGGTTTATAAGCAAGGACTACCACATTCCCTGGTCTTTTCGATCCTGAATTCCGAGAAGGAAATATATTTCTACGTCAAGAAGTCTTTACCTACCTACTTATTGAGGACTTTACCTACTTATTGAGTCGGGGTCTGGGCTGACGATACCGACCCGTGCTACTTTTGGAATTATCAGGCCTCAGAGCTGACGAGGCCTGATACCTGGCCTGGCCTTACCCGTCTGCAGCGAAGTCCAAAAGGAGGGTTATGTGTTTGTTTCCAAAAATCTGAGAGTATGTGTATAGGTAGGGAGGTGTTTTTTTTTTAATGTAATCTGTATTTTCTATTTTTTCCTAAATTATATTTTGTTTCAAGTCTCTATTCCCCTTTTATTTAACTAGGATAGTAGATTCGTTACAACTGTTGGACTTGGGAGAGGCACTTGGGAGAGCCCAAGCTGCACTACAAAGTGACTTAAAAATACTTATTTGACTAACTACTTAAACTGTTATTAATATGGGTTTTTTACAATTATGAACGAGAAATTAACAAAAACCGGTCAAGAGCGAGTCGGACTCGCGCACCGAGGGTTCCGTACCATCATACATACGTACTTACGTAGGCACGCCACGACGCTGCTAATCAGCGCCGCTTTCTTCACCGTATCCCGGCGGTCAACCCCTTCCAGGTGGAACTCTCACCTACATGAGAGAAGCCCAGCAGAAGGCGACCAGCGACAGGGATACGGACTCGACGTTCCTACAAAAAGGGTGAGTGGCTCCCGTCTGCTCCATTTTCAGAGCTATGTCCTTGTCATTTTCGGTGCTCCATCTTATAAAGGCCGGTCCCATCCACAACTTACCTGATTCACTGAGTGGGGCGATGATGTCACTAAACATTGTCTTCCGTTTTACGTTGTAATCTTCTCACGCCAACAAGCTCTGAAAGACGGACAGACAGACAGACAGACTGAGTCGCACCATAAGGGTCCCTTTTTACTATTTTGGTAAGGAACCCTAAAAATCAGCCAAGTTTGAGTTGGATTCACGTGCGAAGGGTTTCGAACCGTACCACCATATACTGTCAATGTCTGAGAAATATTTACACACATACATACATAATAAACTCAAGCCTTCTTACCAAGGGGGTAGGCAAAAATTACAGAACGCCACCTCAAACGACTTATTTTTTTATTATTTGTTGTTATAGACTAAGAGTATGCATTAGTATTGGACGATGTGTGTTGTATCTTTTAGGAAAACCTAACGAAAATGGGGGCTGTGTTTGCTCGCATCATCCCCTTCGAGCTTAAACCATTGAGATTCAAGGTAAACTAGAGCAGACACCGTGATAAAAACTTTTGCGCAACATGTTGTTGTCCGGGACAGCAAACATCCATACACCGCGGTTGTCACATTTGACATCCGCGGTACACATCTTTAGTTTGGGACAACAAAATCTTGCGCAGCAATTTTGTTTGCGGTGCCTGCTTTAGTTTACATTGGACATCAATGGCATAAACTATTCAAGTCGCCCATTACCGAGCTCGCTTCGCTTGCTCTCGCTTCGCGCTGTTATAACCGGGTTCCCGATTTGGTTTTTAAAAAAAGAAACTACTTTATGCTAAAATAAAACTTGTATTAAAATAATACACGAGTGCAAGATACATGTGCACAGTAGGATGGTTGGGAGACGACTAAAGTGCTGGACTGTGAGGAAGGGGAGAGAGGAATGAATGGATGCTGCGTCAGCAGCAAGAATGCAGCATAGACTGCTGAGTAGGCCAGAAAGGGAACAGGTGAAGGATGTAACAGCCCCCCGGTTAGGAGGAAACTTACGGGTGGAAGGTAAGTTGACGGTGGAAGGAAAGGTAAGTTTTTCCAGGTTTTTAGGTTCGGAGTCGAGGAGCTGGAATATCTTCTACATCTATGGATGCCATTTCTATGGGAGTATCTGGTGTAGGGTTACATCTGGAAGTCTTAATTAACTTAAAATAGTAATACAATTTATAGCAAATAACTAGGATTATGATTAAGCTTATAATAAATGTAATATATGAATAGTAGTTACCGTAAAGGACAATATGAGGTTTGTCAACTACTCTGTCAAGGTCTGTTTTAATTTTATCGGTTACTTTATTATAGTTTGAGACAAGAGAGTCTAAATCATTTATGTTTTTTAAGTTAACGTAAGGAACTTTAACATTGTCTTTTAAATATGTAATAGAACTACAACAAGTATCGTTAATTAATTCGAAATGCAATACTATTGGTTTTATATTTATTTCAATATTACGTTTAGGTACTAACTTATTGTCATTGCAATAGGCAATACAATTGTCTGGTATAGTTAGTATACCAGTGCCGGAAATAGAAAATTCAGATAAATCTTGATTATTACATTCTATTGTAATTTTAGAATTTTGACTAATCATGTATATCCATTGGTTACTATGTAATTTATGAAAGGTTTCGAAATCACCATTAACGAATTCAGTTTTGCAAAGAGGCGGAACAGAAGTCAGAGCTTTTGAAATCACCTCAGTTTCACATATTGGTACAGCTGACGTGGAATACACATTGGAAATTTCACAAACATAATATTGCGTATCTATAACTTTACAGTTATCGAGTGAATCTGATTTACAATAAGATGATTTATCTTTAGTTATGCCCAAATATTTAGTGGATGGTATTATTGTAGAATACAATGTATTGTTTACAGTCTTAAGGGCAATAGGATAAGGTACAGTATGATACAAGTCGAATTCTTTTGTGTTGACTAAAGGCATTTGTAACACAAATATTATTTTGTTATTTGCATAATAACTGGATACATCGGATATGTTTTCTAAAATATGGATATTATCTAAAATTAAGGGTACAGGTAATTGCTTAGAACTAGGAAGAAATCTATAGTTACTTACAAGATCTGAAAACAGTTGTTTAGGGGTAATAATAGATGGATATAGTATATTAGATTTACTAAACATAATAGCATTAATAATATCTTCTAACTTAAATGATAAGGTTAATAAACTACTTTCTAAAATATTCGACAGTCCCGATATTTTAGATCTCATTGATAGTTTATTGGAAACTAGTGTTAAATTCGCCATTTCCTGGTTCAAGGTATCAATAGCATAACTCAGACTAACTTCATTTGCATTGATTTTATCAATTATTTCTTTTAGGGACAATAGTGTGGAAGTTGTAACCATCATGTTTTCTTTCATGAGGGTTGCCAATTTTGTTTGATCATTCTCTAAAGTTTGAATGGCATTACTGTATTTTTCGGCATCATTTTGGTCCATGTTACCGAAAAGTTGTTTAATTACTGAACCGATTCCACCAAACCAAGCTGACCTTTTTTGAGATTTGGATATAAGATGGGAAATAGAATCAAAGTCTCTAACTATATCAGAATAGCGGGATGACAATGGTTGGAACAAATAGTGACATTCGCCTTCATAATATGCATTACTTTGATTACATAAAATTTTAGAAGTTCTTAGGATATCCCTTATATTATCCAAATGTGGTTGAATGAAAGATATATCTATGGGAATGATAATATCTAGAGTATCGTCGGTTATTTTTAGAGAGCCAATAGGGTCAAAATATATGCCTGCGTTGTCTGATGCTGGCTGGATATATTCTTGACCATTCGACGCCAGGATAGAATAAATGTAACCAATTCTGGAAGAAAAAGTAATTTAAAATTAACTAACTTCTATATTAAAATACTATGTTTCGTTTATAGTAGCTAATTTAATTTCGTCAAAATGATGTTTGACGTGACGTCTATTTATTAAGAGTGACGCGGTGTTATTTCCATGAATTTTCACGATTTTAAACGGACCTTTCCATATAGGTGAAAGAGCTTTTCTAAGGCGTAAATGATTTTTAAGATAAACAAGGTCACCGACTTTATATTTAATTGGCCTCGTGTGAATATCATAATAAGTTTTGGAGTTTATCTTTGATTTCTGAATATATTCTATTGCCTTTGTTCGACAGTACTTAAGCCTATTTTGGAGTATGCGGACATACTCAGGGTAAGTAGCACCTGCTGTTTCTTCGTAAATGGAATTCGGAATGTATGGTTTGTTTCCAAATACAAGTTCATAGGGAGAAAAATGAGTGGTTGAATGGATGGCTGTGTTGTACGCAAGCATAGCTGTGTATACAAAGCGGGGCCAGTTATTTTGTTGCTCGTTTACATAGGATTTTAAGTACTCCTTTAAGGTAGAATGACTTCTCTCGAGAGCACCTTGAGTCTGAGGGTGATACGGGGTAGACCATAATTGTTTGATTTTTAGTAAATTACATGTTTGTTTAAATAATTCGGCCGTGAAGTTGGTGCCTTGGTCTGTTAGGATTGTTTTGGGTATTCCAAATAATGTGATAAAATGCACCAAACATTCACACGTTTCTTCAGCTGTAGTGTTAATGATTGGATAAGCAGCTGAGAATTTAGTAAGGTCATCTTGAAGAGTCAAGATATATTTATATCTATCGTTACCGGCTTCTGGTAGGGGTCCTACGATATCAAAAGCTACACGTTCAAAGGGGCGTGTGGAAAGAGATGTAATTTGCATAGGGGCACGATTGGTTCTTCTAAGGGCTTTGTTAATTTGGCATTGCGGGCATTTCTTTACGTAATTTTCGACGTCTGTTCGCATGTTTTTCCAGTAATATTTTTCTTGAATACGTTTCAGCATTCTACCAGAACCTAAGTGACCGGCTATAGGGAGATCATGATTTTCTTTCATGATTTTAGGAACTTCACTTAGTGATGGGTAGATAATTGTATTCTTATAAATGTGTATAGTCATTTCTGAGTTGTGAAATAAATATAGGATCATATTGTATAGTTTGATATACTGATGAGTATCAAAAGGATTATTGAAGTCAGATATAGCTATTTCGGGATTATTTTGACCTGTGAGACTGACAACTAGCTCATTTCTTACGGATTTAAGACACTTGTAGATATCTTCATATGTACAGGTGTCAAAGTGATTGACCTTGGTAAAAATGAAATAATAAATTTTATTTTGAGATTCATATTTAAGGAAAGAATGTAATGTTCTTTCTAGTAAGGAAAATTCGTTCAAATTAGGAATATTAGATATGACCTCTTGAGTATATGGGATGGATTCATCCATATCTATAGATGTAGGGATAATAATATATTTTTTATCAGTTTTGGATAGATTTTCATTGTGTTCTATAATGGTTACATTAGGATTAAAATCCCTAGAAGTGGTTTTAAGGAATTCTGAGTAATTACCGTCTGGGGTACTGGAGCTGCTAGGGCTCAAGACATCAGGAGGTAATATTGGGTTTGGACGATTAGTGGGAGATGGAGTTAAGTTTTCATTTATTATATTATCTAGGTCATCAAGGTTGCCTAGTTCTGGAAGGCTTGTAGGTTGGATAATGGAATCTGTGAGATCTTCAAGTTCGATTAAATCATCCGGAGAAACAGCTGGAAGGACATCTGGATTCGACGTTTCATCATGATCAGGTAAGTTTAACTCCTGATTAGAAGTACTAGGTATAGGATTTATAGGATTGACAGATTTAGTTATAGGATAGCGCGATAATGCATCAGCGGCATTATTTAGTTTCCCTTTTCGGTATATTATTTCATACTCATATTCCTCCAATTTTAATCTCCATCTCTGGAGTTTACTACTGGGGTCAGTATGATTGAATAGCCAACGTAAAGGACGATGGTCAGTAATTATTGTGAACTTTCTACCATAGAGGTATGGACGGAAAGTTTTACAGCCGAAAATAATTGCAAGTAATTCTTTTTCAGTTGTACTATAATTGCATTCATTTTTGTTGAGTGTACGGGAAGCATAGGCAATAGGCTTATCCTTGCCTACTTCACCTTGAGAAAGAATAGCGCTGATCGCATAATTAGATGCGTCACAGCTGAGAAGGAATGGTTTGGAGAAGTCAGGATACGACAGTAACGGAGCTGTGGTTAATTTGTTTTTGAGGGTTTCAAAGGATAACTGATGTTCATTTGACCATACAAATTCAACGTTCTTTTTCAGTAGATTTGTTAAAGGTTTTGCAATGCTAGAAAACTCGGAGATAAACTTGCGATAATAAGAGACGAAACCAAGAAATGATTTGACGTCCTTGGGGGTTTTAGGTATAGGGAATTCATGAACTGCTTTTAGTTTTTCAGGGTTTGGTTTCACACCTTTGTCTGTAATGACATGGCCTAGATATGAAACTTCCTTTCGTAAAAATTCACATTTGTCCGGTTGCAATTTTAAATTAAATTGACGGAGTCTAGCAAATACGTTAGTTAAGTCATTTATGTGAGAAGGGATATCAAATGAATAAATGACGATATCATCAAGATATACGAAGCATTTAATGCCTTGGAGACCAGATAAAGCGGAGTTCATTAATCTTTGAAAGGTGGACGGTGCATTCTTTAGTCCAAATGGCATACGTGTGAATTCGTAATGCCCTGTTGGGACTGAAAATGCTGTTTTGGGAGAATCATCAGGAGACATATTAATCTGGTGGAAACCAGACGCTAGGTCTAATGTGCTGAAATATTTGCACTTGCCTAATTGGTCTAGGATTTCGGCTATGTTTGGGATAGGATAGGAATCGCCAATAGTCACGTCATTAAGTTTACGGTAATCGATTACGACGCGCCATTTTCTCTGACCGGAAGCATCAAGCTTCTTGGGTACTACCCAAATTGGTGAGGACCATGGGGACATAGAAGGTTTTATTATACCTTGTTTTAACATTTTGTCAACTTGGGAATCAACCTCTTTCTTATGGCATTCAGGAAATCTGTATGTCTTAACATGAATTGGGCTATCAGAAGTGGTTTTGATTTTATGTTCTATTGCATCAGTGCAGGTTAACTGATCGTCGGGTAGGTGGAAAATGTCTGAAAACTGAGAACAGACAGAGTATAATGCTTCTGTTTCTTCTGGATTAAGGTGGGACACGCGAAGCTGTTTTAAAACTTCTTCTGTACGTTCATGAATATGGGATTCGGTTATGCTACCGATAAAGACTGAAGCCTGTAGTTCAAAAGGATTTAAATATAGTCTAAGGTCTGACTCAATGGTTACAGGTTCTTCTGAGGTGTTAACAATGGAAATATTAACGCGGTTGTTATTCTTAACTTGAACTATACAGTTTGCTATTAATAGATCTTTGGATATGTGTTGGTCGATTACTAAGCCTTCTCCGATTTCTGGATTTGCTACAGTACATTCGATTATGGTTTCGCTACGTGGTGTAATAGTATAGACGGGATCGTTAAAATGCATTTTAAGTTTAATATCTTTTAAATGCAACATACCTTCATCATAGTTAATTTGGCCACTCATGGAATTGAATAGGTCGTTGCCGACAATACCATCGTAAGGTAGGCTTAACTCATTGACTAGATTGAATATATGTGTTAGGTATTTACAATCACTGTGAGATTTATCATGTGTAGAGATGGTTATAGGGATTTGTCCTAGTGTGCGTAGAGGATTATCAGTGGTTGAATCAATACCTTTGATTTTAAACGTTACTGATTCGTTAATTACCGGCATTTCGTCAATGGCTGATTTTTTTATTATACTTATAGATGCGCCAGTATCGACGAGGAGGGATAGACCATTACAGGATACGGGAGAATTTACTTGTATGTATGGTAAGTATCTAATTGGTATATTAGATGTGAATTCGTATATTTCTGTATTAATATGTTCTTTATTTTCAGGATTCTGGATGATGTCTACGGTTTGGGGCTGGTTACCCTGTTGCTTGACTTCATGAACTTTTAAGAATTTGGAGTCTACGATTTGGGGCTGGTTACCCTGTTGCTTGACTCCAGTGGGGTGACCTCGAATTTGGGGCTGGTTACCCTGTCCATGGGTCACTGGATGAGTTATGGCGTCGTCTATTATGGAATTTATCTGTCCCGTGCGGCGCCTATTCGGGACATTATTTAGTTTAAATTGTTGTCAACAGTATCATAACCTTCTACTTCGGTTAAGACATTAATTTGGGGTTTAAAAGTAGATGTGCTTGGCTGCGCGTATGAAGTGGAAGGTTTATGATTATTAAACTTTTTATTATTATATTCGCGGAGCTGGCATTTTTCTAGAATATGCCCTGATTTCTTGCAGTATCTGCAGAACGAATCACTTGAGGAAGGTTGATAAAGAGCAGGTTTTTGAGATTGATTATTGTTCGAATTATTAGGCTTATTTGGCTTAATATTTGGGTCATTGTGACGAAATGATTTCGCGGCAAGATTTTGTTTGTAAGAATACTGTTGCAGTTTTTCTTCGGAAATTGCGTAATTTATTGCGTCATTAAGGTTTTTCGGGTCCCTGCACCTAATAATATTAGCTATACGAGGAATAAGGCCTATCGTGAATGTATGGAGGGCAAGATCCTCCATTGCAGCTATTCTGCCTGGAATTTCACTCTTTTTGTGACTGGATACGGAAATTTCTGTAAGTAGTTTAGACAGACAGGTTTCTATTCTAAGTGAGAATTGGTTAACATTCTCCTGGGCGCCTTGCCTGCAATCCTGGAGCTCTGTAAGAAGGTGAGCGTAATGTTTACGTTCTCCAAATTGTGTCTGAAGGAAACTTTTTAGGGATGGCCACGAATCAAATTCTTTAATCGAGCATGCAATCTCGGCTTTACCGTCCAATTGGCTGATTATATATTTGAAGACGATGTCAGTTTGGAAGACGGAGGCTAAAGAAATTGCATTATCGCAATTGTTTATAAATGCATTTAGTTTTTCTCGACTACCATCGAAGGGCTTAATGAATTTTAGGATTACATTTAAAGGTATGCCTTCTTTAGACTCCTCTCTCAAGGTCTTTCCTTCATGGGGCATGGTTGACAACAATAACAGAAAGTTTTATGGTTAAAATAATAAAATAAGTTAACTATACAAGTCAGGAAATAAGATTATTAGGCTTTGGTCGACAATGTAGGTATGTATTCAGAAGCCTTATCGCTTAAGCTGTGCGTTGAGGCTGGAATTGCGACGAGCGACGAGACATAACATCCGTTGATACGAGGTATGGATTGGAATGTTCAAGATAAGCCGTTGTATGTTGCTTATAAGTTGAACTTGGATCACTTTAGTATTATGGGAAAATATGTTCACAACTCACAGTATTATTAAGCACATTTTCTTCTTGTTTCCCCTGGAGCTGGAACTGGATTGACCTTGAACTTGGTCAGTACCGGATTTACCGGTGGGGTGAGTCGTCTCTGGAGGTTTTGAGGCACTTAAACACTCTCACTTTTGGCACTTATCACTTTTAGCTAATGATTTTGGAACTTTGCACTTTTTAGAAATATTCCAAGGATTTTTCAATCCCTTTTACGCTGCCACCAATGTTATAACCGGGTTCCCGATTTGGTTTTTAAAAAAAGAAACTACTTTATGCTAAAATAAAACTTGTATTAAAATAATACACGAGTGCAAGATACATGTGCACAGTAGGATGGTTGGGAGACGACTAAAGTGCTGGACTGTGAGGAAGGGGAGAGAGGAATGAATGGATGCTGCGTCAGCAGCAAGAATGCAGCATAGACTGCTGAGTAGGCCAGAAAGGGAACAGGTGAAGGATGTAACAGCGCGCTGTCGCTATTGATTAGGAATGGAAAAAGTTGAGTTAATTGATTTTTTCGAGGTTTTTTAGGACTTTGGGATTTCTATTATTGCGCGCGTCCAGTATAACAACGCGTTCAGGGCGGTATCGGGGTAACCCCATGGTTACCCCGATACTGCAGCGCCTCGGGTATGTTCGCAGAGGCGCGCACCGACTGCTTTCACGCGACCATGCGTAAGCGCGCAGCGTCCTTGGTGCGCAGGGTGCGGGTTAGCCCCAACATCGTACTGGCGATGATTGCGGGAAGGCTGGACTGCCCCTTCATCCGACATTGATCCAGCAGACATGTTGCTGTACCAGTGTCGGAGAGAATTTATTAATTTTAATTTAATGGACGATTGATTTAATTTTAGTGTATGATTTATTTATTTATTTTTGATTTAATTGTATTTGTTTTATTATTTTAATTTATTTTGATTTGATTTAATTTTAAATTTTATTTGATTTATTTTACATGTCTGGCAATGGGTGTAATTTACCTGAAAATAAATGAATTTATTTATTTATTATTATTATTTTTAATGATACCAGCCATGGTTACACGTATTATGTGAAAATTTGTTTTCCCATTGGCACCCTTTGGTTGCAGAACCCTAATTATGGAACCAAATCTAAAACAATTCATAATTTATTCAGAGACGTCAAATGATAAAGTTTACCTACTTCAAGTCATTCAAGGATAAGTTTTAAACAGCAGTATATAAAGACTTAACTAATTAAATATCTCATTATTCACTCAAGAATTTACGGTGAGTACCTACCTGCCTAACAAATATTAATTAAGTAAATATTTTTATTTCAAAAGTATTATTTTGTAGTGCAAAGTTTAAAACAATTAACTAAGATGTGTTATTATAGCGTTTATATACCAACATTTTTTGTGTGGAGTTTGTTTTAATTCGAAAAATAACTTGGGTTCTCGCATTACCTCTTCATCTTTTGTCTTTTTCTGGCTGGAGGCACAGACTTCACTTAGGCTATCGGAGATACGGATCCCGGCCCAACACATTATGCACTTAGGTAACATGGGGCTTTTGATTTGCAACTTTGAATTTGCACACGTAAAGAAAACTCACCTACTTGGTGCTGAAAATACTCAAACTTGTCACAAGATTGACATTGTCTCAGACATTGTCTCAAGATTTCTTATCTAACTATATCTATTACTTATTATAAAATAAAGTCGCTTTTCGTGTCTGTCTGTGTGGCCGCGTTGTTCTTCTAAACTTCGCAACGGATTTTGATGCGGTTTTCACTATCATTTAGAGAATTTATTTCGGAAGGTTTATATGTACAGTAGGCTGCATCAATTGGGTACCGCAGTTGTATTAAAATTATAATACAACTGGGGTCTACAAAAGTTTTGGTGTTTTGGTTTTATATGGAACTAACGACCCGGTTCTTCTTCGCACTGTTTTTACGACTTGACAAAACATGAAGGTTTCTATATTATATTTAGATATTCTTAGTTAAATATTATTGTACACTAATATTTAACTTAGATATATGTATAATATAGAAACCTTCATGTTTTGTCAAGTGGTAAAAACCGTGCGTAGAAGAACCGGGTCGCTAGTTCCATATAAAACCAAAACAGTTTTCTTTTGTAAACCCATGATCTTATAAACATATATCTAAATATAATATAAAAGAAGAAAGATCAACGCACAGCCTAAAGCGCTGGGTCCAGAGATTCTAAATTTGGACCGTAGGTTCTTTGAGGTCTAGGGGTGCACTAAGAAGGAGTTTTTGGAAATTCAACTTACAAAGGGGTGAAAGCGGGTTTGATCTAAAATCTTGAAACTTAGCCCGAATATTTATCTAAAAAAAATAATTGAGATCATTAATATTCAAAAACGACTTTCGAAATGGGTAGGGTGTTGCAATTTGTAGGAGAAATACGAACTTCATACGAACGAAGTCGCGGGCGAAGTGCTAATAAAATTAATAGAAGAATTAAGATTATTATTTTTTTAACGTGTCGATGGCATTTGCCGTTTCTTTTGAGTCCAGTATACCACCACACGGAAGGTACAGCGCTTTCGTTAGCGTTCCATGTTCTGTTCATCAGTTGAAAATAATCCAGTTGTTCCACTCGGGTATATACCCAATAGAAAATACTGCTAGAACTGGACTACCTGCATACCAAAAAGCTTGTATAGCCGAACAAACTATTTGTACTACTATTATAGGTATAGCCGAACAAGTTATTTATACAACTGCGTAACCAAACAAGAGAGAGAGGAGGTTGTGGCTAAGTAATAACAGCCGCACGGGTCAATCCATCAGGTTAAGCTACGCTTGCCGGGGTTGGTCCGTGGATGGGTCACCATCTTTACATACCAAGACTCCTCCGTGCCTCGGAAAGCACGTTAAGCCGTTGGTCCCGGCTGTCATTTGTGGATCTTTGACAGCCGTTACCCGTCGTCAGAAGCCTAAAGTCTGACAACCAGTCTTACCAAGGGGTATCGTATTACCTAGTTACTGGGTTGTGGAAGTCAGATAGGCAGTCGTCCATGTAAAATACAGGCTGCATCCGGTTAGACTGGAAGTTGACCCCATCTTAGTTGGGAAAAGGCTAGGCAGATTGATTTTGTATAGCTGAACAAGCTATTTGGTATACAGGCAGCTAATTTGCATCTACTTTTGAATTATGTTGTGTGTGCTGCGTAGTCATTGTTTTTAAAGATTATTAGTAACTAGCTATTGTTCGCGGCTTCGCCCGCGTGCTTGTCGGAAAATATCCCACGGGAACGTACAACCGGGAAATCCTTCCTTATTCCTCGTCTAATTATAAAGGAAATTAAAACCACTGTGCAAAATTTCAGCTTTATACGTTCAAGGGTTTAGGCTGGGCGTTGATGAGTCTGTCACAGGGGTGGTCCAAATAGTAACGTCAAAAAGAAAAATCTGAATTCCTTATACCCTGGGGTATTCGAAAATACCCCATGTATGTTCCGCGATTTTTTGTAGTTTTCGAGTTATTTTTGTTTTTGTAATTGTTTACAGTTTTCTGCCGGTGGAGCTTCAAAAATTCATACCTTTTTTTTTATTGGGTATTTTTAAGATTTTTTTTGTGATATTGTCGACTTGAATGTTACTTTCATGTCTGAAAAATACACACTACAAAAAAAGATTGTATGAATTTTTGTAGCTCCACCGGCAGAAAACTGTAAATAATTACAAAAATAAAAATACCTTGATAACTACAAAAAATCGCTGAACATACATGGGGTATTTTAGAATACCTATGAGGGTATGAGGAATTCAGATTTTTCGTTTGACGTCACTATTTGGACCACCAATTAATATTGGCAGTGTAGTGGAAAGATGATTATTTCTGCCTGTGTACCAAATAACTTGTTCGACTGGTACCTAAGTATCAGGGCATTCAAGCCAAGTACTGAGATGCCTTAGTCGATTGATCTGATTATTTCTTTTCATACCAGTATCTTATCATCATGAAACTGCTCATCATCCTGGCTCTGGTGGCGGCGGCGGTCGCTCGTCCTGACGACGGACACTATGACAGCAAGTACGACCACTTCAACGTTGATGAGGTCATCAGCAATGTGCGTCTTTTGAAGTCGTATGCACACTGTTTCATCGGAGACGGCAAGTGTACCCCTGAAGGAAATGATTTTAAGAGTAAGTCGACATTTATTCTTTCGTCCGCGTGGAGGTTGGATATTGTCCCACGGGACCTTCCTACCGGGATATAAAGTATCCTATGTGCTGAACCAGGTCATGGTCCGTCCGAAATCCGTTTAGCTGCTAAGCCATGATAAGGTAACAGACGCCTACGGTATGCTATGATAGGGTCGACTAAGGTGCACGCTTGGTTAAGTGGAAACTTGTAAATTCCTTGGGAAATTTAGATATATTTACTGGCAAACTTAAAATTAAACGTTGACACATGGCGCGGAAGACCAAAGAAAAGATGGGTGGTTTGTGTGATAACTTTTTATTTGATGATAGTTGGATGGCTTTGGCGTTCTCTGGTAGATAACAATTCTTGGGTACTTTCTACTCAATTTGAAGCCACCCTCGAACTTAGAGCACTTATTTCAATTAGAGCATTTAAAGGCACTTTTAATCTATCAGGAAGTTAGGTTGTCCGTTCCGAATTGTAGGTTTCTTACAGTTCAGTATTCACGGTCAAAGAATGACGTAAAACCATTAGTGAGTGTCATGGCAATGTAACTCTTATCTCATTACAGTAAAGTATAAATTAGAATGATTGCCGCGAGCTTCATAAAACTCTCGGAAATCATTCTAATTTATACCTTAGATCTTTACCGAGATAAGAGTTACATTGCAACCACTTACTGATGGTTTTACGTCGATCGTGAATGTGTAGGACTGAGTTATAAATTGTTGTTATGATTAAAGTGATTTATGTACTAAAAGAAAATGTTTGCTAAAAATCAGTTCTGTAAATGCCCACTATAATCGTACTCATTTAGGTATATAGTCACTAGCTTTTGCCCGCGGCCTTGCCCACGTGGAGGGCCGGAATTATCCAACGGGAACGTACCCCCGAGATAAAACCTATCCTATAATCCTAAGTCTTGGCTTGGTCTACTTTTGTGTCAAATTTCATAGAAATCCGTTCAGCCGTTAACGCGTGAAAAGGTAACAAACTGACATATTAAGGTTTAGGTTCACATTTATAATATTATAAAGTACGGATTTCATAATAAATCCATATTTTATTATTATAACTGCGAAAGTAACTGTCTGTTCCATCGGTAACTTTAGACACACTCATACCTAGGATGGCAAATACGTAGTTTTCCTGACACCATTTCAAAGTTGGTTAACTTGTTTGAGAGTTAAAATGAAGCTTTAGAGCGTAACGAATTTGGAACGCAAATCTGTTTTAAGTTTGTCCGATAACGCTGTACCGCGGGAGGCGGGGGGCTGCCGCTGCTGCCGCCACCGTAAGCCGACGTTCGCACGGACGTAAAAATATCGCGGCGAGATTTTATCACGCACTGGATTTTCAACTCTCGTTGTTGAGCCGAGCGTTGAGAATCCAGTGCGCGAAATAAAATCGCCGCGATATTTTTACGTCCGTGCGAACGTCGACTAAGCCTTGACGAATGTACGAACGAACAACGTGACGAATGTGTTGTGTATGTTTGACCGATACCGCTGTATACCAGTCGTCTCATACATTTGGGTCGAGTAAGTATTGGTGCTTTGTACGAGACAATTGATAATTTTTTCTCGATTACGATGTTGGCCCCATGGAGAAAGTTGTTCAGTTTGATGGTCTGTACCAGACTCTTAAATTTGACCAAACCTTTCTGGCACACCCTGTATATCAAGGTGTAACTTAAATAACGCACAACGCTTAAAAGGGTCATTGTACTGAACAATTTTTAATAAGGGACTAAACCTGAAATCGCGGAAAAAAATCAGTTGATCCTTACATTTATGTTTGCACAACTCGTCAAAATGTAGGGAACAGCCGATATTTTTTTTCGCGATTTCATGTTTGGTCCCATAGTAAAAGTTGTTCATGATGATAAGTACAATGATCATCCTGTATTACCTAGTAAGGATGCCAAACCTTGTATTTTTATATCTTATAAATATGTTTTTCTTGCTTGTTCAGCTTCCTCAGATTTTATATGTTTTTTTATCAGTTCGCGTTCCATCAATATGGTTTCTTTCAAACTCTATCAAATAGAACGACATGAATGAAGGGTGGCAGCGCATTGACGTCAACTTTGTTTTGATAACTATTTATAACTTTTATTTATGGAATCAGATTTCATACCTTTTGCTAACTTATTTCTGGTCGCATAAGAAATATTAAGTAAATCTAGCTGAAAAAAAAAACTGGTCAAGAGCGAGTCGGACTCGCCCACTGAATGTTCCGTTCCGATTTCTGAAAAAGTGTGTTATTTACATAAACTTCTAAGAAAAGGGCCCCCTTATCTCCGTAATGGAGTGGTATTTTTTTTGACTTTTGATGAAAACATCAAAAGTCGAAAACTATGCGGCCTAAAAAAAAGAAAAAAATGTTTGAGAATATGCAAACAGCGTTCTTTCATAATGATAACCCTTTCAGTCCCTGTTGCAAAAAAAAATATATATTTCTTTCTTATTTACAAAATAGTTGGGCAAACGTCATCTATTATTTTGGGATTTTGAAAGTTACCATGTTCAGGGTTCATCATCTTCCTGCCCTTATCCCATGTTACTTAGAGGACGGCGCAACACGTTACCTTCTTCCATTCTTCCCTGTCAACCGTCACGCTAACATTCACTCCCTTCTCTTTCCATCCATCTCCATCCATCAACATGTATATTCATTAGTTTTTTAGTCACATGCGTTTCGTCTCTCCTCATCACATGCCCACACCAAGCCAAACGATTTCCTTTCAACTTTTCTGACACAGGCGCCACTTTCAAACTTCCTGTTGTATACTTATTTCTTACTTTATCTAGTACCATGCTACCATGCATATTGTTCAGTATTATGCTCAAAAATCATTTCGTCCAAGAAAATACCCCATCAACAGATAGTGTTCTTTATCCATGTACCTATACCCCATTTGAAATAAGATTAAACATTTAAACAAATCTTTTTACAGTCTGTTCAGCCGATTCTGACTGCTATTCCGTAGGCATATGGAGGGCATTAAAAGTAAAAACGTGGTTACAATACCAACTGTTTACTGCAGCTGCCATTTGTCATGCCACCAACGAAATAGAAGTCAAAATCGGTTGAACGGACTGTAAAAAAGGTTTGTTTAAATGTCTAATGTTATTGCAAATGGAATTTTAAACCTGATACTGTACTTCTTTCAATACTAGGCGTAAATATAGCTTGTTTGATTGGTTTAAGATCCTCCGGGATTATTGCAAAATGTTAATTTCATTAACACGAAATGAATATTTATGCAGAAGTTGTTAATCAACGAAAGCCCGGAGGAAATCACTACAATTCGCAAATTTCATCATTTTGGCAATGTTTGTGCTGGAACATAAGAAAGATTTAACATTACATACGTACTAAATCCTCCAGACTGCTTCGTTGGTCTGGTGGTCGAAAGGGCTACAGCTGAGCATGAGGTCCTGGGTTCGGATCCCAGGTCGGACAAAGTGTTATTAGGTTTTCCCATCTGGAATTTCTCAGTAGCAGTCTGGATTAGTGCCCGGTTGTAATAGGAGGCTTAAATCATCATCATCATCATCTGCCTAGCCTCTGTTCTATGTTAGAGGATTTGGTTTCCGCACTTCATGTGGACCATTGTGCGTGGGGCATGGCGGCCGTCGGGGGTTATTCCAACCAAACCACCTCCCTCCAGAAGTCGATCAAGTCTCCTAGTCTGGTAAGCACATCTGTGAAAGATCTGGGTGTTCCAAGAGTTTCTGTTCTAATCTGGGTGACGCTTATGCATTCAAAGAACACGTGCGTAACGGTTTCCTCAGCTTCCAGGCAAGCCGTGCACAGAGGACTGACCGTTATTCATATTGTGTGGGAGAGTCCACACAATGGGCCACGGCGCAACGTATTTTTATACAAAAAAGTGCGATGCGGCTCGCCCCAATGTGTTTCAGCCTTCAGGACCTTAGCACAGCTCTACCGCAAAACTGTAGCCGCGAAACCGCAGTGCTTCAATTAATTGACTCGCATGATGTAGCGGAACATCATGCGGTTTCGCGGTTTCGCGGCGGGGGTGAGCTAAGGCCTTTAATAATTTATAAGTTGTGAATGGCTCTATCCTAATGTACTAATATTTCACAGACTTGATGCCCGAAGCCGCCAAGACATCCTGCGCAAAATGCTCTGAGAAGCAAAAGGAACTCGTAGCTAAATGTATCAAGGCAATTAAGGAGAAGCTTCCTGAGGAGTACGAAGCACTGCTGAAGAAGACAGACCCTGAAGGCAAGCACGCTGACGAGCTGAAGAAGTACCTCGAGAAATACGCATCTTAAGTAATTCAATGGCTCACGGGCTGACACGATACAACACTTAAAACTTGGCTAAATATAAAAAAAAATATATATATAAGCAGATACATAAATCGGTTAACTCATCGCAGTGCCTAAATACTTACTATCTAAGTCTCTACCACCAATTTTAGAAATGTATTCAAATTCCTTATTAATTGGTTTAACTATAACTTCTATTGGTAGAACTAAAACTGTTAAAGTTAAAAGTGTGTGTTAAAAATTCGTGTCAACTTTCCTCAGAAAAGCTAATTGTTGTATGATAAATGTTTTCTGATCAATGAATTATTGTATTGGTATTAAATAATAATTAGTTTGTGTTTTACATGCTGTGTTTGACTTTTATCTGCTGACTAGAAGAGTTTTTTACCCTTTACAAAAGATATTAATGATGAGGTTTTTTTCTCACTTGCCTTTATTCCAATTTATTTGGGGTCGATGCAACATTTTCTTCTTCTTTCATACTTTTCTATTAGTCGTCATCTCGGTAGTCACCCTCTTTCTAGCCATATCCTCTTTCACACAGTCCATCCAGTCGTCAGTTTTTTGGATCAAACTATGTTTTAACCGTAAATAGTGATTTATTAAGACTGCTTAAGTGTTTCAAAATACTCAAAACTTTCCTCGCAATAAATCTACATAAGCAGGTACCCTTCCTATCTAAATGACCAGAGTAAAGTAATTGGATTCTCCGACCCTTCCAACGTCGTCGGTCACATTCGCGCCAATCGAACCGACATCATACATTATAAATGTCAAGATAACTCACTATTATCAATATGAATTTTTCCGAGCTCACGACGAAATTGCAAGAGTAAATGGAAAATTCCAAATCAACAAAATATTTATTGCATATTGTTTTGGTTACTTGATATCTTCGCAAAAGAAACAACTTATTTGTTATTTCTAAAATTGTTTGATTTAGTGCAACCACTTCCAATGTTAGGCAAAGATTTTCGATGAACACCTAGGTGTCCTTCCTCTTATGTTTCCGTATGTCCGAATTAAAAAACGGAACCCTTATAGGATCATTCGTATGTATGTCTGTCTGTAACAGCTAATTTGCTCCGAATTAAACGTACGGATTAAGTTGAAAGGTACACATTTTCTGTGACCCAAACACGGGAGTGTTATGTAAATAAATACATGAAATTCAATTATGAGGGTCACTTGAGAAGCAAAAAGTAAAAAAAAAGTATTGCAAACTATACCGTGTGACATATCAAATGAAAGAACTTATTGTTAGGGTCTTGATACGCAATTGAGGTATGCCCGGATCGACGGCGCGTTGTGTTCCACGCGCGCCTCAAAGAGATGTCAGCATTGACGGGGTCCAATAGGGCCGATGCCGCCGGGGTCGCGGGTTGTTCGAAAGAGATACCGTGGCCCTGGCACGTGCAACTGAAGGAACACGGGTGGGTTTTAGTCAGTAAAAGTCTGACACGCCACGTCATTTGATGATTTCCCATCCACAAAAAAAGAAAAAAAAAAAAAAAAACAAAAGGGTCTCAAATATATTATTTTATAATTTAATAAAAAATGATTTTTAGGTTGACCAATCCATCCCCTTATCTTAGGAACTAATCCTAAAATTTTGAAAAAAAAAAAATACGGAATATAGTTCTATTTTTATAGATTACAGGAAAACCTTTATGAAGTCTATTCCCTCAATATTGTGAGTACAAACTTATATTTGCATTTGGAATGTAATGGGAGGATAAAAAAACATTTGTTCTTGGGATAAATTCATCCCAACTACGGAACCCTTCGTTGTGCATGGACAGAAAGGCACTTGGCTGGTTTTATAAATTTGAGTAGAAAATACTGTGTGGAGTGTTTTTATGGCTTCCTCATTCAAATTTGGTCATCCAAAGCCAAAGCTTTGGCTCGCCAATATTAGAACATCTCATCAAATACACATGGTCCGCCTAACATACATTTTATCATGATTCTGAAATATAGAGCAGTTTATCCGAGTGTCGGGTTCCAATCAGGAAACTACCCTACCCCAAAGGGCTTCACGTCAGCATTTGTGGTCGCATGCTGACTTCACCATCTTTCACTTCGCCCTTTTCTTTCAAATATTCGTTCATCGAAATTTAACGTCTCTTCTCTCGGTCACGGAGAGGTGAAGTTTGCGCAATTCGTCTCGTTTGTTTTGACGATATTTCTTGAATAATATCTCAATTTGTGTTCAGGCATTAGTTAGTTGAACTTGGTATAGGACGTGCTTGTGCAAAGACAATCCTTTTATTATTTCGCCTTTAACAAAAGGCAATGGGCAAAAGTGGTCCAAATGTGTACCACCAATAAGACCGTAATTATTACTGATTCATCATCATTTCAGCCGAAGGACGTTCACTGCTGGATATATAGGCCTCTCCCCAAAGAAGGAATGTTACTGAATAGTCTATTAACACTTTCCATAAGGTTCAGGGCAATTGTTTAACTATTGTGTCTGCTTTGCGGACAGCGAAAGTATTAAATGAGGAGTACCTACTTAATTTTTATTAAGATACACATAAAAAAAAACCTGTCAGTAAAAAGTTATATCTAAATTAAAATTATTATTTATTCAATTAATAGTCCGATTGATTCAGGTAATGAGATATCGTTAGATTTTTCTTGACGCCACGAGTGACGTCAGTAACACAGGTCTTGTCAGTGGAGGACATTTGGACCAAGCCCCAAGCCAAATGTCCTTTTCCGGCAACAGTATTGTGCCTGTCGCTCACTGAAGCAAACAACATCTGTAATATGTATTTAAGTATTCTCAGAATAGCTCTTGACATCTTTTGGCACGTATTTATCTCCATGGAAACGCTAACTAAGTAAGTACCTATCTCTTCTGACAGCGAAAATGACACTTGGCTTAAGTGAAGTACCGATCTTCTTTCTTTCTGTCTTTACATACTTATTTGTTATTTGTATATCAAACTAGCTTCTGCCTGCGACTTTGTTTGCGTGAAATTAAAACATGAAACACATCTTCAGTGAAAAAAATTTTCCAAATATAATTCCGAAGACATCCAAACTTACAAATAACTCTTTATAAGTATGAAGGGTACAGGAAAAGAAGTTGCTCATTAACAAAAAAAATATTAAGAGATAATGGCTAATTACACAAACCCTGTGTCCCACCAGTGACAACACTATAGGCTGATTATGACATGTAGTTGACAGATGACAGATTATCTATTATGGCCGCGTCGTTCTTTTCCTGTGCCCTTCATAAATTATAAATTACTACTGTGGTACTAGCTTCTACCCGCGACTTCGTTCGCGTCTTTGGTTCTTTGTGATGTTTTGTACTGTGCCAGTAACCTTAATTTCGCGCAAGTGCAAGCAATAAGTTGACAAAGCTTTATCGCAATCGGTTTAACAGTATGGAGCGCATAAAATACGAACAAACGTTGATTTTTACACAAGGTGTAACTTAAATAACGCACAACCTCTTAAGGGGTCATTGAACTCATCATTATGAACAACTTTTAGAATGCGACCAGATATAAAATCGCGAAAAAAAAATCTGATGTTCACATTTTGACGAGATAAGCGAACATATTAATGTAGGGAACAGCTAATTTTTTCCGCGATTTCAGGTTTGGTCCCATTACAGATTTGGTACTATTACCATACCAAATATTTGTTCATGATGAGTACAATAACCCCTTGAAAGAGGTTGTGCGTTATTTAGGTTATACATTGTTTATTAGAAGACAGATAAGACGCCTCAAAGTTGTTTAAAAATCTCACAAAATGAACAAATCTCTCGTATTTTGTACAATACGGTTGCATAAACTAGCCTACCCATCCCAACCACTTTAAACGAAGTAATAAATACGCAGACGTCAACATGAAGAAGAAGCAAATTATAAAATGTCTAGGTTTCAAATAGAAAAACAAAAGCTTAATAAAGATAAGTGTAAAATAGTGACGAATGTTCCTCCCACGTTGTTTCGTGACTTTTGTTGAAAAATAAGTGTGACGTGGGTATTCCGAATTGTTTTAAGTAGGTACTTTTCTTTTTTTTTCTTCTAAATGAGGAAAGCTTAGTTTGTGGTAAAAAAAATATCAACCTCAATTTGGTTTCACAGTCCTGCACCCTAATTGCATATCACATTATCAATCGGAGTTGATTTCATTTTGACAGTTCAACAACATTCAATGCGTTATAATACGTTGTCGAGCAGACACATTTTTCGAACAACGGATGACGCAACGGATTAGCAATTTGCTTCAAAATGGTTCAAATTCCGATCGATAATGTGTTACGCAATTACGGTGCAAGGTGTTATAAAACTACATAAGAATTGCGAAATCAGACATCAAAATAATTGTCACTGACAAACAAACAATTACTTGAAGAGACTTTAATTCTCATAGAAATATGTATAACCGCTCACGCGAGCGGGAACGCCGCAAAAAACACTCAACCGACCGAACGATGACTTGTCAGAGAAAAAATTTTTTTTTAATGTCATAGACGAGTCTCAGTCAGTGTTGACGTATCTGAGCGGTTAAACATCATTTATAGCTCTTAAATCATGGGTCAATCGCGTATTGCCATTGTAATCAAACAGGTTGTATTGTAAGACAATCTAAAACATTTTTACTGTTCTTAAAATTTCGTTGTTTATTAACAGAAATAGGGGCTTGTGGCTAAATAATAACAGCCGCACGGGTCGATAGATCAGGTTAAGCTACGCTTGCCGTGGTTGGTCCATGGATGGGTGACCATCTTTACATACCAAGACCCCTCCGTGCCTCGGAAATCATGTTAAGCCGTTGGTCCCGGCTGTCATTTGTGAATCTTGGACAGTCGTTACAATCGTCAGAAAGTCTGACAACTAGTCTTACCAAGGAGTATCGTATTACCCATTAACTGGGTTGTGGAGGTCAGATAGGCAGTCGCTCCATGTAAAATACTGGTATTCAGCTGTATCCGGTTAGACTGGAAGCCGACCCCAACATAGTTTGGAAAAGGCTAGGCAGATGATGAGTAACAGAAATAGGCAGGAGAAGGTACCTATTGGGGTTCAGCGGCATTTTCAGGGCCCACAGTTTCAGATGAAGTTTTATTCTTATAGTAAAATTACGAGCATGCTCAAGGATGCATTGCGAATAAGTAGTCGTCATCACAAAACATGAGTAAACATTGGTCAAGTGCGAGTCGGACTCGGTTTCCGTACCACCGTACATTTTTTAACACTAGGTCTACGTTTTTTAGTTTATAAAAAAAAACCCTTTAATTTTTAAATTTATTTTGTTTTTATTATTAGAAATACACAATCTGTGATTACAACTGTCACCCTACTAAGGTTCATGAGATACAGCCCGCTGACATACAGACGGACAGCGGAGGCTTAGTAATAGGGTTCCGTTTGGCACCCTTCGGTTACTGAACCCTAAAAACTACCCCACAGAGACAAAGCGTCCAAAGAGTGTTTTCAAATTGTTGACACATCTTTGAGTGGGTATTTTGTATTGTTATTATTATTTTAATGATAGCACACGCGACATCAGCGAGACTGGACGAGCCTGCGCGCAATGGTCCGCGAACATCCGCTGCGTCCACCGACATTACCTACGCGGTGGATTTTGCTCGAGCAGTTTTTCCGCTCTTTTTGTTGTGTTTTGTATTTCACGAACTGTGTCCAAATAAACGTTATTCAATAATATATTGATAAAAAGAGATTTTTTTGAGATGCGAAACATAACTTATCAATGATTTATGAGTATTGTCTTTGCTTATTTTATTTCCGCCCCTCAATTTTCCGCCTCGTAACAAGGAAAATGCGTAGACGATTGTTTTAGCACACATTTTTATTATTATGAGCGATTCAATTTATCTATTTGACGTGTCGATTCTTGAAGGAGCACGATAAAACTAACAGTAAAATATTTAACTCATTGCTAATAAAATGAGTAGCAACAACTATAACTTATTCAGGCACCGATAAAATACAGATATTAGAAGGCCAGTTAAAATGAATAATAAAAACCGGACAAGACCGAGTTGAACTCGCGTGGAGAGGCTTCCGTACGATGAATATTAGTCCGGTCGGCCGCCGCGCGATTACTTACCCCATTGAGTTACTGGAAAATACCACATTCCACGAAAAGTAGGCCTAAAATAGGTAGGAAAAAGTTTGGTCTGCCGAGGCACAGCTTGGAGGATCCGTGGCAGTGAGAAGTTATGCTACCCACTTTGGACTATCATTTTACCTCATGTGGTTACTGAACGAAACCTTTTCGTTGGTTTTAGTGTCTATTAATAGAGTCTAATCTGCCAAGCGTGGTGTTGGAGAGTTTCGCAGTCCAACCATTTTAAGGGCCAAAGCGGGTAGTCTAATTTACCTCATCGAGTTGCAGGATGAAACTAAGTTCTCCTAGCAGCTACAATGATGCCCTTTAAAAATTTATTGGTCTGCCAGTTCGCAACCTGGCAGTTTTTGCAGTCCAACCAAATTTATACGGGGTGGAATTTTTTAATTGTTTTTTTTTTTAATATGTTTTCACCATGTTTTTTTTTTTAAAATCTACCCAAATTTATTTGCAGTAACTACAAAACAAAAATTCCCAAGAACTAACTGTGTTTGGGTCACAAAAATTCATAATTATGTGTACCAAATTTGAACTTCGATAAGTTGAAATTTCTCCAGTAGAATAGGAGCAAATTGGCTGTGACAGATGGATAGACAGAGAGAAATACAAGTTCCATTCGTCATTTGGACGTACGGAAGCTAAAAATATAAAAGTGTACGTTGTAAGCTTAGATGGTTTGGTCATGTTGAGAGGATGAATGAAAGGCGATTTACAAGAGGTACAGATGTGAGAGAAACGCCGCGCCGGAACACGCCCTTGGTAGACCTTATTGATGATGTTCTTCGGAAAGGTCAGGTGCGTAGGCGTGCGTATATGACCAGATATGTGAACGTTAACGAGGCAAAAGGAGTATGTAAGAATCGTAGCAGGTGGCGTTCTGTAGCGTGTCTACACCCATGGTAAAAAGGCGTGAATGAAGGAGTGTATGTATGTGTGGTATGTATATAAATGTTTAATTTTGTAGGAAATCATTATAAAATATGAAAGAGAATGGAAGAGATCATTTACATAATACTTAAATCAAACGAAGGTCTTAACTGAACAGGAAAAGGAAAAAGTAAACATTACATTATAATTGTGAACAAATAAAGATAAGGTATTTAAAAAAGAGTAATTATAAAGACATCAAAGGACAATGCCGGATTTAGTATGGGAAGTGGCGTCTTTTTTTTTTCGGGCGGCCATCGATTAAACCTTGTTTTTTAATTACAGAATAATGTAATAAACCAAACTTACTATCGCATGTATACCTCTAAACTAAGTCCGAACTGAGTTACAAGAGATAGAAGTTGGCTGATTTTATTTATTAGATTTATAGGATATTTTGTCTTTTAAGCGCAAGGTATGTGAGAAATTGAAACGAAAATAGTCTCATTGTATGTGCGAACGAACAGTACAACAATACAAGTTCCCGCCAATGCAATGCATATTTGAACAATGTAAAAATGGAAACCTAGTCAGGATAAGAGTTTGAGATCAATCGTTCTGCAAGAGTTGAATTTTTACATACCGCTAGGTGTACGAGTATGTGAGCAACATAGGTTTGACCCTGCATGGATTGACATAAGACTTGTTGTACGCCACGTGTATAACTTATTCACACCTAGACAAGTAGGCGATATGTTACGTCTTATAAAAAACAAAAATGTTTTTGTTGATTTTGAGAGATTAGCATCTATCCCTGATGATGTTTTTCATTTTTATATTGGATTATCAAAACCACAGTTTACTGAAATCCTGGAAAGTACTCCAACTATCGCACAAAATCAAAGGAAACCAGCTACTGCTTTAGCCACGTTATTAGTGAAGTTACACACGGGGGAACCAGACGAAAGGTTGTGTGAATTGTTCAAGATAGCAAGATCTACATTTGCAGAGAAAATGAGTAGTGTTAAAAACTCTTTAATGTTGGAGTTTGTGCCAAGGCACTTGGGATATAATCATATATCTAGAGAAGAAGTAATTTCACGGTGTCTGGCCATACGCAAAGCCTTATTTGGCGGGGGAGATGCTGAAGAAAGGTGTATAACAATCCACGATGGCACGTACATATATTTACAAAGAAGTACAAACTACTATTTTCAAAGAAAATCATACAGCCTTCACAAATGGCGACAACTATATAAACCATATTTGATGGTTTGTCCTGATGGCCATATTATTGATATATACGGCCCATACGATGCAACTACATCCGACGCTACTATTTTAAATAGAATGCTTCAAAGGTTTCAAGATCCAAGAAGAGAAGATAAGTATATATAAATAAATAAATAAGATCCATTTCACTGGTTTTACAGACCAAACGACGTTTTTATATTAGACCGAGGCTTCAGAGATGCTTTGGATGAGCTTGAGTCGGCGGGTTATTCAGCAAAGGTGCCTATAACAAGAAGCAGAACAGGAACTCAGCTAAGTACGGAAGAGGCTAATGAATCGAGAAAGGTAACAATGTGTCGTTGGGTAGTAGAAACGATCAATGGCCGCCTGAAATATCAATTTAAATTATTGAGGCATACCGCAAACAACAGAGCACTTGAACATCTCTTTGAAGAAATAAAAATAGCAGGAGCGTTACTCAATGCTTTTGGACGTCCTCTCACTGATCACAGATTAATCACAGATATCCTTAGAGAAATAGAGGATAGATCAAGCAGTGAAAACGTCCTAAGTGATTATATAATTGTAAAAAATATTAAAGCGAGAAGAGCAATTTTTCAAACAATCACAGCAAACGATCTTGAAGTTAATGATTTTCCACGGCTGAGTATGGACGAATTAATCATTTACGCTCTTGGGACTTATCAGGTTAAACAGGTCCGCAGCTACTACGGGGAACACATAAAAGAGGATGGTACATATAGAATAGAGGTCTGTAGAGATGTAGCCTTACAAGATCTTAGACGGTACAATATAACAGCCACCAATCCATGGTTGTTGAGAGGCCGCATACAGTCTCGACACAGACACACGACACATATTACACGTATATTCTTGTACAAGGCGGTATGCAGGGTAGACAGGCAATACACTCGCATTACTGCAGTTGCATTGTAGGCAAACGTACCCCAGGTTGCTGTTCCCACGTTATGTCTATATTGTGGTAATTGGGATGGGGAAGACACCATGAGAGTTTATCACCTCCCGCATTATTACTAGATAATATAATAATAAGACATGATGTGGAGAACGAAGCTGCGGAATTTAGCGACGAAGATTGAATACGTTTTTTCAATAAACTTATAAATTGATACTACTCTGTGGTTTGATTCAATATTTTACTATTACTTATTTTTCTTCAAAAAAGAAATAGTACCAAACTCGTTTCACACAGGATTGTGAAGTTGGCGAGGACGCCCTTAGGCCGCCACCATCGTCCGCGTCGCCTGCTGACTTCGAAACCGAGACCTAACAGGTTAATAATAATAGGTTAAAACACAATTACAAAGAAACTATTTTTTTGCAACTTCTCATTTAGCTTGTGTTTATAAAACAAAAATGGCCTACGTATAAAGCTAATAAATACTAGCCAACTTCAAGCTCCCGTAACTCAGTTCGGACTGAGTTTAGAGATATACATGCCATAGTAAGTTTGGTTTATTATACTATTTTGTATTTAAAAAACAAGGTTTGGTTGATGGCCGCTCGAAAAAAAAAGACGCCATTTTCCGACATTGGCTTTTAAAAAGAATGATTAAAAAGTTTAAGAATGCATTAACGCTGTCTTATAACAAAAATTAATAAACAGGCCAAGTGCGAGTCAGGCCACGCCCGACGAAGGGTTCCGTAGTTGAAAAGAATTTTTTCCATAACCAAACTTTAACATTGTACCTAATCCCAATTTTTTTTTTATTTTAGTTGATAAAATTAGAAATCAACATTTTTCGGACTTTTTCCTTTACTTGTGCTGTGAGACCTTGCTTCATGCCAAATTTCATGATTCTAGGTCAACGGTAAGTACCTTAAAGGTTTTGATTTACTTGCGAGTATCAAAATATGTCACTAAGATGGCCATATTTTTTTATTGCGTTGATATAGAAGCTTGCTTTTTTTATAGCTCTAATGGACGCTGTCTTACTCTCTTTACTTACGTATTTGATATTAATTTCAACTTGATGCCTCCTCAGTAAGATGACGTCATTGTTTGCGAGCTTTAAAGCGTCTGGCGGAAAATACCGCCGACGGGACAATATTCTTAAAAATTAGCAGTCAGACTTTAAGAAAAGTGAGTAAAATTTATACGTAACTTTTCCTGAAAATTGGCCGTCGGCTAGTAGCTAAGTATGCAAACGTTCAAAGTACATACTAACACTAATCTTATCCCATACATTTTGTTACTGAGAAAATAAGTAAGGTCTAGCGGCCCTGGGATCTTGGATCTGGGATCTGACATTTACGTTGACAATAATTATGTTGTTTATTATTATAATTTTAATACTAACATGGAACAATGGACTCCTTTGCATACTTTCACCAGAACACCAGACATATACGCATAATTTTACTCTATTCATTCGCTAACACATCAAATTCAGGGTTGGCAGTCAGAAGGGCATTTCGAATCTTTAGAGTAAGACAGACTGGGGATTCGGTTCGGTTTTGGATGGCAGCTGCGGAAACAGTTTGTGCCAGCCGGCGGCTCTAACGGTGTCCGATGTATTTTGGGGCACAAATAATCGGCAGAAAAGGCCATGGAGTTCTGGGCGGTCGGTAAAGTCTTTCAGGCTACCGTGAGCTGGTCAAGGCTTCTTCTCACCTCCAACGAGTTAAAGGCCAACGTCCCTAAAAGATATGGTAGAAGAAGATATGGTAGGTTAAAAGAGGCATCGGAAAGTCTATAATACAACATTATTTTTAGTATTATGCGAAACCTGAATATAGGTTGTTCAGAATAAATAACTGAATCGATTCCAATAATTTTTATACCGTGTTATATTTTGCCCCAAAAATCTTTAAAAAAGGTATATGGACACCACGCGACGAACACAAGTTACTGTAGGTCATAGCGGCACTAGGCACGGGCGCACAGCGGGCGCCGCGTGGTGATCATGTCTTTGTACGGACAACCAGGTAACATAACACGCTTATAACTTTGTGATTTTTCATGATACAGTTTTGAAATTTTGTACATAGATTCTTTACATAAAAATTCTAGACACGTGTTTCGGGTTTCGCATATACTAAAACTGATGTTATATATTACGAGCATATAATATCTTTCTAAAGCTAAGAGCATGGTTTATTTATTTTCTACATAAACTTGTTACCATCTTTTTAGTTCGCTTTTTAAGTAGTTTTTTTGTTTTTTAAATTTACTTTTTTTTATGTTGTTGCCAACATATGATTGGGATTGAAGCATTACTATCATGATGATGTCTAGGTAAAAAAAATGGAAATTCTATTTAGTCCGTCAGTCAGATACTAAAAAAATATTAGACACGTATTTTTTTGCTTTATCATATTAATAAAAAAAAAAAAAACTTAGATAAAACGCATTAAAGTTAGGGAGTGGGCTCGCTACGTCATAACTATAACAAACTATTACGCATAAAATCTAACAAAAAGTGACTAACTCAATGTATCACAGTAATTTTTTAATTACGTAAAAAAATAAAAAATACGTTTTCAATATTTTTTTATACTCTACACGAAGGACAAAAAACATTTTTCGTCCTCATCCCTATTATCTCAAAGCGACGCGCGACGGTTCGGTGCAGCATCGGCATCGGCATGGCGGTATCATAGATAAGCGTTGTCAGCATGCCACTTTGTAACGTTGACATGTAATACCGCTATCTCACCACACAGTACTAAATATAAACGTGATATTACCTACAACAGTTATATTTTCGAATAATAGCGGTGATAATGCTAGGAAATATCTCAAATGGAATCAAAGCAGGAGTCTAACAGGAGAACCCAGTCTGAGAAATTAATTGACTGTGTAAATTTGCCGTGTTATAGCCATTTCATATGTAAGGATTATAATAAACTCGGTACACAATTGTACCTAGAGGATAAACTGGGCGCGCTGTGTGAACTTTAAAATACTGTTTTACAATTTTCTTTTACCTGACATCTTCAAGTCAGTCCTTATTTCTTTATTTTTTTCTTCTTACTTCGTATCAGCGATGCGGACAAATACTTCGACGCCTAAAGTGTCCACAAATTCAGACTCCGGGCTGCTGCTGAGAAATTCCTGTTGGATAAACCCAATAACACTTGGCTCGACCAGGGAATCGAACCTAGGACCTCACACTCAGCAGTAGTGCTTGCGACCACTGGACCAACGAGGCCGTCGGGAATAAATATGTTAAAGCACATTAAGGTTAATTTCTGCCCTCTCCCCCCCCCCCCTCCCCCTCCCCTGCCCCCGATCCTGAAGAAGTGCCAGCTGGTGGCGTCGCTGAGCTTAGCTTTAAGCCGAGGTTTGTACCCCACAGGCCCTGGCTGGGGGCTTTGAGTTCGCTTAAGGCACCCACAGAAAAGTCCGGCACGGCCTCTCAAGGTTAACTACGAGATGCCATACAAAAAAAAAATGGTTAATTTCTACGGGCACCTTATTAGTTTACGACGACGTATAGCGAAATAATTTGGGGGCACAAAGCTTTCCTTTCGCTTTTTTTCTTTTCCTTTCCTTTTCTTTCTTTTTGACCTTTTTTTTCTCGAAGCGCTTCGTCGTATTTTCATACCCTCATAGCTTCAGCCGGTTCAGTCTGGATAATGCTAGAGAGCTCAAGTTCTTAGGATAGGATAAGTCGGTGAATCACTGACAAAATCAACGTTTTATAAGTCTGCTAACTATAGCATATTTATTTGTCTAACTTTTGTACTTTGAATTTAATTAATACCTAAATAAAATATGTCGATTTCATCACTGATTCACTGACACATCAAAATCTCTAGACTTCCCGAAGTCCTAAAAAGCTGAAATTTGGTATGCAGGCTAGGACTTGCATACAAACAATAAAAAAAAATAAGAAATTTAACTTTCACTCTCCAACCCCATTAAAGGGAGGTGCAAGTCTATATTTCTTACGGATAATAGGTATACTCGTACCTACTTTCATTTGTTATGAGAGCTAGATTAATATGTACTTACCTACACAAACAACGAAGAAGAAACTTTTTTCTTTGGCTACGGAGAAAGTAAAAAAATACCTTTTTACCTGACTATGCTAGAATTTTGACGAGTTATGCGAACATGAATGTATGGGACAGCTGATTTTTTTTCGCGATTTCAGGTTTGGTCTCATAGTAAAAGTTGTTTGTTATCATGAGTATAATCATGTGTTTAAGTATCGGTCACTAATTACCAGTCACCCTATATATTATGTGTAATATCAATACAATACCACCGCTAAAATAAAAAGAAATAGAGCACCCTACAAAATAAATTAAATAGGAATACGTTGCCAAGACTTACATAACGCTTTCACAGTTAAAAAGTTATCAGAAATAATGTAGAGAGATTCTACAAATCCTAACTCTACAATACTTACATTTTGGTTAAAATGTAATATGGCTTGGCCGTTCCATTGATCTATTGCAAACCTTAAGTGTCTGTGCGACAGTCGCAAAACGGCCAAGCCATACATTTTGACCAAGATGTAAGGTTTGTGGAGTTAGGCATCGTAATAGAGAAAAATAATCACGCCTTTCTGATACATGCTGTATAGTTGCCACAAAAAAAAAGCTCAGGTTCAAACGAGTGATCCAAATATTGGACTATTTCGTATTCCACCTTTGTGAAAGAAACCTTACAAACATTGCAAGATTAAAAATAATAAACAAACAAAATTGCTGCATATACGGCAGACCTAGAAATTCAAGTGATACGGAATTGGTTTTATGTCCTCTGTAAGCACTTATGAACTGTGCGTTCCAACTGAATGTGGTGAATTTAAATTGAAAAGACCCTACCTATGTACTCAGAACAAATAAAAATAGATAGATAGATATTTAGAAATTTACTATGCACACCACAGATCAGATAAAAGAGGTTAGAAGGGCTGGCGCGCCGCACTTGTGATCAGACGATCATAATGTCAACCGAAATTAGTTTTACCGGATAATAATCGCACTCTTACTGTGACAGCGTATGAAGCTCAGCGAAAAAAAAAGAATTATGCCGTGATGCGGTATTATAACGTGTAACGTCGTTAAAGAAGCCAGGTGTGTAGTGTAGCCCTAGGAAGGGATTTCTTTTATGTGTTCTGTGATGCACACCATAAAAATTACAGATATCATCTGCCTAGTCTTTTCCCAACTATGTTGGGGTCGGCTTCCAGTCTAACCGGATGCAGCTGAATACCAGTATTTTACATGGTGCAACTGCCTATCTGACCTCCACAACCCAGTAACTGGGTAATACGATACCCCTTGGTAAGACTGGTTGTCAGACTTTCGGGCTTCTGATGACCCGTAAAGACTGTCAAAGATCCACGAATGACAGCCAGGACCAACGGCTTAACGTGCTTTCAGAAGCACGGAAGAGTCTCGGTATGTAAAGATGGTCACCCATCCACGGACCAACCCCGCCAAGCGTAGCTTAACCTGGTCGATCGACCCATGCAGCTGTTATTACTTAGCCACGAGCTCCTAAAAAAAAAACAGATATAAATGTTGAAATTTTAGATAGGGTGTTCTTATCGCTAAAAGCGATCGTTTAGCGATAAGAACACTTGAAGAAGAAGCCTTTGGATGGACTAAGGGAAGAAGGAGATAATACTAAAAATGAAAAAGAAATAATTTATGAAAATATAAAGTTGGAATAAAGGTTGAGCTTAGCCCCGCAATAGACATGCAGTCATAATATTCACTCACTTGAGTTAAAAATCACCGACGTAGCTATTCCATTTGTCTTTCAATTTTAGTGAGAAATTTTCCCAAAAATATTCAGTCAGTATTTTCACAATCTCCAATATCAGGCTGAATCTGGCCATATAGGTACCTATGTAGGACCCTTATTACGCTTCAACGAACAACCCATTATTACACTACCAGCACAAAAGAGATTCCATTTTACTTTTTCTTTTACATTCCTAAAATAAAATTGGATAGAATGAAATTTTACTGTAGTTACGAGTATACAGGGTGGCAGGAATTAATTATCCAGTAACTGGGTTGTGAAGGTCAGATAGGCAGTTACTCCATGCAAAATATTGATATTCAGCTGCATCCGGTTAGACTGGAAGTCGACCCCAACATTGTTGGGAAAAGGCTAGGTAGATGATGATAATGATGACGAAATAGGCTGGCAGGGACATTGACGCGCAAACTGTAACCATGAATTCAGCACAAAAAAAATTTTCATCAAAAAAAAAGTGCTGGTTCATAAAAAATTGCAATACCTACGCGGTCAGAATGTAAGAAAAAGCATTTTTTTTTTAATAACCGACGATAAATTTCAAAGCAGGGGGGTGGTTCAGAATCATGTACTGATACCATAATAATAGCTGCTGTTGCGTCTATGTCCCTGCCACCCTGTATAGAACAGGCTTATAAAGAACCTTGAATACCAGAAAGAAAATCTCTTTAATTAAGGAAGGCTAATAACAGACAGAATACAATCAAAGATACTTCGAAAAAACCTTTTTGCTAACTTCGAAAATTAACAAACAAAAAAATTCGAATAAAGAAAAAAAAAATCGAATAAACAGAAAAGTTATGAATTTGGATTGATGGAAACTTCGTAATAAATCTACTAATTTTAGATAAAGATAAAGATAAAGATAAAGATAAATTTATTTGCTCAAACATGTGTACACATACAAGAATAAAAATATTGACATTAGCTTCGCTTTATATTCTTGAATTAGTAATGTTCGTTAGAAATAATAATATTTTATTTTCGCGAATGGCAGATAAATTTCCCAGAAACAGGCGTGATCAAAGTCAGCTCTGTCTGCATAGTAGTAGGACTGCTCTTATGCGCAGGAGTGTTTTCTGCATGGCTCCCATTATTTATAATAAGTTACCGAAAAGTTGGAGGGAGCTTAATAATGTACAATTGAAGAAACAACTTAAGTCATTTCTAACTGACAAAGCATATTATAATATTAAAGAGTTTCTGACAGAACCATTTATTTTGACATAGATTTTTATTAATTATTTTTATTTACTGTTGACATATATAATTTTATTACTGTTTGCTAAATTCAAGGTAAATTAATGATATTGACTTGACTATTAAATTAATAACAATCATAATTATTCATATTTGCACGCCATAATAAGTGGCAAACATGTCTGAACTAAACCTATTGTTTTTATTGTTATCCTGCATGCACGTTTTTATTCTTGTATGTGTACACATGTTTGAGCAAATAAATTTATCTTAGAAAAAAGGAAAGTCGTTTGTCTTTCGTAAACATAAAGTAAGTCTAAGGCCGTGTGTCCACCGCCATGTCAACGGGACGTTAATGAGAATGAAATGATGACGCCGAAGTAGCGATACATATTATGTCGCAGCCGTAAAGTATGCCCCGATTCGGTTTTGCGTAAACACGAGAAATATTGTGGCTTAGCGACGCCATATTCAGTGTGGATGTCAGCGCCAGGTGACAGAAAATGGAACTAAATTTAAACTTAAATGTCTGGGATAGGCAAGATCCAAGTAATTTGCCTAGCTGTTTGATTGAATGACTAAATATCATTCAGGCCGCTAGTTGAACGGCGTCATTTAGTGAAAAGGCTAGGCGGTTGACCAAACGGATAATTAAACCAGTTGGCTGCGAGTCATACAATTAATAAAGCCGCTTGTCTACCGCACGCCGTCACCGGGACGTAACGTTCGGTTCAAATAATCTCGTTTCTCGTTGACGTCCCGTTGACGTTGTGCAGTAGACAAACAGTGTACACTACGGCCGATTTATCTCGACAGTAGTGCTATTCTGTAAACATCTCACCGTGATAACTCAGGTGAAGTGAGCGTGAAGTGAGCCGTCATGCCACCTGATGCTAGGGGTTGACCACTATTGACAGCTCACTTTAAGATCACTTCACTCATGTTTTCACGGTGAGATATTTACAGAATAGCACTACAGGTCCGAACATAGGCACTAAGAATTATCTCGCATGTTCTCTCACTCACACTCGCCTCAGATCGCCGTTTGGTACCTAAAAAATCTTACTGCGGTGCCTTCTGCGCGAAGTTCGGACCTGCCAAGATAAATCGGCCGTATGTAGCAGTCTAATTTGAAATATTCTTTTGGTTCCGCGCATGAGTACTTTAAGCGCTTTGCCATCATGGTCTACTTTCGATGAGGGTATAGCGCGAGTCTGGAGAGGGGCACGGTCAAAGAGTGGCCCAGCAGTGGATGAAGTCGAGCTGTGAATGATGAGGAGTAAAGTAAGATCGCAGAGTTACGCATAATTGTTATCTTCACATGAAATAATTTGTAATTTATACAAGATATAGGATTTTTTTTAAATAGAACGGCTGCAGCCCCTGTTAATAATATCAAAAAAACCAAACATTTATTTTTTATTTTTTATTTAGCGTTGTTTATGACTTTTTTCTTTTTGGTCGGATTCTAAGGAACCTAGCGTGATGTTAAATTGCCTATAGTCCAGTCAGCGAATGGTCCAAAAGGGGGTGTAGAGTGCGCGTGAGCTGGGACCTAAGTGCTTTCTTCAGAGACTTGTTCAGGGTGCTTAGGGAGTGAACATATGCAACCTTTGCGCCCTCACGCCCCTAGTCGCCGCAGGAAACCCTGGGTGGCGGGAATCAATAGCCGATTCCCGGTCACCGTGTTGCGCGGGTTGCGGGCGGCGAGCAATGGGAAGCTCGCCGTCCGGTAAGGACCAGGCCCGTCCGGTAAGGACGCGCCTAAAAAGATGTCAGCAGTGATGGGGTCCGATAGGGCCGATGCCGCCAGGGTCGCGGGCTGTTCGAAAGAGATACCGTGGCCCTGGCAAAGGGAACTCAAGGAACACGGGTGGGTTTTAGTCAGTAAAATACTGACACGCCCTTAGCGGCAGAAGTCATTTTATGTTCTTCCATCCACAAAGAAGAAGGGACTGAACGAATTCTGTTCTTACTTTCATTTACCGGCTGCGACACAACATCTGCAACTTTCAGAAGAAGCAAGGTCCCAGCTCACGCACTCTACAACTCCTTTATTGACTGGACTACAAGCTTTCCTCAAGAATTGTGCAAATATAATTTTTCAAATCCAACTGGTAGTTCCATAGTTTAGCGCGTTCAAACAAACAAAGAAGAAAACAAACCAACTCTTCAGCTTTATTATTAGTATAAATTATAGTATTTACTCAATACTCAATATCTTTATTGTTTTACCATAATGTGTACTTAGGTGGTAAATATATAATTGAGATCATTATGAACCCTGTAGGGCACAGCAAAAGGGTAGGAGAGAGGAAGCCCTGTTTTAGGGTATCATGAATAATTATTATTGCTATAATATTTAATTTATTATTATTGCTATTTTATTTAATTATTATTTTTGTTATATTATTTATTAATAATTACCATAACATTAATATATTTTAAATATACCTACCTATAAATTGCGTGATTATCATTTACTTTTGTTATCAGGGTACATTTAGGAGTTTCCCTTAGGTTACGACTACGAGTCAAACTTCGGGAAAAAGCTATCATACTCAAATGGGAAGACTTCATGACACTGAAAATATGCAATGAGGTCGAGTCACTGTCATTAACATTAATGAAGGTAAACTGATGTAGATTGTGTTAAATTTAACGATAATGTGAAGAGAATTTCAGGACATCAGTAAACGGAACCTCTGCTGCATCAACACATATTCAAATAACGATTAGCATAAGCATAATCAGCCTATAATGTTTCCACTGGCCTCCACACAGGCCCAGGCCAAACTCACACAGGCTGGCACAGGCCTCCTTTCTTCGAGAGGGAGTGGTAAACAACGATTATTATTTGCGATTAGGTACCCTTGAAAGTAAAACTAAACAACAGCGTCAGCTTAAGATAAGCTGATGCTTGACTTAAGAGGGCAATGAATGTTGGCAATGTCGCAAATAGCAGTCAAAATATTTTTCTGTTGTGATTAATTATGAATATTACATATTTAAACTCACGCTTTCTTCCCATGGGGGTAGGCAGAAACTGCGATCTTTACATATTCCTTTTGTTTCGGTTACGTTTAGTTACCTAGTCATACGTACGCCGGTCCAATCTGCCTAGCCTTTTCCCAACTATGTTGGGATCGGCTTCCAGACTAACCGGATGCAGCTGAATACCAGTATTTTACATGGAGCGACTGCCTATCCGACCTGCACAACCCATTAACTGGGTAATACGATAACCCTTGGTAAGACTGGTTCGGGCTTCTGACGACCCGTAACGACTGTCAAAGATCCACGAATGACAGCCGGGACCAATGGCTTAACGTGCTTTTCGAGGTATGGAGGAGTCTCGGTATGTAAAGATGGTCATCCATCCACGGACCTACCCCGGCAAGCGTAGCTTAACCTGATGGATCTACCCGTGCGGATTTTATTACTTAGCCACGAGCTCCTCCACGTACGCTGGTTATTAAGGATTTCTTTTTATTATTTAAAAACATATATTATTAATAGCTTTTTAATCGGACAAACAAAGCGTAGTCTTCAGTCTCGTATTTGCCGTATGCTTATATTTTGTATGTCCGTTTGCCAGTCTGCAAAGGCTTCCTCCAACCTTCTCCATTCCTGTCTCTTTCTGGCCACTCTGCGCCATGTCGTTTCAGCGACCTGTCTTATCCCACCTTTTCTGTGGTCTACCTCTCTTTCTTTGGCCGTTTCTTATGGGTAACTTGATTAGGCAACTATTTTGCTCCATTTATTTGTATCATGTGTCCAGACTATTTCTACTTAATTATTATTTCCTTTATTCCATTTATATACATATATTTCACATTTTTAAATATTTTTTTTATAAAAACATGAAATAAAAAAAAAAAACATTTAAAAATATAAAACATAGTAGCCCACCGGTATCGGGAACAGGGTTCAAGCTACCGGCGGTCAGGGCTCCAGAGAGAGGAACCTCCTAACAATGCGCGCCGTGTCCAGAAGTACCGCTCTCTGAATCAGGCCCTTAATCCAGCTGCCCAACGAGAGCCTCCTTAGATGTTGGTCGAGGCTCTTAGCGATTAAGCCATTGGCTGATACGACTATCGGCACAATGATCGCTGAGTCCACATCCCACATGTCGACAACCTCGCGAGCCAAGTCAAGATACTTGATTTGTTTATCTTTCTCGGCTTTCACGAGGTTCCCGTCATGCGGGACTGTTATGTCAATAATCATTGTGCGCCGCTCTGTTCGATCCACCACCACTATATCAGGCTTATTGGCAACAATAGTCCTGTCAGTGATGATGGATCGATCCCAGTACAATGTGATATTTCCATTTTCGAGAACTGGGTCGGGCACATACCTATAGTACGGCACTTCCGATTCCGCAAGGTTGTATTTCAGTGCAAGTTGCTGATGGATAATCCTGGCTACAAGGTTGTGTCTATGCAAGTACTCTTCGTTAGCAAGACGAGAACACCCGGAGATAATGTGTCGGATTGATTCTCCCGGACGGTGGCATGCCCGACAGATGTCAACCGTGCCGTCTTTCACAATATATTTCCGGTAGTTGTTCGTCATCATAACTTCGTCCATAATTGCACAGACAAAACCTTCGGTTTCCCCAAAGAGGTCACCGGAACGCAGCCAGGCTACGGACGCTAACAAATCTACGTCGGGTCCATGTAGGGCCCGGAAAAAGCGTCCGTGAAGCTCCTTACTCTGCCATACCTCCCTGCGATCGTTAGTGTCAAGCACTACAGGTTTGCGCCAGTTCTCTTTAGCCAAGGAGAGCGGAGTGAGGCCCTTGTCCACCGCGACCACATCTCGATGCATCCCCACATCGGCTTCTAGGAAATATTCCCTGAGACTGCATATCTCGCGGTTGTGGAGAGTCTTAGCGTTTAAAAAGCCTCGGCCTCCACACTTTCGCGGGATATACAGTCTCATTACCGATGACCGTGGGTGATGCATTCGATATGCAGTCAACAGCGTACGGACCCTCCGATCCAGGGCGTCGAGTTCCGTCTGAGTCCATTTGAGTACGCCGAAAGAGTACATCAAAACCGGCATGACCCAACCGTTGAAGGCACGCACCTTGTTTCCGCCTGATAGAAGACTATTAAATACTTTCTTCAGGCGGCCAAAGAAGCGCTCCTTCAACGATTGCTTCATGTCAGTAACATTGATGCCCAACGCTTCCGACATACCCAAATACTTATAGGTTTCGGGTGCGGAGAGGGCTCTAAGGTTTATGGAATCCGAGAGTTGGGTTCCCACGGATTCCACAATCTCTCCTCGCTTTACATGCATGACCGCACATTTGTCCACACCAAATTCCATCCTGATGGCGCTACTGAATGTTTCAGTTACTTTCAGTAGCTCCATCAGTTGCAAATTGTTGGGGGCAAAGAGTTTTAGGTCATCCATGTAGAGGAGGTGGGATATAACCTGACCACCTCTCCGCAGCCGATATCCTAGACCTGAATCCTCCAGCAGTGTGCTTAGAGGATTCAAGGCTAAGCAGAACCAAAGCGGACTCAAACTATCGCCCTGAAATATGCCTCGCTCGATCCTTATCGGCTCGCTGTTCCTCTGGATATTTCGACATCCTGGATAGCGAAGGACCGTCCTCCATTGCCCCATACACGACATCAGGAAGGTGCGCAGAGTTGCATTTACTTTATACAACTCCAACACCCTCATGAGCCATGTATGTGGCACCGAGTCATAGGCCTTCTTATAGTCTATCCAACATGTCGACAGATCCTTTCGGGAACGACGAACCTGTTGGCTAATGGCCATATCAATGAGGAGTAGCTCCTTAGTACCACGGGACCCATTCCTACATCCATTTTGAGAGGCAGACATGATGGAGTTGGTGTCTATATGTTCGTTAATTTTAGCTCTCAAAATGGATGTTAATATAATAATAATAATTATTATTTTTAGGGTCATTTCCTGAACCTTGAGCACAAGGTCCGATCCGAGGTCCGATGGTTAGGTTTCTTATTTTGTCAGCTCGTTTTAATCCAAGCGTGCTTCTCTCCGAATTAACGAATATTACTAAATCACGTATTTAAACGAGTCGCGGTAATGATTTGGAAAAAAATTGTTACAATAATTATTTTCTTAATAACTTAATGGTGAATATTTTCGATTATGTATAGATTACATAGTGTAATTGATTTGTAAAGTTATATCTAACACGGAAAACTGAGAATCACAAAAAAACTATCAAGCGTATTTCAAGAAACCTTCACCATTTTAATGGTAATTTAATTATTTATCTTTAAGTATAACGTGTTTTAATAGTTTTATGTAAAATAAATTAATAATGCGTATAATTTGGGACAAATCAAATACAAATCACTAATATCGTGATATTGAATGTTTAGTTTTAGGTGTAATAAAAGCACTAGGAAACCTTCCAAATGCTTTTTATTATTGCAATTCGTAATCAAGGTTTTCGTGCAAATACAGAACAAAATTTCATAATTTAATCTAGTTATATTGATTAACTAGCTGACTCAATATACGTTGTCCAGTCCAAATTTCAGTTACAAAATACAAAATTCCCATAGAAAATGCACTTTCAGTTTTCCCGAATTTTCCAATTTTCCCGGCAACTTTTCCAATTTTTCTCTTTATAAGAGCCTTACTCAGACTTCAACGAATATTTAAAAAAAAATTGGCGATTTGGTCCAGCCGTTCTCGAGTTATGCGCTTAGCAACACATTTAGCTATTTATTTTTATTTATACATATAATATTATATATATGAGGAGCTCGTGGCTAAGTAATATCAGCCGCACGGGTCGATCCATCAGGTTAAGCTACGCTTGTCGGGGTTGGTCCGTGGATGGGTGACCATCTTTACATACCGGGACTCCTCCGTGCCTCGGAAAGCACGTTAAGCCGTTGGTCCCGGCTGTCATTCGTGGATCTTTGACAGTCGGTACGGGTCGTCAGAAGCCCGAAAGTCTGACAACCAGTCTTACCAAGGGGTATCGTATTACCCAATAACTGGGTTGTGGAGGTCAGACAGGCAGTCGCTTCCTGTAAAATACTGCTATTCAGCTGTATCCGGTTACACTGGAAGCTGACTCCAACATAGTTGGGAAAAGGCTAGGCAGATGATGATATATATGAGGTGCTATAAAAATATCTGCCACGGCTTCAATGGGAGATAGTATTGAGTATATAGATTACAAAAGTGAAGAAATTTCATACCCCGAAATAGTTAAATCGATTTAAGAAAACAGAGTAATTACTCTGTTTTCTTAAATTGATTTAACTATTTCGGGGTATGAAATTTCTGTGTTTTCCAAACTACGCGCGATGTAAGGTATCGCTTCGTCAATGAAAACAATTATTGCTACCTCTTTCTAACTGTTCTGTGAATGAACAGCAATTACTTTGGACGGTTTCATACAAATAAATCCATTCAAATTTAGACGCCCATTTTTCTGTATGAATAAATTTATGACAAAAGATTTATTTTCACTATTGTAATCTATATACGCAATACTATCTCCCATTGCAGCCGCGGCAGATATTTTTACAGCACCTTATATAATAGAAGATTAATCAAAACAGCGAAATAATTCTCAACTATTTGCGACGAATGCACAGCTTTCATACTCACTCGGTAGGTACTCACGAAACTTACTTCAACTTACTGAAAAGTAGAGATCAAGCCTTGGATCAGTAAAGCCGTTGTCCGCCCTCACTTAAGCTGCCGAGATTGGATGACCAAAATAACAACCAACCAATCAGCTGAGTTTTGAGATTGGATTAAATCGAATAGGCTCGTGGTTAAATAATAACAGCCACACGGATCGACCTTCAAGGTTAAGCAACGCTTGCCGAGGTCAGTCCGTGGACGGCTGTCATTCGTAGAACTTTTACACTCGTTAAGGGTAGTCAGAAGCCTGAAAGTCTGACAACCAGTCTTGCTAAGCAGTATCGTGTTACCTAGTCACTGGGTTGTGGAGGTCCGATAGGCAGTCGCTCCATGTAAAATACTGGTATTCAGCTGCATCTGGTTAGACTGGTAGCCGACCCCAACATAGTTGGGAAAAGGCTAGGCTATTGATTAACTCGAATAGGTTCAAAGGTTTACAAAAATGTTAGAAACCTTCAGTTTCACTGAATTTGACACACATTTTTCATCGTTTCCAAAATTGAAGAATCCCTTCTTTTTTAGAAGATTTGAACGTTCTTTGTAGATTGGAACTATTACAGTATATAGGGTCGCCGAAACGACCAATTGCATAAAATTGTCAATATTTACGTGATTGATAAGTACACATTGATGCGCAAATTGATCGTCTACCAAATGTAATTGAAGCGTTTGACAATATTACAATAATATTATAGAAAATGATAGCAATTGATCAATTGATCTTTTCGGGGACCCCTTTTTAGGGTTCCGTACCTCAAAAGGAAAAAACGGAACACTTATAGGATCACTCGTGTGTCTGTCTGTCCGTCTGTCACAGCCAATTTGCTCCGAATCTAATGGACCGATTAAGTTGAAATTTGGTACACATATGAATTTCTGTGACTCGTCGACGTCCGTGTTTGAGTCACAGAGTCACAGGGTAAAGTAAATAAATTAATTTTGAATATAGCGGTCACTTTTGGGGGGCAAATAAGAAAATTTAAAAAAAAGTTTTGCAAACTACACCATGTGGCATGTCAAATGAAAGGGCTTACTATGAGGGTCTCAAATATACTTTTTTTATAATTTTAAAACAAATTGTTTTAAAGTTATTTAAGAAAATAGACGAAAATTGACCATTCCCCCCCCTTATCTCCGAAACTACTGAGCCTAAAATTTTGAAAAAAATACAGGAAATAGATCTTTACCTGTAGATTACAGAATTGGAATGTATGGAAGAACATGTTTTTCAACTACAATGTTAAGTTTGTTCTTAAGATAAATTCATCCCAACTACGGAACCCTTCATTGTGCGTGGTCCGACACGCACTTGGCCGGTTTTTTTTGTGGATAGGCAATCATCAAATGACTTCTCCCGCTCTGGGCGAAGCGGGAGGACGTGTCAGACTTTTACTGACTAAAATCCATGTGTTCGTTCAGTTGCCTGTGCCAGGGCCACGGTATCTCTTTCGAACAACCCGCGACCCCGGCGGCATCGGCCCAATTGCACCCCGTCACTGCTGACATCTCTTTGACCCCTAACATTGCAAGTGCCAGAGCAGTGAAGAACGTACTTTATAGCAAGGGCCATTAGTTACAAATATTGTCAGTTAGCAGAGAAGAGCAAGAGAAAAACCCATCCAAACCATTTTGGAGATAGACCAACATAGTTCAGTTTTTGTCTATTAATTTACAAAAGAGACGGTAATTACATTAAATCAAAGATAGCGGATCTGTCTACACGATAAGCGTTCATTTGTTCAAATACTTGAATTTTTCACTCGTATATACAATTTATCTAACATTTTAATTTAACAAAGAACTTAGTTTAGGCTAAAGGCTCCCGCAGACAGGCGCGATGCGATGGTGCGACGCGATTCTGATGTAACAATTTCCAGCTTACATAGAAATTGTTCTACTAGAATCGCGTTGCGCTGTCGCCTCGCGTCTGTCTGCGGGTGCCGTAAAACGTAGTGGCCACAATATGCCTAAAGTTAGGCACTTTTCCAAATGACTATGGAGTAATGCAACCTCGCAAAATGTTTCAATATTGGTATTTAAATGCTGAATATCAACTATTTTAAGGACGGTTGTCCACCGCCACGTCACAACGGGACTTCATCGAGAAAGAGATGGTTCCGAACTAGCGATACACACATTTACTATGAAAGAAAACATCGTGAGGAAACCGGCATGTCCTAGAACAAAAAATTCGAACCAACCCGCACTGGGCCCGCGAGGTGGATTACAGTTTTCTAGATTCACATGGGCGTTGATGAGTCAGCCAGTCAGTCAGGACTTCTCTTTTTATTTATATAGATAATTTATTACCAAAAACATTTTGGAACTTGAGAAAAGAACCCTATGAAAGAATGATTGTAATTGTTTGTTGTTTTACAAAAAAAAAACAACCAAACTCTTCTTTTCAGATGAAAACGAGGAAAACTGATAGGTACAGAAAATGATAAAAACAATCAGTGATATCGAAATAACTTCTTATACATCTCAGAGTTTTCCAAGAAATATCTCAATTTGCGATTTAACAACAAAAGTAGTCCTTTTGATGTTATATTTAAGTTTATGCGAGAAAAATATTCCCAAGTAAATAAAATAAGGTCACATTTATTTTCTTAGGAAAACACACTTACCTGGTTTCATATCGCATCCCTAGAGTGTGGTGAAAATAGCCCAGTGATAATGTTGTTTACTAACGGCAAGGTAACGCTGATAACATAATTATGTAGATAATTACGTAATAATAAAAATGTAGGTGAAGCTGTGAAGTGACTGTGGAGGTTACTGTGAAGTGACTGTGAAGATTACTGTGAAGTGACTGTGAAGGTGACTGTGAAGTGATTGTGAAGGGACTCTTTTACGCTTCAGTTTTTTGGTGAATATTTTAAAACTATTTATATGGCGCTGGTATTTCTTTGGTGACTGATGCATGGGAAGAAATGCCGAAAAAACTCAGTTATCATCATGACATGGTGACGTCATGGGTCATGGTCTCTTTTAAGGCGACGATAAGTGACTTTTAATGATTTTAAACGCGAATTGTCGCGTCTAAACGAGTAGTGTTAAATTTATTTGGAAAAAATGTATATTAAATTATAGCATTTTCATAGAAACTTAATATGTGAATAATTTTAGATTATGTGAGAGACGAAACGCATGTGACTAAAAGAGTGATGAATAATATACATGTTGATGGATGGAGAGGCAGAAGAAGGCCAAAGAAAAGATGGATGGATTGTGTGAGGAATGATATGAAAGAGAAGGGAGTGAATGATAACGTGACGGTTGACAGGGGAGAATGAAAGAAGAAAACGTGTTGCGCCGACCCCAAGTAAGTAAGTAAGTAATATGGGATAAGGGCAGGAAGATGATGATGTTTAAAATTCATACTGTAATTAATTTGTAATGTCTACCGCAGTTAAAAAAACTCAGAATCATGCAAAAACTATCGAGCGTGTTTTTATAAAAGATAATTTAATTATTTATATTTTAGTAACCTGTTTTAATATAATTAATACCTTTTGTTTTGTGTAATAAATTTTCAATGCGTCTAATTTGGGACAACGATCCTTGATAGGCGAGTCCTATTACTGGGTGGACGTATGACGCGTTGCACACAGCACAGAACACAAGCTAACCACTCATCAAACATTATATTATTAAGATTTTATGCAGGGCTAACAATGCAGGGTTCTGTCTGGATGGGCCTTTTAAAGAAAGAACCATTGCAGCTATAGGTTGACATGTCCTGACAGACGTCGTGTATGTGTCCCAGTCAACGTTTAATTAGCCGTTTAGTCAACCGCCTAGCCTATTCACTAAGCGGCGCAGTTCAACTAGCGGCCTGAATGATATTTAATGAACTGGCCGGCTGATGCTTAGGCCATATAAATTATAGGGCCATCTGCTTCTGCAACGTCTCCGGTGCTATGGGAAGTGCAACCCCTTTGCCCGTACGCAACAAAGGGTAGGCACCCATGCTCACCTCCGCAGCTTCGGCTTGCTGCCTCAGCCGCTAAGGCTCGCACGGGTGCCTATGCTTTGTTACAGCGGGCGGGTGCTGCCCTCCCTTCACGAATCCGGATTTTTATACAGGGTGTAAGTGTAAACAGTGGCAATTTTTTAATGGGTCATTGTGCTCATCATTATGAACAACTTTTACTATGGGACCAAAACAAATTAAAAGATTACCACTGTTTAAACTTACACTCTGTATACACTTTAGGGGCAGCAGCCAAAAGACTACGTGGAGTCGACGTGCCCCGATTCGGTTTTCCGTAAACGCATTTAAACTGTGAGAAACTCAGAGATGAGTTGACTCTGACAGATGAGTTGACGTATTGAAACCAGGGACCATTTTGGTTACCCATTGAAAGGGGTTTCGATAGGGTTTTTCTAATCAGTTAATCAAAAACCCATACGATGTAAGTCACCCTTTTGAACGGCTTAAATTAAGCCGTTCAAAAGGGTTAAGCTTCAACTCTCTTTAGAACGATACCAGCGTAACATTCTGACTCAGAGCAATATAATATGATCTCTCGATGATGGGCATACGTTACAAATTGCTAATATGTTTACCCGTCAAAACCCTAATATAGGTTATTTAATGAAGGGGTAACCCTTTCACTGGGTTACAAGTGTAAAACCCATTCAATGAGTTATCCGTATTGAAGGGATATCCCTTTTACTGGGTTTCAAGGCTAAAACCTATTCAAGGAGTTATAGATGATAAAGGTAACCACATTAACTACTTACCCCTTCGAAAGACTTAACTCTTAACCGCGGCTGTGCGGTCCGTGGTTCAAACTGTTAAACTTACACGCAACCCATAGTTGATTAATTAATATAATCTAATTAAACTTCAGTACCTATTAAATAAAATGAAACTTAATCAAGTAGGTATACAATTAAGAATTATTAATTATAGCGATGTTTCCAAAATAATTAAACCGTTTGCTTTATCTAAGTAAGTACCTAACTTTAAATGAAATTAAATGTCTAGAAGTATTTCTTTAAGCAGTTCTAATGATCTGCTTAAAGTATGCAGAGACTTTCAGCTATTCAGGTTTTATTTTATTCTTAGTTTGAGTTTGAAATCATACCATCCGATACCAATCAATCTCAATCAGCTTAGCCTTTTCTCAACAAGTTGGGGTCAGCTTCCAGTCTAACCGGATGCAGCTGAATACCAGTATTTTACATGGAGCGACTGCCTATCTGACCTCCACAACCCAGTAACTGTGTAATAGTACGATACCCCTTGGTAAGACTGGTTGTCAGACTTTCGGGCTTCTGACGACCCGTAACAACTGTCAAAGATCCACGGATGACAGCCGGGACCAACAGATTACCGTGCTTTCCGAAGCACGGAGGAGCCTCGGTATGTAAAGATGGTCACCCATCCACGGACCAACCCCGGCAAGCGTAGCTTAACCTGACGGATCCACACGTGCGGCTGTTATTACTTAGCCACGAGCTAAGGCATTATTATCATACCATCCGATACCATATTAGCTATACCACTCTCATAAAGAGAGGAGGCCCGCGTCCCACTACCATTAATTCAAAAACCAACTAACTCAGTTATTTTGTGATATTGAGTTAAATATAAGTACCCACCCATTCAGAATTTGATTCTCTTTCTACTGGTAAAACATACTAAGCAGTGCGAAGCTTTGTTTCAGAGATACTGAATGGTGAAACCAATTCACTAACATCCATTGATTTCCATACATGCAAACCAATTATTCCTTGGTTATCAGAAAAAATATGTTTTGTATCGAAGTCAAACAAGATACTTAAAAATCAGTTTACAAAATAAAAAAAAAAACATGCAAAATATACGGAATTTTGGGAAAGAAAAACGATTAATTACATCCAATTATATGGTTTTAGTACTTGATAAACAACAGGAACTAAGAAGAAAACGAGGAGCTCGTGGCTAAATAAAAACAGCCGTACAGATCGATCCATCAGGTTAAGCTGCGCTTGCCGGGGTCGGTCCTTGGATTGGTGACCATCTTTACATACCGAGACTCCTCCGTGCGCCGGAAAGCACGTTAAACCGTTGGTCCCGGCTGTCATTCGAGGCTCTTTGACAATGGTTACGGGTCGTCAGAAACCCGAAAGTCTGACAACCAGTCTTACCAAGGGGTATCGTATTACCCAGTAATTGCGTTGTGCAGGTCAGATAAGCAGTCGCTCCATACTATTTCCGAACGATTTAAGATACGTCAACACTGACTGAGACTCGTCTATGACATTAAAAAATATTTTTTTCTCTGTCATGTCGGTTCGGTCGGTCGAGTGTGAAAGTGTTTTACTCAGTTAATAGTTTAATTGTACTGTGGTAAGTGGGTTTATTTAGGTTTCATGTTAAGAATTAACAAACCATGCATTTTAAACCTTAAACATATAGGTCATCGCTTGTTTTTTCTTACTAGAGCCATTTTTTTGAAATCTGAAGCTAAATTGTCTTTGTTCGTCTTTTTAACCATTTCTAGAAATGTAAACAATAACAAATTCAAACGAAACAAACACCATAATAGAGATCTAGACAAAAGCTTTCCAAAAAATGAACAGGAGCTACAGAATTCCTAGAAACTATGCCGATAACGCAGTTTGTAAACAAACGCGCGCAGCGGGCCGAATGACGTCAGCGGGTGGTACTTTCGACTAGTTTTTTTTAAGCGGGCGCTCCTGCTTTTGTGAGCGGTTAAATACTGGTATTCTGCTGCATCCGGTTAGACTGGAAGTCGACCCCAACATAGTTGGGAAAAGGCTAGGCAGATTGATAGCAGTTATTAAAGGACAACAGCTATTTATTACCTGTTGATTATATATCAATACTTGACTCAAAATCTGGAAGTCACAGTTAACTAAATATGTTTAGTAGGTTTTACTTATATAATTTGGACCATGCTCCGAACAAAATATCGAGAAGCACCTCTCTTTTTTTTTTTTGTGGATGGGAAATCATCAAATGACTTCTCCCGCTCTGGGCGGAGCGGGAGGGCGTGTCAGACTTTTACTGACTAAAACCCACCCGTGTTCCTTCAGTTGCCTGTGCCAGGGCCACGGTATCTCTTTCGAACAACCTGCGATCCCGGCGGCATCGGCCCTATCGGACCCCGTCATAGCTGACACCTAAAATCTTAACTAGACTAAAGACAAAGGCCTTCTCGAAGAGATAAGGTCTTTGTCCCAGCAGTGGGAATATTATAGGCTGATTATGCTATGTTATGCATATGTGTGTTTGTTGTTCCCACTAACACCACATGAAGGTCTCGTCTACAGTGCTTCGAACTCAGTTCGAATTTACCCACTCTTACCTAAGTTTGCTTTTTTGTTATTTGCAGAGCTTTCAGAGTTACTACCTTTTTTTCTATTTCTTCTTTGAATAAACCATTTTAGTACTTAAACATTTAAAGGTAAAGGTCATAAACATCAAAACTCACATTAAAACTTTATTTATAAAAGGATATGTACAAACTTTATGAGCTCTAATGGCGAATGCTTGAATAGCGTACTTTAGAAGTTATATAATATTTATTATACAAGTTTTATTTGCATGTACAAGAGAAACGCATACATATACTTTTTACTTATAGCGATATTATATTGTAATTATATACTATGGTATTTTTGACTAGAATATATCGTAATTTAATTTTAATATGTTTTATTTCATATTTAATGTTTACTGTATTTTTTACAGTACGTTTTACACAGTTTAGGGCTATACTCGATATTTTGTACAAAATGTTCGTTACATATATGAACACACTCATTTATAATTCGTTTTAAAAAGACAGTATTTTTATTTAACTTTTAGGTATGATACGGAGACAAGTGAAATCATGGACAGCCATTAGAACACTAGGAAACTACACAATGTAACTATTCTAAGTATATAGGTACGTACAAAAAACTTCTCGACCAGCTACAATTGCAAAATAAAACATTTATAAGTAGGTACATAGTTTTATTCCGACGTAGGTACTGTTATAATAACTTAAATGCGGTGTGCAGCGTATATTAACTTATTTAGAAACATAAAAAATGCTTGTGTTATAATAATGTTTGGTTTAACATCAGTCTAACATAAAATTACAATAAAATAAATGATGAAGCACTATCTCGTTTAATAATAGCGCCCTCTCTTATTAGGCGACGGAACTAAGAGGTGGCGTACAAGAGTCCTAATATAGTGGCGCCCAAAATGTGACACATTGCCACATTTGGGCGCCATTAATCGACATCCTCAATATAGCTTTTACTTATTAACTGCTTGAAAAGAACAATTTGATTATGTAAACTTAGTCAAAATGAACAATAATCTAAGCTCGAATACAGGAATACTTAGTTACTGAAACGTACGCTTTGAAATATTTAAATATTGTGATTACTTATGTTGTTTTTTACTTTTTAATCGAAAGTACAAACAACTCGAACATACAACACGAACGAAACACACAACGAACGAACTCGAAATCGAACAACTCGAACTTTCGAACATATTATTATGAAAATAAAAACATCTCAATCCTCATACAAAATGGAACAATTATTTTCATATTATGATATTTAAATTTGTTATTAGTCTGCAAACTTTCTTTAAAATGAAACAAAATGTTTAAAAAAAATCATCAAATTTTGATAACGAATTAGTAGTCTGGATCGTCCAGAATACCCTAGAGTTCCAAATAGACTAATACATAACTTGTCATGCAATTAAGGTGCAGCACCCTAAATGCGTAACACACTATCGATCGGGATTTGAATCATTTTGAAACAAATTGCTAATCCATTGCTTCATATGTTCGAAAAATTTGTCTGCTCGACAACGTAAATGACGCAATGAATGTTGTTGAACTGTCAAAATGAAACCAACTCCGACTGATAATGTGTTACGCAATTAGGGTGCAGGTATACCTACAATCCTACATATATCTTGTAGGTACTTACGTACTTAAGTTTGACATAGTGACGTAGACTACTCAGTCGGTAACTTTACGTAACATGACTATGATTATGATATTGTACTTAGTATATCTAAATAGTCATATTTAAATCAATACTAATAATTATAATGGTGTTTGTATGTAGGGGGTAATTTTCTTCGATTCCAAAAATTATATACATATACTAGCGGACCCGACAGACGTTGTCCTGTCTGAACGAACCCATTGAACCCATTGAAATATACACACAAAATTTCATCCAAATCGGTCCAGCCGTTTAGGAAAAGTTAGGTGACAAACACACGTACAGAAGAATGGTATGGTCGATGATTTTTGTGCACGGTAAAACTCTAATGAGTTTATGTTTGCAGCAACATAAAGATGTATAAGATGTAAGTGTACTGTTACAGTGTGTGTGTGTGTGTGTAGTGTTCTGATTAAATAAACAAATAAATAATGAATGGTAAACGAAGTTATCCGGACTTCCGGAGTAACTAACATAATTATCTTGCAGAGTAAACAAACTGAAGTGGCAGTAGGCTGGCTATGTTTGTCGAAGAACCGATGGCCGGTGGAGCAGACGAACCCTGGAGTGAGAACCGCGTATCGGCAAGCGTAGTGTGGAACACCCCCCAGCTAGATGAACCGACTGGACACGGAAGGCTGAGGACAGAGTATTGTGGCGAAGCCTGGGAGAGGCTTATGTCCAGCAGTGGACTGCGATAAGCTAGATTGATTGATTGGACTGTGAACGAGACAATAGAAGTTTTATTGTTAGACATATATTATAAGACGTTAAGCATCCGCGCAAGTGTTTAACAAGACATTAGTTACTCTTTAACTGTTTATAATCTGTTCAAAAAGTAGTATTGTATGTATAAAGATTTAATTAAATGAGTAAATCCAATAATAGGTAGAAACATGTGAGGTTTGTTAATCCTCGGATTTTGGTTTGTGTGAAGAAACAAATACCTATTGATGTTTCGTGCCAAATGACTAGACTGTAGGATTTCGACGGCGACTTTGTTTTAGTATTTTATCAGACGATTGGCAGCAAGCAGCAAACCGATATTAGAAAAGAAGCCAAAGTGTATACGGATAGAAAAGGACCAACACTATTGACGTGATTGGTTAGAGGTCTAAGAAACGCCGCGCCGATCATAGCGAAATCGTCATGCCGGCCATGACGATTTGAACTCGTCCCTAACCGATTGGTCGGTGAAGGTAAAAGATAAAGAGAATTGGAAGAGTATGGAGGAGACATATGCCCCAGTAGTGGGATAAAATAGGTTAGTAACAAAAATAAAAAAGGTTCGAGGTCTACCTCGAACCTTTTTTATTTTTTTAAACTTTGTGGGCTCTAAGCCCACAAAGTTTAAAAAAAGAAATGAATTACCCGTAGTCTGTAGTGCTATTCTGTAAAAATCTCACGGTGAAAACCATAGAAATTTAAAAAATATATCTATGGTGAAAACTAAGGTGAAGTGAGGTTGAAGTCACCTGTGATTTCACCTTATCCTTGGGATTGACACTATTGACAGCTCACTTCATCTAAGTTGTCATCGTGAGATTTTTACAGAATATCACTAAAGTAAACATTTGTCTGATTGAATCTGCACAAAATTGCGCAAAGTAAAGCACAATAGTGTGGTATGAGGTTTTCGAGTTTTATTTGTGATTCTAAAAGCTAAGCATAATGATTTTTTGTCTAGTAGGGCTTTTTTGGGTTTTTTATAATCTTACTAGCTAACCCGCCAGACGTTGTCCTGTTAAAGTTTGAATTTCTTTTTTCTTCTTTTTTTTTCTTATAATCTATTTTTCTTCTTATAATCTCTTATTTACTTATTTAAATTTCTTATAATCTATATTTCTTATAATCTTATATATTTTTCTTCCCCTTTGTTAGATCAAACAAAATAAAAAAAAATCAAAAACGGCTTGACCGATTTGAATTTTTTTGATTTTTTTTTTCAATTGCTGTCCTTTGACAGCAATTGATTTTTACCCGTCAGACGTTGTCCTGTCAAAATTTCAATTTCCTTTTTCCTATTTTTTTTTCTTTCAAACCACCCCCGTAAAGAGGAGAATAAAACAAAAAAAAAATGTTCAAATCGGCCCAGCCGTTCTCGAGTTTTAGCGAGTCAAACGAACAGCCATTGTTTTTTACACGACTGCCCAAAGGAGTGTAATGTTTTTATGTATAGATTATCTTTGAAATTCAGAGGTAAGGCAACAAATAGGCTCAACTTAATACACATTTGAGCTGTAAAGTAGTATCTACCATTTTAGTACAAATATTTACTTACAAAAAGCTACCAAAGCTTTTACAACACTACTATTTATATTGACTTTAGATTATAGACACGTTTTATGTACAGTCAACCGCACACCAGTAACATTTACTCTACGAAAAGCACCCCTACCTGCTATTACAGTATTTTTATTTCAGGAAGCAACGCGCGCTTTACTTGTGGTTACCAAGTGTACAAACACGCTGTGAATGTGTGTGTAAGCGCAGGAGCTCTCGGTACCGTCTGAGACAACGGCGAAGTCGGAAGTGTGTGTTATGTGCTGACGCTACTCGTCTTCACGCATACATTCACAGCGTATTTGTATACTTGGTTACCACAAATAAAGGCTCCTACAAATAGGCGCGACACGCGATATAATCGCGCGCGACACAAAGGCACCGGTCGTCGTGCGACACGCACTGCCATTGTGTCGCGCGCAATCATATCGCGTTTCGCGCCTGTTTGAAGGAGCCTTAAAGCGTGCGTCGCTTCGTGAGATATAAAATCCTATACGACATAAAGGCGCTGTCCAATGTTTAATTCTCTTTGGTGCTGTCAATGTCAAATTATTACCACTGATGTACACCGATGTTACCGTACTAACTTAAATTAGTGCAAGTGAGTGCAAGAATAGAATTGGTTTAAAAATTTAGTAGATAACAAATTTTAGTTATGAAAGGGAAATTAATTGTTACGGAACTTAAATTACGCAACTGTCATTATTTGACAGTTATATGAAATGGCTATATCACGGAAAATTGTCGTAAGGTGCCAACAATTTATTTTGCTGACTGTACGGTACCTTAAAATTTTATAAAGTATAAAATTATATTCTGTTTTTTTAAAACAACAACATGATTTATATTTACAATTAAACATACGCTTACACTTACCTATTCCTTAACACAGTTATAAAATAATATAACAACATAATTATTGTAACTTAGATAGTATTTTGATTTTACTTAATAACTTAAACACTAAAAATAAATTAAGTACCTTCAGTACCTATTATTATTCGCTGCAGGAAATCAGGCGGAATGACAGAATTTATTTTAAACATAGAAAGCTAAAAAAATAAACACATTGTGCATTATCCTTCAATCAGAAGTCAACAGGGCAAAGCATTCTTTAAAGATACAATACTGAGCAGTATTGCAAAAGCCCCATAGAATTCCTTGCCATGTTTAATAATTTACAACCAGAAAAAATAACTTAAGTAAGATAACATTTTGTGCAAACTACCTACATTTATTAATATGACTAAGGCCCATTTGCATCACAAACCACTATAGTCCGGCCGCCGAAAGAATGCGTTCCTGACACCTGTCAGTGGGACAACTTTTAGTAGTAGGTAATAAGGATCTAATTCGACGGTCGGACTGTACAAGGCAATTAGCGCTAAACAAATTTAAAACATCGTTCTAATTTTGTCAATCCTTTGAAGATGACAGAGACATAATGATGTTTTGAATATACGTTTAGCGATAAATGCATTTAGTGATTAGTGGTACACACAGCTCAAACTATACATTTCCAGTTTATACTTGAAATGCCAGCCTATGCTGACCTCTCATTGTACGGAGATCCTATACAATGCGAGATCAGCATATACTGAAAATGTATAGCTTGATATGTAGTGTGTACAAGTGGGCCTAAAACTATTATAAAATTCCTTAATTAAGTATCATGGCCGTATCCTAACACTTGCATTTACAGGAAATGCTGCAAAACATTGGCATGTTTCTCTTGTACAAACCTTCCTCAGGGTATCGACGACTTCGCCCTGAAACGTACAAATAAAAAAAAATAAGTACCTAAGTAAATATAATGGTGGTATATGTAATGGTGAAATTGTATGATTAGAAGAAACTAAAATATTAATAGTTCATATATAATCTTGAAAAAGAATATGGGCCTCCATAACCCCGCGTCCTAACCAAAAGCACTCATCGCGCGAGTACGCGACCATCGCGTTCATAATGTCACATTTTGTTAGGAAAACCGGAAATGGCCTTGTGTTGGCACGACCACGCGTTTCTGTTCGCCGAACAAAAAGTAACATGACGCGGCTGATTACAGACTGCGAAACCATTTTGTTAAGGTTTGGTGGTTGCAGTATCTTCTACTTAATTAAAATCTTAAATGCATTTATTCATTGACAGACAACGCATAGCCTCGTGAACCTGAGTACATGGTCGCGCCGACAGAGGGCGCTTTCCAATTTTGCGAACAAAAACTGACATAATTTATGAACGCGACGATCGCTTTTAATTAGGACGCGGCCTAAACCGCTGGGTCTGAAACATACAATTTTGCTGAAGAATTCCTCTATAGGTACCTATGTTTTTTTTTTGTTGATCGATATTTTCAACAATAACAAATTGTGGACAGATTTTGAAAATTATTTTTGCATTTCGTAGAAGGTGGTTTCAAGGTTTCCATATCAATTTTATTAACTTTGCTTGGGTAGTTTTTGAGTTAGCTTCTATAATACGTATTTAATCCACTTTATGCATCTTGATGATGCTTTCTGACTCTTTTGTTTACATAGCAAATAGCGGTATACGAATATTACGAATTAGTGTGGTGTACGTTATATTTATGTCACTAGTTTCCATTTATAATATTTGTTCGCAGCTTTCTTTCATTTAATCGACTAAATGAAACAAAACTGCGAACAAAATAATAGACAGCTTATTTATTATAGAATCTACTTCGACTAAATCGAACTTGAAACTTCACACTATCTAAATAATCACGTTGTCTAGCCGCTATTTTTGTTTCTGTAAATACTTTTCTCTTACAATGTTTATTAAACAGAAATAATTTTGTGTTACTTACGTGTTTTGTCCATCGGATTGTGATCCGGTTGGTGGCGGCCATCGGTGTAAGTGTGCCCGCCACATCATCTGCCCGAACGTCATCCGGAATTGTCTCGACATCGAGCAATATAACACGAAGTTGATTGCTCCATTTAGCAGCGCTAACGCATCCATCAGTTCTCCAAATAGATCGTAGCAGCGTTTGAAGAAGCATCTTCCTAATAACCCACTCAGCAATCCTAATATTCCTTGTGGCAGTTCTGTTACGAGAAAGAGAAGCAGCACTGCTACTAACATCTTGGTCGTTCTATTCGTTCTTCTGTCTGCTTTGTACTGTCTTTTTACTGCTTTATTATTCGTTGGACATTTGTTATACACCCTGATTTTCTTCTGGTGTTGATTTGCGTTGTATACTTCTCGGATTAGCCATAAGCTGATAACTGTGAGTATGCAGCATGGGAGCAACTTGATGACGACTGCATGCACCCAGAAGTTGATCTGGTAGAGCTGACCTTCCTCGTCAGAATCTACGTGGTACAGTATCATGGGCCCAGACGGTTCTAGGACTACTGCCGTGTGGATGTCAAATACCTGTAGGTCAAAACAAATGAAGGTGTTCATTATCTATATAAATTAATGGCTAAATGTGTTGCTAAGCGCAAAACTCGAGAACGGCTGGACCAATACGGCAATTTTTTAAAAAATATTCTTTGTATTCCGAGATAGGTTCGTACAAAAATAAAAATTGGAAACGTAACCTGGAAAATTTGAAAATTCTGGAAAACTAAAAGTGCATTTTGTGTGGGAATTTTGTATGAATTAATGAAATTTGGACAGGATATCGTCTGTCGGGTCTAGTTTTAATATGATTTCTAATTTATGTTTGGCAATCGGTGATAATTACCTGAAATAAATGAATTTATTATTATTATTACATTAAAATCGGGAACAATAAGTTTGGCCGTCTGATTTTTAACTTGGAAAATCGCTTAAGTCTATTTATAGATGACATACAGTAGCGTCCTTCATACGATCCAAGCAGACATACTCCGATTCTTTGATAATCTATTTGTGATTTTTAGGGGACAAAGGAATGAAAGGATCATTAGAAACTGGCTTTGTATCAAATCAAGTTGTATGCCTGTAAGTGCGTATTTTTCAACAGAACTGTGATTTGAGAACGAAGTCTCTCCAGAATGAAACAAAATTGATCATAGCAACGAAACCTTATAGAGTTCTATGTATTATTATTATAAGTAATTTTATAGCCTACTAGTTTCTGCCCGCGGCTTCGCCCGCGTGGATGTCGGAAAATATCCCACGGGAACGTACTACCGGGAAATCCTTCCTTATTCCTTGTCTACATTATAAAGGGAACCTCTGTGCAAAATTTTAGTTTTCTAGGTCCAAGGGTTTGGGCTGGGCGTTGATGAGTCAGTCAATCAGTCAGTCAGTCAGTCAGTCAGGACTTCTCTTTCTATTTGTTTAGATTGTTGGTTCCAATGAATTTAATGTTCTTTCTGTAAAGTGAAAAAAAAATAATCTGGTTTTTTTGCTGACGTTTCGAATACTTCAAGGTTGGGTTTCCAGATTTTCAATTGGATGATTGAGAAATTGGATATTGTAGATACTGTAGGTTTATCTGAATCTTTTTCATTACTTATTTTGTTTTCAAGACGACGAATAAAACAAACTCCTATTTAATCTAAGGACGATATTAGACGTGAAGTATTTATTGTGCCCTTATTTAGGGCATACCGCCTTTAATATTACTTCAAGGGTAGTAGCTAATGAAATTCCAGTTGGCAAAATTAATCTAACAACATATAACCTTGATCTGGTGGAATATGCTATATTATAGTACATTTAACGTACGAAGACATGAATATATCACATTTGCAAACATCCGGACTTGTAATAAATATTTGTAGATTTGTATATACACTGTAATTCTGCACGGACATGCATTTCGGGAATATGATACTTAAATACAAGGAAAGCACTATTAAAAATACCATCCGGGTAACAGTCGCCGGAAACGAAGCGAACGTAAGTTAAGTAAAAATAAACTCATACTAATGAGCTCGTGGCTAAGTATAACAGCGTCACGGGTCTACCCGTCAGGTTAAGCTACGCTTGCCGGGGTTGGTCCGTGAATGGATGACCATCTTTACATACAAAGATCCCTCCATGCCTCGAAAAGCACGTAAAGCCGTTGTTCCCAGCTGTCATTCGTGGATCTTTGACAAACGTTACGGGTCGTCAGAAACCCAAAAGTCTGACAACCAGTCTTTCTTACCAAGGGGTATCGTAATTACCCAGTTACTGGGTTGTGGAGGTCAGATAGGCAGTCGCTCCATGTAAAATACTGGTATTCAGCTGCATCCGGTTAGTCTGGAAGCCGACCCCAACATAGTTGGGAAAAGGCTAAGCAGGTTGAAAAACAGGCCACTAAACGAGCATGACCAAGTGAAAAGTGATGGTCGTCGTTCGATGTCACCGCTCGAACGCGACCACTGTCTATCGCCAAGTGTGTGCACGAAGCCACAGAACAAAGCTTTACGGCTCGGAACCGGCCACTCGAGTGCCAGCCAAGTATGCGACCAGATGAAGTTGCAGCTTACGGCGGCCACCAGTCGTCAAGCCAGTGGCGACCATTAGACGCATAGTGTGCTGTGGTACTTAAGCCGGCCGAAAAAACTGTTCGGCTTTGAAATCAAAACCGAAAACCGATTTTGTCGGCCGATGGCGGACAGAACTACTCGGTTACTCGGACGTGCATGTGCACGGTACGGTTACACCAAAACCGATTTTGTCGACCGACACTGTTGTGCCGACATAGGTCGTTGCTGTCTTCTGCACTTGACTGTGCGGCTTAAGAGAGTGTAGACGCGTTTTTAAAATGGAGGAATTCGAGAAATGTATTTTAATATCGTCCGTTTCGTACCGGAATGTTTCAATATCCATAGTCGTTTAGGTAGCTAACAACACTGGCAGAAACACAACAGAATTAAACTATAAATACACTCATTTTGCGCTTTAACTCATCAGACTGGCCAGCACACTGGCGAGAAATCCCAACCAAGTTTGGACTGATCGGCCGTTTTCGGGCGTCATCGGACGATGGCGGTTTTAGTACTGTAAGCGCTCTCTTTCATTTACATACGTTTGATTTGATCGGCCGAGTTCGGTCGAAGACGCCCGAGTAAAGATCTGCCGATAACAGTTTAGGTGTACGCGTGCCGTTAGGGTGCGTTACCACTGACGCGGAGCTGGGCAGAGCGGAGCGGAGACGTGCAGGAATCGTCCAATCAGAGACGAAACAAAAGACACGATGCATATATTCGGCTTTCATTCGACTTATGGCGATTGGGAAACTTCTTTCGGCATCTATCCTCGCTTAGTCATGTTCGGGTTGGCTCAGCACAATTCGAGATAAGCGAGCGGCTTTTCCCGAACATAGGCACTCGTATGTAAACAACGTGTCGTTTTGCATCCTCGTCTTTCAGGGTGTGGTAATCGCGAAAAAATTTTCTAACTGTCCCCCTTCAATACCTACTCGAGGCAAATGTAGGACGGCGGAAATTATTTTTTCGCGATTACGATGTTGGTGCTATGGAAAAAGTTGTTCGGTTTGATGGTCTATACCACACCCTTAAATGTGACGAGGATGCAAAACGACACGTTGTATATCTGCATATTTATACATTTTCGATTTTGCGGCCCTGAGGCGATGACGGAGACAGGATGAAAAAGTGCAAACTTTGAACACATGTACACACATCGTGGCTAGGTAGATATTTGCGTATTTGAAGCTATCTGACGCCATCCCCAGTTAAAGAAAATCGGCCAAGCGCGTGTCGAACCACGCACAATGAAGGGTTTCGTAGTTGGGATGAATTTGTCCCAAAACAAACTTAATTTTGTAGTTGTAAGTTTGCTAATGCAAAAAAAAAATGTGTAATAAAACTACAAATTTACGATTTTCGGACTTCTTCCTTTACTTCTGCTGGGAGACCTTGCCAAATTCCAGCATAAAAATATGCCGAATTAAAATGGCCGTATTTTTTACTGCGTTGACTTAGAAGCTTGATTGTTTTCTAGAGTTTCAAGGGACCGTAGACTTACGTATTTGATATTAATTTCAAATTGATACCTCCACGCGTTCCTGAGAAAAAAGGGTGTTGACAGACTGATATATAGACAGACAGACGGACAGCGTCGTGATCCAAACTGGGTTCTATTTTGTAACAGCGTCCTTAATACCTAAAAATTGTTCCTAATAAACTTTATTTTTATTTTTTTATTTTTCATTTTGAAGTACGGAACCCTAAAAAAAGCGTGTTCATAAAAATAATCATGTCCGTATTGTACCTATACTTACATTGAATGAAACGTTAACGTAATAAAAGCCATTTGCGCTTTCCAAACCGTTCATTGTCAAATCATGAAACAATAAAACTGAGAACCGTTTTGTTAACAGCACAACATATATTACTTTTTTGACTGTACAGTTACACGAGCAGATCATTGTGTCGGCACATGCCTCATGCCTCAGTAATAAAGCAATAAAATTTGCAATATAACATACATAAGTAGCTTCAATTGCGTCACTCGACAATCACTCGGTACATCTTCAAAAATATGTTGATATGAAAATGCAGAGGAAAATGAAACCTTATTTGTAAACAGTATCAATTGACAGACAAGACAAGTTTTTAATTCCACGGAATTCTGACATTTCAGAAGTGTTGCTAATAATAAAACGGTCCCATTAAAAACGGAACGCATTAAAAATAAATCGTTCTTGAATTTAACGTTTCAATAAAAAAACTAAAACTTAACAATTTATCGATAACTTTAAAATTGTAATCAGATTTTATTTTCTTTCAAAAGAATCCCTGTCCACTAATCCATGGGTTACAAACCTTAAAAAGGAAAACCTTTTTCTTTGTAAAATCTTCGTTTCTTGTAACTACAGACGATAACGATGATGATATTAATGATAATGATACCTAAATAAATATTTAAATTTAAAAAATAAGTTCTTTTACTCTAGTTTTTCCATTTAGCCATACAAAATTAATAATAGGTCTTTACCTATGAAATTGCCGTTTTGTATGAAAAAATTTAAACGAATTTTTTTCATGCATTTTTTATTTGTATTAATCGAATTAATTACCCATGCAATCAATGCATCTTTGCCAACGCAGTGGCAGTTTATTGATGCCCTTCTTAAAGAAATCAGCTGGACGGGAGGTAACAAATTCTTCAAAGGCATTTTGTACTGCCTCTCGGGTATTGAATTTTTTTCCCGCCAAGAAGTTATCCAAATTCTGGAAAAAGTAGTAGTCTGTAAGCGCAAGGTCTGATGAGTAGGGCGGATGACGGAGAGCTTCCAACCCCAGTTCTTGCAACTTGGAGACCGTGTGCTGTGCAGTATGAGGTCGCGCGTTGTCGTGCAGGAGCAGCGGAGACGAGCGATTGACCAATGCTGGTTGGAGATGTGCCAGCTTCTCCATCATTGTGTTCAGTTCTTCACAGTACACATCTGAAGTAATGCTCACCCCGTTTGGTAAGAAGGTGTGATGAATCACACCGGCGCTAGACCACCAAACAGTGACCATCACTTTTCTAGGGGTAAGTTTTCGTTTAGGGCATTGTTTAGGTGCTGAACCAGGATCCAACCAACTTGCTGAGCGCTTGCGGTTATCAAACAGAATCCATTTTTCATCGCAGGTAACAATGCGGTTCAAAATTCCTTCATTTGTGTGTCTGTTGAGCAGTGCAAGGCACGTCTCGACGCGTACTTCGCGCTGGCGATCATTAAGTTCGTGGGGCACCCATTTGTCAAGCTTTTTTACCTTGCCAATTTGACGCAAATGGACCAATATTGTTTTAACGCTAACGTCGAAAGCTGCTGCTAATTCAGCCGTAGATTGTGTATCATCAGCTTCCACAATCGCCTTTAATTCGTCATTGTCGACCAAAGTCTTCTGACGACCGCGGGGTTCATTTTTCAGGTCGAAATTTCCAGAACGGAAGCGAGCAAACCAATAACAAGTGGTGCGTTGGTTTGTAGTGTTAGCTCCGTAAACGTCGTTGATGATGCGTGCCGCTTGTGCCGCGTTGCTGCCACGACGGTACTCATATTCCATAATTATTCGAATTTTTAACGTATCCATGATGACGAAAAAGATTGAAATGCGATGAAAATGTAACACTAATCAATAAACAAATGACTACTTTTGGAAAAAACATCCATGTTTTTAAAATAAAATTAATTTGAAATTAGAATTCTTAGCCAAACAAAAATAATTTTGATTTGAAATGGCCAGTACTGCAGAACGGCAATTTCATAGGTAAAGACCTAATATTGTAGTTACTGTGCCATTGAATGCACAGTACAAACACTATTTATATTGTATATAATTATATTTTACTTGATCTCATTCTCTTTCATATTTTTTGTTATTTTATATCCAAAAATTCTAGTCATATAAATAACTTATAAAAAGGACAAGAGAAAATTTTATGACATCTGAAGTATCAAAAAATTACAGCTGTCAGAATTCTGTCGAATTAAAAATCAGACTGTAGTTGAAAATGGTTTCCTAACTTACTTTAGCTCGCGGCTTCGCCCGCGTGGACGTTGGAAATTATCCCACGAGAACGTACCTACTACCGGGATTATTACCGGGATAAAAGTATCCTATGACCTAATCCAGGTCATGGTCTACCTATGTGCCAAAATTCATCCAAATCCGTTCAGCCGTTTTAGCGTGAAAGCGTAACAAACAAACTCAGTTTCACATTTATAATACTAGCTTTTGCCAGCGGCTTCGCCTGCATGGACTTTGGAAATTAACCCACGGAAACGTACTACCGTGATAAAAAGTAGCTCATTGCGCACTTGGATACGAGGCTTTTGCTTACTTTGCATAACGTGTGTACTTTGTTATTTTTAGTTTTTAATGTGCGTTTTATTTGTGCAAAATAAACGATTTTTCTTTCTTCTTTTTTTTCATTCCAGACTATAATCTATCTCTATGCCAAATTTCATCCAAAGCCGTTCAGCCGTTCTCGTGATTGAACACGAAAGTGGCAAAAAACGAAATTACAAAACTAAAGACACCGACTTCCGAAATTAAAGTTATTTTTCACTTTGTTGTGTTTTTTTTCGGAAGTCGGTTGTTATTTTTTGTAAAAAAGTTTTTATGTAAGCTACAGAAAACTCGACAAGCTACTCTTGTACTCTTGTATATCTTGTACTGTAGCAAAGCGAACTATTTTATTAAACAAGTAAAATAAATGCGGTAATTCCTATTCCTTTCACAGTAAGGGACGTAAAATTTTCCTAATTTAAACTGATTTCTATAGATATGATAGTCTGTTATAAACGTGGGTGAACAATTCTAGGAACAAAACCTTTTAACCACTGTTTAGCGTAACTTTTAAAGTTCCGAATAAAAATGTTTTCTGCTTCTGGCTTCTGTTGAATTTTCTAGATAGATTATGTTATAATATTCTACGTTTTTCCCAGCATCACAAGACATTATTCAACCATTTGGAAGGTTTCTCGTGAAATCTTTCCATGGAACGCACACACTCCATTGCCTTTGCTCAATGCTAATCGGGCAACTTTTGGTCTATAAAACTGGGCCGAACTAAGCCCTAGTTCGGCCCATATATCATCCTCAGATAGTTGTAGCTATAGGATGAAAGTCGCTACATTTTTGGTATCCTACCATATTTTCATATGTAATGGTGTAGGTACTCGTAGCTTAAGGCTGGGTTTTCCTTTATGCATAGAAAAGAGGATGAAAGTCAAGAGGATGAGTTATGACGGATGGGTGTCGTTTCGCTAATCCTCGACCGAGAATTTGAGCCTTTGAGTGTAGTTGTCATGATGGCAAGTGTTATAAATATTTAAATTATGCCTAAAATTAATTATGTTTCTTTTTAATATGTTTAATTTCTATGAACTCCTATCATCAAACGTAGTTGTTTTGACTTCTTGTGATTGGTCGAGACTTTGACAGTTATCAAACGACCAACCATAAGCAAGTCAAAGGTGGGGATAAAAATAGTCGGCGGGCATTTTTGTAATATGCTTGCCATGCCCGGCATTCGTGCTTCGACATCGGTGCTAGTCACTTGCTCGTAGCGTTAGTAAATCAAACTCTATAAGGCCTCTGCCTCGAATTTTGCGGGCAGCGGGGCGGCAGCGGCGGCGGCGCGTCTCGCATTGTCCCGCCCCGCTTCCGCGCCGCTGTTTTCGAGGTCCGGTCCATTTGTTTTTACGCATAAAATCCGGCCGCTCCCGCGCCGCCGCCGCTGCCGCCCCGCTGCCCGCAAAATTCGAGGCAGAGGCCTAACTGTATTACTGTACTGCTGTGATTATAAGTAATAAAGCTGATCTTGAAAGTCTACGAAATACTGTTTTTTATGTTCAAAATCCTTACTTCTGAGTATTGAACCAGTACGGTTCACACAAGGTTCAAGGATGAACTTAAGGACGGGAATACATGCCTGTAGCTTGTATGTCAATGTACCCTAGTAGCTTCTGATTGGTGAATGTCACAATGGCATGCAAGCTACTTGCATAGTTTTGTACAAGTTACAGGTCCCGTCCTAACAAGCACGAAGTTGCCGAATTGAATTTGGTTTTATTATATGAAGCGCTTGGCCAACATAGGAAATATAGCACCGCCATCTTGTTATGTCAATAACTAATGGCAGCAATTCTAACAATTTATCTTGTTTGGAGGCGCTGTTGTATATGTAGACCAGACAAATACTTTCGTGTCAAATTATCCTGCCATTATCGTCAATCAATAAACTAAATTTCCATGAAAACCACACAAGTAGTTTCCATGGAGATTTAGTACTATACGATTAAAATTAAATGTCATGTTATAAAATTCAAAGACAAGAAAGAAAGTATTACGTATCGTAATGTAGAGTAAAAGAGATGGGTATACAATTTCTGTTATTTTTTTTTGAACGGATTACGATTCTCGTAATTTATCCCGCTTGGGGGCGCTGTTGTAGATGTAGACCTGTCAAATACTTTTCGTGTCAAATTATGCTGACATTTATAAGTGACTTTAATAAAAAAAATACCTACTTATTTAAAAAAAAAAAAATATCATACTATTACTACTACTATTACTACAACTATTACTATTTACTATTATTATTATTTTTCTATGACTATTTTACAAATGTTTAGCAACAAAGTCAATTCAATGTAAAATGTAATGTCAATTTCCTACCGATGTGAAGTTTTTTACTGCACTGTGTACAAATTAACCCTCACACGCCGATAAAAAGATTTCTGTCAGATGCTTATGTATGAGCAGCAGTCACATGCGTGTAGGGTTACCATTTCTAAATTGGAAAAGTCCTCACAATAAGCCGGATCTTTGCAAAAAAGTCCGGACATTTTACTTTTTTAATATTTCTTCCTTCAGAAAACATTAAATTTAAGTTTATTTATTTTCAAAATAATCCCCTTTTTTCAAAAGTCGAAAAATTCGGACATGTCCGGACTAATCCGGACAAAACCCTACATGCGTGGCTTACCATTCGATGCCTCGCACTGTCTGGACGCACCTTAACAAAAAGGACAACGAAGAGACCTTTGACAATCAAAGGTAGCGACATTGAATTATACGGGCTCAAATTAAATTAGTCGGTGAAACTCCAGAGACGTTTTATGGGTATCAATATGAAAAACTGATCTTATCGTGATGGCCTATTGGCCTGGCCTGGCCTCTCATGCACGAGGTTGCGGATTCAAATCCAGGTAAGTACCCATATAAGATTTTCAATGTGCTTTCTGCGTTTATCTTGGAAATTCTTGACATCGCTCGGTGAAGGAAAAAAAAAAACGTTAGGAAAGCTTGAAAGGAAAGCCTGAAATACCCGTCTTGAGCTAGCGTGGTGAACAATAAAAAAAAAAAACTTTTATACAAAAAAATACAACCGACTTCCAAAAACAACACTACAAAGTGAAAAAACTTTTTTACAAAAAAATACAACCGACTTCCAATAACAACACTACAAAGTGAAAAATAACTTTAATTTCGAAAGTCGGTGTATAGTTAAATGTACTTTCGTTTTTTGCCACCGACTTCCGAAATTAAAGTTATTTTTCACTTTGTAGTGTTGTTTTTGGAAGTCGGTTGTATTTTTTTGTAAAAAAGTTTTTATTTTTCACTTTTTAGTTGTGTACCTACCCCACACAAATTGTAATACCACTACCTGCAAAACAAACTAGAACATCATCCATATAAAAGTGAGGAAAAAATACGTATTATTGAAACTAACTCAAAAACTACCGAAGCAAAGTTAATCAATTTTATATGGGACCAACTGTGATGTACCCTCTCGAATAAAACAAAAAAAATATCCAAATCGGCCCAGCCATCTTCGAGTAATCGGGGAACATACATAAAAAAAAAAATAAAAAAAAGGTTCCGACGAATTGAGAACCTCCTCCTTTTTGAAGTCGATTAAAAAATTCTTTATTTCACCAAAAAAAGCCCTTAACAATACGAGTATCCTTATGACTGACACTTACTATGGCTTAATACAAAGGTCAATATTTAAACACTCTGACTCCTAAACTAGGTGTAAGTTCCTGTGACTTAGGAGTCAGTCATTCTCCGTAGCAACATAAAACCATAAAAATTAGAGTAAACTGGGAAATTTTAACAATTATTAATGGTGGAAAACAGAATTATAATATCAATGCTATGCTATATCAATGCTCGTGCCTTCTCTGTATGAGAAGATGCCTTTGCCCAGCAGTGGAACAGTAATAGGCTGCTATATTATTTCTAAGCCCATTATTTCAAGTAGGTAAATACACCCGCGGCCATTGACCCCGTTATCAGCTGTTCACTCGAAGTGGGAGTGAAGAAAATCTTTTATTTTATCGCGTTTAGATATCAATATCCCCATCACGTCTCTAAAGTTTCAAAGGCTAATTGAATTTGACCCTGTAGACGTCTGAATTCGGAAACCTTCAGCAATCAAGCATATCATTAAAGGAAAAAGAAAGAAAGAAATATATGTTATTTGGGACACGCACAGGAAATACAGTATTCAATATTCTAATCTTTCTCTCATCATCTGCCTTGCCTTTTCCCAACTATATTGGGGTCGGCTTCCAGTCTAACCAGATGCAGCTGAATACCAGTATTTTACATGGGGTGAGTGCCTATCTGACCTCCACAATCCAGTAACTGGGTAATACGATACCCCTTGGTAAGACTGGTTGTCAGACTTTCGGGTTTCTGACGACCCGATAACGACGGTCAAAGATCCACGAATGACAGCCAGAAACAACGGCTTAACGTGCTTTTCGAGGCACGCAGGGATCTTTGTATGTAAAGGTGGTCACCCATCCACGGACCAAGCGCGACAAGCGTAGCTTAAGGACGCTGTTACAAATGGGTAGTCAAATCATTACTTTTTTACTTAAAAGTATGTTTAAAATGTTTTTTGGCCGATTTGTTGATAGATGTGCATGGTACGATTCTGAACTATAAATATAATTTTAGATAGGTACATTTTCTCAATAAATGTACCGAAGTAAAAATTTTCACTTCGGTACATTTATTGAGAAATTGTTACTTAAAAAAAAAATATTTATAGTTCAGAATCATACCTTGCACATCTATCAACAATTCGACCAAAAAACATTTTAAGAATGCAAATAATTTTATTTAATAAACTGCCACTACTACTACTACTACTACTACCATACTACTACCATACCACCACCACCACACTACTACCATACTACTTGTATATTTTGTAGTGTTTTATTATGTCTTTTTTTTGTTATGTATTTTTGTGGTGTACAATAAAGTATATATAAATAAATAAATACTTTTGTGTAAAAAAGTAATGATTTGACTACCCATTTGTAACAGCGTCCTTAACCTGATTGATCGACCGATCCATTATTAATCTTTCTCTGTGTGAATAAAATGCCTTTGCCCGGGAAGTAAGTACCTATATTAACATATTGGACATAATATTGTAAAACATTAAAGTAAAATATAGGCAGATGTAAGTGGAGACGCCGCCGGGAGGGGACTCCCTGGAGGGACATATATTATAATGACAATATTGGTGATGTTCTTCAGAAAGGTCAGATGCGTGCAGTATTACGAGCAACCCGCGTCCGTGTATGACAAATCATGCAACAGGATACCGTACTGCGCATCTTCCCACTTTTTTGCCATGTAGGTATTTACGTAATCGAAGCAAAAGGAGTATGTAAGGATCGTGTAGCGTTATGTAGTTTCTGTTTACCCCCATTGGAAGAAGGTGTGAGTGTATGTATTTAATTTTATTTATTAAGGGATAATATATAACACATAAGATTAACAAAACAAAACTGTAGAAATGTTTATGTTGTTGTAATGTATGTTTTAAAACATTGTAAAATCATATTCCAATAATATAAATGAATACGTACGTGATCAAACACATTGGTCATCATAATGGTCGAATAGTGGATAGTAATGGCTTAAAATGGCACTAATTCTTGTTACCGAAACGGTTCCCAATAGTCCGAAAATTAGGATTGCAAATGGCTGTATAAGTAAGTAAAGAGCCGGGTGTTTACCACAAATACAAAATTATCGATCATAAATTCGTAGAACGTGGAATTTTGCTCACACGCTTACAGAAAACTAATTTTGAATTATAAACGTTGTGGTTTCAACTATTTTGCTACCTAATGGAACCTGCCTTTACTGAAAACCAATTAAACCATGAGCCGCAGGCCACGCTAGAGCTACTGCGGTGAGCGGGGGCGACCTGAAAGTGTTTATAGTTTGACCGAAACCGCAGCAGGCGCGATTATATCGCGTGTCGCGCCTGTTTGTAAGAGCCTTTAGGAATGCGCGGCGAGAGCTTAGACAAATGATCGGCCTGTATTGCCCAAACGCCATACAATTTTTGTCTATGATCTACAAGGACAAAAATTGTATGGCGTTTTGAAAGTGCAATCTGAGTCAAGTATATATATTCCACAAATTGAAATTCAGTAGGATAAAAGAGTAGCTCTTACTCGTTAATAGGTACTCAGAATTTCTCAGCAGCAGCCCGGAATCTGGATTTGTGGGCGGTCGATGGCAATAGGCTCGCCCCCTATTACCTATATGGAACTTAAACATAACGGTCAAAATCTGCCTAGCCCTTCGGGGATTACATTGCGGGCGTGATGTTGTTATGTCTATTAATAACAGTACTGTACACCTAAGCCTGCCTCGTAGGGGAATACAAGCATCTATAGGTATATATTATAAAATAAAGTCGCTTTTCGTTTCTGTCTGTGTGGCTGCGTTGTTCTTCTAAACTACGCAACGAATTTTGATGTTTTTGAAATTTACTAGAAATTTTCTGCAAAATTTCAAGTAGTTTACCGGCCTTCCTCTCCTCGGTCCACAGAACCGATAAATTAACCAGGAAAATTTTATCTTCCTCACTGGTCGATTTCGAGGTACCGTTTTTGACCGATGCATTGAACGCTTGGAAAATGGCTTGTCCCAATACGGATTTGCCCAACAACCCGTCCACCCAGAAACTGTGGGACGTGCCGCTCTGCGGTATTATATGGAATACCCTAGTAATCACGTCATTTAATACTGTTGAGCGTGCCCGTCTGCTGGCTGTGGGAGAATGGGAGGCAGGCTTGTGGCTTCAGGCGCTCCCGTCATCCACCATAGGTATTATGATGGATGACTCATCGTTTCGGCTCGCCACGTGTCACCGCTTGGGCGCACCTTGTGTTGCTCCGCATCAGTGTCACTGCGGTGAAGCTGTCGACAGTCTCGGGCACCATGGCCTGTCCTGCTACAGGAGCGCAGGTCGCATAGCACGGCACGCCAGCATCAACGACATTATTCGTCGAGCTCTTGTCACCGCCGGCGTACCAGCGGTATTAGAACCAAACGGCTTGGTACGTGACGATGGGAAGAGACCAGATGGCATGACGCTGTTGCCTTGGAAGATGGGTAGGCCTCTGGTGTGGGACGCAACCTGTGTCGACACCCTTGCTCCATTTATTTATTTATATTTATTTATATATACTTTATTGTACACCACAAAGATACATAACAAAAAAAAGACAATCAAACACTACAAAATATACAATGGGCGGCCTTATCGCTTTCTGCAATCTCTTCCAGGCAACCTTAGAATGGACAGTGATCCCATCTCATGTTCCAAGCACGACGTGCTGTGCTGGCGCAGCTGCTGCGGCTGCTGAGACCCTCAAGCGACGCAAATACTGTAACCTTATAGGTAACTACAATTTTGAGCCGTTTGGGGTCGAAACGCTCGGATCATGGGCCCCGAGTGCGCGTCTACTTTTCAAGGAAATTTCTCGCCGACTGGTCGAGACTTCACGTGACTAGAGGGCTGGCTCGTTCTTTGGCCAAAGAATTAGCATTGCCATTCAACTTGGCAATGTTGCCAGTCTTCTGGGCACGTTTCCGGATGACATATCGATGCGGACGAGTACTTCGACGCCTTAGGGCCTATTTCACAATGCCCGAATAGCCAGTACTAAATAAATTCAAAAATGGAACAGAATTTGTATGAAATTTATCTGCCAAGTAAGTTAATAGGAACTTAATCGTAGGTGGTGAAACAGGCCCTTAGTGTTTTATTTATATAGTTAGTTAGTTATTCATTTAATTTAGTACCTAGTGTAAATAGTGTTAACTTGTATATTGTTTGTAAAAGATAAATAAAACAATATTTTGATGCGGATTTCACTTATTATTTAGAAAATTTATTCCGGATAATATAGAAACCTTCATGTTTTGTCAAGTCGTAAAAGCCGGGCGAAGCAGGGCCGGGTCGCTAGTAATGTAATAATCAATAGAATTATGTACTGTTGTGTAACTATATAAGTTTATTTGTACTCTTCTAACTTTTCCAGAAAAAACTCCTATAACTATCAGCGCCAGCGCTACACACAGTCACGTAAAACTCATTAGTTTGACTCGACATAAGATAACTCACTTTACGCGGTTGACTTTCACCAGCGCCAGACGGTAAACAACTCGCCCTAATATAGTTCCTAAATAGGAAACTTTATTTTATATACCTACTAGCTTTTGCCAGCGGCTTCGCCCGCGTGGATGTCGGAAATTATTCCACGGGAACCGTACATTTTTCCGAGATAAAAAGTAGCTTATGTGCTATTCCAGACAAGCATTGCAGTATTGTAGCTTATGTGTTAATCTATCTCTGTGCGAAATCTCATCCAGATCCGTTCAGCTGTTCTGGCATGATTGAGTAACAAACATCTATCCATCCAAACTTTCGCATTTGTTATATTAAATAAGTATAATATGTATAAGTAAGATTATATAAAAGCAATATCTCGCGACCTTTTTACAAACCTCCTTTTGGAACTCAAGAGTGGAAAAACCAGTTTCGGAAAACCATTTCAGAGTGCACTCTGAAATGGTTTTTCGAAACTGGTCTCCTTCTGCGCATTATAATTCTTCTTTCCAAGCCATATATCATCTTTTCTTGGGTCTGAAACCGGCAAATAGAGGGCTAACTTTAAATATTGCTTCTAATTAGGCATTTAGGTGACGATAAACAGAAACTTATACGAAACATCGTTAGCTGGAAGCTCTTTATTAACACAAGCTTAGTATAGGGACAAGGATATATTACTTAACTCTTATCCTATACATCGCGTAATATCCCCTTTTTAAAAAATCCCGGACCCGCGGTTAACTACCCAGAGCACTCTCTTTTAGAATCGCTTGTAGCATTAGATAGACCTATATCTGTAAGCCCCTCTTTCACCACCTACGATTAAGTTCCTATTAATTTACTTGGCAGATAATTTCATACAAATTCTGTTTCATTTTTGAATTTATTCGGTAAGTAGTGACTATTCGGACATCGTGAAATAGGCCCTAAATGTTAGTAATTTTAACTTATTTCTATGTATAGTCACGAGCATAAATAACTTACACTCATGCAAAAGTCAAAAACGATTTTCTCCTGAAATAACGATTGCGAAAAGATTGTGTTCGTACGAGTATAACATCATAAAATATCTATAAATACTTTAGGAGAAAATCTCTGTTCAATCTTGCAAACGACGTAATACACTAATACTAATTGCGTAACACACTATAATCGGAATCGGTTTCATTTTGACAGTTCAACAACATTCATTGCGTTATTTACGTTGTTGAGCAGACAAATTTTTCGATCATATTATGAAGCAATGGATTAGCAATTTATTTGCTTCAAATTGATTCAGGTTCCAATTGATAGCATGTTACGCAATTAAGGTGCAGGACGGGAGTCAATTACTCGTACTTTCACATGCCAAAAAAGAGAGCGCAAAAATGCGCTGGAACTAAAATAAGGAACAAACCAAATAAAAATTGTTTAAAAATAAAATATAATCAAAATAAAATAAAAAAATAAACACATATAAGCTATCTATCAAAAATATTTTCAGCAAAAGTTTTCAGTTAATTAAAATTGCATTCAAAATGTGCGTAACAAAACGCACATTTTGAATGCAATTTTGCAATGAAATTTCTTAGGATTTTAGAATTACAAACAAAAAATAATTAAAAGTAGAGGTCTTTTCGGAATTTTATTAATTTAAACTAACTAAACGAATTAAACTAGCGAGGAAATTTAACCCAGTTGCGTTTTCCTTCAGTCGAAGTATTAATCAAATAGTGAATAAACATACATCCAAAATTTAAACCCATACATGCTGTAATACTGAAATACTTAAATTGTTACGAAAAAGCCCCCAATTTATTTTGGTATCGCCTTAAGTTGGTGCGTTGTTGGCTTCTACAGAAAAGCCTTGACGAGTTATGAAGTTACTTATGTTGTTCACAACTCAATATGTCAAACATAATAAGAAGTTCTTATAAAGGCCCAGTACAGCCTCCCATTATTCGTGGAACCTCGTTATTTATTACTGTCAATACATGTATGTATATATGTGAATTTTCCGTGTTCGTTTTACAGCCTTTGTTCTTTGCATTGTATAATATTGTTATGCTCAGATACTAAATAGATATTGAACATCTTTGTATATATATTAGGGTGTGGTTTTGTCTCTTTTGCGTTTATGTATGTTTCTTTATATAGTACATTTATAAAAAAAATAAGTTTAAAAACTAAAATCCGACTACTTAAAAATCAAGCTCTAAAAAAACTTTTTTACAAAAAAATACAACCGACTTCCAAAAACAATACTACAAAGTGAAAAATAACTTTAATTTCGGAAGTCGGTGTCTGATTAAATGTATTTTTGTTTTTGCCACCGACTTCCGAAATTAAAATTATTTTTCACTTTGTAGTGTTGTTTTTGGAAGTCGGTTGTATTTTTTTGTAAAAAAGTTTTTATTTTTCACTTTTTAGTTGTGTACCTACCCCACACAAATTCTAATACCACTATCTGCAAAACAAACTAGAACATCATCCATATAAAAGTGGGGAAAAAATACGTATCATTGAAGCTACCTCAAAAACTACCCAAGCAAAGTTAATCAATTTTATATGGGACCAACTGTGATGTATACCCTCTCGAATAAAACAAAAAAAAATCCAAATCGTTCCAGCCATCTTCGAGTAATCGGGGAACATACATAAAAAAAAAAAATTAAAAATCCGGAGTCACCCGTAATCTGTTCGATTTCTAACATGACGTGTGACTACGGATTTTTAATTCTAATCTTTAATCAGTAGTTACTGGTCGTCAGAAGCCTGAAAGTCTGACAACCAGTTTTTCTCTAGAAATTTGGATGGTATTTTTGTATGAAAACAGACAACATAGCCTAACTAAATCATTTGTGATAAAGACATGAAATTCACCCGGCCGACGCCGGGCACGAACAGCTAGTATTATTATAATTATAAAGAGTTAAAATAATATCCAGATGTAATGATCCAAATATACATTATTTTTACTGGTAGAATGCTACTTTATCCCTGAGTGTCATAGGCTAATTATATAAAAAAAAAACACATGGTCGAAGTCGCGTGCAGAACCTGGTGAGATAAAAATAGATAAAATCTTACCATATAAGTAGGTATGCAGAGTATAGGCGGTAATATAAAACTGCTGAGTATTGCAGTGCTACATCGCCTCTCTGTACACAGGATGTGGTTTTTATCCGAGTATCTGAAACAATATTTAGATATTTATTTAACTTAAGTAAATAACTTAAACTTAGTAAATAGGTGAAGACGAAAGCTTTGTACTATAATTATGACTATAATTTTGGGTACCTACGCCATGATTTAGATGACTAATGCGTTGTTTTCGGAAAGCAATCAAATCTATACTTTTAATATTATAAAGAGGAAAGATTTTTTGTTTGTTTGTACCGAGTAAGCTCCGAAACTACTGGACCGATTTTAACAATTTTTTCTCAAATAGAAAGTTAAATTATGAGGAAATAACATAGGCTATAATTTTTTTTAAAAAACCTTAGGAGCCGAGCAAAAATAAATTTAAAAAGGCAAACAGAACGCTAAGCGAAAACAAAGTAACGTCACACGAGGTATAGGATATATTTTATGTTAAAACAAGAAATATCACACGAACGAAGTCGCAGACTGAAACTAGTTATTATATAATTATAACAGTCGTCACGAAAATGTGTCATTTTCACCAGTATTTGACATTAAGGTCTCAAAATGTACGCAACAAAATCGCAATCAACTCTACAAGTACGAACGAATGAAACAAGTTAAAAACATCTTGACAAGACGTTCGATAAAATTTTAATGAAATATTTGGCAGCGCAAATACGGGCAATACTTGAATCAATTGTACAAGGACGTGCGAATCTGTATTTAGACGAGGCAAAACTTGTATGCAATAATCGCCTTGCACTTTTATTGAATGGCAAAACTTGCATTAAATAATTGTATGCCATTTTATGGAAGTCGCACGCGTGTCAACATGCAATTATTGAATGGCAATAAAATTGAACGTGCTGTATAACATGCGATTATTGCTCTTGAACGTTCCAGAATCTTACACCGTATAAATGGAGCTTTATTGTGTGAGCGAACACCACTTTCTTAGGAAACCAAAGCTTTACAACTATGTAAAAGCTCAGCGGGTTTTAATTTTCATCAAACAATTTCAGGCTTTGATCTCTAGAGAATTTTTTCAGTATTTTTTTCACAGTGAGTATTAAAAATAAAAAAATAAAATAATCTTTTATTACATAAGAAAGTACGCAACCAATTAGAACTACCGTCAAATGAAACTTTTGTAAGACGCATGCTCGCGTTTTCATCAATCAGACCTTATTAAAAGTTGGTTTTCATTGTTTCTTGTGGGAAAGGGATGAAGCTTCGTAGATTATAACGTTGTCTTTGTCTGTAGCACCGGAACGGCTGCAATAACATTTCTGTGGTTTTACTTTTTCCTTCCCATCTCCACTTTCCGTGGTGTACAAAATCCGTTATTTAAAGTGCATCTTGTTCAAAGTGTTAAAATAATATTTTTCGATTTGAGCAACTATGTTGAAATGAAAATAGTTTGTGAAACATTTGAAGTTTCGATTGGCTTTACACTTTCAAAGTGTTATCACTAAGAGTAGAATTGAATTCTTGCAGTTTAATGACAATACTTTGCTCGAAATGTTCGCCAAAGTGCAGATTGGCTATCAATTTTATCTTTGATTTCTGTATCTATAATTTAATAAAATCATGTATTGTTTTTACCCGACTACGGCAAAGCAAAAAGGAGGGTTATGATTTTGACCGGTATGTATGTAAGAGTGTAGGTATGTATGTAGTTCATCTGTTCCCTCATAACTTCTAAACTACTTATCACAGTTTGACAAATGAGGTATCGTTGGAAGCGTCTTGATCGTCCGTTGGTTATAGGTTACGTGACGTCACATTAAATTGAATATGGTGCCCTCTAGAGGCCATAAAGTCATGATTTGCAGAAAAAAAATGTTAATGATGCCTTGTTGGGTATCCAATAAAAGGGCTTAATTTAGCACATTTCAAAAACATATTTATTGTTAGCTATTGCTCGCGGCTTTACTTGCATGCACCCGATAATTGGGAATTATTTCTAAAATCACGCCTCAGATCTGAGGATGAGAAATGTGAGCCAAACATTTCTCTCCAAACCTACCCAAAATACATATAAAAAAAAAGAAAATAAAGTAATAAATAAAGTGGCTCTGCAAATACTTTATTACGAAATTAATATATAACCCCAAAATAATTTAAATAAAAAGTAAGTTTAAAACTAAAACCCGACTACTGAAAAATCACGTTCTAAAAAGTATGAAACAAGAAAATATTCTCATCTGAAATTAGAAAAAGACAAACAAATTAAAAATCCGGAGTCACACGTATTCTGTACGATTTATGCCCTTTTTTTTTTTTGTGGATGGGAAATCATCAAATGACTTCTCCCGCTCTGGGCAGAGCGGGAGGGCGTGTCAGACTTTTACTGACTAAAACCCACCCATGCTCCTTCAACTGCCCGTGCCAGGGCCACGGTATCTCTTTCGAACTAGCCGCGACCCCGGCGGCATCGGCCCAATTGACCCCGTCACTGCTGACATCTCTTTGAGGCGCGCGTGGAGCACAACGCGCCGTCGACCCGGTCCTGTTCCTTACCGGACGGCGAGCTGCCCATTACTCGTCGTCCGCAAGCCCGCGCCTACGGTGGCCGGGAATCAGCAATCGATTCCCGCCGCCCAGGGCGTCTCCTACGGCGGCTAGGGGCGCGAGGGCGCGGCTGTTGCCTCTCCCTCACGCGTTCCGCTTCCTCCTTCGCGAGCATTACTGCTTCGCAGAAGGAGGTGACGGCTTCCCATACACTCTCGCTCCGCACCAGGACCAGGACCAGGACCAGGTTTGGACGCGAGAGATCGCCGCCGCCGATCGCCTCCGTGAGAACACGGCGGTGCTCCGCCCAAGCCGGGCAGACCTCCACTGTATGCTCCACCGTGTCCTCCGGGTGATCCACACAATGGTGACACCCGGGCGTTTCCTCCCGCCTTATCCGAAACAGGAACCTCCCGAAACAACCGTGTCCGGTGAGGACCTGCGTCAGGCGGAAGGTGAGGACGCCGTGGCGCCTCTCCAACCACTCCTCAAAGAGGGGACTTATCGCCGCAATTGTGGCGTGCCCAGCGCTGGGTTGCGACAATCGCACTCTCCATGTCGCCATGAGATCCCGCTGGAGCTCTATCCGCTGTACCGTGATTTCTCGCGGCAGCGGAGTTACGCCCCGGCGTTTCGCCTCCTCGCGCCACTCCCACACGTGCGCGAGGACTTTTGCCTCCAGATCCCATGGCGGTAATCCGGCAAGGAGGCATGCCGCCTCACAGGAGACCGTGCGGTATCCCCGGACTAGCCGGATGGCCATGACCCTCTGGGACGCGTTCAACCGGCGGGCTGGTCGCAGCCTCAGGGAACGCGCCTTCGATTTATGCCCTTACAGTATGACTCTGGATTTTTAATTTGTCTGTCTTTTTCTAATTTCAAATGAGAATATTTTCTTGTTTCATACAATTTAGAACGTGATTTTTCAGTAGTCGGGTTTTAGGTTTTAAACTCACTTTTTTATCAATCAATCTTGAATTTTCCGTGCGCATAATTACCACCTTTAGCCGTAGAACTTATACCTCGTACAATCTACGGAAAATACCAAGTTCGCGCAAGCGGTTAGCAAAAAGTCCGATACAGTACCTATCTTTAAATGAAGAGAATTGCTTCCCACTCAAAGGATTTGCGGGAAAACTTTTTCCAATTTCAAATTATCCTAGTTACAAGTGGAGCAAAAAGCGTTCCCACAAGTTTGCGTGATAAATCTCTTCTAAAAATATCCAAATAGTTTCTCTATTTACGTAATTTAATTTGCAAACATATTGAAAACTTTTCTCATATTCTGCGGGATAGGGTGGCGTTAACATTTTTACTTTATTTACTTACAATTTACAAGTTTTCCTGCTCCGCGGGAAATATCTAAGGGAAGTTTGTTTATATAATTCTTGAAATATACTTACACTCGTTTTCTGAATTGGGAATTTAAAGTTTGAGAACTTCTCAAACTCTACTTTAGCATTACATATAGTGAAAGTTAGCAAAATTCCCAATTTCTTTGCAAATGTTAGCGTGACTTAACTTCCTGTTAAAAGGCCTGTCGCATTTTGTCACCTCTCTGGCTTACACGGGACCAAATTTTCGATAAGTAATGTTAAATGAAAAGATGTTTTTTTGTCAAATGTAATCAATTAGTGAACTAGTAAATAATATTAATTTAATAGGTAATTATTAAAAACACATTTTTAGTATTTTAATGTTGTTATTGTTTTAAATATTGTCTGTATATACTGAACTTCTGACTTCCAGTTGTCAGAGACTGAAAGGGACACCTTTGGCAGAAATTGCCACAGGAGCGAATTAACTTTTGACGATCAAAGTGCCTTTTATTTGCCTATTTGAAATAAACGATTTAACTTTGACTTTGACATACGTTCATATACAAAGAACGTAAGAAATTTTGAATTTCTGCGATACTGCTTAAAAGTTCTTATTTCAGAAACAGTTTGTTCGTAACCTTGTTGTAGGTATTTGAAGACAAAATTATACAATTTCTGAACCAATGTCTTTTAAGTACAATCATCTGATTAAATTATTATAAGGGCGTTTGTGAAACTGACATTTTGACTGACTGCTCAATTATAGATGAAAGACATACTTAATTAATTAATTATACAGGCTGTAACAAGACCCATCACATAGCCGTCAACTTCGCATTCTGTACATCAAAGTAATTAACGTTGCGCAATAATAATTATTAGTGCGCAATGTTGGTTTACGGTAGCGCTGAGAGGAGCTCGTGGCTAAGTAATAACAGCCGCACAGGTCGATCCATCAGGTTAAGCTATGCTTGCCGGGGTCGGTCCGTGGATGGGTGACCATCTTTACATACCGAGACTCCTCCGTGCCTCGGAAAGCACGTTAAGCCGTTGGTCCCGGCTATCATTTGTGGATCTTTGACAGTCGTTACGGGTCGTCAGAAGCCCGAAAGTCTAACAACCAGTCTTACCAAGGGGTATCGTATTACCCAGTTAATGGGTTGTGGAGGTCAGATAGGCAGTCGCTTCATGTAAAATACTGGTATTCAGCTGCATCCGGTTAGACTGGAAGCCGACCCCAACATAGTTGGGAAAAGGCTAGGCAGATAGTTGGTTTACGGTAGCGCTCACTGTAACGCACGCAAAACATTGTGCTTTTGGGTGCTGGCAAAGGTACAGGGGTCGTCGGAGTGTAAAGTTTTAAGTTTTATGTTGTTTTGTGTTGTGTTTTGTGTAGTTTTATGTGTTTTATAAAAAAAAACATCAGAAAAAGTTTGGAACTTTAACATTCAATATCTCCGTAACCAGAAGGTTCCCCGATAAAGTCCAGTATAAAAAAAATATCACAATGACATGGAGAACAAGCGACTTTCGGCTTTGTTAGGGGTATTTTTATACCCGTTTTTCCAATACCAGTATTTTACATGGAGCGACTGCCTATCTGACCTCCACAACCCAGTAACTGGGTAATACGATACCCCTTGGTAAGACTGCTTGTCAGACTTTTGGGCTTCTGACGACCCGTAACGACTGTCAAAGATCCACGAATGACAGCCGGGACCAACGGCTTAACGTGCTTTCCCAGGCATGGAGGAGTCTCGGTATGTAAAGATGGTCACCCATCTACTGACCAACCTCGGCAAGCGTAGCTTAACCTGATGGATCGACCCGTGCGGCTGATACTACTTAACCACGAGCTCCTCGCTATTTTTGTTTAAAGTGTGAAATTTTAATTTTTTATACAGTAACGTTTATTCTGGTATCAATTATATGTAATAATATTGTACTTAATAAGGAGAAAATTACAGTTAATTAATTCTGAGGGGTTTTAGTAGTTTTATGATTTTAAATAAGATTTTTTTAAAGATATTCCATACATATTCCACTATTATTATGTATTTTTCATTTCATTTTCTTATGTAAGTAGTTGAATCCACAAACAAGCTCAAAAAATTGCAGTCGCGCATTTTATGAAAAAATTGCGAAAAGCGAGGACGCTATAAACTATAATACTTAATAACTTTTCTCTACCTCTCAATAAGTAAAAATTGTCGAAGTGTTTCTGTTTCTCAGAATAAGAATGCCAAAGTTGGCCATTTCACGCAAAAATCACGGTCGAAATATACCTAATAGGGCCCATAATATACTTTACTGCATCCCTGGCTTAAAAAGTATAGAGGTAAGGAAATTTTCAATACACTTCCTCGAAAACTGGTTCATATCGCATTACGATTAGGTTCACAATGCAATGTACTTCACACGCGTGCGATGTTTCATTTTCCAATACGTGTGCGGGAATAAAAATTTCAAAGATAACTTATACCTATACTTAGTCCAAATTGGTTCAATGCCTCTATTCACACCGTCTCGCGCCAGTTTCATTTTGGCACTTGCCGGTGCCAAGTGCCAAAACGAAACTGGCGCGAGACGGTCCTCTCTATTCGGAAGTGAATGTTTTTTTTTAATCTCGGCAAAGAGCTAAACGGCTTTACGGTGTTAATATTTTTTGTATATTTAAATAATGTTTATAAATAGAATATCATCAAAAACCATGATTATTACAGTAAAAAAATCGTTTATGAACAAATTAACATTTATTTGTGTTAAACTCAAAAATATTTGAATTTTCTATTTTTCATATTAGGCTGTTTATCGGCTTTATACCTTTGCTTCTCCTTCAACCTGGCGAAAGCAAAGCGCGAAAAAAAAAGAAAATTTAAATCAGTTTCCTAATAATTCATGACAAAAATATTTTTCGTAATTTTATTTTATTTCTTCAAAAGTGTATTGAAAAACGTCGTACATTTGTGATTGCAGTTCTCGGCTCTAAAACAACCTCGCCTACGGCTCGGGTGTTAATTCCGCCTCGAATGCAATAACAATCATTCTCCACTTGTATGAAAATGTACTATATCTCCAATTTCGACTTGTTGGATGAAAACTATATAAAGACAACCATTCCCTCGCGTTCCTGATATGTCAAGGACAGAATTTCTAAATTTCAAATATTCAAAAATAAAAGCTATGGCCAGTCATGTCAACTAGCAAACAATAGAATTTCAAAGCAAGTGAGAACGCTGCTGTTGATAGGTACCTTAAAACCTATATCATATTCATGCAGAAATATCCAGACTAACCGCTTTTGACGCGACTGACGGCTCTAAATCATATGCTTTGTGTGAGCTCCACTGGGCAACCCGAGCACCTCCAGCGTAGTGGGTATCACCGGTTATCACGTGGTGATATCGGATTCGGTATGTCCGATATAACCCAACAATATAAAATGTTTAACGAAGGGCAATTTTTATTTTTCAGACCTCAACAATAATTAATACATGGCAAATGGTAATGGGAATTATAAGCGTATTCAGCAAAGTAATGCAAAGCAAATTAAAGCATGTTTTTTTATGTTACTTTCAAACATTGTACATTTATGTAGATCAAATTCCCTACATAATATTGATAGCGTATGAATGTTGTCTAATGATTTGTCTAATCTTGTCTAATGATTAACAATTACCAATGCTCCAGTTTAAAAAGAAACTACATTCATTATTAATAGAAAAATGTTACTATGATGTCAAAGATTACTTGTGTGACAAAAATATTGTATTCTAATGACAAAAAAGGAAAAATAACTATAATTTTTTCCCACATAATATGTATATTGTGAATTGTATTTGAATGCCATTTAAATTGCTTGTCTTTCCACTTTTTTTAAAAAAATTTTTTGAATATTTATGTAAGAATATAATTTGCAATATTGTGATAAGGAATTATGACTTATATGACTTGGAATTGAATTTGTATGTATTAATAATTTAGAATATTTTAATAATGTATCGAGACTAATTTGACTAATTGTGTTTTAAATTCTGACTTATATTTTATTATTGTATGCCTCAACGGCGGGACATAGCTGAACTTATTTTATATATTTAAGACCTGCATTTATGTGTATACCTATAGTCCACAATAAAGATTATTTGATTTGATTTGATTTGATTTGATGAGAACGGTAAAGAATGGGGAAGTTCGGGCAAAGCTAGGTGGACCCATGACCTGAAGAAAGTGGCTGGGACAGACTCCAGTCCACAACACCCTGTCCTCCGCCTTCCGCATCCATGCGGAAGGCGGAGGACAGGGTGTTGTGGCGCAACCTTGGAGAGGCCTATGTCCAGCAGTGGACTGCGATTGGCTGAGTTGATTGGGCAAAGCTAATTGTAGATTGCGTGATCATAGCTATAGGTACCTAAGGCCTCATGAGTTGGTTTTATTTCACTATTTCATTATTATCGATTATTTCAATATGTTCAATCAAGTATTTGAAATAGAAAGTGTCGGAAATTAAAACCTTAAATATTTTCTCGTAATCACTTTCTTCAAAATGTTTCGAACTCTGTGTAATTTTTTTTAATCTTAACAAATAGCTATAATCCACAATCTTCTAATTTTAGGGTCTCTCGGGAAATGGTGGACTCCAACTTCGGGGTATTCAGGAACACAACAACGCATCATTTTCGCAAAAATAAAATAAAACCATCTTGCCACCAACACGCCTTGTATTATTAGCTTGTGATGGGAACTAGCTACGACAGCGCCATTTTGATAGTTGCCTTCCCCATTATTAAATGACTAGCTTTTTCCTTTACCCGCGTGGAGGTCGGAAATCGGAAATTATCCTAAGGGAACGTACACGGGAAAAAGTAACCTGTGTTAATGCAGGTTATAAACTGTCTGTGCGCCAAATTTCATCCAAATCCGTTAAGCCATTTTTGCATGATTGAGTAACAAACATCCAAACATACAAACTTTCACATATAATATATAGGGTGACTGGTAATTAGTGACCGATACTTATACACATGATTATACTCATGATAACAAACAACTTTTACTATGGGACCAAACCTGAAATCGCGAAAACAAAATCAGCTGCCCCATACATTTATGTTCGCATAACTCGTCAAAATGTAGGGAACAGTTGATTTTTTTTTCGCGATTTCTGGTTTGGTCCCATAGTAAAAGTTGTTTGTTATCATGAGCACAATCATGTGGTTAGGTATCGGTCACTAATTACCAGTCACCATACATAATATTTATACTAGCTGTGCCCCACGTTTTCACTCGCATAAGCATAGTATAATGTCGTAGGAATATCGGAATGAAAAGTATCCTATGTCCTAAACCAGGTCGTGGTCTACCCATGTGTCAAATTTCATCTAAATCCGTTCAGCCGTTTCAGCGTGAAGAAGTAACAAACATACACACACACACACCCTCACAAACTTTCGCCTTTAGTGTGTTAATAGTTAGGATATTAGGACTATACTACTATAGTTAAAATCTACTATAGTTAAAATCTCGGTGCAGACTTGGTCATAAATCATAATCGGAGTAGGGATGTGCGCTAGTTGCGCGCACTCAAGGCCATTATCGATAACAGAATCATTAAGGTTATAAGGTCTCCATTTAAAATTGGCAAAAATGTGTGGAACATGCAGAATTGCTGCAAGATGAAGACTTATGAAAAGTACATTTATGCGAAGAGTTCATCATTCATGTGGATGATGATGACGATGACCCAGACGAAGAATTTTAATTTTCTATTTTTAGTTTTATGTATACGTTCTTTTGTTTATATATTTAATATGCTTTGTAGTAAATTTGGTAATAATATAAAAAAAATGTGTAAGTATTTATTTCTATAACCCATTTATAAATATATAAAACTATCGATATCACTCATCGACTGCAGTAATGCACAGGACTACGTGTGGGCGTGGCCTGCCCATAAGGCCCGTGAGTGGGAAAGAGAGCGAAACACTCGAATGATTTATGACCGAGTCTGCAGCGAGATTTTAACTATACTATAGTAGAATATTGTAGGATTAGTTAATAATGAATGAATTAATTAATGAAATGCACCGACCCCAGCGTGGTTTGATTAGACTCGATTACTCGGATGAACCCAAAGATTCACACTAGCCTCTGTTGCCTCATGTTACATGGTGCAACAGAGACCATTGCATAGCAAGGAGTAGACCGGGGGGCGCGATAATGGTAGGGAAGACATGCCCTTAGGATATGGAGGGGATAAATAGCCTACTGAGTATGCACCCTATAGCTGGGCACTCACGGTCAGTCCATCGCTCTAAATGGCGTCATGTACAACTAAAATTTTATTGTGAGTGTCGATTCTTCAATCCATATTTTGGCGCGACGTCAATCCTCGGAGTTTCCATGCGCACCGTAATCCATAGCCTCACGTCGTTTGGCGTCGCACCATTCGTCCGCGAGTGCAAAAACCGTGGGCCATCATCACGATACGTGGCATAAGATTATGCTCCTTATTTACAAGGTAACACGAATCCATTTCCTATGCAAGTATTTTGGTATTTTGGTGGCCATTATCCATTTGATTTAATCCAAATAGACTGACCGTGAGTGTCCATAAACTACTGGCGTACATACATTTGATTTGATGCATTTGATTTAATCAAATGGACTGACCGTGAGTGCCCAGCTTTAAGTAAGCATTGGAATAGTGGAGAGATGGTGCATTTATCAATGGACGGGCATCTTTTAACGATTTCGCCTTCCCATTTATAATATTAATTGTTAGAAAAGTAGGACTAATAGAATTGTAGGATTATTTCATCTTATATATAAAATTCTCGTGTCACAATGTTCGTTCCCGTACTCCTCCGAAACGGCTTGACCGATTCTCATGAAATTTTGTGAGCATATTGAGTAGGTCTGAAAATCGGCTAACATCTATTTTTCATACCGCTACTTTTTATCCCGGTCTACGCGGGTGAAACCGCGGGGCGCAGCTAGTCTTATATATAAAATTCTCGTGTCACATTGTTCGTTCCCGTACTCCTCCGAAACGGCTTGACCAATTCTCATGAAATTTTGTGAGCATATTGAGTAGGTCTGAGAATCGGCTAACATCTATTTTTCATACCGCTACTTTTTATCCCGGTCTACGCGGGTGAAACCGCGGGGCGCAGTTAGTCTTATATATAAAATTCTCGTGTCACTATGTTCGTTCCCGTACTCCTCCGAAACGGCTTGACCGATTCTCATGAAATTTTGTGAGCATATTGAGTAGGTCTGAGAATCGGCTAACATCTATTTTTAATACCGCTACTTTTTATCCCGGTCTATGCGGGTGAAACCGCGGGGCGCAGCTAGTAATATATAAAATTCTATATTTATCAGACAACACGTACACACGGCTCCATTAAGTGCTTACCCCCCAAAAGACATGTGGGTTCAAATCTGTGATAGGGCGAAGTTGGTTTTGGTATTTTGCAAAAATATTTTACTATAATGATTTAGTGAATAAATAAGTACACTTCTGGACACATCTATTGGCCCACCTTAGACTTTAGGTTTCGATGGCCCCTACCGAAATATGATTGCTAGTTTGAACAAAAACTGTTGATGCAGTTTTAAACCTGATACATTTTACCATCTTTTTCGATCGTATTGTTTTAAATTTGAATTCAGAATACCATACGACATGGAGCTACGCCTAACAAGTCGGATATGCGCCTTGTTAAAGGCAATTGATTTTTGAATAATAAACATGTTTTATCAAATAAAGGTTTAATTTAATAACGCGTGTTGCCTCCATGGGCATCTACCACAGCTCTCATACGATTAGGCATAGAGTTTATCAACCGCTCTATGAAATTTTGAGGGATCATCTCCCATTCCTCTTCTATGGCAGTTTTCAACTCTTGCATCGTCTGGGCAACTGGCTGACGAGCCCTAACACGTCTTTTTAGCTCGTCCCACATGTGCTCAATGGGGTTCATGTCTGGGCTTCTGGCTGGCCAGTCCATAACTGTGATGTTCACATCCCGAAGATATTCCCTGACGATGCCGGCCGCATGGGCTCTTGCATTATCATGCATAAAAAGGAAATTTGGGCCCACATAGTCCGCGTATGGTATCACGTGAGGTTCTAAGCACTCACGAATGTACCTTTCAGCATTTAATGTTGGCAGCCGTGGTCCTGTAACAACCTCAAGTTGAGTTTTGCCGCTCGCGGATATACCGCCCCAGACAGTCCATGAGCCACCGCCATAAGCAACCCTCTCTTCAAAGCAGCATTGTGCGAAACGCTCTCCCTTACGTCGGTAGACCTTCTTCCTTCCATCATTGCCATGTAACACAATTTTAGACTCATCAGAAAAGAGTACACGGCTCCAATCTTGCTGTGTCCAATTTAAATGACTGCGTGCGAAATGAAGGCGCGCTGTTCGGTGGGCTCACGTTAGTTTGGGGCCATTAGCTGGCTTGTGTGGTACCATATCGCGTTCTTTTAACCTTCTCCGTACAGTTCGAGCGCTCACAGATACTCCGTGGAAGTCGCGAAGTTGGTTTTATATCTCAATGGAGGTAAGGTGACGATTTCTCAAGCTGGTCGTCACGATGAATCGATCCTGCCTTTCAGTTGTGACCCGAGATCGTGGCCTTCCTTGGCGACGAACAAAGCCGCCAGTCTCTAGGTACCTCCGATAAACATTTCGGACCGCAGATCGACTTAAATTAAGTTGAGCACTCACGTTTCTTTGGCTGTGTCTGGCCTGATTAAGTGCCACAGCTTGGGCGGCGACTTCAGGTGAAGTATCCATAGATTATTGATAGAACCTCACCTTAATGTTAAGAATAAGTAATGTTTGTTGCAAAACCAAAGATATCAATCACTTTTTCAAGAATTAAATCCAAGTAAACCAATAAAACCAAGTTTTCTTAGTATTCGATTGTTTGATATCAACAAACAGGCTCCAAATTGTCTTTTGTTTCTTTAAATTCTGTGTTCGAAATTCAAAAAAAGACTATTGAATTAAATTGTGAATGTGCCAGGTTCAAAACTGCATAAAAACTTTTTGCTCGACCTAATATAAAATTTTAGCTAGGACCAAACGAAACTGAAAATACAAGGTGGGCCAAAAGATGTGTCCAGAAGTGTATATGCCATTATTTATTTTTTTAAAGTCTGTTTTTTAATATTTTCAGTTTTATTATTGTCTTTTTCAACTAAACGTTAATACTTTTATTATTGCTTATAACGACAAGCAATAATAGGGTTAACATTTAAGAAAAAGTTAAAAAAGAAGAGTTAATAATAATAAATGAAAAAATATTTTACAGGAACATACAAAAAACACACACCGACACAACAATAGAAACCAACACAGACGCACCATCAAAAGAACAGCTAGAAACATTCTGGTCCAGCATATGGGAAGAACAAGTGCAACACAATGACAAAGCAACCTGGATTACAGAAGAAGAAACAAAATGGAGATCTATAGATGAGATGGAATTTAAAGAGATAACAGAGACTGATATTACAAATATAACAGCTAGGTTACATAACTGGAAGTCACCGGGTATAGACAAAATACACAATTTTTGGTACAAAAAACTAACAATACTTCACAAGTCTATAGCAAAAAATTTGACAGCTATTATATTAGGACAACAGAACATACCCGAATTCATTGCAACGGGAATAACATACATGCTACCTAAAACTACATACACAACACAACCTTCCCAATATAGACCAATTACATGCCTACCTACTATTTACAAAATATTAACATCAGCAATCACAACAAGAATCAACTCACACATTGAACATCACAATATAATTGCTGAGGAACAGAAGGGATGCAGACGGGGCCACATGGGATGTAAAGAACAGTTAATCATAGACTCCACTATTCATAAACATGCAACCACAAAAAATAGAAACCTTCATTGTACTTATATAGATTACCAAAAAGCGTTCGATAGTATACCACACTCCTGGTTGATACAAATTTTAGAGATCTACAAAATTAATTCAAAAATAATAGATTTTTTGCGTATCATAATGCCACATTGGAAAACAACGCTACAGCTAAATAACCGCCACACTTCTCTTATAACACGAAAGATATTTATTAGGAAGGGTATCTATCAGGGAGATTCCCTAAGCCCTCTGTGGTTTTGCCTCGCCCTTAACCCCTTATCTCACTTGTTGCGCCACTGTCAGGCCGGATACAACCTTAAACATAATACTGAAGAAACAGTTATCTCACATCTCATCTATATGGATGACATTAAGTTATACGCAAAAACCGAAAAAGAAATGAAAAAGCTTGTAGAAGTCACGACAGAATTTAGCCAAGATATAAATATGAAATTTGGGTTGGATAAGTGCAAGACGTTACATATCATAAAAGGTAAAATCAAACCTGGCAGCTATACAGTTAACGACACCGACACAATTGCAGCAATGGAACCAACAGATCTATACAAATATTTAGGATACAAACAACTTAAGGGACTCGACCACACAGCAATTAAACAGACACTAAATACAGAATATCGAAGGAGAATTAACGCAGTTTGCAAAACACAACTATCAGGAAAGCATCTTATTAAAGCCTTGAATACTTTTGCCATACCAATATTGACATATTCATTTGGAGTAATAAAGTGGTCAAAGACTGACATCGAACAGTTAGAGAGGACCACGCGCACAATACTCTCAAAACACAACAACCTGCACCCTAAATCTGCGATCGAACGACTCACAATCAAAAGACAAAATGGAGGGAGAGGCCTAATCGACATCCATCACCTTTGGCAGAAACAAATTACTAGGCTAAAAACATTCTTCTATTCTAAATCTCGCACTAGTGACATACACAAAGCTATTTCTCAAAATGATTTTAACTACACCCCACTTAACTTAAATGAACAAAATACACAAGACACAAATAACACTGACCCACAAAACCAAAAAATTGAAAACTGGAAGAAGAAAGTCCTTCACGGTAGACACCCCCATGATTTAGAACAAACCCATATTAACATAGTGGCATCTAATAAGTGGCTTAAAATAGGAAACCTGTTTCCTGAAACAGAAGGCTTCATCATAGCTATACAAGATCAAATCATCAACACCAAAAACTACAGGAAATTTATCATTAAAGACCCTACCACAACAAACGATAAATGCCGCAGATGCCACATTCAATCAGAAACCATACAACACATAACTGGAGCATGCACAACACTCACACAGACAGACTACACTCACAGACACAACCAGGTTGCAAACATTATTCATCAAAAACTAGCACTCAAACACAGTCTCATACAAAACTCTAATACCCCTTACTACAAGTACACACCGCAAACTATCCTAGAAAATGATACACACAAAATGTACTACGATCGCGCCATACTTACAGATAAGACTATCCACTATAATAGACCAGACATAACCCTACAGGATAAAATAAGAAAAATCACTTACCTTATAGACATTGCAGTTCCTAATACCCATAACCTACAAAAAACCATATCTGAAAAAATAAGTAAATATGCTGAACTTAAAGAAGAAGTCACAAGAATCTGGAGACAAGAAAAAGTTTACGTTATCCCGATAGTTCTCTCCACGACAGGCGTTATCCCCAACCATCTTCTCCGTAGCCTGAAATTAATAGATTTAGAAGAATCCGTTTATATCAACCTTCAGAAAGCAGCCATCTTAAACACCTGTAGAATAGTTAGGAAATTCATGCAGGTAGAGGAAGAAAACACACCCTCATCTTAAATACACACCACACGCTACATTTACTTGGCTTTGGCCCGTAAATGTAGCTAAAACCAGCCTACGAGCTGAGAAAAAGAACACACTCGAAAATAATAATAATAAGCTGGCAACACTAACGTCAACAAGCCAAAAAAATTGGTTTCATAATTATCTTAGTTTTATTTATTTTAGACACAGTTTTTCATTTTATAAGAAACCCAAGTAAATGCAGAAGTCATCAAAATCAAGATACAACCTAAAAAATACTGAAACAATCAACCTATTTAAACCATAATATAATTCTAAAATAATGCCGAAACGGAGGTGACATCTGTCATGTCACCTCCGACAAACAAAATGAAATGATGATAATGAAAACTAAGGATGAAACTAAATAAATGTTGACAAGATCAGCCGCACGAAGAGCACGCCCACCACCTCCGGACTCGTCGCTCAGCTCCGCCTCGCCGCCGCCGGTACCCAGCCCCATTGTAAGCGCTGTGACGACACCGGCCGCGGTAGCTGCGTCGAGCTCGAGCGACGAATATTTCTCCCCGCCCACGACGCCACCACCTGCTCGCCGACGGGGAGGACGCCGGCCGCCGGATGGCTTAGGATCTCGAGGCCCACCGGCCTCTGAAAGGGTCCCAGCTCCCGGCGGAAGTGTGCAGCGCATGAGATGGACCCCATCCATTAATGAGAACGTCATGCGCTCATACTATGGGGCTACAGAGGGAGGAAACAATCTGACCGCGTACCGTGTTCGGATGCTCTCTCTTTTTCAGGTGCTTGAGCCAGCTGTCAACGTTTCGGCACAACGACTGTCGGATCAGGTACGGGTCATCCAGCGTAATCATATGTTGGATGACAATGTACTAGATCGCCTGCGAATTGAAATGCAGAGTAGCCATGTCATTGCCCCCCCGCCGTCGCAGACTAATATAGTACCACCACAGTCTGACACAAACCAAGTTGACGAAGGAAGTGATGACAGGGCTACAAACGTAAGTACCCAGTGCAATGAAGAATTGAGGAGTGCTTTGGAAGATGCGATTCGGGAATATCGTTTCTTGTCTCCCGAACTTAGACCACGCTTACCTCGTTTGCCCATGCATAACAAAAATAGGGCGCTTGTGGCGGCTCTGGATTCGCAGTTGTCAAACTATTTTGATGACTGCGAAGACCTCACTGATACTCATTCGATTCTGTACTGCGCGGCTGTAGCGGCATGTCGTGTAGCTCACGTCAAATTTGCTAATGATTCTAGAGCTACACGACCGAAACCATCCGTACCAGCTTGGCAGTGCAGAATTGAGCGCCGTATTGGTGGGGCCAGAGCACTCATCGGCAAACTAACCTGCTTCAGGGAGGGCAATACTCGTCCTAGAGTGATGCGCTTTGTGAGGCGGGCGTTCTCAGGGACTAATGTCAGCCCTCAGGACTATATGTCCCGTGTCACAGAGCGCATCGACTTCCTGAAGCAGAAAGTCTATGCATGGGCAAACCGTATTCGTAGGTATAAGCGGCGAGTGGACCGATACACTCAGAATCGCACCTTCCAGAGCGATGAAAGGTGGGTTTATAGGGGTTGGGAGCGACCGGACCAAGGTGTGACTGACACGCGCCTGCCAGATGATGATGCCATGTGTTCTTTCTGGCGCAGTATCTGGTCGGTGCCTGTCAGTCACACCGAAGGTGATTGGGCTCGGGAGGTCGAGCGAGCCTGCGATCCAATACCAGAAATGGGGGCTATTACCATCTGTCCCCAAGATGTAGCTCGTGCAGTCCGTCCGTTACCTAACTGGAAGTCTCCAGGACCGGACGGACTGCACAACTTTTGGATAAAGTGGTTACAAAGGTCGCACGCCCGCTTGGCATCCCAGTTCCAGTCAGCATTACATTCAGGGTCGCTGCCCCAGTTCCTAACGACAGGAATAACCCACCTGCTCCATAAATCAGGTAGTACTGCGGAGCCCAAAAATTATAGACCGATCACTTGTCTACCGACGGTCTATAAAGTTCTTACATCCATTTTGAGAGCTAAAATTAACGAACATATAGACACCAACTCCATCATGTCTGCCTCTCAAAATGGATGTAGGAATGGGTCCCGTGGTACTAAGGAGCTACTCCTCATTGATATGGCCATTAGCCAACAGGTTCGTCGTTCCCGAAAGGATCTGTCGACATGTTGGATAGACTATAAGAAGGCCTATGACTCGATGCCACATACATGGCTCATGAGGGTGCTGGAGTTGTATAAAGTAGATGCAACTCTGCGCACCTTCCTGATGTCGTGTATGGGGCAATGGAGGACGGTCCTTCGCTATCCAGGATGTCGAAATATCCAGAGGAACAGCGAGCCGATAAGGATCGAGCGGGGCATATTTCAGGGCGATAGTTTGAGTCCGCTTTGGTTCTGCTTAGCCTTGAATCCTCTAAGCACACTGCTGGAGGATTCAGGTCTAGGATATCGGCTGCGGAGAGGTGGTCAGGTTATATCCCACCTCCTCTACATGGATGACCTAAAACTCTTTGCCCCCAACAATTTGCAACTGATGGAGCTACTGAAAGTAACTGAAACATTCAGTAGCGCCATCAGGATGGAATTTGGTGTGGACAAATGTGCGGTCATGCATGTAAAGCGAGGAGAGATTGTGGAATCCGTGGGAACCCAACTCTCGGATTCCATAAACCTTAGAGCCCTCTCCGCACCCGAAACCTATAAGTATTTGGGTATGTCGGAAGCGTTGGGCATCAATGTTACTGACATGAAGCAATCGTTGAAGGAGCGCTTCTTTGGCCGCCTGAAGAAAGTATTTAATAGTCTTCTATCAGGCGGAAACAAGGTGCGTGCCTTCAACGGTTGGGTCATGCCGGTTTTGATGTACTCTTTCGGCGTACTCAAATGGACTCAGACGGAACTCGACGCCCTGGATCGGAAGGTCCGTACGCTGTTGACTGCATATCGAATGCATCACCCACGGTCATCGGTAATGAGACTGTATATCCCGCGAAAGTGTGGAGGCCGAGGCTTTTTAAACGCTAAGACTCTCCACAACCGCGAGATATGCAGTCTCAGGGAATATTTCCTAGAAGCCGATGTGGGGATGCATCGAGATGTGGTCGCGGTGGACAAGGGCCTCACTCCGCTCTCCTTGGCTAAAGAGAACTGGCGCAAACCTGTAGTGCTTGACACTAACGATCGCAGGGAGGTATGGCAGAGTAAGGAGCTTCACGGACGCTTTTTCCGGGCCCTACATGGACCCGACGTAGATTTGTTAGCGTCCGTAGCCTGGCTGCGTTCCGGTGACCTCTTTGGGGAAACCGAAGGTTTTGTCTGTGCAATTATGGACGAAGTTATGATGACGAACAACTACCGGAAATATATTGTGAAAGATGGCACGGTTGACATCTGTCGGGCATGCCACCGTCCGGGAGAATCAATCCGACACATTATCTCCGGGTGTTCTCGTCTTGCTAACGAAGAGTACTTGCATAGACACAACCTTGTAGCCAGGATTATCCATCAGCAACTTGCACTGAAATACAACCTTGCGGAATCGGAAGTGCCGTACTATAGGTATGTGCCCGACCCAGTTCTCGAAAATGGAAATATCACATTGTACTGGGATCGATCCATCATCACTGACAGGACTATTGTTGCCAATAAGCCTGACATAGTGGTGGTGGATCGAACAGAGCGGCGCACAATGATTATTGACATAACGGTCCCGCATGACGGGAACCTCGTGAAAGCCGAGAAAGATAAACAAATCAAGTATCTTGACTTGGCTCGCGAGGTTGTCGACATGTGGGATGTGGACTCAGCGATCATTGTGCCGATAGTCGTATCAGCCAATGGCTTAATCGCCAAGAGCCTCGACCAACATCTAAGGAGGCTCTCGTTGGGCAGCTGGATTAAGGGCCTGATTCAGAGAGCGGTACTTCTGGACACGGCGCGCATTGTTAGGAGGTTCCTCTCTCTGGAGCCCTGACCGCCGGTAGCTTGGACCCTGTTCCCGATACCGGTGGGCTACTATGTTTTATATTTTTAAATGTTTTTTTTTTTATTTCATGTTTTTATAAAAAATATTTAAAAATGTGAAATATATGTACATAAATGAAATAAAGGAATAATAATAATAATAACTTTATTGACACTAAAAACCTTCGTTACAATAAGTAGTACATGTAGGTAACAAAAACAATTGCTTGTAAAAAGGTGCCTGGAATGGTGGAAACCCTGCCTCCTAAACTAGGGGAAACCTGTGCCTTAGGAGACAGTGTTCTACTGTTACTTCGTGCTCAAAAAGTCATTTTCATCGCACCTTGATTGTAATGAACCTAATTAAATACATGAACGGATGAATAAGAGAGAAAAAAAGTAATAACAATAATGATGATGAAAATACTTAATAAAAATAGGGAACAAAACAAAAATTACAATGAGGAATATGAAAATGTGGTTACCATGACTGCGTGTCTAAGTATAATGTGAGTGAGGGTGTTTATGTGTGTGTGTGTTTATGTGAGGGTGTGTTATGTGTGTGAGTGTGTGGGAGTGTGTAAGAGTTGTGTGTGTTTGTTAAACAACTACTAACATTCACAATATTATGCTTGAGCGGGATGATTAATTTCGCAAGACAATAATTTGGATAAGCCTGTATGAGTACAAACGTAATGGAGTGTGATTGCTGCATTCAACCGCGAGACTAGCGAGGAAAGATGAGTAGTTCTTCTGTTTTAGAATAATCTAAGTCATACAGCCAACTTTTTAATTTTGTTTTTGCCTCATATCTATTTAACTTATTTAATTGAACTTTGGTGCTGATCTTTCTATAGATTAGAGAACTTACAACATACAGTTGACGACTAGCGAAGGACGTTTTGTGGGGTATTGAAGGGCATGATGTGATAAATGACCGCTTGTTAGGATCGGGGAGTGGGACCTGACTGTGTTTCCAGAGGGTGGCACGAAGCACAAAGAGCTGTCGTACAGTAAGTACTTTGCAGTCCGCATATAATTGGGTCGTGGGGAACCTAAACGGTTTGCCAAGCATCACCTTAAGAACAGCCCTTTGTGCCCGCTCCACACCCAACAGCTTAGTTTTGCCGGTGCCACCCCACACCGGGATGCAGTAACAAATAACGGACTCGCAAAGAGCTAGGTACACCATCTTCAGTGTTATTGAATCCGCACAGTGTCTTAGCGACTTAAAGATGTAGATTAGCTTCCTAACTTTCGAAACCAAATTATCGACATGGGTGTACCACTTCAGCCCGTCATCGATCACTACACCCAGGTATTTGGTGTGACCGGCACGAGAAAGTGTTATGCAAGAACACGACGAGGAATCATCACATGTATGTGCGGTTATGGTAAATTCCGGTGGGGCTTTGGTTCTGTGACTAACACAGAATGGGATGAAATTGGTTTTGGATAGGTTCAGGGAAAGCAAATTATACTGCAGCCAGCTCATAACCACCTGCAACGATTGTTGAGAATGATATTTCACATCAGCCCACGTATCCCCATAAACTACGATTGCCGTGTCGTCAGCATACGTGAAGATATTGGAATTGAGCAGTGGCAGTGTGCAAAGGTCATTTATATAAACAAGGAACAAAGTAGGACCAAGCACACTGCCCTGCGGCACTCCATATGAGATAATTTCTTCACCACTGACGCACGTATCAATCTTGACACTGAGTCTTCTGTGTTGGAGATAACTTTTAAACAGATCAAGCGTTTTGCCACGAATACCCATGATTTCCATTTTTGAGAGAAGAGTAGGAACAGAGACTGTATCAAAGGCTTTTGTTAAGTCCAGGAATATGGCTAGGCATTTTTTATGGTCATCTAACTTCCTCGCGACAAGTTCTGTAAGATCAATAATTGCATCTTCAGTAGAGACACCTTTCCTAAAGCCATACTGGTTGGGCGCTATAATTTTATTTTTTTCTAAGAAGTTCAATAGACGACCATTTATTAGCCTCTCCATAACCTTAGACATAGCTGAAAGAACAGAAATCGGTCTGTAGTTGTTCGAACAGTCCCTGTTCCCGCTCTTATATATCGGATGGATCAGGGCCTTTTTGAAAGGTTCAGGAAAAATTCCATTTGCTATAGATATGTTGATTACATGGGTTATTAATGGTACAAGAGTTTTTCTACATAACTTTAGAAGAATAGGGGATATACCGTCCCAACCAGTGGCACTATCATTCCTTAAATTCAAAATGGTGGACTCGACCTCAGCATCATCAACAGCAAGGAGAACAAAAGAGTTAAGAGCAGATGTCTTGGGTAGAGTAACTGGTTATGTTGTAGAGATAAATTTAGACGCTAGGTTCGTGCCTATGGTTGCAAAAAACTTACATACCTCACTAGCTGCAGTGTATGGGTTTGTATGAATTTTTAGGAGTTCTAGAGGTGGTGCTGATATTTTTTTAGTATTAGTAATCTCCTTGATTTTATTCCACAACGTTTTAGGATTATGCTTTGCTTTTTCCAATTCATGCTTTTCATGCGCTATTTTAAGCTTCCTAAGAAGGCCATTGCAAAAATTCCGATACCGTCTATATGTTATCTGCAATATATCATTACTAGGTGCGTTACGAGCCTTTTTGTGTAGTCTATCACGTCGTAGTACGAGTTATGGAACGTCTAACTAAATAGACCAGTGGTTTCAAGACAGCTTGCCGTGCATAAGATTGGAGGTTCAAATCCTAGGTACGAAATGTGTTTTTTGTCATACATTATATTTTTTTTAATAATAGCTCTTTACCTATGAAATTGCCGTTTTGTATGAAAAAATTTAAACGAATTTTTTTCATGCATTTTTTATTTGTATTAATCGAAGTAATCACCCATGCAATCAATGCATCTTTGCCAACGCAGGGGCAGTTTATTGATGCCTTTCTTAAAGAAATCAGCTGGACGGGAGGCAACAAGTTCTTCAAAGGCATTTTGTGCTGCCTCTCGGGTATTGAATTTTTTTCCCGCCAAGAAGTTATCCAAATTCTGGAAAAAGTAGTAGTCTGTAGGCGCAAGGTCTGGTGAGTAGGGCGGATGACGGAGAGCTTCCAACCCCAGTTCTTGGAACTTGGAGACCGTCTGCTGTGCAGTATGAGGTCGCGCGTTGTCGTGCAGGAGCAGCGGAGACGAGCGATTGACCAATGCTGGTTGGAGATATGCCAGCTTCTCCATCATTGTGTTCAGTTCTTCACAGTACACATCTGAAGTAATGCTCACCCCGTTTGGTAAGAAGCTGTGATGAATCACACCGGCGCTAGACCACCAAACAGTGACCATCACTTTTCTAGGGGTAAGTTTTCGTTTAGGGCATTGTTTAGGTGCTGAACCAGGATCCAACCAACTTGCTGAGCGCTTGCGGTTATCAAACAGAATCCATTTTTCATCGCAGGTAACAATGCGGTTCAAAATTCCTTCATTTGTGTGTCTGTTGAGCAGTGCAAGGCACGTCTCGACGCGTACTTCGCGCTGGCGATCATTGAGTTCGTGGGGCACCCATTTGTCAAGCTTTTTTACCTTGCCAATTTGACGCAAATGGACCAATATTGTTTTGACGCTAACGTCGAAAGCTGCTGCTAATTCAGCCGTAGATTGTGTATCATCAGCTTCCACAATCGCCTTTAATTCGTCATTGTCGACCAAAGTCTTCGGACGACCGCGAGGTTCATTTTTCAGGTCCAAATTTCCAGAACGGAAGCGAGCAAACCAATAACAAGTGGTGCGTTGATTTGTAGTGTTAGCTCCGTAAACGTCGTTGATGTTGCGTGCCGCTTGTGCCGCGTTGCTGCCACGACGGTACTCATATTCCATAATTACTCGAATTTTTAACGTATCCATGATGACGAAAAAGATTGAAATGCGATGAAAATGTAACACTAATCAATAAACAAATGACTACTTTTGGTAAGAAAAATCCATGTTTTTAAAATAAAATTAATTTGAAATTAGAATTCTTAGCCAAACAAAAATTATTTTGATTTGAAATGGCTAGTACTGCAGAACGGCAATTTCATAGGTAAAGACCTAATATCAAGTATTTTTCTATTTTGTTTTAGTAATACTTATAAAGAATTAAAAAATCAAGAAAAATAAAATACCTACTTTAATAATCATTTAATTGCTATTATGTAACAAAACTTTGATATTATTTTATTAAAAAGATTTATATTTTACAATTTGATTTGATAATTTACAGTTATCGTAATAGACTTATTTTGCCAACTGACACAAACGAGTTCCTAGACAAGTGACATCCTATTAACGCAAACAATTAAATAGAAGCGCTAGAAATATTTTAGATTGACTTAAGCTAACGTAATTTAATTTTATAAGGAATACTTAAGTAAGTAATATTAATGAATACCCTCAAATCATAACATCTGTCGATTAGACAGAGACAAAGATAATGTGACTCGAACGACAGTACATTACAATTTGCGGTAACTTCATTATAGATTAGTAAAATGTATGCATAACTACTCTCTATTAACAAACTTGTCATTAACTACGAGCACAGATTACTAAATAGTTACTACGCTACGAGTTCATTTAAATCGATTAGACAGAGTCAGAATTATAACGCCAAGTAGATTGATAATTCACTGAAATATTAACTACCTAACTGGCTTAGTTGGTAAGGACTCGCGGTAATCATTGTATAACTAATGATGATGATGATGGCGATGGTTCGAATCTCGTCCGGGCATATGAAACACTTTTTGTATTATTTTCTTCTGTTTGAATTGCAAAGTTAATTTTAATACAACTGGGGTACCCAATTGATGCAGCCCACTGTACAATTACAAAATGACTTACAATTTTACATGATAATATCGGTCGATGATTGATTAATATTTTATATTAAAGTACTCTAAATAAATAAATTGCACAGACGCTTGTATGTGGCTGAGGTTGAAATTCTGAGAATGATATAATTTACGAATTTTGAGAACGAAATAAATAACTGAGTTAATATTATGAACACTTTCAGGAATTTTATTAGACCTTTAAACCCTACCTACGCTACGTGGGAAATGTACAGATGTTTATAGAGTATGCTTAGAATACCTTATTCCATTCTACAATAACACATACCTACACAAAAACATGTATACTTACGAGGAATTTAATAGCAAAATAATTATATTTTCATCACTGATGCTCTGAAAGTAGATAGTATTTAACTCAAAATGCGGGTTGTAATTCGATTTACCTCACATGGGAGGTAAGTAAATTTGAAAATCTTCTATCTAAAGAAGAAAATTTTTTTTTTTTTTAATTAGGTAAACATATTTTTTGTTTGTTGTTGGAAAAAAAGGTTTTTTGCCACCGACTTCCGAAATTAAAGTTATTTTTCACTTTGTAGTGTTGTTTTTGGAAGTCGGTTGTATTTTTTGTAAAAAAATTTTTATTTTTCACTTTTTAGTTGTGTACCTACCCCACACAAATTCTAATACCACTATCTGCAAAACAAACTAGAACATCATCCATATAAAAGTGGGGAAAAAATACGCATTATTGAAGCTAACTTAAAAACTACCGAAGCAAAGTTAATCAATTTTATATGGGACCAACTGTGATGTATAATTATATACCCTTTCGAATAAAACAAAAAAAAATCCAAATCGGTCCAGCCGTCTTCGAGTAATCGGGGAGCATACATAAAAAAAATAATAAAAAAAAAAGGTTCCGACGAATTGAGAACCTCCTCCTTTTTGAGTCGGTTAAAAAAGGACATGTTGCGCCGACCCCAAATAGATTGGGATAAGGGCAGGAGAATGATGATAGTTTTTGTTTGTTTATTTCTAATTTCCTCGCATTAGTGATGAAAAGTAGAGTGATCAACTCTGGTGTAAGTGATCAATTACACCCTCGTACTCTAAGCACCCTCTCTTGCTTCGCTCGCTCGTGTGCCAAAATATCTTGGGTGTAATGGATGACTTACATCCCATGTTTAATAATCTACTAATAAAATAACAAAATGGTTTTATGTAGCGTTTATTAAGTAGCTACGTAGGTACCTAACAGTTTATCAAGGTATTTTTTTTTATTTGGTCGAATCGAAATAAAGATACGTAGGTATTTTTTTTATGTAGTTAATGACGCACATTTTGATTGAATTGGGAGCATTTCAGCACCCACTAGAATAAAATCAAATTAATTTTTCGCAATGATCAATAGTACATTTTGATACAAGTGGAGAATTATTGTTATTGCATTCGAGGCGGAATTAACACCCGAGCCGTAGGCGAGGTTGTTTTTGAGCCGAGAACTGCAATAACAAATGTCCACGTGTATCAAAAGACGTTTTTCATAACACTTTTGAAGAAATAAAATAAAATAACGAAAAATATTTTTGTCATGATTAAGAAACTATGATTTAAATTTCCTTTTTTTTCCGCGATTTGCTTTCGCCAGGTTGAAGGAGAAACAAAAGTATAAGGTAGGTAAGGTAGCCGATAAACATCCTAATATGAAAAATAGAAAATTCAAATATTTTTTAGTTTAGAACACAAATAAATTTTAATTTGCTCATAAGCGTTTTTTTTTTTATTGTAATAATCATGGTTTTTGATGATATTCTATTTATAAAGATTATTTAAATATTCAAAAAATATGAACGCCGCAAAGACGCATATCTCTTTGCCGAGATTTAAAAAAAACACACCTCCGAATAGAGAATGTGATTTTGAACCAATTTAGACTAAGTATAGGTACTTATAAGTTATCTGTGGCAATTTTTATTCCCGCACACGTGTTGGAAAATGAAAAATCGCACGCGTGTGAAATACATTGATTGCATTGTGACCCTAATCGTAGTGCGATATGAACCAGTTTTCAAGGAAGTGTATTGAAAAAAAATTTACTACTCCGTGCTTCTTTTGTTTTTAGCCTCATTTCATTGTAGGCTCAGAGTGCTGGCAGCTGTGTCTATTGTAAACTTCTCTTTTTACTTTTTAGTTGAAAAGGATATAAGATGTTTCAATCAAAACCTTTTCATAACGTTCAACTGAACAATATTTTGATTCTCTGCCATTATTAGATATTATTATGAACATTCAAGATTTTATGTAAGTATTATGGCGAAAAATATCTGCGAAGTTTCAATGGGTAGACTAAATTATATTGCCGACCGCTTCGAGCCTTCATGTTTTCAGAAGTCTGCTCGGAAAATAAAATCTGTTTACCAACTTTGCGTGTAAATTTGAAATTATTACGCTCCGTTACTTATCTGTTTATAATGTTAAGAAGAAAATTCTTGAAGTTATTATATAACACATTAACTTGACTTTTTGAGCATTAGAATTATAAAACCACCACGTTTGTATATAGTAACGACATAGACAATGGATGAAAGAAGTTTATTCAACCAACGGCATACATTGTATTTTTACAGAGAATTAATACTATACAGTCATGTTGTTGGAACGCCACAAGTCCATCACTACACTATGAAGGATGTCGGACATAGTGATGTTAATTAGTTTTAATTACTACTTATTTAATCTATGTTTACTTCCTCTTCCGTTCTCTTCCGGTCAGCCAGTGATAAATAATATATAGTTATTGTTCAAAAGCTTGTAATAATTATTCTAAAGAATATATTATAGGCTGACTAGTAATTAGTGACCGATAATATTATTATAGGCTGACTAGTAATTAGTGACCGATACTTAAACACATGATTTTACTCATGATAACAAACAACTTTTACTATGAGACCAAACCTGAAATCGTGAAAATAATCAGCATTTCCCTACATGTATGTTCGCATAACTCGTCAAAATGTAGGGAACAGCAAAATTTTTTTTTTTTCAATTTCCGGGTTGTTCCCATAGTAAAAGTTGTTTGTTATCACGAGTACAATCATGTGTTTAAGTATCGGTCATTAATTACCAGTCACCCTATATACCAACAGTGTTCGATAAATTCGCATTCGTGTTTTCCCGAACCCCCACCGAATCAAACCTTGTATCCAACAGTATTATTTATTATTATTTAATATGCAGGTACCTGTGCTTTTTATTGTCTTACCATTATGTTTCCAATTCCAAGTCACGAAAAATAACAAATAGTTTTGTCCAAGATAAGTACGTTTAGCTAGAGCAACAATATAATCCAGTCTAGTCACTCTGTTACCAAAGCTTAGCTCTGAAGTTTACCTCAATTCCCTTTACATAAATATAGGGTTGAACACATATTCAACATGATCTATAACTCCAGGAGACGTGATTGATTACCAAACAAACAAACCTTACCATAAATTCTAGGCTTAGTTGTGTCTATGCTACGAAACGTTGGTCGGGATATCCCGGATACTCCAGTTGTATTTACCGCGGTAAGTATGACAGACTACATGAAATCATGACTTATTATTGATGTTTAACTTGAAATTTAGGAAAATAGAAGGCGGTTTGTCAATGAGCTTGTCTGAGATAGAACTATGTACTGTCGAGGAAACAACATCTGAAAAATTTGAAAACAAAATCCCATTGCACACGATGACCACATTTGTTAGCAAGCGTTACTTAGCGGCCGAGCACTGCAAGCAAGAATATGTCCTTACGGTGCAGGTGTATACACCAGTAATTTTTAAGTAGTACAAATACTTAAAGGACTTATTAGAGAAGGTCTTGTTATCTAAATATATAATGTAAAAGAAGAAACTGACTGACTGACTGACATATCAACGCACAGCCCAAACCGCTGGGTCTAGAGATTCCAAATTTTGCACGTAGGTTCCTTATCAGGTCTAGGGGTGCACAAAGAAAGGTTTTTTTAAAATTCACGCTCCAAGGGGGATAGATGGGGGTCCAAAGTTTGTATGAAAAATGTTATTCCTTGAGGTAATAGCTTTGAAACTTGGCACGAATATTTATCTAAATTAAGTTTGTCATTTTTAGTTTTCCTAAACTACCCCCTAAAAAGGGATATAGGGGGTGTCAAAGTTTGTATGGAGTAATTTTAACGCACGGTCCGATTAACTCGAAATTCAGTATTTATACTTGAGATCAAAAATGAAGAATAACGTGTATTAGAGTTTTCGAAAATCTACCCGTAAGGGGGTGAAGAGGAGTAGTCAATTTTACAGGGCAAGTTTTACTGTGGGGCTTGATTAACACGAGAATAAGTGGTAATAATCTTTCAGCCAAGTTACGGAAATATCTCAAGCGGTTTTTTTAAATTCCCCTCTTATGGGGGTGAAAACAGGGAATATGGTTTATATGAAATATCTTATTCATTTAGTTAATTAACTGGAAACTTGGCACGAATACTTGCCTAAGCAAGTAATAAAATATGTCATTCATAGTTTTTCCTCCAGAGGGAAGGGTAGAGGGTTAGAGGAGCAGGGGAGAGGATGGTGAGGAGGGAAAGGGGGAAGGGGAGGGGGTACTGAGGAGGACAAGGAGGAAGGGGAGGATGTGGTGAGGAGGGAGAAGGATAGGATGATCAAGGGAGGGAGAGGGATAGGAGGGTGTGAGGGGGAAGGAGGTGGAGAGGGGGAAAAAGGGAAGATGAGGAGTTGTTGAGGGTAGAGGGAGAGGGGGATGGGGATGGGGAAGGTGACGGGCGGGTGAGGGGGTTGAAAAGGGTGAGAGGGGGTGGTGAGAGGTGAAAAGGAGGGGAGGAAGGGTGAGACGGGCCTTAGAGGGAGAGGGAGTGGAGTGAGAGGTGGGGTGACAAGGGGGGGCGACGAGTGCGTTTACAGCTTAAAGTTGCTTTTTGTATAGCACTGATTCATTGAAGAGAGATTGAGTTGAGACTTTGACTGATTGATTGGAGAGCGGGAACAGTTGGAGAAGGATAGGAGGTTGTATTGAGGGGGAGGGTATGGAGAGGAGGGTTGAGGGGGGAGGAGTTGGCGAGGGTAGAGGGGAAGGGGAAAGCGGTGAAGAGGATGTGAGAGGGGGTAAAAGGGGGAGTGGGAGGTTAGCAGGAAGGGGATGTGATGAGGGGGTGAGAGGGGGCGGTGAGGGTGATGATAGAGGCGGGTGAGAGGAGGATTAGAGGGAGAGGAATAGGGGAGAGTGGGGGCTTAGAGGTTGACGGGGAGGGATGACGAGTGCCTTTATACATTAAAGTTGCTTTTTGAATAGCATTGGTGCATTGAAGAAACCCTGCCCGACAGAAATGACCGAAAAATAGAAAGTCTGCACAAAAAACAGGAGTAAACTTAAATCTGCGTCGGAGCTGACACACACACTTTTTTATTTGTTTGAACGCGCTAATCTCTGGAACTACCAGGCGGACTTTAATAATTATTTTTGCATTTGATAACCCAATTCTTAAGGAAAGCTATTGGCATATTTAACATCACTCTTGGACTCTTAGGTGCCGAGCAAAAAGACAAAAAGTCAGAAAGAACGCTAAGCAAAAACGAAATAATAGCGTGGGCAGGAAATTCACTAGCAGCAAGGAATTTCATAATTTTGGCAGAAGCTATCTATCTATATAAATAAAAAAAGAAGTCCTGACTGACTGACTGATTGACTGACTCATCAACGCCCAGCCCTAACCCTTGGACCTAGAAAGCTGACTTGTTAAAAAACAAGTAGACAAGGAATAAGGAAGGAATTTCTGGTAATACGTTCCCGTGGGATATTTTCCGACATCCACGCGGGCGAAGCCGCGGGAAAAAGCTAGTTATATATGTAAAATCTCAATAAATAATAATCATAAACAGCAAAGTTATTAGCGTTTGCTTATATCCCAAAATGTCACTCAATTTATGGAAATATACACAGTAGTACCTATTCATTAATCATATTCTCTCGCTCTCGCGTTCGCGTGCTCTCGCTCGAACTTGCCCCGCCTCCAACAGCTGTTATCGTATCATAATCATGAATTTACCAAGTATGAAAAATTTTCGTAGACAATTTTGGTATTTAGTTTTTTTTACTTTTGACTACACAAATATGATGAGTAACGGGTGCGGACAGAGCCCCATATTTTTGTACTATTTAAAAAATAGTGGTGTAAATGTTCTCCGATAGTATGTAGGTACCTACATATTTATAGTCTGTCCCAAAAGTATCTGATGAAAGTATAAACAAATCCTGTTCTGGTTAAATTCTTAAACAATCACTCACTAAAGCGAATTAGTAAACATTTCAATAACATTTTATTTTTAGTAGTTTTTGTCATTACCTACTTCATAATAAAACTCAAAAACTACTGAATTTCGGTAGAACATAAATATGGTGGCTTAATTTGTTGCATTTTAACCCTCTATGACGTCCTGAAAGGAATACGTCCAGACCATACGAGTACAATACCAATTCTTTCGCCCGGCTTGTCGATGTTCCAGGTTGCAGGAAGTGCCGGTGTTATTACATGCACAAGGGAACATTTTCAGCTTTGGCTCTGGCTGGGAAGACAAAGAAAGAAAGAAAAATAACTATATTTGTCACAGTAACACGCAACGCAACGTATTTGCGATGCATATTACAGATATCCATTGGTGAGGGTGACCCTTACGAACAGATACCTACTAATGCTACAGTTCCCTAGAAGAGCGGCGGCCGCCACATAACGGCCGCAGTGACGGCTGTCATAAAAATGATGACAGCGGGGTTTGACTTTACGGTGTCAATAAAAACTCTATAGGAAACACCAACTTAATTTCATAAATAACGTTTCAGTGACGTCATTCGTTGGTAAATTTTGGTAAATTTGGTGGTGGCTTGCGGACGCTATGTGGCGGCCACCGCTCTTCTTGAAAACCGAAGCTTTAACTTGTTCGCGAATCATAACACTGAAAACAAAACCCTAGTTTGAAGTCCCTTTTTTGTGTTTTGTAGAGTGTTAAACCAACCTACAGAACCCAACTCAAACCTACCTTTTAAGAGGATTAGCGTCCACTTTATATACCTCAAAATAAACAAACTGACTTGTTTGTTTGATCCACCTTCACAACTCAACGGTTCAATTGATCCTTGAGGATTTTGGTAAACAAGTTATTTGTGAAAAGGAAAGTAATTTTGTTCCGCTTTTTATTCCACTGTGATGTACACTGTGAGACCAAGGATGTGGGCAAAACTACTGTTCGTTATAGGTCTACCTAAACATACAACGAAGACGGGTCCTGAAGTGGTACTTACTGATACAGAGAAGTGGAAAGAGAGTTGGGAGAATTGGTTGAGTTGGGAGGGGTTGGCAGGTTGGGGTGTTTTAGTGTATTAATTGAAGTTAATATTTTGGTTTTATTTTTTTTATATTTTGTCCTGTTGCGGAAAAATGCAGTCTTACAATAATAATAATACGTAAGAGCTGTCAAAATGCGGAAAAAATATGCAATAGCTTATAAGAGAAAGTTTTAAATTAGAGGCGGCCGGTTTACAATTGTTGGAATATTACTAAAATCCCAGTGTTGTCAGATTAAAATACTACTCGACTCAATCACTCAATTCGATTATTCACTCATTCGATCATTCGTTGATGTTGGTTATTCAAATGTTTTCTGTTACAATAAATCGGACCGTCGAACAGTGCACACGTCTTTTCTTTCCTCCTGCGACCCATTTTCCAACAGGTTATGGGCCCAGGCTACGTAGTGATACAGCGTTAAGATTATATTAGTGTTCCAAAATAATCAACTGTTAGTTCGTTAAAAATAATTTTAATATGGAGTCGCGAACTAAAAGAAACATTACACAATTTAAGGGTGAACGATATAGCACGTGGAAATTTCGCGTTAGATCCCTTTTAGGAGAATCGCAATTGTTGAGTGTGATTGATGAGCTACCGCCATCAAACCCAGACGAAGAGTGGAAAAAGAAAAATATGCTGGCAAAAGGTACGATAGTGGAATATTTAGGCGATGCATTTTTGAATTTTGCAAAAGGTGTTGCTACGGCAAAATCCGTGATGGATGATTTGGATAAAATTTACGAAAGGAGGAGCTTAGCTACACAACTGGCACTGCGAAAACAATCACTTAATTTAAAATTGCAACCGGATGTGACGTTATTCCAGCACTTCAATAATTTCGACAATATAATTACGGAACTAATTTCAGCTGGTGCAAAATTAGATGAGATGGACAAAGTATCACATTTATTGTTAACCTTACCTACTTCCTACGACGGCGTTATAACGGCATTAGAAACATTAGGAGAAGAACAATTAAATCTAGCATTTGTTAAGACACGTCTGTTAGATCACGAAGTGAAATTAAAAGCGGATACTACTACCGAACTGAAAATATTACATGCATCTGCAAAGAAATTTCCTACGTCAAGATCTGGATTTGACAAGAAAAAGTTCCATGACAGTACTCGATATAAGAAGAACCCACATCCTGGAAACACAATGCATAAGATTTCGAAGTTATATTGTGATCATTGCGGTCGACGAAATCATGTCAAGAAGGATTGCCATTTCTATAAGAAAATTCAGCAAGATAGCAGCAGAAGTAACCAGACACCAACTGCAAATACAATGCAGATTTCCGGCAACGATGAGGACAGTTTCGCTTTTATGTTTACAACATGTAAGCCATTTAATTTGTATCCTAATTCTACTAATGATACAATTACTTTTATTTTAGATTCGGGCGCAACTGATCACATTGTTCATACAAAGGAATTTTTCTCTTCATACTTACCACCCACTCCGCTGAAAATAGGGGTAGCTAAGAACAGCACTAACATTCCCGCATTTGGTAAAGGACAAATAAACGTTACTAGTAATCTAGGTTTTGAAGGATCAATCAATAATATTCTATATTCACCAGATGTGCCATATAATTTATTATCGGTAAATCGTATTCAAGAAGCAGGTATGTCGGTTATTTTTAACAATAACAAAGTTCATATTTACAAGAACAACAAATGCTTAGTGTCCGGTGTAAGTAGTAATAACCTTTTTAAGTTGCATTTTAAAGTACAGCGATCTCAATGTAATTTAAATTTATTCGAGACTTCTAAACCTTATGATGTATGGCACAAACGCCTCGGTCATTTGAATAAACAAAAATTTAACATTTTAAAAAACCTAATTCAGGATAATCATATTATCAATGATGTAATTCCTAGTGATGAGTTATGTGAGTCTTGTATACTTGGTAAACAATCACGACTACCCTTTGCTAAGTTAAAAGAGAAATCCAATAACAACAGACCACTTTTTACTGTTCATTCTGATGTTTGCGGTCCTATAACACCACCCACATTTGATGATAAAAATTATTTTACTACCTTCGTTGATGATTTTACTCATTATACAGTCACATATTTAATGCATTCGAAGTCAGATGTATTTAAATGTTTGAAGGATTTTGTGGCTAAGAGTGAGAACTTATTTAATTCTAAGGTTGTTAATCTATACTGCGATAATGGTCGAGAATATCTTTCTAACGAGTTCAAGGAATTTTGTGTTGAAAAGGGGATAATGTATCATTTAACGGTACCTTACACTCCACAACAAAATGGTGTATCAGAGAGGATGAATCGTACGTTAACCGAAATGGCTCGAACATTGGTTACAAGTGCGAGATTAGATAAAATATTTTGGGGTGAAGCTGTTTTAACAGCTACTTATTTGACAAATATTTTACCCACGAAAGCTCTGATAAATAAAACACCATACGAAATGTGGCATGGTAAAAAACCGAAAATAAATCATTTAAAAATGTTTGGCTCTACTGCATACGCTCATAATAAAACTAGAAAAACTAAAATTGAACAAAAGTCTCTTAAGTCAATATTACTTGGCTACGATGCAAATGGTTATAGATTATTTAATGTTGAAAATAATGAAGTATTTACAGCTCGTGATGTCATATTCGATGAGTTGAATTTTTCACAGTCGCGTCCAACGCGTAGCAGTAGTGGCAACATTGTGATACCCTCAAAAATTAGTAAGCCCGACAATGATTCGGCAAAACTAATAGAAAGTCAACCACAAGATTCAATGACCGAAAATTCGTCATTAGGAAGTCAACCTAATAATTTAAGGCGAAGTGAAAGAATTCTCAATTTACCACCGAAAAATTATCAACAGATGCATGATCCTGATTTATTTTTGTCATTGATTACTGTGCAATCGTTGCCATCGTCATTTAAGAATATATTTGATAGAAATGATTCTGACAAATGGTTAAAAGCTGTACAGAGTGAAATTGATTCCCTTCGAAGCAACCAAACGTGGACTTTAGTATAAAAACCAAAAGATGTCAATATCATAAGTTGCAAATGGGTATTTACTATTAAAAACAATGAATTAGGCGAACCCGTACGTTATAAGGCTCGCTTGGTTGCTCGAGGTTTTACTCAAGAGTACTTGCAGGATTACAACGAAACTTTCGCACCAGTAGCTCGGATTACTACATTTAGATTCATTTTAGCTTTAGCTAATCAATTTGATTTACACGTACACCATATGGATGTTAAAACGGCATTCCTTAATGGAATACTAAAAGAAAATATTTATATGGAGGTACCAGAAGGCATTTTAGCTAAAGATAATCAGGTCTGCAAACTAAATAAAACATTGTATGGCCTAAAGCAGTCTTCCAGATGTTGGTTCGAACGTTTGGATCTCGTTCTTAAAGATATGGGTTTTAAAAATTCGGAAGTAGACCCTTGTCTATATGTGTTAGATAAAAATCGTATAGATAAAAATGTTTATATATAGTATTGTACGTCGATGATTTAATAATTTCCACTAAAAGTATTGATACATTACAAGTATATAAGAACAGTCTTATGCAAAAATTTGAAATGACTGATTTAAAAGAAATAAAATTATTCCTTGGCATCAGAATCGAAAGGTCAAATAATACTATCTCTTTAGATCAATCTACATACCTACAAAACGTTTTAAATAGATTTTCTATGAGTGGTTGCAACCCTTCTAAATCACCTTTACCTTGTAAATTAAATTATTTGACTTTAAATTCTGACACATACTATGAAGCACCCTGCAGAAATACAATTGGGTGTCTTATGTATGCAATGCTTTGTACACGGCCTGATATTTGTGCTCCTATATGTATATTGAGTAGATACCAATCTAAAAATAATGAAGAATTGTGGAAATGCTTAAAACATCTTTTGCGATACATAAAAGGTACAGTCGGTATAAAATTGACTTATCATAAAAGTGATTATAAGCAATTAATAACTGGCTATGCAGATTCTGATTGGGGAGGCGATGAAAACGACAGAAAAAGTACAACAGGCTATATATTCAAAGCTTTTGATAATTGTACAATTTCGTGGAACACACGAAAACAAAATACTGTCGCCGTCTCTTCAACGGAAGCTGAGTATATGGCTTTATTTGAGGCTGTTAGAGAAGCAGTCTGGATTAAATCACTACTAAATAGCATCTCAGTTGAAATAAAAGTGCCTATTATAATCTATGAAGACAACAATAGTTGCATTTGCATAGCAAATAATCCTACACACCATAAAAATCGAATCACATAGATATTAAATACCATTTTATTAGGGAACAAATCGCTAATAAAATAACAAAGCTAAAATCTATTTCCACAGGAAATCAACTGGCTGACTTGTTTACGAAAGCGATTCCATCCAAAAGGTTTCTAGATTTAAGACACAATTTAAATTTGTATTAAACTCGCAGTAAGATTTATTTCATCCGATTTTAATGTGACTTAATAGTCACATTAAAAACTAAGATTAATCATTAACTTAAATCAACATTTTGATGGTTATAATAACATGTATAGGAATTAGACTAATAGATACAGTTTTTTTGTTAAGTGATTGACATTAATTTTATTTTTCTGTATACTTGTATTTTTGAGGGGGACTGTTGGAATATTACAAAAATCCCAGTGTTGTCAGATTAAAATACTACTCGACTCAATCACTCAATTCGATTATTCACTCATTCGATCATTCGTTGATGTTGGTTATTCAAATGTTTTCTGTTACAATAAATCGGACCGTCGAACAGTGCACACGTCTTTTCTTTCCTCCTGCGACCCATTTTCCAACAACAATAATAATGAATACGGGTCAACGTTTCCCATATTCATAGTGAATATTTAAATGCGAAAGTAACTGTCTGTGTGTTACCTTTCACGCCTCGGCTGAACGGATTTAGATAAAATTCGGCACACGGATAAACTACGTCAAAAGCCAATGGTGATATAAATGTAGGTAAGTACTTACTTGATAGCGACATATCTCCATACCGCGAGTGACAATGTGAGACATATCGATGCCGTATGGAAGATCTGAGCGAAGTGCATATGAAATAACAGGTAGGCTGCCCACTTATACGGCATCTCGCGTTGTCCCGGTAATATCTGGTAAAAGAAACAAGAATTAATGTAAGTAAGTAGTCTTTTTTTTTTGGTCACTATAGTCTGTTTTTTTTAACAAACGAGTCCTGAGTTATGTCTCGCACATTTCCGATATTGACAGAGTGAGATGGGTCATTGGTCGGGGTGGGGCCAACGCCTTTGTTTTGTTTTGAAATTGTTAATTGGTAATACTTCTAAAATTTACTGTACAGGAGACATGTCCGCCATGACTCACGCACAAACAATATCGTCTGGTTCACTCACTAAAACACGTGCGACGCGCAGGTAGTCGATGACTCAACTGAATGTACAGACGCCAGTACATCAAGCCACCCGAAACTGTCAAATTTTCGCAATCAATCTTTAACCTAATGCTTTAACGACAAAGATGAAAATCTATTAAAGAATTTTGACAGATTGTAGTAGCTTGATGTGCTGGCGTCTGTACATGTAACTACAGCGTTTGGTTTATGTGGAACGGACTTTATGTTGATTACATGGACCAATAGCAACGCAGACAAAATTTTCGGCACCCGTTTGTTAAAAAAAACAGACTATAGTAGCAGAGATTGTTGGGAACAAAATTCTGTCTTGTTTAGAATCAATGACCGTGTATGCTGGCTGTTATTATCAGCCGGTCTATTATGTAATATGTACATAGACATAGAGAATTGGACTGAGCGTTAACCTCACAAAAGTGAACACTCTGTAGAAAGAGACAAAGCAACTTTATAGTCCGCAAGGCTTAAGCTGAGCTTTGCATTTGTGTGAGTGCACGCACATAGTTAGTGTAGATGTGACGTAGGCCTAGAGCGCAACGCGTCCTTTGCTTGGTTTAAAACCGGTCTATACTGATTTTTGGTAATCGGCCTGAGGCGCGGTGCGTCCCTCGCGCGACGCAACTCCGCTTCTTTTGATGATCACTCACACAAATGCAGAGCTCAGGCCTAAGCTGAGCGGGCTGTACCTGTCTGAAGTACTACTAAAGAGGCAACCATAAATTCGCTTCGTCCCTCTCGTACTTTTCGGTCTATTCTCTATGTCTATGATTCTGTATAAATCTCACCTATTTTTTTGTAAAGGATCTTGAAGTATCAAAGTCAGCTGTCATGCCACCTGATGCTGGGGATTGATACTATTGACAGCTTACTTCAAGATCACTTCATCTTAGTTTTCACATTGCGATTTTTACAGAATAGTTATACAACGCGTCGTTTTGCATCCTCGTCAAATTTCAGGGCACAGTGTGACACAGAACATCGACCCGAACAACTTTCTCCATGAAACCAACATCGTAATCGCGAAAAAATTTTAACTGTCCATAGAAAACTTCAATAGCTACTCGATTGAAATGTATGGGACGGCTAATTATTTTTTCACGATTACGATGTTGGTGCCATGGAAAAAGTTGTTCACCCTTAAATTTGACGAGGATGTAAAACGACACGTTGTATAGAGAATACGTAATGTTCTGTGTAATGTTCTTAATTTATTTACGTTATTTTTGAATAGTATCGAACCGGTATTTGTAAAAACACGTCATAGACAGAGTATCATTCAGACCCAGAGCTACACTTTGAAGTCGCAAATGAAGGGACTGGTGCGGTAAAGTTGCTCCCATACGATCATAATGAATTATCCTTTATAATGCCCTTAGGTCAGAAGTGACTCACTTCACGTTTGAAGATTAGAAATATTATTCTTATTCAACTGTTGATATTTTCCTCATTTCTAATTTAGGACTTTTTATTACATCTAGTCTACTTCTTAGAACATTCATGCTTCGTATGGGATCAAAGATCAAAGCAAAACATATTTCACCATTCCTCTGTACGAGAATTATTTTATTTGTGTACTCGATATTTTCATACTTATGCCAATAACGGTATACTTAATTAAGAAAAGGGTACAAAGAGATTGGGTCAAAATATGAAAGTGACGAATTTCTGTACAAACTTTGAATCACTTTATGCGGTGTATTGTCAAAGAAAAGGTCAAAGAAAAGATGGATGGATTGTGTGAGGAATGAAAAGGGAGTGAATGGTAACGTGACAGTTGACAGGGGAGAGTGAAGATGAAAACGTGTTGCGCTGACACCATGTAACATAGGATAAGGGCAGGAAGGTGTTGATGATGATGATGATGGGGTGTACTTTTAAAAATCCTGGTACTTCAAGTTTCAAGCTTTAGGCCCAATGGTTTAGGCAATGCGTTAAAGAAAAAAAGGAATAAAAAAATAAGTATAAAAAATTCAAGCATACAAAATGTATTCTTATTCAATGGTTGATCCTTTTAATCGTTTCTAATATTATGATTTGTTATTTTATCTACTCTAGTTCATGATAATATTCATGGTTCTTATGGGAAGCTAACATCAAGACATAAATATTTACCATTCCTTTAAAAGAGAAAATTTTATTTGTAGATGCTAGCAATGTTTTTATACTTAAACCAATAATGGTAGGTACTTAATGAATAAAAGAGTACACACAGCAGTATGTCAACAAACCGTCAAATTTTCTCATTTGATTTTGAACTTAACCATCAACATTTTAAGGTTTAAAATCATTTGGAGAATTTTGACAGTTTGGTATAACCTAATGTGTGTGTGTGTGTGTGATGTGAGTTGTGTGTGTGTTTCTGTACATAAGGATTGGGTCAAAGTATAAAAGTACGCAATTTATTAAGGATTTGAAACAGAATGGACTCCGACAAAAGTCAACCATGAGGACAATCCCGGCCTTTTATATTTAAGGTTGTTTTCCGCGCTATCGCTGTGCTTGCAGTGAACTGGTCGGCAGTGATGCCAATTGTTTGTTCAAATCCTTTCTTGGAATTGAGTAGGGACAAATTTTTTGAGCACTGTCAAAAATTTGCCCGGCGGGCTTTTGCACATCAAATACACCGCGTGTTATTCTTTTAGAAATGGTTTGTTGTAAACCCTTGACCGTACGACAACAATATCATGAGATATTGTTGTCGTACGGTCAACGGGTTACGAAAAAATGTAATAACCTGATGAATTTAAGACACTTAGCAGATGCAATGCGATGCGATGTATTATTTTTTTTGCAGTTATTCTTTTATAAAGAGGAGCAATTTATTTTTATCAGAGTAATATTAAAATTGCAACAATTTCTTCGTAAAAACAAAATTCCTCTCAATTTTCTATAATTTTTTGGGCTTTTGGTTAGGCGTACTTACCTAAATTTAATAACACCTTAATATTACGTAAGTGAGTGATAAATGGCGAATTATTAAATTCAATGCCATCTGTTTCGTGTTTAATAAGGAAATAGAAACGACTTTGAAAATGTCTCGTAACTTAATACTTTGCAGACTTCGCTGTCGCAAGAACGATTCTTTACAGTAAGTCGACGTTCGCACGGACGTAAAAATATCGCTTCGATTTTATTTCGCGCACTGGATTTTCAACGCTCTGCTTAGCGCCGAGAGTTGAAAATCAAACAGTGTGTTTTATCGACGCGCTAGAATGCACTCTGTTGTTGTTAAGTTGGATTCTCAACGCTCGGCTCAACAACGAGGGTTGAAAATCCAGTGCGCGATAAAATCTCGCCGCGATATTTTTACGTCCGTACGAACGTCGGCTTACTTGCAACAGGTAGATTAGTATTTAAACTGTATATAAATGTTGTAAACTACGAAGACTTTGTAGAACTACCGACTTATTAATCAATAAGTCAGACAATCGTCAGAGTAAGATGAAGATTATTTATTACCAGCTACGCCCCGCGATTCCACCCTCGTAGACCGAGATAAAAAGTAGCCTATGTGTTAATCCAGGGTATAAGCTATCTACATACTAAATTTCATCTAAATCGGTCCAGCCGTTTGAGCGTGAAGAAGTAACAAACATACAAACACACACACATACACCCACAAACTTTCGCCTTTAGAATATTAGTGTGATAGTGTGATTAAGAGGATTTAGGAGCATCAACAAAAATTATACTTAAGCACACAATACTATGACACATAATTGAAGGGCAACATCAGAGGGACCAGTCCCGTATTTTAAACAACGTTCGCAATCTCATCTCAGTCTCAATCTGTCAAAAATTGTATAGTTTAACTACATTTTTGACATTTACATTTGACATTTGACATTTGATTGTCGCTGGCATGAGATTGCGACTTGAATTTGAACGTTTTTAGGTACGAGAATTGGTCTTCAGGTACTAAGTAGGTTTACTCTTTTATGAGACCACAGCAAGCAAAAAATGATGTCTGTTCGACTCACACCAGAGTGAAACAATAGTGTTTCTATGATCTGCAAAATAGATTATCTTGCGCCAAACCAATTTTTTTTTTTCAATAGATTAGTGTCAACTTGCTGTAAGACACTATATTAGCGCGAGCTTGCGTTGTGACAGAACTTAGTTTTTTTTTTTTGTTGTATGTACTAATGCCGGTTTTCAATAATATTATATTCCATTTGCAATAAGATTAGACATTTCAACAAAACTTTTTTACAGTCCGTTCAACCGATTTTGACTTCTATTACGTTGGTGGCATTACAAATGGCAGCTGCAGTAAACAGTTGGTATTGTTCCACTTTTTTTCCTTTAATGCCATCCTTAAGCCTACGGAATAGAAGTCAAGATCGGTTGAACGGACAGTAAAAAAGGTTTGTTTTTTCAACAACATCATAAATAAAAAATCAATCAATCATATTGCAAATGGAGTATAGACGACACCTAAGCAAATGTCTGTTGGATTTCAAACGCTCGGCTCTGCGCCGAAAGTTAAAAATCCAACAGGCATTTTATAATTTCTAATTTCGAGCAGGCTGGACTGTCCGTACGTGAATCGCTGCTGCGCCATTTCTCATGGAATGGTACCTGTCTAAAATTGTCGAAAGATTAATAAACCAACGATTAAGTACATATTTAACAAAACACAAAATAATTTCACCCTCACAGTTTGGCTTTAGACAGGGAAAGTCTACTGAAGACGCGGTCCTAGCGCTGACCTCTATTGTCACTGAAAAAGTGGACAATCGACAAAAGTGTCTGGCCGTCTTTCTAGACATCAAAAAAGCCTTCGACACAGTCTCTGTCCCCATGCTTTTACATAGGCTAGAAGACATTGGTATAAGAGGAGTACCACTTAAACTTTTCACGGAATACCTGAGTGAGCGCAGGTACGTAGTTAAAATAGGATCAGTCACTAGTTCCGAAGAAATAGTGACTTACGGAGTAGGACAAGGTAGTGTGCTCGGGCCGCCGCTGTTTCTCATTTATATAAACAGCCTATGTAACATGAGTATAGAAGGTGCCCACATATTCTCTTATGCTGACGATACAGCAGTTGTTTTCTCGGGAGAAACGTGGGACAGCGTTGGTCGCTTCGCCGAGCGTGGCCTGGCTACAATAGCTACCTGGCTCGATCGGAACCTTTTAACTTTGAATATTTCTAAGACAAATTACATCTGCTTCTCCATATTTAACCGTACCCAGCCATCACAAGATCTTCAGATTAAAATCCATACCTGCTCCAGCTCTACTAACACTACCTGCTCTTGTTTAAAAATAAATAAAGTATCCAGTACTAAATACCTTGGTGTTATGCTTGATCAAAGGCTATCGTGGCACTTGCACCTAGAACTATTAATGAACAGAGTTAGGAAATTAATTTGGACGTTCAAATCTCTTCGCCACGTGACCACTAAGGATCTTATCCAGCAAATTTATGTCTCCCTGGGTCAGTCTATACTGACGTACTGTTTGCCAATTTGGGGCGGAGCGTCAAAAACAAAATTTTTGGAGCTAGAGAGGGCAAAGAGAGCTTTACTAAAAGTCATGTACTTTAAACCGATTAGATTCCCTACGGAAAGTTTATACTCAACCTCGAACCTTTTGTCAGTTAGGAAACTCTACGTCCTTTAGATCGCATTAAAAAAACACAAATCTCTTCCCTTCACTACTTCTAAGACACATTCATCATTCTCCTGCCCTTATCCCAATCTATTTGGGGTCGGCGCAACATGTCCTTTTTTTCCATACTTCTCTATTATTCGTCATCTCGGTAGTCACCCCCTTTCTAGCCATGTCATCTTTCACACAATCCATCCATCGTTTCTTTGGTCTTCCCCTACTCTTATAGCCATCGACATTCATACTCAAAACTTTCCTCACGACATTTTCCTCACTCCTCCGCATCACATGCCCATACCATGACAGCCGATTTCCGCACAACTTTTCAGTCACCGGTGCCACTTTTAGACTTCCTCTTATGTACTCATTTCTTATTCTATCCATTCGTGTAACACCACACATCCCTCTTAGCATTCTCATCTCAGCTGCATGCAACTGCTTTTCATTTATCCCTTTTGTGGCCCAACATTCTGATCCATACAAGACAGCAGGTCTAACCATTGTTTTATATATCTTCCCCTTAAGTTTAAGGGGAATGCGGGAGTCGCAGATTGTCCCCGTGACCTGCCGCCATTTCATCCATCCAGTGTTAATCCTATGCTTAACCGTCCGATCTACTTCGCCATCGCTTTGCACGAGTGAACCGAGATACCGAAAGTCGGAGCAGACTGGGAGAAGCGCGCCATCAAGCGCTATGCCTCCAGAACTGGAGATACCGCCGAAAATCGCAGAACATATATTCAGTTTTGGTTCTGCTGATTTTCAAGCCAACATTCTCCAGTTTCTGTTGCCATTTCTCCAATCTGCTCCGAATCTCAGTATATACTTCAGTAAATACTCAGTAAATACTTCTAAGACACATTCTAGAAGGAAAAATTAAGTAGCTGAAGATTGTCCAGTGAATACTACATTTACTACAAGACAATTTATTAAACAATCTTCCCGTATATATAACGCTCTCAATGAACAATGTGCCATCTACTCTATGACATACTACGACTGCAAAAAAACACTAACTGAATGGCTCAAGAGTAAAAGTTACGAAGAAACCGAAGATATCCTAGATACAAGATCACATAACTAAGAAACACATTTAATTTGTACACATATACACACAACACCCACACATCCTCGCGCTACACATACCACATATCACGCACACATGCCCCGTCCACTACATCCCGCCACCTACACAAACACACACTTACACACAAACGAACCCACATACATACACACACTCACAAACATATTCTACACCCAGTGCGCTCCCTTACTGATATATGAATTATAAAATGTTAATTAGTCTTAAATTAATCTTTTTGCTTATTTTTGCTTTTTGCTTATTCTTCAAATCTTTAGAATGATTGTAAACTGAAGGAGCGGAACCACCTAATACAAGCAAATCTTTGCTTAAAAGGTGACTCCAAACCTAACATAGTTATATCCTTAAGTGAAGAAATAAACATTTTTTTATTATTATTATTTCGTTTATTACTGTTAAACTGTATAGTAAACCACCATCTTCTGGGAACGTGGATAAGAAGCTCGTGGCTAAGTAATAACAGCCGCACGGATCGATCCATCAGGTTAAGCTACGCTTGCCGAGGTCGGTCCGTGGATGGATGATCATTTTTAAATACCGTGACTCCTCCGTACCTCGGAAAGCACGTTTAGCCGTTGGTCCCGGCTGTCATTCGTGGATCTTTGACAGTTTTACAGATTGTCAGAAGCCCGAAAGTCTCTTGAGACCAGTCTTACCAAGGAGTATCGTATTACCCAGTGACTAGGTTGTGGAGCTCAGATAGGCAGTCATTCCATTTAAAATATTTGAATTCAGCTGCATCCGGTTAGACTGGAAGCCGACCCCAACATATTTGGGAAAAGGCTAGGCAAAAATGATGATGACTGGATTATTTACGAAGCGTTGGTGCACAAAGAGTTGGATTTTTTCTATGCAGATTTAAGCCTTTATGATCATGCTGACTAGAAATCTAAACGTCTATGCCAAGTATTGCTAAACCTAAATTGACTAGGAAGCACAATGCCTACCTTGCAATATGTCCATACAGTATTTGAACTAAACCTTAATCTGACTATGAACCTATGCAGATTGATGGCATCTTCTGGGAACGCTCATCTTCTTCTTCTTTGCTTCGCTCTTAACAGAGCGGTCGTGATCTCCATGCACTGTGCCCAATTGCAGGTGTAGCCGTTGCCCGCCTCACGATCTCTCTCCATCTGCTTCTGTTAGATAACAGCCTGGTGCATTCATTATCAGGGCCTCCAACCGCGGATTTTACTTGATCGGTCCACCTAATCAGTGATCGCCCGCGTGGCCTATTACCTTCCACTCTGCCCTGCAGCACTAGACGCTCTATGGAGTCATTGTTCCGCCTCGAGACATGTCCAAAGAACTTCAGTATTTGAGATTGTACTAGTGCTGATTAACACTTTTTGATACCGAGTCCTTGGAGTATAGAGACATTAGTGCGGCATTCGGTCCATGATACCCCAAGCATTCTTCTCCAGCACCACATTTCTAGAGCATCTACTTTTTTCTTTTCCAGTTCTCGTAATGTCCACGTCTCAGCTGCGTACAGAAATATGGGGAATACAAGTGTTAGGACAAGCCTGATCTTAGTGGCCTTAGTTATGTTGCGAATCCTTCATATTTTGTTTAGCTTGTCTATTCTATTGCCTCTTTAGCCATAGCCATACGCTGTTTCACCTCATCTACGCAGCTGCCGTTATTATATTCGCGATCATAGCACGCTCTTTCTATCATAGGCCTTTCCATTAAGCCAGTCATCAAGCCAGACTGAGGTCAACAGCGGACCCATTAGTAATAGACTAAAGCTATGCTCTTGAATAAATTCAGTTCGCGTATACAAAAATCTACTCAAAAAATATCACTGTTATCTACATATAAATCACGTAAATCGTACAAGCAGTTCTCGAGTTTTACCTAAGCGTACTAAGAGACGAAGAGACGTTGAATTTAAAAAATCATAAAGAGAATCAAGTAAAAATAAATATTCCTAAAGGATTGTTACTAATCCAACGATATGTATAGATTATTTATTAGAAGCAAACCTTTGAACTCCTACGCAGAGACATCCATTGAGGCAAAGGGCTACCTTCCTACACAGGTATCCCCGAGATTAGCTGAAGCTGCGACGACGTGTGGGAGTCTGTGTTCGTGTAAAGGCGCTCACTAGGCGGCTGAAAACTGCTAAGTACTTAGCGGACGTCATACAAAGCATAGTCTTAGAAAAATAAACATCTTCCTATTTTTGTTGGTAGGTAGGTTAGAGAGGTTTGTGGCTAAGTAATAACAGCCGCACTGGTCGATCGATCAGATTAAGCTACGCTTGCAACGTCCGTGGATAGTCCGTGGATGGGTGACCATCTTTACATACCAAGACTCCTCCGTGCCTCGGAAAGAACCCTGATTATTTTTCTAAAATAAAAGTTATCTGCCAGAAAAAATCCCGTCAAAATCGGTCCAGCCGTTTCGGAGATTAACCGGAACAAACAGAATTTTTGTCTAAGTACTTACCGTAAGTATTTCATACTATTATGCATTTAGTAAATAGCTGTTATTTTGACATTACAAACAGACACTAGACTTCAATTTTATTTATTTTAGATAATTGCCACGTAAGAAATTTTGAATTTCGCGGATTATATTGACCAATGACTATATTCGGACTTCTAATTGGCTGCAGTAAAATGACACTTCTACTGTCAATTCGTTATACACTCCTACCAACCTATCTGTGAAATGGCGAAAATTGGAACTACGGCCGTTATGTTGAAATGTCTTTCGATTGTGTCGACGCATCGACCGTGGCATCCTCTTTCAGTTTACAGATAAGTTGATAGGACTGTAAAATGGGAACATTTTTTAACGAAATGACAGCTAAGAAATTTTACTGCAGCTAAATAAAAGTCCGAGCCTAGGTATACAACCTCTTGACTAGGTGTTTTTACTCTAACTTTAGACCATCGAATTGAATAACTTTTACTATAAGACCAACTTTGAAATCGCGAAAAAAAAATCAGCTGTTCCGTACATTTTGACGAGTTATGCGAATATAACAGCAGATTTTTTTTTCGCGATTTCATTGTGGTCCCTTAGTAGGTAACATATAATCAGTTCGATGGCTTAAGCACTCCTTAAAGTTTTTAGTCAATCAAACACCGGGTCAAATTAAATTAGCTAGCGAAACTCCGCAGGCGTGATGGGTAAGTATCAATATCTTAAAACGATAAAATAAAAAGATTTGATGGTTTTTTTCTGGGGTTATCGACCGCTGGTATTACTGTTACTTGAAATATGAGTTGAGAAATCGGTTTTTTTTTATTTTATCGTTTTAGACAATAAGTACCCAGTACGTCTGTGAAGTTGCCGCAAAAAAAAATATTTTTTAAACTGACATTTCAGCTACACTGCGGTTGATGACCCAAAAAATCATCAAATCAATTTATTTTTTGCTCATTTTTAGATATCGATACCCATCACATCTGCAGAGTATCGCTAGCTAATTTACTTTGACCCTGTATTGTCCAATAGCTCAAGGGCCTGTTTCACCACCTATGATTAAGTTCCTATTAATGTACTTGGCTTATAATTTTATACAAATAATGTTCCATTTTTGAATTTATTTGGTAAGTAGTGGCTATTCGTACATCGTGAAATAGGCCCTTATTCAGTAAAGCTAATCAAAGATCGGCAAAATCCATAGTTGGTCCAAACACAGAAATCTAAATTTTAGATTTCTGTGGTCCATAAATATCATTATTATTTAGTTTGTTTGAATTTTTTTAATTTAAAGATTAGATTTATTTGATAGAGATCGATGTGTGGAGTGACGAGAATGGATAAAGTGAGAAATGAGTATATAAGAGGAAGTTTGAAAGTGGCGCCAGTGACAGAAAAGTTGAAAGGAAATCGTTTGTCTTGGTATGGGCATGTAATGAGGAGAGACGAAACGCATGTGACTAAAAGAGTGATGAATATACATGTTGATGGATGGAGAGGCAGAGGAAGGCCAAAGAAAAGATGGATGGATTGTGTGAGGAATGATATGAAAGAGAAGGGAGTGAATGATATCGTGACGGTTGACAGGGGAGAATGGAAGAAGAAAACGTGTTGCGCCGACCCCAAGTAATATGGGATAAGGGCAGGAAGATGATGATGAGATTTATTTGATAGTTTCAAAATACTTCTGTGTTATCTATTTTAACATGTAGAAAGAAATATCTAGATATTAATTATAAGCAACATCATACAGACTAAGTGTACTCCTAAGCTCACGTTCACATCACACGCTCATACCCACCCCCACACACTCTCTAACACACTCATACTTACACTCTACATTATATATATATTTTTTTTTGTTTGATTTCATGATAATTGATTAGACTTGGTTGATTTATTACCTACTTATTACTCGATATTATTCTTAATTGTTATTTTATTTTATTGATCTCACACTGATGATTTTATTGTGCAATGTAGACAAAGACAAAGACATTTATTCGTCGGATATGGTAGCAACAAAATAATTGTGTTCAGGACACATCCGCCGCTAAAAGCGGCATACGAATATTTACAATAATATGTGCACATGGGCATAAAACCTAACTTATAAACTACATACCTATACTCTTCAAAACAATATAAAACACTTAAAACTATAGACATAGAGACACATTAATTATTATTCTCTGGTACCTATAACCTACAATATAAAATAAACAATAATAACACAACAATAACTTAAACAAACAACCTAACAACAACCTAATTATAAATCTAAATAAATCTAATTTAACCCTTAAAATAAAATAAAAAATCTTTTGGAGTATAAAAGTTATTTTCACTAAGCCATGTTTTTAGTTCTTTTTGTAACAATTAAATGGCAGTTCTCTTATTAATTTTGGAATGTGGTTGTAAATTTTTATGGACATAAGGTAGCTGTTTCTGTAGTGGAGAGTGCTGTTACAAAATTGGTTTTTTAACTTTTTGTAAATCTATTGTTTTCGGCTACTGTGGAGAAGAAGTGTTAATTTTTCCTAACAAATATGGCTATTTCTAAAATGTAAATAGAGCCTAGCGTTAAAACCTTTAACTTTTTAAAAATTGGTCTACAGCTCTCATATAACTTAGTGTTTTATTTTCACTGATTTTAGATTACTTCAATTTAGTTTATATTCACCGTAATGCAATAATCATGTAAGTACTACCCTTAACTCTGAAAATGTCGCTGTTCCGACCCCCAAGATACAAGATACAGTGTAGTTTGGGGGTCACCGTCCAATCTGTTCTTGTACAACCTGATTGTTGATAAATAAAATCTGAATTGAATTTGTTTTGCGTACTGTAGACCTTATAGTACAGCTATAGGTAGGTAGGTAGCATCAAAGCGTGCATACCAGGGATTAGTGTTTGCATTCGATATCTGCCTGATAGCTGTATTATCCATTATTATGCATGTTATTTTGATCATTATCGATATGATACAACTGTGGCTCGTTGTTTACATCAGGTGCTTGATAAGCTTTACATTATGCTTTAAAATGCACTTCAATACATACGTACTCCTAGTAATTAACTATATTTTAATACTAACTGTTACCTTCGGCACCGCTCGCAGCCTGGCATGGCTTAGCCAGATTTATAACGGATGTGGTAATCACGAGTCTTGCGCAATAACGTTATGTAGATTGGTGATATAAAACAGGTTATTTCAAACCTGATCGTCTTCTGCCCTTATCCCATATTACTTGGGGTCGGCGCAACACGTTTTCTTCTTCCATTCTCCCCTGTCAACTGTCACGCTATCATTCACTCCCTTCTCTTTCATATAATTCCTCACGCAATCTATCCATCTCGAACAACGTCATCAGCCGCATCATCAACAGCATCATGCATACATAACATACACTATAAACTTTGGCGGTAAGAGCGTTTTTGCAATGCCAATGCATTGAGCATTGCAAGAGCAGACGAATTATTCAAACATAATATGAAGCCGTAGATTATACAGGGTCAAACAAATTAGCTAGAGAAACTCCGCAGATGTGATTTTTCCCGACTATGTTGGGGTCGACTTCTAGTCTAACCGGATGCAGCTAAATACCAGTATTTTACATGGAGCAACTGCCTGTCTAACCTCTAAAGCCCAGTAACTGGGTAATACCCCTTGGTAAGACTTGTTGTCAGACTTTCGGGCTTCTGACGACCCGTAACGATTGTCAAAGATCCACGAATGATGGCCGGGGCCAACGGCTTAACGTGCTTTCCGAGGCACGGAGGAGTCTCGGTATGTAAAGATGGTCACCCATCCACGGACCAACCCCGGCAAGCGTAGCTTAACCTGATGGATCGACCCGTGCGGCTGTAATTATTTAGCCACGAGCTCCTCATGAACTCATGATGCTATCAAATCTATAAATAAAAGTGAAAAAGATTTGATGATTTTTTTCGATGGTCAACGACCGCTGGTTGTTTTGTTAGTATGAGTTCAGAAATCTGTTTTTTTTAAATCGTATTTACCACAGAACATATAATTTATCTGTTCTGTGGTATTTACATAGATATCGATTTCAATCACGTCTATAAAGGTTACACAAAAGAAAAATGATCATCACCCTTGAGAAACGCTTGATGTCTGCGCTGAATTTTATACTTAGGTAAAGTCAATATTGATACAGCCTACAGTTACTTATTTTATTTTATTTTATTGTCTATCTACAATCCCGATATTAACCGATAGACACAGCATGCAAAAAAATATATATAAAAAAAAATATAACAATAAAAGTACAGAAATGACACAATTTTTTTTTCACAATTTTTTTCAGTAAATGGAGATCATTCACCGTCCATACATTTTTGGTTTAAAATGTGAAGCCAAAGAAAAAAAATAAAATTTTCCGAAAGAATACGTTTTTCTCTATTTATTTCATTTTTTTTTTTTACTATTATTCTTTTAACTAGTAAGTACAGACTGAAAACAGTATCTTTCAAACTCGTTTAACAGCGCAGGGTATGGCCCACAAGAAAAAGTCTAGTGGAGTTAAATCTGGACATCGTGGCGGCTCTTAGAGAAATTACTTTTCTTGGGAACATTTGCCGTACCACCATTAAACTGTTGTACGATGTGTGACAAGCTGCCCCGTCTTCTTGGAACCATGTCCTGGAATTATAATAATTCTGCCGTCAAAAATTCCCTCAGCACGGTAACGTTCCGCTCAGAGTGACAGTCACTGTAGGTACTGCTTTGTGAGTCTTTAAAAAAATCTTTTTTATTTTATTGAAGATTAGCTGACCCGACAGACGTTGTCCTATCTTGGCTATGAATATTCTAATGTATACGCGTGAAGTTAAAATGTTTTTTCTGAAATTTTCCAATTCTCTGCGAAATTTTCTTATTTTTTTTTTTTTTTTCATAAGAACCTTCTCCTGACAATCATAAACACAACAAAAAAATAAAATAATTAGCGAAATTGTTCCATCCGTTCACGCGTGATGCGATGACCAAGGGAAATAGGGATTCATTTTTATATTATATAGATTCGCGAGGCAGATTAGTGACTTTCAACTATAGACTGTAAGAACGACTGTATCGACTGTATCATCACGAACGATCGTTTTCGTAAAATTTACGCAGAGGAAAAGCGCGCTGCTTGCTCCCCGGTAAAGTGACTCATGGCGACTAAAATTCCACGAATCCAGCCAGCGAACGACGCCGGCGTCGCCCACGCCCTTCCACCTCCGGGTCCGGCCCCGCTCGGCCCGCTTAGACTCGGCCCGAAGAATACCAGGATATTTTCGTTTTGATAGGCGTAAAAACGTCGATGTATAGTGAGCCAGAAAAGTGTTTGTTTGGCTAAATAAATAAATAATTAAACAAGCAAGTAAGTACTCATCCTTTTTTAATATAGCAGCGCTTTGCACTTTGTAGTATAAATCACAGATTATCATTACAATCTTATAGTTAGGGGTCACGTTGATTTGAAATTAATTTATAATTTTTACGCACTCTGCCCTGAGAAGGCCCTTCACCTGACATTGTGAATGACAAACTAACCATAATACTTTACTTTCTTGTTATATCGGCACCCACATCTTGCATTTTTGCAGTTCTGGAAAGAGACAGAACCAGATCGAACAATAGAATTATGAGCCGCTTGTCTACTGTTTTCAGAAAACTGGCTTAAGCGAGGTAGAGGCTATAAAGCTATATTTTTGAAACGAAATCACTGACTACCAGGATAAATTGTGCATCTTAACAAAATATTAAATATTCTATGTATAATAAGTTATTTCGAATTAAAATATCACTTTGCCTGACTGTACAAATGATAGTAAAACATCTGGTATTTATTCGTGCCGAGTGTAAGCGGGCCGAGTGGTACCGGACCCCCACCTCCAAGCGTTCACATTATTGAGAAAACAAAATTAAAATTTACTCTGGGCCACCCCCTGTCACGTAATTCAGTTAAAATACAATGTCAATTATAATTCTAAAATATGTACTTAGTACAAAATAATTTGTTGCTTGGGGGTTGGAGTTGCCTAATCCCAAGGCTTTGTTGTCCAAGTAATCTTTAACTTTATTTATAGAAACTTTTTGATGGAGTTCCTGTTTAATAAATGCCTTAAATTTATTGAGGCAACGTTCTTTATCATGGCTTGGGAGTTTGTTTGGCAATTAAGTGATACCTATACTGTTTTTTGGAGCCTAGTCTTGAGCACAATAAAAATGATTTAACTACGGCGCGACTCGCTGCAATTTAAGTTAATATCATAGCTGATGCCAGCAGATCAAGTTAAAAAATGCCTAAAACTTTGGCAAAGATCAATGACATTTAATTTTTTCGTAATTTTTGGCATTACAATTATTATTATTTCATAAAAAATGTTCTACTCTAACTCCAAAACTACTGAACTTCGGTAGAACATTTGGTGGTTTAATTTGTTGCGTTTTAACCCTACTATGACATTCTGCAAAGAATACGTCGAGTTAATAGTAACCCTGTACACACAGCAGCAGGTCAAGTTATTATAAACTGTCAAATTTTCTCATTCGATTTTGAACTTAACCATTAACATTTTAAGGTTTAAAATTATTTGGAGAAATTTGACAGTTTGTTTTGACCTTATGTGCTGATTGTCTGTACATCAATAATACTAGACTAGCATGTCTGTTGCAATATAAAACCAGACTAACAACTCATTAGTGCTAAAATCGAACTCCGCATTTTTCCAGAATGCAATTAGTGATGTTTTTTTAAGAAAGCGGTCAAGATCGCATTACTAGTTTAATTACTGGTTTGCGTGTATTTTTTCTCATCATTTAGAATACCTACTTACTAGCTTTAAATTATAAACAAAACACGCACATGTACCTACAATGTAGCAATGTAATAAAACCACTAGGCTTCATTGCATTGCTACAGTCTGTTAGGTACTTACACTGCGTTTAGACGGAACTAAACATTTATCCCGTTTTAAGGCTCCAACAGACAGGTGCGACTCTAATAGAATAATTTCTATGAAAACTTCATGTAATTGTTCTTCCAGTATCGTGTTGCACCGTCGTCGCGTCGCGACTGTCTGCGGGAGCCTTTACGTTCTTGGATTGCTCAAGAGACCATTATGGTTCATGTTGCTGATGTTTTTTCCACAAGCTACTTATTCGAGGCAAAAATCGTAGGTACCTACCTGCTATTTTGTTAAGAGGCATAATAATATCACAAAAATTTTGCATTTTGACAGTAATATTGAAGCATGGCGAAGCATCGCATTTGTTTTTTTTTTTTTTTTTTTTGTTGAAGCTATAAAATTTTAATATCATAAGAACTAACGTTTATTCTGATATAAATTTACGTAATAATATTAATGTAGTAAGGAGAAATTTACAATTAATTCTGAGCGATTACAGTAATCTGAAGAGGTAGCAGTGGCAATGGCCCCTGTACCTGAAACGCCAATTGTCTCACGCAACCAAACTGATCTAGAAAGGACTGATGGCAGTTAAGAAAAAGAAAAAAAAAATCTGAGCGATTTTTTTATAGATATTTCACACATATTTCAAAATTCTGAGGCCGCTATGAACAATACTAATAATAACTAATCTCCACCACTCAATATATCAAAGTTGTCGAAGTCTGTCAGTTTCTCAGAATAAAGCCACGGTTTCTTACAAGAGCGGTGGCCGCACTTAACGGCCGCAGTCACGGCTGTCATAAAAATGATGACAGCGACAAAGATTTAAATCAATAAAAAAAGATAGTCGCATTTCTGTTTCATTTTGACACCTCTGGTACGCAATGACGAAGTGACTTCACTTGATTATCATGGAAACGCTGTTGAATAATGTGTGAGCTCACTCTTCTTAGTATGGACACTTTTTGCTGTGTACTTACGTTGAGGGCAAATCTCCATTTAAATCTTTGAGGGGCGGGGTTTGACATAGTGTCAATTATGTACCGGTGAAAATGACATATTTTCATGACGGCCGTTACGGCCAAACGGCCTAGGAAACCAAAGCTTAAGAACGCCAAAGTTGGCCATTTAAGGAGGATACGCTAAGGTAGCTCGCGAAATTCAAATTTTCTTACGTTTTTTGCAATTTGCAGGTCAGTGTCAGATTGTATGTTGATTAAAATATGAGACGCGGCCGTAGCTAATATGACTTTACAGAATTATAATCATTAGAATCAGCAATACAACTCCATAAGTTAGAATTGACCTCAAACCTCATGATTTCATGAAATCGCTAGATTTAATGTCAATTCTAATTTATGGAGTTGTATTGCTCAAATGAATCCTAAAAGTCGATAAAATAAAAATATTTTTATTTCGACTTTGCAATTATTGGAAGACACATTTAACAAGAGCCATTACACAGATATTGTTAGAGCAAATGTATTTGGGATTCCATTTAACCGCGTGTAATCGCGATACTAAAATATCATGGCGAACATGAGATAAAATGTTCCGAGCAATTTCGATACATCGTTATCTTCGGTCGTATGTACCACAGAATAATAAGGCGACAGTAGTTTATGGTTGGTAGATAAATACGCGTCCGTCCGTGCGTAACTGCCGCGCACTCAAACTGTTGCGTCAGCATACTCAGATTTCGAAGGGCGTCGTTTCGGCAGTTTTCTATGAAGATAAACTACTGTAACATTATTATACTGTGTAAGTAACCCTTGGGACCACAGATTCAATGAGAATGGAGTAAGCCACAAGCATAATTTCACAAAAACACATGTGTGTCAAAGAACTGTTTTTTTTTTTTGGGCGAAGGCCTTCCCTTCTTCCTTCCAAACCTCCCTACGTTATAGAAATTAGAATCGAAATATTGCTAAAGTTTAAGTTGTACCTAATGCTGTATGAAACACATACGAGCACGCATGAAATCGTGTCATGCCGTGAGCTCAAAAGTAAAATTAACTACAAACAATAAATGAATGAATGAAATGCACCGACTCCAGTGTAGTTTGACCAGACTTGATTACTCGAATGAACCCAAAGATCCACACTAGCCCCTGGAGCCTCATGTTTCATAAGCTATAGAGACCATTGCATAATATCAAGGAGTAGATCGAATAAAAACATTAGTTTGCCTAGCACGGAGCTGCAAGGAATTGCTTTTGTACCTTGTTAGATAGCTGTTTATATGAACATGTCTTCCCCGTAATTTTTACGTTTAATGCCGTACTATAGTTTTGAGATAACTTGTGTCAAAGTTCATGTACGTAGATTATTTTTGAAAATGTTTAATAAACTTCTTCCTTTAACTTTTAGCTGTTTGATGTTTTAGAAAATTTCGTTACATCAAAAGGTTTGTTAAAGTGTTAGGTATCCATCGAAATAGCAATAAAGGCCATTAAATTTCAGCGTTTAGAGGAAATTGATATTTAGTGACGAAAACTGGGACATTTTCAAAAATACATAAAAATTGGATTAACTCGAATCCCATGAATTTTTAGCTAGGCTTTATGGGGTGCTTAATTGTTAATACGTCAAATTACTTTGTATAGATTATACAGACAAACCAGATGGCGGCGCTATTTCCAGTTTTGGCCATGCGACAAAAGAACCTTATACAGTCCATTCACAGTTATTTTACCTCTGACAGCAGCAAACCAATCGCAACCCTATAGTAACAAGAATAAAGATCACTGTGATTTTGACAGACTGTCAATGTCAGCAATTAACCTAATAGCAACCTTATTGCAACGACAATAAAGATCAATGTTATTTTGACAGTGATGCACAATCAGAGGTAAAATAACTGAGAAATGATTGTATTAGTGTTGTAAGCATTGACGTCAGATGCTGCCACCGTTCATTCGCATATTTATAAAAGTCCAACCGGGCCGTCGAGAGAGTGCATTGCTGTCAACTGACAGGTCAGTTGAACGAATTATAGTAGCTTTAAGGATCAAGTTCGCAAATCACATATTCGTTAGTATGAAACTGACAGGTATCACGAACGCATTCTCTCGATCGACGGCCGGACTGTAGCTCTTCATTTATTAAACACTCCGTGTTCGTAAACGTAGGTACGGGACCGCACATAATACGATGTTATGTCAGCTAACGTATCTCTAGGAAATGGCTCTTGTTTGGACACCCTACCTTACCATCTAGCTTAACCAGCATTTTCAACGCTCGACTTAGCGCCGATAGTTGATAGTCCGTACGAGCGGTGCCGAGGGTCGGCTAGTTTAGTAAAACTTCTCTTGACAAAATCAAACTCCAAACATTATGTTATCCGTTAATGTGAATGGTTTCATTTCAATTGAACTATTTAATGCAGGCACTTTTGAATTGTCAAGGAATCGGACAGTCAGAAAGATGAAGCTAGTTGCCCATTCCAAATATGTAGTAGGTTCCTATGGACAAGAAACTCCATTGACACCCTTTTTTAATTCTTCAGTTTTTGAATAAATTAGACAGTGAAATCAGTATTTCAAAAGCGCACAAGGAAATTTCCGGCAAAAGAATTAGGTACTCATGAACGAGAAATCCGGGGTCGCGGGTTGTTCGAAAGAGATACCGTGGCCCTGGCACGGGCAACTGAACGAACACGGGTGGGTTTTAGTTAGTAAAAGTCTGACACGCCCTTTGATGATTTCCCATCCACAAAAAAAAAGAAAAGAGTGAAATATTCCATTTTCAAATAACAACATTTTCATAAATCATTGAAAAGCTGTGTCCTGTCGAGTAGTGGCTGTGAACAATTTTCGGTTCCACCGGATCCGGTTGGACTCCAACACAATGCGGCGGCGCGGCCGGAAACGGACGACGACCGCAAAGCGTAAAACGGTTTACGGGATTTCAGTTTTTGAATTTTCACGGTCCTTTATTTTATTTTGCTTTGATTTTGGTGAAATTGTATGGTATTTAAAAATAGAAAAAAAAAATGTTCAATACCGAAAGAAAAATTTATTTTGTGGGCTTTATTTTGGTGTCAATTTTAAGTTTTCATACTAAGGTTGTCCGTAATACATTCAATGAACGAAAGTCTCTAATTTAATTTTTCTTTATGGCATTGTACAGGTACAATGCCTCAAGACATGGTACAAGACTCTTTAACCCAGGGGTTAAAGAGTCTTTATTATGAATATTATTCTAAGCAATACAATATCACTCTCGACTAAAATGGTTTCAATATTTATAATTATATTGTAAAGTATCTAAGCCGCTTAGAACCGGTTTAAGTGTAAAAGTAAGTACCTACCTACCAGACTTTAATCTAGAACTACCTATGGGTCCCAATAGAAATGAAAGGCGTCAGTGACATGTACTTTTATAAGCTTTTTTATACCGACATTATTAATCCAATATCGTCTATCTAAATGCAAAACCACAAAACGACGATTTGAAGTTACATATAAAAAGTATATAAAAAAATATAAGGGACGCCACACACTTGTCCGAGTCAGCACATTCAATCTGGCAGTATTTTTGTTGAATAACAAAGCCGATCCAAAACAATTACTATATAAATTCGGCTTAAAGTAGGTAATTGGGCCGATCGGTTCGTTCATTATATTATACTTAATTATAAAACAGCTTAATAATTTAATGAACATTAATTGTAGGTTTTAAAATGTTAGGTAAGTATTAACTGAAAATATTAATGCTAGCATTCATAATTAGTTCAAGGGCGCAGATAGAAATAAAAAACTTTTAAACATATCGTCTATTCTATCTACCCTAATACCCTAATATCAATATTAAATAAATATGAACTGTGTGTGTTTTATTTTTAAGTAGAAAGTTGCGTCGTCTCTTATTTTACATGTTTTTTTATACAATTTATAACGCTATGTATTTGACTCGGAAGTAGGTAGGTACATGAAATGTGAAACGATTTCATAATGACGTCTGAGAGTATAATTCTTTGTTTAGCCACTCATGCGCCCAACGCCCGAAAGTTACCAGTACCGTAAACCGCAAAACGGCCGAACGCCCGAGAGTTACCACATAAAATAGGGCCGCCCGTAGCGAACGCATTCCGCGTCTTAGTTTTTTTTTATATTATTAGAAATGTATTCGTGGTTACCAGAAATGGGTTCTATTTTTCAACATTGATACAAATAAACTGTTTCGACAACACAATTAAGATCCATTTTATAAAAACATGGCGCCTTAAAGAAAATTCTCCAAAAGGCAATCATCGAAGTGTATTATTATATTTTATCAGATTTAAAAAAAAAATGGCATAAAATAATTTTTTTAATGCCGCCAAAACTGAAACCTTAGTTTTTATTCACTTTTATGTTCAAATTGGTACCTATTCAAATGCACGTAGGTACAGCTTGCTAATTGAATAACTCAAACCGATTTGATACCTCAGAAATTACTTAGTGCAATTTTCCTTCGACGCCGACGTCAGAAAACAGTTTTCCATATTATAATGAGAGGTTACTTAATAATCTTTTGTTTTCGCATGCTATTTATAAAAGATTAGATAAGCTCAGCTGAATAGTCAAAATAAACCCACGTAATCTGATTTAAAGCCAACAACAATGCAAATAAGCTTAGACTATTTTCGGCGATAATTCCAAGATACCATAAGCCTCAATAAGATGATAAAATTAAGTAAAGTAAAAAAATCATTAAATTTTCCAAGGATTCATTTGATTGTCTACAATTTTTTTCCCTATTACTGAATCTTAATGTACTTATAATTTTATTACTGTTTATATATGTTTGTTTGCTACTCATTGATACTATTGTATTATGGAACAAAGATTGTATACAATTAAATGAATTCTTGTCGATGTATATGGCGCAGCCAACTAGCTTAATTAGCCGTTAGAAGTAGCCTAGCCTTTAGAAGTAGTGCTCGCCAGCCGCTGCCGCGACACCGCTCGCTTCGCTCGCTCGGCTCGCACGCCGTGGGTCACAGTTCCAACCTAACCTATAATCTCTTTTTTATTTTTTTTTTTTATTTATTTAATCCTTAATGATACAATTTTATCTTTTATATAACACCTGCCAAACTGCAGAGCAATTTGTCGGCAGTGTGGACTGGAAATATATATCTACCCATGTATTCATAGCCTTAGTGCTAAAGCATTTCCGAGTATACGATAGCATATAGATCTTAAAAGCCTTTCTAGCCTTTTTAAAGCCTTTTTTTTCTTTCTAAGTTCATAGCTTAGTATCAGAGAGTAGGGTGCTTTTCTACCAGAGATGTCCTATGCTACGTTGTTATGGATGCGATGTTATTCACCAATCATAATAAATCATCTTTTCTAACAATCTTGCTAAGTTCAAACGTTTAATTCGGGCACGATTTTCAGACCCTGTTTTATGTTGACGTATCGACAGGTCACACACATTTATCATATTATATTGTTAATAATTGCTATTTATAGTTCCTATTCATTGTTGCCTCTCATTGTATTATTTGTGTTTTATAATATCTTAATGTTTTAATTATTATTTTTTTTTTATTTTACTCTTCAATTGTTCACTATTTAACCCGTGTTTTAATTTCAAATGTTTAATTTAATTTTATGTTCATGTGTTGTTTAATTTAATATTGTTTAATTTTTCTTTGATTTAAATTTTATTGTGTTTAACTACTTAAACTCATACAATTCTAAACTATGTTTAAAATGATGATGTATGCATGATGTGTTCTCCTATAACTGAAGGAGCACAAATCTTCAAAGTACTTTGTATAATAATGCATGTAATGTGTATCCTTTGTTGGAGTTCCTTTCTGAATAAAATAAAATAAAATCGGTCCACATACTCGTACATAGCACTGCTGGTGGAAACGGGTGCAAGTAAGCTATGTTTCTTATATGGAAGGATGCGTGCTATGGATGAGAGCTAACTATGAATGCGCGAGTGGTGTAGCTGTCGGCGATTTTAGACTTATATTATCTGTCAGGCTAAGCTACGAAATATGTTTATTTCAACCGGAGCTAAGTGGTGTGTAGCGGAGCGGGTAAGATGTGCTACGGAGGCGTAGCATAATCGGCCTATAATGTTCCCACTGCTAGGACACAAGCCTCCTCTCGGTGAGAAGGAGCGGGCCGTAATCCACCACGCGGGCCCAGTGCGGGTTGGTAGATGTCACATGTATTGGAATTTTTAATTCCAGGACATGCCGGTTTCCCCACGATGTTTTCCTTCACCATTTTGAGAGCAGTGGTGATGAAATAATTTACACAAAGTAAAACTGTCTTGGTTCGAACGTACGACTTACAAACTGTAAGTCGCGGTCATTACCACTGCTCTCATGAAGGCGTACCTATGTAAAAAAAAATTGCATTTTTCAAAATTTTCCAAGCTAAGCTATGAAAACCAAACGATCTTATTGGTTGATATCATACATATCCTTCGCTACTAGGTTTAGGACATCTGGGGAAGAAAGGCTGCCAACACCTTGTGAGGCAATTTTTTAAACCTGACCGCGATAATGGTAATCGACATTAATATATTAATAATAATACCAGCCTATTACTGTCCCACTGCTGGGCAAAGGCCTCTTCTTATACAGAGAAGGTACGAGCATTGATCACCACGCTTGCTCAAGATGGGTGGGCGATTTCATACTTATATTTACTATAAATCCAGGTTTCCTTCACCGATGTCAGTAATGTCCAAGATAAACTCAGAAAGTACATGAATAAATTGAAAAAGTCACATTGGTACTTGCTTGGATTTTAACCCACAACCTCGTGCATGAGAAGCGAGGTCTTAACCTCTGGGCCATCATGACATTCGACATTAATAAACATGAAAAAAAATATTGCTCAGGAATTGTATCAGAATTGACGGGGGAATATAGATGGAAAATAAATAGGTTATCATCATACATGAAAAGCTTTGAATAAATTCAGGACACGGACAAACAACGAGTGACCTTCAAATTAATTTTAAATTGTTATGAAACTATTGGTAGAATTAGTAGAGATTTTTGTATTCGGAGAGAAGAGCAGTGGTGGCCCAGTGGTAACGGCCGTGACTTACGAGTTGTAGGCCGTAAGTTCGAACCCAGACAGACGCCTTTACTTTGTGTAAATAATATCATCACCACTGCTCTCAAAACGGTGAAGGAAAATATCGTGAGGAAACCGGCATGTTCTAGAACTAACAATTCGAAGACATATTGTGGCATCTACCAACCCACACCGGGCCCGCGTCGAGGATTACGGCCCACTCCCTCTCACCGAGAGGAGGCCTGTGTCCCAGCAGTGGGGGGAACATATAAGCTGATTATACATCATGATTATGTTGTATTTCGGATAAACAAAGTAACATTGTTGTTATCCTGGCTCCTAAGTCACAGGAACTTACACCTAGTTTAGGAGTCAGAGTATTTAAATATTTACCTTTGTATTAAGGGCGCTATTACATTTTGACCGTGATTTTTTCATAAATTGAAATTGCACACTATAAACAAAAAAATAATTATTATATGACTCAAAATAAACGTAATCACAACTGCTAAATTGCTACATAGTGCGATGCGTCGGCGTCTAAAGCTAAAGACCGCGTGTCCCGAGATTTACATTGATTTTTAGCACTGCATACAATAATTAATTAAACATATTATTTTACTTTTAAATAGACTAATTTTTTTTATCAAGCAAGGTAACATAGTAACCTTATTTATTAAATACTTTTTGTATGAATTTGGATTATACATTCGTAGATAAAAAATATACACTTCTGGACACATCTTTTGGCCCACCTTGTATTTTCAGTTTCGTTTGGTCCTAGCTAAAATTTTATATTAGGTCGAGCAAAAAGTTTTTATGCAGTTTTGAACCTGGCACATTCACAATTTCATTCAATAGTCTTTTTTTGAATTTCGAACACAGAATTTAAAGAAACAAAAGACAATTTGGAGCCTGTTTGTTGATATCAAACAATCGAATACTAAGAAAACTTGGTTTTATTGGTTTACTTGGATTTAATTCTTGAAAAAGTAATTGATATCTTTGGTTTTGCAACAAACATTACTTATTCTTAACATTAAGGTGAGGTTCTATCAATAATCTATGGATACTTCACCTGAAGTCGCCGCCCAAGCTGTGGCACTTATTCAGGCCGGACACAGCCAAAGAAACGTGAGTGCTCAACTTAATTTAAGTCGATCTGCGGTCCGAAATGTTTATCGGAGGTACCTAGAGACTGGCGGCTTTGTTCGTCGCCAAGGAAGGCCACGATCTCGGGTCACAACTGAAAGGCAGGATCGATTCATCGTGACGACCAGCTTGAGAAATCGTCACCTTACCTCCATTGAGATACAAAACCAACTTCGCGACTTCCACGGAGTATCTGTGAGCGCTCGAACTGTTCGGAGAAGGTTAAAAGAACGCGATATGGTACCACACAAGCCAGCTAATGGCCCCAAACTAACGCGAGCCCACCGAACAGCGCGCCTTCATTTCGCACGCAGTCATTTAAATTGGACACAGCAAGATTGGAGCCGTGTACTCTTTTCTGATGAGTCTAAAATTGTGTTACATGGCAATGATGGAAGGAAGAAGGTCTACTGACGTAAGGGAGAGCGTTTCGCACAATGCTGCTTTGAAGAGAGGGTTGCTTATGGCGGTGGCTCATGGACTGTCTGGGGCGGTATATCCGCGAGCGGCAAAACTCAACTTGAGGTTGTTACAGGACCACGGCTGCCAACATTAAATGCTGAAAGGTACATTCGTGAGTGCTTAGAACCTCACGTGATACCATACGCGGACTATGTGGGCCAAAATTTCCTTTTTATGCATGATAATGCAAGAGCCCATGCGGCCGGCATCGTCAGGGAATATCTTCGGGATGTGAACATCACAGTTATGGACTGGCCAGCCAGAAGCCCAGACATGAACCCCATTGAGCACATGTGGAACGAGCTAAAAAGACGTGTTAGGGCTCGTCAGCCAGTTGCCCAGACGATGCAGGAGTTGAAAACTGCCATAGAAGAGGAATGGGAGATGATCCCTCAAAATTTCATAGAGCGGTTGATAAACTCTATGCCTAATCGTATGAGAGTTGTGGTAGATGCCCATGGAGGCAACACGCGTTATTAAATTAAACCTTTATTTGATAAAACATGTTTTTTATTCAAAAATCAATTGCCTTTAACAGGGCGCATATCCGACTTGTTAGGCGTAGCTCCATGTCGTATGGTATTCTGAATTCAAATTTAAAACAATACGATCGAAAAAGATGGTAAAATGTATCAGGTTTAAAACTGCATCAACAGTTTTTGTTCAATCTAGCAATCATATTTCGGTAGGGGCCATCGAAACCTAAACTCTAAGGTGGGCCAATAGATGTGTCCAGAAGTGTAATTTCGGTCGAAAAATTGTCAGTAACTCTCTGGTTTACGGAATTATTTTTGGTGTATTACTGTATGAAACATAAAAAACTGAATTGAGCACTCCAAATTTGAAGATACCGTAGTTCCAAGGACATTTTTTTAAATGATTAAATTATTATATCTTCGATGTAACAAAGCATCAAAACATGTCCAAAAGTAAAATTTTATGAAACATCCTTTGCAGAGACAAGGTTTTTACTGATTTTTGTAAACAAATTGAAATATTTATTTAGAACACTCCCAAGAGAAATAATCAAGCTTTCTTGGGCATATGTTTTTTTTTAATTTTGTGGCTTTTATTGTTGAATGATACATAAATTGATGATTTATTCGGGACATCAAGCATACTTGATGTACCTATCTTGTATTCTTGTTTCTATAGAGTAGTTTGATTAATTTACGAATTACACTTAATTAATAACTCTGTGGCGGAATCTACATCGCCACATACAAACTACGCGTCACACTGACGTCACGCAATCCCGCATCGCGCAATCAGAGTTTACCGCGCGACTAACATATATACAACGTCCTGACATCAACCGTCGGACAGTTGCCCACTAGACACAACACCCGTCTGGTCGGAGGATCCTCCCTTTTCTATGGAGGATGAGTGAACTTTACACCCTGTTCCTTCATACCTCTATACTGGTGACCCCGAGTATGAACGTCAGCGCAGACTTCGTGCAACTCCTTTACCTCTCCTTCCCCGTGGATGGGTCCACATTAAAACTTCTACGTGTTGTAGATCTAATTACCTAGTGATCCAGGTGTCAATGGCGCAGTCGTAGCTAGGTATACAAGATACTCGTATTGATACAAGGGCATGAGGTGATTTTATTTTATTTTTGCGAAAATGACTCCGAAATTGGAGTCCAGCATTTCCCGAGAGACCCTAAAATTAGAAGATTGTATATAAAAGCTATTCGTAATGATTATTTAAAAATTAAACAGGTTTAGAGTATATTACGAGCTTTTACGAGGAAATATATAAGGTTTTAAATTCTGACACTTTCCATATCAAATACACGATTAAAAATATTGAAATAACCGAAAATAACGAAATAGTGAATTATAAACCAAACTCATGAAAGAACGAAATGTCAAATTTATTATAGGCCATGGACTTTGCCCGACCGTCCCCATTGCGTGTAACTCTTAAATCAATCAATAAATTCGTATTTATTGAAACAAGAATACAAGACAGAGAGAGTCTTAGGAGTTCAATCATTTGTTTGGGGTCAACGACCGATAGACGTTCGAATCATCCCCCGATCCCCGAGACCGAAAGCCTGTTTACATAAAACTCATGGAAATAACATTAGGACGAGATCGAAAAGAAAATAAGATGACTGTTTGGAAGTAAAGAAAGATAATTTTAGCATATAGCGACCCGCCCCTGCTTCACACCGTTTTGACAACTTGACCAAACATCGAGATTTCTTTATTATAATATTATGTAAGTTTAATATTGATGCACATCGAATTTCCGGAATAAATCTATAAATGATGGTGAAAACTGCATCAAAATCCGTTGCGTAGTTTAGAAGACAAAAACGCGGTCACATACAGACACGAAAAGCCATTTTATTTATAATAGATATACATAGTGAACCAACTTAGGTACTGGCAAAGTGACTACAACTACTAAGTGTCCTTACATTAAAAAAGTTTAATGACAGTAAATAATGCCTCCTACAATCAACATTGTATTAACAATAATGCTAGGATAATGAGAAATGAAATGAATGAATGATGATTCTTTTCCGAAAAAAAAAAATAGTTTGCTAACTTTACCGCGTCATTTACCAAATAAAAGAGTTTACTTTAGGAGTCTCAAATATTTTTTTTATAATTGTTTTAGAGTTATTAAAGAAAATACTTAGTCGAAAATTGACCATCCCCCCCTTTACCTCCGAAACCACTGAACAAAAAATAAAAATACAGAAAATAGTTCTATACTTATTAACCGACATAACTTTTTACAGAATCGTCCGATTTGAAACATTTTTATTTTATTCGAGAGGGAATACCTGAAAGTTGGTGCCATATAAAATTGATTAACTTGGGTAGTTTTTGAGTTAGCTTCAATAATACGTATTTTTTCCCCACTTTTATATGGATGATGTTCTAGTTTCTTTTGCAGGTAGTGGTATTAGAATTTGTGTGGGGTAGATACCACAACTAAGAAGTGAAAAATAAAAACTTTTTTACAAAAAAATACAACCGACTTCCAAAAACAACACTACAAAGTGAAAAATAACTTTAACTTCGGAAGTCGGTGGCAAAAAATGAAAATACATTTAAACAGACACCGACTTCCGAAATTAAAGTTATTTTTCACTTTGTAGTGTTGTTTTTGGAAGTCGGTTGTATTTTTTTGTAAAAAAGTTTTTTACATAGAAAATTTATAAGAAGTCTGTGGTCTTAAAATAACATATTAAATCTCTCAATATTGTGCGTACTTATGACCTACCTGTAGCTTACATTAGCAATTGGAATAAATTTCATATTGGAGAACATATTGTTTTTCAACTACAATGTTCCTGGGATAAATTTTATTCATCCCAACTACGGAACCCTTCATTATACGTAGTCCGACACGCACCGGTTTTTTTCTACTACGATTGCATTTGTGGCATAAGCTACACGAACACACATGTCTGGCCATCTGACCTTGGCTGGCCTTCACGTCCAAGTTTTACTTACCAGATATCTATAGATGGCGAAGGGCACGTACTCCAGCATGACGAAGACATCAGCCACCGCCAGCCACTTCAGCAGCCGGTTGATGGGGGCCGCTGCTAAGTCTCGACGCGTTAAAACTGCCACGTTCAACGCATTTGCTAGGCTTCCGAAGAAACATACCTGGAACAAGTGAATTTGTAAAAAATATGGAACGATGTCTTGAGCAAAGTTTTGAGTATGAATGTCGATGGATGTCGATGAAATGATGGATGGACTGTGAGATAGATGAAATGGCTAGATAGTCTACCGAGACGACGACTAATAGAGAAGTGTGGCAGAAAATAACGACATGTTGCGCCGACTCCAAATAAATTGGGATAAAGGCAGAAGAATGTCCTGATGAATGAATGAATCAGCATGTTTGTACATACAAAAATAATATTTGTACGCCGATGACGGTTAGACATAGCGATGTTTAATAATGACAACATCTGTACCTAACCCACCTCATCATCATCTGCCTAGCCTTTTCCCAACTATGTTGGGGTCGGCTTCCAGTCTAACCGAATGCAGCTGAATACCAGTATTCTACATGGAGCGACTGCCTATCTGACCTCCACAACCCAGTAACTGGGTAATACAATACCCCTTGGTAAGACTGGTTTGTCAGACTTTCGGGCTTCTGACGACCCGTAACGACTGTCAAAGATCCACGAATGACAGCCGGGACCAACGGCTTAACGTGCTTTCCGAGGCACGGAGAAGTCTTGGTATGTAAAGATGGTGACCCATCCACGGACCAACCCCGGCAAGCGTAGTTTAACCTGGTCGATCGACCCATGCGGCTGTTATTACTTAGCCACGAGCTCCTCCTACCTACCTCCGAGTACCTAACCCACCTATGTTCAACAAATAAAAAGTACCTATTTGTATTTGTGTTTCTTAGACGGGCGTTGATAGCTGCGACTCAATTTTTTAACTTTTCTACCTACGAGTATCACCGTTTCCATTGTAATACTGTCAATTTGTGTTTGTACCAAAATAAAAAATTTTACTTTTTTTTCGTAAGAAAACTTCAGTATTTGTAGTAGGTACCTACTGTTCGTGTAAGAAAAACTCAAAACGCAATAGTGTGAGTTTCAGAAAAGCGATATCAAACTTCAATACAAGGAAACTCAAAGAACCTGCGCTCATTTTAAAATGGCGGGAAAAAGGCCATTACGGACAGAAGCTTTAGCCGTATTCAGTAACTTTTGGGTCAATTAGATAACAAAACTTGGCGCTTATAGGTCTTTCCAAACAAATGTACTTTTGGCTCTCTAAAATGCGTTTGCAGCACATTAAAAGATTAGACGGAACGGTTCTAAGTAGAAGATAATTTTTTTTTTACAAAAAAATACAACCGACTTCCAAAAACTGTGTCTGGTTAAATGTATTTTTGTTTTTGCCACCGACTTCCGAAATTAAAGTTATTTTTCACTTTGTAGTGTTGTTTTTGGAAGTCGGTTGTATTTTTTTGTAAAAAAGTTTTTATTTTTCACTTTTTAGCTGTGGTACCTACCCCACACAAATTCTAATATCACTACCTGCAAAACAAACTAGAACATCATCCATATAAAAGTGGGGAAAAAATACGTATTATTGAAGCTAACTCAAAAACTACCCAAGCAAATTTAATCAATTTTATATGGGACCAGCTTTGATGTATACCCTCTCGAATAAAAATTTTTTTTTCAAATCGGACGACTCTGTAAAAAGTTATGCGTGGTCATACATAAAAAAAAATATACGTGTCGAATTGAAAACCTCCTCTTTTTTTTTCGTCGCTTAAAAAATGAAAAAGAAGTTGAAGAACATCCCTCGGAGAGGCATGACTATTGTAGGTAGGTTAATCTGTCTAGCCCTAACCCAACTATGTTGAGGTCGGCTTCCAGTCTAATCGGATGCAGCTGAATACCAGTATTTTACGTGGATCGACTGCCTATCTGACCTCCACAACCCAATTACTGTGTAATACGATACCCCTTGGTAAGATTGGTTGTCAGACTTTCGGGCTACTGACGTAGCCGTAACGACTGTCAAAGATGCACGAATGACAGCCGGGACCAACGGCTTAATGTGCTTTTCGAGGGACGGAGGAGTCTTGGTATGTAAAGATGGTCACCCATCCACGGACCAACCTCGGCAAGCGTAGCTTAACCTGATGGATCGACCCGTGCGGCTGTTAGTACTTAGCCACGAGCTCCTCCTCCGACTATTGTTGGTAGGTACTTAAAGTTATGTTGACATGTATCTGTGGTTGATAAAGTTATTTGAAAAAAAAAAAGAATATACGGGCCATTGCCGTACCGGTTGAAAAGTCACGGTACCTAATCCTTTCACAGTTATTTTTTACAACTGACAACAGCAACCCAACAGCAACCCTATAGCAAATAAAATAAAGATCAATGTGATTTTAACAGCCTTGTCAGTGGCAGCAATCCAACAACAACAACCTTATCGTAACGAGAATAAAGCTCACTGTGATTTTGACAGAGATGCAAAATCAGAAAGGACTTTATATAATTCAGGGAAAACAAAAATATTCAATTTCTTACGTAAATTAAAATCATTTTCGTGACCCGTGTACACAATGGCCCACGTCTAACAACAATGATGATATTTATGTACCAGGGCCCCATAAATCTAAAGGTGGTTAATAATCAATCGACTTTAGACTCTTTGGAGTGAAGCCAATGTAGATTTTTACGATTGTTTACAGTGGTCTAATGCGAGTTTTTATATTTACCTAAACTTCAATTTGTTCTGAAACGTGACTGACGTGACTGACGTGACTGTAACGATTATAGTCACCAAACGGCGCTTCGAGTAAGTATAAAAACTAGCACTAAGGCCTCAGGAAACATCAATGGTATCTAGGTTTTTTTAAGAATGAGCAGAATTTTGGTGGAAAATGTTTCTTTTAAATAGAAAAAACTTTTTTACAAAGAAATACAACCGACTTCCAAAAACAACACTACAAAGTGAAAAATAACTTTAATTTCGGAAGTCGGTGTCTAGTTAAATGTATTTTCGTTTTTTGCCACCGACTTCCGAAATTAAAGTTATTTTTCACTTTGTAGTGTTGTTTTTGGAAGTCGGTTGTATTTTTTTGTAAAAAAGTTTTATTTTTCACTTATAAGTTGTGTACCTACCCCACACAAATTCTAATACCACTATCTGCAAAACAAACTAGAACATCATCCATATAAAAGTCGGGAAAAAATACGTAATATTAAAGCAAACTCAAAAACTACCAAAGCAAAGTTAATCAATTTTATATGGGACCAACTGTGATGTATACCCTCTCGAATAAAACAAAAAAAAATCCAAATCAACCCAGCCATCTTCGAGTAATCGGGGAACATACATAAAAAAAAAATAAAAGGTTCCGACGAATTGAAAACCTCCTCCTTTTTGAAGTCGGTTAAAATGAGATTTGTTTATAAGGCAAGGATTAAATTCATTCCCCTTTTGTAAGACTGTAGGTAAAGTTAGCCATCTATATCTATACATCTATAAAAATAAATAAAATTGTAGTGTCTGTTTGTAATGTCAAAATAACAGCTTTTATTACATGCATATGAAAGTACTAGCTGTGCCCGCGACTTCGTTCGCGGTCATGTCGGAAAATAATAATGGTGTAGCTTAGATAAGGTATAGGACGGTGTATCCTTTAAAACTCCTCCAATGATAATGAAGAATCTTTCGATCTTGCCTGGTGGGAAGTATGTGCTTCCACCAGGTAAGATTGGAAGATTCTTCATTCCTGGGGTTCTCTACCATAACCCTTTCGAATGTAGTCACTGCGGTTTATAATGTCAAAGCGACGAAGTGTCACTTTGATTTTTGAAAGTAAAAAAAACTTTTTTACAAAAAATTACAACCGACTTCCAAAAACAACACTACAAAGTGAAAAATAACTTTAATTTCGGAAGTCGGTGTCTAGTTAAATGTATTTTCGTTTTTTGCCACCGACTTCCGAAATTAAAGTTATTTTTCACTTTGTAGTGTTGTTTTTGGAAGTCGGTTGTATTTTTTTGTAAAAAAGTTTTTATTTTTCACTTTTTAGTTGTGTACCTACCCCAAACAAATTCAAATACCACTACCTGCAAAACAAACTAGAACATCATCCATATAAAAGTGGGGAAAAAATAGTATTATTGAAGCTAACTCAAAAACTACCGAAGCAAAATTAATCAATTTTATATGGGACTAACTGTGATGTATACACTCTCGAACAAAATAAAAAAAATCCAAATCGGTCCAGCCATCTTCGAGTAATCGGGGAACATACATAAAAAAAAAATTAAAAAAAGAAAAAAAAAAGGTTCCGACGAATTGAGAACCTCCTCCTTTTTGAAGTCGGTTAATAAATATCAAGGCACCTGCTCACTAACTGTGCACCTGCCGTACTCAATAAATCGACTGCCCGTCTGGCGGAGTGTGCTGAAGGATCACGCTTTAAGACCGCTGTTTAAAATTTCCCAAGAAAACACGCAAAACTACTATGAAATTATCAATATAATATTATTGTGATTTCTATTCTATGTTGGAGATTTGTTTTTGTTTGATTTGTTATTGTTGGAGATCCAAATATAAAAAAAAAAATCTTAAAAACTTGTTTTAATTAAGAAAATGGTTCTCTGTAAACGATGTTTGAGCTACGGTTGTCCGTGTAAACTGAATAGCAACCCATTTACTGAGATCCATCTCAGGTTATGGCCGCCATTTTGGATTTTAATTTCCTGATATTCGGCCCAGCGCCCTCGGGAGCTATATAGATGACACCCCCTTATCGAACATGTTGTACACCATTTTGATTTAGACCTCTTTTGACTCCCGAAAACCGTAAAAATTACACCCCCGCTTTAAAATTAATACAGTATTTTATTTATGTGCCCATCGTCAAAAAAACTTATTACAAAAACAATAAAACAACAACAAAAAAAAAACAAAACTGACTAAATAAAACTAAAATAAAAATAATAAAACTAACTAATTGTTATAAAATAAAACTGACTTCCTTATAAAACACTACAAAGTGCAAAATAACTTTAGTTTGGGAAGGAGTTAGCAAGGAATTACCGAAACTGTAATCGACTTTAATAAATACTAATAATTAAACGTCTTTTGCATTATGGTACACATGGCTACATATTAAGCTGTACAGTTCCAGTATAAGCTTACCTCTCATTGTACGGAAATCCTATACAAAGCGAGATCAGTTTATACTGGAAATGTATAGCTTGATATGTAGCCGTGTGTACAATACGTGCCACTAAAGATGAGACTACACACCACTTGGTTGACTTGTGCAGTAGACGATATAAAGGTCTCTTTAGTGGTATAAGTTAAATATGGGAATGGACCGGGCGTCATCGCGCAGCGCGGGAGGCGCGGTACGGCGCTCGTCAAGTCTCATCTTTCGTGGCGCGTATTCTACCTACCTACCTAAATCGTGTACGTACTTCTTTAAATTGATACTCAGCTATTTATTTTCACATACCGTACCCATTACAATAGGTATAGGTACTGTTCGTCATTGAGGAGTTTCGTGACAGTAGGGTTTCTTCGCAGTCCATGATTAGGTGACCACTGTTACGTACTTAACCTATTGTATGTTTCATCTTCCGTACGATTACCCATTCACAATTATGTGTACTGCTCGTCGATGAGGAGTTCCATGGGGTAAGTAGGTATTTACTTACCTACTTATTTTCAAAGTCCATAATTAGTTGACCACGGATAGTAACTAACCAGTAATTTTCTTTGTTTTCTGTACAGTAACCTAATCACAGTACCTTTACCTAGTCTACGTTATTGAGAAGTTCAATTGTCAGATCTTCACCATAATAAAGGTGACCATCTCGGGGGAATTCTATCCAGTATAAGCTGATCTCGCATTGTATAGGATTTCCTTACAATGAGAGGTCAGTGTAAACTGGATGTATGGCTTGATGTGTAGCCATGTGTATAGTCGCCGGCACGTAACTTGGCAAGGTTTAGGCGTAGTGGGAGTAAGTTTGCGGATGTACACTTAGTGCTACAAGTTTTTTTTTACTTTTGTTGCTTGCCTTTATTCTATGGTTATTGATATAATTTATTTTTAAACATGTCTGTTAAGAAGAAAGTTAAAGAAACCAAATTCTTATCTAACGATACTTGCCAAGTTATGTGCCGGCCGGTATATATTTAACTTACAAAGTGAAAACCAGTTTGATTTAAAAAAAGTTGTTATGATTATTGTATAGCATTGCATTCTTTATCACTCAGAACACTACATCAGTTAGTCAGTCCATCATCAGTCATCTATTATCTTACATAGCTTCCTCCCGCGGCTTCACCCGCATGGTATGTCGATAAAAAGTAGCCTATGTCCTTTTGCAGGTCATGGTCTACCGGTGTGCCAAATTTCATCCAAATCCGTTCAGCCGTTTTAGCGTTAAAGCGTTACAAACAAACAAACTTACTTTCGCTCAGTATTCTTGCTGCGGATTATTTTAAAACAGTTATATCTCCGAAGATATTCATTGAAATGAAATGATGTAATAGTCAATTTTGTTCAAAATTAAATACTTGTAATGAATAACGTATTTATTTGGATAAGGATTAATACCATGTTTATGAAAACACCTTCGCAAATAATGCATTCTATAACAAATTTGATTACCATTAAAACAGCCAGCCTTAAAGATGTCTATATGCTATTCCAGACTTTTTTTAGAACATTTCTCTTATACATGATTGTTGCATAACTTAAATCGTTTACGCAGCGCACGCAACAGAAGCTCTCAAAAGGAATAAATTTTCCCCGTTTTTCCAACATTTTTCATTGATGCTCCGTTCCTATTGGTCATAGCGTGATGTTATATAGCCTATAGCCTTCCTCGATAAATGGGATATCCAACACTAAAAGAGTTTTTAAATTCGAACCAATAGTTCCTGAGATTAGCGCGTTCAACCAAACAAACAAACAAACTCTTCAGCTTTATAATAATACTCGTAGGTCTTTACCTATGAAATTGCCGTTTTGTATGAAAAAATTTAAACGAATTTTTTTCATGCATTTTTATTTGTATTAATCGAAGTAATCACCCATGCAATCAATGCATCTTTGCCAACGCAGTGGCAGTTTATTGATGCCCTTCTTAAAGAAATCAGCTGGACGGGAGGCAACAAATTCTTCAAAGGGATTTTGTACTGCCTCTCGGGTATTGAATTTTTTTCCCGCCAAGAAGTTATCCAAATTCTGGAAAAAGTAGTAGTCTGTAGGCGCAAGGTCTGGTGAGTAGGGCGGATGACGGTGAGCTTCCAACCCCAGTTCTTGCAACGTGGAGACCGTCTGCTGTGCAGTATGAGGTCGCGCGTTGTCGTGCAGGAGCAGCGGAGACGAGCGATTGACCAATGCTGGTTGGAGATGTGCCAGCTTCTCCATCATTGTGTTCAGTTCTTCACAGTACACATCTGAAGTAATGATCACCCCGTTTGGTAAGAAGCTGTGATGAATCACACCGGCGCTAGACCACCAAACAGTGACCATCACTTTTCTAGGGGTAAGTTTTCGTTTAGGGCATTGTTTAGGTGCTGAACCAGGATCCAACCAACTTGCTGAGCGCTTGCGGTTATCAAACAGAATCCATTTTTCATCGCAGGTAACAATGCGGTTCAAAATTCCTTCATTTGTGTGTCTGTTGAGCAGTGCAAGGCACGTCTCGACGCGTACTTCGCGCTGGCGATCATTGAGTTCGTGGGGCACCCATTTGTCAAGCTTTTTTACCTTGCCAATTTGACGCAAATGGACCAATATTGTTTTGACGCTAACGTCGAAAGCTGCTGCTAATTCAGCCGTAGATTGTGTATCATCAGCTTCCACAATCGCCTTTAATTCGTCATTGTCGACCAAAGTCTTCGGACGACCGCGAGGTTCATTTTTCAGGTCGAAATTTCCAGAACGGAAGCGAGCAAACCAATAACAAGTGGTGCGTTGGTTTGTAGTGTTAGCTCCGTAAACGTCGTTGATGTTGCGTGCCGCTTGTGCCGCGTTGCTGCCACGACGGTACTCATATTCCATAATTACTCGAATTTTTAACGTATCCATGATGACAAAAAAGATTGAAATGCGATGAAAATGTAACACTAATCAATAAACAAATGACTACTTTTGGAAAAAAAAATCCATGTTTTTAAAATAAAAATAATTTGAAATTAGAATTCTTAGCCAAGCAAAAATTATTTTGATTTGAAATGGCCAGTACTGCAGAACGGCAATTTCATAGGTAAAGACCTAATATTAAGAATAGATATACGGTACTCATAAAAACAGTTTTAATTTTTTGTCTGTCTGTTTGTTCTGGCGAATCTCCGAAATGGCTGTACCGATTTCGACGGGACTTTCACTGGCAGGTAGCTGATGTTATAAGGAGTAACTGGAAAAATAATTAGGGTTCAGCGCAATCAAAATAAAACCCACGAAATTGTGAACAAATTGTCGGATTTAAAAAATTCTTTTTGCATGTGGTAGCACAATTCTCGAGGATTGTTATAGGTTAATTAACATCACGGTACGACCCTTAGGAGCCGAGCAAAAATAAAAACAGTTTGAAATAACGCTAAGCGAAAACGAAGTAGGCACTAGTGCGGGCGGGCGATGCAAAGCGGCGCGGCGGCGGGCCGGGGGACGAAGGAGTTTTGCTAAAATGTGGCTGTTATTTTAGATATTGTGTATCTTATGACTTCCACGCGAACGAAGTCGCGGGTAGTTGTTATCTAAACGTGAAAATAAACGTTTTTCTAGCTTACTACTCATTGTAAACAGTTAATGTAATTTCTGATGTTACTGCTTTTTACTTTTTGTAATATCACAAGTTTCTTTTCGCTTTAAAATTCTATGATAAAGACTGCCACTAAGTAATAACAGCCGCACGGGTCGATCCATCAGGTTAAGCTACGCTTCTCGGGGTCGGTCCGTGGATGGGTGACCATCTTTACATACCGAGATTCCTCCGTGCCCCGGAAAGCACGTTAAGCCGTTGGTCCCGGCTGTCATTCGTGGTTCTTTGACAATCGTAACGGGTCGTTAGAAGCCCGAAAGTCTGACAACCGGTCTTACCAAGGGGTATCGTATTACCCAGTTAATGGGTTGTGGAGGTCAGATAGGCAGTCGCTCCATGTAAAATACTGGTATTCAGCTGCATCCGGTTAGACTGGAAGCCGACCCCAACATAGTTGGGAAAAGGCTAGGCAGATTGATTGGTAAAGACTGCCACTACCGTAGAAATTTACGGCGAAAAAATGCTTGTGTACAGTACACGACAACATAGGTAACTAATAATCAAACCAAATTTTGTAAAAACCACAATCTCTTTATCACAATCGAGTTCGTCAGAAACCATCAAAAAGTCATCAAATCAATGTAAATAACCCTTAATTCACTGATGTGCGACCTTAATTATGGTATTTGATACCCTAGGTTATGTTTGCGAATCATTATGGGCCGATGATCAAGCCAAATGGGCTCAATAATGTCCGCTAATGGACAGATTAATGTTTTATACAACAGTTTTATGTTTGCGCTTGTTTATGAAAATGATGACATGGTTATACCATAGTCGCAGGCGATTTGTATGGTTCCGCTTTTTACAAACGGCGTCGTCCGTTTAAAAACGCTCGCAGGTGTGTAATATGCCGAAGGCAAAATGTAAATTGCCTTGTCAGTATATAATATATGCCACAACATTTATTTTGATGGACAATTCAAACACCGTTTACATAATGCCGTGGCAAATTGACGTATTTAGTTCTATTTCTCAAGGCTCTCGCCGGCCACTGCCGCGGCACCGCTCGCTCGGCTCGCACGCGGTTGGTCACAGTTCTAACCTAACATAACCCATTTGTTCGGGGTGCTTAGTTACTGCGACCAATTTGGATCGCGCGTGGTTAGTCATAGTTCCGACTGAACTTACAATAGCAATCAATGTCGAAATTATAACAATTGAACGAGTTGCCAATTTTCCTTAGGCATATTTCATAACTGCGAGCGTTTTTAAACGGACGACGGTCGTATGTATAATGATGAATCATACAATCTGCCTGCGATGTATACATCATATAGTCATCCGACGAGAGCCCGAGCTGCTTACGTAGTTCGCCGAACTTCGTATGCAGCTCGGTCTTCGTCGGACGACTGTATGATTTTTAGACTGTGGTTATATTGTGGTGAAGTGCGATGAAGCATTCTCATAAGCAGACGGGGGAAAGAGGAAGTCTGATAGTTGCACAGATGACGGAAATCGGTTGTCATGGTATGTGATGCGGAGGAATGAAGAAAATGTCGTGAAGAAAGTTTTGAGTATAACTTACCTATTAAGGGAAGACCAAAGAAATGATAGATGGACTGTGCGAAAGATGATGGCGAGAAAGGGGGTGACTACCAAGATGACGACTAATAGATTAGTATAGAAGAAAGGCACATGTTACGCTGACCCCAAATAAATTAGGGATAAGGCTAAGAGAATGATAAAACAAACGGGACTACTTACATTTGCGATGGGATATTTTTCAGTAAGTGGATATAATATACACTTTTTACACGTCATTTGTGTAGAACTGAGTTTGAAGTGGTTCTTACCACTGAAACGAAACTCGGAGATCAAGTCCATTCATTTCTTATAATGAACGTTAATGTATGAACCATGCAGGTTTATGTCTGAAATAGCCTTACAGGCTACTTGTACAGTCAGGAAAAGTAAATGTTACGCGAATTGACACCCTATGTTAATTTTCCGCGTTACATCCATTCCATACATGTCCCACAGGGATCGGTCCTGGGGCCACATCTGTGGGACATCGGGTACGACTGGGTGCTGCGCGCCGACCTCCCTAGCGGCGTCAGCGTTGTATGTTACGCTGACGACACGCTGGTCCTGGCGCAGGGGAGGTCGCACCAGGCGGCGGCTGAACTAGCGACACGCGGGGTTGCGACAATCGTAGAGAGGATCCGGCAGTTGGGACTCGAGGTGGCCCTGCACAAGTCCGAGGTCATGTGTTTTCATGGTCCTCGGAACGCGCCACCGTCGGGTTCCCAAATAACGGTAGGAGGGGTTCACATCGGGGTTGAGTCGACGATGAAGTACCTGGGACTCGTCCTCGACAGCCGGTGGAACTTCGTGGAGCAGTTCCGACGTTTGGCTCCCAGACTGGAGCGGGCCGGGGCTGCCTTGAAGCGGCTCCTGCCCAATCTGGGGGGTCCAAACGCCTCCTGCCGGAGGCTTTACGCGGGGGTCGTGCGGTCCATGGCCCTTTACGGGGCACCGGTGTGGGCGCGTTCCCTGAGGCTGCGACCAGCCCGCCGGTTGAACGCGTCCCAGAGGATCATGGCCATCCGGCTAGTCCGGGGATACCGCACGGTCTCCTGTGAGGCGGCGTGCCTCCTTGCCGGATTACCGCCATGGGATCTGGAGGCAAAAGTCCTCGCGCACGTGTGGGAGTGGCGCGAGGAGGTGAAACGCCGGGGCGTAACTCCGCTGCCGCGAGAAATCACGGTACAGCGGACAGAGCTCCGGCGGGATCTCATGGCGACATGGAGAGTGCGATTGTCGCAACCCAGCGCTGGGCACGTCACAATTGCGGCGATAAGTCCCCTCTTTGAGGAGTGGTTGGAGAGGCGCCACGGCGTCCTCACCTTCCGCCTGAAGCAGGTCCTCACCGGACACGGTTGTTTCGGGAGGTTCCTGTTTCGGATAAGGCGGGAGGAAACGCCCGGGTGTCACCATTGTGTTGATCGCCCGGAGGACACGGTGGAGCATACAGTGGAGGTCTGCCCGGCTTGGGCGGAGCACCGCCGTGTTCTCACGGAGGCGATCGGCGGCGGCGATCTCTCGCGTCCAAACCTGGTCCAGGCCATGGTGCGGAGCGAGAGTGCATGGGAAGCCGTCACCTCCTTCTGCGAAGCAGTAATGCTCGCGAAGGAGGAAGCGGAACGCGTGAGGGAGAGGCAACAGCCGCGCCCTCGCGCCCCTAGCCGCCGTAGGAGACGCCCTGGGCGGCGGGAATCGATTGCCGATTCCCGGCCACCGTAGGCGCGGGCTTGCGGAAGACGAGTAATGGGCAGCTCGCCGTCCGGTAAGGACCAGGCCCGGGTCGACGGCGCGTTGTGTTCCACGCGCGCCTCAAAGAGATGTCAGCAGTGACGGGGTCAATTGGGCCGATGCCGCCGGGGTCGCGGGTAGTTCGAAAGAGATACCGTGGCCCTAGCACGGGCAGCTGAAGGAACATGGGTGGGTTTTAGTCAGTAAAAGTCTGACACGCCCTCCCGCCGCTGCCCAGAGCGGGAGAAGTCATTTGATGATTTCCCATCCACAAAAAAAAAAAAAAAAAAAAAAAAAAAAAAAAAAAAAAGCCATTCCATACAACTGTCTAAGAGTCACAGTTGTGATTTGAATTTAAGTTGGCAGTCAATTTGCTTAAAAACTTTTTACCCTGACTTTACCTGTACGCTGTTGTGTATTAATAGTTGCAAATCCTGATTTCCTGATATTTCACGCTTTACGCCCCATTAGTATCTTTATGTTATAATTAAGCTAATTTTCATCAAACTCGGAAACAATGTCAACTCCACTCAAATCTTGAGCATTGCAATCAAAACTAATATAGAACTAATAGTGTAGTTATTAATGAATCGTGTTTAGAAGTTGTGGACAAGTGACCTCAACATAGTTGCCAACAAAGTACAGAAGGTTCACTCTATACAACGGGCTAATACAAGCGCCGGCGCCGCCCACAAAATAAATAGTCTATTCAAATAGTATCTGATGAAAATGTAAATATATATAGATCAGAAAACGTATCAGTGAAAGCCAATTTGTAGTGATTTGATTATTTCAATACATATTATACTAATTTATACTAATTTTAAATCACCATAAATATGTTTTTACTTTGATAATTCAGATTTTTATATCCTCAGTTTTCGTCGATGATATTTTAATCATAAATTAAAAATTTTAGACAAAATGTTATGTTGACATACGGTGCTGAAACGTGGACACTGACGGTCGGGCTGGTCCACAAATTCAAGGTCGCTCAGCGCGCTATGGAGCGGGCTATGCTCGGAGTTTCTTTGAAGGATAAAATCAGGAATGAAGTTATTCGGAAAAGAACCGGAGTAACCGACATAGCTTTCAAAGTAAGCAAACTGAAGTGGCAGTGGGCTGGCCATGTTTGTCGAAGGACCGATGGCCAGTAGAGCAGACGAGTCCTAGAGTGGAGACCGCGTATCGGTAAGCGTAGTGTGGGACGCCCCCTAGCTAGATGGACCGATGACCTGAATAAAGTGGCTGGGGCAGACTGGATGCGGAAGGCGGAGGACAGGGTGTTGTGGCGCAACCTTGGAGAGGCCTATGTCCAGCAGTGGACTCCGATTGGCTGAGTTGATTGATTGAGACAAAATGTTGAGTTAAAAAGTTAAAACCTTCTAATTATAGATTAATGTGTTACTAATTCCCTTTAGTGCTCATACACATGAGCGGCACATTACCAACGGTAGAAGTAATTGCAGGCGTCAACACTTGTCGTTTTTTGAGCACTTAGGTACTCATATAAACCGGCGGCACGGTGTCAACGGCTGCAGTTGGACGCGTCGGCAGCTGCCGTCGACGCGTCTATGGCTACCACCGACCAGTGTTGACACATCGACGGCTGTAGTCGCCTCTGCCGTTGGCGACGTGCCACTCGTGTATGTAGTAGGACTATTCCCGATAGCAGCGCTCGGCCGCTATACTAACGCTTGCTAACAGATATGGTCATCGCGTGCACGGGATTTTTTTGTCACGGTGTATAGATGTTCGTTTCTCCCATGGTACGTACTCAAAAAACGACGAATGTTGACGGCTGCAGTTGCCTCTGCATTGGCAACGTGTCACTCGTGTACTCGTGAGTAATTGTGTAAGAATTTAAACTGAAAAGGGTTTGTTTACACTGTCATCTGATACTTTTGGAACAGATCATACGTACGGTAATCTCATTCGAATACCAGTCGCAAATACGCTCACATTTGTTGCGTTTTTGCTCGTTATACAATTATTATTTAGCTGACCTTCTGTACCTACCTACCTATTTTGGGACAAAGTATCGGCCTACCCATCTAATAGCAGTAAGCCATCACCTCATGAATCAATCAAATGACCTAGAAAAGCTAGAAAAAGAACAACAATGGCTTTACTTTGTAGGATTAGCATTTATTAGGAGCTTTATTTTGTTTAATTGAAACGTGTCCGCACTTTGTTCTTGGATTTCGTTAGAAAAGAATTTCGCGGAGCTAGCAACAGTTCTAGGTTGTTATTTTAAAATTGGTATGTCCCCAGCCGATCTCCCTATTTTAAATCTCTCGTTCTATAACAATAGAAAAGTTTTTACCGGAGCTTAATCGAAGTACCCGTCAATCGTCTTAAAACGTCATTCATACAATGTTTTCTCGAATGTCGACCGAACCCCATATAGTCCAAGATCTCAGAGCCGCTATACCTTACTTATTTTCTGATTAACAAAATGTATGGGATAAAGTAGTGTTGGAAACCCCGAGTGAAGCTACTTCGAGGGATGTCAGTGGCAACACCGAGTGAAGCTACTCTGGGGAATGGCCGTAAAGTTTTATCAAAGGACTTATCATGAACTTGACGCATTGTTGTTTCTGAAGTCACGTAAAGCGTTTGATTTTGTAATGAGTGTGATTTCCGAATTAATATATATTCATATAATAAATATTTAGTGCGTGTTTTAACACCCTCCACATAGAAATAGTTAACATCAGAAGTGTGCAAAGTTCCTCTCGCACCACAAAAGTAAAGTACAACTAAAATAATGGGAAAAAGACGCTTAAGTAAGCGTAAACACAGGGCAACGCGCGCTCGTAAATTATCTAGGAGCAGCAGTACGAGTGCTAGCAGTAGCGGTTCAAGAACATCCCCGCTGGCACCCAGCAAAAGGATAAAGGTTCTAAGGTAAAAGATGCCGGAACTGTGAGTACAATTCTTTGAACGTACGCATAGGTACCTGCTAGCTTGGGCCGACAGCCAATTTTCAGGTATCAGGTACAAGGGGTACGTATCAAAATCCCGAATTTTAAAATACCAATGGACGAAATCCCGAAAATTGAAACGCCGAATGGTTGTTTGGTCGAAAGTTTAAAATCCCGAAAGTTCATTTGCCCGAAAGTTTAAAATCCCGAAATTGTCAAAAAATTGAATTGTCAAATTGTTGAAATTCTGTGTAAAGGGTTTAAAGTAACCTAACCAAACCTAACCTCGGGGTGCCCATCTATGAGTAATCGCGGGAACTACGTCGCCGCTCTTAGGGATTTCATCCATCGGTATTTCGTCCATTCGGGATTTCGTGTTTCGATATAACGACTATCGACATTTAAAACTTTCGGTATTTTGAATTTCGGTGTTATGGACGTCGGTATTTCAATCATGGGTATGGGTAACTTTCGGGATTTTGATACGTACCCGGTACTAGGTACCAGGTATGCTTATTATCGCAGTTTCGACCACTACACCAACTAGGATAATCATTATAATAATATCTTCTGTCTCGTAAAGTTATACTCACAATAAGACTAAGGTATCCATGAATACTGTTGTAAGCAAGGATGACATCTCTAAAGTTTCCGTCACAGTACGTGCAGGCTGGTTCACTGGTTCTTGTCAGGTTCAGTCTGGTCCTTAAACCATCCACCAGCTTCACTAGGGCACCAAAGTCCAAGGGTTCATGTGAACTGTTCTTAGTTTGCACCCTCAAAGCGGAGAGGAACTGAGTAAAGTCCACGTTCGTCCTATTCTCTCCACTCATTTCAGTTTCTAGTAACATCTCTTCAAATAGATTTGTCAGAGTCTGTGTTATGTTCGAAGTGTCATCTCCACTCATTTTTCTATGGTCATCCCAATTAAAATCATTATTCGTTTCCAGTGTTTCATTGGTTCTTCAATTTCCTGTAACAAACATTGAACAATTACAATATTTAGAATATTTTCATTTCTTACGTGTTCAAAGGATTCTTTTGCAATACGCAAAGGAATCCTTTTCCACATTAGCAAAGATGTCCTTTCAAGGAAGCTATATACATCAAATGGTATTAAATGTGTTTAAACTATAGGTACACCTCTGCCGAACCCTTTGGAGAAACAACGCGTGATGCTATGTTATAATTAAATATAATTTTCTCTTTCAAATTGGTTAAATTTCAGCCTTGTTCCTGGTACAGTCAGAACACTGCTACTTTTTGAAATTATCTAAATTAACACAAAATTATTCGATAAACTGCTTTTTTTCGTTTAACTGTTAAGAGTTAAAGTTCTTTAAAGTTAAAGTACTTCTGTTCCGATTTGAATTAGGTAAATATTTCGCTTAATAATTAAGATTAAAAAACTGCAAGTGGACATTTTTCACGACAAATTTAGTTCTTTCAAATCTTTCAAGCTGCATTATAAGTAATTATAACATTGCGTGACCTTTTTAGTCAATTTAAGTTTTATTAATATTTTATTTGTTGTTTATTTATGTTTTTTTTTTTAATTTTTCTAAATTTTTTCTAAATTTTTCTAGTTAAAGGTATTTTTTTTTCTTCTCTATATATTTTGATTCTCTATTTGATTGTTTATACATTTAAAATTAAAACCTTTATTGAAAACGAAGCATTGTTTGGTCAAGTTGTGTACGGTTGTAATTGGACTTCAGGTTCACTCACTGTTTATTGTTAAGGCTCATTCTTTGTTTTTTATTAATCTGTTGTCTGTATCTGTACCTAATGAATAAAATAAAATAAAATAAATAAAATAATCGACTTTTGTTGGTGACTGTACCTGAGATGACGGTAGCAATAACGTGGTTCAAAACCATAACGCAAGTTATTACCTCTGCTGCAACAATATTAACACAATAGCCTCGGTTGACTTTTACTCTTTCAAACAAGGTGAAAGTAGAATTTCTTGATTTCATTGTTATTTTCGTTGACCATTGGATTCAAACGAAAATTATATGTAGAAAATTTAAACATGTAAATTAGACGAGAGCAACTAAATGTTTTTAAACATGTTGAATTGATTGCATCTCCATTAGAATAGAATAGAATAGAATACTCTTTATTACGCGCACCATTGAAATTACAGGTATTAATGTTGAAATTTTACATAGGGTGACACATTGGGCGGTCTTATCTCCATTAGGTAGGCAAAATTCTATTACATAAAAATAAATTAACCTACCAGACGTAGAATCACTCTAAAACTGGAAATATAAAAAGACTGTGATTAAAAATAACACTGGCTAATTCAAACAGAATAGGCTAGCTAGTTTTTGGGAGCAAAAAATAGTGGCAAAGAGAACTAGAGCCGGATAAAAAAGACATTATTACGTCAGCCATAAAACTGAGTGGTTCTGTAGATAAAATAGACGCACAGGAAGAAATTCTGCCAAAAATATTTGGCGTAGACCACGACAATGGGAAACACAATGTACGTGAATTAAGTTTGATGCTCCATTGCTTTTCTTTTGTGATGTGATAAAACGTGGTCCCCCAAAACACGTAATACGATTTGTGCAATATTTGTCGGGACAAGTTGGTATTTCTGCTCATGTAAACACTGCAGTAAACTTATTCATCTCAGTGATAATAATATACCTACTGAATGAAAGAGTAGCTACTATGATTGCCACTGCAATGATGGTCAAAAAACGTATAAAAATTGCATTTATTTTTGCCCTATCCCATATGTTTCAACATCTGAACTTTTATTAAACCGTCGATTTAAAAAGCTGAACAAAAATAATAACCATACTTCCGCAGTTATAGATAATTACTATTATATTACGTAAATTATTATTTATCGCATGATGCGCAGCCACTTGCACATTCCAGGATTTATACGAAGTCAATGATAGACCTGTCCAGGACAGAAAAAAACCGGCCAAGTGCGTGTCGGACCACGCACAATGAAGGGTTCTGTACTTGGGATGAATTTATCCCAAGAACAAACTTAACACTATAGTTGAAAAACATGTTCTCAAACTGTAAATGTAAGTTTGTACTCACAATATTGATAGATTTACCATGTTATTTTAAGACCACAGACTTCTTATAGGTTTTCCTGTAAATACAAATACAACAGGTAAAGATCTACTTTCTGTATTTTTTTTTTCAAAACTGTAGTCTCAGTAGTTTCGGAGATAAGGGGGGAGAGGGAATGGTCAATTTTCGTCTATTTTCTTAAATAACTTTAAAACAATGTATTTTAAAATTATAAAAAAAGATATATATGAAACCCTCATACTAAGCCCTTTCATTTGATATGTCACACGGTATAGTTTGCAAAACTTTATTTTTTATTTTCTTATTTGCCCCCCAAAAGTAACCCCCATATTCAAAATTCATTTATTTACTTTACCCGTCCGTGTTTGGGTCACAGAAATTCATATCTGTACCAAATTTCAACTTAATCGGTTCATTAGATTCGGAGCAAATTGGCTGTGACACAGACAGACAGACACACGAGTGATCCTATAAGGGTTCCGTTTTTTCCTTTTGAAGTACGGAACCCTAAAAAGAGCCAAATCGATATTATTTAAAGAGGAAAAATAATCTACAAGCTTGTAGTGGCCACCTGTAGCTATCGTTTGGCTCATAAATATAAAGTTGGCTCGCGATAAAAGTTTCTAAATCCATTTCATATTTTCGCTGAAATATCCACGTAGCGAGTGATGCTTAGTTTGTAATATATTTTTATATTTGTAAGTGCTTAATTGTTCCCTCTGCTCCTTTTTAATTCTGCACAAGTCCCTTCACCAATTTATAACTTGACAGATTTTAAATTATAAGTATATATGAAAGAAAACATTTACATAAATTACTCATTCTTACTTTTTTATTGTTTTGAATTTTGTGTTTCACGTTCTATGTCCAAATAAACGTTATTATTTCTTTCTCTTCTCTTTTAAATTAGTAAAACATTACTGATTTATCTAATCTATGTAAATATTCTCTTGCTTTTATATTAGTTCCTTCATTTCCACAATTTTCATTTCATTTTCATTAATTTGAAGGCAAAACAGTGTGGTACGCTTCTCACTCGCCTGTTTTCATGTACTCCGGATCGATTAAAGTCGTAAACAAGAATACAGTTTGGTCTCTCTATTTACCATAGGGTACTTCAGTACGGCTGCGTACATAACCAACTCAATTTAACCGTTGTTTTGTCTACAAATAATAGTTTTCCAACTAAACAGTCGTCTGTTTCATTCTACGTAGGTCGTGTAGTTACTACAATATCAAATTACTTCTCGCTAACACTCCCTAATGTTTACTGTTGGACGTAAGTCTTCTCTAAAGTGCCACAAGACATAAATAGATCTTTCTCTCGCATATGCCCGGAATCTGAGGTTCTTAGGAAAATATATTGAGTGACTACTAAAGCGAGTTTTATTGCGAGATTTGTCGTGATGAAAACCAGCAACAGTGCCATGTTCCTGCCTACTATTTAAAAAAAAAAACAAAAAAAAAAACAAAAAAAAAAAATACTAAAACAAAAAATAAAAACATATAACTGTAACTGTTGTTTTAATATAACATCAAATATGCTATTTTGACTAATTTCCCTACAATAGATTTGGGGGATCCACTTCTACTAGAAAAACATTCTCAAAAACATTCTTCTCAAAACTATTGTATGCCTCAGGCTTCCCACAAACAAATAATGGCTTCAATAACTAGGAGTAAATGTGATCCTAATGCCATTGTTACTATACTTATAGGTAACAGCCTTAATGTTACAAAAGATGATATTACTGATAGTGTCACCGAGCTATTGAAGTTAAATTGTAAAAAAATTATTATGTGTGCTTTTCCATATTTTGAATACTTGTCAAACAGACAAAACAACTACATTCATATGTTAAATAGTCACATGCAATTCTTGGTTAGTCACCATGGTGACAAGTTTATATTTTTTGACACCAACATTTTTGTTGATAAGCTACGCTCGACTAGGGATACGGTGTATCTGCCCAGTAGTTTTAGACGTCAAATAGCTAGGCTATTAGCTTTTAATATTAACTCAGACATAATTAGTATGTCGAAGTCATCTATAATTAGCACCACAGTTAGTAATAGTACTAATGTTAAGGTAGTCAATAATTTAAACTAGTTTGTAAGACAACAGAAGGTACCACTAACAGTATAGTTACACTTAATAACAAAAAGGTATTTTCTAGCACTAAAATTGTTAACTGCAGAAAAGGGGCTAAGCAGAAATCCTTGAAATTATTTCATCAAAATATTCAAGGTTTTTCATCCAAACAATTGGAAATTGAATTGTTTTTAGAAAAAACAATGTTTGACATTATTTGTTTAACTGAGCATTGGTTAAAAGATTACGAAATGTTAATTAATTATGAGAATTATAGTGTGGCCAGTTGTTTTAATCGAACATCAATGATGCGAGGTGGTTCACTAATCTTAATTAAAAATTGTATTAAATCAAAAACTCGTACAGACATAGTTGAACTATCGGTTGAACATAGCATTGAACTTTCCTGTGTTGAGCTGGATAAGCATGTCATAGTGTGCGTTTACAGACCTCCAAATTATCAAAACTACTACATATTCGAGTCAGTAATGGAAGAAGTTTTGGCAAAACTTGCAGCTGGTAATAAGTCAGTAATTATCTGTGGTGACTTTAATATTAATATTTTAGAAAACAATTCAAATACCAGTAGATTGTTAAATTTGTTTAAATCATTCAATTTGTCAAATGTGTTTGTAGAACCAACCCGAATTACTACGACTACTGCTACATGTATTGATAATGTTTTTTGTTGCTGTGACTATTTAGATAAATCCATCGTTAATTATCTCCCTTCTGATCACAGCGGTCAAACTGTAACTTTTGAGTCCAACATACCAATACAAAAAGTGCAGATACAATCCAGACCAATAACATCTGCTAATTTAAAAAAATTTAATAGCACTTTAATTGGTAAGTTAAATGACCAAGAACTAACAATGAACAATGTTAATATTTTGTATGAAGAATTCTTTTCGGTAGTCCAAACAGAGTTCGATAAATCTTTTAAGAAGATCACAAAAACTATAAGCCCTAAGTTTTTATTTAGTGACTGGGCAACTAGAGGACTCAGGAAAAGTAGGGAAAGACTTTTCGAGCTGTATGGCCTTAAGCCTTATATTAACACGGAATCTTTTAATAAGTATGTTTCTACTTACTCTAGAATTTTTAAGAATACTTGTAAGGCAGCTAAAGCTTTATACATTAGCAACAAGGTTAAATCAGCAGAGAATAAAATTAAGACAGTTTGGAAAATTATCAATAATGAAACTAATAGGATCAAAAAGCATAATTTTGATTACACACTGGAGACGTCATGTGGTCTCATTTGCGATAGCAAAGAAGTTGCTCAAGAATTTGTAAATTTCTTTACCAGTATCCCACTTAAAACCACTGAAATATTAAACTCCTCGCCCTCACTTTCTTTTAATTTAGTAAAGGCGAACGTTTCGGCCTGCCCGATTGAATTTAACTTTAAGCACATTAACCCCATAACAGTAATAAAAGCTTTTAAGCAAATTAAGATCAAACCGACCGAAGATCTTTGGGGAATGTCTATTAAAGTCTGTACCTCCATAATTGAGACTATAGCGCCTTACTTAGCCTTAATATTTAATTTGTGTGTGGATCAGGGAGTTTTCCCGGATTTAATGAAATACAGTAAGGTAATACCACTTTTTAAATCCGGGGACAGTAAGGACACAAATAATTATAGACCCGTATCCGTGTTGCCAGTTTTCAGCAAGGTTTTTGAAAAAGTAATGCTTAATCAAATGCTCAATCATTTTAACACGAATAAAATACTTCACGATCAACAGTTTGGTTTCACCAAAGGACGTTGTACGACCGACGCCGGTGTAACCTTATTAAAACACATTTTTAACGCGTGGGAAGAGGCCCAAGACGCCATAGGAATTTTTTGTGACCTCTCCAAGGCATTTGATTGCGTTGATCACGAAACCCTACTCTTGAAACTTGAGCATTACGGACTTGGAAAACTTGCGCTCAGTTTAGTAAAATCTTATTTAAATGATAGACAACAGCAAGTTCAAATAAATGGTATCACTTCACTTGGTTTAAATGTAAAAATGGGTGTTCCACAAGGCTCAATATTGGGTCCTTTCCTCTTTTTAGTGTATATTAATGATTTACTCCATTTATTAAAAAATCAACCACAAATGGTGTTATTTGCTGACGATACTTCCTTGATTTTTAAGGTAGGTAGACGTGATACAAATTTTGACGAAGTTAATAACGCCCTACTGCAGGTCCAAAATTGGTTCACTGCTAATAATTTAGTATTAAATGGGAAAAAAACTAAGTGCATTAGATTTTCTTTACCAAATGTAAAAAGTAGTGATTGTGAGATAGTATTGAATCAAGAGAAACTAGAATTCGTCGATAAAACCGTTTTCTTGGGGATCACGCTCGACTCTAGGCTACAATGGGGTCCTCATTTAACATCACTTGCAGGACGGCTAAGTTCAGCAGCATATGCTGTCAGAAAAATCCGTCAATTTACTGATGTAGATACTGCGCGGCTAGTCTATTTTAGTTACTTTCATAGTATCATGTCTTACGGTATTTTACTTTGGGGACGGGCTGCAGACATCGAGTCAATTTTTATTCTGCAGAAAAGAGCCATTAGAGCCATATATAATCTCCGCAAGCGCGATTCTCTAAGGGAACTGTTTAAGGAAATTAACATCATGACGGTACCTTGTCAATATATCTACGAAAATATCATGTACGTAAGGAAAAATTTACATCTTTTTAGTAAAAGAGGTGAAAGGCATAATTATAGTACTAGAAAAAGGGACCTATTAGCTCAACCAGGTTTCAGACTAGCTAAAGTAGACACGTCGTTCATGGGATACTGTTTAAAATGTTACAATAAAATACCTCCACACATACTTCAGCTCAATGAGACTAAATTCAAAACTTGTATAAAACGCACACTATGCAGGCAGGCATATTATAAGTTTGGGGATTACATAACCGATAAAAATGCTTGGCTCAATGCTGGTCCTGCTCCACAACCACAACTAATTAATTAACATTTGAAGATACTGTTGGAGATGCTGAAGATTGTAAGACTATCATTGCATTGTATAGACTCAATCTCCTTTGTATTATATAATTGCATAGCACATGTGTGAGTACTATGTACATACTCTAAAGCTACCATTTACTGGGTACGTCTTTGTTTGACTTGAATGTGCCCTGGCGACTGAGAGTATGTGACGCTCACACTAATGTCTCGCTGATGGTGGCGCGTGTTGGATCATTTAGCCAATCCATGCGTCAGGTTCGTGAATAAGCGCTGTCAGTGAAGGCTGGGCATGCCTTAGCGGTCAGGGCTTATTTTAATTTAATTTAAATATTTGAATTGTTTTTTTTTAAGGACGCTTTTAACGTTCTGCATCGTTCTCACATATGAAATTTCAACATGAATGATGTAACCATTATTTTGTAACCATATCTTGATTTAAAAGAGTGTCCGTGGAGTTTCTTGCCCGTTCTTCTCCATAGGTACCTACTATGCTTTGGAATGGGCGCCTAGCTTCATCTTTCTGACTGACCGACCCCTTGACAATTCAAAAGTGCCTGTAATTGGTTTAATTGAAATAAATGCTTTGAGTTTTGAGTTTTGAGTTTTTTAACACTTTAGTGATAGCTCTAATAAACTAATCTTACTTATATCACAAAACTCAGATCCTTCTTAACATTCACTTTATTCCGTATATTCAGTTTATATTTCTTGGAATCTGAAGGGACACATAATTGGCTGGCTATTATTGAGAACCACTTCACATTAGTCCGTCAGTTCGTGTCCAACGTGAGAGCGAGAGCACTTGTCAAGTTGTCTCTGACCGCATTATAATACGTATAGGTATACATTCGATTTTCTCACTGTTTTCCTTAGCAACTGGAGAACTTTGGAGTAATTGCTATGTTATAGTTACTCTAGGTGTTTATCTTACTAACGTAAACGAGTAGATACACTTGTGGGAACCTACACTTTCATTTCAAAAATTCTAGGACCTCTTCGGGAAATATAGGTAATCAATCAATTTGCCTAGCCTTTTCCCAACTATGTTGGGGTCGGCTTCCAGTCTAACCGGATGCAGCTGAATACCAGTATTTTATATGGAGCGACTGACTATCTGACCTCCACAACCCAATTACTGTGTAATACTATACCCCATTGTAAGACTGGTTGTCAGACTTTTGGGCTTCTGATGACCCGTATTAACGACTGTCAAAGATATACGAATGACAGCTGAGACCAACGGCTTAACGTGCTTTCCGAGGTACGGAGGAGTCTCGGTATGTAAAGATGGTCCGCCATCCACAAACCAACCCCGGCAAGCGTAGCTTAACCTGATGGATCGATTCGTACGGCGGTTATTACTTAGCCACGAGCTTCTCTAATATAGGTAATGTTTAGCTGATAAGATTATTACTGAAGGATTGATTGAATGTAAAGCAAGTTCATGAGACTCATACTTACATGATAGTCATTACAAGGTATTCAACCATGGCGAGCTTTGTTACCTAACGCCATTACGTTATGACCGGAGTAATGACTCAAAGATAATGGCAGACGCGCCCTTAAACGTGGGAGGGTAGGTACCGACTTCCCACAATAAACGAATAATGCTAAAAATAGTTAGTGAAATTTTCATAATAAAAGTGAAGCCCAGTGGGAGGAGGAGGAGGAGTGAGGAGCTCGTGGCTAAGTAATAATAGTTGCACGGGTCGATCCATTAGGTTAAGCTACGCTTGCCGAGGTTGGTCCGTGGATGGCTGACCATCCACGGACTCCTCCGTGCCTTGCCGGCTGGCATTCGTGGATCTTTGACAGTCGTTACGAATCGTCAGAAGCCCGAAAGTCTGACGACCAGTCTTACCAAAGCGTATCGTATTACCCAGTTACTGGGTTGTGGAGGTCAAATAGGCCGTCGCTCCATGTAAAATACTGGTATTCAGCTGCATCTGGTTAGACTGGAAGCCGACCCCAACATAGTTGGGAAAAGGCTAGGCAGATTGAAAAGTGAAGCCCAGTAATAAATTTATTTCAGAAAAAACGCATTTATGGTTCACAAAAACAATTTTCCAAGTAAAAATAGAATATTCCAGAAATAAGTGTATCGTTGGTGTATGTACTAATGAAAAAAAACATTGTATCACAAACACCAGCGCCTTCCAAACTAGGTAGAAACAAAACTGTCAAACGTGCCACATGGTGAACTTATTTAAAAAAATATATACTTATAAAAAAAGAAATAACTTAAAAACGATAAAAACGTGTAGATATGATATCCTATGATACGTCATACAATACATTATAGTTTATCGAATAAATATAAAATACGAGGAGTGACGTTCCTTCTTTTTCAATACTGGAACTCTCGTTCCTTCATTTTGAAAATTATTGGCCAGTTTCATTGAAATTAAATGATGTTTAATTCTGTAAGTAAGTACATCTTTTATGACATTTTTAAACATCAATGTTGGTCAATATTTTAAAACTAGATGGCGCATTAATTTTGCAACGTACCGTCGTATTATTGATGTTAAAATAAACACATTTATTCGACAAACTTTATCATATTGTAAGACGTATCACACGATATGGTACAGTCAACAACAAAAGTCGATTAACAGTTGAGTTTTCTAAATCTTCATTATTGACAAAAATACTTCATTAAAGTCGGAACACATGTACATTTTAAAGAAAACACTCTTATCTAATAAATGTAATGCTAAAAAGCAGGTTATCATATCATTTTGTGTTAATTTATATGATGTCAAAAAGTAGCAGTGTTAACCGACTTCTGTTGCTGACCGTACCTATGTTGCAGCAAACTAGCTTAATTAGCCGTTTAATAACAGCCTAGCTTTTGGTTGCCGGCCGCTACCGCGACACTGCTCGCTTCACTCATGCTCGCATTCGGTTGGCCACAGTTCTATCTTAACCTAACCGGGTCGGGCTGCCCTGGCTTAGTTACTGTAACCAATTTGGCCGGCATGTGGTTTTTCACAGTTCCAACCTAACCTATAATTGTATATTATTAAGGCCGCTAGATGAACGGCACCGTTTAGGTCTAGGATCTTTACTAAAAGGCTAATTAAGCTAGTTGGCTGCGACATCTACACTGAAACGTATATTTACGTTTGAAACTGCTAAAATCATGACCACAATGAAGTGCACGCATCGTTTGTCAAAAGCACGTAGCTGCACGCATGACAGCTCATCAAAACAATCGGCGGAGTTACAAGTAGTTCAGTTTCAGTGCAAAATCAACATTATCATACACTTTCGATAATATGAACTGCGTAGGCATGAACAATTGAATATTCCGGATAGTTGGTTTCAGTCCCAATTGGGCGCCATTAGGTGAAAAAGGAGAAATAAAAATTGTTTTTTCTGTTATATAGGATATCAGATTTTACGCGTCATAAAAAAATAAGCTTGATGGAGTCGACATTTTTCCTATATCTGACTACCTCGAGAAGAAATGGCGAAACAAACTCAGGGTTCAAAGTATCTTTTAATGTCAGATTAAAAAAGATTATAAACGCCAAATGTTACGTAGTTACTCACTCCTTTAAACGATAGACGACATTTTATTCCCAAAGAAAGATTATTTAAAGGCTTTGCAATCATAGGAAAGAAACATCTATTAACAAACTGGGTGAAAATGACATAGAAATGTGAGGGGAATATGTCACAGGGGGATAGCTACGCTATAAAATTAAAGAGAGAGACGAGAGACAAGAGGGCGGATGGCATTTTTATATCTAAAAGACTCAGTTTCAACTCAAAATATAGCACACTCCTGTCGAAGCCCTAGATAGAATCTATCGACGATTCTATTTTCTTTTCTCTTTCACGATAATTAGGATGAAAAAAAAAATACTCCAAGGTTTTTGAATAATGTCCCTTACTATTATTATTTTGAGCTTAATTTTTTTTTTTGAGAATTGTGGAGGAGCTCGTTGCTAAGTAATAACAGCCGCACGGGTTGATCCATCAGGTTAAGCTACGCTTGCCCGGGTTGGTCCGTGGATGGGTGACCATCTTTACATACCGAGACTCCTCCGTGCCTCGGAAAGCACGTTAAGCCGTTGGTTCCGGCTGTTATTCGTGTATCTTTGACAGTCTTACGGGTCGTCAGAAGCCTGAAAGTCTGACAACCAGTCTTGCCAAGGGGTATCATATTACCCAGTTACTGGGTTGCGGAGGTCAGATAGGCAGTCGCTCCATGTAAAATACTGGTATTCAGCTGCATCCGGTTAGACGAAAGCCGACCCCAACATAGTTGGGAAAAGGCTAGGCACAAAAAAGCCTAGTCCTTCTCAAAGGGGGCCGGATACTGAGGCCAAGCTAAACAATTTTGCTTACAGGGCATATACCTCGCAAAACGTGTCAGATTGACACAATTGGTTCAGTTTATTGATGAGGAATCACAGTTCAGTCATTATGGAAGAAAGAATAAATGGGGTTTAATCAATTTTTGAGATTTTACCTTTGGAGTAAGTTCATGTGTTAGGATCCAACAATCTTTTACAGTTTTGACTTCCTTTTCCTCTAACTCCATAAAATTCGATTCTTGTTTTATCCCTTCTGGGCTAATGTGAATTTTCACATCATTTTAATTGAACTTAGGTGACTCGTCAATCTTTTCCGCTTGGTTTTGGTTGACGAGGCTTAGACAGGACGAATGCGATAATTTAATGAGTGCACATTGGCACACCTTAATGTTTAACTTGACTGACATTTACCTAGGATAGTGTTAGGGTTTCACTATTCGTTCCTGAGCTAAGTTTGTTCATTGAAGCACGTGACCTCATATTGTATTATTAGGGGTCATGTTATTTTTAGACTTAAGTAGGAAAGGTCTGAGTGTTTGAATGTCATGTTCTGAATAAAAGTCTTATTAGAAATTAGACTACGTCGATCCTTTTATTCAAGGGTAGCCCATGTAGAGGTTTGTTGCGTTGATCAACCTTGGTATGCTACACGCAGACATTCTATCATTTAAACATCGAATTACTTTTGAAGAAAAGCGGAACTAGCTTTTGTTCAATGGTAGAGACAGATTCTAGTTAGGGCATCGAAAGGAGTGTGATATATTTTATGTTGAAACTGAGTCTTTTAAATATAAAAAACTTTTTTACAAAAAAATACAACCGACTTCCAAAAACAACACTACAAAGTGAAAAATAACTTTAATTTCGGAAGTCGGTGTCTAGTTAAATGTTTTTTCGTTTTTTGCCACCGACTTCCGAAATTAAAGTTATTTTTCACTTTGTAGTGTTGTTTTTGGAAGTCGGTTGTATTTTTTTGTAAAAAAGTTTTTATTTTTTACTTTTTAGTTGTGTACCTACCCCACACAAATTCTAATACCACTATCTGCAAAACAAACTAGAACATCATCCATATAAAAGTGTAAAGCAAAGTTAATCAATTTTATAT